>CP124710.1:85873750-87272500 GCA_031232105.1 Capsicum rhomboideum | reverse complement strand
CCGATCTACCTTATGGCTGGGTAGATAAATGTTTGGATTTTTGCGATTATTTTTTAACAGGGGTTGCTGAGTATTAAAAACTTATTACCCGGAATCCCATTTTTTTAGAATGAGTCGAAGGCATAGGCATTATTGGGGAAGACAAGGCATTAAATTGGGTTTTATCGGGACCAATGCTACGAGCTTTCGGAATAGAATGGGATCTTCGTAAAGTTGATCATTATAAGTTTTACGACGAATTTGATTGGCAGGTTCAATGGCAACGAGAAGGGGATTCATTAGCTCATTATTTAGTATGAATCGGTGAATTGACAGAATCCATAAAGATTATTCAACAGGCTCTGGAAGGAATTCCAGGAGGGCCTTACGAAAATTTAGAAATCTGACGTTTTGACAGATTAAAAGATCCTGAATGGAATGATTTTGAATATCGGTTTATTAGTAAAAAACCTTCTCCAACTTTTGAATTGTCGAAACAAGAACTTTATGTGAGAGTTGAATCCCCAAAAGGAGAATTGGGAATTTTTATCATAGGAGATCAGAGCGTTTTTCCTTGGAGATGGAAAATTCGCCCACCAAGTTTTATCAATTTGCAAATTCTTCCTCAGTTAGTTAAAAGAATGAAATTGGCTGATATTATGACAATACTAGGTAGCATAGATATCATTATGGGAGAAGTTGATCGTTGAAATGATAATTGATACAACAGAAATAGAGACTATCAATTCTTTTTCCAAATTGGAATCCTTAAAAGAAGCCTATGGGATCATATGGATGCTTGTCCTTATTTTGACTCTTATATTAGGAATCACAATAGGTGTACTAGTAATTGTTTGGTTAGAAAGAGAAATATCTGCAGGAATACAACAACGTATCAGACCTGAATATGCCGGCCCTTTAGGAATTCTTCAAGCTTTAGTAGATGGGACAAAACTACTTTTGAAAGAGAACCTTATTCCATCTACAATGACAGACAGAGTCCATAAATATGTGGACAGATTGGAGCCATATTTGGTAAGGGACTGCATTATTGCTGCTTTGAACAGAGATATGGATATAGCAAGAATTCAGGCTTTCACACAAAAGATGAAGGAATGAAGGAAAAGAAGATGGGTGGTACACAAATTTGAACGAGGGCCGTCAAAGAGGGCTAGACCTATGGGGCAGTCTATGGTGTCCCAAGGAGAATTTAGGCCTCGGATTTTTTTTAGACCGCCTAGACCATCATTAGGCAACCATTTTGGGCAGAGTAGTGGACTTCAAGGTTCACAGGCAGCAGGATTTTCCCGTCAGTCGTGTCAGCGCTGTGGATAGTATCATGTAGGTGAATGTCGATTGGGGGTAAATGTTTGTTTTTGGTGCGGTATGTCGAGGCATATGATGAGAGTATGCCCACAAAGGGGCACATGTGGTATAGTACGACCTACGGGATCAACCGTTGCATCATCATCATCGGTTCCTTCCCTGGGCAGAGGTGTATAGCCTGTGGGCCGCGGTAGAGGTGCCAGAGGAGCAGCCAGTTCCAGTGGAACCCAGAATCGTACCTATGCTCTAGTGGATCGACAGAATTTTGAGGCTTCTCCTGATGTCGTCACAGGTACATTATCCATATTTTCACATAATGTATATGCATTGATTGACCCGGGTTCTACATTGTCATATGTTACTCCATTGATTGCTGCAAAATTTGAAAGAACACCAGAATTATTAATTAAGTCAATTGAAGTATCCACACCAGTTGGTGAATATATTGTTACAAAAAGAGTCTATCGTAATTGTGTGGTAACTGTGTGTGGTCATGATACATTGGCTGATCTTATTGAACTGGAAATGGTGGATTTTGATGTCATAATGGGTATGGATTGGTTGGCTTCTTGTTATGCCACGATAGATTGTCGAGCTAAGAAAGTACATTTTCAGTTTCCACAAACGAATGTTCTTCAATGGACGGGTAATGTAGGGGCACCGAGAGGTAAATTTATTTCCTATCTTAAAGCAAGGAAAATGATAGCCAAGGGGTACATATGTCACCTAATATGGGTGAACCATACTGATGTGGAACCACTAACTCCTCAGTCGGTTCCAGTGGTCAATGAATTTCTCGATGTATTTCCTGACGATCTTCCAGGTTTACCCCCAGAACGGGAAGTAGAGTTTGGGATCGATGTGAATCCAGGCACTTAGCCTATCTCTATTCCTCCATATAGAATGGCTCCAGCAGAATTACGTGAATTGAAGGAGCAATTAAAAGATTTGTTAGACAAGGGATTCATAAGGCCTAGTATGTCCCCGTGGGGTGCACCAGAATTATTTGTACGGAAGAAAGATGGCACATTGAGAATGTGTATTGACTATCGACAATTGAATAAAGTAACGATCAAGAACAAATATCCCCTCCCCAGAATTGATGATTTGTTTGATCAGTTACAGGGTGCCAAGTGTTTTTCAAAGATCGACTTGAGATCGGGTTACCATTAAGTCAGAGTTAGAGAAAAGGATATACCCAAGACGACTTTCCAAACACGGTATGGCCACTATGAATTTTTAGTTATGTTATTTGTACTAACAAATGCACCATCTGTTTTCATGGATTTGATGAATAGGGTGTTTAAGCCATTTCTAGATGTGTTTGTGATAGTGTTTATAGATGACATCCTGGTTTATTAAAGATCATAAGAGGACCATGCTTATCACTTACGGCAGGTGTTACAAATTTTTCGTGAGCGTAAGTTGTATGCAAAGTTCTCTAAATGTGAATTTTGGTTAAAATCCGTTGCATTCTTGGATCACATTATGTCAAATGAAGGAATTTAGGTTGATACACAAAAGATTGAGGCGGTGCAAAATTGGCCAAGGCCTACGACGCCTACGAAAATTCGTAGCTTCCTTGGGTTGGAAGGGTATTATTGAAGATTTGTTGAAGGGTTTTCTTCCATTGCTGCACCATTAACGAAGCTCACACACAAGGCAACCAAGTTTCAGTGGAATGATGCATGTGAGAAAAGTTTCCAAGAGCTGAAAGATAAATTAACTTCCACACCCGTATTAGTACTTCCGAAAGGCACAGAGGGGTACGCAGTATATTGTGATGCGTCCGGAGTTGGTCTAGGATATGTATTGATGTAGCACGGTAATATCATAGCGTATGCCTCAAGATAGTTGCGACCACATGAGAGAAACTATCCCACACACGATCTTGAGTTAGCAACTGTAGTATTTGCTTTAAAGATATGGCATCATTATTTGTATGGAATTCATGTTGACATTTACACTGATCACAAAAGTTTACAATATATATTTAAGCAGAGGGAGTTAAATCTGAGGCAGCGGAGATGGCTTGAGCTATTGAAAGACTATGATATTAATATTCTATATCATCCAGGAAAGGCAAATATGGTAGCTGATGCATTAAGCCGCAAAGTAGTAGGAAGCACTAGTGGCTAATTGATGGAAAAGCAAGACCTAGTCAAAGATCTACATCAACTAGCCATCTTGGGAGTTCATCTTCTTGAATCTCCTGATGAAGGGGTTATTGTGCAAAATGCAGCAGAATCTTCCTTAGTAGCTGAGGTGAAAGAGAAGCAGTATGCGGATCCTATGTTATTGCGGCTGTAATAAAATGTACAACAGTGTCTGACACAGGAATTTGATCTTACGCAAGAGAGAGTACTTCAATGCCAAGGTAGATTTTGTGCACCGGATGTAGATGAGCTGAGAAGACGAGTTATGATAGAGGCGCATCATTCGCGATATTCTATTCATCCTGGAGCTACCAAAATGTACCGTGATTTGAAAGAAATATGTTAGTGGGGAAACATTAAGAAGAACATTGCAGAATTTGTAGCTCAATGTCCAAATTATCAACAAGTAAAAGTAGATCATCAGAAACCTGGAGGTTCCATGCAATGTATCAATCTTCCAGTTTGGAAATGGGACATGATTAACATGGATTTCATCACGGGTTTGCCTCGGACACTACAGAAATTTAATTCCATATGGGTAATAGTTGACATGCTTACCAAGTCAGCACATTTCCTACCAGTCAAGACACCTATACAGCTGAGGAGTATGCAAGGTTGTATGTTAAAGAGATAGTGCTGTTACATGGAATTTCGATCTCCATTATATCAGACAGGGGAGCTCAATTTACTGCACATTTTTGGCGATCTTTTCAGAAAAGCTTGGGTACACAAGTGAATTTGAGTACTTTTCATCCTCAGATAGATGGACAAGCAGAACGTACCATCTACACACCTGAAGATATGCTATGAGCTTGCACGTTAGATTTTCAAGGCAGTTGGGATGATCATTTGCCTTTTATTGAATTTGCTTACAATAATAGCTATCATTCAAGTATCAAAATGGCACCTTATGAAGCTTTATATGGAAGAAAATGTAGATCACCAATTGGATTGTTTGAAACGGGTGAAACTGCTTTACTTGGGCTAGATCTTGTTTATCAAGCTATGGAGAATGTTAAAGTGATCCAAAAGCGGCTACAAACGGCCCAAAGTCGACACAAGTCATATGCTGATATTAGAAGAAGAGGGCTCGAGTTTACCATAGGTGATTGGGTATTCTTGAAGGTGTCACCAATGAAAGGGGTCATGAGATTTGGAAAGAAAGGAAAGTTGAGTCCATGTTATATAGGTTCATATGAAATTATCAGAAGATTTGGGCAAGTTGCATATGAATTGAAATTACCCCAAGAACTCTCCTCAGTCCATCCAGTATTTCATGTTTTGATGCTTCGAAAGTGCATAAGAGATCTGTCACGTATTGCTCCCATTGAAGATGTACAAATTTTGGAGGATCTCACTTATGAAGAGATACCTATTGCTATTCTGGATAGACAAGTGAAGAGGTTGAGAAATAGAGACGTAGCGTCCATAAAAGTCATTTGGAGAAACAACACGTAGAGGAGATCACATGGGAAGCTGAAGAAATGATGAAGTCCAAGTACCCTCAATAGTAAATGTAAAATTTTGTATGTTTAATACGAGTCTTCGTATTTCCTTCGTTGTTACAGAGTCTTGTATTTTTCTTGTTAGCCACCACTTTACTTGTGTATTATCTGTTCTCACAATAAATTTGTTATAAACAATATATGGCTCAAAAGATAATAAACATTTATATAAAGCATATAACTCTTTGCGATTTATTTCCCATTTTATCTGGGGTTCCGTATAAGATCCTGAATAGTATCTACAATGATGTTCTAATGTTTCATTATTATACTTGTATTTTAATACTCCTCCGTAGCTATGTTCACTTGAGTCCGTTTCTACTATGTATGTGAATTGTTTCTTTTCATCTGGAAAATAAAGCTTGGGTAGTTGTTACATAAAGAAAAGAAAAGAAAAGCATCTAACTATTTACTTTTTGACTAATTTAAAAGAAAACAAAAGGCACACTATTCACATGTCTTGTCTTTGTTATTTTGTCTTTATAGCTCTTTCATCTTTATCTTTGTGTCGGCTGACTAGTTCATCTTCCTCCGTTAATTATTCTAGAATGACTTATGGGATATGAATTGGATCTCCGCCATTGCATTTTGAACATCTGTGGTCCGTATATTTTTGTCCAATTAACTGACAATATTTTGTTAATAACTCTGGTGAAATAAATTCTTTCTTTAGAGCTCTTGTTGTAGGTGCTTCTTCTGGTTTGAGTAGTGAAAGAATCCATTGACGGACTTGTTCCATATCTGCTATTCTTAGCTCTCTGGAGTTGGAATAAATCATAACTTGGTCTCTTGATGAATATTTCCAAATAGCATTTCCGTTGGAATAATTATTAACTAGTTCTTGGATAATAGTTGTTAATCCAATAAGTCTTTTATTTGCCATAAAACTTGGTATATCTTTTTCTGGTATTTCTGGCAGTGGTCCTATTTCTTCTGGTAGTATCATATCTTTTGTGAGTCCAATTTTGATAACTTGGATGATGGGTTTTATCTCATTGAAGAGTATCTCTGCTGGTGCAACATAAAATCTTACATAAAAGAATGTTCCTTTAGTAATTCTTTTATATGTAGTAAATGCATTATATACGGCTGGTATTTTTTCTAATTCTGCTCCGGTAGTTGTATATACTGTACTAAGTAATCCAAAATCATAACAGGTTTTAACTAGATTTGCATTGGTTTTAGGTTGTGCAATAAGTTTATTGTAACCTTGTAACTTTTGGGTTATATAATCCGTATTTGGTTCTGTGGTTGTAGTGTGAAATACTACACTATTGAATGATAAGTATAATAATATAAGTAGAGGTTAAAGGAAATATGATTTAAACATACATGATAATTGACCATATGGATAATTACCAATTAGGTACAAATACATATTTACTAGATGATAATGAAGAATATAAGATATTACTTTTATATATTTTACGTGACTTAGATACTGATACAACTAAACAGATTTATGACTTGCTAATGACTTATGAATCTATAGCAGTAATGCAAGATAATTGGACAGAATTTATAGTGTCAGATATGTATAAAATGTATTTAGAAGACGATTATCTAGATTACCCAGATATTGATTAAAATGATAAATTACGGCAGCTTTTATTATTGGTTAGAAATAGTAGAAGAAATAAAATTAGAAGAACAAATACTTAAGATAAATGTAGAGACATATTTTATGAATTATGAAATTAAATATTTAGATTACAAAGAACAAAATATTAAAGAATTAAAAAGATTATACCCTGTAAGACAACAATATTTTATATCAGCCTTTATGATGTGCCACCTACAAAGTCAACTACAATAAAATGAATCAAGAACAATTTGAAAATTGGAAACAAATAGTAGACGTGCTAAGAGAAACAGAAAATTTATTGCAATTTAACCTAGATATGTATGTAAGAACTCAAGAAATAACATACTTACAAAAAATATTAGAAAATGTAACCCATATGTTAGTATTAATACCACTACGTAATAGATATTACGAAGCAATATTTAGATAATGATTAATTATGAATATCTTAAATATTGGTTACAAACCATGGAAAGCATAAATAATTTAGAAAAATTATTAAAAACAAATGTAGAAACATACCAACGAACCCAAGATATACAATACCTAGAATATATAACAAACAATGCAGCAGAACTCACAAGATTAATTCCATTAAAAGAACAATATTATAACAAAGCATTCAACCTAACATACACCCCCCAAAATGATTAACTACGAAGCCTTCCAAAATTGGACACAAACTAGACAAGAAAGAAAATCTACACAAAATCTATTGATAACTACAATACTAAAATACTACCAAACCCATGATAGACAATATTTAGAACAAATGACAGAAACTATGAGAGAACTTAACCACTTAATTACACTAGAAAAACAGTAGCATTTACCTCATAAGATGATCCGTAATCCACACCCAACAAATGGTATCAGAGCTACAATGGAAGCTACAATTATGGAAGACATAGATAAAAGTATGAGTAAAGATAAACCTATAAGGAAAAATGATACAGAAACAAGTTATAACTTAGAAAATAACTTAGAAAATAACTTAGCAAAGAACTTAGAAAATAACTTAGAAAATAATTCTAACTATCATCCACTAATAAAAAATCAAATAGAATTACATAAACAGATTATAGATGTAAAACAAGAATTTTGGGGTTGAGGTTCTTGGATGTAATCTTTCTCGTGTTGATGTGGAAGTACTTGGTTCATGTTTGGTATTGGTATTTAGTTCTGGATGTTTTATTTCCGTGGTTTCTATTTCTGGAGTATTTATTTGGTTTAGTATTTCTGTATAGGTTTCACTAATTTCTTGGTCATTAGCTATTTCATTATCAGTTTCTTCACTTATATTATCTATACTGGTATTAGTAAATTCTTCATTTAAAAAAGTATTAGTATTTTCTTCAATTTGTATTTTTTCCTTGAATTGGTCTATTTCTGCTGCCAATTGTTTTTCTAGTTGTTTTTCCCTATTGATTTTCCTTTCTTCTTTTTCTTTTAATTTATTCGCATATATTTGTTTTAATAATGCTAATTCTTTTTCTAATTCTTGGATACGTGAAGTTGTCGGTGATTCTACTGTTGTATTTTCTTCATGTATTATATTATGTTTTTGTGGTTCCTCTTTTATAGAGTTTATCCTTATTTGTTCTATTTCTTTCTTTGCTTGTTCTCGAATTTTTTCTATTTCTAATTTTTGAGCTATTTCTGTATTTTCTTTTGTTATTCTTACCATAGCAGTTAAGCTATCTTCTAATTTTGCTGAATTAGGGTCTGGCATTAAGTGTAAATTATTTCCTAATTTTTTATATCTTCGTCCTAAATTTGAGTGTACTATTGTTATTAATATTCCTTCCGATCCCATAAATGTTTTTTCTTCTACAGGATATTCTTCTTTATTCATTTTAAATCGTATTTATACTTATGATCTAGGTGTTGATATTTAAGTTCTAAGTCAAATATAGTATGTCTTTGAGCTAGTATTACTTTATAATTTACTCCTGCAAATATATTATTTTGTAATCGTTCTCTTCTATGATTTAATTCTTGTTTTACATCTATAATCTGTTTATGTAATTCTATTTGATTTTTTGTTAGTGGATGATAGTTAGAATTATTTTCTAAGTTATTTTCTAAGTTCTTTGCTAAGTTATTTTCTAAGTTATAACTTGTTTCTGTATCATTTTTCCTTATAGGTTTATCTTTACTCATACTTTTATCTATGTCTTCCATAATTGTAGCTTCCATTGTAGCTCTGATACCATTTGTTGGGTGCGGATTACGGATCATCTTATGAGGTAAATGCTACTGTTTTTCTAGTGTAATTAAGTGGTTAAGTTCTCTCATAGTTTCTGTCATTTGTTCTAAATATTGTCTATCATGGGTTTGGTAGTATTTTAGTATTGTAGTTATCAATAAATTTTGTGTAGATTTTCTTTCTTGTCTAGTTTGTGTCCAATTTTGGAGTGCTTCGTAGTTAATCATTTAGGGGGGTGTATGTTAGGTTGAATGCTTCGTTATAATATTGTTCTTTTAATGGAATTAATCTTGTGAGTTCTGCTGCATTATTTGTTATATATTTTATGTATTGTTTATCTTGGGTTCTTTGGTATGTTTCTACATTTGTTTTTAATAATTTTTCTAAATTATTTATGCTTTCCATGGTTTGTAACCAATATTTAAGATATTCATAATTAATCATTATCTAAATGTTGCTTCATAATATCTATTACGTAGTGGTATTAATACTAACATATGGGTTACATTTTCTAATATTTTTTGTAAGTATGTTATTTCTTGAGTTCTTACATACATATCTAGGTTAAATTGCAATAAAGTTTCTGTTTCTCTTAGCTCGTCTACTGTTTGTTTCCAATTTTCAAATTGTTCTTGATTCATTTTATTGTAGTTGACTTTGTAGTAATTCATTTATGTGGAGTTTGAACTCATTTAAATCGGCAAAGTTATATTTTAATGATTTTTGTGTTATAATACTATTTTCATCAATTAATTCAATTTTTACCGTTGTTTTATGTTTTTCCCATCCTTGTAAAGGGTTTTCACTATATAATAGTTCTAATTTATCTTGTACTGGTTTTAAGGTATTAATAGAGAATCTAATTATTTCAATTGAAGTATCTTTAATGCTACTATTTTCTAGTTTTTGTGTTATCTTTTCATTTCCTTTTATCCATGGTGTTGTTTTTCTGGTTTTATTTGGTACTCATTTAGCTCCTGCTTTTTTGTTGAAAGGTGTGGTAAACCACCAATGTGTTTTAGTTAGTATATGTGGATATAGTGGATCTAAAAATGGCATTCCTAATAATATATCTTTGGATGTAAATTCATAATTATATATTAGCTTTATTGTTAATATTTTATCCCAAATTTGTAATTTTACATTTCTAGCTAAATACGTAATCATGCTGCCTTCATCATTAAATCCTGTTACTATGACGGGATTTTTTAGTTTTTCCCACTTATCTGCTGGTAAACAATTATATCTACATAGATTGGCTTCAACTCCTGTATCAATTATAGGTGTATAATATCTACTATTATATCCTTCTACGATTATTTTGGCGAGTATATATACTTTCATTTTTCATATTTTAGTTCTATTGATAATAATTTTCTTTTTATTATAGTGTATGATTAATTGTTTATCTTCTATATTATATGGTTTAACTTGTTCTAACCATGTAAGTCCTAAGATGATATTTGTATTAATTTGTGATATTGTGAATTGTATTTTGATTGGTATTCCTCCAATAATTAATTCTTGGATTGTAGTTTCTTTTGTTTGCCTTAGTTCTTTGGGTAAATCAGAACATGTTTGATCTTGTGTTATTATTTCTTCTTCTAGTACTAATTCTCTTGTAATATAATTTTCTTGTTCTCCTGTATTTATTAGGATTAAATATTTTCTTTGGTCTAGTATTCCTGTTATATAAGACTGGTATGGTTGTATTTCCATAGGTTCTGTATAGTCTATTCTTCTAGATGTACTCATTCTTGATGATGATGTTGGAGTATCCATAGTTCTTTTTGATGTTCCTATTCTTTCTTGTAATATATCTAGATCTGTTTCTATGTCTAATTCTTTATAACTATAATCATTATTATCTATTGCTGTAACTATAGTATCAAATGGGTTTTCTATTTTTACTTTATTAATTTTATTAATCGCTATTACTGTGTGTTTTGTAGTTAGAATATATAAATTTTTACATCTTGCTGTAAATATTTTACTTCCGGGTGCTAGTTCTATTCCTGACATTTTCCAATATAATACTAATGATTTGTCTATATTTTTATCTTTTATTGCTACTGAATAATTGGCACTTATAATGAATTTAAATTTTTGGTAGATTAGATTTCCTTTTACTGCTGCTATTACGCTTTTTTCTATAGGTTGGATTATTCTATCGTCTGCTAAATATATTTCTATTGGGGTATCTATTCCTTCTCTAAAACATGCTTTTATAAGTATTTCTGTTGCTCCTAAGTGGACATGTGTTATAGGTGATTTTGATTTTAAATTTTGTATTTCTTTATTTATTTCTTTTTTATTTAGAATGGGCATAATTGCTTTTCCTTTAGTATATTTACAATCTATCGTGTGTTCTCGTTGGATTATTATATAATATTCTTCTTTTTGTTTTTTAAACCAATTTTTTACTATTGGTACTTCTAAGATTTTATCTATCCTTAAGGGTGATTCTTGCTTTTTAATTTTTTCAAAGATATTTGTGTCAAATATTACTTTTTGGCTTGAAGATTCTTCATCTTGGTAATTTTCTTGTCTAATTACTCTTATATCGTTTTCAGTCATAAAATTGTTCCTCATTATTATCTTCTTCTGAGCTTTCGTATTCTTCTAATTGATAAATACTATCTTCACTTTCTATGTCATAATCAATGTAGGGTAGTTCCGTATATATATCTTCTTGTATTTGTATTTCAGTTATTTGTTTCTTCTTTGGGTCTTTTGGTATTTTACAATGTTTTGCTAAATGTCCTAGTTTTCCACAATTATAGCATGTGCATTCTGATATCTTCTTCTTAGGTTTATACGGTTTTTTAATTTTTTACATAATAACGTTTTCTTGGTTGTTTATATTTATATTTTGATTTATTTGTTTTATATATTTTTTATCGTTTTTTATATCTGTATTTGTTTGGCATTTTACAGCCAAATTGAGGTGTTGTTTTATCTGTACAACAGGCCATGTTTTTTATTAATACTTTATCCAATATTTGGTTTTCTTTGTGTTTATCGCATAATGCTATAAACCAACTTTGTAAAAATTTTATCCTAGATCCTAATGTATCTTCTAAGCTTGTTGTATTCCAGCTTTCAGTTATCTTTGTACTAAATGGTTCTGGTAATTTTGTAAAATATAATTTTCTGATTTCTATACTTTCTTCATGAGTATATAAGCTTTTATAATAATATTCTTTAAAGGCACAAGTATATGGTTCTATATAGCACATAATACATATTGCTAACTTGTTCATTAAATTTCTATTTATGACACCTTCAAGAATACCCAATCACCTATAGCGAATTTGAGCCCTCTTCTTCTAATATCTGCATATGACTTGTGTCGACTTTGGTCCATTTGTAGCCGCTGTTGGATCACTTTAACTTTCTCTATAGCTTGATAAACAAGATCTGGCCCAAGTAAAGCAGTTTCACCCGCTTCAAACCATCTAATTGGTGATCTATATTTTCTTTCATATAAAGCTTCATAAGGTGCCATTTTGATACTTGAATGATAGCTATTGTTGTAAGCGAATTCAATAAGGGGAAAATGATCATCCCAACTATCTTGAAAATCCAACGTGCAAGCTCGTAGCATATCTTAAAGTGTTTGGATGGTACGTTTTGCTTGTCCATCTGTCTGAGGATGAAAAGTTGTACTCAAATTCACTTGTGTACCCAAGCTCTTCTAAAAAGATCTCCAAAAATGTGCAGTAAATGTCACGACCCAAAATCCTATTCGGGCTAGGCTGGCACCCGAAGCCGATATGGACCGAGAGAACCTATCTTTGCTTATGAACCTCCGTATCCATATCCTCGTATGAATATTATGCAACTATGCGGAAAACATGAACATGGAAACATACGCTATATAATTATATGTAGGAAACTTGGCCGTTGGAGCCATCAAGTCGAAACGGACATTTGTCTCTTACATCCATAACCCACATATGTCTACAAAGCCTCTAACCGATCCATAAATACAACAACCTATAGTCGGGACAAGTACCTGCTTTATACAATAATTACAAAACCAAAACAATATACACATGTGACTCGGAAAGCCTCGAACCAACTGGGAGCTCACCAATGATCCGCGGATAACCCGTAGCCTATTGTGGAGGTCTACTAACACCTGTGCCTGCAGCAGATAAAGTAAGTCCCCCAAAAGGGTCAGTACGAAGAATGTACTGAGTATGAAAAGCTATAAGAAGCTTCATGAAACTTAAACACCTCGATGAACTTGATTTCAAGAGAATAGTCAATGTGGATCAATCATCGTTAAGTATGTGTGGAAATAGGTACTTTATGTTCATTACCTTTCTTTTTCCTTTATGTCCATTACCATCAATATTCATAACCATCAATCGATAATCGTCAATAATGTATAACCATTAATATGCAACCGTCAATATGCAATGCATCTGTCAATATGCAACCGTCAATATGCAATGCATCCGTCAATATGCAACCGTCAATATGCAATGCAACCGTCAATATGCAACCGTCTCAAGTTCGGCATCAAGCTAGGCTTTTGTCCCTGAGCTTCCCCCCTGCTACCACTCGAAAAACAAGGAAGCAGGTTCGGCATCAAGTCTTGCTTTTCTGTCAACTGTCCATTAGTGCTTCCTACTGCTTTGCGTATTAATGAATCAACTACCACATTTGCCTTCCCTGGGTGGTATAATATATCGATATCATTGTCTTTTAATAGCTCTAGCCGCCTTCGTTGCCTCAAATTGAGTTCCTTCTTCTTAAATATATATTGCAAACTTTTGTGATCAGTATAGATATCAACATGAACCCTATAAAAATAATGACGCCATATCTTTAAAGCAAACACCACAGCTGCTAACTTAAGATGGTGTGTTGGATAATTTCTCTCGTGTGGCCACAATTGTCTTGAGGCATACGCTATGACATTACCGTACTGCATCAATACACATCCTAGTCCAACTCCGGACGCATCACAATAGACTGCATACCCCTTTGTGCCTTCCGAAAGTACTAATAAGGGTGTGGAAGTTAATTTATCTTTCATCTCTTGGAAACTTTTCTCACATGCATCATTTCACTGAAACTTGGTTGCCTTGTATGTGAGCTTCATTAAAGGTGTAGCAATGGAAGAAAACCTTTCAACAAATCTTCGATAATACCCTGCCAACCCAAGGAAGCTACGAATTTTTGTAGGCGTCGTAGGCCTTGGCCAATTTTTCACCTCCTCAATCCTTTGTGTATCAACTTGAATTCCTTCATCTGACACAATGTGACCCAAGAATGCGATGGATTTTAACCAAAATTCACATTTAGAGAACTTTGCATACAACTTACGCTCACGGAGAATTTGTAACACCTGTCGTAAGTGATAAGCATGGTCCTCTTGTGATCTTGAATAAACCAGGATGTCATCCATAAACACTGTCACGAACACATCTAGAAATGGCTTAAACACCCTATTTATCAAATCCATGAAAACAGCTGGTGCATTTGTTAGTCCAAACGACATAACTAAAAATTTGTAATGGCCATAACGTGTTCGAAAAGCTGTCTTGGGTATATCTTTCTCTCTAACTCTAACTTGATGGTAACCCAAGCTCAAGTCAATTTTTGAAAAACATTTGGCACCCTATAACTGATCAAACAAATCATCAATTCTAGGGAGGGGATATTTGTTCTTGATCGTTACTTTATTAAATTGCCGATAGTCATTGCACATTCTCAATGTGCCATCTTTCTTCCATACAAATAATACCGGTGCACCCCACGGGGACATACTAGGCCTTATGAATCCCTTGTCCAGCAAATCTTTTAATTGCTCCTTCAATTCACGCAATTCTGCTGGAGCCATTCGATACGGGGGAATAGAGATAGGCTGAGTGCCTGGATTCACATCGATCCCAAACTCTACTTCCCATTCTGGAGGCAAATCGGGAAAATCCTCAGGAAATACATCCACGAATTCATTGACCACTGGAACCGACTGAGGAGTTAGCTGTTCCACATCAGTATCTTGCACTCTTACTAAGTGACATATGTACCCCTTGGCTATCATTTTCCTTGCTTTAAGATAGGAAATAAATTTACCTCTCGGTGCCCCTACATTACCCGTCCATTCAAGAACATTCGTTTATGGAAACTGAAAATGTACTTTCTTAGCTCGGCAATCTACCGTGCTGATAACAAGAAGCCAACCAATCCATACCCATTATGACATCAAAATCTACCATTTCCATTTCAATAAAATCAACCAGTGTGTCATAACCACAAACGTTTACTATACAATTAGGATATACTCTTTTAACGATAAAAGATTCACTAACTAGTGTAAATACTTCAAATGACTTAACTAGTAATTCTGGTATTCTTCCACATTTTTTTTCCCTCAATCAATGGAGTAACATATAATAATGTAGAACGCGGGTCAATCAATGCATATACCTTATGTAAAAATATGGATAATGTACCTGTATCTACATCAGGAGAAGCCTCCGAGTTTTGTCGATCCGCTAAGACATAAGTATGGTCCTAGGTTCCACTGGAACTAGTTGCTCCTCTAGAAGCTCTGTCGCGCCCCGTAGGCTGCGCATCTTTACCTAGAGGAGGCATCGATAATGGCGATGCGACGGTTGGTCCCATAAGTCGTGCCACACCACTCATGCTCCTTTGTCGACACCTTTTCCTTACATATCCCAACATACCACACCAGTAACAAACATTTGTTCCCACCCGGCATTCACCTAAATAAAACTTCTCGCAGCGCTGGCACAGATGATGAAACGACCTCGATTGGCTCGTATTTCCTTGTTCCCAATACCCCACTATTCGTGAATCCTGAATCTCACTTCTTTGCCCGAACTGGTTGCCTCTAAACCCTTGGAATAAAGGGGGAGCATTTGCTGTCGATTGACGAAATGGTGGCCTAGGCGGTCAAGGAAAAATTTGAGGCCTAACATTTTCTTGGGATGCCATAAATTGTCCCATAGGTCTAGCCCTCTTTGACGGCCGCTCTTCCAATCCTTGCATCCCTCTCCTTGGACTCTGATCCTTCATCTTCTGCCTAAAAACTTGTCTTTGAGCTTGTGCAGCAACTACACGATTCAATATTTGCACCGCACTTATTAAATCCTACTCAATAGTATTATCAGGCAGTTCCGAAGATACTCTGCTCCTTCTGGGATCTTCCATAAATGGAAGAGTAGGAGAAGCCCGCGATGCAACTTCAGTGTCAGCTCCACCTTAACTAGCTTGGTCAGGTGGTGATTTACTCGTTCCTTCCCCGACAACCATATCTACCTGCTTACCTTTGCCCCTACCTCGTCTTGTCATCGGCATTTTACTATAAACAAGAAAACAAATTCCTATGGTCAGATACGATTCCACTTACAACATTGGCTTTATTGCACGATCTAGAAATGAAGAAAAGAAACAACTCCTAAATGGCCCATAGCCTCTGGCTTATAAATATGGTGCACAACACATCCATAAGCAAGACTCTACTCAGACACGGCTTTGTAGACACCCTTAGGCCTCTGATTAGGTTATTGTTTGTAAGGGCTAGCTGGTTATGTTATTCTTTGTATAATGTTGTATACTTCATGAAGGCTGGTTATGGATTGGTACCCTAGGTTGTAGGTGCGTTTTCGAGCTCCTTTCATCTTTATTATGGTGAGATTTTTATAGTTAGACTATCTTATGGTTATTCATGATGCAGTTAGATGTCTCAGTTATACTAGAGTTAGCTCCCTTCTTCACATTGTAATATTCGTGATATTTAGGATGTTAGGCTAGCTCCCTCAGGTTGATACCATTGAGTTTAGTTATTCCTTTGATATATGACCTTCTTCCTTCGTACTTATTTTTCGTATGCCCTTTCCTTCGTACTATTAGTATATATCTCTTCCTTCGTACTTCTATTGTATATATCTTTCTTTGTACTACTCTAATATATCTCCTTTTTCGTACTACTATTGTATATATCTCTTTGTACTACTATTGTATATTGCTTAGTTGCTTAATGTATAGCACTTTTGTCCCTAGTTAGTGGTAGAATATGGTAGTTTACCTTTACCTCTCCATTATCCTTATTGCATTTCATTTCTTAGTTAGTTGCCAGTAGTTTATATTCTTACCTTACATGTTTTTTATACTTGCATTATCTTTGGAGCTCAGTCTGCCAATGCCTACTGAGTACCTTGTATTTGGTACTCATACTACACTGCTGCACCTTGCAAATTATAGTACGAGTTCTCACCGCTGACGTGTGCATCATGCAGAGCTTCCATGGATCAGAGATTTGAGGTGAGCTCCTGGCATTATGAGTTGTTCCTTCTCTCCCTCTTTTGCTGGACTTATCTTTATTTTTTATTTCAGAGACAATTCTATATATATTTGCATTTTGCCTACCTTGTACTTTTGTTTCATTAGTAGCAACCTTATACTAACCTAACTAGGTCTTAGGAAATATTTACTTTCTTTTTGTCTTCGTTCTCATTCTTATTTAGTCTTACTTCTGCATTTCTTATTAGTCCATTACTAGTTGTTTTGGACTATGGGTTGAGTTACCTACTGGTGGGTTATGGTAGGTGTCATCATGGCCTGAGAAATTAGGTCGTGATAGTAATAACTGGCTCAATACGTAGTTAGTGGTGGAAAGTAGTGGTGAGAAAGTGACCAATTAGTAATAAGATTAGTATCACTACTAGAAAATAGGTCTATACCAACAATTATTTTGCAACGGTTATATAAGTGTTACATTAGATATTCAATCACAACGATTAAAACTGTTACAATAGCCCACTGAACCTAATGAAACACTTTTACAAATAAGCTGTTGCATTAGTAATTTAACCCTTGCCATAGAATTTCCTACGGCAACGATTACCCAAAATCGTTGCCATAGGTGATTATTTGGAAACTGTTCTTATGTGAAAAAATCTATTGATACGGTTCCTTTTCCCCAATTATATTTCCCTCCACTAATTTTTCACCACCCGCCAAATTAATGATTTTTTTCTATTAAAAATTAATATCTAAATATGAGTGTAAATATATCAAATGGGTTTGGATCATATCCTGTCAGACACACCCACCACTCTAGACACAATCTCATAGATGGGTTGTAATACCCGTACATTTTCGAACCTAATTGATTACCGTAACATTTATGAAATTATTTAAACATGAGATGGTTGGTGTATTATACATTAACCTTGTTGGGCTGAATTAGTCTTGTGATTATGGGCTCAAATGAGGCCTAAAAAAATTAAGTAAAAGACATGGCCCAAAAGGGGAAATGACCCATTCATCTTTTGACCAAGTAAACACCTCAATTATTGATCAAAATTGGATAAGGATGACCATGAGGCACTATATAAGGCACAAAATCAGATTTTTATTCACCAAAAGACACATACACATTTCTAGACTTTTCCAAAATATTCTCCCCTCTCTCAAACCCTAAGCAATTAATCCCTTTGGACAAGATCATTCCTTTGAAAGCTTTGGTAAGTGTTTACTCTTATGGTTTAATATATTATATGCATGATAGGGTGTATAAATCATGTTGGTTATGTTGACAAAGTATTGAGCAGTCCACTATGTGTGAAACAGTCTACGTTTTCTTAATCGGTAAAGGGTTTTGTCTTATAAACTTGAAAGGTGACTTGTGGTCTTGAAGGAAGTGAATTTGATGGATTAAATTTCAACATGTAAGATGTGGTTATGTCCTTAACTTTCTTCTGATTTGTGTATAACATTTGGAATTGTTGTTGTGAAATAGTGCATGGAACCGGTGGTGTATTGAAGGGAAAAATGTAGTTTTGTGATGTTCATGTGCGTTGCGAGACCATGGTTGTTTTTTAGCATCAAATTTAACATAAAATATGAAAATATAAGCTTACTTATGTACATGGACCATTTATTACAAAAAAGGACCCAAAAGAGACTCATTTTGGCCGAACCGGGCATCCGCCTTCGCGGATGGGGCACCTGCGGGCGCAGATGTCAACGCAGGTGGCCCTGGACAAGTCCAATGGGAACCTAAGGGTGTAGGTGTCTTTGCATGTCCCTCCAGAACTTTGTTTCGATTGGTTTTGCTTCTCTTTGACCCCCCAAGTCCCCTATACCCTTCTTGGATGCAATCATCAACTCATGGTACCCTTTTAATGACTTTAAAGGAGTAGTACGGAGGTATTTTGGATTGTATCAATTATGGATTGTCTTTAATGTGTTGTGATTAAGGGTGTTTAGGTGACGTGATGAATTAAATGAGATGAAGAATTGAAAAGGAAGTGTAAAGTGTAAACTTGTCATGTAGTTGACTTCTAACGTAAGTTCCGTTATGTATTCCTATTGTAGAGTAGAGCTCTACGGAAGAGCTGAATTGTTATAGTCACGCATTGGAAAGATAAGGTACGTAAGGTTTCTCTTTTCCGTATTTCGTGGCTGCTCCTATTATTCTCATTGTTACCAAACTGGTTTCCATTCCAAAATGTTCTAAAGTGTCTCATTCCAGGCTCGTTATAAATTATCATTCACATGTCTCTTATTCAATGATCATTGTTCCAAAGTTTGAATAATGTTATGACCACCAATGTATCAATATCACAAAAGTAAAGAAAATAAGTAATGCATATATGGTTACTTTATGACTACTTTATGGTTACTTTATGGTTCTTTGAGACCAGGTGGTATATCAAATGGGCTAAAGCCTAGCTAGAGATGATCCGGAGATTATTGGATCAGGGGGAAAGCTCAGTGGGGCAAAAGCCTAGCTCAATGCCGAACCTGCTTCATTGATTTATGGGTGGTAGCTCAAAGGGGCGAAATCCTAGCTAGAGATGATCCCGAGATTATTGAATCAGGGGGGAAGCTCAGTGGGGCCTAAATTTGGGCCCAATAACACATATACATTTAACCCATCAACTTTCATGTATAATTACCCATATATCTCATGTTTAAAGAATTCCATAATGTCACGACAATATTCTCTTACGAGATTCTCATTCGTCGGCTCAATAGCAAATATAGGAATTCTAGTCGCCCATGGCTTCATTGAACATTTTGGATAACTATTTATGTTTCATGATTTGATCATGTAGGTGTATGTATGAGTGTATTGAAGTGTTTGAAGCTTTAACAATGCTCAAATAACTCCAAATAACCAAAAGAAACCATCCAAGAATCGTCATAGAATTGCGTTGCGAAACGAGTCCGGAAGGGCACAATATTTGTACCTTGTGCCACTGCTGCAAAGCAAGGCAGTGGTGCAAGAAATCAGAGCCCTTTGAATCAGTGGCTTGTGCCACACCCCCTGAAACAGGGTAGTGGTGCAAGTTTTCATACATTGCTGAATTTTTCGGCCATTTCTTCAATACTTGCATATCATCCAATACCTTATCAAAACACTTCAAAATACTTACTTAGTGATCTTAATAATCAAGTAAACATGACTCCAAGTCACCAAATGAGGTTAGAATGTATACGGGGTATTACACAAATGCTCCACGAAATCACAAAACCCTTCCTATGAAAGTCTAATTGCATGTACGTGGCCAAATTTCAATTTTCTCGTCGTTAGCATTACCAAATACATACTTATATCTCTCGACACCTAAGCAACCATTATTCAACATCATCAAGTAGGGTTTGAAAGGTACGGGGTGTTACATTCTCCCCCCCTTAGAAACATTCGTCCTCGAATGTTAACGATGTCGCTTAAATTACCACACATGCATCTCTATATTAGCATACGCACACATAAACACTTAAGGCTCATGGATACTTTCTTAGTATTGGTCCACTTCCCCATTTTGAACCTTTTCCTCCATTTGCAACAAATATGGGTACGTTGATTTCATCATTTTTTTTCTAGCTTACCACGTGATCTCCTCTACTTGTTGTTTTCTCCAAAGGACTTTTACAGAAAGTACGTCTTTATTTATTAACCCTCACACTAGAAGAAATAAAATTAGAAGAACAAATACTTAAGATAAATGTAGAGACATATTTTATGAATTATTAAATTAAATATTTAGATTACATAGAACAAAATATTAAAGAATTAAAAAGATTATACCCTGTAAGACAACAATAATTTATATCAGCCTTTATGATGTGCCACCTACAAAGTCAACTACAATAAAATGAATCAAGAACAATTTGAAAATTGGAAACAAACATTAGACGAGCTAAGAGAAATAGAAACTTTATTGCAATTTAACCTAGATATGTATGTAAGAACTCAAGAAATAACATACTTACAAAAAATATTAGAAAATGTAACCCATATGTTAGTATTAATACCACTACGTAATAGATATTACGAAGCAACATTTAGATAATGATTAATTATGAATATCTTAAATATTGGTTACAAACCATGGAAAGCATAAATAATTTAGAAAAATTATTAAAAACAAATGTAGAAACATACCAAAGAACCCAAGATATACAATACCTATATCAAATAAGCTGTTTAGGTTGTTGTTGATTGGCCTTTTTCCGGCTACTTTGCTTGTACCTGCATTTGAAATATTTGAATTGTTATGGGTTTTTAGGAGTTTCCCATCGTCTCCTTTTAGCTCTGGAATTTTACCGTCTTCCGATCGACGTAGATCAGCATAATTAAAGTCATGCGGCTGACTTGCACTAGCTTTTGTGCCTTTAAAGAATATTATTATAAAAGCTTATATACTCATGAAGAAAGTATAGAAATCAGAAAATTATATTTTACAAAATTACCAAAACTATTTAGTACAAAGATAACTGAAAGCTGGAATACAGCAAGCTTAGAAGATACATTAGGATCTAGGATAACATATTTACAAAGTTGGTTTATAGCATTATGCGATAAACACAAAGAAAACCAAAAATTGGATAAAGTATTAATAAAAAACATGGCCTGTTGTACAGATAAAACAGCACCTCAATTTGGCTGTAAAATGCCAAACAAATACAGATATAAAAAATGACAAAAAATATATAAAACAAACAAATCAAAATATAAATATAAACAACCAAGAAAACGTTATTATGTAAAAAATTATAAAAGTAAAAAACCGTATAAACCTAAGAAGAAGATATCAGAATGCACATGCTATAATTGTGGAAAACTAGGACATTTAGCAAAACATTGTAAAATACCAAAAGACCCAAAGAAGAAACAAATAACTGAAATACAAATACAAGAAGATATATATACGGAACTACCCTACATTGATTATGGCATAGAAAGTGAAGATAGTATTTATCAATTAGAAGAATACAAAAGCGAATAGAAATATCTGCATATGTAAGAACAGGGCTCAAATTAGAATCATAGAAGAAATTTGGCAAAAAGTACCCCGGCACGCTCCCGGGCGCCCTAGGGACTTAGAAAAATTTCAGCTCTAGAAAAGGTGGCCAGGAGTGGCCTGGCACGCCTTTGGGTACGCCCCAGTGCTTCCTGTGTCAAAAATATTTCGGCCAAAAGCGGCCCGGCACGCCACCTGGCGTGCCCCACACTTAAAATGTGATTTCAACTTTTCTTTGTAGATTTGGTTAGATCTTTCAAGTTCCAACCTTTTGCTTGCCTCTTATATTTAAGATACTTTGCTTGGATGTCCTTTAAACCTCGCTTTTCACCCCACAAATGCTCCACAAAATCACAAACACCTCCTACAAAGGTCTAATCACATTTACTAGCACAATATCAAATGTTCCATCAATAATAATACAAAATACGTACTTATTGCTCTCGAACCTAGGGTAAACATGGTTCAAGGTTGTCAAGTAGGGTCGTAAATGTATGGGGTATTATAGGATACCCACTTGTACTTGATATCATTGAAGAACTTATGTACCATGCAGTTTCTTATAGCCTTACAAACTCAGTACATTTTTCGTACTGATTATGTTTAGTATTCCATGATTATGTTTTGATTTTAGCATTGACAATCCTTTTTTATAGCCTGTTCCTAAGGTTGGTAAGTTGGGGTTTATTCTTCTGGTCTGCCTGATTTTTCACGTGGTAGTAGTCTTGATCTTTGTATTGGTGTTGAGTTGGGTACTTAGTTATTTCTATGATGTGTATCATGGTTCAGTGGGGTTGAATTTGATTTAAATGAGTGAATTATGTAATTTCTCATTTTGAGATTTGTTTGGCCTAGTGTGATCTTATGGGATGCTTCTTCTTGGTGATATAAGCTTGTGTATCAGTTTTCGATAACTAAAATAGTTGTATTTTGGGAGTGAGTATTTATTGCTATAGATTGAGCATTGGTTTGACTAGATTCAAGCTAAGATTGTATTTTCTAAGTTGCTCGAGATTTGTCTATCATCAGGACTTTTTACAGACCCAGTAAGTTCTTAGTTATGCCTTGGTATGTTGTGCCCCTCAGCAGATGTGGATTTGATTGCTCGCATCTTTAGCTTATGGTCTTACTCAATTTTGGTTGTGTTCCTCGACAATATTTTAGTTTCAGCCCTTGCGAGAATCATTGGGTATATGTTTAGTTTCGAAAGGTGAGATTGGTTTGGGTATTTAACATTAGTAAAGAATGTTGGCTCTAGTTGTGATTTTTGACTATTTAAATAACGGCTTGAGAGTTGTGATAGATTTTGGTGTGTGGATGGTTGAGGCCAAATGGTTCAACCCCGGTGTTGAGATTATAGCTATGGATTGTGTAACATAGTTGCAGCCCCCATTTAGAGGTTTTTATTCAGTTGAGCATTCATTGACAGGTTGACTAGGCCTACTCATTACCTATCAGCTCAGTTTTCTTCAGTTCAGGGAGATTATCTTATATAGATAGTCGAGAGATGGTTCATTGGCACATGGTGCTATTTTCTACTGCTTTTGACCTTGGTTATCAGTTTTTGTCAGAATTTTTACTGTCGACTCAGGGAAAGAAGTGTACTCGAGTTGGGCTTAGAGTGGTTTAACCCACAGTTGGTGGGGCATTCTGGAGCGGATCATTTAGTTTCAACAAATTGTGCTTTGGACTCATAACTATTGGTTTTGAGGGTCATCGAGACCAGTTAGTGGCTTTATCAAAGATCGCAGGTATTGATCACCACCAGTTGAGTATTTAGGTAGAACTATACAGGGCATTATTCATATATTAGTCCGTATAGATATTTGACAGGCTAGCTTTATTATTTGGAGATTGGTGTGTTGTATTAAGCGGATAGGACTCGGATGATGTTGGAGGGATTTTGTATAGCTCAGAGTAGACAGCAGGTTTGTTAAGGCCAGAGAATGTTAGATTTGGAATTGGGTACTAGCTGTATGGTTTATGTGTTGGGTTGATTCTTAGCCTGGTTGAGTTTTTTCTTAGTTGTGCTCGAGGTAGTGTGAGGTCGATATGTCTTGGTTTGGTGCTTACGTGCTTCGGTTGAGCTCGTCTCAGTTGGAGGCCAGTTGGTTGTTGAGGATGAGTTTTTGGTTACTTGGAAAGTAAAGTAAGGATGTGTTGGAAAAGGAATGCCTTTAGCAAAAACCCTTGGGAGCGTTGTTTGGGCCGTAGAGGTTATTTGGAAGTCTTGCAGGGCATATGGACCTAGTACCTCATCCTTTTAAGCTTTCAATCTCTTTCTATCCATTTGACTTTTGAGGACTTTCTTTATTATATTCACTGGATCAAGGGGGAAGCTCAGTGAGGTAAAAGCCAAACTTGATGCCGAACCTGCTTCCTTGTTTTCCGGGTGGTAGCAGGGGGGAAGCTCAGTGGGGAAAAAGCCTAGCTTGATGCCGAACTTGAGACGGTTGCATATTGACGGTTGCATATTGATGGATGCATTGCATATTGATGGTTGCATATTGATGGATGCATTGCATATTGACGGTTGCATATTAATGGTTATACATTATTGACGATTATCGATTGATGGTTATGAATATTGATGGTAATGGACATAAAGGAAAAAGAAAGGTAATGAACATAAAGTACCTATTTCCACACATACTTAACGATGATTGATCCACATTGACTATTCTCTTGAAATCAAGTTCATCGAGGTGTTTAAGTTTCATGAAGCTTCTTATAACCTTGCATACTCAGTACATTCTTCGTACTGACCCCTTTGGGGGACTTACTTTATCTGTTGTAGGCACAGGTGTTAGTAGACCTCCACAATAGGCTATGGGTTATCCGCGGATCATTGGTGAGCTCCCAGTTGGTTCGGGGCTTTCCGAGTCACATGTGTATATTGTTTTGGTTTTGTAATTATTGTATAAAGCAGGGACTTGTCCCTACTATAGGTTGTTGTATTTATGGATTGGTTAGAGGCTTTGTAGACATATGTGGGTTATGGATGTAAGAGACAAATGTCCATTTTGACTTGATGGCTCCAACGACCAAGTTTCCTACATATAATTATAGAGCGTATGTTTTCATGTTCATGTTTTCCGCATAGTTGCATAAGATATCATAAGATTCATACGAGGATATGGATACGGAGGTTCATAAGCAAAGATTGGTTCTCTTGGGCCATATCGGCTTCGCGAGCCAGTCCCGCCCGAATGGGATTTCGGGTCGCGACAAAAGTGGTATCAGAGCAGGTCGTTCTAAGGGGTGTCTACAAAGCCGTGTCCAAGTAGATTCTTGTTCATGGATGTGTTGTGCACCACATTTATGAGCAGGAGGCTATGGGGCATTTAGGATGTTGTTTCTTTTCTTCACTCCTAGATTGTGCAATAGAGCCAGTTGTAAGTTGAATTGTATCTGACCATGGTAATTGTTTTTCTTTGGTATAGTAAGAAATGCCGAGTACAAGAAGAGGCAAGGGAAAAATGAAGAAGCTAGATAGGATTGGCGGAGAAAGACCTAGTAACTTACCACCCGAACGGGTTGAGCAAGATGAAGTTGAGAGTGAGTTTGCATCGCAGGCTTCTTCTACTTTTCCACCTCCAAAAGAGCCGAGAAGGAGAGAAGAACCTATTGAGCCACCTGTTAATGTCACTGACCAGTATTTGAGAACTGCAGTATATATGTTGATTCAGCTAATTGCAGCACAAAATCAAGGACAAGATGGTCCAATGACCCATTCTTCCACTTTGACCAAGTAAACATGGCATTTAATGCCAAGAAGTGTCTAAGTATGACTTAAGGGGCTATATAAGGTGGAAAAAAAATCAGATTTTTATTTCAACAAAGAACACATGCCATTCTAGACATTTCCACAAGATATTTCTTCAAGCTCTAAAACCCTAAGCCATCTCTTTGGACAAGATCACTCATTTGAAAGTTTGGGTAAGTGATTATTCTTATGGATTAATATATTATGTGCATGTGAGAGTATGTAGATCATTATGGTTATTTCTAAAAGTGTAAGTAATGCATTTTTGCTAAAAGATGTTTCGTCTATGGGATTTAAACTTGAAAGGAGACTTGAGGTTTTGATGAAAGTGAATGGTGTGAATGAAATATCGACATGTATGGTGTGGTTATATTCCTTGACTTGTTATTTTTCATGAGTGTAAATTGTGGGATTGTTGTTATGCAACATATTGAGATGACTTGATAGAGTAATTGTGATGTTGTGTTGATGGAGAAGTGTAAAGTATGAACTTGGTGTGGCATGCTATTGGTGTATGATGTATTGGTCAATGTATGGAATGTTTGGGTATTGTTGGTATGATAATTTCATCAATGGTATTTTAAAGGGTGAAATGACGTTATAGGGTAATCATGTAACTTATTGTTGTCTTATGTGTTTGTAAGGTAGTTAGTTATTAACGTGAGCTCCTCTATGTACTTGTGTTGTAGAGTGAAACGTAAAGAAGGAGCTGGACTATTGTATTCACGTAGAGGATTGTGTATTCATAGTGAGAAGACAAGGTATGTAAGGTTAGTCTTCCCATATCCTTCTGCAACATATAGTGATTACATTGTCATTGTACTTATTCCATTCCGAAATGTTCTAAGACATCCCATTTTAGGTTATCAATTATTGTTAATCATATGTTCCTTATTCATTGATCAATTATGATTACACGTCTCATGTTCATTGACTAATATTTCCAAGTTCTAATAATGTTACGTTCCAAATTTCCAATAATGTACAATCACCAATGTATCAATCTCATAGAAGTAAAGAAATGAAGTAAGGTATAATTGTTTGAGTATTCTTGGGTGGTATCTCAGGGGTGGAAGCAACACCTAGCATGGGTCAATCCCAATATCATGGGTGGTATCCCAGGGGTTAAATTACCTAGCATGGGTCAATCCCAATATCATGGGTGGTATCCTAGGGGCGACAGAAAAGCCTAGCATGGGTCGATCCCAATATCATAGTAGCATCCCAGGGGCGACAGAAAAAGCCTAGCATGGGTCACTCTAGATTTGTATATGAGGACCGTATCCCAGGGGTGGAAGGACCTAGCATGGGTCATCCTCTTTACCACTGATCAGCTGGTCATCGGTTTAAAGTAAAGTAAAAATAAAGCAATGAATGTAAAGTACATTGTTCCACACATATAGAATGACGGTTTATCCATATTGTCTTTTCTCTTATATTTGATTCCATTGAAGCTCTTACGTATATTGCAGTTTCTTATAGCCTTACATACTCAGTACATTCTTCGTACTGACGTCCCTTGGGGAACTTACCTTACTTGCTGTAGGAACAGGTGCTAGTAGACCTCCTCAGTAGGTTGCAGATCATTTGCAAGTCTTTGGTGAGGTCCAGTTGGTTCGGGGCTTTCCTAGTCGATATGTACATTTGTTTTGGGTATTGTATATGTGTATAGAGCGGGGTTTTGTCCCGACTCTAAGTTGATTATGGTTATGCATCTGTAGAGGCTTTGTAGATGTTGTGGGACAGATGAAGGAAATGTAAGAAACGTATGTTTTGTCTTGATGGCCCTAACGACCAAGTTTCATATATGTATATACATATGTTTTCATGACTTCCGCTATTAGCATCTCATATCTATACGTGATGGTGATGTTTCTTGAATGACATGCATATGAATTGACATGGATGAAGATTGGTTCTCTCGGGCCTTATCGGCTTCGGGTGCCAGTCCGCCCCGTTGAAATTCGAGGCGTGACAAGATCTATAGAAGATGAAAGTGGAATCCAATAATTAAACAAAGAATTTTTCCTAAAAATTACAAATAAACTAACAAAAAATGATCACCTCAATATCCTCTACTCGTCCTCAGCTCCAATTTATAAATCCTCATGCGTTTCCAAGCTCAAAGGTTCATCAATGGGGGAAAAAGGGACTAGAAATGGCTTAAATTTGCCTGAAAAGAGAATATATAGACCCAGTAGTGACCGCTTAAGTGGCCACTTAGCCGCTAAAGTGAAGATTGACTGCTAAAGCAGCGGGTACGAGGTAGGCTATGGTCTACTCTTCTCTACAAGATTGAGTTTTGTAAAGATTGCATGCTATGTGGGGGTTATAGGATAGGTTTACATCTATTTGTATATTTATTATAGTATTTGACCTGTTTAGGGTATTTAGAGTAGAATTGTAAATTGAGCCTTAGTCTAGAATACCCGTTATAGTTATAGAATTGTTTTAAGCCTGATTATGTACTTGTTTGACCTTAGGTTAACATTAAGGGTCTCTTAGTATAATATTTACTGTATTGCTTAGTGATTTGTGACATATCCCCCGATTATATCCTCTAGTGGCTTGATGATAGTATTTACCATAGTCTTTCTGAGTTATAATCTTGTTATCCTGGCAATTTGTATATTGTTGGGCCCAAGGACATGGTTATGAAACCAATTGGACTCCCAGGTTAGTACTCTATTCTTTGAAAGGGTATGGTTTAGTTCCTAGATGCTTAGACGTTTACGTTTGTATTGTTTGGATACTGGTGATGACATACATACATTTAGATGCATTTAGGCTTATTTAGTGGTATGATTCCAGCTAAAACCATGATTTCACTACTGTTTTCTAAAAATGTATTTAGTCCCACTTTTTCACTTTTAAAACTAATTTTCAAACGGAAGTTGTAGCCCCTTTATTTTTGATTTTATGATCTCTTAGCTATAACACACTACTTTGAAATCTTAGACAGGGGAAGATTCCGTTCCAGTTTAATTCCACTCTTTTATCACTACTTATTCATTTTGGCCGAGGGAGATCCCTACCCTTTCTACATTATCCTACCATTTTAGTCCCAGATTCAATCTTGGGCATCCATATTTTATAAATTTCTACTTATTTAGCCTCAGTTAGATTTCGAGCACTAATTATTCCTATTTCTCTACAGTATTGGATGGAGTAGAGTTTTTATTATTTATTGGTTATTGGAAGTCCTAGTTCAGGACCAAGCAGTATATATGGATATCTCGAGTCCCCTGTGAGATCCTCTGTCTGGGAATCATAGGCCGGAAGATATGATGCCCATAGGTTCTACCTTACAAGACGGTGAGCTGAAAGAGGTGTTTATACTTGGTATATTATGGCACTTGGTTGGTTAATGGTACTGGATTATCTTGTATTTACTCATTCATATGCATCGCCTATCGCCAGTAAAATTATTTTTGCCTTTGTATCTATCGGACTTATAGGGGGTGGAATGGGTATAGGTTATGTTTGTTATTGTTGAGTAATTATTTGTACCTTTTAGGCTTATGGGGGTCCAATTAGGTTATTGTTTGTCTGACCTAGCAGGTTATGTTATTATTTTGATATTGTTTTATAGTTCATGATAGGCTGGCTATGGATTGGTACCCGAGGTTGTAGGTATGTTTTCGAGATCCTTTCATCTCTATTATGGTGAGCTTATTATTGTTAGACTATCTTATGGCTATTCAAGATGCAGTTAGACATATTGGTTTCACTAGAGATAGCTCTCTTCTTAACATTGTAACCCTCGTGATATTTAGGTTGTTAGGCTAGCTCCCTCAAGTTGACACCATTGGGTTTAGTTATTCCTTTGGTAAATGACCTTCTTCCTTCGTACTACTATTGTATATACCCTTTCCTTCATACTATTACTATATATCTTTATCTTCGTACAACTATTGCATATCTCTTTCTTTGTATTACTATTATATATCTCCTTCTTCATACTATTATTGTATACCTCTTTCTTTGTACTACTATTGTATATTGCTTAGTTGCTTAATGTATAGCACTTTTGTCCCTAGTTACTGATTGAATATGGTAGTTTACCTTTACCTCTCCATTATCCTTATTGTATTGCATTTTATTTCTTAGTTAGTTACATGTAGCTTATATTCTTGCCTTATATGTTATTTATACTTGCATTATCGATGGAGCTCAGTCGACCGATGCCTACTAAGTACCACATGTTTGGTACTCATACTACACTTTTTCACCCTGTAGATCATAGTACGAGTTCTAACCGCAGACGTGTTCATGATGCGGAGCTGCCATGGATCAGAGATATGAGGTAAGCTCCTGGTGTCCAGAGTTGTTCCTGCTCTTCCCATTTTGCTGGATTGATATTTATTTTGTATTTAAGAGACAGTTGTATTTTTATTTGCATTGTGCCTACCTTCTACTCTTATTTTGTTAGTAGCTCTTGTACCGAGCTCATTAGGTCATTGAAAATATTTACTTTCTTCTTATCATCTTTCTTCTTATTTTGTTAGTAGTTCTATTTTAGTTTTTTGATTTATCCTACTTGTCACAAGCATATGTATTTTACAAATTATCACAAACCCAAGTTATTAATTTTTCTAAATTTAGATCTGTTCTTCAATATAACAGAACGTCTTTTTTCATTAAGACTAAAATAAAGGACTATTTTAGAACACTAGGAATATTTCATTCTGAATTAAAACATAAGAAACTTAAGAGTTATAGAATCAATCAATGGAAAAACTGGTTAAGACAGGTTTAATATCCTTTCTCCTTCTTTTTAAAACTCAAACTCCCACCCCATATACTCTAATCAACCACTCTTTTCTAGCTTCAAATTCAAGGTAATTCTCATTCTTACTCCATTTTTTTACTCTCTAATGCTTGTTTTCAAAGAATTAGTCTAGAATTTATAGAAATTGAAGATATAGAGATTATTTTAAGCATAGTTTGATTTTGCTTAATTTGGGATGAATTTTAGAAGCATTTTTGCTTCTCTTATATCTCCAATGCTCCTATGGCTTTCTAAGCATAAGATTTATGGAGTTCATGGTGAATTCAGGGCTTGAACGCAGGTAGAAGATTAAAATTCACTTGTTAAAGTTTCATTAGCCATTAATATTTGAATCGGGGTTTACACACCCGGATTTTGGTATTTAGAAGTCATACACTACTTTACCAAACTTGATCTATGTTTAAAATTTGAAAAAAATACAAAACTTATAATAAAATGGCATTGATGTGTTAAAGGTACGCTGGGAATATTGAATGCTAGTATAGCTAGATCTTCTTGATATAGGGGGATGCAGGCAGTAGCCTACACAAAAAATTTGAACTTTACAATTTTTGAAGCATCGCAACCTATTGAGTTATTCTGTAACTTCTAATTCAATTTCACATGATTTTTAGCAAAATATTAATATAATGGTCTCCCAAAACCAATACAATGCCCCCTCTTTTTCAAAGGTTTCCTAATAGAGATTGTCAACAGTAATACAGGGATTACCGAAGGATGGGGTTTTTTCACAAGAGAGCCTTCACGATGAATGATGTGGTGGAGGAGACAATAGAATTCTTTGCCCAACTGTAGGAGTTTGGGTGGATGATACTAGTAGAGCCTGCCCGAGATGGTGTTTCAGGGTGGGTTTGGGAGTTCTATTTTATGCTCCTAGCTGTTCATTAAGCGGTTCCCGACCAATAATTTTCATGCTGGAATTAAATATTCCCATGTATGTGGCCTTAATGAATAAGGTCGTATGGGTGTCAAATTCCCCAATAATAAATTTAAGGCGAAGCTCGTAAATATTGATTTATGTTGGCTAAGGGGGACACTTTGAAAGCGAAAGATGAATGGGGAAAGGTCTATTATAATATAACTGATGGAATCAAAAGTATGTACTTATGTGTAGAGGCTTGAAGGTGTCATAAACCCACTGGGCACACGGATGAATACAATACCCAGCTTAGCCCTCATAAACCCGCGGGACACACAAAAATAGTAAATGCAGTACCATCGACAAAACTATAGCTAATCCCATATCCAGTAGCACCATAACAATACCAGAACAAATGTCATATTCGAACAGATCACTATGGGTAATAACGACAGGCCACATATAATATATATCCGAAGCCGAACTTAAGCCAGGGCCCCCAACATCAGTAACCAAAACCATCATACCTGTAGTGGCCAAACTAGTACCAAAATTCATGGTAACTAGTGTCTCAATGCTGAAGTAGTTCCATAATCCACACTCAAACACAGATAAACGAGCACACCAGCCCAAATCGGGCCAAAAATATAATTAGGAAAACTAGCTCATAATATGTTATAAATTTGTCTCGGGGTCCTCAAGTCACTAGCCTATAGTCAAGAAAGATATACATAAGCCCCTCAGTATCTAAAACAAGTCCTGGCAAGGCGGGTCCTAACTCTCCATCGCAGCTAGTCACACCGATAAAAGGTAAGCGCTATCAGGGACTAATAAGGTCAACTAGGCTAAACCAACATAACCGGAGCAAGTTTATTTCATATCAACACCAATGGGACATCTCAGGCTCAACTAGTTCTAACAATCTCGAAGACTAAATATGCCGACTAAGAACGATAGCGGGGCCCAGTACGGGTCCCAAAACCAAGTCTGGCAACATCCACCCAAATCTGACTAAGTCTGTCCAAGTATGAAGCACAATCTTATAATTCCCCAGCCAATAATAGTATACTACCCACTGATCCCAGACGGGTCACTTGTTGGGTACTGTGAGGATACCAGACATAAAACGTCTTCGCGTGGCATTATCGGGCTCAAAAGCCTAAATACAGCAAGCCAACACCATTACTACAATACCAGCCCAATACCAACACAACAACATACATACATCACATATAAACCCAATCTATATGCAAGGAAAGGTATGCCTAGCCTACTTGGAAGTCGCAATAAGCCTGCCAAAGAACCCGCTAAGCTGGAGCCTTCCCCTTTTGAGAGGCTTCCAATTGCTGTCACAGTATAAAAATGGTAAACTAGATGTCAAAACATAACCAATGTTGCCCATATGTCACTGGGTCAGAAAATGACCGAACAATCACGTGGGGCCCGCTTGCTAAACCCGCCAGACCAGAACCACCACAACATCCCAAATATCATCGTGACCAATAGTTACAACATCTATCTTATCATATAAGATCAATACACAACTCAGTACACAACTCAAATATTAATAACGATACCAACAAATCCAATGAAAATGTATTTGACAGTAAAACCAGGAAAACGTACCAAAAAAATGTCGAGAAATATGTAAGTGTCCAAGCTTGGACCTTTCTATACAAGTTTTTATAAGAGCTTGAAGCTCTAAAAATGGTGTTTCTATGAAGTTTGTTCGTTTAAACATGAGAGAGAAGGTGAAATGTATATATATAGCCAAGGCAGGTGGTGCTAAAGTACCCTTATAGCAGCTTAAGCACCTAGGGCTGAAGCTCCTTAAGTTGCCGCTTAAGCGCTCCACCGCTCCGACCTCTTCACTGCTAAAGTGGAGCCAAGGGTCACTTAAGCACCCATAGCCACTTTAGCCATGCCCTTTGCTGCTAAAGCGCCTTGCCATAACCTGCCATGGCCGCTAAAGTGCACCTAGGGCCACTTAAGCACCTAGCGCTAAGGAGTGCCTATGGCTGCTTAAGCGCATGGCCAATGCCGAAAATGGCTAAGTCTGGGCAATTTCAACTATGTGTTCGGGATTGAACCAGAGTTCCATGCATGCAAACGAACTATGCCACCTAACTAATTTGATTCTCTAGACTTAATAGCACTGTCGAAATTTCCATAAGAGGTCGTTCTAACTAAAATTAGGGCCCACGCCCCAAGGGCTGACTCGACTTAGCCAATAATCGGCCTATCACCCAAAACAAGTCTGAGAACCCCAAGACCTAAACCAAAGGTCTACCTAACCTAAATTCGATATTCCAAATCCGAGAACGTATCGAGAGAGAATTGGATTTGGTTAGACAATGTGTGGTTGGTAAACAAGGATCGGTTTTTTAGCAAGGTACAGAATGTATTGTCAAATATTCAATATGATTCCACAAGATCTAGTTTCGTTCAAGTAACGGATTCTAGCCAACTGAAAGGATCTTCTGATCAATCCAGAGATCATTTGGATTCCATTAGTAATGAGGATTCGGAATATCACACATTGATTAATCAAAGAGAGATTCAACAACGAAAAGAAAGATCGATTCTTTGGGATCCTTCCTTTCTTCAAATGGAACGAAAAGAGATAGAATCAGGCCGATTCCCGAAATGCCTTTCTGGATATTCCTCAATGTCCCGGCTATTCACGGAACGTGAGAAGCAGATGATTAATCATCTGTTTCCGGAAGAAATCGAACATGCTTTTATAAGTATTTCTGTTGCTCCTAAGTGGACATATGTTATAGGTGATTTTGATTTTAAATTTTGTATTTCTTTATTTATTTCTTTTTTATTTAGAATGGGTATAATTGCTTTTCCTTTAGCATATTTACAATCTATCGCGTGTTCTCGTTGGCTTATTATATAATATTCTTCTTTTTGTTTTTTAAACCAATTTTTTACTATTGGTACTTCTAAGATTTTATCTATCCTTAAGGGTGATTCTTGCTTTTTAATTTGTTCAAAGATATTTGTGTCAAATATTACTTTTTGGCTTGAAGATTCTTCATCTTGGTAATTTTCTTGTCTAATTACTCTTATATCGTTTTCAGTCATAAAATTGTTCCTCATTATTATCTTCTTCTGAGCTTTTGTATTCTTCTAATTGATAAATACTATCTTCACTTTCTATGTCATAATCAATGTAGGGTAGTTCCGTATATATATCTTCTTGTATTTGTATTTCAGTTATTTGTTTCTTCTTTGGGTCTTTTGGTATTTTACAATGTTTTGCTAAATGTCCTAGTTTTCCACAATTATAGCATGTGCATTCTGATATCTTCTTCTTAGGTTTATACGGTTTTTTACTTTTATAATTTTTTACATTAAAGATACTTCAATTGAAATAATTAGATTCTCTATTAATACCTTAAAACCAGTACAAGATAAATTAGAACTATTATATAGTGAAAACCCTTTACAAGGATGGGAAAAACATAAAACAACGGTAAAAATTGAATTAATTGATGAAAAAAGTATTATAACACAAAAACCATTAAAATATAACTTTGCCAATTTAAATGAGTTCAAACTCCACATAAATGAATTACTCCAAAACAACTACATACAAGAAAGCAATAGTAAACACACTAGTCCAGCATTTATAGTAAATAAACATAGTGAACAAAAAAGAGGAAAAAGTAGGATGGTTATTGACTATCGCAACCTAAATGCAAAAACAAAAACATATAATTACCCCATACCAAATAAAATACTAAAAATACGCCAAATACAAGGATATAATTACTTTAGTAAATTTGACTGTAAATCAGGATTTTACCATCTCAAATTAGAAAATGAATCTAAAAAATTAACAGCGTTCACAGTACCCCAAGGCTTTTATGAATGGAATGTTTTACCTTTTGGATATAAAAATGCCCCAGGAAGATACCAACATTTTATGGATACATATTTCACACAATTAGAAAATTGCATAGTATACATAGACGATATATTACTATACTCAAGAACAAAAGACGATCATATACAGTTATTAGAAAAATTTGCAAATATTGTAGAAATAGCAGGAATAAGCCTAAGTAAGAAAAAAACAGAGTTAATGAAACATCAAATCGAATTTTTAGGAATACAAATAGATAAAGATGGAATAAAAATGCAAACACATATAGTACATAAAATTATTAATTCAAAAGAATTATTAGATACAAAAAAGAAGTTACAATCCTTTTTAGGATTAGTTAACCAAGTACGTGAATATATCCCTAAGCTAGCGGAACATTTGAAACCATTACAGAAGAAATTAAAAAAGGATATAGAATACCATTTTAATGAACAAGATAAAACACATATCCAACATATTAAAACAATATGTAAACAACTACCCAAGCTTTATTTTCCAGATGAAAAGAAACAATTCAAGAGCTAATAATAACAAGAGAATTATATTACAAGAGAATTAGTACTAGAAGAAGAAATAATAACACAAGATCAAACATGTTCTGATTTACCCAAAGAACTAAGGCAAACAAAAGAAACAATTCACATACATAGTAGAAACGGACTCAAGTGAACATAGCTACGGAGGAGTATTAAAATACAAGTATAATAATGAAACATTAGAACATCATTGTAGATACTATTCAGGATCTTATACGGAACCCCAGATAAAATGGGAAATAAATTGCAAATAGTTATATGCTTTATATAAATGTTTATTATCTTTTGATTTATTTGTTTTATATATGTTTTGTCGTTTTTTATATCTGTATTTGTTTTACAGCCAAATTGAGGTACTGTTTTATCTGTACAACAGGCCATGTTTTTTATTAATACTTTATCCAATTTTTGGTTTTCTTTGTGTTTATCGCATAATGCTATAAACCAACTTTGTAAAAATTTTATCCTAGATCCTAATGTATCTTCTAAGCTTGTTGTATTCCAGCTTTCATATATCTTTGTACTAAATGGTTCTGGTAATTTTGTAAAATATAATTTTCTGATTTCTATACTTTCTTCATGAGTATATAAGCTTTTATAATAATATTCTTTAAAGGCACAAGTATATGGTTCTATATAGCACATATTACATATTGCTAATTTGTTCATTAAATTTCTATTTAGATTTTTATCTTTAGTTTGTTCTGCTATTTCTGTTGTCATACTTCCAAATTCATTTCTTATTCCTATTTCATATTTGTATAAAATATCCATATTTGATGCGGCGGCTGCACCATCATTTTTCTTATCATTTCTTAGCGTAGCTAAACTTTCTGTTGATAAATTATGTAACCATAATTTTGCTGTTCCTACTAAGGTTCTTTCTATATAGTTTGGTGTTTGTGATATTGGTATTTTATTATCAATTAATTGTTTTGAAATATATCCTAACCATAATTGGAGTGTTTTAGTTATATCTGTGACACAGTCTAAATCTAAGAAATTATATTGTTCTGGTACCTTATTAGATATCCATTTTGTATTTAATCTTCTATTCCATAATGTTTCTTTTCTATCATATGAGCCATAATCGGCTGAAAAATAATTTGGGGTTGAGGTTCTCGGATGTAATCTTTCTCGTGTTGATGTGGAAGTGCTTGGTTCATGTTTGGTATTGGTATTTATTTCTGGATGTTTTATTTTCGTGGTTTCTATTTCTGGAGTATTTATTTGGTTTAGTATTTCTGTATAGGTTTCACTAATTTCTTGGTCATTAGCTATTTCATTATCAGTTTCTTCACTTATATTATCTATACTGATATAAGTAAATTCTTCATTTAAAAAAGTATTAGTATTTTCTTCAATTTGTATTTTTTCCTTGAATTGGTCTATTTCTGCTGCCAATTGTTTTTCTAGTTGTTTTTCCCTATTGATTTTCCTTTCTTCTTTTTCTTTTAATTTATTCGCATATATTTGTTGAATAATGCTAATTCTTTTTCTAATTCTTGGATACGTGAAGTTGTCGGTGATTCTACTGTTGTATTTTCTTCATGTATTATATTATGTTTTTGTGGTTCCTCTTTTATAGAGTTTATCCTTATTTGTTCTATTTCTTTCTTTGCTTGTTCTCGAATTTTTTCTATTTCTAATTTTTGATCTATTTCTGTATTTTCTTTTGTTATTCTTACCATAGCAGTTAAGCTATCTTCTAATTTTGCTGAATTAGGGTCTGGCATTAAGTGTAAATTATTTCCTAATTTTTTATATCTTCGTCCTAAATTTGAGTGTACTATTGTTATTAATATTCCTTCTGATCCCATAAATGTTTTTTCTTCTACAGGATATTCTTCTTTATTCATTTTAAATCGTATTTATACTTATGATCTAGGTGTTGATATTTAAGTTCTAAGTCAAATATAGTATGTCTTTGAGCTAGTATTGCTTTATAATTTACTCCTGCAAATATATTATTTTGTAATCGTTCTCTTCTATGATTTAATTCTTGTTTTACATCTATAATCTGTTTATGTAATTCTATTTGATTTTTTGTTAGTGGATGATAGTTAGAATTATTTTCTAAGTTATTTTCTAATTTCTTTGCTAAGTTATTTTCTAAGTTATAACTTGTTTCTGTATCATTTTTCCTTATAGGTTTATCTTTACTCATACTTTTATCTATGTCTTCCATAATTGTAGCTTCCATTGTAGCTCTGATACCATTTGTTGGGTGCGGATTACGGATCATCTTATGAGGTCAATGCTACTGTTTTTCTAGTGTAATTAAGTGGTTAAGTTCTCTCATAGTTTCTGTCATTTGTTCTAAATATTGTCTATCATGGGTTTGGTAGTATTTTAGTATTGTAGTTATCAATAGATTTTGTGTAGATTTTCTTTCTTGTCTAGTTTGTGTCCAATTTTGGAGTGCTTCGTAGTTAATCATTTTGGGGGGTGTATGTTAGGTTGAATGCTTCGTTATAATATTGTTCTTTTAATGGAATTAATCTTGTGAGTTCTGCTGCATTGTTTGTTATATATTCTAGGTATTGTATATCTTGGGTTCTTTGGTATGTTTCTACATTTGTTTTTAATAATTTTTCTAAATTATTTATACTTTCCATGGTTTGTAACCAATATTTAAGATATTCATAATTAATCATTATCTAAATGTTGCTTCGTAATATCTATTACGTAGTGGTATTAATACTAACATATGGGTTACATTTTCTAATATTTTTTGTAAGTATGTTATTTCTTGAGTTCTTACATACATATCTAGGTTAAATTGCAATAAAGTTTCTGTTTCTCTTAGCTCGTCTACTGTTTGTTTCCAATTTTCAAATTGTTCTTGATTCATTTTATTGTAGTTGACTTTGTAGGTGGCACATCATAAAGGCTGATATAAAATACTGTTGTCTTACAGGGTATAATCTTTTTAATTCTTTAATATTTTGTTCTATGTAATCTAAATATTTAATTTCATAATTCATAAAATATATCTCTACATTTATCTTAAGTATTTGTTCTTCTAATTTTATTTCTTCTACTATTTCTAACCAATAATAAAAGCTGCCGTAATTTATCATTTTAATCAATATCTGGGTAATCTAGATAATCGTCTTCTAAATACATGTTATACATATCTGACAGTATAAATTCTGTCCAATTATCTTGCATTACTGCTATAGATTCATAAGTCATTAGCAAGTCATAAATCTGTTTAGTTGTATCAGTATCTAAGTCACGTAAAATATATAAAAGTAATATCTTATATTCTTCATTATCATCTAGTAAATATGTATTTGTACCTAATTGGTAATTATCCATATGGTCAATTATCATGTATGTTTAAATCATATTCCCTTTAACCTCTACTTATATTATTATACTTATCATTCAATAGTGTAGTATTTCAAACTACTCTTTGTGTCACTACTATGAGTTTTAGCCTTAATCAGTTACCCTAACAATGCCTCAACTTCGTCTACTCCCCTTTAACAGCATTCCTTGCCTACTCGGTTTCGACCTTAGGACAGCTTAGTCTGGGCTTACCTTACTCTTGGCCTACTAATCATAGCAAACTTACTTAAGCAGTTCTAATATAGTTACACTACTACATGATAAGCAATAATAATACTATAGAGATTATCAGGAATATAAGATTTAGCTATACATGTATAGACATGGATATACCTTAGTTGTTAGGTTCTCGGTATGAGATATGTTTGTGGGTGTATCTGGATGATTATCCATAGCTCCTTGAATGTTTATATCTGTTTTTATAAAATTAAAAACTTTTATTTATAGTAGGGAAATCTCAACACATGAGAAAAGGGAAGAGAGTTTTGAAGCTGCTAAGCTTCTTGCTCGATGCCCTCTACCTTCTCATTACACACATATATATAATTAGAAAAGTTGGCTGCCTAACATTCCTAAAGGCCAACATAAAAAAGTAAATGCTAAAGTCAAGCATACTATTTGCTTTAAGACTTTTGTTACATAAAGAAAAGAAAAGAAAAGCATCTAACTATTTACTTTTTGACTAATTTAAAAGAAAACAAAAGGCACACTATTCACATGTCTTATCTTTGTTATTTTGTCTTTATAGCTCTTTCATCTTTATCTTTGTGTCAGCTGACTAGTTCATCTTCCTCCATTAATTATTCTAGAATGACTTCTGGGATATGAATTGTATCTCCGCCATTGCATTTTGAACATCTGTGGTCTGTGTATTTTTGTCCAATTAACTGACAATATCTTGTTAATAACTCTGGTGAAATAAATTCTTTCTTTAGAGCTCTTGTTGTAGGTGCTTCTTCTGGTTTGAGTAGTGAAAGAATCCATTGACGGACTTCTTCCATATCTGCTATTCTTAGCTCTCTGGAGTTGGAATAAATCATAACTTGGTCTCTTGATGAATATTTTCAAATAGCATTTCCGTTGGAATAATTATTAACTAGTTCTTGGATAACAGTTGTTAATCCAATAATTCTTTTATTTGCCATAAAACTTGGTATATCTTTTTCTGGTATTTCTGGCTGTGGTCCTATTTCTTCTGGTAGTATCATATCTTTTGTGAGTCCAATTTTGATAACTTGGATGATGGGTTTTATCTCATTGAAGAGTATCTCTGCTGGTGCAACATAAAATCTTACATAAAAGAATGTTCCTTTAGTAATTCTTTTATATGTAGTAAATGCATTATATACGGCTGGTATTTTTTCTAATTCTGCTCCGGTAGTTGTATATACTGTACTAAGTAATCCAAAATCATAACAGGTTTTAACTAGATTTGCATTGGTTTTAGGTTGTGCAATAAGTTTATTGTAACCTTGTAACTTTTGGGTTATATAATCCGTATTTGGTTCTGTGGTTGTAGTGGATCTTGGTCTGAGATTTAAATGGGCTATAGTTTTGTGCAAATTTCGTATGTATGTACTGGAGGTGTGGTTGTATATTTGTTTTTCTTGGTTGAGACTGGCTGCATATGATGAAGTTTGGGGTGTTGGAATATTTATTGTAGGTTGTCTCTGGATAAATGGCTTATCAAATAAGCTGTTTAGGTTGTTGTTGATTGGCCTTTTTCCGGCTGCTTTGCTTGTACCTGCATTTGAAATATTTGAATTGTTATGGGTTTTTAGGAGTTTCCCATCGTCTCCTTTTAGCTCTGGAATTTTACCGTCTTCCGATCGACGTAGCTCAGCATAATTAAAGTCATGCGGCTGACTTGTACTAGCTTTAGGTTTCAGAGTAACTTCATTAACCTTTAGCTTTTGTACTTCTAGGTCAATACTGTCCACTTTATGACAAAGTGTAGTAATGGCCTTTAACATATCTTCCATAATATTATCTGGCTCCATTTGGGTAGCTTTGTCTTGATAAGTAATCTGCAACAGTATTTTTGTCAGTTCTAATTACTTCAATAGTAAATGTAAAATTTTGTATGTTTAATGCGAGTCTTCGTATTTCCTTCGTTGTTACAGAGTCTTGTATTTTTCTTGTTAGCCACCACTTTACTTGTGTATTATCTGTTCTCACAATAAATTTGTTATAAACAATATATGACTCAAAAGATAATAAACATTTATATAAAGCATATAACTCTTTGATTATCCACCTTTACCTTTCATGATAAATTGGCTAAACTCATAAAAAAAAAAAAAAAAAATAGCATTGAAATCGATTTTTATTGACCAATCAAAATTGCCTTCCAGGATCTATAATTGCCTCAAAATGTCCAATATATATACATTATTGGACTTTTTGAATAACAGCCAAGAAGATCTTATGAAAATTGAACATTTTCGTAGCGAAGATATAAAACAGATATTGGGCACTTTAGAAAAATATTTCGTAATTGATTTAGCAAAAAATAAGTTTTAAATCTATTGGACTTATTTAGTCAAAATAGATTGAAATCTTTAGCACAATTAATATATCATATATTAGAAATAAATTCAGAATTAAATTGACTAGATGTATCTAGGGAGAATTCGCTTTGAAGAAACTATTCCCTAGATACATATGTCGTGTTATTTCACAATTGAATCAATTAAAAATAAAAAATTTAAAAAAGACCTAAAGTTAGGGATTTATCAATAGGTAATGTTGCACCAATGCCCAACCAAAGGGCGACTGCGGTACCAATCAAAAAGACAGTCGTCGCTACTGGACGGAGAAATGGATTTTGGAATTTATTAACATTCTCTAAAAAAGGTACTGTTAATAATCCCGCAGATACTGAAACCATTAAAAGAACCCCCAACAATTTATTGGGCACTGTACGAAGTATTTGAAATACGGGAAAAAATACCATTCAGGTAAGATTTCCAAAGGGGTTGCAAATGGATCTGCCGGTTCACCAATCATTGATGGTTCTAAAACGGCTAAGCCTACATTACATGCAATCGTACCTAGAATTACTACTGGAAAAATATATAAAAGATCATTGGGCCATGCGGGCTCTCCATAATAATTATGACCCATACCTTTAGCCAATTAATACAGGATCATTCAAGTCAGGTTTTTTTGTTATTGGGATAGGTGAATTCTTATAGATCCATCCCCCGAGGGAACTGGACATGATAATTTTTAATCATCCAGCTCGAGCAAGAATAAAAAGAACCAAATGAATTCATATATCCATATAAAATATATATATGGTACCTGTCTTTACACATACACATATATGATAGAGGAATGGTTCAATGTAAGAAAAATTTGACTGAATTCTTTTTTATGGAATTGCAACTATCCATTACAAAACAAAGAATTCCGTTCTTACAAGTAAATACTCAAGACCCCAGTAGGCTTACAAATCAGATCATGATATGATCAAGTGCTTTCTGGGTCGTCTCAGACCTTCTAATTGGTATTTATCTCCAAAATGGTTGGAGATACACATACAAGGTTTGCTTGTTACTAATATAGTCTAGCCTCTCTTCTTATTTAGATCCCTTGTTTCACTCCGATAGTAGTATTGATCGTGTCAATGCAGAGGAAATGAATACATTTACATACTATTAAATCTTATAAGTGAACTAGATAAAACGGAATCTTGATTCCGTTTTATCTAGTTCACTTATAGTGGACCTTACGGAGCCTGCTCATGTACAACATGATTAGGACCTGATCATAGAAAGGATTCCCTTTAAGCGAACCAGCCTATCCTCTGTATAGGGCTTACACGGCGATTGGAACAAAGACACATTTGGTTGTGAATTCCCATGTGGCAGGCATATATCTACACAGACCAATCAATAGTTCAAGTCACCCACTCCCATAATCCATTTTCTCTTCACAAAATTCCCTTCAATCCCCCCGTTTAGTTGACATGAATAGTTAAAGGGAAATATCCAAATCCATGTCTTATTATTTTCAATAATCCATACTTGTAGCAATGAAATACTATATATTCCTCCACCAAGTGATAAATGATTGATTACAAATATTTAGGATATATTTTTTTTCTCTATCTATAAAGGCCCAGAAATACCTTGTTTACGTATCATTGGAAAGTGCATTAACATAAATACGGCAGTAAGAAGCGGCAATACAAAAGTGTATAAACTATAAAAACGCATCAAAGTAGATTGTCCCACACTAGCGCTTCCGCGCAATAATTCGACCAAAGGTGATCCTATTACAGGAATAGCGTCAGGGACACCTGTTACTATTTTCACTGCCTAATAACCAATTTGGTCCCGAGGTAAGGAATAACCAGTTACGCCAAAAGATGCGGTTAATACAGCCAGAACCACACCTGTAACCCAAGTCAATTCGCGAGGTTTTTTAAATCCGCCGGTGAGATACACACGAAATACATACAGGATCATCATTAGATTCTCAATTCCTAATTGCTTTGACGCGTAAAATAGAATACTAAAAAATAATCATAATCAAAATACGGGAAAGAAAAGAGTATACAAGGAATGAAAACAAGGAATGAAAATAGATCCTTGGTTTTAGTCTGAGGTTTAAGTCTGACGAGAATAATATTCTACGACTAGCAATTCATTTATTTTCAAACCGACCCATTTACTATCTATTATTTGATTGACTAATCCTTTATATTGGAATGGGTGAAGGGTCAAATGATTTGGTAATTCCTCATGAGGGAATGAATCTAGAGAAATTTGAATCAGAGCTCTGGATTTTTGTTCATCCTTTGCCGTAATACTATCTTGGGGTTTGCAGCGATAACTCGGTATATCTACTATACGACCATTAACTAAAATATGTCGATGGTTAACTAATTGACAGGCTGCGGGAATAGTTGAAGCCATACCCAATCGAAAAAGGATGTTATCCAAGCGCATTTCAAGTAATTGTAGTAAAACTTGACCTGTTGACCCCTTGGATTTTCTGGCGATACGAACGTATTTAAGTAATTGTCGTTCTGTAAGACCATAATGAAAACGCAATTTTTTTGTTTTTCTTCTAGACGAATACCATTTCTAGAATTATCTCTAACTTTTCCTTATCTCACACAAACCCTAGACCTTCATCCCTTTGACCAAGATCATCATCTTGCAAGACTTGGTAAGTGTATATTATTATGGTTAAGTATATTTTATGCATGGAATATGGTTTATATCATGTTGGTTATGTTGGTGAAGTGTGAGAAGTTCACTATGCGTAAAACAATTTGTGTTTGCTTAATCGGTGAAGGGTTTTGCCTTGTAAACTTGAACATGGACTTGTGTTGTTTAAGGAAGTGAACTTGATGGATCCAATATTGAACATGTGAGATGTTATTTTAGTCTTACCTTGTTTTATCCTTGTGTATAATGTTTGGAATTGTTGTTGTAAATTTGGTTATGGATTTGGTGACGTATTGAAAAGAAAGTGAGGTTTTGGTGATGTTTATGTGTGTTGTGAGACCATGGCTGATTTTTGGCATCTAATATGATCAAAAATATGTTAAAATAAGTTTAGTTATGATCATGTACCATTCATTGCATAAAAAGACCCAAAAGAGACCAATTTGGACCAAAACGGGCATCCGCCCCCGCAAACGAGGGCACCTGCGGGCGCAAATGCTAACGCAGGTGCCTCTAGCATCTGCCAAAGGCCACCTGCAGGCTCACCTCAGTCACCTGCGGGCGCAGGTGGCTTCGCAAGTCAGCCCCAGGTTCGGTTTTGTATGTTTTCGTATCTAGTTGACCCCCGAAGGCCCCTATACCCTTTTTGGATGTAATTATCAACTTGTGATGTCGTTTTAATGACTTTAAAGGATCGTATGGAGGCATGTTGGACTATGTTAAGTATGTATTGTTGTTCATAAATTGTTATGAGGCAATTTCATAGGGTAATTGTGACGGAATGCTAATGAGGAAGAGTAAAGGGTAAACGTGGTGTGAAATGTTATTGGTGTATGATGTCTTGGTTGATGTGTGGTATGTTATGGTGTTGTTGGTATGATAATGCAATGGATTGTACTGTGAAGGAAGAAATGATTCTATATATCAGTGACGTAACTCATTGTGACACTTATACATTTTTAAGGTAGTTGGTTGTTAACATGAGCTTTATGATATAATTGTGTTGTAGAGTGAAACGTAAGGAGGAAGCTGGACTATTATATCCCCATATAGGCTTGTGTATTCGTATTGAGACAACAAGGTATGTAAGGTTACTCTTTCCGTATCTTTTTGCAGCATAGAATATTCACCTTGTTATGGTACTTACTCATGTCCGAAGTGTTCTTAAGTATCCCAGTTCAGTTATTCACATGTGTCCTATTCTTAGACGAATTATAATTCACATATCTATGATTCATTGACTGAAGTTCCGAAGCTATCATAACGTTGTAATTTCTAAAAGAACTATCTCAAAGAGAGTAAGATGTAAAGAGAACCTATTTATTCTTGAATAGCATTTTCCAATCATGTCATGTTCCAAAGTCTTATAATATTGTAATTATGTTTGTACCAATCTCTCACAAGTGTAAAGGTATCAATCTCATAAGATCTCGTAAGAGTAATGAAGGAAGAAATGTGCCAGTTAATATACCAATCTCTCAACAGAAAGAAAGTAAGTTACTTATGTTTGTTGGGTGCAAAAATTCAGGAAAATCATTGAAGTAGGGTGGACACGATTCCGAAGTTCCAAGAATATTATAACTCCAAAGTTCCGAGAATGTTATGTTCCAAGTTACAATAATGTTATGACTATCATTATATCAATCTCTCATAAGTGAATAAATCAATATCGTGAAGTAAAGGAGTGAAGTAGTATGTTTGTGCTTCAAATCATGTCATGATCCCCAGTGTGTCAATCTCTAAAAAAGATGATGTATGTTAACCCACCAATAGAGTGGATGTATGTTAAACCACCAATAGAGTGGATGTACTTTAACCCACCAGTAGAGTGGATGTAGGTTATATTCTTAACTTACCAAAAAGGTGGATGAATGTTATTTTACAACCTACTAACCAAGTAGATGAATAAAAATGGTGATGAGCATAGAATCAAGAAAGAATCTCTTGCATATAAGGATGCTCTTGAATAGAAGAATCTCTGGAAGACAAGTCTCTTGAGTGAAGGTAACTCTCTGGAATAAAGGGGTATGTGGAGAATAGTATATGAATAATAAGGATATGAAATAATAATCATAAATGACAATGGCAGAAGAAATATATATATATGGTTCCTCACCTACAGAAAGAGAATTTATTCCCATTGACTATTTCTCTTATATTGACTCCATTGTTGTTGTTTTTATTGTGTATGATACAGTTCTTATGAGCCTTACATACTCAGTACATTCTTCGTACTGACCCCCTCAGGGGACTTACCTTACATGTTGCAGGTGCAGGCACTAGTAGACCTCCACAGTAGGTTGACAGTTAATTGCGGATCTTTGGTGAGCCCCAGTTGGTTCGGGACTTTCCGAGTCTTAGTTGTACATTTGTTTTTGATGTTGTAAAGATAAAGCGGGGACTTGTCCCAACTTTTAGTTGGTCTTGTAAATGCATCTTTTAGAGGCTTTTGTAGACGTATGTGGGTATGTAAATGTAAGAGACGTATGATCATTTTGACTTAATGGCTCTAACGGCCAAGTTTCATATATAATATGTTTTCCATGACTTCCGCATAGTTGCATGAGACATAATGAGATTCATAAGAGGATATGCACACGAATGTACATGAGCAAAGATTGGTTCTCTCGGGCCATGTCGGCTTCGGGTGCCAGTCCACCCCGTTGGGATATGGGGCATGACAAAAGCGGTATCAGAGCAGGTCTTTCTAAGTGTGTCTACAAAGCCGTGTCTGAGTAGAGTCTTACTTATCGATGTGTTGTGCACCACATTTATAAGTAGGAGGCTACGGGACATTTAGGATGTTATTTCCTTTCTTCACTTCTAGATCGTGCAATAGAGCCAATGTGGTAAGTGAAACCGTATCTAACCATTGGTGATTGGTTTTATTTTATATAGTAAACTGCCGATGACAAGAAGAGGTAAAGAAAAAGGTAAGCAGGTGGATATGCCTTTCGGTGAAGGAATGAATAAACCACCACCTGACCAAGTTAGTCAAGGTGGTGCTGATGCTGAAATTGCATCGCGGTCTTCTTCTACTTTTCCAGCTCCAGAAGAGCCAAGAGGTAGAGAAGTACCTGCAGGACCACCAATGAATACCACTGATCAGGATTTGAGAAATGCAGTACATATGTTGACACAGCTAGTTTCTGCACAGACACAGGGACGAACTAGTCCAATGATAAATGAGGATGATGCGGCTAGGGTGGCAAGTCGCAGAAAACAGGACTTCCTAAAATTAGACCCTCCCATATTCAAAGGGTCAGATCCGAAAGCAGATCCACAGGATTTTGTGGACCAAGTTAAAAGAGCACTAGAGGTGATGCACGTAACAGGTGTAGAAAAGGTTGAGCTAGCAGCTTATAGACTGAAGGGCGAGGCTATCTTGCGGTATGAGGACTGGAAAAGATCAAGAGGTGTTGATGCACTCCCAGCTGGTTGGGAAGAATTTAAAATGGCATTCCTTGATCATTACCTCCCATATGAGATTCGGGAGGCACGTGCAGACCAATTTCTACATTTGCGTCAAGGAAATATGAGTGTTAGAGAATGAGTTATGTGAATGCTATATAGCATCATTTTGTCCTTCACAGTACAATCCATTGCATTATCATACCAACAACACCATAACATACCACACATCAACCAAGACATTATACACCAATAACATTTCACACCACGTTTACCCTTTACGCTTCCTCATTAGTATTCTATCACAATTACCCTATCAAATTATCTCATTCCGTCATAATAAGCAGGTGGATATGCCTGTCGGTGAAAGAATGAATAAATCACCACCTGACCAAGCTAGTCAAGGTGGAGCTGATGCTGAAATTGCATCGCGGTCTTCTTCTACTTTTCCAGCTCCAGAAGAGCCAAGAGGTAGAGAAGTACCTGCAGGACCACCAATGAATACCACTGATTAGGATTTGAGAAATGCAGTACATATGTTGACACAGCTAGTTTCTGCACAGACACAGGGACAAACTGGTCCAATGATAAATGAGGATGATGCGGCTAGGGTGGCGAGTCGCAGAACACGGGACTTCGTAAAATTAGAGCCTCCCATATTCACAGGGTCAGATCTGAAAGCAGATCCACAGGATTTTATGGACCAAGTTAAAAAAGCACTAGAGGTGATGCACGTAACACGTGTAGAAACGGTTGAGCTAGCAGCTTATAGATTGAAGGGCGAGGCTATCTTGTGGTATGAGGACTGGAAAAGATCAAGAGGTGTTGATGCACTCCCAGCTGGTTGGGAAGAATTTAAAATGGCATTCCTTGATCATTACCTCCCATATGAGATTCGGGAGGCACGTGCAGACCAATTTCTACATTTGCGTCAAGGAGATATGAGTGTTAGAGAATACAGTTTGCAGTTTAATTCCTTAGCTAGATATGCTCCAAATGTAGTAGCCATCATGGAAGATAGATTCCATCGATATGTGGATAGATTGGAGCCATATTTGGTACAAGACTGTACTATTGCAGCATTGAACAGAGATATGGACATCGCCAGAATTCAGGCCTTCGCACAGAAAATGGAGGACCAAAGGCAAAGAAGAAGGACGCAGGAATCTGAGGAAGGGCCATCAAAAAGGGCTAGACCTATGGGGCAGTCTATGGTGTCCCAAGGAGAATCGAGGCCTCTGATGTTTTCTAGACCACCTAGACCATCACTCTCCTATTCCACAGCAGACAGACACTCTCAAGTCCAAGGGTTTAGAGGTAGCCAATCTGGACAGAGTAGTGGAATTCATGGATCATAGGAAACAAGATTTTCTCGTCAGCTGTGCCAGCGCTGTGGGAGATTTCATTCAGGAGAATGCCGATTTGATACGAATGTTTGCTTTTTGTGTAATAGGCCAGGACACATGATGAGAGAGTGCCCACAGAGGCCCATGGATAGTATGACACAACCTACAGGATCAGCCGTTGTGGCATCAGTGGCTGGTGTATAGTCTGCTGGTCGTGGTAGAGGTGCCAGAGGAGCAACCTGTTCCAGTGGAACTCAAAATCGTACCTATGCTCTAGTGGACCAGCAGAATACGGAAGAATCTCCTGATGAAGATACAGGTATATTATCCATATTTTTGAATGATACAGATACCCTATCTTATGTCACTTCATTGATTACTATAAAAGTTAATGGGACACCCGGATCATCAGTTAAGTCGATTGACATATCTCCACCTGTTGGTGAATTTATTAGAGTCAAAGAAACATATCGTAATGGTATAGTAGATGTTTGTGATCATAGATGATTAAGTACTCTTAAAAGCGTTACTAATGAAAGAGGTAATGGGATTTGAAAAGAGAGGGGAATTTACCCTATACAACATGCCATGTGAAATTGTCGGAGGTGCATAAGAGTTCCATTTTGTATTGTGCCCACTGTAAATGTATCAATTACGGAGGATCTCACTAGGAAGAGCTATCTATTGTTATTCTAGATTGACAAGTGAAGAGGTTAAGAAATAAGGACGTAATTTTCGAAAAAGTTCTTTGAAGAAATCAACAAGTCGAAGAGGTCACCTGGGAAGCTGCAGAAATGATGAAATCAAAGTACACATATTTGTTCCAACGGAAGGAAAAGTTCACAGTGTGAAAGTGGGGAAAGGATAAGCAATTATCTATGAGTGTATATGTATTGAGATGCTAATATAAAGATGCATGTGTTGTACATAAAGCGATGTTGTTAACATTCGAGGACGAATGTTCCTAAGGGGGGAAGAATGTAACACCCCGTACCTATCCAACCGAACTTGATGATGTTGAACAATGTTTACTTAGGTGTCGAGAGCCATAAGTATGTATTTTGTAATGTTATTGATGAGATAATTGATATTGGGCCTAGTACATGTGATTAGACCTTCGTAGGAGGTGTAACACCCCGTACATTTTTGAACCTAGTTAATTCCCGTAACATTCATGGAATTATTTGAACATGAGAGATTTGATGAATTACTCATTAAATTGTTGGGGCTTACATGAGTCTTTTGCCATGGGGCCAAATGAGGCCCAAAGATCATAAGAAAGACTTGGCCCAATGGGGCAAGAATGACCCATCCTTCCATTTGACTAATCAACCATGCAATTAATGCCAAGAGTTGGATAAGAGTGACTTGAGGGACCTATATATATGAGTAAAAATCAGATTTTATTTCATTGTGACACCCATGCCATTTCTAGAATTATCTCTAACTTTTCCTTATCTCACATAAACCCTAGACCTTCATCCCTTTGACCAGGATTATCATCTTGCAAGACTTGGTAAGTGTATATTATTATGGTTAAGTATATTTTATGCATGGAATATGGTTTATATCATGTTGGTGAAGTGTGAGAAGTTCACTATGTGTAAAATAATTTGTGTTTGCTTAATCGGTGAAGGGTTTTGCCTTGTAAACTTGAACATGGACTTGTGTTGTTTAAGGAAGTGAACTTGATGGATCCAATATTGAACATGTGAGATGTTATTTTAGTCTTACCTTGTTTTATCCTTGTGTATAATGTTTGGAATTGTTGTTGTAAATTTGGTTATGGATTTGGTGACGTATTGAAAAGAAAGTGAGGTTTTGGAGATATTTATGTGTGTTGTGAGACCATGGCTGATTTTTGGCATCTAAGATGATAAAAAATATGTTAAAATAAGTTTATTTATGATCATGTACCATTCATTGCATAAAAAGACCCAAAAGAGACCAATTTGGACCAAAAAGGGCATCCGCCCCCGCAGACGAGGGTACCTGCAGGCGCAGATGACAACACAGGTGCCTCTAGCACTGCAAAAGGCCACCTTCAGGAGCACCTCAGTTACCTACAGGTGCAGGTGGCTTCGTAGGTCAGCCCCAGGTTTTATTTTGTATGTTTTCCCTTCTAGTTGACCCCCGAAGGCCCCTATACCCTTTTTGGATGTAATTATCAACTTGTGATGTCGTTTTAATGACTTTAAAGGATCGTATGGAGGAATGTTGGACTATGTTAAGTATGTATTGTTTTTCATAAGTTGTTATGAGGCAATTTCATAGGGTAATTGTGACGGAATGCTAATGAGGAAGAGTAAAGGGTAAACGTGGTGTGAAATGTTATTAGTGTATGATGTCTTGGTTGATGTGTGGTATGTTATGGTGTTGTTGGTATGATAATGCAATGGATTGTACTGTGAAGGACGAAATGATGCTATATAGCAGTCACGTAACTCATTGTGACACTTATACATTTGTAAGGTAGTTGGTTGTTAACATGAGCTTTATGATGTAATTGTGTTGTAGAGTGAAACGTAAGAAGGAAGCTGGACTATTATATCCCCATATAGGCTTGTGTATTTGTATTGAGACAACAAGTTTATGTAAGGTTACTCTTTCCGTATCTTTCTGCAGCATAGAGTATTCACCTTGTTATGGTACTTACTCATGTCCGAAGTGTTCTAAAGTATCCCAGTTCAGTTATTCACATGTGTCCTATTCATAGACGAATTATAATTCACGTATCTATTATTCATTGACTGAAGTTCCAAAGCTGTCATAACGTTGTAATTTCTAAAAGAACTATCTCAAAGAGAGTAAGATGTAAAGAGAACCTATTTATTCTTGAATAGCATTTTCCAATCATGTCATGTTCCAAAGTCTTATAATATTGTAATTATGTTTGTACCAATCTCTCACAAGTGTAAAGGTACCAATCTCATAAGATCTCGTAAGAGTAATGAAGGAAGAAATGTGCCAGTTAATATACCAATCTCTCAACAGAAAGAAAGTAAGTTACTTATGTTTGTTGGGTGCAAAAGTGCAGGAAAATCATAGAAGTAGGGTGGACACGATTCCGAAGTTCCAACAATATTATAACTCCAAAGTTCCGAGAATGTTATGTTCCAAGTTCCAATAATGTTATGACTGTCATTATATCAATCTCTCATAAGTGAATAAATCAATCTCGTGAAATAAAGGAGTGAAGTAATATGTGTGTGCTTCAAATCATGTCATGATCCCCAGTGTTTCAATCTCTAAAAAAGATGATGTATGTTAACCCACCAATAGAGTGGATGTATGTTAACCCACCAATAGAGTGGATGTATGTTAACCCACCAATAGAGTGGATGTATGTAAACCCACCAATAGAGTGGATGTACGTTAACCCACCACTAGAGTGGATGTAGGTTATATTCCTAACTAACTGATAAGGTGGATGAATGTTATTTTACAACCTACTAACCAAGTAGATGATTAAAAATGGTGATGAGCATAGAAGTAAGAAAGAATCTCTTGCATATAAGGATGCTCTTGAATAGAAGAATCTCTGGAAGACAAGTCTCTTGAGTGAAGGTAACTCTCTGGAATAAAGGGGTATATGGAGAATAGTATATGAATAATAAGGATATGAAAGAATAATCATAAATTACAATGGCAGAAGAAATATATATATATGGTTCCTCACCTACAGAAAGGGAATTTATTCCCATTGACTATTTCTCTTATATTGACTCCATTGTTGTTGTTTTTATTGTGTATGATACAGTTCCTATAAGCCTTACATACTCAGTACATTCTTCGTACTGACCCCCTCAGGGGACTTACCTTACATGTTGCAGGTGCAGGCACTAGTAGACCTCCACAGTAGGTTGACAGTTAATTGTGGATCTTTGGTGAGCCCCAGTTGGTTCGGGACTTTCCGAGTCACAGTTATACATTTGTTTTTGATGTTGTAAAGATAAAGCGGGGACTTGTCCCGACTTTTAGTTGGTCTTGTAAATGCATCTGTTAGAGACTTTTGTAGACATATGTGGGTATGTAAATGTAAGAGACGTATGATCATTTTGACTTGATGGCTCTAACGGCCAAGTTTCATATATAATATGTTTTTCATGACTTTCGCATAGTTGCATGAGACATAATGAGATTCATACGAGGGTATGCACATGAATGTACATGAGCAAAGATTGGTTCTCTCGGGCCATGTCAGCTTCGGGTGCCAGTCCACCCCGTTGGGATACGGGGCGTGACATATGTTGCTTACTTCCTTGAGCAAGGTTATTAACTGTGGCAAAATAGTATTAAATAATATATGTTTAATATGAATTAAAGCAAGGGAATATGTGTTTGAATTCATTAGTTTGTTTTGTTGTCTCATTATGGTCCTTTTACCTCAAAATTTGATTAAGAGTGTTAAATTAGAGACACAACACTCTCCCTTGGTTGAGTCATATCTATCCAGTTAGTTTAGCTATGCTTATCATTCACTTAAAAGTATATAATTAGTTAAGTTATTCTGGTCCATGATGAGGAATGGGCTCATTCAATACTTCATGAGATTTAATCCTATCAAGTTGAAATTTATTGCAATTTGCTGCTTGAATTTTTTTGAGTGCACCATCTTTCTAATTGAGACTATGATATAGGAGAAGCGGATGTATGTGACTATTTATGATATTCTCTATTCATTTAGAAACAATTTGTAACAGAGAAATAACTATAATACTTTTTACCTTACTTTGTGTAGTTTTGTTGTTGTTTGCTTCATTTTTGGACCAGATTTGTTTTAGGTTGAGGATTAGTTCAGCCTTTTGATCTTGGTATGGTGTAGTTTTGCTATTGTTTGCTTCAGTTTGGGCTGTTGTTTTCGTTTTAGATTTGATCCAGTTTTTGTTGCTGCTTCATTGTAGTTTCGGGTAGAGTTTACGATCTTGAATTTGTTTGTTACATTGTGTTCTTCTTTCTCACTAAAATTTGAGAAGTCTTCAGTCTTGATGGAGTTATATTAGATTAAATTCACTTATTAAGTGTAGTGTATTTCTTTCCAAACTTATCTGCACAGTTAAACTTTTTCAGTTTCATATTCTTTTTTTATGTCTAGGTAATTGATGAATTAGAAAGGCATTAGATAATCTGCAGAAAAGAAAGCTATTCTTATCTTGGTGATTTACTTTTGGTGTCATATAGGATATTCAATATTGAATGGATAATGGAGATAAAAGTTGGATGGGTCTCCGAAGATCCTCCGATGAGTATATCCGTGGAGTGAATAATTTTCTTGATATAGCATTTGAACCAACTTCCCAAAGAGAACAAATATTATGTCCTTACAGGGATTGTACTAATTGTAATTGGCATCAAACACATGTGGTGGAGGGTCACTTGATTGCTTTTGGGATTAGGAAAGGGTACACAAAATTTATTTTTCATGGGGAAAGTTCTTCCGCAAGAAATAATCCACATAGAAGCAATGATGATGTAAGTTCTAACATGAATGACAATATTGATGGACTACTTCATGATACTTTTAGAGATGTTGAGGGAGAATTGAGGCAAGAAGGAGTGAAAGAGGGACCATCTGAAGATGCAAAGAAATTTTTTGATTTACTGGAGGAAGGAAAACAAGAGTTATATCCTGGGTGTGTGAATTTCTCTAACCGGAATTTCACCATTCGACTGTTCTTGTTCAAGTGCATTCATGGATTGAGTAATTTGGCCTTTGGTGACTTGATAGACTTATTGAAGGAGTCTTTCCCATTTGCGCATCTAACTGAGTCGTTCTATAAGGCACAGAAAGTGATTAAAGATTTAGGTCTGCATTATGAAAAAATACATGCATGTCCTAATGATTGCATGCTATTTTAGAAAGAAAATAAGAAGGAAAATAATTGCTCTATGTGTTGCTCTTCTAGATGGAAGACTGTTAATGATCCCTTGACTAATACAAGCTCCAAAATTCCCGCAAAGGATTTAAGGTACTTTCCTTTAAAGCCAAGACTTCAAAGGATATTCATGTGTCCCAAAACAGCTGCAAATATGAGATGGCATGCTACTGAAAGACCCAATGATGGAAATATAAGGCATGCGGCTGATGGGGAATCTTGGAAGAATTTTGATTCTCGATACAAATACTTTTCTAGAGATCCTTGTAATGTTAGATTGGGTCTTTCAAGTGATGGTTTCAACCCCTTTCGAACCATGAGTATTTCCCATAGCACATGGCCTGTTATGTTAATAAACTATAATTTATCACTGTGGATTTTCATGAAGCTGGAGGATATGATGTTATTTATGATTATTCCAGGTCCAACATCTCTAGGAAAGGACATTGATGTTTGCCTACAACAACTAGTTGCAGAATTGAACTAACTATGGGAAACTGGGATGGAAACATATAATGTTGATTCTAACCAAACGTTTCAGTTGCGTGCAGCCTTATTGTGGATCATTAGTGATTTTCCATCCTTTGTAATGCTTTCTGGATGGAGCACCAAAGGAAAAAAGGCATGCCCAACTTGTAATCATGGCACATGCTCTCAATATCTCAAACATAGTCGTACGATGTGCTATATGGGTCATCGGGCATTTTTTCCTCTTGATCATCCATTTCGAAAAGATTAAAAATCATTAATAGTAAAGAAGATCATAGATCTGCACCTACTTTCAAGTCGGGCACAAAAGTGTTGGAAGAGCTGCGTGAATTCAATAATGTGTTTGGAAAGGGATGAAAGAAAAGGCATCGGGATAGTGAGGGTCCGTGAAAGAAAAGGTCCATCTTTTTTTAATTGTCGTATTGGGAAGATAGTGATCTAAGGCACAATATTGATATGATGCACATAGAAAAAAAAAATCGTGAGAGTTTGCTAGGGACTTTATTGGATAGAGTTGGAAAGTCAAAGGACCATGTGAATCCTCGCTATGATTTACAAGATATGGGGATAAGAAAGGATCTTCAACCAGTAAGCGGCGATAATGGAAAAGTTTATTTGGATAAAGCTTGTTTCTCCATAAAACCAGAAGAGAAGAGGTTGTTTTACACTATTTTAAAAAATGCCAAATTACCTAAAGGTTGTTTCTCAAATATATTACAATGTGTGGACGTGGATGAGATGAAAATATCAGGCTACAAGAGTCATGATGCTCACTTTATAATGCATTACTTGCTCCAGGTTTCTGTTAGAAAAGTGTTGGCCAAGAATGTATCTATGGCCTTGATTAGGTTGGTGAACTTTTTTAAAGCTATATGTAGCAAGGTTATAAGGCGAAGTGATCTTGATTCACTACAGTCTGAGATCAATAAAATTGAGTGTGAGCTTGAAAAAAAATTTCCTCCAACTTTTTTAGATATAATGGTACATTTGCCTATCCATTTAGTTGATAAAAATTAAGCTTGGGGGTCTGACACATCTCCATTGGATGTATTCAACAGAAAGAGATCTATGTAACTTCAAAGGCATTGTTCGTAATTGACTTCATCCAGAAGCGTCAATAGCAAAAGGGTTTTTAGCCGTAGAGTGCTTGAACTTTTCTTCCAGATACCTACATGACGGGGTAAAAACAATGTTTAGTATCAGCAGATGATGAGGGAATTGAAACAGAGCAAGATAATTTTTCACCTATATTCCCTAAGACTGGACAGCCAATTAGAAGTGAGAAAAAATAGAGAGGCAAGAATTTTTTACATGAATTTGCAGTTATGTTTTGAAATACATCGATATGTACTATTTAATACTGGATATGAACAAATGGATACCTTTATCAAGTAAGTTTTGTCACTTGTATTATAAACTTTAATATATTTATATGATAATATTTTCCAAACTTCTTGTATATATTTTAATTTGAAACATGCATGCGTCCAGGGAACATAAGAGCCTAATTGACAATCATAGTAGATCAAATGCATGGGTAAGAGCACAGAGTCATGGTCAGGAATTTGGAAACTGGTTTAAAAAGAAAGTTAAAACTGTTGAAGTGCCTGAACATTTACGCCAACTAGCTGAAGGGCCTAATACAGCAGCAAGAAGATATACGACATATTTCATCAATGGATACCAATTTCATACAATGAAAGGGGATGCTCGAGGCAAAACTCAGAATTATAGAGTGACTTTGTCAGCAACAACAAATAGTTTTGCTAGTGCTAGAGATCAAAGTCCCATCGATAGAGAGGTTGTCTATTATGGAACCATTCAGGATATCATTGAAATCGATTATTGGGGTTGCTTTAGTGTTGTGCTATTCAGATGTGATTGGTTTCGTAATGAAATGGATGACTATGGGTTAACTCGGGTATTCTTCGATAAATTATGCAGTACTGAAGACCCCTTTGTACAAGCATTTCAAGTGCATTAAGTTTTTTATGTAGAGGATCCAACTGAGAAAGATGTTCATTATGCAAGAACCAAAGTGTCTGTTGATTTGTATGCTTTGGAGGAAGAGAATTGTCCTAATATTGGAGATACATTTTGTAGGGAGCCTGATGATGAAATTGGTTCATCAAGTAGATTGCCCAATATTGTCCTAATATTGTTTGTTCTTATCAACTTTTTATATATATACTGAATTCTCTTTTTTAAAAAAATAAATAAAATTTACATTATAGGCTGAGATGGAGAATATTGAAAAGCAACAAAATGAAGATGGTAGTGAGCCAATTGATGCATTTGTATCCGTCATGGGATCAAAGCATATAGGTCATTTGAGATTATATGGATGATGGGTTACAAAAACTACTTTGAAAGGAAAGTGGGACATTTCGAAACCTCTTCAAATGCAACAAATGTTCTTGTGCAAAAGATGGAAGAGAGGATGCTAAGATTGGAGGATAAAATTGAGGAACAAAAGGACCAATTTGAGGAACAAAAGACCATGATGAGACAAGAAATTGTAGAAGATGTCATAACAAAAAATCACATTCAATTCTACCAATTGATGCTAATGTATTAGAAGCATTGATTGAAGATTCCTCAACACGAGCAGCAACTATTCGTCCAATCCATCATCCATCTATCGATACCAACAATAGAGGCCATCTATCGATACCAACAATAGAGGTCAGAATCCTACTTCTTCGGCTTTTTCTTCTTCTTCTACTTCTGCTGCTGCTGCTTCTTTTACTGCAACTAAAATCTTCTTGGGTTGCTACAATGATGTTCTTATTATTTTTATTAAAGTTGGAAGTACGCTCAATGTACAACATAAACAGAAGTAGAGGTAGCTTTATTATTCCTTTGTGCAAATCTACCAAAATTATATCTTGTGCATTAGGCATTGCAGTACTCTATTTAGAAGCGCCTTCTTGATCGGGGTAGGATTGGAGATGCCTTGTCCTATTCCTTGTCTTGTATGGTTATTTTTGCTTCTGTAAGTAGAGTTCTTTGGGGCTTGCATAAACCTGAAGTTGGGTAATTGTATTTTCTTTTTGTCTTCGTAATGTATGTGCCTTGAACAATTACTGCTGCTGATATTTTTTTTTGGTAATTAAAAAATCTGCATTTACCAAAGTGATATTCACACATCAGGAATAACATGATTAACTTAAACTGGACATAGATCCCATTATCAGGTGCTACTCAACACTAAACACCAACACTCAGTTCTACGCTAGTAATGGTTGAGATAAGGTTACATAAATGGATAGCTGAGGCATCATGCTTGCTCGATAATTTACTTCCTATATAATATCCCTCACAATAGAATATTTAGATCTCCTTCCTTCCGAAAGATCCTATTATTTGTTTCTCGCCAAACAGAATGAACAACAGCTCCCATTGCAATCCTGTAAACATTTGCACCTCCAATCTTTCCTTTATAAAGTTTCAGAGGCCATTGTTTTTCTTCCTGCCAGGGCATAGTATATATATTGTACATGATAATTTTCTAACTACTTCACCTCAAGTAAGAATAGTTCCTGATATATATATATATATGTACCAATGTATTTATTAGTATGCGACAAACTTACACTTTGTTAAGCTATGATTATTTCAAATTAACTTCCTTCAGATAACCTTTTAGATGTTACCTTGCAATCATTGATAAACCTTCTTGCTCGTCATTATTTCTGTTGTATGTGTATGTAGTGTGTATGTAGTGTGTATGCTTTTGCACTTGTGCTGAGTGTTGTATCTATAGTTAAACCTCAAATGTGCTACATTGTGATTGACAAAAGAAGGGGTTAGTGCACTTGGCCCAACTATTTCATTATCCAATATTGAATTCCGTACTAGGGGCTTATACAGTATCTTGTAACTCTATTTTTGTGTAAATATACATATACATATTTGCACGAAGTAACTTTGATTTTCTTCCTGAAAGTTGCATCTTATGTGGTGGCATAATTTATGTCCAGAAAGAGGAAAAATTTGCAGATAGTAGTTTTGGTTTTTCTTCCTGAAAGTTACATCTTATGTGATGGTATAATTTATGTCCAGATTGAGGAAAAATTAGAAGTTATATGACTCTATGCTTTCCCTTTTTCTTTTTTGAACTTACTTTTTCTTTTTCCTAAATATGCTCTAAATTGTTCTGCCTTTTTGAAATTGTAGGTGAACAACATGAACAAAGTGAAGATGAAAGCAGTGAAGACCTTACTTAAAAAGTTTGAAATTATAGGTGAACGAGATGAACAAAGTGGATATGAAGTCAGTGAAGACCTTATTTAAAGAATATTGGTTAATCTATGCCTACAAACATTCTAGGCTATTTTTGATTTTGTGCTGAAGTTTTGTGAACTTATATATGTACACTTTAACTTTTGAATGGTCGATCACCAATATCTATGTTTTTCTTTTAATGTGGATGATACTAGTTGAACATATATTTGCTTTAAGATTTTGTTTATGAAGACTTTTCTTTAGATGTTTATATAAATTTGTGTATTATATCTCATTGCAATAGCTAATAATATAGCTGCTTCAAACGCATGTATAAAGCTTAAACGTAACCCATTGCAATAGCTTGGAAATATTGTTGCAGTAGCTTAGTAAAACTGTTGCAATAGCTTAAACCATGGCATATCACCAAATTGTTGTGGTTGCTCTTTAGCAACGGTGTCCAACCTTTGCAATAGATCTACCCCAACGGTTGGTAACCATTGCAACAACCATAGATAAGTGTTGTAATAGTCTTGAAAATAACTATTGCTATAGATATGTCTATGGAAACGATTTGCTATCCATTGCCCAAAACCGTTGCCACAGATCTATTGCAACACGCTTACAAGCAACAAACCTTATTCCATTACCATAGGTCTACTACAACGTACTTTGGGTCTGTGGCATCAAATTTTCTGGCGTTGCTAAAGACTTATTTTCTAGTGGTGAATATCCTAAGCCTAGTGGTAATTAGCGAGAAAATAATGCGAACTGAATAAAGCCTTGTAGTGAGAATATGGTAAGAAGAGTGGTAACTGAAATATGAAATTAAGAAATTAAATTGGTAAATTTTATGTTCATGATTGATTCTGGATTTTTATATTATGTTTATGTGATTTAACCTTGGTCGGTCGATGATGCCTACCAATATGTGTGGTTGTACTGATACTACTATTGCTATACCCTTTTTGGGGCATAGTCTTGTTGCAAGATCAGTTGATGTTTCTTACATGATGTGGTTAGAGATCTCCAGCAGCTTCTGTCTTTCATTCTCTTGGTGGAAGTTGGGTCTTGTGTTATTCTTCTTTTATTTTAGAAGTTCTAGTACATGTTTAGACTAGGTCTCGGGAAAAGTGTTTTCATTTATCATACTTTTGAAATAGGTTGTACTATTTATCAGACGTTGAATGGATGGTAAGGTTTATTCTATCTAAATAGATTAGAGTAGGTGTTTGCACGATCTAGTCAGTTGGGTCATTATACTTGGTATCTGAGCCTAGGATGGAAGGTGCAGTGTATATTATTGTTAGCCTAGGGTGGTATTTTCTGAATGCAGGTTTTGTAGTTGTTTCAAGATGGTTGGTTTTGATTGGCTCTTGCCACCACATTGAATTAGGGTATGTCAATGATGTTTGCTAAGTACACATGTTTTGTACTCATCCTTACTTTTCTACACCTCATGTGTCAGTATCGAGTGAGCAAGCCCTCAGCATTGACTTCAATTTCTGGTGATCACTCCATAGGGATTGAGGAACGAATGTTGATTCTTGGATGCTTACTCTTATCACGTCTACCTTCTTTTCCTTATGCTTATTCCATGTTTGAGATATTCAGACTATTTTATTGTACTCGGAATTAAAGGCTTGTACTGGTAACATCCAGACCTGAGATTTGTATTGAAGTTGGATTTCCAAATTATGCCTATTTTGGGGATTTTGAGTTATTAATTTTCTTCTGTTTCTTTTACCTTTTTCAATAATGTGTTGGGATGATCTGAGGCTTATATATCAAGGAGGGTGTGATAGGTTCCATCAAGGTCCCGATTTTGGATCATGAAAGTTTCCTATTTCCCAACTTGCGCCACTCCCTTGCTTTAGGGTAGTGTCACAAAAATCTACTGCTCATAGGAAGTTGGTTTGTTCCTTGCGCCACTACTTCATTCTTCTGCAGTAGCCGAGCGGGGGTCTATTCTAACCCGATTTGTATTGGTTTCTGAAGTACCAAAGATTCCTAAACTCTATAAATAGCCCCTTCAAACATTTTTTAAGGTACATATTTGATTTTGGGAAGCCAAAGGCTAGGGCAAAGCTCAAGAACAAGGTCTAGGTTTTTTTCTTTATTTAATTTCTACCTTGTAAATTCATGATATCTCTTCTTCAAAAGAGATTCATGAGTAGCCAAACATTTCAATTTCTAGGATTATGGTTGAACATGAAAGTTGTGGTTCAAGCATCCTATTGTCTATTTCAATTTTCATCTATTGAGTTATTTAAATCATCTTAATTTGAATTATTCCATTTCTTGATCACCTTACGAATACTATCTAGAGCTTATTTTTTGGACTTGAAAAAGGGAATTACAAGTCTAAAAGGAGGAAATAGAGCTAGATTTTGATTCTTATAAGAAAAGGGGATCAATTCGTCACTGAGGATAGAAATGAACCATGTGCCCTACCTTAGTTGATATAGAAGAGAAATCATATGTACTTTACTATCGACCGACGATCATAAAAATATAGGCGTTAGGAATAGTCGAGTTGTCTTAGATTTGTTGGGAAAATGCTCAATTTAGCTAAATCTACCTGCAACTAGTAACTCAGAAAATTAAATTAGGAGTATGATTGGATATATCAACTGGATTGTCAAAATACCACAACCCTGGATGTTTTTCCTCAACTGAAACAAAAAACATGAATTCTCCAACTTATTTACAATTGTTATTTTTCTACTTCAAAACTCAAATACTCTCAATTACTTGTCACCTACTGAATAGTAAATTAAGAATTCAAATTAGAACTTCAATTAGTCAAATCCCTATGGGTACTATATCTGGACTCACAATATTTATTACTTGTATGACCACGTGTACTTGCGTGTGCAAAAGTATGAAACACACCTATTTCAGCTCCCCCCCCCCCCCCCCGTGATAGGTAAGCCGATCAAAAATTAACACAATAACAATAAAGTAAATACACGAAATAAGTAAAGTAAAGATAAGGTCACAAATGAAATACCCCCCTCACTTTTAATCTAATATAGATATATTTGTATACTTGTATACTTTTTAATGAAAAATTATTTATAATAGGCTAATGAACATTATATTTTAAGTTCATTTATTAAAAGAAAGTCATGAATCCAAACTCATTTATTCAAAGAAACAATATTGTGTGTGTGTGTGTATATATATATATATATATATATGTATTTCTTATAAACTTTATTCACTTGATAAAAGATTATAGCTATTAAAAAAAAATTCCATGATTGGAAAAACTTATAGCCTCCATAATAAAAGGTAATAACAAATTATAAGTTGGAAAATAATGATAATTCTTTTCTAGTTGAAGGGAAAAAGTAAAAAGGAGAAATATCATTATATTTCTTAAAAGCCAAAAAAACTAAACCAAACTGGCATCAACCAAACCGATGGATATAAATTATATTTGATTGAGTTTGATTTAAATAATTCAGAAACTGACTAAATTGATTTAATTTTTTTTTATCCCAAATTAAACCATGAACACTCCTGATTCCAAGTACGTTCAAGTGTATTTCAACTACTACATATTTCCAAATAAAAGTACGTAATTCAATATACTTTATTTTACTTGAAAAAATAATTTTTTGGTCTTATAGTCCAATTCAAATGGATTCTTGTGCAAATGTAAAATGAAAGAAAATAAAAGTGTAAGATATAAATAATGTCACCTTTCAAAGTTGGTTTCGGAGAAATCCTGTGCCTCCGATTATAGTTAAACAATTGGTTATGAGAATGAAACTCCAGAATTTGATAAGAGATGAATTTTTTTAACATGCAACAACTTGTACACATCAAGCCAACAACGTTCCCCTATTACTATTGGTTCAGGATCACGAACTAAAATTTTAAATGTGTTTTGTATGATTCAATTGCTCCACCAAACACAAAGATTGGTCCCCAAATAAGGTAGGGGTAGATTTTAGATTTTCTAATAATAGGATGGGTAATTAGCAGTTGAAAAATATGCATGGAAATGAGTTATCTAGATTCTCGTAAAAATAGTGAATTTGAATCTCAAGAGATTATTTTTTTTCCAACTGAAATTTTTCTAGTAAAATTTTGACGAGGCACATTATCTATGGACATCTAAAGGGGAGTGTTATGAGATATAATATTCAATATGAATGTCCACTAATCCTCTCCATAATGCAAATAAAGCCCCACCAATATTATTCACTATTATGGTTATAAATCTCACACCTCCATAACCTTCCCCCGTGTCAATCTTCCTCCCTACCCTTCATGGTTAATATGTCATGTTTATGACAAACCTTTTCTATGATTTTATGAAACACTATACATAGAGTCATACGAATCCATATTGTACATGTCACGCCCTGAATCCCATTCGGGACGGACTAGCACCCGATGCCGTTGAGGCCCGAGAGAACCAATCTTTACTTATTTACCTTCATATGCATGTCTCTATATGAATATCATTCTATCCCATATAATAAACAAATACCAATGGCGGATGTAATGACATGTACAATATATGAAACTTGGACGTTAAGGCCATCAAGTCAAAATGGACATTCATCTCTTACATTCGTCTTCCCACACCTGTCTACAAAGCCTCTATAGATACCTGTACATAACCAACCTACAGTCGGGACAAGTCCCCGCGTTATACAATATTTACAATGCCAAAAACCAAAATCAATGTACACATGGGACTAGGAAACCCCGAACCAACTTGAGCTCACCAATGATCCGCGGATGACTCGTAGCCTACAATGGAGGTCTACTAGTACCTATGCCTGCATCAAATAAGTTAAGTCCCCCAAGAGGGGTCAGTACAAGGAATGTAATGAGTATGTTAAGCTCTAAGAAACTACATCATACATAAGAATGTCAATGGAATCAATATTAGAGAAACAGTCAATATGGATAAACCATCTTTCTGAATAGGAGGAACCATATTCATTATATTTATTACGTTCTTTGCCTTTACGTTCTTTCCTTCATTCGTCACTTAATCCTTCGTTCATTACTCATCCTTCCATTCATATAATGCCCGGTCCCCAAGCTGATCATTGGGAAAATAATATCGTCATACAGGTGTTCATTTCACCCCATGGATACACCCATAATGTTGGGATGGTCATCATGAAGGTGTTTCCTTCACCCCATGGATACAACTAACTATACATTACTTCATTGTTTAACTTTTGCGAGAGTGGTACCTTTACTTGTGAGAGACTGATTCATTCACTTATGAGAGATTGATACAATGATAGTCATAGCATTATTAGAACTTGGAACATAACATTATCGAAACTTTGGAGTCATAATATTGTTGGAACTTTGGAATCATGTCCACCCTACATCTATTATTTTCCTTCACTCTTGCAACCAACAAATATACGTTACTTAATTTCTTTCTTTTGAGAGATTGGTACTTTTGCTCTTGAGAGATTAGTATATTTGTAGTCATGACATTATTGGAAGCTTTAGAGCATAACATTATTAAGACATTGGAGCCATGTCCATATTTACGTAACACATTAATAACAACGACTAATGAATGAGGAATATGTGACTCAACAATAGATAACAACCTGAAATGAGATACCTTTGGACATTTCGGAATGGAATAGGTACAATGTCAATATGATCAATACGCTGCAGAAGGATACAGAAAGAGTAACCTTACATACCTTCACTTCCAAGTATGAATATACAAGCCTAGATACGAATACAATAGTCCAGCTCCTTCCTTACGTTTCACTCTACAATGCAAGTACATCACGGGGCTTACGTTAACAATCAACCACCTTACAAATGCATCAGATGACAATAAGTTACGTGACTGCTATATAGCATCATTTCATCCTTTACAACACCATTTACGAAATTGTCATACCAACAACACCACATCATTGTAATGACCTTCCCAGTCATTTCCCTTATTTTCGTGTGTTCTCAGCGTTTAGAGCTTTTCTATAACTGCCCCAAGTTATTTATGACTTGCTGGGAATGACAGTTCAATTTACGAGCAGTTTCTTTGAGAATATTATTTATACCGAGCACGTTGTAAAATATTAAATTAAATTTGAATTTGGTAAAATGACATAGTTAATTACCTTTCGAAAATATTTTTGAAATTTATAGAATTCTTTAGTTATGATATATCTATACTATTTTATAATAGTTTTATAATTTATTAATAATTTAAGCAGAGATAGTGAATTTAAATATGGACATGTCCAAAATACAAGACAAAAACCAAATATATACAACCAATAATACAGTCTCGAGAGCAAAAGACTATACAGTAGAGATGGAGTAGGATCTGCCTCGGACATCAGTAAGCTCACCCTGCTCCAAAGTCAGTGCTGAGAAGTGAGTCACGTCAAAACCGTCGGCTAGTGCCTGGATCTGCATCTGGGAAAAAGATGCAGAAGTGCAGTATGAGTACCGCGGCAACGGGTACTCAGTAGGAATCATCGGCCGACTGAGCTCAAAGTAATATAAGCAAGCTAAAATGGGAGGGTGCATGCTAAGTCCGGGGTATAAGTAACAAATACATAAGTAACTGCCGAGGCGTGTTGATATGCTTAGGAAATAAATAAATGTGATACCGAAAGGTAAACCTATCCTACCTGGACGCCTGCCGCAAACCTGCCAAGAAAACCAGCTAAATAGGAGCCTTTCCCTTTCAAGAGGCCTCTGACTGCTGCCAAGCTACCAAAATAATAAACTACATGTCAAAACATGACTATTGATACCCAAATTGCATTAGTTCAAAAAATGTCTGAACAGTCTATGTGGGGCCCACTTGCGGTATCGCAAAATTAAAATCATCACAGCGTCCCAAATTACCCCGTGACCAATAGTCACAACTAGCACCGCTCAATTTGAACTCAAAATGTAGCTCAAACATCAAGACCAATCCCAAAATATACACAGAAATTGCCGTAAAAATAAGAAAACGTACCGTAGAAATGACGAGGACGAGTCCACAGACACAGATATATAAACCCCTAAGCTTAAACCTCAATGGATTAGATTAATATTGAGCTTAGATGATAAGAAATGGAGAGGGAATAAGATGAAATCAATGGAGTAAATGTCATTTTATTCATTATGGACATTTCGTCCAAATGTATAGATATATGGCTCTTGTACTGACCTCACCAGGTCTTGGGAAGGGTTCTTGACTTTATATACTGTCCTCTTCCTTCTCAGTCTTGGCATATATACATATTCTGATTCTGTCTTTAGCGTTATATCATTTTATAAACATGGTTACTTCTACTTCCTCTCTGTTTTATGAGATTCCGCCCTTTAGCCCGTTGTTTGTCGCCCCAGGCTAGGGTTTGGCTTGCCTATTGGTGGGTTACGATAGGCACCATCATGACTCAAATATTGGGTCGTGACAATCATGACCAACATTGACCAAAATATCACAACCTAATAACATTTCATACCAAGTTCATTCTTTTCATTTCTTCATTAACACGACTTCACAATTACTCCATCAAATCACCTCAATACACCTCATAACAACATATCGGCCAAAATCCCATAATTTACACTTATAGAAAAATAACAAGTTTAGAAACATAATCACACCATACATGTTGATATTTCATCCATACCATGCACTTTCATCAAAACCTCAAGTCACCTTTCAAGTTTAGGTCACAAAGACGGCACATCTTTTACATAAAGGCAAAAGTGTCTTATTCAACCTTGTCAACATAACCATCATGATATACACACCATCTTAAGCATATAATAAATTAATCCATTAGAGTATACACTTACCGGGGCTTGCAAAGTGATGATCTTTACAAAAGAGAAGGGTTGCCTTAGGGTTTGAGTTGAGAGAAAAGTGTTTGGAAATATCTAGAAATGGCATGAGAGTTGGAATGAATAAAAAATCTGATTTGTGCCTTTATATAGGCCCTAAATTCATCCTTATCCACTTTTTGGCATTTAATATCATGTTTACTTGGTCAATATTGGGAGAATGGGTCATTTGCCCTTTGGGCCTTGCATTTTGGCCTCTCTTTGGGCCTCAAATTGAGCCCAATTGCACATATTATCTTTTCAATGTGTAATCTCCAATTCTCTCATGTTTAAATAATTCCATATATGTTACAACAATGTTCGACTCACGCGATTCATATTCGTAGACTCAATCTTCAGAAATAAGGAATTCTAGCCACTCATGGCTTATTTGAACATAATTTGTTATAATACTTGTGACAAAGAATTAACCCCAACTCAGATGCTAAACGCGCTCAAGAGTAGTCCTACTAAGATGGAGTAATGATACCATGACTCAAAATTCTTATGCATATCATAATAGTCGGAGAAAAAACTTTGCGAAAAGCACCCTGGCACGCCGCTTGGCGCACCCCAATGCTGCCTATGCCAGAAAAATTTCTGGCATAGGCAGCCTAGCACGCTGCCTGGCGCGCACCAGGTCTTCCTGTGCCAAAAATATTTCAGCCAGGAGGGGCGTGGCACGCCCCTGGGCCCGCCCCACACCCAAAATGTAATTTTTTTTCCTTTCTTCGACTTTTCTTTACAGATTTGGTTAGATCCTTCAAGTTCAAGTCTTTTGCTTACCTCCTAACCTTAATGTCCGTTGCTTGGAAGTCCTCCAAGCCTCATTTTTCACCCCACAATTGCTCCACGAAGTCACGAACACCTCCTACAAAGGTCTAATCACATGTACTAGGCCCAATATCAAATGTTTCATCAATGACACTACAAAATAAATACTTATGGCTCTCGACACCTAAGTAAACATTGTTCAACATGGTCAAGTAGGGTCGAAAATGTACGGGGTATTACACCCTTACCCCCTTAGAAACATTCGTCCTCGAATGTTAATGACAGTACTCAATCCAACAAATGTAAGTCTAAATACATTCTTCGGTTTGAAACAACTATGGGTACTTTGCTTTCATTCTTCTTTTTTGGCTTCCCATGTAACTTCTTCTACTTATTGCTTCCTCTAACGTACCTTTATGGACACTACTTTTTTATTTCTTAACCTCTTCATTTGTCGATCCGGAACAACAATAGGTATCTCTTCATAAGTGAAGTCTTCTGTAACTTATATATCTTCAATGGGAGCAATGAATCTCCTATGCACTTTTAAAGCACTAAAACATAAATTACTGGATGAACTGTGGAGAGTTCTTAGGGTATTTCAAATACACGACTTGATTAAATCTTTGGGTCTTCTCATATGGCATATTATATAGGGACAACTTCCTTTCTTTCCAAATCTCATTACCCTGGTGACACTGTCAAGAATACTCAACCACCTATAGTAAATTCTAGCCTCCTTTTTCTAACATCGGTATACCTTTTGTGTTGATTTTTGTAACTTCTGTTGTATCACCTGAACTTTCTCCATGGATTGATGAACAAGATCTAGTCCCAATACAACAGTTGCACTCGCTTTAAACCATCTAATAGCTGCTCTTCACGTTCTCTCTCCTATATAAAGCTTTTGAGTCTAATGTACAAGCTCGTAGCATATCTCCTCAACTATCATCCATATGAAATCAAATATCCAAAGTATATGAGGTACACTTGGGATACAATCCATGCTCATCATGTTCCATTTTCAACTAAAAAATCCCTACATGGCCTATAACTTTCAGATTTCACACCTTTTACCTTTACTTGTTGTCACTTCGATCACTGAACTATAAATTTTTGCAATGTTCTTTTCATGTAACCCTATCAATACATTTCTTCCAACCCTTGGTACATTTTGGTTGCTCACGAATGAATAAAATACCGTGAATGATGTGTTTTTGCCATAATCCATGTCCTTAGCTCATATATATTCGATACATAAAATCTACCTTGACATGGAAGTACTCCCCCCTTATGTAATCTCAAACATCTTTTTCAAACTTTACTGTACATTCTTTTCCAACTGAAATGCATATTACTTTTTCTTTACCGTAGCTACAAGCGAAGACTCTGCTGTATTTTATACTATAATGCTTTTTTGGACTTTCAAGAAGATGAACCCCCAAGCTGTCTAATTAACGTAGATCTTTAATAATACCTTGCCTTTTCGTAAGTTGACCATCAACGCTTCCCAACACTTTGCGACTTAACACATCGACTACCACGTTTACTTTTCTCAGATGGTATAAGATATCAATATTCTAAGCTCTTAGTAGTCTCAAACACCTTCACTGTCTCTAAAATAGGTCCTTCTGCTTAAAGCAATATTGTAACTGTCATGATGAGTATATATATATCAATGTGTACCCCATACCAATAACGGCGCCATACTTTTAAAGCAAATATCATGACTACTAATTCAAGATCATGTGTTGGCTAATTCTTTATTCATATGGACACAATTGTCTTGAAGCATAAGCTATTTCATTACCGTATCACATCAATACACATCCTAAGCCAACTCCTGAAGCATCACACTATACTGCATACCCTTTTGTGCCTTCGAGAAGTACTAATACAGTTAATTTATCTTTCAGCTCTTGGAAACTCTTCTCACATGCATCATTCCCTTGAAACGTAGTTGTTTTGTGTTAACTTGTTAATGGTATTGAAATAGAAGATAAACTCGCCAACAAACTTTCTGTACTAGCCGGCCAACCCAAGAAAACTACAAATCTCTGTAGGCGTTGTAGGTTTTATCCAATTCTTCACGGCTTCTATCTTTGGTATATTAATCCTTATTCCTTCATCTGATACCATGTGTCCCAATAATGCTATGGATTTTTACCTAAAATTCACACTTAGAGAACTGTGTCTATATCTTACGATCACGAAGAATCTATGACATTTGCCATAACTAGTTAGCATGGGTCCCTTGTGATCTTGAGTAAACCACAATAACATTTGTAAAATTTGTCACGACCTTGTCCTAGAATGGCTTGAACATTCTATTCATCAAATCATAAAAACTACTGGTGCATTTGTTAGCCCAAATGACATAAGCTTAAAACGTCATAATGACCATACCGTGTTCGGAAAACTGTCTTGGGTATATCCTTTCCTCTTAAGTTAATCTGGTAAGGAACATTTGGCACCCTGTAATTGGTCAACCAATTCACCAATTCTAGTGAGGGGGTATTTAATCGTAACTGACATTTTATTCCGTTGCCGACAATTAATGCACATTCTCAACATGCCATCTTTCGTCTGTATAATTAACACTGGTTCACCCTACGGGGACATACCAAGTCTTATGTATACCTTGTCGAACAAGTTTTTTAATTGCACGTTTTAATTTTCGTAACTCTGCTGGAGCCATTCTATACGTCGAACTAGAGATAGGCTGAGTAAGCCTGGAAGATCTTCAGGAAACACATCAAGGAATTCATTTAATATTGGAACTGATTACGGAGTTGGTGATTCCACATTAGTATTTTTCACTCTTACTAAGTGATATATGTACCCTTTGGGTAACATTTTCCTTGCCTTAAGATAGGAAATAACTTAACCTCTCGGTGCTCCAACATTACCCTTCTAGTCAAGAACATTCTTTTGTGGAAACTGAAGATGTAACTTCTTAGCTTGGCACTCTACCGTGGCATAACAATAAGCCAACCAATCCATACTCATTATAATTATCAGGATCCACCATTTCCAAATCAATAAGATCAACCAAAATAGTTACTATACAATTGCGGTATATTCTCTTAATTAGAATATATTCACCCACTGGTGTAAAGACTTCAAATGGCGTAACTAGTGATTCTGGTGTTCCTTCGAATTGATCAGCAATCAATGAAGTAACATATGATAGGGTAAAACCCGTATCAATCAATGCATATACATGATATAAAAAGACATATAATATACCTGTCATTACATCAGGAGAAGCCTCTGAATTTTGCCGGTCTACTAGAGTATTGGTGCAATTCGGGGCTCCGCTAGAGATAGTTGCTCCTCTAGAACCTCTGCCATGTCCCGTAGACTGTACACCTAACGAGGAGGCTACCAAGTCTAATATCGTAGGTCGTGCCATACTACTCATGCCCTTCTGTGGACACTCTCTCATTTTGTGCCCCACTGTGCCACACCAAAAGCAAAGACTTGTCCCCAACTGATATTCACCCAAATGATACCTTCTGCAGTGCTGAAAAGGCTGACGGGGAGATTTTGATTGGCTCATACTTCCTTGTGCTTGATACCCCCACTGTGCGTGAATCCTGAATCTCACTTATTTGCCCAAACTGGTTGCCTCTAACCCCTTGGGATCGAGGTAGAGCATTTACTGTAGAATGAGAAAATAATGGACTAGGCGGTCTGTTAAAAATCTAAGGCCCAATTCCTCCTCGGGACGCCATGGACTGTCCCCTAAATCTAGCCCTCTTAGACAGCCCTCTTTCAAATGCTTGTGCCATTCCCCTTTGTATTTGATTACCCCTCTTTTGTGCAAAGGCTGGACCAACTTGTTCTTGATTTTGTGCAACGACTATCTGAGTCAACAAGTGCACCTCATTTCTTATATCCTGATCATTCGCATTTACAGGAGGTTCTGCCAGTACTTCTTTACCTCTCAGCTCTTCAGGAAATGGAAGAGTAGGAGAAACCCGCGATACGAACTCATTTCCAGACCCACCTTGATCAGGTTGCTCAGGTGGTGCTCTACTGGTTCCTTTTTTGGTAGTCCTATCTATCTTCTTACCTTCTCCCCAACCTTTTCTTGCCATCGGCATTTCTATATAAAAAACACAATTCCCATGGTCAGTTGTGTCACACCCCAAATTCCATTGAGGCAGACTGGTACCCGAAGCCGATAAGGCTCGAGAGAACCAATCTTTGCTCATGTCCATTCATATGCATGTCTTCGTATGAACCTTATTATACCTCATACAACTATGCGGAAGTCATGGAAACATATGCTATATATATATATGCGAAACTTGGCTGTTAGGGCCATTAAGTCAAAACGGACATACTTCTCTTTCATTCATATACCCACATACGTCTACAAAAGCCTCTAACAGATGCATCTACAAGATCAACTTAAAGTCGGGACAAGTCCCCGCTTTATACAACATTTACAACAACAAAACAAATGTACAGCTGTGACTTGGAAAGCCCCCCGAACCAACTGGAGCTCACCAATGATCTGCAAATAACCGGCAACCTACTGTGGAGGTCTACTGGCACTTGCGCCTGCAGCATTTAAAGTAAGCCCCCAAGGGGGTCAGTACGAAGAATGTACTGAGTATGTAAGGCTATAAGAAACTACATCATACATAAGAATGTCAATGGAATAAAATATGAGAGAATATTCAATGTGGCTAAACCATCGTTTTAAATGTGTGGAAAATATGTACCTTACTTCTGTTATTGTCATTTTTGATTATTCACTCATCTCCTCATCTTTTAGATAATATCTTTCATAATTACTTTCATTCAAGAGAATTGTCTTCACTCAAGAGACTTGCCTCCAAGAGATTTCTTTTGTTGCTTTTACGCTCATCATCAGTATTATTAATCTCTATCGGGGGTTATAATATATAACATACATCCACCTTATAGGTGGGTGATAATATAACATACATCCACCTTATAGGTGGGTGATAATATATAACATACATCCACCTAGAGGTGGGTTATAATATAATACCTACACATTTCCTTATTACTTACTTGGGAGAGATTGATTTATTCACTTATGAGAGATTGATATATTCACTTATGAGAGATTGATATATTTGCTCATGAGGGATTGGTATATTTGTAGTCATGATATTATTGGAAGCTTTAGAGCATAACATTATTAAGACTTTAGAGCCATGTCCGTATTTATGTAACACATGAACAACAACGACTAATGAATGAGGAATATGTGACTCAACAATAGATAACAACCTGAAATGAGATACCTTTGGACATTTCAGAATGGAATAGGTACAATGTCAATATGATCAATATGTTGCAGAAGGATACAGAAAGAGTAACCTTACATACCTTATCCTCTTAATATGAATACACAGTCCTATATGTGATCAAAATGATCCATCTCCTTCCTTACGTCCTACTCTACAACACAAGTTCATAACGGAGCTCACGTTAACAACTAGTTACCTTACAAGTGCATAAGATGACAATGAATTATGTGACTGCTATATAGAGTCATTTCTTCCTTTACGATACAATCCACTACATTACCATGACAAAAACATCATCACAATTCACACATTGAACAAGACATCATAAACCAATAACATTTCACACCAAGTTTACCCTTTACACTTCCTCATTAACATTACGTTACCTTTTCTCCGTCAAGTCAGTTGATAGCTTTCACAATAACACTTTAACAACAATCAATATTTTATACCATTCAAAATACCTCCGGGATACTCCTTTATAGTCACTTAAAAGGTACCATAAGTTGATAATTGCATCCATAAAGGGTATAGGGGTTTCGGGGGGTCAAATGGATGCAAAAATAAGCAATTCGGGGGTTTGGGCTAACCTGCGAAGCCACCTGCGCCTGAAGGTGGATGAACTGCATCCGAAGGTGCCCTTTGGAAGTATATAGAGTCACCTGCGAAGTCACCTGTGCCCACAGGTGCTTTTTCTGAGAGGGCGAGTGGCCGTTTCGACCAAAAAGGGTCTCTTTTGGGTCCTTTTAGGCCATGAATGGTCCATGATCATAACTAAAATTCTCTTGACATATTTTAGATCATATTGGATGCCAACAATCATCCATGGTTTCACAACACACATGAACATCACCAAAACCACACTTTTCCTTCAGTACGTCACCAAATCCATGCACAATTTTGCAATAACAATTCCAAACATTATGTACAAGGATAAAACAAGTTAAGGCTATAATCACATCTCACATGTCAATATTGAATCAATCGAGTTCACTTCCTTCAAGACCACAAGTCCATTTTCAAGTTTATAACTTTTTCGATTGTAAAAATAGACAGGTTTACACATAGTAAACTGTTCAACACTTTGCCAACATAACCAACATGATTTATAAACCATCTTAAGCATATCATATATTAAACCATGAGAATAAATACTTACCAAAGCTTTCAAAAAGTGATCTTTTCCAAAGGGATAAAGGCTTAGGGTTCATAAGATGAGAGAATATGGTGGAAATATCTAGAATTTGGCATGTGTGTTTTGTGGATTTAAAATCAGATTTTCCACCTTATATAGTCCCTTAATGGTCCTTCTTAACCACACACTTGGTCCAATAATGAATATGGTGACTTGGTCTCACAAGAATGGGTCAAATACCCCTTTTTGGGCTATGTCTTTTGTGTCTCTTTTTGGGCCTTAATTGAGCCCAATGGCTCAAGATTACTTTGGTCCATTACATTTGATGTATAATTCCTCAAAACTCCCATGTTAAAATAATTCCAGGAATGTTACGATAATCAACTAGGTTCAGAAATGTACGGGGTGTTACAAGTTGTAATTCCACCTACACTTTGGCTCTACTGCACGATCTAGAAATGAAGAAATGAAACAACTCTTAAATTTCCCGCATCCTCCTACTTATAAATGTGGCGCTCAACACATCAATAAGCAAGACCCTACTCAGATACGGCTTTGTAGACACCCTTAGGACGAACCGCTCTGATACCACTTTTGTCACGCCTAGAATCCCATTCGGGACGGACTGGCACTCGAAGCCGTTGAGGCCCGAGTGAACCAATCTTAACTCATGTACCTTCATGTGCATGTCTCTATATGAATATCATTCTATCCCATATAATAAACAAATACCAATGGTGGATGTCATGACATGTACAATAAATGAAACTTGGTTGTTAGGGCCATCAAGTCAAAATAGACATTCATCTCTTACATTCGTCTTCCCACACCTGTATACAAAGCCTCTATAGATACCTGTACATAACCAACCTATAGTCGGGACAATTTCCCGCTTTATACAATATTTACAATGCCAAAAACCAAAATCAATGTACACATGAGACTCGGAAAGCCCCGAACCAACTGGAGCTCACAATGATCTGCGGATGACTCGTAGCCTACAATGGAGGTCTACTAGTACCTTTGCCTGCAGCAAGTAAGGTAAGTCCCCCAAGAGGGGTCAGTACGAAGAATGTACTGAGTAACATCATACATAAGAATGTCAATGGAATCAATATTAGAGAAACAGTAAATATGGATAAACCGTCTTTCTGAATAGGAGGAACCATATTCATTATATTTGTTACGTTTTTTGCCTTTACGTTCTTTCCTTCATTCGTCACTTACTCCTTCATTTATTACTCATCCTTCCATTCATATAATGTTCGGGCCCCAAGCTGATCAGTGGGAAAATAATATCGTCATACAGGTGTTCATTTCACCCCATGGATACACCCATAATGTTGGGATGGTCATCATGAAGGTGTTTCCTTCACCCCATGGATACAACTAACTATACATTACTTCATTCTTTAACTTTTGCGAGAGTGGTACTTTTACTTGTGAGATACTGATTCATTCACTTATGAGAGATTGATACAATGATAGTCATAACATTATTAGAACTTGGAACATAACATTATCGGAACTTTGGAGTCATAATATTGTTGGAACTTTGGAATCATGTCCACCCTACATCTATTATTTTCCTTCACTCTTGCAACCAACAAATATACGTTACCTAATTTCTTTCTTTTGAGAGATTGGTACTTTTGCTCTTGAGAGATTGGTATATTTGTAGTCATGACATTATTGGAAGCTTTAGAGCATAACATTATTAAGACATTGGAGCCATGTCCATATTTACGTAACACATGAACAACAACGACTAATGAATGAGGAATATGTGACTCAACAATAGATAACAACCTGAAATGAGATACCTTTGGACATTTCGGAATGGAATAGGTACAATGTCAATATTATCAATACGCTGCAGAAGGATACAGAAAGAGTAACCTTACATACCTTCACTTCCAAGTATGAATATACAATCCTAGATACGAATACAATAGTCCAACTCCTTTCTTACGTTTCACTCTACAATACAAGTACATCACGCGGCTTACGTTAACAATCAACCACCTTACAAGTGCATAAGATGACAATAAGTTACGTGACTTCTATATAGCATCATTTCATCCTTTACAACACCATTTACGACATTTTCACACCACATCATTCCCAACATTGACCAAAATATCACAACCCAATAACATTTCATACCAAGTTCATTCTTTACATTTCTTCATTAACACGACGTCACAACTACTCCATCAAATCACCTCAATACACCTCATAACAACATATCGGCCAAAATCCCATAATTTACACTTATAGAAAAATAACAAGTTTAGAAACATAATCAAACCATACATGTTGATATTTCATCCATACCATGCACTTTCATCAAAACCTCAAGTCACCTTTCAAGTTTAAGTCACAAAGATGGCACATCTTTTACAAAATGGCAAAAGTGTCCTATTCAACCTTGCCAACATAACCATCATGATATACACACCATCTTAAGCGTATAATAAATTAATCCATGAGAGTATACACTTACCAAGGCTTGCAAAGTGATGATCTTTACCAAAGAGAAGGGTTGCCTTAGGGTTTGAGTTGAGAGAAAAGTGTTTGGAAATATCTAGGAATGGCATAAGAGTTGGAATGAATAAAAAATCTGACGTGTGCCTTTATATAGGCCCTCAATTCATCCTTATCCACTTTTTGGCATTTAATATCATGTTTACTTGGTCAATATTGGAAGAATGGGTCATTTGCCCTTTGGGCCTTGCATTTTGGCCTCTCTTTGGGCCTCAAATTGAGCCCAATTGCACATACTATTTTTTCAATGTGTAATCTCCAATTCTCTCATGTTTAAATAATTCCATATATGTTACAACAATGTTCTACTCACGCAATTCATATTCGTAGCCTCAATATTCAGAAATAAGGAATTCTAGCCACTCATGGCTTATTTGAACATAATTTGTTAAAATACTTGTGACAAAGAATTAACACCAACTCGGATGTTAAACGCGCTCAAGAGTAGTCCTACTAAGATGAAATAAAGATACCATGACTCAAAAGTCTTATACATATCATAATAGTCGGAGAAAAAATTTTGTGAAAAGCACCCTGGCATGCCGCTTGGCGCGCCCCAATGCTGCCTATGCCAGAAAAATTTCTGGCATAGGCGGCCTGGCGCACCCCAGGGCTACCTGTGCCAAAATAAATTTTGCCAGGAGAGGCCTGGCACGCCCCTGGACGCGCCCCACACCCAAAATGTAATTTTTTTTCCTTTCTTCGACTTTTATTTACGGATTTGGTTAGATCCTTCAAGTTCAAGTCTTTTGCTTACCTCCTAACCTTAATACCCATTGCTTGGAAGTCCTCCAAGCCTCATTTTTCACCCCACAATTGCTCCACGAAGTCACGAACACCTCCTAAAAAGGTCTAATCACATGTACTAGGCCCAATATCAAATGTTTCATCAATGACACTACAAAATACATACTTATGGCTCTCGACACCTAAGTAAACATTGTTCAACGTTGTCAAGTAGGGTCGGAAATGTACGGGGTGTTACAATACACTTGAATATACTAGAAAAACACTTGAAAGAACTCCTTACTCTCTTCTATTGTCTCTCTTTATTTGTTTTCTTTCTAATTTCATGTGTAATGAATATTTTAAATTATTTATGTAATGAATATTTGAGATCACACGCAAAAGTTTTTTTGAAATTTGAATCGAGATTGTCTAGTAGGAACTTTATCATATGTTCAGATGTTCAACTAAAATAAATCGTAATTCGAGTGTCTAAATAAAATTTTTTATCAAGTTTGAGGGGTTATCAATGTCTTATGCATAAAATCAAACAAGAAAAAAGAAATCAAAGGCATAAAATGACCATTCGAGTTGTTACATTTTATCCTTGAATTATTATTCTTATCCCACAAATCAAAACTCATTATAGGGTCTTCTTATTTTTAGTATAATATAGTATGAGAAAATTTATTTTGTGATCCACCTAACCAATAATACTCATGTGAGGCTATTCTATTTTGTGAGCCACATAACCAATAATACTCATGTGAGGCTATTCTTTTTGCTTGACAAGTGGACGCTTACCTTTTTTGGAATCCCAATAGAAACCCACAATCGTTACCGTTCAAGTGCGTACAAGATAAATATGCTTCTTTACAATAACTCACAAACCATACAGAAGACTTAATTATTCTATAATACAATAAAACAAAAGGTAATGATAAAAGCCCACATTTTTTCTTAATTAAATTTCTTAACTAAAAAAAAAAAAGAAAAGAGATTAAGAAAATAAAAATATCTCCTAAATCAACTATTAGAGGATAGTAACTACAATATTTATCATTTTATATGTCATGATCCAAAAACTTAGGTCATGATAGTACCTACTATAACCCGCCAGTAGGTAAGCCAAAGCCATTGTCCAAACTGATAAGTAACAAGATAAAAAGCGGAAGAGAGAAGAACAAGTATATAATAGTAAATGAGGCAAAAAACAAGGGAGAAAGTTGGGATATAGGGATATAGAGAATGCCTGATCGATTTCAAGGGTAGTTGGGATGATCATTTGCCTTTGATTGAGTTTGCTTATAATAATAGCTATCACTCCAGTATTCAGATGGCCTCGTTCGATGCACTTTATGATAGGAGGTGTAGATCTCTTATTGGTTGGTTTGAGGCTAGTGAAGTTACCTTGATAGGGCCTAATTCAGTCTATGAGCCTACGGAGAAAATTTAGCTGATTAGAGAGAGGTTGAAAACAGCTCAAAGTCGTCAGAAGTTCTATGCACACGTGATGATAAGGGAACTTGAGTTTGCTATTGGTGATTTGGTTTACTAGAAAGTTTCACCCATGAAAGGGGTGAAAGGGTTGGTCCCTGGCCCAGTGGCTGCTATGGTGTTAGATCCTCTGGTACTACATCTGGTGCAATCTATTTCACCAGATTAATAACTGGCTCTGGTGAAGTCTCTCTGGCTTGGCCTCGAGTTGGTGCCGCAGCTATAGCCCGACCTCGACTGTGGAATCAACCTCTATCTCTACCCCTAACTGGAGTCCTAGTTGTAGGCTCGGGGGCCTCTCTCTCAGTCACAGAGTCCTAGCCATCTATAAAAGAGTGAAAAAAATAAGAATCTAGAAATCAATAAAACACAACGAATGATAATAAGTCAAAAAGATGAAATTTTTCTAAGAATGTCCTATAACCTTCCAAAGATAGGATACAGACATCATCATATGAATCTATGGGACTCTACAAGATATTTGCTCTTGTACTAATGATACCGGTGAACCTAGGATCTAATACCAATCTCAGATGATGATGACACCTACTATAACCCGCAGTAGGTAAGCCAAAACCATACCTTGGAACAGTGAGTAACGAGCTAACAGGTTGAAGAGAGAAAAACAGGTGTACAATAGTAAATGAGGTGAAAACAAGGGGAATATACACAAGGCATACATACAAAGAGAGGGGAAAGGCATAATATACAAAATAAGCTCCTCTAAGACTTGGTAAAGCCAGTACAAGAGCCACTATACATAAGAAGTACTAGTCAAGTGCAAAATATACAAAGTAGTCTCTAAAGGATACAAAATAAGACTAATGCAAAAATAGAAGGAGATGGATCAGCTCCAGACGCTGAAAGCTCACCCTAATCTCATATCAACAGCTCTGCTTAAAGTAGACGTCAACAGAGATGACTCGTACTAGGATCTGCATCAAGGAAAAAGATGCAAAACTGTAGTATGAGTAACAAAACACGCGGTACTGAGTAGGAATCATAGGGCGACTAAGCTCAAATAACATAAAAGCATAATAAAGAGCAAATCTAAACTAATAAGTTATAACAGAGGGGTCAAAAGACAATAACATGCTATAGGTAGGCAAATATGAAGATCAAGACGTAAATAATTCAAACAATGAGAATAAGCGTCTAGCTCTAACCTAACTGGACCCTCATAAGCCTAGAAGGTACACACAACAAAAACAAACTCAACCAAGCTTCCATAAGTACGGTGGATACAAACAAGGAATAATACTAAAATTAACCAAATACGATAGCATGTAATGTGAAAGTAAGCCCTGATAGCATTGAACATACCGTATTTTCCTCCTTCATCCATACCCATAAACCATACCCGGACTCGAAACGGATTCCCAACCAGAAAACTAATAACAATTTATACCGGATTAGAATCGGGACTATATCTATATATACACACATATATATATATATATAATAATAATAATAAGTGAAATTGGGTGCACTCGAAACAGAACTAAATATGCAATAAGGGGTAAAGTAAATTGTATAGACACAAACCGGGCTAAATAGTTCATTTTTCCCTTTATAGAAAACCAATTTCTTTAAAAGTATTTAAAAATCCATTTATCGAGATGAAAATAATACTTTTAGGCCAACAATACTAAAATGTCCAGGATACAAATCAACAATCACAACAGAGTGAGCAAGCTGACTCAACACCGATAATCAGGCCACTATTACACAACCTTGGTGTGTTATAGTCATCTATAACAGGAAGGAATACTATCCTAAGGTATTTTTATTTTAAAAAGAGTGATCATGCTAACAACAAGCCCTAAGAACGCAACCTAAGGCAAACAACTATCCAAACCTATACTAAGGCATCTAAATTCAATCTCAAGGGCCCTAGGTATGCTAAGTCAAGTCCTAACGGAGAATCAACTATCGGGCCTAAGAAATTCCAGGCGAAAATCTACCCCAAAGCCCCCCCAACCGAATAAAATAAACATAAACTACCTAAAAGACTATCCAAACCATAATGTCCCACCAATAATTAACAATTTACCAGCCACTACAATAAATGAGCAAAGTCTAAAGTTTAGGTAAGCCTACTCTACTTGGGCACCGAAGAACGTGCTCACGATACACTAAATTGGGGCTTTTTCCTTTCAAGAAGCCTCCGACCGCTGCCACACTATTAAATTGTAATCTAGGTATTAAGAAGAGAATAACGATACCCATATATTGCGAATTTACGCTTCGGGTTGGAAATTGAGCTAAAAATAGAATCATGGGACCCACCGACGGAATAAAAAATTGAGTCCGTTACTAGGTCTCTCTCAGCTTAAGAATCGCGTGATTCAAAATTAAGCATAATTCGATCTTAACAACAGCCCCAAATAGTCCAAAGATTAAAAGGAAAATCGAGAATTAAAAACTAGGATTTAAATCGAATTAAGGTCGAAAATTACTGATTATAAACGAGGAGAAGGTCACTAGCCTAACTACTAACAAGCCTTAGCTCCAAACTATGGTCCTAAACTGATTTGGAAGCTCATAATACTCAAATATGGAGGAAATTTTTAGAAAATAAATGAAACAGACGAAGTGTGGTTTATATACAGCGGCCTCTCCATAAGTGGAGATTTGACTGCTTAAGCAGCGTCGCCTAAGTGGCTGACCCATCACTTAAGCTATGGCCACTATTTACTCGGTCCATTGCCTAGCGGCTCCCGATTAAGTAGTGCAGAGCCCGCCTAAGTGACGGAGGGTGGCATCAACGTTGGTCACTTAAGCGACCTCCTAGACGCTAAAGCAGCTCAGCTTAAGGGGCCAATTGGACGATTAAGTGGTTGCACCAGTTGATGCACCAGAAATTTCTAACTAACTTCAAAAGGACTCTGATCGAGTGCTCGGGATTCGTTCGGAATCCTATGCATGCAAGCAAAATATGCTATCCTACCAGAAATGGCTTTTCAGAATCAACTGGGCCATCAAAATTTCCAACAAAGGTCATTTCGACAATATATGGTCTCCACACCTACTGTTCTGTTCTTACCAATTTTCAACCGATAGCCCAAAATGAGCTCGAAAGCCTCAGGACCCAAACCAAAGGTACCTAGCCTAAAATCCACCTTCTGGAGCTAACGAAACTGTTCGAATTGCCAACCGGGGCCATTTACCTAATGTTTTTTCCCAAGACCATTATCTCAACTTTAGAAGCTCCAAAATAAGGAAACTGATATAAAAATCAAACTAACTGCCCGAAAACCAAACTATTAGTCTTAGCAAGTCATAAATGACTTCAGAAATCTATAGGAAAGCTCTTAACCACTACTAAAATAAACAGGAAAATCGACCACAAAAAGCGACCACAAGTGGTCGGTTTTCCTGTATTTGCGACCAAAAAACCGACCACAACGTGTGATCGGTAAAATAGTGGAAGCTTTTCCAAAAGCGACCACATGTGGTCGCTTTTTCCAAAAAATATTTATTTATTTATAAATTGATATTAATTATATTTTAAATAAACTTGCAAATTTCTAGAAAAACCGACCACTTGTGGTAGGTTTTTCTGGAATTTTTTTTAAAACAATTACAGCATCTATGCTGCATTTCCACAGGCCACCAATTCAAAAACATTAAATCATCCCAATACAACCCACCAATTTAGAAACATTAAAACATCTCTTTAAACATTCAAATATCGAAATCAAAACATCCAAATATCAAAATCAAAACATATAAACATCAAAGTTTACAAATCAAAAATAAACTAAAAGTCATCCACATCCTCCTCCTCATCCTCATCCTCACCTTCATCATCATCATCAAAATCATCCTCCTCATCTGTAGTGTAATCATCAAGTGAGCTTAGGCCTCTCGCAGCCCGAGGTACATAACCGGGACACGGAGGAAGTATCTGTGGAGCTTGACAAAAACTGTTAATCTGCTCCTGCAACATTTTCATTTGCATAGCCATATCCTCCTCTGTCTTTCTCGTCCTCTCAGCATTTTCCTCTTCTCTGTTCCTCGTCCTCTCAGCCTCTGTAGCCATTTGACTAGTGAGTTGAGAAATTGTATTTTATAACAAAATAACGGTTTCTCTATCAACTAGTAGGGTAGAGGAGGATCCACAATCCGAAGAGGTAATGTTCTCCGTAAAATATTTTCTCGAGTAGCTGTAAACATTACCCCTAACAGGTGAACCCGCACACTCTAGCCAGTGCTTCTCCTCTACTTCTTGAGGTAGTGGTTTACCCTGACTTTCTGGAGATTGAGTCGCATATAACTCAGTAATCCTCCGTGTATAGTTGTCCTATATTTAAAGTAAAGTGAAACATTAGTAATAAAAAGATACTAAACTATTCAAACTTAAATATTATCAAATTTAGTAATAAAAATTTATAAGTATGAATATAGTTCTTACATGGGTTTCTTTAGAACGTGGCTCAACCCATCTATCTTCATATGTAAGGTTCTTTTTCTTTTTTATGTGAGTATGCACAAATAACTCACCCTGAGATACCCTTCTACCCAACTTTTATTCCTGCATACAAAAAATATTAATGTTTAAAAAGAAAAAATATTTGAAATAGAAATAATCATTTAAATTGATAAAAGTTACGTACCATTTTACTCTCCACAACAATCTGACTGACAGCTCCAGCAGTGTGTAGAGAGCCACCCTTCGTAGACGCTCTGGCTTTCTTTTATTTTTCACTCAACTTCTTAAATTCTTCGCTATTCCAATAGTGAAGGAAATCTTGCTACATATACGCCCCAATAAACTTTGGCGTTTTCTTTTTTTTTTCTTGCATAATTCAATAGACCAGTAAGTCTAAGTCTGGCTCTCCTAAAAAAATTCCTCCTTATAGCATAATGGTCCACTGGATCAGACCAGAAATACTTCTAAAACAAAAATAACAGTACTCATTATTAGTTATTACAAGTCTATATTAAAGAATTTTAATTCCCTAAAGTACTTAAACATCTAAAATAAGCAGGATCTAACAAGTAAAAGCATCAAATATGTATCACTAGACGAATATCAATAAGAAGGCATCAACCAAAAATTAAAAAGTTTGGTGAGAAATTATAACTGAACATTTTCTCTCGATAAATTTGTGGAACCTTTCGCCAACTTGTCCAATAACCTTTGTAGTTGCGACGAATGCATTTGCGGACAATTTTGGCAATTCTATCATCCGGTTTAAACCTGCAATACAAGATCAAACATTAATATCATAGAGCATAATATAGTAATTGAAAAATAAATAGAATTGTTATATATTGAAATCATACCTTTTTCCATATGGTATAATGTTCTCCGGCCGACTAGCATCTCTCTGTCCTGGATATGGAGACGGTGCTCCTGAGTGCATTGTCGTGGGTGTACCGAAAGTACTGGGGTGGTGTCTCTCAGACAAAGATCGGTCAACCCAATAGATCCAGTAGAACCACTAGAGTCCCTGGCTGACTGGTAGCAGAAGGTAGCACAGGAGATGGTAGTTGAGTATAAGTACCATCGATCGTCTGGTAGTACTGTGAAGGTGGTGGTATAGCGATGGGGGCATGCTGAGTCTCAGTAGAGCCATGTAGTGGACCCACATGCATAGGAGCACTATATGAATGATGGGACGACCTAGAATGAGAGGGTCGTGCCTGAATGTCATCTGACCGACCCTCAGATATATGAATTTTTGTGGGTCGTCTATAAGGTGGAGGTACCCTTTTCTTTTTTGGTTTACTAGTGTTAAGTATTTGCTTACCCTTGTCACCCTTACCTACCATCTAAATTATTTAAAGACAAAACAGTTGGTCAAATATCATTTTGTTAAGATTATGAAATTCATTAATCAATCAATTAATAAGTAAACTAAACAACATTTAAACATAGAATACCATTTCTTTTTCAATATCAAATTAAACATTTCATAAATTCAAGCAAGAATTTCAATAGGTAAAAGAGTTTGATTCATTTGCAGATCTTACTTAGGCTATTACACAACAAACTTTCAAAAAAATAAACATAAAAGGTAAGTAATACAAAGCATGCTGACATCAATAATTGTCCTCTCCAGAAGATTCTCCACTAAACCATTCACCCTCTTCGGAAGTTTCCTTCTTTTCTACCCATTCAGCCTCTTCTGGATTAACTTCTTCGTAAATATGTTCTGGATGGCCCAAATTATCCACTAAGTGAGTGTCCACTAATTGGTGATTAGTCTACATTTCATTTTGATATGCAGTCTCCAAAACATTCTCAACTTCAACCTGCCCCATAGGCTTGGTTTTGATTACAGCCCACCAATCAGACTTGTCCCTACGCAATGGATAAGGAGCATAGTACACTTGTTTAGCATTTTGTGCGAGAACAAAATGATCGTAAGCAGGATACGTCCTAGTGTGTTTGACTTCAATGATGTTATGCTCCTTAAGTACTCTTGCGCCTCTTATGCTTGGATCGAACCATTTACATCGAAAGAGTACTATCTTTTTAACAGGATAACCACCATACTCCATATCTAAAATCTCTTGTATGACGCCAAAGTAATCAACATCATCATCACCCTTAACCCAAACACCACTATTGTTTGTTTTTCTTGTTTTGGAGTGTTCCTCGCTGGAAAATTTAAACCCATTAACTGTATAATAGGACATTGAACTAGCTTCAACTGGTCCAAAAGCAATATCCTTCAAGAATTGATTATATATGGCCACATTTGGTGAATGGAATACCTATATGTATGTATATATTATGGTTAGTAGAGAATGCGTAAATGCTTTAAATTTGTTGTGATATTATTACAATTACACACCTGATATGTATACCATGTTGCAAATGACTCATACACTTGATTTGGGTGGAATTGAGCATTAAATGAACTGAAGATTCACAATACAAACACAATTAGTTTCCTTAGTGAAACGAGTAATTAAATTTGATATGTAAATATTTAATATTCTTACTTTAAAAAGGGCTCAACTTTCGGGCAATTCAGCAAGACATACAATGTTGCTGATTTGTGCTCGGTGGTTGTAAGTCGATGAAATTTGCTCTTTTTTGCCCTACTACCTGATCGATTGAAGATTGATATTGGCTGCAGATATGGCTCATTCGCATCATCCTGGTGTTGATTCGATCTGTTTATCAAACAACCGACTTGATCACCAAAATAGTAAGAACAAAAGTGGGATGTTTCTCTAGCAAGGTACGCTGCAACTATAGAGCCTTCAACCCTATATTTATTTTTAGGACCCTTTTTTAATTTTCCAACGGTCCTGCATAATTTTACATTATGCATGCATCAAATATATAACAAAAGATATATATATATATATGTAAACATTTAAGAAATAAATTAAATGTTTTGCACTTGCTTACCGCTCGCCTGGATACATCCACCTAGTTTGAACTGGACCACCTAGCCAGGCTTCGTGGACAAGGTCGATGGGAAGATGTTCCATCAAATTGAAGAACGCAGGTGGAAAAATCTTCTCCAATTTGTTGGTGATAACAACAATATTACCTTCCATTCGAATCAGATTTTCTTATTTTAATGTGGTGGAACATAAGTCTTTGAAGAACAAATTGATCTCTGCTATTGGTTTCCATATGTTTTCAGGCAAACCAATAAAAGCAATCGGAAGCAACTGTTCCATGAAAATGTGACAATCATGACTTTTCATTCCATGTAAGATTCCATGTTCCATGTCAACCCGCTTTCCCAAATCGGATAATTAATTAATTCATCGTCATACACAAGTAGTATATTTCCTCAATTGTATAATAATATCAATGTATTTCGTATATTAGGATGAATCTTTGGTTAGTTAGCTTTTGAATATGAATTATATACCTCGTAATACAACGTATTTTATATATAATCTGATGAATTATCCATTAATTAGCTTACTTTATTATAGCTTCAAAAGTATATTATTACGTCGATCGTATGATATCAACGTGTTATTCAAAATACTTAGATAAATTCGGTTAGATTGCTTTGGACTACTACGTATATATATCACTACACGAGATATACGTATATATATACATATCGAGTGACTAGATGAGGTTCAACATACGTACTGTATACATTACATAAACGAGTATATATACTCTGATGAATTATCGATTAATTAGCTGACATTTTTATAACTTCAATAGTATATATATTAGTACGTGGATCGTATGATATCAAAGGATTATCCAAACTACTTGGATAGATTCACTTAGCTTGCTTTTGACTACTACGTACATCACTGCACGAGATATACGTATATCTACACACGTACACTCTATTGACTAACAGGTTTAAAATACATACTGTATACATTACATACATGAGTATATTACCCCGTAATACAACGAATTTCATATATACTCTGATGAATTATCGGTTAATTTAGCTTACGTTGTTATAACTTCAACAATATATAAATTATTACACCAAACTTGTGATATCAACGTGTTATTCAAAATACTTGGATAGATTCACTTAAATTGCTTTTGACTACTGCGTATATCAATACACGAGATATAAATATATACACACACACTCTATCGACTATCAGGTTCTAAATACATACTATATAAATACATCACATACACGAGTATATTACCCCGTAATACAACATATTTCATATATACTCTGATGAATTATCAGTTAGTTTAGCTTACGTTATTATAAGTTCAACATTATATTATTACCTTGGTCGTATGATATCAACGTATTCAATATACTTAGAAAGATTCAGTTAGCTTTTGACTACTACATACATCACTACACAAAATATACATATAGATCACATGCACGAGTATATTACCCCATAATACAACGTATTCCTTATACTCTAATGAATTATCAATTATTTACCTTACATTATTATAACTCCAACAATATATTATAACTACCTCAATCGTGTCATATCAACGTATTCAATATACTTGTACACATTCAATTAGCTTTTGACTACTACGTAAATAACTACACGCAATAGATGCGTATACATATATACATACATACATATATATATATATATACTGGATGGAAAATATATTTATTTGATTGAAACGTACGTAAAAAATAAAGATTGTTTTTTATGTTATTTATTAATTTTATTTAATATATTTAATATTTCTTAATTTATTTTTAGCATTTTTTATAAAAACCAACCACAAGTGGTAGATTTTTCTTAAATCATTTTACAGAAACCGACCACTTGTGTTAGGTTTTTAAAAATTAATTATTTTTTATTATTATTTAAAAATAAACCGACCACACGTGGTCGCTAAATTTTAAAAAATATATTTAATATAGTTTAACAATTTACGTTTTTTATTTATTTTATTTATATTAATTTGTTGTGGTCGGTTTTGTAGAAAAATATTTTTTTATTTTATTAAATCTAAAACCGACCACAAGTGGTCGCTTTTTATAAAATATTTTATATTTTATAAATCTTAAACCGACCACAAGTGGTCGGTTTTTTATAAAATATTTTTTTTAAAAAAAAAATCTTAAATGATTCAAAAAATTTTAAAATAAATTTAATGAAAAACCGACCACATGTGGTCGCTTTTTGTTGGACCACAACTTGTGGTCGCTTTTTCGGTTTTTTTAGTAGTGAACGTAGAAAATACGTGAAAAAAGGAAAAATGAAATGAAGGGTCATTATATTAATTTCTTACTTTATAATATACCCTCATTAATCTTTGTTATATAATGAAGGAAAAAAAGCTTTTCTAAATAATCATTGTAAATTTTCCAAAACTAGATCGTAATTATTATTGGTCTTCTATATTTTTTTAAATAGCCACCCAGGAATAATATTATTTGTGTGAACTTCTTTTACTATATTATGTTTTAAATTGTTTCAATGGTTGTTAATATTTTGCAATTGAATATTTGAGTAAATAGTTAAAATTTTAAATAAATTTTCCATTTTAAAATTTTCACTAAAGAAAAATAGTGGAAGCAATGGTTTTATAACATTGCAATTAACATTCTCCCTAGTATCAATTCTGTTACCATTATCTAATCGCATAGTTTAGATACATTTATTTTCTTTTTATAATTTCTATGTTTCTAGCTAAGCACTTTAATTAGGGAAGAAAAAATGTTAAATTTAACTTTATGTTTTTTATTTATGCATAAAATAAGCAAGTGTCCGCTCATCAAGTAAAAGCTAGATTCACATTAGTATTATTATGCGATTTACAAAATAAATTTTCTCTTATAGTATATGAAATGAATGAATGATGATATGATGAGCTCAAAATGTAGGCTCAATACATCAAAAGTCTCCCAAGTTGCGGATGGTGACAATTGAGCAATTGAATACATGATAAATTATTTCTATTAGACATTCTCGGTTTTAATTTTAATTTTATTTGTGCGCGTATTCTCAAATGTCCATTACATATATAAGTTAGTCACTTAAAATATGACACATTCTTTTAGTTAAACAAATTAGTCTCAATAACTTATCATGAGTATAATTAAGAAAAATGACATGTTTTAAGTAATTCATTTATTTATGTAATAAGTGCTTAATTGAAATAAATTATTGTTTGAATGTTTAAATGAAATTTACTGGCAGAAATGTACTAAGCCTAAAATCTAATTGCGTGATAAAGCATTTGATAACATAACTTGGACAGATTCATGAACTCCCCAACTGCATACATTTCTGTAGTTCGATCAAAGAAAAAGGGCATTTTCGTAATCTAAATCCGAAATATTTCTGTCGTCTAATTACTACTAGCAATTATAAAACCATGCCATTTTGGCCGTTACGAGTAACTAATCACACTCTCAGTTTGCCTCACTATCAAAGCTTTTTACCAGTTTCGGAATCAATGGCCGGAAAAAGTAAGATTCTGTTCATTGGAGGTACTGGTTACGTCGGAAAGCTCATCGTCGAAGCTAGTGTTAAAGCTGGTCATGACACATATATCTTGGTCAGAGAATCCACTCTATCTAATCCTAGCAAAACCAAACTCATCAATACTTTCAAGAGTTTTGGTGTCACCTTCCTTCATGTATGTACATTTTTTTTCTTCTTGTCAATTCAGACATTGACTTAGGATTTAAATTTGAGTATATTCAGAGTACCACTACACTTTTAAATATTTATGTGTTCATACTAAATTCTGAAAACTTTTTATGATTCTTAAATTCCATTTTCTTAATTTACGTTCACTCAGTTTTTAAGAATTGTGCATTGTCTAACCTTAACCATCGCACTTGTATGTATATTAATCAGAGGCGTGTCTAGTGTTTGAAGCTAGTGGATAAAGTTGTTGGTCTTTTGACATTTTAATATTACAAATAGTATATTGAAGTACTGCCAGGGGCTTTTTGCTGCTTCATCTTCCACGTTTCATTGTGGAAAACTAAGAGATTTATTCTCTTTCGGAACTCCTTTTGCCACTAACACATTATTTCTCTCATAATTTACCTCATTATAGCTTGTAACTTATGTAATCTCTAATATCTACTCTCTTTATTATCTCACCTTCTTGGATCCTATTCAATACAAGAAAGAATTCATCTATAAATAGTAGAGGTGTTGTATTATATTGTAAACATATTAGAAATATATTGTGTTTATATTTGAAGGTTAGTGTAGTGAAAGAAAGAGTTGAGATAAAAAATATTCCAAGTCTCCAACTAAATTTACTATACAAAAGAGACTAATTATATGGTGAAGGAAGATGTTCTTTGGTGGAGTTTTGAACTCTTCAACTAATTCGGATTTGTTTGAGTTATACGACGTTGTTAGGCTGTTGTATCCTGAAGGGGACAAGTTAAGAGTGATAATGCTAGATCGGTGTAGATTATGTCGTAGTGGGCTTTAATCTCTTTAAAAAAAAGCGAGATATCAGTGCCTCAGCCTGAATATTTATTCAGTCCTAATTTTGTTCATTTTATTTTTAACTGTAATTTACTATAATTTGTGGTGTATTACACCGACGGTAATGTATGGGGACAATTGGATTGGACTTAATATAATAGAAATATATATCTTTAACATATTCTCAACGATGTTAATGGAAAAGGTTGTTGTGATGATGACAATTTTTCTGACTTATATTGATGATTTGTTATGGTAACTCTTTTTTCTTCATTTGTTAGTTTTTTTGCATTGCGTGACTGGTTTTGGGAGAATGATAATTGAGTTGATAAATTGAGGATCAATTGGTGGTCAAATGCAGGGAGGTTTATATGATCATGAGAGTTTGGTTTAGGCAATAAAACAGGTGGATGTTGTGATTTCTACTGTAGGTCATGCTCTTCTATCTGATCAGGTCAAGATCATTGCTGCTATCAAGGAAGCTGGCAATGTCAAGGTAAATCAATTTATTTCTTTGTTTTTTTTTTAATGTAAATTGACATAACAGGAGGTCAGATTGGCTTTTTCCTATATCCTTTGTGTTGTTTTGTGCCTTCTTCATGTGATTGGGTAGGGGGTGTACTTTGTTTGTTTGGTGGATATTGACGTTACTAGACAAATACAACTAACAAACAATGACCCCCAGTAGCAAGTTACTATATCTTTTCATCATTTTGGGTGTTTTCGGTATGAAATGTTTTTCTATCATTTCATGTTCTTTTTCCAAAAATATTTAGAAGATATTTTCTTTAGAAAAACAAGCTCCTTGAAAAATTAAAAAAATGATTTCTTTAATAAAAATAGGAAAAACAAGTGACATTGTCTCCTCCCACTCTCACAACCACTTGCCTCACCACCAAATGTCATCCCCCCACCCCCACTCCACCCTCTACCTGACCTCTTTGATACAATACACGAACAATAATAGAGCTACATACTATTGCCAAAATCTAGGGTAGAGAGGGAACAGAAGCCCACACACCCCCACCCCGCCCTCCCCCTCTCCCATCACAACACTCATCAGTCATCACTCTACCTCTATCCATACTCATTATTTTATGTTATATATATAAAAATGATTTCAGAATAATATTTTTTACTTATGTAATGAACACAAGAAAATAAGTTAAAACTGTTAAAACTACATGGTTTTCCTAATAAAATGTTTTCTATGGAAACATTTTCCTCCCTACCGAACACATCCTTTGCTTCATCTTTTTTATGTAAAATTGAGATAACAGGTCAGGTGGAGTATAGTTTCAATAATTTGGGGGTAGCTGCACTTCATCTTCTTCCCACTTACAAGGCTTGATAGTTCCCTCTGTCGACCACTTCTGGATGTTGGATGAATGAGTACATAAAAGGTGGAAATTCCTGCAAGTTTATGAAATTGTTTGTCATTTGGTCTTACGCAAGTGTTTTCCTGAGTAGTGCTTGGAATTGCTTAACTCAGGGAACTGTGGCCTTTGCAGGGATCTGTTAGCGTAATCGCTTATCTATGCAGAATGCATTCTTTTTGTTTTTCCGCTTCATTCAATTCTGTTTCTATATGGTTAATTCTGAGGTTTTCATTCTTTGATCTATTTACTGTTTGATAAATATTGTTGAGGGGTTCTTTTTTTCACATGAAAAGTTCTCTCTTGTACAACTGATTTAGTATACATTGGTCGAATTAGCAAATTAACTTCTTCTTAATGCTTCTTGCTTTCAGAGATTCTTTCCCTCTGAATTTGGGAACAATGTTGATCGTATCCATTCTGTTGAGCCTGCTAAAACATTATTTGATGCTAAAGCTCAGATACACCGTGCTGTTGAGACTGAAGGAATACCAGTCACTTATGTGTCCAACTGCTTTTCTGCTGGTTGGTTTCTTCCAAATTTGGCACAGCCTGGAGCTGCAGAGCCTCCCAAAGACAAAGTTGTCATCTTAGGAGATGGCAATACTAAAGGTAAACTCGGATTTGGTTCAAATTTTTCGTATGAAAAAAAAAAAAAAAAAACGTTCCAGTAAAGTAATTTTTCAGTTGACGGCCCTCCATTAAAGTGTACTTATTAAACTTCCCACTAACTGGATAATTTCTCGCTTTATGAGTAAAACATCTTGCAATCATCTAGTAGCAGCTGAAAGACATTTTCCTACAGTCATTGAACTCATTTTGTATCTACAGCTGTTTTTAATAAGGAAGAAGACATTGGCACCTATACCATAAAGGCCGTGGAATATCCAAGAACACTTAACAATACCCTCTACATCAGGCCTCCATACAGTATAATTACATTAAATGAGGCGGTATCCTTGTGGGAGAAGAAAATTGGAAAAAATCTTGAAAGGATATATGTACCGGAGGAACAAGTTCTCAAGAACATACAAGGTAAAACATTCTGCCCTTGAGCTCTTCTTCACTTTAGATCTAAGTGATATTTTATCAGTCAACATAAACATAAGTCTCGATGTAAATGTATTTCTTGCAGAAGCCTCGTGTCCATTGAATATGGCATTATCGATCTGTTACCCTGCTTATGTGAAGGGCGACCACACTAATTTTGGAATTGACCCAGCATTTGGCGTAGAGGCATCAGTGGTTTATCCTAATGTTAAATATACGCCAGTAGATGAGATTCTCAATCAGTATGCTGTGTGAATATTTAGAGTTCCTTGCTATTAAGCATAGGAGCTTCCTACCTTTCTATGATGTACAATAGTTGTTTTCAGATGTAAACTATTTTAGATATTTCTACATTGGTACACTTAAAGTCCTACTCAGTTTACTCTTTGGTATTTTATCTAAGAAAATGCATGTTTCTTGTTTCTTGCAGGGCAGAGGAATTGTCTGTTTTTCTCAGGTTTTGGAAAGGTGTTTATTTCTCAACTAATTTTACCTAATTCCAGTGGCACCTACTTTTTTTAACAATGGTGTCCAGATAGCTCACTTGCGCCTACTATTCCATTGCTTATATGTTGCCTCTCACCAATATAGGTACCGAGTAACTCTACGAACCAAGGTTTAAGCGGATGAGATTTTTTTTTCTCTATTGATATTGACCCTGGTCCCACAATATGTAAATATACTATAGAGTTATGGCCAATGAACGCTAGCTTCCCTTCCCTCTTCATTACATTATACCTCTCCCTATTCTCCCTTTGTCCTCCTCGTCTAAGCTTTCCTCTAACGTCTCATAAACAACCTTCTTGGCTTCCTCTTTTATTTGGACCTCTTCATTCCACCATGAATCCCCTTTATGGGCACCTAAGTTACTGTCACGATCCAAACGGTCATGAGTGGCACCCACCCTAATCTATGGTGGGAGAACCACCTAACCCAACCCTTAACCAATAACCAAGAATTCACCTAAACCATCTTCACCAATTCACGACTACTTAGCTTACTAAATACAATATAAATCAAACCAAATCGTTACTAACTCATTTAGTATCAAACAAATAAAAGAGAGTGCGGAAGATCTCAAATTAGTACAACACCTGGGACCCAAAAACCACTGTATAAGAACTCTAAAGAATTTCAAAAACCAAGTCTAATCAAAATCTAGAATATGGAATAAAAGAAATGTCTCTGTCCTGAAACAAAGGACATAACCAATATAAAGATGATCCCATGGTTGTCGGGACATGGTTCTCACCCTTGAATCGATGTCTGAATTACGAACTAGAGCTGACGTCTCAACTCAAACGCTGGAACACGCTTTGCGCTCAACAACAAAAAGAGTACAGGTAGTATCAGTACAACAACTAAGCAATGGTAGGTATCATCGACCGACTCAACTCAACATCATACAAATAAGCAAGTAAAATGCAAGCAACAACAATCAAAACACAACTCACAATTAGTTGACAAGCAAGTACAGTCGTAACACTTCATCTCAACAGGATAAAGGTATACAAGTAATTAACTACACTTAGGCAGATTCCTTCAACAGTAACTATCACAGATATAAGTACAAATGAAATGATGAATGCATGCATGCAAGATGTACACATATACTAGAGTCGGCAGGGACTCTCAACTATGACCTATAGGGGACGAGTTCAGTCCATATACTAGTGTCGGCATGACACCCATTCCAATAACAGTGTCAGTGTGACACCCGATCTATATAACTGTGTCGGCGTGACCCCCGATCCATATATCATCTCAACATCATTTCAAATACAAATGTTCAATACATGATACAATCAATAATCACAAGTAATGCCCGAAAGCTAATCACAAACACCCAACTCACATAAGCACAGAGTCGAGCAAGTCTTTACTACTATTAAACCATAACCTACCTCAATTCCTAGCCCGAAAACACTATATAGCCACAGACTTGCCTTTTCTTTTGATTTTTCCCTCTTCTTGATCTATAAAAAACAATTACACAGACTTTAACAAAACAATTCACCCTTCTTAAACATTAGGAACTCACATTCATCAAATTAACTCATGAACTTAACCTAGTTCATCATCTTAAGGTTTTCTACCTTTTAAACTCTTTGAATTCTTCATATTTATGATTACAAACATGAATTCTATCATGGAAAGTGTTTTCTAACATGCTAGGATCAATAACAACTAATAATAACATCATTCACCACCAGTTCATAAACTTAGGGTTAAATTTCAAATTCTACCATGGTTATGATTCTTACCATCCTACAAATCTAGAGGAGTAATTCAAGTTTGAAGTGTAAAGAACCTTACCTCAAAGATGGAAAATCCCAAAATTTTGAAAAATTTCCCTGCTTAGCCCTTGAACATTTTTTAAAAAAGTGAGAATGAAAAATAAGTTTTTTGATTTTAAAAACTAGAAATCAGCGTCTTCACCTCTACCATAGAGGATCTGCCACTGCAGCGACACGTAAGCCCAATGGATTGTCACTGTGGAGACATTTCTGTAGCTGTAGCGGCACCACTGCCGTGGAGGATCTACCACTGCAACTACACCTAACCCAAATGGATTGCCACTGTGGAGACACATCTGCCGCCGCAGCAACGCTGCTGCAATGACACTTTTGTCGCTGCAGCAACCCCCAAACTAGTAGCTCGAGACTCGGTCCCAGCTCCGGCTATTTCACAACACACTTCACAAAATTCGACGTTGCAAACTGACCCTTACATAGTAATAGCTATAATCGGAGTTCTACTAACTCGTTCTACGCACCGAAAGTTTATACAACTTTCTAAACTCGTCCTGTAACACAAAATATGATCTCAAACATAAACCAACACTCTAATAATTCCTAGATTTTCCTAGACCACCACACACTCAAATTACGTCTAAAATTGGGCCAACCCAGAATTTCAAAATTTTGGTCTAAGGAGAAACTAGGCGGAGGTTTAACTCTCTATTTTAGCGTAACGATGATTTGGATTATTACAGTTTCCCCTAAAAGTAGCCAATTTTGTCTCGACTAAAAAAAGATTTGAAAGATTATAGTCGAGCTCTGGTTTCTGAGCGACCTACATATCTCGGGTTTCACGAGAAGTCATGTCATTTGTAGTTATTTCCTAGCAAATTTTTATCCATTTCAAAATCTGCCCCAATGTAGAATTATGATAACACTGAATTCTTTCGGTGGTGACTATGAAGATTTTAGCATGAATGGAGTGAATACGGCTGACCTTAAGTTAAGCATACCCACATATCCCTGAATATGGGAATCAGGATGAATGTAGTTCTTGAAGATAGCTTAGAATGGGGAATTCTTGATAGCAATTTCTCTTGAAGATTTTGAAGAAATAGTGATCGCAGACTTTTTTTAAAAAAAACAATTGCCCCCGCGACGAGTTATGATGACACTAGGATGTAAAAGAGCTTATGAAATCAAATCTAAATGTAATAGTTGAGTCGAGTTGGGTTTTGAGAATGAATCCTTGATGTAGCTAGGGATGCTTGATATTCCGCTAGCTTGTCCCAGTTTGCTGCTAAGACATAGTTCCACGTTGTGACGTATGTCTTGCTGTTGCAAATTGTATTTCCTATCAAAAATAAAACTCAAGGTAAAATTGCCAGTTGAATCAAAGAAAAAATTCAAATATGAAAATATGTAAGAGAGCATAAGAGGGTAAGTAAGATGATTAAGCCATGCGGCTTATGAAATGATGCGGTCGTATAGCCAAATGTTAGCTCTGATTATATTCAAGGACTCGATAATGAATAATGCCTCCGGTTGTCTTTGGAGACTTAATGATTCATGATGTCTACTGTTGTTTTTGAAGACATGATGATTAATGATGTCTGTAAAATTTAAGGTAAAGTCATTAAAGTAGGTAAAGTGATTTAAGGTAATTGGTAAAGTAGAGGGTATAGTAAGAGTGTAGCCGCTCGACTTATGTTGATAATGTAATGAAATCTCCGGTTGTCTTTGAAAACTTTAATGTTGAATGAGGCTACTGTTTGTCTCTAGGTAATCGATGATGTCTCCGGTTTTCTTCGAAGAGTTAATCATGTATGACGTCTCTAGTTGTTTTTGAAGACTTGATGATGAGGGCGTCTTCGGTTGTCTTCGAGGATATGATGTTGATTGTTGTAAAATTATCTGATTGTCTTTGGGGACTTGATGATGAATGAGTCTTCGGTTGTCTTTAGAGACTAATGTTGATTGTCGTAAATCCTAAAGAGAAACTTTAGAGTAAAGTTATTGAATAAAGTCATAAAGTAAGAGTAAAGTATATGACGGATGAGAAATAAAGCCGTGTGGCTTATGATGAAGGGGTCATATGGCCAAATGGTATATCCGCTTATCTTCGAAGACCTGTCGTTAGTTCCTGTAAAAATTTAAGGTGAAATTATTATGTGGATAAAGTGAATTATAAAAGAAGTTAGTAGAGTAAAGAATAAAATAAATGGATCCGCTCGGCTGCAAATGTCGATTGTGATTGGTTGAATGTCGCCCTCTGGTCTTTGAAATTTATCCTTGATGAGCAATTCCATGTAGGGGCCAAATGATGCTTTTGTCCATGATTGGTAGACTTGACATTAACCTAGTGTTTCTATCCTTGTATCTTTGTTGTCCTTGCACTCAAATAAAAATTCATAGTTCGGAGGGGGGTGCTGATTCACATTGACTCGAACCTTGACTTTGTTGACCCTCCATTCATCTCGTCAGTTCAGACCTCGTGGTCTCCATCGAGACTTGGCAAATGAACAAGCAGTGAAAGCATTTTCAAAAGCATTTAAAGTATATATATATATACACATACATATATGTAAAGAATATGTATATAGGTTTTAAAACATCTTTTAATTTCAGATCGTGAAACTTTTAAAACAAAATGAACATCCTTTATCTGTTTACTCCTTGTCTGGTAGCCTGAGTCAAACGTATCTTTATAATGTCTAATCATTCCCATCCGTTTCTTCTCAAAATCTGCCCTAGTTTTGGATTCAAAAAAGCACACTACATTTTGTTAGGGATGACACCAAACCTTATATAGGTTGCCTACGTATCTCGCTGAGAGAATCAGGTCAGAACGTAGTTCAAGGTACATGGAATTTTTTTAATAAAGGGACCGACCCTGATATGTATTGCCTACATATCTCGCTAAGAGAATCGGGCCGTGTGTAGTTCAAAATTACATAAGTAAAGATTTCTAGTTTCTACCCTAATGTGACTGAACCATATGTGGGTTGCCTACGTATCCCGCCAAGTGAATCAGGTCAAAACGTAGTTTGTATTACATAAGTAAGGATTTCTTGTTTCTACCTTAATATGAACGAAACGTATGTGGGTAGCCTACTTATCCCGTCGAGGGAATCAGTTCAGGCGTAGTTCTCCTATGTGGGTTGCCTATATATCCCACCAAGGGAATCAGGTCGAAGCATAGTTTGTAAGTAACAAGAAAAGTGGAAGTTACATTCACATTAAACCTATCTAAAGTCTTCCCTTATGTAGTGTCTTGACTTCTCTTGAATTGATATTCTTCGTGATCAAATATTTCCATGTTTGTCATGTTCCTTGGTTGGTTGTTCAAACTCTTAGTCAGCTTAACATCCTTCAGAGTCTTGCTTGGTACCAAACTTTGTTCATTTGTTTCATTATGTCACAATCGTAATTGACAGATTTGATAATTTATATATATATTTTTAAAAACTAGAAAGTAATACGTAGTAGAAAATTAAAGGAAATTAGAAAATGCATTCATAGATTTTCCAATTATAACTTTCAAAAGATGAGGCAAAACAACATAAAGTTTTAGGCACGATCAAGCCTCAATTTTTAGAATCATGCTATTTTAAAAGAGCTACTACTTGTTCCATCTACCAAGACCCCTGGCAAACCAGGTACGGAGTACAAGTCCAATTCTTTAAATCCTCTTCTGGTTTGGCACTCCAAATGGTTGGTGTCTTACTGCTAGTAGCAGTATCCACCGTTGATGTTGGTTCTTGGAATGCCATCGATGATGTGTCTTTTCCAACCTTTCCAATTGGTACAATGGTTTCTTTCAAATTCCAATCTTCTTCGATAGTTATCATGTTCACATTAGCATTCTCTTGGTTTGGTAGAGGGTTATTGTTCACATTGGGCTGAGGTCCAGCAAGTTGGATCGCTCCTTCCTTGATTAAGGCTTCAATCTTGTTTTTGAGACCATAACAATCCTTAGTGTCGTGCCTAACAACCCCAGAATGATAGGCACAATGTGTGGAACTGTCAAACCATTTTGGAATAGGATCTGTGTCCTTTTCTTCAATAGGTTGTATCATGCCTGCTATTTTCAACCTTCCAAATAACTGAGCATAAGGTTTAGCTATTTTGGTATAGTTCTGAGTGGTTTTGGTTTCAGAATTCAGATGGGCCCTGGGTACAGCATGTAGGCGATTTGGTAGGTTGGATCTTGAATAGGCTTGTATGGATATGGAGTTTGGAAAGTAGGGGCTCGAGGTTGGTAATAATTTACTTGGATGTTCTACACAGGATAAGTAGTTGCTGAAGGATAGTAAAGCATTTGGGAAGTTTCACCATACTGGTAAGGATAAATGGGTTGATGTGGTTGGTTTAGGTAGAGAGGAGTTTGACTTGGCTTATGTCCTTGGTCATTCATGACAGCAGATACATCTTCCTTCTTATTTTTGTTCTCGTTGCTGGAACCATATTGAATTTCTTTGCTTACAGCTTGCAAAGCTGTATAGTCTTGGATTCTCCCTAATTTGATCCCATCTTCCAAAATTTCTCCCATTCTAACGACTTTCATGAACTTTTGTCCCATCATGGTTATCATTTATACTACAAGCTGCTATCTTGGACTTTAATGAAAGTGGTAGTCATTTCACTTTCACTCATCGGTGGTTGGACTCTAGCTGCTTCTGCCCTCCAACGCAGCGCATACCCATGAAATTTCTCAGTTGATTTCTTTTTCAACTTGGCCAGGTAGAACATATATTTTAGTGTTGAATTTGAATTGATCCATGAAGTCTCACACCATATCATTCCACCCACGCCATTTATGAAGATTCTATTGTGTGTACCAAGTGAGAGCTTCACCGGATTAACTTCTTACAAACAACTTCATTCTGATCCTTGTGTTTCTTCTTACTCCTACCAACTTGGCATAGTAGGCCCTCAAATGTGTATGAGGGTCAACGACTCTATTGAATAAATCAAATTTTGGCGGCTTGTACCCTATGGGCAAGTCAATGTCGGGTTACACACACAGATCATCATACTCTAGGCTTTTGCTTCCCCTAGTATTTTGGAGGTTTCTCATTCCTTCCTTAAGGTCACGAACCTCACTTGCTCATACATTGTCTGCTTTGGCCTTCGCATCCTTCTCCATTTCCCTATATTGGTCTACCTCAGGTTGGAACTTCACCGTTATTGGGTAGTTAAATGTTTGAATTTCCCCTGTATATAAAGGAGGAACATGTTGCTTGTAAGGAGTGATAATATGTGCCCCTTGTATATACTGGGTTTAGTGATTTTGTACGGTGGGAGTGTTTTGGATTGGAGGTGGTGGAGGATTATAAGGGGTCTTAACGAGTGGCTGATTTGGTTGGTTTGGAAGAGTATTTATAGGTCGTGGATAAGTGTTAACGGGCGGATAAACATAAGAAATATAAATTGGAGGTTGATTTGGCGGGTTAACGTATGGTGGATTAGGAGGAGCAGCAGAGGTAGTATAGGTAGGTGGTTGACTTTGTGGAGGAGTGTATATAGGTGGTTTATTTGGTGGATTTGCTGATGTGGTCGGAGGTAGATTATTATTGGTAGGCAGGGGACATTGAGGAGGAAAGTGTTCGTGAACTGGTGAATCAAGTGATGGAAAATTTGATGGGTTTGGTGGGATATTTCTAGGTTCAGGGGGTGTACTTTGGAGTATACTGGATAAGTTGGTCAAGTCCCTAACCCGATTCAATTCTCCCCACAGATCCTCGACCTCTTGAGTTAAGCGGGCAACGTGCTCCTCATGTTGAATAGTAGCGCTAATTTTAGAAGTTTCAGGAGGTTCATTGATAATTATGATGTGTCCCATACCAATTGGATTAAGAGAAGTTGGATTAGACATAGTGGTTTTTCTTTCCTGAACAGCCCAATTGTGTTGAGGCAATGTCGATGACCTGGACCTAGTGAAGTAACGGTGGTTGGCCAGCTTGATTGTCAACACGAATCAACTTCTGTTGGGGGGTAAAGAAAATAATTACGAAAAATATTAAGGTAAAGAGTTAGTTTAAGTCACTAGACAAGCATATCCTCGTTGGGTTAAGTATTCATATAATGTCAAGCAAATGCGTCCTATATTTTGAAACCTCTTTTTGCTGGAGGTAGGCCTATGGATGGATCCAGGTTTCGTCACGTTTTGGACTCAGAACATTTCAAGATTTTTTTAATGAGAGAATACATCCAACAAGTAAGGTTAAGATAAACTGTGATGACGGTAATAAAATATGTTGCAAGGGCATACATTAATACGAAAGGATAGGAGTGGGCTAAAATGGTGCTATTGAAAAAGTGAGACAAAAGGAAGAGAGAATATTAAGGGCCCCTCGCTAGTAAAGGGCACCTTATGATAGGGATATCAGATACAAACGAAGTATTAATAACAACACGTGATCATGGATTGAAAATGAAGCGAAAAACGATGATGGGGATGAAATATATCCCACAATCGTTGCCGTGAAAAATATGTCAAATAAAAGCAGAGTTTTGTCTATTACTCCATGTTTGTTGAATGGAATGAAGATATCAAGTATTTGGGGGGAGATTTGATAATATTCCACAACCGTTTGATTAGAAATATGTCTGATATACATAGAGTTTTTGATGATACTCCACATCCATGGACTTGAAAGGAAATTGAATGAAGACATATTTTTTTTTTCACGTCATCGACGGAATTAAGGAAAGGTCAACAAAATTTTTCTGAATCCATTAGTGTTCGGTCTCTGGACTATCTAAATCTATTTTCACACAAAATATGTTGTAAGGTACATAACCTTCTGGCAAAAGGGAGGCTTCCTTGGACCGTCCCGCCTAAGGTGTATGCAACATGACCGGTTTATCGAGTAAGAGTTTTCCCTAGAGATTTAAGAGCAGGACTGAATAATTACGAGAAGGCATACTAACCTAAATGTACCAACTCCGAAACTAAGGAATCCAAAGAAGGTTTGGGGGAGTGTGAGACACCCTATGCGTGAACCACAGTGTGTAAACGGTACGACCAAAGACTCGATAAAAAGTGCAATGACAATTTAGGAAAAGCAGTAACAAATAGTAGTATCAAACAAATAAGGAACACAAGTTTGTATTTGGCTTGAGTCCTTTCAAACAAAGCAGTGTATAGTTTTAACAAACATAACAAAATAAAATAATTAATTAAAATAAGCACATATTCTCAACTACTAATCTTAAACTAAGTTTGCTAAGTTCAAAACCTAAGTAATTCCCAAGAAGAGTAGCCATGCTATCGCGCCCTATTTCAAACTGGTCGAAACAGTCCGCAACGTAAATGGCTGCGACTCTCTCTCTCATTTTGAAAATTGTTAGTTTTGAGTCGCTAACTAACTTTTAGGAAAAATTAGGAAAATCATTTTAAAATGCGAGACTCTGTTTTTAGTCTGCGAAAATCAGTGAGATTCTAAGTGAGGGTTTTGGTTACTCGAGGGGAAGGTATTAAGAACCCCTCAGAGCCTATCCAAAGATAGTCCTTAAACTTAATTTTAGAAAAAATCATTTGGAAATATTTTCTTCGTTATTTGGTAAAAATAGTGATAAGAAAACTTCCATTATTTTTTGGGACAAAAGAAAACTCAAGATATATGAGATATACGCCACCATATACGAGGAAGTAATATAGTTATTGAAAATCGTGTATGTTTTAAAAAATACGAAAAAAGGGAGAGTAGTAATAAAACATTTGCTGGAGAGTAAAAACCCTTGTGAGTTTGTAAGAAATTATGTATGAAGTTAAATATATGAGTAAAATCATTATAAAGTAAATATGATAGTTTAAAGTTTGTAAGAATTTATATATTATAAACATAAATATAAGTATACATAAGAGTATATGAAGAAATATGAAAATTCATTTTTTTTGTTTATAAAATCCAAATAGACTTAGATTGATCTAAGTGAGAAATAAATGTGATCGTAAAGTACATAGATAAAATAGAGTTGAAATAACCTAATAATAATAATAACAATAATAATAAAAAAATAGTATTGTAACAAGAATAATAATAATAAAAATAGTAGTATAAAATATACCTTGTATGCAGTAGCGTAGAACATATATGTACCTTGTCTTTTGGAGGCTTTTAAAAATCTGAAATCTCAAAAATAAATATTAAGTAGAATATAGCAAAACGATAAGGGTATATTGAGTTGAATAGAAAAGATAGAATTTTGATAATGGTTCATTTTTTGTAAGGAAACAAATTTGGATAGACAATTAATTCTAGACTCCTATACCTTCTTTTAAAATGAAAAAAAGCTCAACTTTCGATTCAACATTTTAGAAACTGCGAATAATTTGGCTAAAAATTAGCTCATTTGTATAAATACCAAAACGTTTGACTAGGCTACACAGTCAACGTTATATTTGTTTTTAGGCTTCACTTTACCTCTTTGAATTAACAAAACAAAAATATAAGCATACAAAACATGCCTATTCACGCCTCCCATTTCTGAAATGGCCAAGTAAAACTACATAAAGGTCATTGTAAAACACATAGAACACACAACCTTAAAGGAAACAAAGTGTTAGTAAATACAAAACAACACAAACAAATCAGAACATAATAAGGAAAAGGGATTCGCAAATTTGAGAACCATCGTGCCAATACACTCCTTGGGGGAGGACTTTCCTTAGCGAAACGTAGAGCTTGCGGACATGACTCGGTCCACTACGGACTGGAATGGAGTTTAACATAACTCCAAAGGTTGCTCCAAATGGGTGCAGATGCGACAAAGAGAAAAAGGAAAAGGATTAGGAACCAATTAAGCGATATTGTAAAAAGAATAAAAAAGCACACACATACCAAACAAGAACATAAAAGGTTTGGTTAAGATGTTACTCTAAGATGCAAGGTTCATTCATTTTTTTTGTCCAGGCAGTAACAAGAAACGACCATTGCAAGATCAGAATAAACTTTGCAGAATTTATATAAATCCTTGAAGAGTTGTGCAAACATATATTTACCGTACAACCATAAATTCATGTTGTGGCATATTTTTGGATTAAGGAGGATGATGAAGATGTAAAATTCGAACTCTAAAACCAAATCTGGTAATTCCATACTCATAGCAAAGGTAAATAAAGACAAAACAAGCCCAAACAAAGTATCCAAAATGAAAAAAAAACATTTGTGAATTTAAAGTAGTGAAGAAGCTGAAAATAGATCCTAACATTGGTTCACTTGCATTTGATAATACTCCATAGATAACTCAGAACTTTATTTACATTAATAAGGCAGCCATGTATAGCATTGAACAAAATGAGACGAGATGGTCCATATACTCCTAAAACTCAATCCGTAAAGAATATAAAGAAGGTAGCTGTTGCGTCCAATCGCGCATGCAAGTGTACGTGGCCGTTCAAGTAGTATAGGATGTTAAGTCCAGTTATCGTACCCACAGAGACCTGGAAGATTACTCTTCTAATTTAAATTCTTATTTCACTATTCGAGAAAAGAAACAAGTAATTCTTTAGATTTATCTATGCTATGATTAACTAAAAACAACGAAGAAAATATGGTTCAAGATTTGGAGATATCTTTGTTTCAAGACAATTTTAGAGAGAATTCCAGGGAACAATCCGGTTTAGTCGTCCTATCGTCAAGTCTATTAGTTTTTGGATTTATTAGTTGCAGGTTTAAATCCCTTAGGGAGCATTTTTCCAACAACTCTAAAACTACTCAACTATTCCTAACGCCTATATTTCTATGGTCGTCAGTTAATAGTGAAGCAAATGAAGATATCGTCTGTATCAACTAAACTAGGTCACAGGGTATATTTCTATCCTCTGTGACGAATCGATTCTCTTACCCTATAAGGTTCACGAACTAGCCTTTTTCCTTCTTTTTACACTTTTAGTTCCCTTTTTCAAGTCCAAGACAAAAGCCTTAGATAATATTTGTAAGGTGATCAAGCAAACGACTAATTCAAATCAAGAAGAAATAAATAACTCGGAGAGGGAAAACTTAATATAATCGAACAATAGTCAGACGTCAACCGTCATATTTATGCAAAAACGCTAGAACAAAAGACTTAGTTACTCATGAATCTCAAAAATCTTCAAAAGTTCATGAGATTTACAAGAAAAATTAAGAAGAATTTAAGAAATGAAACTAAACTAGAAGAAAGAATTCTTTTGCCCAAGTCCACACTCCAAAGTTAATGTGTCCTCCTTTAAAATGTGTGGAGGGGTATTTATAGAGTTTATAAATCCCTAAAACATTAAAAAAACAATCTCAATCGGGTTAGGATAGCCCTTTGCTCGCGCCACCCCTTAAAGGTAAGGCAATGGCCTGAGGAACTAAAATAGATTCAGAGAACTGTGATGTTTTACGCCACTGCTTTCCTTGGGGAAGTAGCGCAGGCCTTTAAAACTTCAGAGCTGCTGCATTTCTCATGCCACTAGCCCAAAGCAAGGCAGTGGCGCAGGCTTTCAAAATGTCAGAGCTGCTGCATTTCTTGCTCCACTAGCCTAAAGCAAGGCAGTGGCGCAAGCTTTCACTATACTTGGCCTTCATCTGCTTGTTTCTTTTGAACCATCCTGCAACGTCAATCCTTTCTTGTTTCCCTTTGCTTTCTTGGTGCTATTTTCCTCCTTATTTGCAATCCAAACACCTCGATAATCTCCTACAAATACAAAACATGACCCACAAGTGTAATTCCTAACATTTATGCACAAAATGATACTAAAAGGGACCAAATGTGAGGTGAACGATAATAAAATAATATATCATTTAGCCTCGCATCAACACCCCACACTTAAACCCTTGCTTGTTCTCGAGTAATCTAGAGACTCAAACAAAACATGACACTCGAGACTATCCCAATGAACAAGTCTACTCAAACTAAGGCTACCATGACCACTACAAAAGATAGCAAGTTCATCGTTGTACATGCTTCATTCATAATAAAAAATCATGAACAACATTCTCTAAAAACCTTCTAGCCTCAAAAGCAGACTCCATGATATTTGCAAACTCATACACATTACCTAACCAAGAGATCAAAACACTTCACCTATCTTTTGTTAACCATGTGCCCCCACACAAAAAAATTACCCATATCCACTCATAATTACATAACAACACATATGGGTGTAAAAATAAGATTATGATCACTCTCAGAAACAAGTTCACATGCCATATAGGATGAACCATAAGCTTGCCCTTCGTGTACTACTCCACTAATATAAGAACATCAAACTCAAGATCAAGTAGGACTTTCAAGGTTTTAACATAGGCTAAGGGATTGGTAGGAATTGTTTTGGACAAAATAGTGACTATCTTACCTAAGCACTTTAATACATCAAAATTTTCATCATTTACTCGTTCTTCAATCACCCAACTCTTTCTTCTATATTTTTTGCCCAAAGATTTCTTTGTTTTTCCATCTCTTTAAGCACGCTCGCACAAAATTAGTAAGGAGCACTTTAATCATCAAACACTTAACTTTTTTTACTTTTTTTTTCACTCCTTACTAATGGAGCATGATTATTTCCTTTACGCACTTGCATCCTTTGATTTTTCTATAGGTTTCTACCTTCAACTATTACCCCCTTTTTTTTTCTTACCCCTTTCAACTCTTATTGTTTAACGAAAGTGCTTAGGTGTTTTGGATCAAATTAAAGGTCCATTGAAAGAAAAGGATTTAGCTTTAGATGTGGCTACCAAAAGAAAAGGCTAAAGGCTCAACGGGGCTAACTAGGAATATCAATTATGGGTAGGTCAAGTAGAGGAGAAAGCGAAATTTGGCTAACAAAAGAAGTGCCTATATCATCTTCTAAACTTAACATTCTTCATTTCATTTTACAAACACTCTGGGAAAGTTCTAGACAACAATATGATGGCATGGAATATCACAAAATACTTACACATATGGTACATGTTCGACTCATGATGGATCCATATCGAATCTCAATCAAGCAGCGACACGAGTTCAAATTTAAGTAAAAATATCACATAAGATTTAAGCAAATGAGCCTAGGGGTCTTAAAAGAAGTTATTCAATTTCCACAACATTCTTTTGAATTTCAAAACCAACTCGCGTCATTTAGTCGAGTGTAGCACTGAGTTCGAGCACCTAGCATTCAATTGGTCCCACGACTCTCTACTAACTACTAGACTGACTTTCCTACTTCTAAAACTAAAACAAAACTACTCGGTTCTTAGGCCCCCATCAGAAAAGAACCAAAAAGAAAAACTGAGGGGCGGTTTTATGCCGCTAACGAGGACTAAAAATCTATGAAAACAAAAACAAACAAAAAATTCTTTTTGTATTTTATTTTTTTCTATTTTTTTCCTTTTCTGAATTTTTGAAAGCAATACCATCCTACGGCATAAACATTCCAACCTCAAGAATGGTGTTACGAGACAACATTTTCCACCCCACACTTAATCCATACAGTTTACTCAATGCATACTTAAAGCAAAAATTAAAACAAAAGTGTGGTAAGAAATACTCCCTGCGGCTCTCTAGGGCCTACTTCTAGTCGGAGCTATCAACATCAGTATCTTCCTCAGTCTGCTCCTCCTCATCCTTTGTATCACCAGGTACAACTAACTCCACTTCTTTCCCCTACTCTTCGGTACTATCTACTCGGTCCTGTGTATTAACATCCTCACTTTTTGGGAGTTCACCTTCATATTCTAAAATTTGTTGTGAAGTGGATGGCAAGGGAAATTTAGCATTCATCTCAATGAAATCCATCCCTACTTGATGACATTTCCATTCAATCATATAGTGTATCCGAGCTAATGTGTTGGCTTACATCTCCCATTCTTCGGCCAATGTTTGCTTTTTCTTTGGGCCCTTACTTGGGCCTTGCACATTGGAGATATCCACGATGCCTGTAGGTGCATGAAGGATCCTGTCACCTTTGGGGTCAAAATGTCAGCTGTACACTGTAAAACTAGAGTTGTGAGGGTGTTGCCAAAATACAAATGCTTGCCTGTATTCTCTCTAACTTTGTATATCTCTTGTAGCATCCAATGCCATATTAACCGGCTGCTCAGTCATGAATAAGTAGATCATATAGGCCCTCTGTTTGGAAACAGTAGTGTAGTGATCAGTAGACATGATCTATTGTTAATCAATCTCAGCCACACTCTAGTAGGCTTCTAAAACTCGCTCATGTGCATTTAGATGTGAGATTTATTACTCGTTCTTCCCCACTTATGCATAGAACCTGGACCAAAGATCACCTCCCACATAGATTTGTAGTCAGGACGTTTTATGAACTCATCCAATTTAAGAGCTGGATGGTTTGAAACTCCAAGTACGTGACACAAGTTGGATCTAGTTACCTCCACCTTGATACCCCTTACCATCACCAAGTCATCATAAGCCTTCAGAGTAGGGTAGGCAAAAATATTGGCATACAACTCAAAGACAACATCAAGATTCGCCAGCCTGGGGGTTTTAAAAATTTCAGACCACCCCCATGTCAGTAACAGCTTTATGGATCAGTGGGAAATTCTTTTTTACAGCATGTTCATCAATGGCCCTTCATGAGTATACCCGAAAAGTTTAAACTTCTTGTACCATGTTTTTCCCCACTATTTGACGTAATGAAGACTATAAATGGTCTTTACTTGAGGCTTTGGGATGGGAATCATCGGATTCTTACTACCTCCCTTTTGCGGTTCTTCTTTTTACAACGGGGGGGTGTAGATTAACTACTACTTGAATTTCTTAAAATTTATTGATTTAATTGGGTGCCTAGGGGTTTGACACTTTTCAATGAGTGTTTTTCTACTCAAGAATTCACAAAAACACTTCACAATTAGGCCAAGACAATTTATCGAACACCTTGTGGTCATAAAACGTTATTCATTTTATCAAGAACAATGGAGGGTGCGGAACCCTCCCTCTTTCATGAGGAATTATAATTCTAATCCTAACAACCCAACAAAATTAAAATCAAGTGATTCCCACCCTTCACACGCCCAAAACCTTCACCCCACACTTAAAGTTCAAGAACACATGACTTTGGGGGAAGAGGGTAATGGGAAATCAGGAAATCTTTGCATTATTATGGGTAAAAGTGGGTGAGATTTTACTTACTTGTGTCCTTGATCTGTGAAGAGTGAAGCAACTTGAAGAATGTTTTGAAAATTTTGTGAAGGGTTTTATGGCTTTGTAAGAGAAAAGGTGTGCGAAGTGAAGAATTAAAAAAAAAATGTGTTCTGGTGTGTTTTAAATAAAAGACCCCCCCCCCCCGCCCTTTCAACTTTCAACATACCTTGCGCCACACTTGCAAAAGAAAGTAGTGTCACAAAAATTTCATCTTGATTGGATTTTAGTTGCGCAGGTGTCTTCTTTCCCGGCGCCACACTTGCAACAACAAGTTAAGGAGAAAATTAAATTGGGTTGCCTCCCAACAAGAGCCTTTGTTAAGGCCATGACACGACGCTTTTTGTATTTTATATATATATATATATATTTATTTTTTTCTCTTTCTTTCTTTTTCTTCTATTCTATTACAAATAACGGGTTGCCTCCCGAGCAACGCTTAATTTAACATCGCGGCATGACGCATGTCCTCTCAATCATCCTTGAGAGCAATAGAGGTTCATTTTCACTCCACGACACCTCCATAGTAATGTTTTACCCTATGACCATTAACTAAGAACGTCTTGTTTGACTTTATTGGTTTCAGTTCCACTGCGCCATGGGCATTCGCACGAACTACCTCAAATGGTCCTGACCACTTGGACTTCAACTTTCCCCCAAATAGCTTCAATCTTTAATTTACAAAAAGACTTGTTAACCTGGCTAGAAGGTTCGACTTTGAATGTTCTTTTCATGCCACATCTTTGTTCTTTCTTTATTCAACTTCGCATTTTTATACGAATGGAAACAAAACTCATCGAGATCATGTAACTGTAACAATCTTTTCTCCCCCACAACATCCATGTCCATATTCAACCGTTTGATGGCCCAATATGCTTATGCTCCAATTCTACCGGTAAATAACATACCTTGCCGAAGACCAACTTATATGGAGAAGTTCCAATAGGGGTCTTGGAGGCAGTCTTGTAAGCCCACAAAGCATCATCCAATTTTAGAGACCAATCTTTTTTGTTTATGCTAACAATTTTATCGAGAATCCTTTTGATCTCTTGATTCGACACCTCAACTTGACCACTCGTCTGGGGGGTGATACACAGTATCCACCTTATGCCTCACATCCAATTTTAAAAATGTTCTTTTTCAAGAACTTGGCCCCTACACTAGCATCATTTGTGGGAAGTGTGACTGCTTTCACCCATTTAGACACATAATCAACCACAACTAGGATTTACCTGTTTCGTTTAGACAAAGCAAACGGTCCCATGAAATCAATACCCCAAAAATCAAACAACTCAATCTAGATAATCCCTTTCAGAGGCATTTCTTGATGTTTGGATATGTTCCCCGTCCGTTGGCAATTGTTGCAAGCTCTGACAAATGCATGTGTATCTTTGAACAAAGTGGGCTAATAAAAATACTACTGCAACATTTTTGCCGCTATTCTGTGACGACTGTGATGACCACCATAAGGGGAGGAATGACAACTCTCAATTATCGCTCTTTCCTCCTCTTAGGGAATACACCTTCTTACTAGTTGGTCAGGCCCCAAATTATATAGATATGGTTCATATCTCATAAAGAATCTACCAGCTGGATACACATCACCTGCCAAAAAGTTAACCATGTCAGCATACTATGACAGTTTAAGTGCATCTACGGCGAACAATTGTTCATCTAGAAACATTTCTATGATCTCACTACCTTAATCAACATGATTTTTGTCCTCTAATCTTGACAAATATTCTGCAACCTATTTCTAATACCCTTTCTATCCCGAACTTCGATGTCAAACTCTTGAAGTAGTAATATCTACCGAATAAGTCTCAGTTTTACATCCTTCTTTGCGAACAAATACTAAACTGCTATATGATCAGTATAAATAATTAACTTGGTGTCCACCAAGTAAGATCTGAACTTGTCAAAAGCATAAACTAGTGCTAGCAATTCCTTCTCTATTACCGTGCAATTTTTCTGTGTTGCATCCAATGTCTTGCTTGCATAGTAGATGGGATGAAACCTTTTATCTTTGTTCTGCCTAAGAACTACCCCAATAGTACAATCACTTGCATCACACATCAATATAAATGGTAGAGACCAATCTAGCGCAATAATTATTGGAGCAGCAACCGATCTCTTCTTCAACTCCTCATAAGCTAGATAACAGAACTCATCAATAAGAGCTTAACATCTTTTTCTAGTAGTTTTAACATTGGAGCCGCAATCTTTGAAAAATCTTTTATGAACCTACTATAGAAACCGGTATGCCTTAAGAAACTGCGCACTCCCTTTACTAATAATGGTGGTGGAAATTTTTTGATCGCCTGTATTTTATCTTTATCATCCTCAATTCCAGCTTTTGAAATCTTGTGCTCAAGCACGATGCCTTCTCAAACCATGAAATTGCATTTTTTCCCAGTTTAATACTAGGTTCGTCTCTACACATCTCGCTAACTCAGTATCTAAGTGTTCCAAACACTTATTTCCACCATGTCGTTGAAAATAGCCATCATTCATCTCTGAAAGGTTTTGGAGCATTGCTCAGTCCAAATGATATTATTCTAAAGGCAAAAGTTCCATTGGGACATGAAAACATGGTCTTCTATTGGTCCTCTAGCGCTATCATGATCTAATTTTAGCCTGAGTAACCGTCAATAAAGAAATAGTATTCATGGCCAGCTAATCTATCCAATATCTGATCAAAAAATAGTAAGGGATAGTGATCTTTTCGGGTCGCAGAGTTCAATTTACGATAGTGAATGCAAATCTGCCACCCTGTAACAGTTCTTTGTGGTACTAGTTCATCACTATCATTCTTCAAAACTGTAATTCCACCCTTTTTAGGACACAATGGACTGGGCTCACCCAGTGACTGTCCAAAATAGGGTACATAAAACATGCATCGAGCCACTTTATGACTTTTTTTTGACAACTTCTTTCATTATTGGGTTCAACAGTCTCTGCTTCTCAACACTATACTTGGCATCCTCCTCAAATAATATCTTATGCATGGAAAATGAACCACTTATTCCTCAAATATCAGCTATGCTTCAACCAATTGCCTTAATTATATCCCCCAGCACCTTGAGCACTCTTTCAACCTGCGCATCAGACAACAATAAAGAAAGTATTATGGGCAGTGTGTCATTACTGCCCGAAAATACATAACATAAATGAGATGGCAAAGGTTTCAGCTCAAGAACTGGAGCCTCCTCAATTTAAGGGCTTGGCTTCTTTCATGTTATTGGTCTTTTAAGCTCCTCAAATGGAGCATCTCCTCTCACATAAGTACAAGTTGCATCAAAGATGTGAAGACATTCTTCCACTTTTTCATTTTCAATTAGTTCCTCATCGTATACAAAATCTCTTTCTAATGGGTCCTTATACGTGAGAAAGTAGTCAAGCTCTACATTCGTGATCTGAGGTTCCACCACAGTGATAGCTTTTAACTCCTCATAATGAGCTGGAAGCTTCGTGTCTTTGAAAATGTCAAACACAACCTCTTCATCATTTATATTCATGGACATTTTTCCTACTTGACTCAAATCACAATATCTACAGTGGCTAAAAACCCTCTACCAAGAATAATAGGTACCTTTTTGTCGGCCTCAAAATCTAGAATAACAAAATCCACCGGCAGAATAAATGGTCCCACTTTTATCAGCACGTCTTCAATAATTCCATCTGGATATGCCAAAGTTCTATTCCCTAGCTGTAATATCACAGTTGTCCGCCTTGGCTCACCCAAATCAAATATTTTAAACACTGAAGTTGGCATCAGATTTATGCTTGTACCCAAATCGTACAGCGCCAACCCAACTTCTCGATCACTAATGAAAATGGGTATGGTGAAGCTACCTGGATCTTTCAGCTTTTGCGGTATCTTTCTTTTCAACCAAAAACTGCACTACTCAGTAAGTGCTACAATTTCAAACTCCATCAGATGCCTTTTATTAGGCACAATGTCCTTTAGATATACAGCATAATCGGGAACTTCCTGCTATAACTCCATCAGCAAAATATTCTGCTTTAAGATATAAAGAATTTTTTTGCATGCCGAGTCGGCTTTCTATTTTTGAAGTTGCTGTGGAAACGGTGGTTTCCACCACCTTCGATTGTTTTGTTCCTTATTCATTGACCTCTTTTTCTGTCATGTGATCTGCTCCGATGCAAAATTTGCATCCTTTCTTATAGATGATACCTCTTCAAGTTATCTTTTGTTTCTCAGACTAACTACACTAACTTTCTCTTTAGGGTTCTTTTTGGTGTTACTTGAGAGTGTCCCATGTGGCCTAGTATTCTATGTCGCTTCTAATTGACCCACTTGTCGCTCAAGCTCATGAATTGACTTTTGTATTTCGTTAACAATTTGAGTCTACTGCCCCATAAACTATTTCATTGTCTCTTCCAAAGAATTGCTTGGCTATGGAGCATGAGGTTGTTGGATGTTATAGTGTGGTGTTGTTTGCTGGTTATCACCCCAAGAGAGATTATGATTGTTTCTGAAATTTTGATTGTAATTAATTCCCTGCAAAAACACCACCACGATTCTGTTATCCAACATAATAAATAGATTCGATATTCAAAGGACATCCCGAATATTCATGATTCTCTATGCAAGACTCACATACTAGTTGCACCGACTGCAATTGCTGGACCTGTTGTACCTGGCTAACACTGTGCCTGGTGACCAGATTATTTATTGCATTTACCAACTGAGGGATGTCTGATGGTATAGCTGCAACACCATATACTTCTAGCACACTTGAAGTTTTCGGTGTGGCAAAAACCCGACTCGAATCCTAATAATCTCGATTACCTGATGACATCAAATTAAGAAGTGTCCCAATCTCATCATAGCTCTTAGACAAAAAATGTGCTTAAGCAGTGGCATCTAGCAGTGCTTTAGAATTTGGCTTCAATCCCTCTATAAAATTATGTCTGATGATCTCCTTTGGTTGTTTATGATAAGGGCAATCTAGAAAATAGCCCTTGTACCTCTCCCAAGCCTGAGGCAATGATTCAACATCTTTTTGAATATATCTGGATATCTTTTATCTCAATATTTTGTCCGTATAGATGAGAAAAACCTGTTAAGAAATTTATCCGACAAGATCTGCCATGAAGTGATACATCCAATAGGTTCATTCTGCAACCATTCTTTAGCTTCCCCACTCAAAGAAAACGAGTATAAGGCTAATTTTACATACTCGTCCGAGACATTTTGATAATGAAAATTCTCGCTCAGCTCGATGAATGTCATGAGGTGTTTATATGGGTCTTCATGAGGATTACACTGATACTAGCACGTATTCTGCACCAGTCGCACTATTCCTTCTTTTAGCTCAAAATTCCCAGTGATGTCAGGGTTCACAATAGCTTTTGATGTGTTTTCCAGACTAGGCTTGGCAAAGTTCAGCACTGGGATCATTTCCGCTGCTGGTTGAGCTACTATATTGTCGGCTTGGTCACCCATTTGTCTCCGCGCTCTCAACATTCTTTCGATTTTTGGATCAAGAGGAACCAAGGGATTGCCTTCTCCTAGTATTTGGCATACACTATGTCTATCACCTAAGATGCACAGAAACAATGAAACCAATAAGACCTGAATAGTGTGAATGTGAAATCAAATTAGAAAATATCCTTTCACAATTCCCTGGCAACTACACCAAAACCTTGTTATGTCCAATCGCGCACGCAAGTGCACGTAGCCGTTCAAGTAGTATAGGATGTTAAGTCCAGATAGCGTACCACAGAGACTAGGAAGATCACTCTTCTAATTTAAATTTTTATTTCACTATTCGAGAAAAGAAATAAGTAATTCTTTATATTTACCTATTCTACGATTAACTAAAAATAACGAAGAAAATATGGTTCAAGTTTTGTAGATATCTTGGTTGCAAGACAATTTTAGAGAGAATTCCAGGGTCTTGGTGATACCAACAATTCGGTTTAGTCGTCCTATCGTCAAGTCTATTGGTTTTCAGAGTTATTAGTTGTAGGTTTAAATCCCTTATCGAGAGTTTTTCCAACAACTCTAAGACTACTCGACTATTCCTAATGCCTATATTTCTATAGTCATTGGTTAATAGTGAAGCTCATGAAGATATCGTCTGTATCAACTAAACTAGGTCACATGGTATATTTCTATACTCTGTAACGAATCGATTCTCTTTCCCTATAAGGTTCACGAACACACCTTATTGCTTCTTTTTACACCTGTAGTTCCCTTTTCAAGTCCAACACAAAAGCCCTGGATAATATTCGTAAGGTTATCAAGCAAGCGAATAATTCAAATCAAGAAGAAATAAATAACTAGAAGATGGAAAACTTAATATGATCGAACAATAGTCAAACGTCAACTATCATATTTATGCCAAAACCCTAGAACAAAAAACTTAGCTACTCATGATTCACAAAAATCTCCAAAAGTTCATGAGATTTACAAGAGAAACTAAGAAGAATTTACGAAAAGAAACTACATCAGAAGTAAGAATTCTCTTGCCCAACTCCACGCTCCAAAGTTAATGTGTCCTCCTTTAAAATGTGTGGAGGGGTATTTATAGAGTTTATGAATGCCTAAAACACTAAAAAAACAATCCCAATCGGGTTAGGATAAGGTAATGGTGTAAGGAACAAAAATAGATTCAGAGAACTGTGATGTTTCACGCCACTGCTTTCCTTGGGGCAGTGGCGCAAGCCTTCAAAACTTCAGAGATACTGCATTTCTTGCACCACTAGCCCAAAGCAACGCAGTGGTGCATGCCTTCAAAACTTCAAAGCTGCTGCATTTCTCACGCCACTAGCCCAAAACAAGGCAGTGGCGCAAGTTTCCACTATTCTTGGCCTTCGTCCGTTTGTTTCTTTTGAACCATCCCACGACGTCAATCTTTCCTTGTTTCGCTTTTCTTTGTTGGTGCCATTTTCCTCCTTGTTTGCACTTTAAACACCTCGAGACACTCCTATAAATACAAAACATGACCCACAAGTGTAATTCCCAATAATTATGCATAAAATGATACTAAAAAGGACCAAATGTTTGGTAAATGATAGTAAAATAATATAAAATTTAGCCTCACATCAACAGGCAAAACAATTATGCACGGGAAAGGGGCAACGTACAATCATATGTCTTCATAAACACATATTTGGTAAAAATAAAACAGGGGGAGGATGAAATTTCCACTTTTCACTTATTTAAGACACTAAGCAGCCGCATATATTGAAACAATCAAAAATTTAAAATGAAACAAATATCTGAACTCTCTTCGGGAAGAACAAATGACAACACCAACATAACTCAAAATGATTCGTGCATAATCCTAAAAACAACTCATTCAACTCAAAGGCAAAAGAAATAAGATAAATCTCACATACAACACATGTTGATGCACGAAACAGCCGCATATAAAATCATACGAAATGAGAACGAGCTAGACATGATGATTCGCGTACTCCTCCTTGAACTCAATCCACGAAAATAACAAGAAATATGCAAAACAAAATTGTTCACTAGAAAGTAGAATTTTGAGAGCAACATACTTTCCCATATCTCCTCAAACTCATATTTGGTAATAAAATGAGATTAGGGAAGGAATTTCGCATTTTTCATACTCAAAACAACCACATATTAAACAAATGAAGATCAAACCAAAATCATATTCTAAACTTCATTTGCAAAGAACAAACAGAGGTGCCAACATAAACTTGAAACCAAAATAAATCACATATTCATCGAAACTAGACCAAACAAAGGAGGAACCTAAGGCGAAGTAAAGGGATGGATTTTACCTTGTGTTGGGAAGCAAAAATAAGGCTAAGACGTTGAGAATTCCGACTCAATCCCAGCCTTTTCCACTCGAACTCAAAATCGGATTTGAATCAAAAAATTAAGAGAGAGTAGCCAATAACTCTTGAATATGTGAGTGTTTATGAATAGTATTTTTTGCTACTTTTTGAATCTCAAAAACTTCTCTTTGGTGTTGCAACACACACCCTATTTATAGATGAATCCGGAGTTGAAAGTCCAAAATTGAATCAAAGATTTAATGAATTCAAAGGATAGAACAAGAGGGAAAATTCAAAATTCAAAATATGAGGATCTTAAATGCAGATTTGAAACCAATTTTCCATTGTAGCACCAATTTGGAGAATGTTCATCTTTCGTAATTGGAATCACGGGTGAAGGGATGTAAAAAAATAGGTGAATCTTCACAGGAGTTGGAAGACGACAGCGGGTAGGGGTGACGCGACTGGTTTTTTTCGATTTGGTGGAGGTGGAAGAGAGGTGAAGGGGGAATAAGATGATGGGTTGTTGGTTTGTTGTGCTGTTTTGGGAAGAGGTGATGGAGACTCATCGATGTTGGGGAAGAGGATACAAGAAACGCGTCTGGTTTTGGGAATAGAAAGCATGTGTATGTGATTAGGACTGTTGACTTGATCTAAGTCGTCCGATCATTTGATCAGATGGTTTAAAAATAAAAAATATTAAAATAAATAATACAAATATAATATATATATATATATATATATACAAAAAAATCATAGTCATTAGATTAAAAAGGTTTTAATGGACAAGATGAATTTATGTTTGTTGTGCCTGATAATGTGGTACAATTTTATTGGTGGGAAAGATGTGGTGTGGATTGATGAGTTGGATGAATAGGGAGTGTGTTAGACCGGGTGTTGGGCCTCTTTTGTTCGAAAATTATGAATAAATTTGGGCTTGAGTAGAATATAATTAGGATTGGATTATAATTGGCCCAAACACCTTTTTTTCCAACTAAATTAATTTTAACAATGCTTCTTTTTATCCTGATTGATTTTATAATATATAAGTATATAAAATTATATAAATAATTTAGTATATGTATCTAACTTCGATTAATTTGTAAAAAAATAAATTACAGTACTGATGCAGTAAAAATATTAATAAGAATAATGATTTTGAAAATGTAGATGCAAGTTCCAAAATATTTTGGTATGATTTAAATATAAAAAGTAATTAAATACTTTAATTAAAATATTTTAAAATATTGTATATGGAAATAACAAATTTATTTTAGTAAATTAATTATGGCTAAGAAGCATAGGAAAATTAATCGAAGAAAAAAGGCGAGCCAAATTTGGGTGTCATCAAAAGGGTGGCGAGGCATGTATTCGGAACTTCTTTGATTATCGAGTTTTGCATAAGGGTGCATATACCCGCGGAGGACCACGATATCGTGGAGGAGTATGATGTGGTGTAAAACACGCTGAGGGGTAGGGGCGCACAAGGAGTGAGCAAAAAAAAGAGAAAGATGGGAGAAGAAGGTGAGAGTAGCCGGGATGGTAAGGTTGATTATTCTGGCACCCCTTCTACTCAGGATCCTTCTTTCCTTGGTGGTTGGGTGGACGACCTTGCTGTTGTGTGGGGATATTTGGAAATTACAATGTCATCTTTACCAGGATTGGCTCCTTCAAGCTTGGCTACCACAGTAGACCCAACCCGAGCCTATGCTGAGCTCCGAATCGAGCTTCATAAGGCGATGAAAAAGTGCTGCTCTCGAGACTGCATGCTAGTGAGGATGTGGAAAGCAGTGCAAGTGATGTTAAAATACACTACCCCTGCCAAAAAACTTCTGAAGCTGACAAGGAAGGATGCGGAGGAGTTTTCATTCCATAGTGGGATGGAGGAGGAGGGTTCAGATGCCTCGAGACTTGGAGACGATGCCACTATCTAGATATTTCCCCCCCTGTTTTATGTTTTATTGATTATTTGGGTTGCCCCCATTTGGGGGTTTTAACAACCAATTACTCTTTTTATTTTTCTCGCAATTATAGGACATCTATTGCTACCACACTTTAATAATAATAATTTTAGCTTATTTTGCATGTCAAAAATGATTTTTATCTCGGATTATCACAAATACAATGTTGCTTTACAATGATTGTAAAATCACAAAAATAGGGGAAAAACCTGACAAGTCACTGCTTGGAGCCACTGCAGTAGTTAATCTTACCGCTGCAGCGGTACAGCTCCGCTGTATTAGTAACCTCCAGTGGTTCTGCTTTTTTATATTCTACCTAGTCCCAGGCCCCTTTTTCCCATACAATCCTATCCCACGAACGCTTTAGTTGCTTATTATCTTTTTATTTACATAAAGTCTCAACCCGCATACTCATTCTATCACTCCGAACCATCACTCGAGTAATTTCCAATCCTCAATCCTATGAGTATTACACTATCCTGCTTCTCCTAATAACCCAATTAGCTATCCTAAGATGTTTTCCTCACCGAATAGCCAGGCACCTAGGTAGCTCATCAAGATTTGGAAAGAAGTCAAGGAATACTCCAAATCATAGAGAGATGAGATGTAACTCAAGTCGCAAAAATAAAGATACCATCAATATCACATCTGGTCCTTACGATGCCCAGTTTCTTGGCCACACATTATTCAAGTAACACACATAACAAACAATTACACTTAGAGTTTTAACCATCACACATAGTAAGTCACTATATACTACACTTAGCACAATCCATACCACACATTCCTACACATTATTGTCTTACAACAAGTACTTTAAACAATATCAAGCAAAACATAACAAATCAACTACCTATGCTTCTTATTGGCCTCTACTAGCTGGAACGTTCTGTTCGTACCTTTCAATGTTAAAGTTACCAATTGGGATCAACTAGTTCCAATTATGGTAGACGAGATACCAACTAGAATTTGCTAGATACCAATAGGACTCAACATGGGGAGACAACTCTGAGATAGCAGGATGGGAGAGAAGAAAGTGAACCATTTCCTAGATTCCTTGTAGCTTCCTATAGATTTGGTGTGGATGTCAACACAATAATCCATAGGAATCTACTCGACATTTGCTCTTGTACTAGGAGAATGACAACCTTGGATCTGATACCATCTTGTCATGACCCATTTCACAGATTATACGGCCACCTACCTAACTCTTTCTAAGATAGGAGAACCCTTACTACCCGATCATTCATTACATGCGGAAGTTAAACAATTCTTATTTTAAAACATCTTTTATTCAGTTAAGTCGTACATTCTCAATTCAATACATTTAATACATAAAAGTAATGCGGAAAATAACCAACAGTGAATCCCTAGAAACTAGCCTAAATCGGTACAAGAGTACTAGACAAGGAGTAGGGGAATCTATGACAAAGCATCCATGCAAGATCGAGAAGGCAGGAGCTGTTAGAGAATGATCACCATCACTGCTATAGAAATTCCAACTGACCTGCACATGGTTATATCCTAAAAAGGAGATATAATAAGTGCAGCATCAATATAACCACACGTATTGGTAGGCATCATCGGTCAATCAGGGTTAGAAATATATAATAATAATAGAAAATAGAAAAGAATCCATGACGTAATGTTACAGTTACTAATCCCGTTCATACTTACTTATTTATCAACACTTAGTCTCCATGTGACCTACTTGTCATTTAACGTTTTTGTATATTTTTATCCTTAATAAGCCGTTCTACCTTCAATGTTATTTAACCTTGTATGAACCTGATTCTAACCTAGTCTGAGCAACTCTACAGGGATCACTAAATCAACACGGGAGGCGACGAGTAGTAATTGGGTCCTTTCATTATTAAATTCATACATAGTGAAACAACCTGCTCATAAGATCCTAGGTACACATACTCACAACATATTTAACTAATACTAACCAGTAGGACCCAGCCATCAAACATACTTACCGGTTTCCACAAGCAGATAATCACAACATATGAATAAAAAAGAACACCTAATGCATATGAGGAATGAATGTATGCAACATGTACAAGTTTTCTTTCTTTCTCATCTCATCATAATCGTCATCACATATTCAACATCATGATATAACATCATACTTACCATCATCACTATTAATATCAACATCATCAATATCATAAATATCATGAGCTCAGTCTCTTCATCATCATTAATATCATTACAACATCAATATCATCAACATCATGAACATCATGGTATAACATCGTCCTCACCATCATCACTATAAACATCAATATCATTAGAATCAATAACATTATGAGGTCAGCATCATCATCACCTTCATCATTATCATAAAATTAATATCACAATGAATGAGTATGCAATATAATTAAAATCACAAACAATACCCAAAAATAATAATGTACATTCAATCATAATATATGTATAAATCCCAGAGGGACTCCTCCTCCTCATCACTTCCTCTATCTCATATGTAATTACACCGAATACTCCTACTCTAGTTACCATACTAACTTAGATTGTACGTTATGCTTATGCCTCATTACATTCTCAATACAATGATGGTTTATCAAGGTTACTAAAAATGGACCAATTCAACTTAGTTAATTACCTTCCCTCTCCCTTTTAATGTATCAATGGGTCCTAATTACCATAAGATTCGGATAAATATCCACATATATGTCACACCTATTGGTTACAACAACAAACCCTACAACATTTAAGCCAACCCTGATTATCATAAATTTTGTCCATCCAAACACCATGCTTGAAGGCCTAAGGAGTAGAATCTCTCAATATTATTATCAAAATAACATGCATCAAGCCCCAAGTCCATTACAGTTAACCATAACCTACCTCGTAAATGAAACCTATTGCTATTGATAGGAGAAAGTTATCCTGCACGTGCTAAGCATTTACCCATGTCGAGTTCCCACTAGGTGTGCCTCGATACCGCCCTCATAAAGCTTGGCATTTAAAATTTCATAGTTGGGGTAGTAGGGCTTTTCATGGTGTTTTGGGGGGGAAAAAGACGACCTTTATGAGTTGTAACAAAGAAGGGTTTTTAAAATTATTCAGGCTAGTGCAGCAGCTACTTTACCACTGTAGTGGTACCACTACAGTGGTTAGCTAGCTGCCATAGCAGTAAGAGGCCGGCCAGCCCACTCCCTTTTAATCTCTTGTCCCAAATCATGTTGAGCCTCATTTTCCCCTATGAAATAAATTCCCCAGGCCCATTAGAAGCATTTTATTAGTCGTAAAACTTTTCCCAAAGCGATTTCACACGTAATGATGTTTTGGATCATTACATATCCTAACTCCACTTTTATTACCTCTTAGTATAGATTTGCATCTTGTTTACACTTTTACTTTATTTACGCTCAATTGGCCTATGATGCCTATTGAGTAGCCCATGTTTTGGTACTCATACTATATTTTTGTATCTTTTTCCCTAATGTAGATCCTAGTATGAGTCATCATCGTTGATGCTAACTCAACTGGAGTTGCTGACTAGAAATTTGGGTGAGGTTTCAGTGTCTGGAGCTGATCCATCTCCTTTTATTTTAGTACTAGTCTTATTTTTTATATTCGGAGACTACTTTGTATAATTTGGCATCTATCTAGTACTCCTTGTGTATAGTGGCTCTTGTATTGACCTTACCTGGTATTGGGGATTCATTTTGTACATTTTGTCCCTTCTTCCTCTCTTTTTGTAAGATATGCTTATATATTTTCCCTTATGCTTGCTCTAAATAACTGTATTTTTACCCTATTTTTTCTTCTTCCTCTTGTTAGACCATTACTCGTCGCTCTGGGCTATGTTTTCATCTTACCTACCGGTGGGTTAAAGTAGGTGACATCATGACCTGATTTTTTGTGTCGTGACAGTTTGACATCAGAGCCTAGGTTCATTGGTATCATTGGTATAAGAGAAAGTTTCTAGTAGTGTCCCACACATTAGTATGATGTTGTGCATATCCTATCTTCGAGAGGCTCTAGGACATTCTTAGGAAAATTTTACCTTCTTGATTCGTTATTATGCATTGTGTCTATTTATTTCTAGATTCCCATTTGTTTCACTCTTTTGTAGATGGCTAGGAAGAGGGCTATGATGGTCGAGGGTGAGTCCCCCGAGCTTGTAGCTAGGGAACCCATTAGTGGTAGAGATAGAGGTCAGCCTTAAGGTTGAGGTAAGGCTAGAGCTGCAACACCAGCTCAAAGACAGTCTAAGAAGCCTTCACCAAAGCCAATTATTTATCCTGAGCTAGAGATTGAAACTGATAATCTGCCACCACAGTAGCCAGTTTGCCAGGGAGCAGCCCAGGCTCCACCCAAATTCATATGTCCATCTGTCCTCTCTGATACCCTGTTTTAGTTATTGAGTATGGTTGGCAATCAACCAATAGGTAGTGCCCAGACATCCACTTAATGGGAAGCTCAGGGTGGTCTCGATATAAGAGCGCAACTTGCAACTGCGGCTCCCAGAGTAGAGGTTTCACCAGCACTAGTAGTTCCACAGCCAACAACAGTCCAGCTAGCCATGACTTTTGGAGAGCAGGAGATGTTGGGTTGGTTTCTTAGATTGGATCCACTGATGTTTGTCAGAGCCCCAAGGGAGCATACATTTGAGTTCCTTACCAGGTATGAGGAGCGATTGTGCGATTTAGGTTAGGTTGAGTCACATGTTATGGATTACACCACATTTCAGTTTAATAGAGCAGCGAGGCAGTAGTGGAGGGGTTATCTTGATTCAAAACCAGCTAGATCTCCTCATATGACATGGAATCAGTTCTCTAAGGCCTTCTTGCAGAGTGTATGCCTCATAGCATATGTAAGCATCTGAGAGATGAGTTCACAGGGTTATGATATACTTTTATGGTAGTGGTTGAGTACGAGGCTAGATTTGATGATCTAGACAAGCATAACACCATGATTATACCTACTGAGCACAAGAGAGTGTGGTTCTTTGTCAGAGGGTTGAGAATTTCCATCTTTATGGATACCAAGAGTCTGGTTTCATCAAGTAGATCATTTGTAGACACATCAGCATTTAAGGATTGTACTCCACACTTTGAGAGATCAACGACTTTATGCTAAATTCACAAAGTGCGAGTTCTAGCTTAAGTCTGTAGCATTCTTAGGGCACGTGTTATCTATAAATGGGATTATGGTAGACCCGATAAAGATTGGGGTAGTTCGTGATTGCGCCAGGCCCATATCTCTGATCGAGGTTTGTAGATTTATTGGGTTGATAGGCTATTACAGATGGTTCATCGAGAGGTTTATCTTTATTGTAGCACCTATGACCAGATTGACTAGGAAGGAGGTCCCAGTTTAATGGTTTGATAAGTGCGAGACAATCTTTCTGAAGCTCAAGGACTTACTCACTTCACTTCCTATTCTGACTCTTCAAGTTTAAGGCGAGGGGTTTACAGTATATTGTAATGTTTTTTGTGTTGGTTTGGGTTATGTTCTAATGTAGTGGGGTTGAGTTATAGCTATGCTTTGAGACAACTAAAGATGTACGTATGTAATTACCCCACTCATGACTTGGAGTTGGCGGCGGTAGTTTTCATCCTTAAGATTTGGAGACATTATCTTTGTGGTATTGACTATGAGATATTCACTGACCACTATAGTTTCCAGTACATTCTAACTTAGAAGTATCTTAATTTGAGATAGCACAGGTGCCTTGTGTTGCTGAAGGACTATGATCTCTCTATTTTGTACCATTTAGGAAAGGCAAATGCGGTAGCGGATGCCCTAAGCTGAGAAGCGATGAGTATAGGGAGCTTGGCCTTTTTTTAATTTTAGAGAGACTGTTGGCCTCATACATCAAGTCCTTAGCCAACAGGTTGATTCAGATTGGTATTTCAGACCCCAAGAGCATTCTTGCTAGTGATGAATCAAGGTTTACCTTGTTGGAGCGGGTTTGAGGTTTATAGTTTGAGGATAGCAAATTGTGTGGTATTCGAGATCAGGTATGAAAGGGTAAGTCCAGGAGGTATATCTTAGACTCTGAGGCGATATTGAGGTTTGATGGTTACATATGTGTTTCTAGGGTACGAGGTTTAATTCAGTTGATACTTCAGGAGACCCATTGCTTCAGATATTATTTTAACCCCGGGATAACTAAGATGTATAGAGAATTGAGGAAGCATTACTGGTGGAGCATTATGTGGAGAAATATAGCCGACTTTATGGCTTGGGGTTTATGTTGTCAATAGGTGAAGTCTGAGAATTTGAGGCCTAGTTGTCTGCTTCAGTGGTTACCCATTCCTGAGTAGAAGTGGGGGCAGATTACTATGGATTTCATGGATGGTTTACCTCGTACTTCTCATGGTTCTGATATCATTTGGGTGATTATGGATTAGTTGAATAAGTTAACTCATTTCCTACTTTTTCAGCCTTTCTTTAGTGCTGAGAGGTTGGCTCAAATCTATATCCAATAGCTGGTTCATCGTCACAAGGTGCCTGTGTCTATTATTTCTGATAGAGGTTCCCAATACACCTCTAGCTTTTGGAGAGCTTTTCATGAGGATTTGGGTACCCAGGTCGACCTTAGCAATAGTTTTCATCCCCATACTGACAGTCAATCAGAGTAGACAATTCAAGTTTTGGAAGATATGCCCCAACCTTGTGTCATGGAATTTAGAGGACAATGGGAGTAGTTTCTCGCCTTAGAAGAGTTTACCTAAAATAATAACTAACATTCGACTATTCAAATGGCACCATTTAAGGCACTATATGGTAGATGGTGTCTATCTCTTGATGGTTGGCTTGAGACATCGAAGGCTAGGTCATGAGGTATTGATTTGCTTTCAGAGTCACTGGACAGATTTTGTGTTATTCAATATAGGCTATGGGCAGCTTATAGCAAGTAGAAAAGTTATGCTGATCGTAGGCTTTGTACTTTGAGGTTTGGAGTTGATGATAGGGTTTTCCTTTGATTGTTTCTCATAAAAGGCGTGATGAGGTTTGGGAAGAGGGGCAAGCTCAGACCTAGGTATATCGTGCTATTTATGATTCTTTGGAGAGTTGGGGAGGTAGCTTGTGAGTTGGCCTTGTCTCCAGCCTTTTTAGTTATTCACCTTATTTTTTATTTGTAGATACCTCAGCACTACATTCCAAATGAGTCTCACGTGCTCCAGTGGGACTCGGTTCAGTTGGATGATAGGTTGACCTTCGTGGAGGAGCCCGTTTCCATTTTAACCAAAGATGTTAGATGGTTTCTTTCTAGAGATACTGCTATGGTTAAGGTTTAGTGGTGACATCATCTATTTGAGGAGGCTACTTGGGAGACCGAGCATGACATACAAACTTAGTATCCTCACCTATTCGATCCTTCAGGTATGTCTTAGCTTTTAACTTTCACGAATAAAAGTCCTTTTAGTAGTGGATGTTGTAATGACCCTCCATGTTATTTTCCAATGTTTCGTGCCTTTTTATGTTTTGAGTTTTCCTATAGGTTCCCCAAGTCATTTATGACTTGCTGGAACTGACAGCTCAGTTCCCGAGCAGTTCATTTGGTTTTTATACCAGTTTTCCTATTTTGGAGTTTTCTAAGTTGAGAAATTGGTCTCAGACCAAAACTTCAGGTAAACAACCTCAAATGACTATTTTGACATCTCCATTAGCTTTGCAATATTGATTGTAGGCTTGGGGGAACCTTTGGTCCAGGACCCAAGGCTTTCGGGCTCGTTTTGGGCTATTGGGTGGATTTTGGTAAAAATGAATCCTTGGGTGAAGGGGTAATGAAGCTTTCACTCATCGCCCTCCATGATGTGGCACAAAATGACAAACGGGAAACAAATTTGTCAGACTACCTAGATGTACAGATTACCCTACTGAGTAGGGTCTTAGGCGAATATTAGCCAGCCCATTAACAACTTAGATACCATTCACACATTGGTGGAGGTCCTTTAAAACGTTACTACTGAAATGCCATTGGCTAGTACCCAAACTTGTAAACTATAAATAGCCGGCCTTATTCATTTGTAAGTGGACCTTGAGCCCTCTCATTATCTAAATTAATACAATAGTAGTTACTTGGTCTCTAAGTTTATTCTTTTTTAATAGTTTAACATTCTGTCAACGGCTATCCTCGGGCATAGTTTGATTTTAGTCCTCGGCACTCTTGGGAGCGAGATCAACATGCCTTAACTCGTTTACTTTATTTTCTCAGTACTTTCCTTATTTTTTAGTATTATTTATTGTTCTAAGTAACTAGTAAGTTAATTCCTAACAAATCAATCCACGATAAGATTGAATCGTAATGCGTGTTGTTGACCTACTTATAAATTTAACTATACCAAAACAATGGTTAATAGTTTGGCGCCCATCGTGGGGCTAAAGCAACTATGCAGGTTTTATTTTGTTTGTTCTTTGATAACTTGTTTTGTTCTCTATTTTTATAGATCTGCGATAAATTCATGGCCAACAATGAAGAGCGTATTGAGAAAGAGCTTGTGGCTCAAGAGCAGCGAGGAATTAGACTCTAGGTGTGACTGACTCCAATAGTCAGAAAATCCAACACAGTGACAACTGTCTGCCCTTTGACTTGTACTTGACAAGCGTGAACACTTAAAAATGGGGCCACAATTATCCCAACAAAGAGGAAGGAATAGAAGGAAGGGCCGCTAATCTAGAAAGCATACTAAAGATCCCTAAAAGCTTCACGAAAGGCCACAAGAAGATACTGGAAAAGGTGGAAGATCAGGAGAGCCTAATGGATGAGTTTTAGTGTGGTCCAATCGAAGGTACTCCCAACTCCCTCTAAGAAAATAAGAAGAAGGACGATAATGAGGAGTTGACATGACTAAAGGGCGTAAAACTGAAAAGTCGAGGGGTAAGCTAGAAGCCTTAGCCCTCCCGGTAGCATCCATAGTGGAAATATTAAGGGAGGAGATGAAGGATTAGAACATGGAGCTCCACACTCACATGAACTATATCCCAGGAGTTCTTCCCATAGCCAAAAGACCAGATTGAAAAATCTATGTTAAGGTACCCTACAAGGCTAGCATAGTGACTAGACCCATCCGCGAAGGTTCAAAATACCAGATATCACCAAGTACAATAGGACTATCGACCGTCAAGAAAACCTATTGTTCTTCACAATACCTGTGAATGAGAATGATATGACGATGGAGGAAGCTGAGTCGGTGATGGTTAATAAGTTTGGGGAAACCCTATCAGACAGAGATATGGTTTGGTATTATATTTTCTCTTGCCTAAAAACTCTATTGAATCTCTTAATGTGTTGGCATAAAAATGTTTAGGGCTAATACTGGAGCCATAAAAGTGTGACACAATAGAGGGGATATCTTTAAGATTGAAAAAGGGGACACAAAGTTGCTCTAGTGTTCGTTGATAGGTTCCATAAGGAATGTATGTAGTTGTCAAAAATATTAGATAAGTGGGATGCTGAAGCTTTTATGAAGGGACTGAATCCTGAGAGTTCGGTCCCGTCATCTATGTTGAAGGAGAGTTCGATAGAGTTTGAAGCCGCGACATAGGAAGAAGTGTACAATAAGGATGAGTCCAAGATTTGAAGTGAGGATGATTATAGGCGAGTAGAAAGCAACACTTCTTAGGCGTAGAATAAAGCAATGGTTGAAAAGATTCCTTGTCACTGAGGAGACAAATCATCTCAGAATGTCTCATACTAGGGCCATTTGAAGGGTTCACCCTGGGAAAGGTATATCCCTTACGCAGTGGATTCAAAAGTAGGTTCAAGCTGGAACACCAGCCCTCACTCCATAGTCTCACCTTGTTTAGAGAAAAGGGACTATCAGCAAAGGCTCACCCAGGCTAGAGAAGCTCAGAGACACCATAGTGTACGCCATCGATAATGTTCCCTCTCTCTCAGAGTACTGCTTCACAATTAGCCCAGTGTAACTAGTATCGGACATCCAAGAAAACAAAGGGACCTAGCTCTTGAAACCCATTTGTTCCAACCCTGATCATAGAAATGAGAGCATGGTGCAAATTTCGTATGTCGTACGAGAATGATATTGGAGATTACCACCACCTGAGGGAAGCAACAGCTGAATTATCGATGAATGGACATCTAAGAGAATTCCTCAGTGACTAGGCTAAAGCCAATAATAGAAAAGTAGCTAAAGGTAAAAAAATAGTCAATCAATTTGGGTGCTCCCCAAAAAATGATAAATTGAACATTCCCATGACAAGTATGTTATCAGTCCTTTTATTTTATCTCTAATCAATTATTTCTTTTACTCTCTTGATTTAACAGCTTCTCGACAATAACTCTCTCTCTCACGGAGGGGGAATAACTCCTTGACGGAGTTTATATTGAATGCCTGTAGCCTAGGGCCTGAAGACCCATCAAATAAAATGAGAGGTAAGGGACCCATTAACTAGAGAATCAAGCACGAAGGCCCAAAAGGTCAAGCTATACTCTTTTTTTCCTTTGTCCAAGCTTTTTATCCCCAAAGAGGATTTTTATGGCAAGGTTTTAATGAGGCAGCAATAAGGACTTTTGGGAGGATATACCACGACCCAAGTTATGGGATCGTGTGGGCACCTACTTTATTCTAATTATATAGGAGAACCCTTTCCAACCAGCCAGTTATTATGCAAAAATTCAATTAACAACTTTTACATAGTAAAGTAGTTTAATTATATATATATATCAAATGAAATTATATATCCAGAGTTCTTTACAAGAGTGATTACTCAACAACTTAAAACAATACCTAAGACCTAGTCTAGATATGTACAAAAGCTCCTAATAAGTGTAAGAAAAAAATAAATATAGATCCAACTTTTACCCTAGAGAGAGGTGCAGAAGTTGTAAATGAATACTCGCCATCCACATAAAAGACTCCTAGTCAACCTGTAACACATCTATATCCCAAAAAAGATGTAGCAAGAGTAGTATCTATACACCACATGTACTGATAGGCATCATCAATCGATTTGGGTTAGATCACGTAACATCATATAGAATTTACAAGTACAAATCATGTTACAAGTACAGATCATGACAATCTCAAATCATCAATTTACACCTAGTTCATATTTCACCTTACGATCTGCAATATTAAGGGAACTTACAATTATCCTTCTTAACAAAATTAATTATTTTTATTATGCTAACCTTCTGAGTTTGTTAAGGTAAAGTCCACCAACCATCACCCAGTGCTATCTAGTGGAGCTATGGTAACACAAATTGCACTAACGATCCAATTCATAATCCACTAATTACACAATACAAGTACATGTTAAAATCACCCTTGCGATAACCGATAATTATTGGTAAACAATATAAGTATCCTAAGCAGCCACAACTATACGTTCCCTGTAATATTCGCTACCACAATAAGAAACATATTCATAATGAAATTAGGATCTCCATCCACTCGAATGCTACAATTATAACACTCAACACACCATCATAAAAATGACAACAATCGCACAAAGGCCGTATAAATTCTACCTCAAAACAATATTATACAATGCGTGTTCACACATAATCATAATCGACATATTGTACATACATACCAAGGGGACTTATCTTTCCAAAGTCCTGACCTGCATAAGACCAGCTTCATCCATGTACTATACCGACATAACACCCAACCCTCCAAACATATCCATCTCAGATCTTACTATTATTATTACTCAAATATACCACAATGGACCAATACTATGAATACATAATTTAGTTATGACACTAAGTCAATTTCAATTCCATCAAACTCATGTAAATATCAACCAAGCTCAAAAAATTACAAGTATTCCCAAAGTCCAATTCATAAATATTAAACTTAGGTATAGGCATGAGTCAAAATCACGTATACAACTACAATAGAACACACATAGTTTTCTTTACCGAATCAAATTTTCTTATATCATATCTAATCACCCAAAGGTTCACAATCGTTGCTTATTTTAGTCACCAGCCCAACATTCTGATCTGTCCAATGTTATGCTCCTAACGATCATGATCCTCTATTTTTTGACAACTATATAATCACCCTTAGCCATACACTCACATAGGTCCCTTTTTTGTTATGACACTGTTGTTCCCTCATCACACGCCATTCTTATAACAAGATTTTAGAAATAAATCCCAATTCAAACACTCATAATTCAATTCCCCATCCCTTCATGAGGGTTCTAAGGTACTTTTTATGGGTAGAAGCTTTCGCTATTCCCTTATCATACTAAAGTCACATTCTACACGTTGTAATTTTTCAACAAATAAATATAATCATAATTTCCAACAAGAAGTTCATATAACGTTACATTAATACAAGAAGTAGGTCTTTTTATGTCACTTTTACATTGTCATCCATCCAAACACTGTGCCTGTAGGCCTATGCATTATTCTCCCATCAAAACTACATTTAGAACATATTTACTTACCTCGTTGCCGAGTAGAATCTATAGAAGGCAAGAATTTGTGGACATTAATTCTATTCTAGCTAATTTAATGAAGGAATTACAAAGAAGAAGGATGAAGTTGTATGCCTTTAGAGCCTTGCCTCTCCGCTCTGGTCACTTTTAGCTCAAGAATAGCCCTAGGCCATTTTTAGGAGGAGGCAACTATATTAGAATAAGACTGGGCAAAACTAGGGATTAAAATCTTGGGGTGGTCGCTATCAGGTCTCACTACAGCGACCTAGGTCTCGCTATGGAAGACCCGCTGTAGCAGACAGGGACCTGCTGCAGCTGTTCTAGGCAGTCCACCCACTATTTTTTTATTTCACTCCAACATTTTAGAATTCCTAACCACGATCAATCCCAACTTAAACTCAACTCAATGTAAAATTATAAATTTGGTTATTTTATCATGACAACATCATAACAACAGAGTGGTTCATTACATTAAATAATAATTTACTAATCATTCATCCCAAAACTGGCATGGAAAAGTAGAGGTAGGAGGTTAAATTAATTTGAAGAACTATTACTAATGGTTCATATGTTTCACTATGATCACCTCTGATAAAGGCATTTGTCCTTCCTATTAAGGCCTTCTGAATATGTCCAACATGTAGACATTGGAATTACGCTTATACAATAATGTTTTACGTACAAAGATAGTAAAGGAAATCACATACATTAGGTTCCTACGATAACCCCTGATATCCAGAGAAGAGGGGTTTGGCTATGATATACAACACCACATGAATAATATCATACATAGAAAAAGAAATTCCATGGGTGGTTGTTGCTGTGTACGGGTGCCTGCTATAGTGGTCCCGTTATAGTGAACACTACCGACAACTTTAGTTGCCCTGCTGTAGCGAGCTATGGGCTGCTACAACTGTCCTAGGTGGTTTAAAAGGGGAAAAAAGTCATATACCCACTTTTCCCAACTTCTGACTCTCTAAATGAACCTACTCTCCCTCTCCAGAACTTACTTCCATCATCAATTTATACAGTAAAATTCAACATCTTTATGTTATTGCATAGTTAGCAACTTTGAATCTTGCATATTCACTGCAGAATCAGCTTGTATTAGGTAGAAAATAGGGTGTTCTTAGGCAAGGTTCTATTTTTCCCAATTTGGAATGATTTCTCGAAGCATGCTAGTTTCTATTATATTTCCAATGCTCATATAACATTCTAAGAATGAGATTTCTAGAGTTTATAAGGGTCTTGAACTCAAAAAAAGGGTGAGTAGATGATTGGCTATTTTCAATAATTCCAAGACATTGAGGCTTGATTTTTGGTGTTATTCACCATGAAAAGCAAAGAATCATAATACACCACCTACACGTACCTGATCTATGTAAAAAATCAAGAAAAATGAAGCAACAATTAAAAAATGGGTTTGTTAGGGTCAGGTCTCATTGGGGACAAAGTTCTCGCTGAGGTGGACCCTTCCCACTGTAGCAGGTGACCCTCTATCACAACGAACCTATTGTAGCAGAATGTAATGACCCAATTTGTTGTTATTAAAAATACCTCGATAAACACTCGAGTTTAATATGTTTTATCAATGTTGAATTAGTGTCGCGATTAGCCATCGTTAAGGGTGTCAAAAATTTTGGGAAAAAAATTAATGGTTAGCGGCTCGACTACCCATGACCGCTGTAGTGGTCCCTTGCTCAATACAACGGGCCTGCTATAGCAAAGCATGGGCGACTGTAGTTGGTCCCGCTAGTGTCCCTCCCTAGTTTTTTAAATCATTTTCCCTATACTTATTTTAACTGGTTTGCCTCCTTTTAAAAATATCCTAGAGCTATATATATGCAAAAATATACTAGAACAGAGAGCCACAACCTTGGAAGAATACATCCAAATCATAAATTTGTGGATTCTCCATCAGAATTGGTAGATAAAAGATAGAAAAATATGGCTTTACGCATCTCCTAGCAGTAGCTTGGCGTTGAGGTTGATTATGGTTTATGAGTAGTAGACTATGAATTATAAAACATAATTATAATATAGAATTGACAGGAGAAATCATACTTAATCCTGTGGGCGTGGTGTTTGTTAGGATAACATATGATAAAACCTTCGTAAAAAAGCGTTAATGTGGTACTGATGCATATTATGTATAAATTTCTTATTGAATGTTGTATGTTATATGATCTCCATGCTAATTGTTACATGATTGGGTATGCATATATATTAATAATGAATCCCATAAGTATATAATTTAATGAATTAGCATGAATACCTAATTAGAGCAGTGTAGAGGAAGCATGTTGGTTAGGAGAGTCTAAGAATAATGAGGCTAGATTGGATAAATGTTGAGTACAATTTAGATGAGGTTAGAATCAATTTGTCGTATGTGTAATTCTAATTTAAATTGTAGGTATAAACTTGATTTGTAGGTATAAACTTGATTTGGATTCCATGTCTATCCATAAATTAAGTGTTTGTGAATTGGCCTTTAGGCATACTTGTGATTTTGTGAGTTGGTGGATATTCGTTGTGTGCATGAAATGATGAACCTGAGTTTGACTATCGGTCTATACAAAGTGTGTATTTGCATATTTGGTGAACTATATTATATCCTGGTTGATATTTGATTTGACATTTTTGCATTATGATTTTTGGATGATCGGGTACCACACTGGTATATGTTACTTGTCTATTAATATTTGGAGGATTGGTACCACACCGATATAGTACATAAACTGAGCTCGTCCCCTGCAGGTCATTACTATTGGGCAAATAAGTCCCTTTGGTATGTGTGTGCAAATTGAGATAAAGAGGTAATGGTAATGGTTGCATTATTGTATATGCATACTCATTGATTACTCATTGCTTATCATAAAGTATTACATTGAAAACTAAGATAGTGTTAGGCTACTCTTGAGAGGTGATTGAGTGATGAATGGTTTGGTGTGGTCTACACTTGTGGTAATTAGAGGAGTCATGGTCCCCTCCCTTTTTTGCTTATTAAACGTATATTTGTGATTGAAATTGTTAAATCAATGATAGGGTGGAGGTTGGTATTTTTGACTTTATTGGTTGTTTAGGTGGTTATTTGTGGATGGTAAATTATTGGTTGAAACTATTTGTTATGTGTTGATTTCTAATTTACTAATTTATTGATTTATTTTTAAATGTGGTAGTTCTTATCGGTTAACAGAGATATTTGATGAGTTAGGTGACTTTTACGCTTTGATAATTACTATGATGTATCTTTAATTTGATAAGAGGATAGTAGAATTGTGATTGATCATATAGACATTATGGGAATTACTGATTTATAGATTTTATTATGGAGGTAGTATTCGTTTTGTAAGCATGGTACCAATATCTAAGAATCATATGTTTATTCTTGAGTTGGAGATATGAGGAGTTGACTAATTAGATAATGTTTTGCAGGTTTTGTGAGGAATTTAGATTTTTAGGAAATAATTTGTTGGTTCCCTTGTAATTAAATTGGACAGCCCAACTAATAAGATATAATCAAAAGTATACTAGAAGGTGGTGTTGGTAATGGAAATGGTGTACTTGGTGTTGAACTACTTTATGAACTGTCATGCTTTCTTTTTGTGAATTCTATATGATGTTTTTAGGATCTAACCCTAGTCGATCAATGATAATTGCAAGTACTTATGGTGTACTGATACTACTCTTATTATATCCCCTTTTTGGGATATGGACATGTTGCAGGTTGACTATGATTTTCTTGTATGAAGAGGCAATCATTCAACATCAACTTCTACATCTCTTTCCGTGGAAGTTCTGTCTTTACCCATTATTGTTCTTTTCATAACAACTATTATATATCTCTAAACTAGGTCTTGGATATCGTCGTAAGTATTGATATTGCATATAAATATTGTAGAAACCTTTGATTTATGATATTGTTGATTTATGATTTGGAATTGTTAACTCGAATAAAGTTGTACTGATTTTTTGCATAATAATTGGTTGGGTGGTAATGGTTCTCCTCTCTATTTAGAATAGAGTAGGTGCCCGTATGATCCCGTAATTTGGATTGTGACAATTGGTATGAGAGCCCTAGGTTACCGGTCTCACAAGTACAAGAGAAATATTGAGTAGATTCCTGCGTATTGGTGTGTAGATATCCACATCAAATCCTCAAGGAGCTATGAGGAATCTAGGAGTCATTCCTTTTCTTCTTTCCTACAGTACTACATCGGTTTGTTTTCTTCTTGTGTTGAGCCCAATTGATATCAAGTTGATTCCAATTGGTATCTTCATAACCACAATGGGAGTCTAGTTGATTCTAATTGTTATCTTGAGGAGTTCGCAATTGGAACTTAGCTGATTCCAATTGGTATCTATCAATGAGAGTCGGGATTAATAATTGCCATTGTTGGTTAACTCATGCTTGTAATTATTACAATAAAAAGTCAGTGTATGTTGAGATTATGATGATTTTATGCCTTGATGTATGCTAATTGCTTATATGTGCTGAATTGAAATTTGGTAAATTTTGCTTTGTGATAGTGATTGTGATGAATCAAGGGTGAGAGGTAAGATGATAGAAGTAGTGTGTTGCATTAAGCTTGAATTAAAATGTTATTTCTTTTTGGGTGCGATAGTGAAACTCTTGTTGAGAGTAGAATTAAAGTCAATAGAGTAATTATAACCATCGTGTGTGGGTGTAGACCCACAAAATTATGTCGAGATCACCATATCGCGCTAAAGGGAAGGGAGAGAGGAAAAGTTTTTCCAGGCTTGTAGTCAGGGTCAGTGAAGCGAGACCTAGATAACCAGTAGGACCACTACAATGGGTTAGGTGGCGCTGTAGCGGGCTGCTGAAGCTGTTGTAGTAGGCTAGCCAAAACTATTGCAGCGGGCAAGGTACTTCTATGGTGGCCACATGCAGAAAGTTCAATCCAATTTTCAGAAAAACTATATTTTATAAAAACTCATTTTAAAAGCAAAAATCTAGATGTTGATAAAATATTCCTACATTGCGGGCTTACAAACAAGGCCATCATCTAAAGATGTCACCAACGACACCGAAATATGAAAAACAATTCATAAATACTTAGTACGGGAAACAAAGAGATATCTTAAGCATGCCCACACACGGTATAAAACCAACATAGTCTGAAAACACAAAAGGGGGAATACCCAGCTAGGTTTGTCTGGTCGCATCTTCTCTAAGGCTAGATACATCTGAGCCTTCCTCCTCTTTCCCCCTTAGAAACAAAAACTCATGGGCATTGTGGTCCTCACCTTGGGAAGATTCTTCCCCGGGGTGACAAGATTTAGGACAATCTTTATTCCTTTCTGCATACGTGCCAGAAATTGGTCCCAGCAGTGCCTTTTCTTCTTCTCCACCTCCATTTCTTTCAAAAGCTCCATATGGGCCCGAGACTAACTAGAGTAAGCACTCTAGAGATCTGAAGGACCCATAGTATCGATAGAAGTGCGCTCGCGGAAAACAATAGGCATCTGAGTCAGCATCTTCTTTCACAATTACTAAATTATCCTCCAATCGCCTGAAGGTCGATGGTCATGAGGGGATAATTCCTGGCCCTTCATTCTCCTAGGCCCCTTGCACTTAGTCCAGACATTCTCCGGCCCCACCGACACCTTTGTTTTCTAGAATAACTCAGTAATGAAATTGGAAAAGAAAAAATCCTTTGAAGTGGAGAAGAATGAATTCCACCCCATCCATTATAAACCCATGCATATGCATGAGTACCCTTATTTACATGTCTAAATAGCACCTCCTACATTTTGAATCGAGAAATTTCTTGTAAGCAAAGAGAGCTTCACCTTCTCCAGTCATAGTACTCGTAGTACTTGGATAAGATGTAAGAATTGTTAGATTTGTATCTCATATATTTGAAAAAGAAATTAGACACGAAAAAAAGGACCCATAAAAGGTGCCTAAACATTTTCCCAACCAATACACTGCCTATCGGCCCTTACTAGGACCACTAAAGCAGGGCCGTTATGATGAAAGGCCTCTGCTACAGTAGGTCCGCTATAACGGAAGGGGTCTGCTGCATTAGGACTTTATCTTCCCCAATAAGCCCAAACCAACCAACCCTATTTTTTGAGATTTTTCTTCATTTTTGTGATTTTTAACTTGGATCAAGCATGGGTAAGTAATGTATGACTATTGTATACCATTTTTATGAAGATTAACACCCAAAACAAGCCTCTATTGTTTGAATTAATTCGAAGAACAACCTCCCATTAACCAAACCTTTCATAAGTCTAAAATCCCATTTTTTGCCTAGAATGCTATTGAAGCATTGTAAATGTAAGAGAAACAAGCATACTTTGAAAAATCATTCAATCCCGAGTCAAATCTAGTTTTGCCCAAAAAACCTATTAGGGTCCAAAATTTTTTGGAATACTGCTTTAGATTCATAATGTGAAGTTGTTAACAATGTAATAAAGCAAAGAAATAATCATTTTCCTTGGAAAATTAACGAGAAGAGGAAAGATTAGAGAGAAAAATGGGAGTGGAGAGAGTACTGTGGGAGTTGAAGTGAGGGGGAATGAAAATGTTTCCCCCTCATTTAAAATTGTCCGGCACCACTGTAGTGTCCCACTGCCCACTGTAATAGAGCCACTATTATGACCTATTTTCTAATACAGTGGACCCACTATAACAAATGCTTGGCCGTTGCAGTGGTCAAGTATGGAACCTTTTTACGTGTTTTATTTTGTGCGATATTGTGTATCATGTCTAAATTTCTACTCTCTGGACTCCATGACATTTTTAAGGACCCCGTGTGAATAAATTATTTCCCAAGGACCACGATCATACATTGGGATTTTATAGTTTTAGCACAATGTTGATATTTGCATGTGAAAGTTTGGAAGGCCTCAATAATGGGTTGGGTAAGCGTTAACAAGATAATCTTAGTAAAGGATTGAGCAGTTAGCAAATTAAAAATAGTTTGATTTTAAATTTTCATCCCTTCATGACATTTGGGATGACCGATTAGTAAATTCATATCTAATGTAATGACCCAATTCATTTCTATTGAGAATACCTCGATAAATATCTGAGTTTAATACATTACGTTAATGTTGAGTTAATGTCGCAATTAGGCATTATTAGGGGTGTCAATTAATAATGGGCGGGTTGACTGCTAGGGCCACTTTAGAGATCCCTTGCTCGCTACAGTGAGTCTGCTGTAGCAAAGAGTGGGTCACTGTAGGGGGTCTCGACAGTGTCCCACCTAGGTTTTTAAACCCTTTTTCCCTATACTCATTTTAGCTGGTTTGCCTCCTCCTAAAAACACCCTAGATCTATTTCTAAGTCAAAATCTACTAGAACAGAGAAGCACAACCTTGTAAGGATGTGTCCCAATCATAATTCCATGGATTCGATTGAGGATTGGCAAAGGGGCCCTTTTTTCTCCATCGAAATTACTAGGTAAGAAATCACAAAGTATGGGTTTATGCACCTTGCAGCAGTAGTTTAGCATCGAGGTAGGTTATGATTTATGAGGAGCAGACTATAAATTAGAAAACATAACCATAATATAAAATTTATGGGAGAAATCATTCTTAGGCCTGCGGGCGTGGTGTTTGGATAGATAAAATATGATAAAACCTTGGTAAAAAAGAGTTAAAGTGGTGTTGATATGGTTGCAGATTATGTATAAATTCCTTGTTGAATGTTGTATGGTCTTCATGATAATTTTTATGTGTTTGGGTATGTGTATGTATCAATAATGAATCCTGTGAATATATAATTTAATAAATTAGCTTGAATACCTAATTAGAGCAGTGCAGAGGAAGCGTGGTGGTTAGGAGAGTTTAAGACTAATGAGGCTAGGATGGATGAATGTTGAGTATTATTTTGATGAGGTTAGAATCGATTCGTTATATGTGTAATTCTAATTTAAATTGTAGTTATAGACCTGATTTGGATTCCATGCCTATGCATAAATTAAGTGTTTCTGAATTGGCCTTTGGCCATACTTGTAATTCTGTGAGTTGGTTGATATTGGTTGTATATATAAAATGATGAACCTGAGTTTAACTATATGTCTCGACAAAATGTGTACTTGCATATTTGGTACATTGCATTATATCCTGTTTTATATTTGATTTGACATTCATGCATTTTGATATTCGGAGGGTTGGGTACCACACCAGTACATGTTAATTGTCTATTGATATTTATGGGGTTAGGTACCATGTTGGTACAGTACATGGATTGAGCTCATCCCCGGTAGTTTATTACTATTGGCCAGATAAGTCTCTTTGGTAGGTGAGTATGAATATAGATAAGGAGTTGCTGGTCATGGTTTCATTGTTGCATATGTATAGTCATTGATTGCTCATTGCAAATCGTAAAGTGTTGCATTGAAAATTGAGGTAGCATTATACTACACTTGAGAAGTAATTAAGTGATGAATGGTTTGGTGTCCATCTACACTTGTGGGAATTGGAGGAGTCATGGACCCCTCCCTTTTTTATTGATTGAAGTATATTTGTGATTGAAATTGTGAAATTAGTGATAAGGTGGAGATTGGGCTTGTTGAGTTATTGGTTGTCTAAGTGGTTATTTGTGGATGGTAAATTGTTGGTTGAAACTATTTGTTATGTGTTGATTTCTAATTTATTCATAGTTGGTTTATATTTAAGTGTGGTAGTGCTTATTGGTTAGTGGATATATTTGTTGAGTTGGGTGACTTTTACTCTTTGATAATTATTGTGACATAGCTTTAATTTGATAAGAGGATAGTGGAATCGTGGTTAGCGTAGAGACATTATTGGTATTACTGATTTATAGAGTTTATTATGGAGGTAGTATTTTTGTGTAAGCATGGTACCAATATCTAATAATTATAGGTTAGTTCTTAAGCTGGAGATATGAGGAGTTGACTAAGTAGATATGTTTTGCAGGTTTAGTGAGGAAGTTATATTTATTAGACAAAATTGGTTGGTTCACTTGTAATTAAATTAGTCATCCCAGCTAATAAGATAGACTCAAACATAGACTAAGAAGGTGGTATTGGTAATGGAAATGGTGTACTTGGTGTCGAACTAATATATGAACTGTCAGTATTTCTTTTTGTAAATTCTATATGATGTTTTCATGATCTAACCCTAGTTGACCGATGATAACTGCCAGTACTTGTGGTGTACTAATACTACTCTTGCTATATCCCCTTTTTGGTATATAGATATGTTGCAGTTTGACTAGGAGTTTCTTTTATGGACCAACAGTCATTCAGCATCAACTTCCGCATCTCTTTCTATGGAAGTTTTGTCTTTACCCATTATTGTTCTTTTCATAGAATCTCTTGTACATATCTAGACTAAGTATTGGATATCATTGTTAGTATTAATGTTGTAAATAAAAGTTGTAGAAACCTTAGGTTTATGATTATGTTTATTTATGATTTGGAATTGTTAATTCAAATAAAGTTTTACTGATTTTCCACATAATAATTGATTGGGTGGTGAGGGTTCTCCTATCTATTTAGAATAGAGTAGGGTGCCCGTACAATACCATAATTTGGATCGTGACATAGAACGTATCTAGCTACAACATTGACAGGCATTAACCAAGTTGAGAAAATTTCCTGGGATATTATAAAGTATCATTTATAGCGTTCTTACATTCATGTCTAATTCCCATAACATTTTACGGAACCTTAACCAACTATTTCCCCTTCTATATCCAGGTACAATTATTGTTTTGGCTACAAATGGCAACGCTCTTCATCCCTACGAGAAATTTCTCGATAACAACTGTAGGAGGCACTATTTAGATATGCAAATTCGAGGAATCACTCTCGAGCGTGCATTCATGATTGATTTGGTGGATGAGGAAGTGCTAGAATTTTATACCCGATTGGAGGAGCTAGGTTGGGAGACACTAGTGCAGTCGACAAATAGCTGCAACAAGGATCGTGTGAGGGAGTTCTATGCTTCCCTCCCTACTATGGATTGGAATCAGGTGAAACCTATCATCAAAATTGAAGGTGAAGTTATCCTATAGGCGCAGATGTGATAAACTGGATCTTGGGAGTGCCTAAACCCTCGAATAATGACTACAGAGCAAAGGAGAGGAAGAATAATGGCCAGTTGTTGGCCAACATGCTAGTGGTGGAATGCCAGAGGGAGAAGGTTCCTTGTGCTCGTACCACGAAGAGAATTAAGAGTACCTATTTCACTGCAGAGGCTCGATGATGGCTAAACTTGGTCTCTTGGAGGATTTTTCCTTCAAGAAATGTCACTAATGTGACTTACTCGGATGCCTTGGTTGCAGCTTGTGTCCTTGCTCAAATAGATGTCAACGGGGGGGGAGGGGGGGGGAGCAGATTTTAGCATAGTGAAAGTCCTTATTTAGTTACCAGAAGGATCTATTCCTTACCTCTCTGATTACCGAGTTGTACCAGAAGCTGAAGGTGCTGGTGTAGCCAGAGGATGTTTTGATTGAATGTGACACGCCCCTCGACCCTCTGAAGGTGAAGGGTGCTCAATCAAGGAACAAGAAGAAGAGGAAGACTGGTTCAAATGAGGAGAATAGTGAGACTTAGGGGGAAGATGTTTTGGGGACTATCTATCCAAGGTCGTCAGGGCTCTTTGATTATATGGAGTCGGATCTAGCTACAATGAAAGCTTGGCGGGAGAAGATGCCCTTTCTTTCTGAAGAGTCCACCTCTTCCAGCACTGCCATCCCCTAGGAACTTCATGTTGCCTACACTACTTTGGCCCAGGACCTCATAGATCTCTGAAAGGATTTGGAGGCTGACAAGAAGAAGAGGTGCTCCTGGGACTGGCTGTTGGTTTACCTGTGAAAGGGTATGAAGGTCGTCCTAGATTTCATCAACTTAGATAAGAAGTATCCCAAGGTGAGGATGATTGATTCTCAGGAGTTTTCATTCTTGAGTGGGTTAGAAGACGATGGTTCTAAATCCTTCAAGGCGACGAGGTGACCAGTTAGGACTTGGCATGGTACTCCTAGTTTTTCCACATTCCCCCCAACTCAGATTTTTAATTGGTTTTGCCACTATGTGGGCACATTTTATACATCTCTTATTTATCGAATTCGAATATTTATCATTGATTTTGTAATTACGATGTCGTTGGTGGCATCCTTGAATAAAGGCCTTGTTTGTAGGCCCTTTCCCTTGCTTTTATGACATAGTTTTTGGTATGGAAAATCATCCTCGAATCGATGTTTAGAAAAAAAATGGAACTCTAAAATAGGGCATACAACTTACCACCTCCATCCACTACGATGATATTCTACCTGTTGCAGCGACCTCACTATAGCACTCAAGGGGCCGTTATAGCGAGTCCGCTGTAGCGGGAAAGAGACCAGCTATGGCGAGATCGACAAGTTAGCATCACCTACTAAGGTGGGCAGGCTTTTGCTATAGCGGTACCCCCACTGCTATAGTAGCCCTAGCCAGTAGCCTAGGGATATTTTGATTCCTTTCCCCTTGACATGATTCAACATTACCAACACAATTTTTGGGGACCTAATTTTACCTGCGATGCTCTAACCTTCAAACTATTGGAATTGACTTATACAATCCATATATCGTAGTTCATCATAAACTCAATGTACATTGGTTTCATATTATCAATATTATAATTTAAGGATTAACCAAATAGTTTACCAAAATTCATACCACAGTAGTAAGCCCCGACTCTTATCGACAGATACCAATTGGAATTGACTAGGTTTCATTTGCAAACTCATCAAGATACTAATGGAAATCAACTAGATTCCAATTGCGGTTGTAGAGATACCAATTAGAATTGACTAGATAGCAATTGGAATCAACTACGTAGACAACAAACCGAGGTAGCACGATAGGAAAGAATAAAAGGAAAGACTCCTAGATGGCTCATCGCTCCCTGAGTATTTGATGAGGACGTCAACACATCAATCTACATGACTATAATCGACATTGCCCTTGTACTTGTGATATCGGTAACCTAGAACTCCAATACCAACTATCACAACCCAAATTATGGAATTGTGTGGGCACCTACTCTATTATAATTAGATAGTAGAACCCTTACCACCCAACCAGTTATTATGTGGAAATTTAGTTCATAACCACTACATAGTAAAACAGTTTAATTATTTATATTAAATGAAATTATCTACTGAAGTTCTTAACAAGAATGATTACTCAACACCTTACAATATTACCCAAAACCTAGTCTAAACATGTACAAGAGCTCCTAATAAGATTAAGAATAAAATAAATACAAACACAACTTCAATCGGTGAGAGTGATACAAAAATTTCTGATGAATATTCGCCATCCACATAAGAGACTCCTAGTCAACATGCAACATATCTACATCCCAAAAGGGATGATGCAAGAGTAGTATCAATACACCATATATACTGGTAGGCATTATTGATCGACCTAGGTTAGATCACATATTATCATATAAAATTTATATGTACAAATCATGACAATCTCAATTAATCAATTTACACTAGTTCACATTTCACCTTACGATTTGCCATATTAATGGAATTTACAATTATCCTTCTCAACCAAATTAACCATTTCTATTACGCTAACATTCTAACTTTATTAATGTAAATTCCATAAACCATCACCCAGTGCTATCTAGCGAATCTATGGTAAGACAAATTCCACTAACGGTCCAATTCATAGTCCACTAATTACACATTACAAGAACACATCAAAATCATCCTCGCAATAATCGACAACTATCAGTAAATAATATAAGTATCCTAAGTGGCCCCAACTATTCATTCCCTATGATACCTACTACCATAATAAGAACCATATGCATAATTAAATCAGGATCTTTGTGCACTTGAATTCTACAATTACAACACTCAACACAACATCATAAAAATGACAACAATCTTACAAGGGTAGTACAAATTATACCTCAAAACAATCATATGCAATACATGTCACACATACATAATTATCACGTTGTGTACACATACCAAGGGGACTTATATGCCCAAAGTCATGACCTTAAGGGGACCAAATTTTTCCATGTACTAAACCAGTGTGGCAACCGACCCTCCAAATATATCCATATAGGATCTTACCATTATTATCACTCAAATATAACACAATACACCAATAATATAAGTACATAATTTAGTTATGACACTTAGTTAATTTCAATTCCATCGAACTCATGTAAATATCAACCAAGCTCACAAAATCAAAAGTATGCCTGAAGGCTAATTCACAAATATTCAACTTAGGTATAGGCATGCAGTCAAAATCAAGTCTAAAATTACAGTATAAGGTACATAGTTTTCTTTACCTAATCGACTTTTCTTATATCCTATCCAATCACCCAAAGGTTCATAGTCGTTGCATAGTTTAATCACCAGCCCAACATTCATATCTACCCAATGTTACGCTCCTCATGATTATTATCCTCTATTTCATGACAACTATACGGCCACCCTTGACAACACACTGACCTAGGTCCCTTTTTTGTTACGGCACTATCATTCCCTCATCACACCCTAATCTTATTACAAGATTTTAGTAATAAATACCCCCTTCAAACACTTATAAGTCAATTTCCAATCCCTTTATTAGGGTTTTAAGGTGCCTTTTATCTGTGGAAGCTTTATCTATTCCCTTATCGTACTAAAGTCACATTCTACACGTTGTAATTTATCAACAAAAAGATATAATCACAATTTCCAACATGGAGTTCATAGATGGTTACATTAATATAAGAAATAGGCCTTTTTACGTCACTTTTACATTGTCATCCATCCAAACTCCGTGCCCTCATGGCTAATCATGATTCTCTCATATAAACTACATTCCATACACATTTACTAACCATAGTCTACTACAATCAAATCATAACCTACCTCGTTGCCGAGAAGCTGCAATGGAAGGAACGAATTCTGGTCATCAATTTCATTCTAACAAGTTTGATGGAGGAATTACGGAGAAAAAGGATGAAGTTGCAATCCATTAGAGCCTTGCCTCTCCACTTTAGTAGTTTTTAGTTCAAGAACAACTCTAAAGCATTTTTAGGAGGAGGCAATTATTTTAAAATAAGACTGGGTGAAATTAGGGATTAAAATCTCGGGGTAGTCACTGTTGGTTCCCACTATAGTGGCCTAGGTCTCACTATACAGACCCACAATAGCAGACATGGACCAGCTATAATGGTTCTAGGCAGTCCACCTGCCCTTTTTTTATTTTTCTTCAAAATTCTAGTAATTCCTAACTATGGCGAACCCCGACTTAAACTCAACTCGATGTACAACAACAACAACGTACCTAATAATATCCTACAAGTGAGGTATAAGGAGGGTAATGTGTACGCAGACCTTACCACTACCTCAAGGAGGTAGAAACGATGTTCCCAAAAGACCCACAGCTCAAGTGTAGTAAATCCAAGTATAAAGAAGAGGAACACATTGAAGATAATATGGCAACATGAGACAATGAAGAATCTACCATTAAAACAATAATAAACCATAAAATAGTGTGATAATCAAATGATAATAATTGACAACAAAGACAGATATCTACAGCTAAACCCTATGCTACCATACTATGACTCCAACACTCCTACCTGACTAATTTTCTACGCTAATGCATTTCCTCTGTATTCCCATATCTAAGGTCATGTCCTCGGTAACCTGAATATGCATCATGTCCTATATAATCACATCCCCCTAATACTTCTTTGGCCTACTTCTACCCCTCTTCGTACCCACTATATCCAACCTCTTGCACCTCCTCACTGAGGCTTCTGAACCTAGCCTTATCATATGTCTAAACCATCTCAATATCTTTTCCCTCATCTTGTCTATCACAAAGGCCACTCCTACCTCATCTTCAATGGCCTCATTCTTGATTTTATCACACCTATTATGCCTGCACACCCATCTTAAAATCCTCATTTCTGTGACATGTATCTTCTGAACATGGGAGTTTTTGACTGGACAAAACTCTACCTTATACAACAATATCAGTCTAACCACCACTCTATAAAAATTTCTTTTAAGTTTCAATGGTATCTTCTTATTATATAAGACTCCAGAGGCAAGCCTCCACTTCATACACACCACACCAATACTATAAGTGACATCAATATCGATGTCCCTACTAAATTGGACAATGGAACCAAGATATTTGAAACTAGCCGCACTTTCATACCTTCCTCTTGTAACCCCTCACTAAATTTTCACTCCAAATACTCCATTTTGGTTCTGCTTACATTAATCCCTTTAGCCTTTAGGGTTTCTCTCCATACCTCCATCCTATCATTCACTCTGCTATGCATCTCATCAATCAGTACTATGTCATTTTCAAATAACATACACTAAGGCACTTCATTCTGGATGAACCATGACAATACATCCATTATCATGGAAAAGAGGAATGGAATAAGACCTGATCCTTGCTGCAACCCCATTTTCATAGGAAAATGCTCTGAGTATCCTCCTACTATTCTAACATACATTATTGCTCCATCATACATGTCCTTTATAACCCTAATGTAAGCCATCAATACACCTCTAGCCTCAAGGCACCTCCAAAGGAATTCCCTGAAAACATTGTCTTAGGCCTTCTCAATGTCAATGAACACCATATGCAAGTCCTGCTTCTTTTCCTGGTATTTCTCCATTAATATCCTTATAAGATGGATGGCTTCCATACTAGATCTCCCTAACATGAATCCAAACTGGTTCTCAAAAAGAGACACACCTCTCCGTAGCCTCTTCTTAACTACTCACTCCCAAACTTTCATAGAGTGACTTAACAATTTGATACTCTTATAGTTGTTATAGTTTTGAATATCGCCCTTATTCTTGTACAATGGAACCATTGTAGTCTACCTCCATTCCTTAGGCATCTTAGCCATTATAAAAATAACATTGAACAACCTATTCAACCACTCCATACCTGCCCTATTTGAGCTATTCTAAAACTCCACTAGGATCTCATCAGGTCCAGTTACTCGGCCCATATTCATCTTGATAATAATACATACCACTTCCTCAACCATAATACAACCACTGCAACATCCCGTACCTTCCCGACCCTACTTGACAACCTTGAACCATGTTTAATCTAGGTTCGAGAGCAATAAGAACGTATTTTGTATTGTTATTGATGGAACATTTGATATTATGCTAGTAAGAGTGATGAAACCCTTGTGGGAAAAGTTTATGACCTTTGGAGTGGAAAAAACGAAGCTTGAATGACTCCTAAATAGAGGTTCTTAAAGACAAGAGGCAAGCTAAAGATTAGAAATTGAAGTATCCAACAAAATCCGCAACGAAAAGTCAAAAAACGGAATTTTTTCAAAAATTTTGGGCCAGGCGCCCCCAAGGGCGTGCCAGGCCACTTTTGGCCAGAATTTTTCTGGCCCAGGCAGCAAGGTGGCTCGCCAGTCGGCATGCTAGGCTAGGTTTTGCAAAAAAAATTCTTCGACCAATAGTCTATAAATAGGACTCTGGGGTTATGGAATCATTACTCCATCGTAGTAAGGATACTCTTGAGTGAGTATAGCATCCAAGTTGGGTTTAATTCATCGTCATAATTATTCTATCAAATTTTGTTCAATTAAACCATAAGTGGCTAGAATTTCTTATTTGGAGATTGAGGCCACAAATAGGAGTCTCATGAGTTGAATGTTGTCATGAAACTTATAGAATTCTTTAAACATGAGATATATGATGTATTACACATTGAATTTGGTGGGCTAAGATGACATGTGTTATTGGGCTCAATTTAAAGCCCAAAAGAAAGCCAAAAGACATGGCTCAATGGGTCAAATGACCCATTCTTCCATTTGACCAAGTAAAACACCTCAATTATTTATTAAATGTGGCTAAGGATGACCATGAGATTTATATAAAGACACAAAGGGCTGATTTGATTCATTAAAAACCCGCATGCCTTTTGAGATATTTCCAAACCCATTTCTCTCAACTCAAACCCTAAGGCAACCCTTTCTCTTTGGTAAAGATCATCACTTTGCAAGACTTGGTAAGTGTCTACTCTCATGGATTAATTTATTATATGCTTAATATGGTATGTATATCATGATGGTTGTGTTGACAAGGTGTTGAATAATGCCCTTTTTCTGTTTGCTAAAAGATGTACCATCTATGGGATTTAAAATTAAAAGGAGACTTGAGGTTTGAATAAAAGTGAATGGTATGGATGAGATGTCGACATGTATGGTGTGATTATGTTCCTTAACTTATTATTTTGCTATAAGTGTAAATTGTGGGATTATTGTCGATATATGGTTATGAAGTGTATTGAGGTGACTTGATGGATTCATTGTGATGTAGTGTTGATGAGAAAATGTAAAGGAGGAACTTGGAGTGAAAAGATATTAGTTTATGATGTATTGGTCAATGTATGGAATATTGTGGTATTGTTGGTATGATAATGCCATGACTAGTATTGTAAAGGGTGAAACAATGTTATAGGGCAATCATGTAGCTCATGGTCGTCTTATACACCTGGAATGTAGCTTGTGGTTAATGTTGGTTCCGTTATGTACTTGTGATGTAGAGTGAAACGTAAGGAAGGAGATGAATTATTGTACTCACATATTGGATTGTGTATTCATATTGGGAAGACAAGGTATGTAAGGTTACTCTTTCCGTATCCTTCTGCAGCATATTGTTTATATTGACATTGGGCTTGTTCCATTCCGAGGGGTTTTGGAGTATATCAATTCAAATTGACATATATTGTTATTCACATGTGTCCTATTCTTAGATGAATTATGATTTACTTATCTCTTATTCATTGACTGAAGTTCCAAAGCTGTCATACCGTTGAAATTTCTAAAAGAACTATCTCAAAAGAGAGTAATGATGTAAAGAGAATCTATTTATTCTTGAATAGCTTTCCCAATCATGTCATGTTCCCAAGTCCAATAATATTATGATTATCTTTGTACCAATCTCATGAAGTGAAGGAGTGAAGTAATATATATGTGTGCTTCAAATAATGTTATAACTTCGAATATATCAATCTCTCATAAGTGAATGAATCAAACTCTTGCAAGTAAAGGTAAGAATCTCTCAAAAAGTAAAATGCATATATGGGGTTGATGTTTGAGAACCGGGATGACTCAAAGGGGAACATAAGCCTAGCTCAAGCGTACCCTAATACTATTCACTACCCACTAATAAAGTGGATGATTACCCACCAAAAGGTGGATGACTACCCACTAATTAAGTGGAATACTAACCACTAATAAAGTGGATGACTACCCACCAAAAGGTGGATGACTACCCACCAATAAGGTGGATGACCATAATAACCCACCAATAAGGTGGATGACTAATAAAGATGACGAATATAAAAGTAAGGAAAATAATAAATGTAAGACGCATGGTTCCACACATTCAGAACGAGAGTTTATCCACATTGACTATTCTCTCATATTTTATTCCATTGACATTCTTATGTATGATGTAGTTTATTATAGCCTTACATACTCAGTACATTCTTTGTAAAGGGGGGCTTACTTTAAATGCTGTAGGCGCAGGTGCCAGTAGACCTCCACAGTAGGTTGCTGGTTTTTTGTAGATCATTGGTGAGCTCCAGTTGGTTCAGGGCTTTTCGAGTCACAGCTGTACATTTGTTTTGTTGTTGTAAATGTTGGACAAAGCAGGGACTTGTCCCGACTTTAAGTTGGTGTTTTAGATGCATCTGTTAGTGGCTTTTGGTGATGTATGTGGGTATATGAATGAAATAGAAGTATGTCTGTTTGACTTAATGGCCCTAACGGCCAAGTTTCATAGATATATATAGCATATGTTTCCATGACTTCTGCATAGTTGTATAAGGTGTAATGAGGTTCATACGAAGACATGTATATGAATGGACAAGAGAAAAGATTGGTTCTCTCGAGCCTTATCGTCTTCGAGTGCCAGTCCATTTCGAATGGAATTCAGGGCGTGACAGAAGTGATATCAGAGCAGGTTGTTCTAAGGGTGTCTATAAAGTCGTGTCTGAGTAGAGGCTTGCTTATGGATGTGTTGCACGCCACATTTATAAGTAGGAGGATACAAGACATTTAGGAGTTGTTTCATTTCTATATTTCTAGATCGTGCAATAGAGCTAATGTTGTAAGTGAAAATTGTATCTGACCATGGAATTGGTTTTCTTGTTATAGTAAAATATCGATCACAAGACAAGGTAGAGGCAAGGGTAAGCAGGTAGATATGCCTTCGAGAGAAGGAATGAGTAAATCACCACCTGACCAAGTTAGTCAAGGTGGGGCTGACGCTGAAATTGCATCGCGGTCTTCTTCTACTCTTCCATTTCCTGAAGAGTAGAGGGGTAGAGAAGTACCCGTGGAACCTCCCATGAACGCCACTGACCAGGATTTAAGAAATGCAGTGCATATGTTGACCCAACTAGTTGCTGCACAAACTCAAGGACAAATTAGTCCAATGACAGGCAATGACAGTAAGGCTAGAGTAGCTAGTCGGAGGACACAAGATTTTCTAAAATTAGACCCTCCTATATTTACTGGGTCAGACCCAAAAGCAGATCCACAGGACTTTCTAGATCAAATTCAAAGGGCTCTAGAGGTTATGCATGTGATTGGTATAGAAACAGTTGAACTTGCGGCCTATAGATTGAAAGGTGAAGCTATATTATGGTATGAAAACTGGAAAAGATCGAGGGGTATTGATGTACCTCCAACTGGTTGGGAGGAATTCAAAACGGCCTTTCTTGATCACTACCTCCCATATGAGATCCGACAGGCACGTGCAGACCAATTTCTAAATCTCCGTCAGGGGGATGTGAGTGTTAGAGAATACAGTTTACAATTTAACTCTTTGGCTCGATATGCTCCGAATATAGTGGCCACGATTGACAGAAAGAGTCCATCGATATGTGGACAGATTAGAGCCATATTTGGTAAGGGACTGTACCATTGCTGCTTTGAACAAAGATATGGACATAGCTAGAATACAGGCCTTTACACAAAAGATGGAGGATCAGAGGCAACGAAGGAGGGTACATGAATTTGAAAGAGGGCCTTCAAAGAGGGCTAGACCTATGGGACAGTTTATGGTGTCCCAAGGAGGATCTGGGCCTCATAGTTCTTCTCAACCGCCTAGACCATCATTTTCTTCCCCTATAGTAGCTATGTCATCACAGTTTTGAGGGTCTAGAGGCATTCATGCGGGGCAGAGCAGTGTGGTTCGAGGTTCAAAGATAATAAGGTTTTATCGTCAACTGTGCCAGCACTGTGGGAAGTTTCATTCAGGGTAATGTTGGTATGTACCAAATGTTTGCTTGCGGTGTGGTATGTCAGGGCATATTACGAGAGAGTGTCTGCAAGGGGACACGGGTAGAGGTGTTAGAGGAGCAGCTAGTTCCAGTGGAGCCCAGAATCGCACCTATGCTCTATTCGACCGACAGAATTTGGAGGTTTATCCTGATGAGGTTATAGGTATACTATCTGTCTCTTCACATAATGTATATGCACGGATTGATCCGATCTCTACCCTATTATATGTTACTCCATCTATTACTGTGAAATTTAATGGGACACCAGGGTTATTAGTTAAGTCAATTGAAGTATTTCCACATGTCAGTGAATTATAGTTAAAAGAGCATATCGTAATGGTATAGTCGATGTTTGTGATCATGTTACGATGGTTGATCTTATGGAGATGAAAATGAAAGATTTTAAATGTTGTAATGGGTATGAAGTGGTTGGCTTCTTGTTATGTCATGAAGATTGCCAAGCTAAGAAAGTATATTTCCAATTTCTTCCACAAAAGACCGTCCTTGAGTGGAAAGGTAAATTTGTTTCTTATCCTGAGGTAAGGAAAACGATGTCCAAGGTATACACATATCAGCTAGTAAAACTTAGTATTTCCCCGTAGGGTGCACCAGTGTTGTTTGCACAAAAGACAAATGACACATTGAGACTGTGTATTGATTATCGACAACTGGATGAGGTAACAGTCAAAAATACAGAAAGTTTGGGTATACAAGTGAATTCGGGTACAGTTTTTCATCCTTAAACAGGTGGACAAGCAGAACGTATCATCCAGACCCTTGAAATTATGTTACCAGCTTATCAAAATGGTATCTTACAAAGGTTTATATAAAAGAAAGTTTAAATCATCAATTGGATGATTTAGAGCGAGTGGACCTGCCTTACTTGGGGTTAGATTTTGTTCACTAAGCTATAGAGGAGGTTAAGGTGGTACAATAGTAGCTACAAGCTAACACAAGTCATATGTCGAGATCCATTGCTTTTATTGAAAATGTACAATTATTGGGGGATCTCACTTGTGAAGAGGTACTACTTACAATTCTAGGTCGATAAGCGAAAGCAATGAGAAATAAAGAAGCAGTTTTCGTAAAGGCACTATTGGCGAAATTAGCATGTAGAAGAAATCACAAGGGAAACCAAAGGAAAAATGAAATCTAAAGTACTCGTAATTGTTGTACACGAATGAAAGAGTTCAAGATACGAAATTGGAGTCATAATAAGTAAGTCTTTACAAGTATTATGTGTGTATATGACAATATGAAGGATTCACTTCGACTTAAGTTATTACAATGAGACAATGTTACTAACATTCGAGGACGAATGTTACTAAGGGGGGAAGAATGTAACACCCCATACCTTCCCGACCCTACTTGACAACCTTGAACCATGTTTACTCCAGGTTCGAGAGCAATAAGAATGTATTTTGTATTGTTATTGATGGAACATTTGATATTGTGCTAGTAAGTGTGATGAAACCCTTGTGGGAAAAATTTATGACCTTTGGAGAGGAAAAAATGAAGCTTGAATGGCTCCTAAATAAAGGTTCTTAAAGACAAGAGGCAAGCTAAAGATTAGAACTTGAAGTATCCAACAAAATTCGCAACGAAAAGTCGAAAAATGGAATTTTTTCAAAAATTTTGGGCCAGGAGCGCCCAAGGGCATTCCAGGCCACTTTTGGCCAGAATTTTTCTGGCCCAGGCAGCAAGGAGGCACGCCAGGAGTCGTGCCAGGCTGGTTTTTGAAAAAAAATTTCTTCGACCAATAGTCTATAAATAAGACTTTAGGGTTATGGAATCATTACTCCATCGTAGTAGGGCTACTCTTGAGTGAGTTTAGCATCCAAGTTGGGGTTAATTCATCGTCATAATTATTCTATCAAATTTTGTTTAATTAATCCATAAGTGGCTAGAATTTCTTATTTGGAGATTGAGGCCACGAATAGGAGTCTCGTGAGTTGAATGTTGTCGTGACACTTATAGAATTCTTTAAACATGAGACATATGATGGATTACACATTGAATTTGGTGGGCTAAGATGACATGTGTTATTGGGCTCAATTTAAAGCCTAAAAGAAAGCCAAAAGACATGGCTCAATGGGTCAAATGACCCATTCTTCCATTTGACCAAGTAAAACACCTCAATTATTTATTAAATGTGGCTAAGGATGACCATGAGAATTATATAAAGACACAAAGGGCTGATTTGATTCATTAAAAACCCGCATGCCTTTTGAGATATTTCCAAACCCATTTCTCTCAACTCAAACCCTAAGGCAACCCTTTCTCTTTGGTAAAGATCATCACTTTGCAAGACTTGGTAAGTGTCTACTCTCATGGATTAATTTATTATATGCTTAATATGGTATGTATATCATGATGGTTGTGTTGACAAGGTGTTGAATAGTGCCCTTTTTCTGTTTGCTAAAAGATGTACCATCTATGGGATTTAAAATTAAAAGGAGACTTGAGGTTTGAATAAAAGTGAATGGTATGGATGAGATGTCGACATGTATGGTGTGATTATGTTCCTTAACTTATTATTTTGCTATAAGTGTAAATTGTGGGATTATTGTCGATATATGGTTATGAAGTGTATTGAGGTGACTTGATGGATTCATTGTGATGTAGTGTTGATGAGAAAATGTAAAGGAGGAACTTGGAGTGAAAAGATATTAGTTTATGATGTATTGGTCAATGTATGGAATATTGTGGTATTGTTGGTATGATAATGCCATGACTAGTATTGTAAAGGGTGAAACAATGTTATAGGGCAATCATGTAGCTCATGGTCGTCTTATACACCTGGAATGTAGCCTGTGGTTAATGTTGGTTCCGTTATGTACTTGTGATGTAGAGTGAAACGTAAGGAAGGAGATGAATTATTGTACTCACATATTGGATTGTGTATTCATATTGGGAAGACAAGGTATGTAAGGTTACTCTTTCCGTATCCTTCTGCAGCATATTGTTTATATTGACATTGGGTTTGTTCCATTCCGAGGGGTTTTGGAGTATATCAATTCAAGTTGACATATATTGTTAGTCACATGTGTCCTATTTTTAGATGAATTATGATTCACTTATCTCTTATTCATTGACTGAAGTTCCAAAGCTGTCATACCGTTGAAATTTCTAAAAGAACTATCTCAAAAGAGAGTAATGATGTGAAGAGAATCTATTTATTCTTGAATAGCATTCCCAATCATTTCATGTTCCCAAGTCCAATAATATTATGATTATATTTGTACCAATCTCATGAAGTGAAGAAGTGAAGTAATATATATGTGTGCTTCAAATAATGTTATGACTTCGAATATATCAATCTCCCATAAGTGAATGAATCAAACTCTCGCAAGTAAAGGTACGAATCTCCCTAAAAGTAAGGAATAAAGTAATGCATATATAGGGTTGATGTTTGAGAACCGGGACGACTCAAAGGGGCACATAAGCCTAGCTCGAGCGTACCCTAATACTATTCACTACCCACTAATAAAGTGGATGACTACCCACCAAAAGGTGGATGACTACCCACCAGAAGGTGGATGACTACCTACTAATAAAGTGGAAGACTACCCACTAATAAAGTGGATGACTACCCACCAAAAGGTGGATGACTACCCACCAATAAGGTGGATGACCATAATAACCCACCAATAAGGTGAATGACTAATAAAGATGACGAACATAAAAGTAAGGAAAATAATAAATGTAAGACGCATGGTTCCACACATTTCGAACGAAGGTTTATCCACATTGACTATTCTCTCATATTTTATTCCATTGACATTCTTATGTATGATGTAGTTTATTAGAGCCTTACATACTCAGTACATTCTTTGTACTGACCCCCTTGGAGGCTTACTTTAAATGCTGTAGGCGTAAGTGCCAGTAGACCTCCACAGTAGGTTGTCAGTTATTTGCAGATCATTGGTGAGATCCAGTTGGTTTGGGGCTTTCCAAGTCACAACTGTATATTTGTTTTGTTGTTGTAAATGTTGTATAAAGCGGGGACTTGTCCCGAATTTAAGTTGGTCTTGTAGATACATCTGTTAGAGGCTTTTGTAGACGTATGTGGGTATATGAATGAAAGAGAAGTATGTCTGTTTGACTTAATGGCCCAAACGGCCAAGTTTCGTAGATATATATAGCATATGTTTCCATGAATTCCACATAGTTGTATAAGGTATAATGAGGTTCATACGAAGACATGCATATGAATGGATAGGAGCAAAGATTGGTTCTCTCGAGCCTTATCAACTTCGGGTGCCAGTCCGTTCTGAATGGGATTGGGGGCGTGACAACCACAATATCAAAAAACCCCATGTCTCTGAGAGTTCTCCAAATCCCTCAGCACAATAGCTCTATCACCTACTTTGTTTAATAGTTTGTGAAAGTAGGCTTGCCATCTTTTCTTGATGAGCGCCTCATCAGCCAAGGCCTTGTCGTCTTCATCCTTGATGCACTTCACTTGATCCAGGTCTCAAGCCTTGCTCTCCTATTTCTTTGAAAGCCTATAAAGTTTCTTATCATCACTTTTGTCCTCTAGATCCGCATAGATTTCTTCAAAGGATGTCGTCATAGCTTTAGTGCCTGCTAACTTTGCTACTATCCTAACCACCTTATAGATTTCCTTATTCTTCCTCCTCATTCAATATAAATTTATAAAGTTGGGTATTTTATCGCGACATCATTAATAAAGATAGAGAGGGTCATTACATGATATTTGGACAAAACACTTTGTGGTTCATTATTTGACCTAACAGTCTCGAAAGTGAAAAATCATGAATAAAGAGGATCTTCTAAGTATCATTTTCTATTCATTGAATTGAAGTCAAGATTCTTCAAAACCCTAGAAGTTGGGGAAAACCCTCAAAGCTTAAAGGCACAATGACACAAATGCTCAATCATGTGTCCTTCCATCTTTCGACGGGACAGGCTCACCCTAGAGCACTCTCGATCGCTCTCCAACACTTATGGGGAAAATGACTCTATGCTAGGGACTTTCAATTGGGACAATGCGACCCCCCTAAACATTTCCTACCAATAGTAGACAGCGCTATAAAGCTTCCAGAAATAAGAAAAAAAATACTAGGGAATGTTGCCAAGTTCATAAAATGGCTAAAAAAATCAAACTCGTGACACGTCCATATAAGACGACTTCACTCTGTCACATCGTCAGAGAGAATCAGACTCAGACCTGATGCATAAATTGATCATCCAATAGTGAGAATTTGAGGCCATGTCTTAAACACCCTCGGGGAAGACTCTAACATGAGGAACCCTCAAATTATTGTGACAAAAACAACAACTCATCCTCCACAAAGAATCCTAAATTGAAAATGAATAAAAGAAAGAATTCCTCTCTTGATGACACGTTCTATAGTACTCGGAGACATTGAGACTTAGCAGCACAACCATAAAAACAAATAGGGATCCCTCCTAAACCATACATTATTAATAAACAAACTTAAAATATTCTATCGCCAGGCTAAGAGCTAATTACGCCCTAAGCTCACATATGAATTTGCAAGAAACATATAAAATAAAAATCAATTGGCATCTATCTTCTATCATTGCCTTTAACGACTCAACACTTAGAAACTCAGCCATAAAATTATTTGAGCAAACTCTATGATGGAACACGCTTAGGGTATAACCTTCTTAGGATACTCACAGAAAAGGCAATCACTACCACATCGAGTATAATCAATCTCTTGAGAAAACATGCTTAGTAAAGTCTAACAGTTAACAAATTTGAGTTTATTAATCAGGAAAGAAATACAATGAAATGTTATTGTACACAATTTTAGTAAACATAAAGGTACATAAATAGATAAAAGGCATCAAGGTCATACATCAAAACGTTACACAAATTCCATCTCCCATAGTCCCACGAATGGGTTACAAAGGCAACAAACTATAAGATCTTAAAATGGACTCGGTAAAAGCACGATGTGAAAGCTTCGACCTCAGGGATGCATAGGATAAAGCTCAAAGTCATCTCTCAAAACTCACTCAAGTAGTCTTGTTTGCTGAGAAACTCTTATTTGTGAAAGTTACTCTGCAGCAAGTAGGGTTTATCGTTGCGTCTACATACCGATCCAAAGCCTGAGTGTCCTTAAATAAGGGCACACTACTCACAAAAGGCAATGCAAAATTTGAGAAGTATGGAGAAATAATTATGGGAAAAGTCTTCAAGGATAGAAATAGGAACCTACACTAGAAAAGACCGCAGGTAAGGTTTCTATCCCCAAAAATTCCCTTAAAAGACACGCCCCTATGAAGGCCTTCTCCTACATGGGTATCCCCTTCAATTGCAGTCAAAGGCTACCCGAAGCCAAGAGGCACCCTTTTTAAAGTTTCAAGTACCTTAGATGCAACTCGCATCTCGGAGGGTTGCTTTGATAGATCAACCGATCTCGAGTCCTATGTCTACTGATCAGTGAAGAGTCACCTCTCACCCTTATTGTTCTCGGCCTCATATATAGTTTTTACCCTATTCTCATCACAATCCTCACTGTCATAACTCTAGGTTTTACACCAGGATCAAATATGAGGATAAGGCAAAAACAAAGGGAGAAACACATACCAAGATCGAAATATTTAAGAAAGTCAAGAATGAATGGCATGAAAGAAACACTTTCCTCTTTATTTTTAGTTTCCTCTCTCTCTCTTAGTGTTATAAAGAGGCATTGTGCAGAATGAAAGAATCGTACCTGAACGACTGTTTCTTATAGTATAAAGCTCATTTAATACAAAAAAGCTAAAAAGTCATAGATGATTGCTGCATAGATGGTAAAACTTGATTTGGTTGAATCACGAAACAACATTTTCTAAGAATGATGTGAGAAATGAGGTATCTAAGCTGGTCTACCCCTCCTTTAGCCCTGAGGGTTCAGGTCCCAAAAAAGAATCCTCTCAGCATTCCTCCTTTGTCAAAAAAAGATAGATAATACGGAATAAGAAGTCAAATTATTTTATTTACAAAATCAATTCTTAATACATGGGTTCGCCCTCGAAGTTTTTGTAAAACTCGAAGTGAACAAGATAAATTGTACAAGACATACACGGGGTAGAAAGCCCCTATCATAATCTAATCCTTGAAATCTTGGTCCAGGTTGTCCTCTAATTCTACTATTTTAAAATATGAAGTGGGCATCCCTTTTGTCTTCTAAATCCAATTGGTTTGCAAGATCAACCATGGCATGGGACTCGACGATCTCTTTGTCTATGTCAAAATCCTTAGCTTGTATCTCTACTAAGATCTAGAGGTGGATGATTAGGGCATCTCGGGCCTTTCTTATGACATAAATCTCATCCCTAAGTTTGGTGTTATTGGACAAGGCTTTGATTTTCTCTAAGGACTTCATCTCAAAATAATTCCTGAGCCAATGAAACTAAAGGATAGAACATTATTTTAGCCGCTATTGATTGAATGAACTTTTCTAAATCAGATTATTTCTGTATAAGACTCTAAATCATCTCGGTTTGCTCGCCATTCTAAATCCATAAGTCCTTTATCTATTCGGACCAGTGGAGCATATCCTGGTTGTACCTCTTTTTTTCTCCCATGACTATGTCCCTCTTATTTTCTAGTTCCTCGAGAACAAAGGATCGATGAGCAAGGACTTGTGTTGAAACATGAAAGTCTCCCATAATGGGCAGAGTCTTCTAAAGGCTGATGCGCCTCGACAAGAGGTCTTATCTCTTTTTTAAGACTCGCCTAAGGCCTTCTGCCGCCAAAATGCTAGCCTAAAATAAATAGCACAAATATACATCAAAGAAAAAGAGAATGCATGCAAAAAGTTGAAGAAAGATCAAACTACTCACCCTAGTTGTAGCATGGGTGCATTCATTAATAAGGCATTCCATCGAGGCCTTGTTTTTTGTCACGCCCCGAATCCCAAAGAGGCGTGATTGACACCCGAAGCCGAGAAGGCCCGAGAGAACCAATCTTTACTCATGTACCTTTGTATGCATGTCTCTATATGAATAGCAGTCTGTCTTATGTAACTTATAAAATGTAACAAACCAATGGCAGAAGTCATGACAAATATCTACTATATATTAAACTTGGACGATAGGGCCATCAAGTCAACATGGACATACATCTCTTACATTGTCTTCCCACAACCGTCTACAAAGCCTCTACAGATACATAACCATAACCAACCTAGAGTCGGGACAGTACCCTGCTCTATACTTTACAACATCAAAATAATTTACAACTATGACTCGGAAAGCTCCGAACCAACTGGAGCTCACCAAAAATCTGGAAATGATCCACAGTCTATAGAGGAGGTCTACTACTGCCTGTACCTGCAACATGAAAGGTAAGTTACCCCGAGGAGGTCAGTACGAAGAATGTACTGAGTATGTAAGGCTATAAGAAACAGAAAGATATATAAATACGTCATGACATTGAACGTAAGAGAATAGACAATATGGATAGACCTCCGTTCTGAAATATGTGGAACTATATTCATTACTTCCATTATACTCATTACTTAAACACTCATTCTTATCATCATCACTTTTATAGTAATCTTCATAATTATACATTCATGCAAGGATTATACTCTCATTTCTTCATTCTACTATCTTCATTAATGATCATCCAACTAGTTAGTGGTTTATAATATAATACCGGACATCCAGCAGATTTGTGGGCTCTACTATAAATCGGACATCTAGCTGATCAGTGGGCCACACTAAATAAATAGAATAATAATACCGGACATCCAGCTGATCATTGGGCTCTAATATAAATCGTACATCCAGCTGATCAGTGGCCACACTAAATAAATAGAATAATAATACCGGACATCCAGCTGGTCAGTGGGCTCTAATATAAAACGGACATCCAGCTGATCAGTAGGTCACACTAAATAAATAGAATAATAATATCGGACATCCAGCTGATCAGTGGGCTCTAATATAAATCGGACATCCAGCTGATCAGTGGGCCACAATAAATAACTAGAATAATAATACCATAGCATGATTTTGGGATTTTTCCATCCGATCTTATGCCCTTTTTATTGGATCCATACTCAATGAAACATAAAGCTACCATGCATATATTATTACTAGGCATACTTCTTTACTTTTCATTGTTAGGAGAGTGATATATTGATGATTGAAACATTATTGGGAATACATTACTTCATTCCTTTCTTTTTAGAAATTGGTACTTTTGTTCTTGGGATATTGATACATTGAGGATCGTAATTATTATTGGAAACACCCATATATACTTCAATTCTTGACTCTATGAGATCCCTGACACACATCTTCTTGTGAGAGAGATACACTTTCCAACCAATCATTACTGCATCCTTTCACTATTCTTTACTTCATTCTAAGAGTGATAAATTGGTGATTGTACATCAATTCCTTCTTTACTTTTATGAGATCTTATGAGATTGGTACTTTTACACTTATGAGAGATTGGTACAAACACAATCATAATAATATTAGACTTGAGAACATGACATGATTGGAAATACTAATCAAGCATAAATAGATTCTCCTTACACCTTACTCTCTTCGAGATAGTTCTTTTAGGAATTACCACATTATGACAGTTTGGAACTTCAGTTCAAAGAATAAGAGATAAGTGAATCATAATCCATCTAAGAATAGAACACATGTGAATAACAATATACATCAACCTGAACTGGGATACTTTAGAACACTTTGGACATGAGTAAGTGCCATAATAAGGTGAATACTCTATGCTGCAGAAAGAATACGGAAAAAGTAACCTTACATACCTTGTCCTCTCAATATGAACACTCAATCCTATACGTGAATACAATATCCCAGCTTCTTCCTTACATCTTACTCTACAATACAAGTACATACCGAAGCTTACATTAGCAACTAGTTACTATACAAGCATACAAAACGACAATGAGCTATGTGACTGCCGTATATTGTCATGTCACCCCTTACAATACAATCCACTGCATTCTCATACCAACGAAACTATAACATTCCACACATTGACCAAGATATCATACATCAATAGCATTTCACACCACACTTACCCTTTACACTTCCTCATTAACACTACATTACCTTTTCTCCGCCAAGCCACTCGATAGTTTTCACAATAATACTTTAATAACAATACATATTTTATACCATTCAAAATACCTCCGGGATAATTCTTTATAGTCATTTAAATGGTAACATAAGTTGATAATTGCATCCATAAAGGGTATAGGGGTTTCGGGGGGTCAAAGGGATGCAAAAACAATGATTTAGGGGTTCTGGGCTGACCTACGAAGCCACCTGCGCCTGAAGGTGGCTGAAATGTGTACAAAGGTTCCCTTTGGCAGTAGCCAGAGTCACCTATGAAGTCACCTGTGCCCGCAGGTGCTTCGTCTGCGAGGGCGGGTGCCCATTTCGGCCAAAAAGGGTCTCTTTTGGGTCCTTTTATGCCATGAATGGTCCATGATCATAAAAAAAATTATTTTAACATATTTTTGATCATATTATATGTCAAAAATCATCCATGGTCTCACAACACACATAAACATCACCAAAACCTCACTTTCTTTTCATTCCGTCACCAAATCGATAACCAAATTTACAACAACAATTCCAAACATTATACACAAGGAAAAAGAAAGGTGAGACTATAATCACATCTCACATGTAAATATTAACTCCATAAAGTTCACTTTATTCAATATCACAAGCCCATGTTCAAGTTTACAAGGCAAAACCATCCTCCGATTTAGCAAACATGTAACATACACACATAGTGAACTTCTCACACTTCACCAACATAACCAACATGATATAAACCATATTACATGCATAAAATATATTAAAACATAATAATATACACTTACCAAGTCTTGCAAGATGATGATCTTGGTCCAAATGAATGACTTAGGGTTTGTGTGAGACAAGGAAAAGCTAGAGAAAATTCTAGAAAAGGCATGGGTATACAAAATGAATAAAATCTGATTTGGTTCCCCTTTTATAGTCCTATAATGGTGCTTTGTAACAACACACTTGGTTCAATCCTAATTTATTGACTTGGTCTTGCAAGAATGGGTCAAGAATGGGTCATTATGCCCTTTTTGGGCCATGTCTTCATGCCAATTTTTGGGCCTCATTTAGCTCATTAACAAATTGTTAATTGAGCCCACCAATTTAATGAATAATCCCTCATATATATATATACCTCAAGTCACTCTTATCCATCTCTTGACATTAAATGCATGGTTGATTAGTCAAATGGAAGATTGGATCCTGTTTTGCCCCATTAGGCCAAGTCTTTTGCTCTTGTTTTGGGCCTCATTTGGACCAATGGATTAAGCCCAAATTTTTAATTTTTTTTGTATAATTTAATTAATCTCTCATGCTTCAATATTTCCATGAACGTTACGGAATTTATCTAGGTTCGAAAAGTACGGGGTGTTACATTCTTCCCCCCTTAGGAACAATCGTCCTTGTATGTTATCAACATCGTCTCATGTACAACACATGCATATCTTATATTGGCATCTCAATACATATACTCTCATCGACACTACTTCTTTATTGCTTATGGTCACAAAGAATCTTTAACACTCATTGCAAGTGATTAGCATGGCTCTCTTATAATCCTGGTTTTCAGCTCTAAACATGATCTTAAACATACCTAACAATGGCTCGAACATCATTAAACCCATAAAAACTACAGGTGCATTCACTAGCCCAATTGATATACTAAGAATTCGTAATACTCATACCATGTTCGTAATGCTGTCTTGGGCTTATCAACATCATTCATTTTCTCATCCCATCATCATTTATTTCATCGCTTCATTCATTTCATTTTTTTTTCTAACCCCGTAACTGATTTAACAAATCGTCAACTCTGGGGAGGGAATATTTACTCTTAATTGCCACCTCATTCTGTTCCCGATAGTAGACACATATTATCAATGTACGTGCCATCTTCCTTCCTACAAACAACACTAGTGTACCCTCACGGGGACATACGAAGTCTTACTAGGTGACATGTGTACTCTTTGGACATTATTTTCCTTACCTCAAGATAGGGAATGCTAACTCTAATAAATTCACCAACTAGCGTAGATACTTTAAGTGGCTTAACTAATAAGTCTGGCATTCTTTCAAAACATATGATAAGGTACAACCTGAATTACTCAATGTAGATACATTCTGTGAAAAAATAGATATTATACCTGTACCCTCGTCAGGAGAAATCTCCAAATTCTGTCGGTCGACTGGTGCATAGGTGCGATTATGTGCTCCACTGGAACTAGCTGCTCCTCTATCTCTTCTACCACGACCAACAGGTTTTACACCTGACAATGATAACGCAACGGTTGATCCCGTAGGTCGTGGTATACTCATACTACCCGTGGCCCTATGTGGGCAATCTCTCTTTATGTGCCCGGGCCTACGAAACCAAAAGCAAACATCCGCACCAAACCAGCAGTCACCTGAATGAAACTTCCCACAGTGCTGGCACCACTGACGGAAAGACCTCGATTGGCTCAGATTTACTTGTTGTCTATACCCCACTGTCTGTGATCCCTGGGTCCTATCATTTTGCCCGGCTTGACCACCTCTAAACCCTTGAAATTGAGATGAAGTACTTGCTATAGGATAAGAAATTGATGGTCTAGGCAGTCTAGAAAAAAATTGGGGCCTAAATTCTCCTTGGGACGCCATGAACTGTCCCACAGATCTCACCCTCTTTGATGGCCCTTCTTCAAATTCTTGTATCCTTCCCCTTTGCCTTTGATCCTCCATCTTTTGCGCAAAGGTTTGTATTCTGGCTATATCCATATCTTTATTTAACGCCGCAACAGTACAGTCCATTACCAAGTATGGCTCCAATCTGTCTACATATCGATGAACTCTATCGGCCATATTCGCTACCATATTAGGAGCGTATCTAGCCAAGGAATTAAACCAAAGACTGTACTCCCTGACGCTCATATCTCCTTGACGAAGATTGAGAAATTGGTTTGCACGTTCCTCCTGGATCTCATATGGAAGGTAGTGATCAAGAAAAGCCATTTTAAATTCCTCCCAACTAGCTGGAGGTGTACCAATACCCCTGGGTCTTTTCCAATCTTCGTACCATAATACAACCTCTCCTTTCAATCTATAAGCCGCAAGTTCAACCGTTTCTACACCAGTCACGTTCATAACTTCTAGTTCTCTTTGAATTTGATCTATAAAGTCTTGCGGATCTTCGTTAAGATCTGATCCGGTAAACGTGGGAGGATCCAATTTCAGGAAATCCTGTGTCCGCCGGCTAGCTATCCTAGCCGCACCATCATCATTGGCTGCTGGACCAACTTGTCCTTGATTCTGTGCAACAACTATCTGAGTCAACAGTTGCACCGTATTTTTCAATTCCCGCAACTCTTGCTTCATAACATTAGCAGGTGATTCTGGGGACTCAGTTTCAGCCCCATATTGTCTAGCTGGGTCGGGTGGTGACTTACCACTTCCTTGTCCTGCCAGCATGTCTACCTGCTTATCTTTGCCCTTATGTTGTCTTTTCATCGGCATTTTACGAAACAAAGGAAAACCAACGTCAATGATCAGATATGATTTCACTTACAACATTGGCTCTATTGCACGATCTAGAAATGAAGAAATGAAACAACTCCTAAATGTCCCGTAGCTTCCTACTTATAAATGTGGCGCGCAACACATCCATAAGTAAGACTCTACCCAGATACGGCTTTGTAGACACCCTTAGGACAACCTGCTCTAATACCACTTTTTGTCATGTCCCGAATCCCAACGAGGCGTGATTGGCACCCGAAGTCGAGAAGGCCCGAGAGAACCAATCTTTACTCATGTAGCTTTGTATGCATGTCTCTATATGAATAGCAGTCTGTCTTATGTAACTTATAAAATGTAACAAACCAATGGCGGTAGTCATGGAAAATATCTACTATATATTAAACTTGGCCGATAGGGCCATCAAGTCAACATAGACATACATCTCTTACATTGTCTTCTCACAATCGTCTACAAAGCCTCTACAGATAAATAACCATAACCAACCTAGAGTCGGGACAGTACCCTGCTCTATACTTTACAACATCAAAACAATATACAACTATGACTCAAAAAGCTCCGAACCAACTGGAGCTCACCAAAAATATGGAAATGATCCATAGTCTACAGAGGAGGTCTACTACTGCTTGCACTTGCAACATGAAAGGTAAGTTCCCCCGAGGGGGTCAGTACGAAGAATGTACTGAGTATGTAAGGCTATAAGAAACTAAATGATATATAAATACGTCATGAAATCGAACGTAAGAGAATAGACAATATGGATAGACCTCCATTCTGAAATATGTGGAACTATATTCATTACTTCCATTATACTCATTACTTAAACACTCATTCTTATCATCATCACTTTTATAGCAATCTTCATAATTATACATTCATGCAAGGATTATACTCTCATTTCTTCATTCTACTATCTTCATTACTGATCATCCAACTAGTTAGTGGATTATAATATAATACCGTACATCCAGCTGATCAGTTGGATCTAATATAAACCGAACATCCAGCTGATCAGTGGCCACACTAAAAAAATAGAATAATAATACCGGACATCCAGCTGATTTGTGGGCTCTACTATAAATCAGACATATAGCTGATCAGTGGGCCACACTAAATAAATAGAATAATAATACCGGACATCGAGCTGATCAGTGGGCTCTAATATAAATCGTACATCAAGCTGATCAGTGGGCTCTAATATAAACCGGACATCCAGCTGATCAGTGGCCACACTAAATAAATAAAATAATAATACCGGACATCCAGCTGATCAGTGGGCTCTAATATAAAACGAACATCCAGCTGATCAGTGGGTCACACTAAATAAATAGAATAATAATACCGAACATTCAGCTGATCAGTGGGATCTAATATAAAATGGACATCCAGCTGATCAGTGGGCCACACTAAATAACTAGAATAATAATACCATAGCATGATTTTGGGATTTTTCCATCCGATCTTATGCCCTTTTTATTGGATCCATACTCAATGAAACATAAAGCTACCATGCCTATATAATTACTAGGCATACTTCTTTCCTTATCATTGTTAGGAGAGTGATATATTGATGATTGAAACATTATTGGGATTACATTACTTCATTCCTTTCTTTTTAGAAATTGGTACTTTTGTTCTTGGGATATTGATACATTGAGGATCGTAATTATTATTGGAAACAACCATATATACTTCACTTCTTGACTTCATGAGATCCCTGACACACATCTTCTTGTGAGAGAGATACACTTTCCAACCAATCATTACTGCATCCCTTCACTATTCTTTACTTCATTCTAAGAGTGATAAATTGGTGATTGTACATCAATTCCTTCTTTACTTTTATGAGATCTTATGAGATTGGTACTTTTACACTTATGAGAGATTGGTACAAGCATAATCTTAATAATATTAGACTTGAGAACATGACATGATTGGAAATACTAATCAAGCATAAATAGATTCTCCTTACACCTTACTCTCTTCGAGATAGTTCTTTTAGGAATTACCACATTATGACAGTTTGGAACTTCAGTTCAAAGAATGAGAGATAAGTGAATCATAATCCATCTAAGAATAGAACACATGTGAATAGAAATATACCTCAACCTGAACTGGGATACTTTAGAACACTTCAGGCATGAGTAAGTGCCATAATAAGGTGAATACTCTATGCTGCAGAAAGAATATGGAAAGAGTAACCTTACATACCTTCTCCTCTCAATATGAAAACTCAATCCTATACGTGAATACAATAGCCTAGCTTCTTCCTTACGTCTTACTCTACAATACAAGTACATACCGAAGCTTACATTAGCAACTAGTTACTATACAAGCGTACAAAATGACAATGAGCTATGTGACTGCCGTATATTGTCATGTCACCCCCTACAATACAATCCACTGCATTCTCATACCAACGACACCATAACATTCTACACATTGACTAAGATATCATAGATCAATAGCATTTCACACCACACTTACCCTTTACACTTCCTCATTAACACTATGTTACCTTTTCTCCGTCAAGCCACTTGATAGTTTTCACAATAACACTTTAAAAACAATCCATATTTTATACCATTCAAAATACCTCCGGGATACTCCTTTATAGTCATTTAAAAGGTAACATAAGTTGATAATTGCATCCATAAAGGGTATAGGGATTTCGGGGGGTCAAAGGGATGAAAAAACAATGATTTTGGGGTTCTGGGATGATCTACGAAGCCACCTGCACCAGCAGGTGGATGAATTGCATCCGCAGGTTCCCTTTGGTAGTAGCCAGAGGTGCCCGCAGGTGCTTCGTCTGCGAGGGCGGGTGTCCATTTCGGCCAAAAAGGGTCTCTTTTGGGTCCTTTTATGCCATGAATGGTCCATGTTCATAACCAAAATTATTTTAACATTTTTTTGGTCATATTATATGCCAACAATCATCCATGGTCTCACAACATACATAAACATCACCAAAACCTCACTTTTCTTTTCATTCCGTCACCGAATCCATAGCCATATTTACAACATCAATTCCAAACGTTATACACAAGGACAAAACAGGGTAAGACTATAATCACATCTCACATGTCAATATTAAATCCATCAAGTTCACTTTCTTCAAGATAACAAGCCCATGTTCAAGTTTACAAGGCAAAACCATCCTCCGATTTAGCAAACATGTAACATACACACATAGTGAACTTCTCACACTTCACCAACATAACCAACATGATATAAACCATATTACATGCATAAAATATATTAAACCATAATAATATACACTTACCAAGTCTTGCAAGATGATGATCTTGGTCCAAATGAATGACTTAGGGTTCGTGTGAGACAAGGAAAAGCTAGAGAAAATTCTAGAAAAGGCATGGGTGTCCAAAATGAATAAAATCTGATTTGGTTCCCCTTTTATAGTCCTCTAATGATGCTTTGTAACCACAAACTTGGTTCAATCCTAATGTATTGACTTGGTCTTGCAAGAATGGGTCAAGAATGGGTCATTATGCCCTTTTTGGGCCATGTCTTCATGCCAATTTTTGGGCCTCATTTAGCTAATTAACAAATTGTTAATTGAGCCCACCAATTTAATGAATAATCCCACATATATATATATATATCCCTCAAGTCACCTTATCCATCTCTTGGTATTAAATGCATGGTTGGTTAGTCAAATGGAAGATTGGATGATGTTTTGCCCCATTGGGCCAAGTCTTTTGCTCTTGTTTTGGGCCTCATTTGGACCAATGGCTTAAGCCCAATTTTTTTTTTTTTTTGTATAATTTAATCAATCTCTCATGCTTCAATATTTCCATGAACGTTACGGAATTTATCTAGGTTCGGAAAGTACAGGGTGTTACATTTTTTTCCTGACTATCTCTCATATAAACTATAAAATTTAAATAGTTAACTACTTTCACCATTCTTGATGTCAGGCTAACCTCACCGACAATCTGTAGAAAAGCTGGCCTATACCGAGTTGTGTCCTATTTAAAGTTGGGGGTAACTTTAGAAGCAAAATGTACTACAAACTCTTGATGGCGCTATAGCATGAGCTTTTAGAACTTGGGAAGACACTCATGTATATGATGCAGCTGGAGAGATGATAACTTATATCTCCTACGAGTAAGAGGGGATATCATGGCAGTAGGAATTCCAATGCCTTGAGCAATCTGCCCCACTCTTTTAGCAACTTCAAGTTCTTGGAATAAAAGGGTGGCCTTAGAGCTAGCCTCAGGCAAGTCCCCCCTGCTTTATCGGTGTTTTTGTCAGAGTAATTACATCAATGACAAGCCTCCTCATAGAAGGCCTCACTCGCTGTATCATCTTTCACGTGGTGTGCATAGGAATAGCCTCACAGAAAGGGGCGATTGCAACTCCAAAAGGGATTGCAACCTATTGTGGGGATCTCAACAACCGAATTACTAGGCCATAGGAAAGATATGTAAGAGAAAAGTGATAGTTAGTGAATATGAACGGAGAACAAATACAAATTTAAGACAGTGAGACCATCGCAATTCTTGGCTTTCTAACCAAAGCAATTGGATAAATTAGCCCATAAACGTTTGTCAACTATAGATGCACCTAAAATCTTCTCAAACCACTGATGAAGTTTACCTAACAAGTGGATGAAGGGCATCTCTAAAGGAAGAATCCATCAAGGGGTTGTATGAGACAGATGCCAATTAACAGTTAACATAGAGAAAAATGCTTGGAGCAAAATGGAGACAATTTAAGTTAGTTATAGTTAGAGTTCAAGTCATATGATGGATAGTTTTGATGAATCAAGAGGGAAAAAAACAATAAATTAATTGGATCAACCTCGATATTAATGATCATATAAATTATCAAGGAGAGACTTCCTCTCATGACCATATAGTTGGATTATACCTCCATGGACCAAATGAGAAGAGTAAAGAAGAAGTAGTTCAGTTAAAGAAAATTCCTTGCCTACAGAGGTAGCCAATGCTTGAAGACATGTAATAATTTCCCATACAACTGGGCCAAGATTGCCATGGCACACCTCTAAAGTGTTGCAAAAAGAAGTAATCAGTTTATCTACCCGGTCCTTAATACCCATGCTGAATGGATAGGTATAAATTAAGGTCTAGTTGGTGTAAGACATGTGATGCTATCAAAAGTATGAGTAGCTTCAACTCATAATTCCCTAGCAGTCCAGCTGCAGTCTATTCGAATGCAGCTAGGCCGCTCTTTTTCATAAGGAAACCCAGTTCACTCACTAGCATATCCTACTCTTTCATCCCTTTTATGCTTAAGGATCTGAAGTCTTTGTCAAAGAAGCAAGCGTTGAGAAGGATGGCGTTAATACATGACTTTGAAAGTTCAGTCCCTTTGTCCTTAGCTTCAATATAATTGCTAGACATGATAGAGTAACATAGGGAATGATTATAAGAAACTTGTGAGAATCTTTTTGAGATGAAAAGAAAATAGGATACATAAGAACGATAAAGCTCACTAAGTTTATAAAAGTAAGCATCCAACCCTAAAAGACGCCTCAAGAAGAACGTAATTTTTTGGCTGTCCATGTGTCAAAAGTTTAATTCATAATGCAATGCAATGTTCTTGGGAGGTGTTAAGGAAATTATCCCATGTTCATTTTTCATCTCTCAAGAACCATATGAAGTAATGTCTAAAAAGACAAAGGGACTATCTATATAGGTTAAAATTAGCATCATGACTAACACTATGATTATGAAAGGACCCTCTCAGTGAATACATATGTCACTTACCAAGACTAGGCCTTGAACATAACAAGAACCAGGAACCAATTAAGGCCTGAGAGAACCTCTTAGCATTTTTCATGAGCATTCAATCAAAGTCTGTGGAAGAAAACACTTATGAAAGAATATAATAATCTATCTGAAACCATTAAACCATTTCAATAATTTTGAAAGAAAACAATACTGGAGTACTAAAATTTCTATCCAACATCAACATTAATAACTGTCTAAATTGGGACAAGGCCCCTACAATACTATGAACGAAAATAACTAGAGAGTTTGAATGAAATATGCCTTCTGAAAATGGAGGGCTCACCAAATCTGAAGCTTTCCCGACAATCTAATGATACATAGAACCATGAGAAGGTGTCTCCACACCTACATCATGAAATGTTGTAGCACTCAGGGATGGTCAATACGTGAAATGTATTAGTCTGCAGAACAAGTAAAGTGATAAGACATGTTTAATATAAAATAACCATGAGAGTAAAATGAAACATAGAAAGGAATATGTAAATAGTGACTCTAAAGTTTAAATCATTGAAATTTTGATCTTTAGTTCGAAACTAGATGGTATAACCGACTTTGGTTAGTTTAAAATCGGCTATGTAGGTCCGATCAATACTCAATAGGGTAATCCTCAATCTATGTTTTCAATATGGATAGTGATTAAATCATTTAGGCTAGGAATTAATCCTCATAGACGGGAACATAAGGTCATCCAATTAAGGATCAAACCATCCTCATATCAGCAAAACATATGTTTCGGCTGTTGAGCCATTTGGACTCACACCTTCTTGGTTAACATCTAATTCTCTTTAAGCCCATATTTTAGTATTTTTATATCATCAAATATCATTAGAAAACATTCAATTTATGTTAAGAACATAACCATAGTTGGTACCATCACATCAAGACTTACAAATTATCAATTTCATCATTCATATAAACATAAGGTCTGTTGTAAATTTCTTATGCCCATCATGTCAAAGCCATATATAAGATGGTCCTTGAATATAAATCAAATTCATTTATGAAATCCGTTAGCCATTTAGGAGCCACAATTACTCAAAATTATATGTAAAATAATTTAACATCAATTCATTCATGTTTTATCATAAAGTTAACATACCATAATTCTTACCAAGCAATAAGGATTGTTGACCCAAAACATTGCATTAAACATGTGAGGAGGTAAGTAAAATAATTAAAGTGACCTCCCCAAATTCAATTCATCTACTAGTCAAGGGAAACCTTAATAAAAGAGTTTCATCAAAAGTTCATGCTTTTCTCAAAATTTCAAAGTATAGTTTGCAGCCCTATCTCAAGATTTGTAATAAATATACATATAAAGGTATTAAAAAATCATGAATTTGAAGAGATATTCCAAAGGGTGGTTTTCCTACATACCTTAGAAATAAGAATGACGACGGATCTTGAAAAAAATCTTAGAACTAGCTTCTTGAAAACCTTGGGATCTTTTGAACAATAGAGAGAATGAGAGAAGGGTTTCAATTGTGACTTAGGGTAATTAGAAGGGTAGGGAAATTCTTAGAATAGTTGAAGTATGGTTTTGCATAATGAAAGGACCAAAAGGCCCTTTAATTACCGTCAAAAAGTGAAGAGTGGTGACGGCATACCACCCTTCTTTGGCACGCCTCCATCATGGAGGAATACTAGAGGGCCACGCCCCTATTATGAGGGTTCACAAGAAAATGCTCAAAAATTATTTTTTTGGCCCCTTGCTCCTTGGCATAGGGCTATCATTGTAGTACAGATTTTTGGGCTCGAAAAATATATTTTTCTCAAGTTCTTTACTCCTCTTAATCCCCCAGTTCAATCTAATAAGTTTCCCAAAGGCTCAACACTCAAAATATTTCATTTTTCTTAGCTCTATAAGGCTGAACAAGGGACATAGGAATTATGGGCTATTACACTATCCCCCCTTTGGGATCATTCATCCTCAAATGATGGCTAAAGACTCTTTAAGTACGATTTAATGATTTGATTCTAGCAACGTAAATTCATCTTTCTACAACCATCAAAGAGGTTCTATAATATTATCAAGCCACCTAATTAACACGAATCAAGGGGTCTTATGGCTTCACATAAACTCAAAAGCTAAGACATGAATGTGACAGGATTAAGGATGGAATTAGGATTAGTACCCTTGGGAATATCAGACGGAGGTGTAAACAAATAAAGGTAGCTAGTTTTTATGTTCTCCTCCAACTCCCAAGTAGCTTCCTCAATCTTTTTATTCCTCTACAACACCTTTACTGAAACCATTCTTTGGTACTCAATTTAAGAACTTTGAAGTCAATGATCTCAATCGGTACCTCTTCGTAAGTTAAGGAATCCTTTACACCATTGTTCTCTATAGGGACATGGAGTGAATGATCTCCCACACACTTCTTGAGCATGGAAACATGAAACACTGGATGAATTGATGCCAAATCCATGAGCAAATCTAATTCATAATCAACTTTCCAATCTTTCTCAAAATCTGGTAAGCACCAATGTACCAGGGACTGAGCTTGCCTTTCCTTCCAAAATGCATAACTCCCTTCATAGGAGAGACTTTCAAGAACACCCAATGTTAACATCAAGCTCCAAATATCTTTTCCTCACGTTGGCATAGGACTTTTGATCACTCTGGATAGTCTTCAATCTTCCTCTAATAACCTTTACTTTTTCCATCGCTTGATGTACTAAGTTTGGACCTAACAATTTGACCTCACCTACCCTATAGCACCTAATAGGTGACCGACATGTTCTACCATATAAGGCCTGAAATGGAGCCATTTGGATACTAGAGTGGTAGGTATTGTTATAAGCAAACTCAATAAGAGGCAAGTGATCCAACCAACAACCTTTAAAATTGATGATACAAGCTCTTAACATGTTTTCTATGATTTGAATAGTATGCTCCGCTTGTCCATCCATTTGAGGATGAAAGGCGATGCTAAGATTTACTTGTGTACTTAATCCTTTCTTAAAAGGCATCCAAAACTGAGAAGTAAATTGTATATCTCTATAGGATATGATAGAAATTGGTGCACCATGCAATTTAACAATCTCCAGAATATATAGCCTCGCATAATCCTCTTTAGAGTACGTCATTCTCACCAGAAAAAAATGAGTAGACTTGGTTATTTTATCAACAATGACCTAAATGGATTTATAATAATTAAGATAAAATCCATATTTACCATCTCCCACTTCCATACTGAAATTGCTATGTCATGAGACATACCACTAGGCCTTAAGTATTCAAACTTGTTGAAAATTTGGGCACTTAGTAACAAAGTTAGTACGTCTATTTTTCATATTATTCCACCAATATATTTCTCTCAAGTCATGGTTCATCTTAGTAGAGCCGGGATGAAAAATATACCTGGAAACGTAAGCTTCATTCAATATCCTCTCATACAAACCATCGACATTGGGAACACACAACCTCCCTTGAAATCAAGATGCCATCTCTGATCTCCCCCTATTTCGAAACCATAACCTTTTGTTGGGCAACTTTCTCCTTAATTTGCATAAGTATGGGATCATTACTTTGCTTTTCCTTGACTTTCGACACCCAAAGATAATTTAGCCATTTCATGAATAATCACTCCACCATTATCGAATCATAGAAATTGAACTCCTAGATAGAGAGTAGATGAATATCTTTAACCAGCCCTCTCTTGTCTTTCTCTATGTGGAAAAGATTTCTCATAGACAACCTGCTAAGAGAATCAAAAACTATGTTAGCATTACCTGGGTGATAATGCAAGCTCATGTCATCCCATATACATAGTGATGCCAGATCCTTTGCCTGAGGTTCAATTCCTTCTGAGTGAAAATATATTGCAGACTTTTGTGATCGCTGAAAATCTCTACATACATCCCATATACATAGTGATGCCAGATCTTAAGTGCAAAAATCACCTCCACCAATTCAAGATCATGGGTTGGGAAGTTCTTCTTGTGATTTATAAGTTTCCTAGAAGTATACACCACTACCTTGCCATGCTGCATAAGCACACACCTATGTCCTACCCGAATCGTATCATAGTATACCATAAATCCTTCGGTACCCTTAGGTATTGTCAAGATAGGAGCGGAAGACAAATAAATTTTTAGTTTCTCAAAACTACATTCACAAGCTTAACATTATTGGAATTTCATCTTTTTTTGAGTCAACTTTGTTAATGGGGGAAGCTATTGAAGGAAAACCTTCCACGAACCTCTTATAATAACCTGCCAAACCTTAAAAGCTACTAATATCGGATGTAGTCGTAGGTATGGGCCATTTCTTTACCACCTCAACTTTTTAGGAGTCCACCTTCATTCCTTCACTAGAAACAATATGTCAAAGGAAAGCCACCAAACTTAGGCAAAATTCATACTTAGAAAATTTGGCGTACAACTCCCGATCCTTGAGGGTCTACAGTATGATTCGGAGGTGATTAGCATTCTCCTCCTCATCTAGAAATAAACCAGGATGTCATCAATTAAAACAATTCTGAACATGTCCAAATACTACTTAAGAAAGGGTGCTCCCGTACTCTCGCATTCTTTATGCGTAAGTATGGGAAGTCTTGAGAAATTACTCTTCTTAAGCATGAAGAGTATGGGTTCACCCTAAGAATGGATGTCTTTTAATTGTTCTTTGCACTCCTGTAACTTTGGTGGAGACATCCTATATGGCGGAATGGAAATTGGCTAAGTGGGGGGGGGGGGGAAATATCAATCCCAAAGTCTATTTCCCTATCAGGTTAAATTCCAGGAAGATCTTTAGGAAAGACCTCGAGAAATTCATTAACCACAGATACATACTGGAGTGGGGAACTTTCAGCACTAGAATCATTGACCTGAACTAAATGGTACAAACACCCTTTGGAAATAATTTTACGGTCCCTGATATAAGAGATGAATTTGCCTTTCGGCACTATTAGGATATCCTCCCATTCTAGGATTGGTTTATTTGGAAAATGAAAAGTAACTTTTCTAGTTATATAGTCCATAGAAGAATTACAAGAATGAAGCCAATCCATCCCCAAAATGACATCAAAATCTAACATATACAACTCCACCAAAGTATCCAATTGAAAGATAGTCACAATACAATTCTTATAAACTCTTCTAGCAATAATGGATTCACTAACAAGAGTGGACACTAAGAAGGGTTCATGAATATTTTTTGGACAAAAACCAAAATTTACAGCCATATAAGGAGACACATAAGATAAGGTAGAAGTAGGATCAAGTAACACATAAGAATCACAGGAGAAAACTAGTAACATACCCGTAACAACATATGGTGAGGCCTCAAAATTCTGGTGAATGGATAAAGTGTACAAACTATTGTGACCCCCGCCTATTCAAGAAGTAGCACCCTTTGTTGCTGGGGCTGAAGAAGTAGAAGTTGTGGTTTTATTGCCCCTAAATGCCCCCTTAGCCTTTGGGCACTCCATGTGAATATGTCAAGGCAGGCCACAACCATAGCACACATCCTTACCCATGAGGCCTTTTCCATGGTGAACTTTACCACAAATGTTGCAAGAAGGATAGGATGGATATGACTGCACAACACTGACTTGAGACTGAGTACTCGGCCCTCTAGGTCCCTGACTAGACAAGAAATGCTAATTATCCAAAGGTCTAGATGCAGGTGCACTAGATGATGAATTAGCGTGCCCTCAAAATTTCTTCCTGAATATCTTTCTACCACTCTTACCACTATTTTGGTGGCTCACTTCTTGATCTGTTGGCCTATCCCTCTTATTCTGCAATTCCTCATCTTTCACTTGCTTTTTCTTTTTACCTCTTCTACCTGCTGAGTGTACACCATTAACCTAGATATATCATTGTTATTATTCAATATTGCCTCTTTACACTCAAGCACCACATCATCAGAAATACCAGACACAAACTTTCTTATATTGGCCCTTATGTTTGACACCAATTCAGTGGCATAGCGAGACAAATGAGTAAATTTTAGGCCATAATTTTTTAAACTCAATTTCCTTGCTTCGGATTCTCAAATTCCTAGGCCTTATATTCCCTCAACTACTATGGGAAAAAGAGAACAAAAAAGGCCTCAGAAAAATCTTTCCAAACAGCAGCTTCGACTTCCTCAGTCCTAATCTCCTCCCACTGATCATACCACTAGTTAGCCACACCCTTAAACTAATAAGCGTCCAACTCGACTCCCTCTATATCACTGACATGCATATCTATAAAAATTTTATTAATCTCATCCATAAAATTTTGAGGATCCTCTTTTGGTTTAGACCTAGTGAATGCCGGAGGGTTCAATTGCATAAACTGGCTGACCCTACTAGTGTTAGGTGGGTCATGAGAACTATAACCAGCATTACCTAATCTGCAAGACCAAGATAACATAATTTAAACAAGTATTTGTATAGTCTGTTAAAACTCAGTGTTGGTAACATCGCCCTGAGGGGGCAGAGTCTAAGTAGGGCCAGTTCTAAGACTCAGTAGAGGGCTCACCAAATCTGAAGATGTCCTGACAATCTAATGCTTCATAGAATCACAAGAAAGTGTCTCTAAACCTGCACTATAAAATGATGTAGAGCTCGGAGACGGTCAATGCATGTAATATATTAGTATGCAGACAAGTAAAGTGATAAGACATGTTTCATACAAAACAACCTTGAGAGTAAACTAAAACATTGAAAGGAATATGTAACTAGTGACTCTAAAGTTTAAAACATAGACATTTTGTTCTTTAATTTAGAACTAGATGGTATCACTGACTTTCTTTAGTTCACCATGGGCTATGTGGATCCAATCAATGCTCAATTGGCTAAGCCCTAAACCATGTCTATCCCATGAATCAAATTTCAATCATTTAGGCCAGCACAATCAACCTTATAGAGGGGAACATAAGGTCGTGAAATTAAGGATTGAACCATCCCCACATCAGTAAAACATAGGTTTTAGGTATGGTGGCATTTGGACTCACACCTTCTCAGTTAATCATCAAATTCTCTTTAAGCCCATATTTTAGTATTTTCAGATCATCAAGCATCATTACAAAACATTCCATTTTTGTTAAAAGCGTAAACCATAGTTGGTATCTCCAAACCAAGACTTGCAAGCTATCTATTTCATCGTTCATATAACCATAAGGTCTGTGTTAATTTCTTAAGCCCATTATGCCAAAGTCATGCATAAGATAGTATTTGCATATTAATCAAAGTAATTGATGAAATTCGTTAACCATTAAGGACCCACAATTTTTCAAAATCATGTGTAAAATAATTTAACACGGTTCAATTAATTCATGTTTCATCATAAAGTTAACATACCATAATTTTTACCAAGCAATAAGGATTGTTGACCTAAAACTTTACATTAAACATGTGATGAGGTAAGTAAAATAATTAAAATGACTTCCCAAATTCAATTCATCAAGTAGTCAAAGGAAACCTTAAGAAAAGAGTTTCGTCACAAGCTCATGCTTTTCACAAAATTTCAAAGTATAGTTTTCAACCCTATCTCAAGATTTGAAATATATATATACATATAGAAGTATTAAAATATCATGGCTTTAAAATGGTATTTCAAAGAAGGGCTGTCCTACATGCCTTAGAAACAAGAACGAGGACGAATCTTGAAAACAATCTTAGAACTAGCTTCTTGCAAACCTTGGGAACTGTTGAACTTTAGAGACGATGAGAGGAGGGTTTCAATCATGACTTAGGGTACTTAGAAGGGTAGGGAAATATTTAGAATAGTTGAGGTACGGTTTTGGGTAAGAAAAGGACCAGAAGGTTCCCTTTAATTTCTATTAAAAAGTGAATAGGGGTCGTAATAGATCACCCCTCCGTGGCATGCCTCCATCATGGAGGAATACCAATGTTCCACGCCCCCATCACGGGGGTTCACTGGAAAATGCCCAAAAATTATTTTTCTTGGCCCCTTGCTCTGTGGCACGGGTCCATTATGGTAGTACACTTTTTTGGGCTTCAAAAATAATATTTTCTCAAGCTCTATACTCTCCTAAATCCCCCGATTCAATCTAATAAGTTTTCCAATGTTTCAATAGACTATAAGGCTCGACAAGGAATATCAAAATTATGGGGTGTTACACCATAACAAGGATATCCTCCCGAAGGGGTAGTGAAGCTTCCACTCATCGCCTTCCGTGATATGGTGTAAAATGACAAGTTAATGACCCCTACAGAACAGGGCCTCAAGGTAATATTAGCCAGCCCACTAACAACACAGACAAATGGCATTCACTCATTGATGGAGGTCCTTTAGAACATTACTAGTGAAATGCCATTGGCTAGTACCCAAACCTGTAAACTATAAATATATGGATTCATTTGTAAGTGGAGCTTGAGCCCTCTCATTATCTAAATCAATGCAATAGTAGTTACTTGGTCTCTAAGTTTTATTCTTTTTGCATAGTTTAACATTCTATCAATGACTAGCCTTAGGTATAGTTTGATTTTAGTCCTCAACAATGCTTGGGAGAAAGCTTGACACGCCTTAACTAGTTTGCTTTATTTTCTCATTACTTACCTTGTTTTGTCATATTATTTACTTATCTTAGTAACTAGGGACTTAACTACTAAAAAATCCAACTCATATCATTATTGAATGTAAAGCGTGATCTTGACCCACCTACATATTTAATTGTACAAAAAAGACGGTAAGTAAGGTTATGCTTAACGTCCTGCTTATATTGTTATCTAATTCAATATACTAAACATCATTAACTTATTGAATACTGCATAAGATACCAATATTGCTGCACAATTAAAAGACGCATCATACCTTACTCTTTTTCATTAGAGTGTTACATTTTTCGCATCAATTAACATTTCTTCCTAATACTCTTTATCTGGTTATTTCTCTCTTACACACACATGGCTACAAGCCTAAAACTTTTGAACCAAACATAACCAGGAGAATACCAAAGGAAAATTCATACAAAAATTCTAACTCAAAAAATCTATCAAATGAAAAAAGAACATCCAATGTCCAAACTACTTCTGTACTTCTCTTAAGTGTTTGTAGTATTGCTGCTCGGTAAGATAAAAAATAGAGTTTAAATTTTGTGCACCGTCAGCATATTTTTTTTTTTACACCATCAGGTAATTTTAAAAGGAAATTTACTTTTATTGTTTAATTGTAATTTATGACCACACATATATTAAAGGAAAACAGAATCCTCATTGTCAGTAACAAAAATACATTATTTTTAAAAATCCAATGTTTTCCATATTTTCATATCTATAAAGCACTTAATTCTTAAACACTAAATTTTTTTATAATTGAATGTTATTTACTGAAGTATTATTTTCTCTCAATATCATGGTAACTCAACCATTGAAGTAATTTTTCAATCCTCAAACATAATATTAAAATAAATAATTTGTCAGCATCTCAAATATCTAATCATTGAAAACTTTTGTGATTTTCATTAGAAATTTGCTGCAATTTCTTATCTATGAACTTGTAGCGGCAACAATATTCCTATCAACAATCTGACTAGCTTGGAGTTCTTCCTTGTCTTAAATCTTTTCTCAACACTTCATTTTTATTTTTCCTTGGATTAAATCTTTTGCTCAACACTTCATTTTTGTTGTTCTTTAAAAAGATCTTGGAGGGACACAGGATTGGAAAAGCCAAAGAGAGAAAAATGCTTAACTGAATTGAGGAGTTATGCCCTATAAAGAGGAAGGGTTTCAAGGGATAGAAATTAAGGGGGGGGGGGGATAACTTTTTGATATTTGGAAAAAGAAAAAAAACTAGAAAAAAATTGGTTACTTGCTATAACAGGTAACAATAACCTGATGGTGAAAAAATACTATACATTGATGGTGCACAAAACTTAAACTCTAAACAATAGTGATTCTAACTAACGGAAAAGGGGAATTAAACAAGAAAGAGTAAAATATGATACTTAGAATTATTTATAAAAATAATATATTTTGTATATATAATTATAAAAGAATATGTATATAATTTATCGATAAATTTCGAGTATTTTTCATTTTTTTTTAATAAAATTAAAACCAAACCAAACAAAATCAAGTAATTTTTTTTTATTTAATCAATTTAATTCAAATTTTCAATTTGGATCAATTACCCAAACCGTGAACATTCTTATCCATCACCAAGATTTTATTAGTTGGACTTGGGTGTATACATCCCAGTAAATACGAGAGGGCTCAAAATTCTGAGCATGTAAAAAATTATTTCTTCCTTTCATTCACAATTATATGTCCACTTAATAAATATAAAATTTAACTTTTACTTGCCCTCTTCATGATTGGAGAATTATTTATTTTTTTTCTTTTAATATTAACTACTCATTCTCCAAATTATTTCTCAAGTCAATTAAGATTATATATCAATAAATATAAATATATATTATGATAAATATGCATTTTATTTATTATTATTTTAAAAAAAATACACAATTCATCCTGAACAAGTAAAAGTGAACCTAAATAATATTTTTGTAGACGTAAGAGAATCGTATATGTCATTTGCTAGCCAACAATTAATAGAAAAAGTACTCTAACGTAGATGATGTTCAGGCCATTCATAGTTATCAAAGAACAAATGATATATTTGTTGGGAAAACATTACTTTGCGATAACAGTTAAATTTGTAAAAATAATATTTACAGCAGGTGATTTATGATTGATCAAACTCCTTTCTTTTCCAGATAAATAGACAAAACAAGAATAAATAATAGACATGAACTATTTTAAGAATAAGAATAAAAATATATCAGAATAAGAAGATTCGTGAATCCTTTCTATTCTCATAGATTCGGCAATAGATTTGTTTCACAAATGAATATGAGATGCCACTTTTCTCCAATGCAAGGGTTTAATTAAGGGGCAAAAAATCAAGGATTCTAGTATGAACGCTACTCTCAACATTACTCAACTCTTAAGTATTATCACGTGTCTAAAGTCTGTTGTTCAGCTTGATACTGATTGGTGTTAGGCCGAAGACTCCTGTGAGTGTGCACTGACGACTCAAAGAAGTAGGATGAAGAGGAGAAGTTCCCATGAAAGTTGTGTTGTTTCTCACCTAATCATAAAATAATCCTTGCTACAAAAAGATACCACCTATCCCAGATACACGATTGACATTGGCTCCAAGATATGGCTGACAAAGATCAGATACTCCATTATGGGATCAATTCTGATTAAGTTGATGTTTTCGTGTGTCAAATCCCGACTTGTTCTTCTGCCAAACTTGAATTTCACAAGAAATGGATTGTTCCTCATTTTTTGGATACTTAATGAAATATATTCGGGAAGTGTGACAGTTCATGTTTTTAATAGGAAAGAAAATAGTTCAAGAACTTCGAACATATGCGAAGTGACTCACGTAACCCTTTGCATTTATTACTCAAAACTTATGCAACTTTTCTGTGTCGACCACTAAGTGGGTGGAACTGCATACCATGGCAATGATGACTTATATATCTCTTTAGAACCTTTATAATTACTTTCCCTTTTTCTACTTCTTCACTTTGTTTTGTGTTATCTTTTGTTTTCTCTGAAACCTTTTCTCCAAAGTTCTCCTCTGCAATACTTTCTCATCATCCCTCTTTGCTATTTGCATCTTCACACCTTTACTTTCACTATTTCAAATCTTTGATATTCCAAACATAGAAAGATCTATCTCTTCTCCTCTCATGGAAGATGCATCATTGCCAATAGTTGGTGTCTCTGATTATTCCACAACTCTTCCATAGTGGAGGAGGTTTTAATGGAATAAAGCCCTTCCTATCTGAGGAAAAAAGGAAAGTAATCCGATCAATGCCTTTTCAAAACGAGGGACATAATCCCAGAATATTGGAATTTTCTTGGGATTGCCTTGCTAAGGTAGACCTTGAAACTCGCAATTGAAACGAGTTGGTAGTGGAGTATACCCCTTTTATTACTCCAAAAGCATGTTGAGCATTTTAGAGGATTGTTTCTGGAAGGAAAAGGGTTTGTATTGAGACTCTATCTTCATATAAGTGGATGGCTTGGTTCCTCATTTATATATGTGTATACCTAGGGTTTAATCCCCCTATTGACATAGTTATTATGAATAAGGGAGAAGCTCCATGAAAGGAAAATTAATGATTCATATAAATCGCTTAGTGGGAAATGTCCCGAAGAAATCCAACGAGTAACTAATAATCCTGTTATATAGAAAAAAGTAACTATTATGCCCTTTTCTGACGAATCGTATAGTTTTACGATTTCATCGACTAAAAAGGGGTTTAATCCCCCTATTGACATAGTTATTCTAGGTTTCTTCATTTCTATCATGTACGTTTGGCACAAGTGGGTCTGATTATTTAAAGGGTAGTTGGTTGCCTTTGATACTTCTGTGATACTACCCATCTTCTTTTACCCTTGAGCACCTTATATGTCTGTACAAACCAAATATCTTCAGAGGTGAAATTTTTTTCTCAATCCGAGGACATAACAACATTCTTAGAAACATAGATAATGATTTAGGCTGGGATCATCCCCACAACACATATGCCTTTCCCAAAGACTTTGAATAATTTTCGTAAGTGTTCCCTTATTGATCATAGTAGTGTTTCCATATTTCTGTTTTTCTAATTTCAATTCCCTACTTTACATCCAAGCCGTGGACTCCGACAATAGTACCTGATCTGGCAGACTAGGTATAGGCCACACTAAATCTCTTAGAGGAACCTTCCGGAACCTAGAAGTCTGTAATGAAGGTTACTAGGAAGAAAACAAAAAAATATTGTAATCCCTTCCTACTTTGGAGTTTTCATTGTCTCGACCCTAAGTTCAAGTCTTGATTCACCTTGTCATTCTATAAGACTCTTAGTCAACAAGGTCCATCACGATGTGTCAAGGCCTCGTACACTTCAAGAAATATCCTTGGACATTGAATCATTTTTGGTCGTCACCAAGAAATTGACTGATTCTTTTTCTACTCTCCCTGAAATGGACATTCTTTTAGAAGACGCAAAAGGCCAAGAAGAGAAGACAGGTCAGGCCAAAGAAGAATGAGAAAGGCGGGTCAAGTAATAAGAGCTCTAGCTTGGTATTTTTGAAAATGTGATTCCATGTTGTACATGGAGATATACCTTAGTTATTGAGGTTGGTGATAGAGAGGAAGAAGCACCTATAATTATTACCCCTATATCGATGCGTACACTTGAGTTTAATGTAATCGAAACTCCAATAATTAACCAAGCTCTGAATGATAATTTAGTCTTAAGGGATGTACCATCGGGGATCCTAACCCCTAAATGGACATTATCAAAGATTATTCAAAGCCCTTCGGCTAATTCGATTGTTCCTACTCCTGATTCTGTTGCGTCTTTATCTGAGCGAGGCATGAGATCTGCCACTCTCCAAGTCCAAAAAGAATTGAAATTTCTCTTAAAACCATCTCACTCGACTGACTATTTAGCAGGGCTTATTAGTCTTGAGAATAGCAACAATCAAATGAAGTGGCGATAGCGGGTCTCATGAATGAGTTGACGCATGTCTATGCGAAGGTAATATTTTGCCTTTTCACTAAATTGTTGCACTTTAACGTGCTATCTGTGGTTAGATCAATATGAGTGGCTAATGATCTCATATATGTCACGACCCTAATACCAGGATTGTGCGGGCACCTACTCTAATCTACCCAGATAGGAGAACTCTTACCACCATTTTAGAAATATATGTGGAAGTCAATAAGAAACAATAAAATTACCTTATTTATTACAACCAGTTTACAATCTTTAAACACAACTGAAAAATTTCCCTAAGGAACTAGTCTAAACAGTTATAAGAGCTACTAAGAAAAGATACAAACCTGTACACACGACCCAGCTTTCTCAACAGGACAATAACAGAAGTTGTTGGAGATCTTTATCGTGTCAAGAATGAAATACCTACTAATCCTGCAACCAGACTATAACCCATAAAAAAGTATAACAAGAGTAGTATTAGTACAAACAACACGTACTAGTAAGTATCATCAGTTGAACCAAATTAAATCACATAAATATTCGGAAAGAAACATACCACTTGAGAGTTATTTAGTAAAAGATCTTCCGTTATAATAATTTCTTAACACCTTTGGCTTGTACTAGCCTTATCATTGAGAACAACTTTCCCTTATCATATTCATCCGTAATCACTATGTATCCACTACGTCATCAAGTCAAACCTCATTCTGTAGCTATTTGTGAGTTCTACGATACTCAACTCCCAAGGTTTCCTTCCCTTAACAATTCATCGTTTAAGACCCTTATGTAATACTTAACCTTGTTCCACTAATCCGATTATGCATTAACACCCTAGTATCTTTAGATTCCTTAAAGGCTATGCAAATCAAAAAGCAAGACAGTAATACCCAGATTTCTCGATCTCAACTACAATAACCAATAAACCACTAACCGTACACATAGCACAAGCACAACAATGAACACCTACCAGGTAGCCTTAATTAATGTTTATGACACTTAAACTTATTCAACAATACCAAAGAGTTTAGTCAATATAGCTCAACATGGACAACAAGTCAAGTCAAGAATATGGATACCAACAATACTCCAAATCAACAAACCATGACCCAAACTTTTTTATCAACCATGTCTAAATTACATAAGTAAATAGACAATATAGAAATATGTCATCCATATAATTTCACCTGGACCACTCAAGGATTCATTCTAACAATAGCTATGGCAAATCATGAATCCCAATTTACATTAAGAAAACAAATACAACAAGTAAGAACATAAACCCGATTCAAGGAACTATCACACTCACCTATACCTTGTACATACATGCTAAGGGTCTTACGGTCACCCACTAGCCATGACCTGTAAGGGATGAGCTGTTGTCCATGTACCAAATCCCAGACATCAAGTGTCTGCCAACCTTATACCAACCAATCCCGTGAAGATGTTCATATACCGATACATCCCACAATAATAATATAAATCCCATAAAGATGCCTAAATACCAGTACATCCCATAATAATCACATATATCACAACAATCGCAACCACAATGATAACAAAAACCACACTTGTAATAACAACAAGCATTTCATATAAGTTCATTTCATGTGATTAACACTTTTGATATCAAATAGTCATTCCCCTTCCTTGAATATGCGTTATAATAAACAATAGGAAAGAATAGTTATCATGCACATATAAAACAAGTTGGGTTTCAAATACATTAGACCATCACGTACAATTTGCACCTATGATCCATGCCACAATTCACCCAACCTTTCATCCTAGTATTGATACCTTACCGAATTCCTATTCCTCTGCTGCTACCATAGCTTCTTCAGAATCCACCAACACTAACCACTTCTAGTTTAGGCATTTATTAAGGTTGAACTCAATTTTTGGGTACAACACCGTTTTTAATCATGCAAGGATGAACAACAACAAAAGCAAACACATTAATTACTTAAACAATCCAGTATCACAAATAATAGTAATTTCCCACACAATTAATCGGGTGTTCATCCATTTTATCCATCCCAACACTGTGCCTGATATCACCCAAATTACAACTTTGATAAAACTATAAAGCGATCGTTGATCAAATATAAAATCTAACTTGGTTGGGGTCGATTTGATGAGGAATAGGTCAAAATATTTATCAAGTGTTTATCTAAGCAATCAGTAAATAATATCCAACAAAAGAGGGGTATTGTAATTCAGAATTCTAATAGTAATAATTTTTGATTTTCTTGGATTTATAATCAAGATATGAGAGGCACTGGACGGTGTTCCCCATAACATCGAAGGTTCGTCGCACTAGTGATCTCTCCTAGTGCTTGGTATACAAAATCGATAGTTTATGTTCATATGAAAGTGTTTACAACCTTATTAGATGACTATCTCTAATTACAAATTAACATCTTATAAGTTTTGCATTACTAACCCCTATCATTTATCCCATATTAGCTATCCCGTTTACCTGCTGAAGCTAATTAAATGGAGGTTGATAGCTCCAAGTCTCATTGTTAATTCTTTTTTCCCATCCGTTACACCTTCTTTCATTGTGAGTACGGATAAGTCCAGTTCTAACATTGGCCACCGTCACAAACCAATCAAACCAAAGAGAATCATATTACATGCACAAACAACCTTTGAGAATCACGTCATACTTTGAAGGTTACTTTGTTAATCATTCATGGTTTCCACAACCCTAGTTATGGTGTTTAGCTACTCATAATTGCAAGCACACAATAATAATTCTGAATAGAAATCATAATTATGAACTTACGAAGAAGAAGATGTAAACTAGAAATCTTACTTTGAATTAACCCCCTAAAAGTTGATGTTAATACTTCAAAGAACAACAATATGCCTCAAAAGCATCAGTAGAATGTAAACTGAAACAATAAACCTAAAGGGAGTATTTATAGACATAAATAAAACCTATCCTAAACACAATGAGATTTGCTGAGTCGTCGCCTCAGACGAAGGAAGGTACGATCGTAGGTAGATACCACGATCATCTTTAATGCTTGTGGTTGGGTGCTTGATTTTTGAGCATTAGCAGATGTTTACTGGGACAATGCTCAGGACGAGCTCGTACTATTTTCTCACGATCTTCATTTCCTCTCGTACCTTTCACCTTTAATTTGCACCTTGCAAGACAACCTTCCTACGATCTTCAGTACGAAACCTTGGTACTATCCCACGACCGTGGGATTTTCTCATCTTATATTCTTCATCCTTAACTTCTGTGTGCACTATTTCTGGACTCTTTTCCCATGATCAATCTAAATTGTTGAATCTATGTACGATCGTGGGATGCATTCGTGTGACGGTCACCTAAATGTCACTTCTCTGCTTTAACCCACGATAGCAACAGTACGACTATTGTCAGATCATACAGTCATAGGTTGGCTCGTTTGATGCCTTTAAGTCCTAATTTCCTATACATCACTTTGTTGGACTAGTTTAACCTACAAATACCATAAATGTACATCATATCCACATAAAAATGCCCTTGTATAACAAATTTGCTTAGTTTTAAGAGTCGAAAGCGTCATAAGATCACAAATATCAACACCCTCAACTTAGAACGTTTGCATGTCCTCAGGCGAACAAAACAAAACTAAACTAAAGCACAACCTAAATGATGCTTAACTAAGAGAAATTCAAGAGTACTACGGCATTCATATTTTCAAAAATCCACTTAAGCACGCATGAATCAAAACAAAAGTTCTACTCCCTCAAAACATCATCAAAACCAAAATCGATGTGTGTACACAAACCACTCACCATGACACAAAGGGATCAAGTAATGGCATTACATTATCAACAGACAACTTAGCACGTAAACCAATGACACTACCCAGACAAGCAGAAACTATAATACAACTGCTATGCCTTCACATTAAAAAAGTCCCTAATACTCAGAATACACAATGAATATTAGGACAACGACTGAATCTAAGCACTCACTCTCACAAAGAAGTTCAAACAGTGTGCATGAGATACCATAGGCTTGCCCTTATTTTCCACGTTGTGGTTTTTTGAACAGTATGATTAGGATCTCTATAGGAATTTATTTAGCTTGTAATATAGGCCCGGCGGGTATGGGTATGATACATATGGATCAAGTGACTTAATCCTCCTTGGCACTACACTACTTTTGATCAGGGTGCGTGTTCTTTTTGCAAATTCATTTTTTTCTCTTTTTTTTTTCTTTTTCAGCTTTTCCTTATCATTTTCTTTACATAAGACTGCACCCGAATCCCCTTATTCATTTACCAACTTCTTCTACATACCCAATTTCTTTCCTGCACCCTTACAATAACCACCCTCCACTTAGGCAATTTTCCTGAGTTGAGGTGCACAATATCCTAGGAAGGAGTAGGGAAAAAGCTTGTTCATTGTAAATGAATTGGAAAGGTGAATGGTCTAGTTCAAGAAAAAGGTCTATTTAGGCATAAATTTTGGGATCAACGGATATTATTTCTCATTTGGTAGGATTTTTAGGCTTATAGTGGAATAATCAAGAATGGCATGTGATCCTTTCCTAATATACTACCCTACAGCTTTGGCGAGACTAACCAGGCAAGTTTTAGATTACACATACATGCCGAACTCAGTAATTACCTCACAACACACATGGCTCAAGGCTACACACATAATTAATACCTATCCAGTTCATGCATAGTTAGGGTATGGTTATCCCACCCATAATCCTAATACCATGACAATATCCATACTGGTCACAGTTCACAGTAAGCATACAACACTTCAAACATATCAATTTTTTTATGGAGGGGTATCATTTAAACATAAAATTATAAAGCACAAATTGCATGCTTTATTTATCTTGGTTATTCAAAAAACACAAAAATAATACAAAAACATAAATTAAACACCTAAACATGCCAGTTCTCACCAGATAGTGCAGCCAAGGGAAAACAAACACGACAACAAAAACCCTAGAATACCCCCACCTTAACTTACAAATTGTGTAATGTCCCTAATGCATAAAGATTATTAAAGAGCTAGGGTAGAGACACACCTATGGCTCACTATATGCATTTCATTGACTGATTAATATGGGTCACAGATGCAACCCCTCCATGCTCTCCTCCTCCAGTAGCCTTGGCAGTGGTCGTGGCACTCTCATTTAAGTTGGAACCAGTGGTGGTCGGTGCATACAAAGATGATATCATGGGGGCAATATCCGTTCCCCTTCTACTCTCACCAATAGAATCAGTAGAAATAGTATTAACAATAGCAGACGGGACCGCACTGCTCCCCAAAATAGTCACCTCGGAGGTCCTCTTACTCTCCTTCTCTTTCTTCTTATTCCCTTCCTTGTCCTTCCTTTTTCTTTTCTTATAGAGCAACATATTATCCCCCATCTTATCTACTACCTCATCTACTTTCTTACCCTTTCCACCATCTACCAGTGCCTGGGTACAGAATTCCAGCACTGATACATCCATGTCTAGATCAAAATCCAAAAAATTTGGGAGTGGTGGAGGCTGCACAATTGTAAGATGCCTCTCCGAAAGCTTCTTCACCATATTTTTCAATTCATCGAACTCAGCGGTGATTGTGCTTAATTAAGGAGCCTGGATAGTCTCCAACTTCTCCATCATCCGTCTCTCAAAACTTTCAAGACTAGTCTGTATACCCCGTACCATAGCCTTAATCTCATCCTCCACATAGGGTTTTACCCTTTCTTTAATTTCTTAATCCTCGCATAAAGAATAGCCTGATTTTTCATCATCTTTTCTATAAAGGTTATAAGTACCAAAGAATAGCATGTAGGCACAAACTGAAGAACACCCAAAGGTGTTGTGGGCTGTGGTGTGTAAGATGAAGTAACATCGGTTTCAAAAGCCAGAACATCGATAGTAGGGGCAACCCCCACTATTGCTTGTGAGGGAAAATATGGCAAAAGACCCCAGTCTTGAGCCACTGAATTCAAATTATCCTTGATCAATTCTATATATGTGGCCTTGGTCGATCGGGTAAACCTATCAATAACTAGGATGGAAGGAATATGTGACTTCCAACACAACAACATCACCAAACTCGAGAAGGGTAAAGTAGTGTGAAACAGTAATGCCCTCACCCGAATATCTTCCATAATGATCCATGGAATATTCAACTCTAATACTGCCTTAAATGATGCTACCATTCCTGCCTTCTTAGAACTTAGTGTATTGTCATTTCAGATCGAAGCTATGTGGAGCTGGACTATGGACCACTAAGCCTTCGCAATGAAGCTCAGCGTGTGTTTGTAGATAGTTTCTTGGGTTTACTCATTATGCTCCTTCCTTAACTTCATTAGTATGGCCAGCCAACCAGTTGTAGTACATTAATTTATCATCAGTACCCAGTTGCTTTACCTTTTTTAACTTCGTCATTAGGTAATCATATTCTGGGGTTTCTGTTGTCGGCACAAAGTCATCACCAAATAAGTCTTTGGAAATAGCATTCTCTGCGATATCAATATTTGCACCCCATGCTATTATCGTGCCTAATCTGGGATACTTCCTCATATCTTTATCCTTCCTAGAAGGATTAATGTTTTCAATCATCGTTGTATAGTTGGCATAAAACTCTCTCACTAACTCAGCCCTCTAGTTGCCCATAAATTTGGTCATCCACCACAGCTTATGCTTATCAAACACCCAATTTAGTTCTGGAACTCTTTATAGTGTGTTGGGTAGCATGTTGGGTTCTTTTTGAATGCTTTACTTTTGGTTCCCTTTGATTTTTAGGGAAACCCTATTAGTATAGTAGTCATGGGAGTTTGGGACACTCCATCAATCGGGTCTACTCCCCTTTAAGGTGGAAAATCAGTAACAACTCTATCAAAAGATTCTAGATTAGCACTACCAGAACTATCCACAGAGTCATCCTCCTCAGATGAACTCATCTCATCCTCTGCCCTAGTAGCCTCTGGCTCACCCTTATTTGGGTTTGATTCTTGGCCTCCCTCTTCAAATTGGGAAAGCTCAATAGGAGTAATCGAGTGCACCAAATGCTGTGGAAGATATGGCCTTGGCCATAGTAGATTTTGACCTAGTGGTTCGAGGCTCATCTTGATCATTAACACTACTCGAGGATAATTCAACCTCTGAACCACTAGATTCATGTGACTCAGTCTCCAAGGCTGAGAGTTAGTCTTTGAGTGCCTATTTCTTTACAGGCAGCCTTGTTTTGCTTCTTCTTGTTCATTTAGGTTCCATAGTACCTGTACGAAAAATAGTTAGTCTCAAAATCAAACAGGAACAGGTACACTATACTTCATACAGAAAATCAATTGAATCATCATTGTAAGAAAGGACGATCATCCTTGTGATCCTAGGAAGTCCCTCTGTAATTTTCCTGAATGTTGTCATATCAGACGATCATTGGATGTTGTCATCTGATGAACTCCTGCGACCTTGAAATATGGCACCCACAATGATCCAACCATTGATCGTACATAGAAACAATGATCATTGGTTGCATCATTAAGTTTACATTGACTTCAAACCAGTTTAAAGCTCAAGATTTGGACCCTATTATGACACTTAAGGCTACTTAGACTTCATATTGACTATACCCATCATTCAAACAACTTCACAATGCATATTTTTCAATTTTTAGTTGCACAACTCCCTCTGAACTCAATTGGTACTTTTATTTGCACTCTAGAAGGTATGTATTGCTCATCTTCTCTTTAATGATAGTCATAATTAACAATTTTAAAGAATGAGAAGGAAACTTACTATTTAGAGAGTGCAACCTTTTTAGATATGGATGAGTTTAAGAAATTGAGGGAGTACACAATTTGGGAGCAATTGAATCTTCAAAAGTCTAAATTAGAATCAGATTTTGCTTTTTTTTTTTACTCTATTTGATCATACTTTTGATGTGCAATTAACGTTTAAATGAAAATGGCGTTGTATTGGGTATTGGGGAATAAGGATTAGAGAAATTAAAATGAGCTAGATCGGGTTGAATTAGGTAAATTTAAAGATTTTAGACCCAGCAGAAGACTCGTACCTATGATCGTGGGATCATACAACGGTCGTTGTATGTCCTCGTTCCACAAGAAGGAAGAAAACTTATCTGGGAACCAATAAAATGTAAGGACTATCGAAGTACGTATCAATGATCATTCCTTAGACTCGTTGGTTCCAACACCTGGAAGTTGATTTGCAGGAGTTCAGTTAGACGATAGATTCTATGATCATGCTATCTTGGTATGATTGTTGATGCTCAATCATAGGACCAACTCCTTGAAATCAATTCTCTAGATTTTGATGCAAATGACAGAACCCATGATTGTAGAAAGTTCCAATGATCGTCCAATGATTTCGTGGATTCTATTTTTGTTCTAGTTTCTAAGGTCTTTTCTACATTGTCCCTGCACACTTAGAAAACGTTACCATATAAATGAAATAAGTATAAAATCCCTAGGTTGAATCTCAAGCAGCGCTTGATTTAACGTCGTGGTACGACGTGGTTAATTTGGCTACTCAGACTTCACCAAACTAATCCATGGGTTGCCTCCCATGAAGCGCCTGATTTAACATCGCGGCATGACTCGGGTGTGCCTGATTACTCAGGTACCATTAAGATCCACCTCACATACCACTTTGACCTCTTCAACATCACCAAGATAGTTCTTCACCCTTTGTCCATTTACTTTAATCTTTTGGCCCTCACTATTTTCAAGCTCGATTGCACCATAGGGAAGCACTGTCACCACTGGATATGGCCCCCTCTATTTTGACGTCAACTTGTCAGGAAACAAGAAAAGCTTGGTGTTATACTCTACTACACACACAAGTGCACGTGATCATAGCAAGTAATATAGAAGATCTTTTGAGTTGGATATCGAACCCACAGGGACTATGCGATTAGCAATTTGGGACTATGCGATTAACAATTTACTTAATTTAGTTTCTAATAATAATTTGGACAAGTGCTGTAATTTATCAAGGGAAAGTTGGTTGAATTATACCATTCTAAGCATTGCAAAAGTAATATAGCAAAACACTAACAATTTTGAGCAAAGTTTGTAATCAATAACAAGAGAAATTCTAGGGCTACGACATTTACCACAATCATATATATCATTTATTCGTCTTAATGAACTTTGTTTCTCTAATTGCTGATTTTGGGGTTAATTATATGATTTGGGAATGGTCATCCTCTAAATCACCTATTTAAACTAGTCTCACAACTACATCATTGAGCGGGGATATGAGTTTCTAATTTAAATGCATTAACGTTTTCATCCCGTTCATAACCAGATAAGGCAAATTAGGTATATTGCTATCCGAATTGCAAATCAAGCCCAACGTTAAGCCAGAGATGATCTTATCCCCCATGTTGTTCGTCCTATTCTTATATTCCCATGGTCAATTCACATGAGAATTAAGCATTTATTCTAATGTTGTCCAAAAACTAAAATAGTAAGCATAAGAGCACAAGAGCAATTAAATAACAAACACAATTCATTGATTCAACTAAAATACTACACTGTCATGTTCTAGCTGTAAACCCAGAAAAAAGGTATTTAGCTACTCATAATCGAAAAGAGAATGCCAGAATTAATGTAAATCATACCAAAGTAATGAGTAGTAGAGTTTAAAGATAACGAACCCTCGTAAAACCCTCGTGCTCTCTATTTTTCCCTGAAAATTGTAAGTAATTGACTGTAGGTCATCCTTGGGGTATTTATAGAGGTAGACTCCTTAAGACCCATGCATATTAGGAGTTGGCCAGTAATTTGATGAAATCCCATCGAAAAACAAGCTCCGCGGCGCAGAGGGTAACGTGTGGCACTGCCTATGTGGCGTGCCCCTCACAATGCTAGCCTTCCAGTTGCTTCCTTGACTGTGCTGCTCGGTGTGGGGATGACTCTATGCTGCCCGACTGTGCCACTCAGAGGCTCTTTCAGATGTATAACTTCCCTTAGATCTTATATCAAGATCGTTTGTGCCTCTCTTATTGTTTTAGTGCACTTCCATCTGCATTTTATCCTGAAACAAGCTAATCATATTTTTTAGTAACCCACATCAATATAGCCTGAAGCACAAGTAAATATACACATTCGATCTCAAAACTTAGCCAACATATGGGTAAAATACAGAGTTTAGGTGTCTAAATACGCCCAAGATAACCACTCCACACTTAAAGACTTGTTCGTCCTAGAACAACTCTTTACACATATGTTCTTTAAAGAAGAATCTAACATCACCAATTGAAACAAGACACTCAAGCTAGAAATATAACGACTAATATGAATAACAAGCTCTACAACAAGCATGTCATATTGTAACGTCAAACACATGAATGACTGCTCAAAACCTCCTAGACTCAAGAATTGACTCTACAAAATTAGCAAACTCATGAATATTACTCAACAAGGAAATCATATGTCACTTATCCTTCATTAAGCATGCACCCTCACAACAAGAGATTTACCCATAATAACTTACCAATATGCAATTTAACACAAGAATAGGTGTAAGAATAGAATTGCTTCCCTCTCACAAAGAATTCATATGCAACATAAGATGAACCATAGACTAGCCCTTAGTGTAGTACTCCACTAATATAAGAATATCAAATTTTAGGATCAAGTAGGACTTTACGAGTTGTAACATAGGCTAAGGGATGGGTAGAAACTATTTTGAACAAGAATAGTGACTAAATTTCCCAAGCGCTTTAATATATCACATTTTTCACTTAGCTCATTCTTCAACTACCTATTTTCCACCTCTTTTCTCTTTTAGTCCTTTGTTTTGCCCCTCTGTTTAAGCTTACACATCTTTCGTAGGGAGTTTTTTCTTATTATCTTTTTAAAGAAATTCAACTCTTTTCACTCTCCTCCCTACCAACAACACATAAAAATTTTCAACACACCAATAGCCATTAATTTGGGTCTTCAAATTCATTTTTTCCCTTCAATTTTACATTCTTTATCAACTTTATTTTTCAACTAAAGCTCTTAGGAGTTTTGGATCAAATTATGGTCTATTGAAAGAAAGGGAATAAGCTACATATGAGGCTATCAAAGAATAGGCTAAAGTCTCAATGGGGATATGCTAAAGGCTCAATGGGGCTAACTAAGATCATACATTAAGGGTAGATAAAGTAGGGGGTAACACGGGGATGTCAAAGAAATGCCTATATCATCTCCTAAACTCAACATTCTTTATTTCGCTTTGCAGATACACTGGGCAAGTTCTAGACATCAATATGCAAGCATGGAATAAAACAAAAAACCTCACACACATATGGAACATGTTCAAATCAAGAAGGATCCCTATCGATTCTCAACGAAGCAATAGCAAGAATTCAAAATTAAGCTAAAATCATACAAGAGTCATATAAATAAGCCTAGGTGTCTCAAAAATAGTCATTCAACTCATAACAACATGCTTTCAATTCAAACCAAACTTGCATCATGTAGTCATGTGACCTAACAATAGCACTTAATATCAAGTTAGTGAAAGGGTTCTACTTCCTACTCACTACCTATGACTAATTTTCTCTTAAGACGGTCGTCATCCATCCATCATAGAGAAAGATACCTAACTATGACTGTTGTGAATAGCTTATTCCTAAAAAAGGTTTCACCCTAAAAAAAGTTTAAAATTTACTCCTATTCAGTTCAAAGGGACTCTCCTCAAGAAAAGAACCAAAAACAAAAGTCGAGGAACCCAAACATAAAACAAGTAGTACTAAACACAAATACTACTACCAAATCATAGAAATAAACAAAGTACGGATTGCTAATTATTACAAACCACCAATATTTGAATGTCATCAAATCACCACAATATCCATCAAAATAAAGTACAAGAATATCAGCATACCACAACATAACAGAAGTACTGAAACATCACAAAACTGATAAAGGGAGTTTTTCCCCCACCTTACACTTAAGAATAAGCATTGTCCCCCATGCAAACAAAATACAAGAGAAAATAACAAAATGGGGTGAAAGAACTCCCTGGGCTCTACTCATCATCTCCGTCCTCCTCCTCCTCCTCATCATCATCAAACCCCAACTCTGAGTCAACATCAAAATCCACTTTTCTCTTGTCCTCATCAGTAGGCACATCATCATCTAGTGGTCTCGAAAGTCAGATCCAATGTAGCATAGAATTTTAGCATGCTCTCTCAGTGGGTACTCTTCCTCAAGCCTTCTTAACTCCTCAGCTATTAGAGGGTCAACCTCCACACATCCTAGTCAAATATTAAATGCCAAAAATGGGTCCTATAAGGCTATCATCACCCACATTCCTTTTGGCATAAGTCCATGTAGGCTCGAAAGAAGACTCGACTTTTTCATCTTTAAAATAACAATACCCCCAAGCTTCGGGGAGGCTTGTAATCTTTGTGATCGTCTTCCACCCCATGATACTTCAAGAATCGTGTCATTAGGCCACAACAACTGCACCTATAACCACTTTTCACCCTCGCCTTCCTCATGGAGGATCTAAGAACTGCAATATATTAATAGCATCATTAGTCATTAAAGAATAAACTAAAATTACCTCGTCACGTGTGATGTTGGACAAGTGGGAGACCAAAATCAAGCATGCACACACACTCCTCAACCAAACACAATATTTCTTGTTCAAGTGGGTGTAAGGGAATATGTTGTGATATCCCTTATTTTTGTGGTGCACCCACCTTGACACGGACCTCAAATTTCAAAGAGTGAAAAATTTCACGTTAAGGTGGCTAATTGAACAATGCCCTCAACCCTCTATGATACATATTTATTGTTCCAAGAAAATTGTTCAAAATGCAGGGTCTTTCCATGAACAGAACCTCGTTTCCCCTCATCTTAAGAAACCAATTTACAAGAAATTCACGAAGCATTTCCAAGTTGTATTCATCCCAATTATTAAAAACGAAGTCCATCCTCAATTGATAGATCCTTGCCACAATATTTGGGTACTAGTCATTCAATCGTTCCCTATCGATCCTCTCCATGGGCACATACTTCTCCAAATCATTCTCCTTGTACTATTTTTATCCTTTCTTATCAACAACTTTCAGTCCAAAGTGACGTCGAGACACATGAGGTGTCGTGGGTGGTGTGGCTTAGATAGTGTAAGACCTTTTATGACCTTGGATAGAAGTTGATACCACTCCCTTTCCTTTACTAGCTTCGGGTTCCATGGTACCTGTCAACAATGCAATTTAAAGGATTAGCTTACTCCAACTAGTCTCCATTTTTTGGGTTCTTAGACATCCCTTACTAACCCTCATTGACTAGTGTACATGATTCATATTTTAGTTTCATTCCCACAATATTTACTTTCCAATTCTTGATTCATATTTTAGTTTCATTCCCACAATATTTACTTTCCAATTCTTAGGACATGTGACGGTTATTCAACTTTAATTTTATTACAAACGACATAATGGGCTTCAGTTTTAAGGCACCAACTTAAAAAATTAGCATCGTACTTTTAAGAACCAATATGAACAAGGCAAATTTATCTACAAACACAACCTTCAATTAACTTCCAATGTCATTCATATAATTTACACATAATACGGGTCAAGTCAATCACCAACTCATGCTTTTTCAACAAACAATCTACAACATAGCAAGTGTAACACTTAAACTTTAACACATGCACCAATAAACCCCAAAAGACATAGTGTTTTCACAAGAAAATTCAAACACAATATTTAAACTCCACACTTCATATCATTTAAATGGAGTAGCATAATACCCACATGAGTTTCGACTCACACTACCATTAAAATCACAAAATCTAGCTCAAACCTATGTTCAAAAGGAGTAATAGAACATTAGCCACCATGAATTACAAAATTAATGGAATTGCATCCCAAAATTCTGATTATCAAGAGTTAAAAAGAGAAAAATTGGAATTTCCAAGCACCATTCAACAATACAAAGCCAAAGAACAATAAAAAATTACCTTGTTTTTGATATTGGAATGAAAATAAGAGAAATTTTGTGTTTGTTGTTGCGTTGCTAGTTTGGGAGAGAGAATTAGGTTTTGAGCGAATAGGGGTGAAAAAATAAGAGTTTTTTGGCGTAAGGGGTTTATAGAGAGGACCTTCCGGGTCGGGTTGACCTGGTCAAAATTTAAAAAATTTAGGGAAAATGAGGTCGAGTGTGATGCATGGACCAATGTAGGAGATGGGCTTCGTGGCATCAAGGCCAGCATGTGATCCATCCAGTGAGCTCCTCCAATTTATCATGCGGGATGGGGCATAAATAGGGGAACGAATTCCACATCATCGAGCCCCAAATACCTGTGCCAAATTTTACCTTAGTGCAATTGCACTCTGAATTTTACTTTTACAAAGCTCCCCAACCCTTTAATAAGTGAAAAACACTAGAAAAACAACAAAAATAGTTAGAAAACTGGGTTTCCTCCTACCAAGCGCCTTAGTTTTGGTAGTGGAATGACTCATCTTTTTGTGTGTGTTTTTCTCATTTTTTTCTACTAAGAATCCTACACTATTACATTACATTCATGGGTGCCTTCCATGTAGAGCCTGATTTAACATCGCAGCATGACCTAGATCTTGATCACTAATCCAATAGTTCCATGGATGTCTTCTACCAGTCTACTTCTTTGATCTAATAATTTTTCACTCTTTGTCCATTCACCAAGAATGTCTTGCCTTTTTTTTGTCTAACAGTTCAACAACTCTATGTGCATTCATTCTTACCACTTTGAAAGGGCCATACCACTTGTACTTAAGCTTTTGAGGGAATAACTTTAATCTAGAATTAAACACCAATACCATCTGTTCGGGCTCAAAAGTGTAAAATATAATATGCTTATCATGCCACCTCTTAGTCTTCTCCTTATAAAGCTTTGCGTTCGCATAAGCATGCAATCTGAATTCCTCAAGTTCTTGCAACTGTAGCACTCATTTCTAGCCCACCAAATCAGTATCAAGGTTTAACTTCTTCATAGCCCAATAAGCTTGGTGTTCTAACTCAACAGGCAAATGACATGTCTTCCCAAAGACTAACCTGTAAGGTGACGTCCCAATGGAAATCTTGTACACCATTCTGTAGGCCTACAATGCATCATCAAGTTTCATCAACCAATCCTTACAATGTGCATTAATTGTATTTTGCAGAAAATGCTTCACTTCGTGATTTGAGAGCTCAACTTGACCACTAGTTTTGGGATGATAAGCTGTGGCAATCTTGTGTATTACCCCATACTTAGCCAATATATTTCAGAACCAATTATTGACAAAATGTGACCCTTCATAACTAATAATAACTCTCGGTGTCCCAAATCTTATAAATATATGCTTCTTGACAAATTTCACCACCACTTTCGAGTCATTGGTGGGGAGCTCCACTGCATATACCCACTTGGAAACATAATCCACAATAATGAGAATGTATGTGTTTCCATATGATGGAGTAAAAGGGACCATGAAGTCTACTCCCCACACATCAAAGATCTCTACCTCAAAAATGTTATTCAAAGGCATCCCATGCCTTCTAGAGATAGTACCCATGCGCTGACATTGGTCATACACTTTTGCTAATGCGGTCGCATCCTTGAATAATATGGGCCAAAAGAAACCAAATTGTTGCACTTTATGAGCTGTACGTTTTCCACCACGATGACTTCCATAAGGACAAGAATGACAACTTTACAATACCTGTTTTGCTTCATATTTTAGAATGCATTTTCAAATTTTTTGATCTGGGCCCTATTTGAACAAGTAGGGCTCATCCCCGTGTGTATAAATGTGACTCATAGTAAAGCCTATTCTTCTGCTGACTAGTAGCCTCAGGTGGATATACTCCACTCACTATCAAGTTTACGATATCCGTATACTAATATAGCTCTGTAATGCTCAATGCTAAGAGTTGTTCATCTAGAAAATAATCTCAGATACTTCCATCTTCAAGAATATGTGACCAACTCTCTAGCATGGATAAATGGTCCGCTACTTGGTTTTCTGACCCTCCCGATCTGTAACTTCTAAATCAAATTCTTGCAATAATGGAATCCACCTAATGAGTCGTGGCTTAGCATTATTCTTGTTGAACAAGTATCAAATAGCTTTATGATCTGTGTAAACAACCATTTTGGTACCCACCAAATATGACCCAAACTTATCAAACGCATACACCAAAGCCAACATCTCCTTCTCTACAATTGTATAATTAGCTTGGGCTGTATCAAGAGTCTTTCTTGCATAATATATAAAATAAAAAATCTTCTCTTTTTTCTGGCCCAACACTGCTCCCACAGCCATATTGCTACCATCACGCATCAACTAGAATGACAACTCCAAACTGAGAGGAATTAATATTGAAGCTTCAATCAACTTTATTTTCAGTGCCACAAAGGCTTTCACACAATCATAACAAAACTGAAACTTTACATCTTTATGAAGGAGTTTGCACATGGGTCTTGAGATTTTGGAAAAATCTTTAATAAACTACCTGTAAAACCCTGCATGCGCAAGAGTGCACACCCTTCACAGATACTAGTGGTGGTAACTTTTTAATCACCTCAATCTTGGCACAATCAACTTCCAAGCCTTTTTGTAACACTTTATGACCAAGGACAATGCCTTCCTTGACAAAAAGTGGCATTTCTCCAAATTTAGTACCAGATTTGTTTCTTTGCCACGAGCAAGTTCCCTATCAAGATTCTGCAAATAGTCTTCAAAAGAGTTATTGAATATAGAAAAATAATCCATAAATACCTCAACAAAGTCTTCCACCATGTCATAGAATCTTGGCATCATGCAATGCTGGAAAGTGGTGGGTGCATTGCATAGCCCAAAAGGCATATACTTGAAGGCGTAGGTACTATATGGATATGTGAATATCGTATTCTCCTAATCTTTTGGAGTAATGGCTATATGATTGTAGCCTGAATACCCATCCAAGAAAAAATAATACTCTTGAACTGCAAGCCTATCTAGCATTTGATCAACAAAGGGAATCGGGTAGCGATCATTTTGGTTTGCCTCGTTGAGCTTATGATAGTCCGTACAAATTCTCTAACCTATGAATTTTTGGGTCAGGATCAACTCATTCTTGTCATTAGTAACCATCATCATGCCTTTACTTCTGGGGACACATTGGACTGGACTGACCCATTTGCCATTAAAAATTGGATAGACAATGCCTGCATCTAGCCACTTAATCACTTCTTTACTCACCACATCTTTCATCACTGGATTCAGTCTTCGCTGATGTTGCACACTTGGTTAGTACCCTTCCTCCATGAATATTTCATGTATGAAATAGGCAGTGCTTATTCTCTAAATATTTGACATCTGCTAGCCAATTGCCTTTTCGTCTATTTTAAGATAGCTAATGCTTCTCCAACCTGTGCCTCAAACAAACCTGCAAAGAGAATAATTGGTAAGGTATCATTTCCCCCCAGGTATGCATACTTGAGGTGTGATGGCAATGTCTTCATCTATAGCTTCAGGGCTTCCAAAATAGATGGCTTGGCGGTGGCTCAAGAGGTCTATTTCGAGGCTCAAATTTACCAATGTAAAGAAATATGCTGGCCACATCTATAATCTGCATCATATCATGAGCATATTCATCTCCAAAAATATCAAGCCCCACTAAGGCTCTCTCTAAAAATCATTTAAAGTGATCAGTGGAAGATCCGACTCAAGATCCAATACTGTGATTGCAGATAACTCCTCATAGATAACCTGCAGCTTCATTGCTTTGTAGACATCAAATACTTCAACTTTGATATGTGCCCTCATCATCAACTGCCCAGCAGCTACATCTATCAAAGTCCATCCAGTAGATAAAAAAGGACGTCCCACAATAAATCAGACTTCTGGATCTCCATCAAAGTCTAAGATGATAAAATCCAAAGGGAAAATAAGTGACCCTACTTGCACCAACTCATCCTCAACTATCCTGTCAAGCCTTGTAAATGAATGATCAGCTAGCTGCAAAATAATTATGGTGGGCCTTAAACTTCCTAACCCCATCTTTTTAAACAAAGAAGTAGGCATCAAGTTAATGCTGGACCTAAAATCACACAAACCTTGTGCATTATTAGATTTCCCAATAGTGATCTAGATAGTGAAATTTCCTGGATCTTTCACTTTTGTTAGCAGTCTATTTTGAATCCATGAGGTGCACTCTTCAGTAAGTGCAACAGTAGCATACTCCGTCAACTTGTTCTTGTTTTTCACGATGTCCTTAATATACTTGGCATACTTAGGAATTCCCTGTAAAAAATCAATAAGAGGAAGATTAATGTGCACCTATTTCAGTAAATCAATAAATTTTTGAAAACATTATTCCTCCTTTTTTTTCTTTTTTAGCCTTTGTGGAAGTGGGGGAGGGGTTTTTACACTTGCTACAGTATTTTCACTATTCATATCTTTTTCAGCCTTTGCTTTCTTCTCATCTTTCACCACAGCCTTGTGAGTTGGTTTCTTAGGTTCTAACTCCTCCAATTGTATACCACTTCAAGTAGAAACCACATTAACCTACTTAGGATTTGGATAAGTATCACTTGCTAGACTTCCATGAGGTATAGTGTTTTGTTCCATTAAAAGCTGTCCCATCTGAACCTCTAGAGTCTTTGTGGCTGACTACTGATTTTTTTATCAGCAGCCATATGTTCTTGGTTAGCTATAATCTGCTTCAACACCTCCTCAATATTGCTAGATTGGTCATTGGAGTGACCACCCTAAGCCTATTGTTAAAGATTTTGATTCCCCACTTGGTTCCTATACTAATTTTGGTTTACATTATGTCCCTGATTTTTTCTCCATGAGAGGTTGGGGTGTTTTCGACAACTTGGGTTACAAGTATTCCCAAAATTTTGATTAGTTTACTGATTCAAGATTCGCTCACATACATCTACTGAGTGATCACTGTTACCACATGCCTCACACCAAGTCTGAGTTTGCTTCATAATATTCATGGGAGATTGTTGATATCCCAAATTCAGATTGCTAAATTGAGTGTTCATTTGATTTTTCAAAGAGGCTATCTATGCTGCTATGGCTGTCAATTGGCCTACTTCTAATAACCCCGCAACCTTCTTTGTGATGCTTCTCAAAACATCAGTATTTCATTTTGAGTTTCACTATTTTATATGATTTAGAAGTATATACAACTAATTATATGTCTTTTCTAAGGCTTGTCCACTAACTGCTGAATCCAAAAGAATCTTCATGTTACGCTCAAGTCCCTCTATAAAGGTATGCACCAAAACCTCATTAGTCTGATGGTGGTGTGGGCAATCATGAAGCATGTACTTCAACCTCTTCTAGACTTGATATAGATTTTCACCATCCTTCTGTCTGAAGCTTAAGATCTCATTCCTCAATTTTGCAGTCTTTCCATATGGAAAAAAATGGATTAAAAACTTCTGGCCAAATCATCCCAGGTGGTGATGAAATTTTGTGGTTTTTCCTTCAACTACCTTTTTGCTTCCCTTCCCTTAACAGAGAAAAAGAGAAGAGTGTGAGCCTCACATAGTTAGACGAGACTCCTGCAGGGATATATGTGTCACTGATCTCAAGGAAGTTCTTCAAATGCTGCTGTAGATCCTCATAAGATAGACTAGTGAACTGCCCACTGGTGTGTAGTAGTTGCACCATATTCTGTTTAAGCCCAAATTGACCTCCTGCTTCCAGTCTGTGAATGTTGGAGGTGAAATTATTGGTGAGTGTGATTGACACCTCATAAATTTCTCTTGCTGCTATTTCTACAGGACTAACGTCTTCCTGCTGAGCAAGCTGAATCTGCTGAATTGGATATTGAAGAGCAGCTGCTCTTCTCTACTAATGAATTGCTCGTTAAGGGTACAAAAATGGTTCAACCAATTCTCTTTCTCTTGCCAGCTTGAAGAATATATTGTACCTATAAATATAGCCACTAACATCAAGTTGTCAACACTCGTGCAATATTAATAAAAATTAAATTTAGAAAATCACTAATTTTCTAAGACCCCGGCAACGACACCAAATATTTGTTGCGCTCTACTACACAGGCAAGTGCATGTGATCGTAGCAAGTAATATAAGCGATCATTCAAGCTGGATTTTGAACCCATAGGGACTATGCGATTAGCAATTTACTTAATTTAGTTTCTAATAACATTTCAGACAAGTGCTGAAATTTATCAAGGGAATCTTGGTGGAATTATATGGTTCTAAGTGTTGAAAAAGTAATAAAGTAAAACACTGACAATTTTGAGCAAAGGTTGTAGTCAATATCAAGAGAAATTCCAAGGGTACGACATTTACCACAATCATGTATAGCATTTATTCGTCTCAATGAACTTTATTTGTCTTATTGCTAATTTTGGGGTTAATTATACGATTCGAGAATAGTCATCCTCTAAATCAGCTATTTAAACTAGCCTCATAAGACCATTGTTGTGTGGGGATGTGAGTTTCTAAGTCAAATGCATTAACGTTTTCATCCCATTAACAACCAGATGAGGCAAACTAGGTATATTACTATCTTAGTTACAAATCAACCCTAATGTTAAACCAGAGATGGTCTTATCCCCTATTTTGTTTGTCCTATTCTTACGTTCCCATGGTTAGTTCATGTGAGAATTACACATTTATTCTAATATTCGCCAAACAGTAAAATAGTAAGCATAAGAACACGAGAAAAATTAAATAAGAAACATGATTCATTGATTCAAATAAAATACTACACTGTCATGTTCTGCCCGTAATCCAAGAACAAGGGTATTAGCTACTCATAATCAGAAAGAGAATACAAGAATTAATGTTAATCATACCAAAGTAATGAGTAGTAGAGTTTAAAGGTAAACAACCCTCGTAAAAACCCTTGTGCTCTCTATTTTTCTTTCAAAAATTATAAGTAATTGACTACAGGTTGTCCTTGAGGCATTTATAGAGGTGGACCCCTTAAAACCCAAGCCCATTAGAAGTTGGCCAATAATTTGACAAAATCTCATTGAAAAACAAGCTTCACAATGTAGAGGGAAATACTTGGCACTGGCTGTGTGGCGTGCCCCTCATAGCATTGGCCTTCCAGTTGCTTCCTTTACCGAACTTGTTTCCACTCCGAAATGTTCTAAAGTATCTCATTTCAGGTTTGTTATAAATTGTTATTCACATGTCTCATGTTCATTGACTAGTATTTCAAAGTTCTAATAATGTACAATCACCAATGTATCACTCGTATAATGAAAGAAAGAAGTAGTGTAGAATTGTTTGTATATCCTTGAGTAACATCCCAGGGGCGACAAAAAAGCCTAGCATGGGTTATCACAGTAACATTCTAGGGGCAACATAAAATCCTAGCATGGGTTATCACAGTAAAATCCCAGGGGCGACATAAAATCCTAGCATGGGTTATCACAGTAACATCCCATGGGCGACATAAAAGCCTAGCATGGGTTAATCTAACATCCCAGGGGTGACATAAAAGCCTAGCATGGGTTAATCTAACATCCCAGGGGTGACAGAAAAGCCTAGAATGTGTTAATCTCATCCCAGGGGTTAAAATACCTAGCATGGGTTAATCTCATCCCAGGGGCGACAGAAAAGCCTAGCATGGGTAGAACGACATAGATGAAGGAACGTAAAGGCAAAGAAAGTAATGAATGTAATGTACATGGTTCGACACATACAGAACGACGGTTTATCCATATTGACTATTCTCTTAACATTGTTTCTATTTAAGTACTTATGTATCATGCAGTTTCTTATGGCCTTACATACTCAGTACATTCTTTGTACTGACGTCCCTTGGGGGACTTACCTTACTTGCTACAGGTACAGGTGCTAGTAGACCTCCACAGTAGTTTGTGGGTCATTTGCGAATCATTGGTGAGCTCCAGTTGGTTTGGGGCTTTCCGAGTCACTATGTACATATATTTTGGTATTATGGTGTTGTAAATGTTGTATAAAGCGAGGACTTGGTCCCGACTGTAGGTTGGTTATGTCTATGTATCTGTAGAGGCTTTGTAGATGTTATGGGACAAACAAAGGGATGCAAGGAATGTGTGCTTTTGACATGGTGTCCCTAACAGCCAAGTTTCATATATGTATATATCATATGTTCTACATAACTTCCGCCATTGGTATCTTGTATTTGCATGAGAGAGAATGTTGTACATCTAGTGACATGCATTGAGTGTACATGAATGAAGATTGGTTATCTCGGGCCTTAACGGCTTCGGGTGCCAGTCCGCCCCATTGGAATTCGAGGCGTGACAAAAGTGGTATCAGAGCAGGTTATCTTAAGGGTGTCTACAAAGTCGTGTCTGAGTAGAGTCTTGCTTATGGATGTGTTGTGCACCACATTTATAAGTAGGAGGCTACGGGACATTTAGGAGTTGTTTCTTTTCTTCATTTCTAGATCGTGCAATAGAGCCAATGTTGTAGGTGGAATTATATCTGACCATTGTAATTTGTTTTATTTGTTATAGTAAAATGTCGATGACAAAATGAGGTAGGGGCAAAGGTAAGCAGGTAGATATGCTTGCTGGAGAAGTAACGAGTAAATCACCATCTGACTAAGCTAGTCAAGGTGGTGCTAAACAAGAGTTTGCATCGCGATCTTCTTCTCCTATTCTATTTTCGGAAGAGCCAAGAGGTAGAGAAGTACCTGCAGAACCGCCTATGAATGCCACTGAACAGGATTTAAGAAATGCAGTGCATATGTTGACTCAGATAGTTGCTGTACAAACTCAGGGACAAGTTGGTCCAATGACAAGTGAGGATGGCTCGGCTAGAGTAGCTAGTCGGCAGACACAGGATTTTCTGAAATTAGACCTTCCCATATTCACTAGGTTAGATTTGAAAGCAAATCCACAAGATATCGTGGACCAAATTCAAAGGGCTCTAGATGTTATGCACGTGACTGGTGTAGAAACAGTTGAGCTTGCAGCCTATAGATTGAAAGGAGAGGCAATATTATGGTATGAAGATCAGAAGCGATCTCGTGGTATCAGTGCAAATCCACCTAATTGGGAAGAATTTAAAGCGGCATTCCTTGACCATTATCTCCCATTTGAGATTTGAGAGGCTCGTACGGATCAATTTTTAAATCTTCGTCAAGAGAATATGAGTGTCAGAGAATACAATGTGCAATTTAATTCTTTGGCTCGATATGCTCCGAATGTAGTGGCTATAATGAAAGACAGAGTCCACCGATATGTGGACAGACTGGAGCCATATTTGGTGAGGGACTGTACCATTGCTGCTTTGAACAGAGATATGGATATAGCCAGAATTCATTCTTTCGCACAGAAGATGGAGGATTAGAGGCAAAGAAGAAAGGTACACGAATTTGAAAGAGGGCCGTCAAAGAGGGCTAGACCTGTGGGGAAGTCTATGGTATCCCAAGGAGAATCTAGGCCTCAGATGTTTCCTAGATCGCCTAGACCATCATTCTCTTATTCCACAGTAGGCACTCAACCTCAATTCCAAGGGTTTAGGGGCAGTCATTTTGCGTAGAGTAGCGGGATGCAAGGTTCACAGACAGCAGGATTTTCTCATCCTCCGTGTCAGCGCTGCGGAAGGTATCATGTAGGTGTATGCCGATTGGGGACAAATGTGTGTTTTTGATGTGGTATGACGGGGCACATAATGAGAGAATGCCCACAAAGGGAAACGAGTGGTATAGCACGACCTACAGGATCAACCATTACATCATCATCATCGGTTCCTTCCCTAGGTAGAGGAGTGCAGCCTATTGGGCATGGTAGAGGTGCTAGAGCAGTAGCTAGTTCCAGTGGAGCCCAGAATCGCACCTATGCTCTAGTGGACCGGCAGAATTTGGAGGCATCTCCTGATGTAGTTACAGGTATATTTTCCATATTTTCACATAATGTATATGCATTGATTGATCCGGGATCTACCCTATCATATGTTACTACATTGATTGCTGCGAAATTTGAAAGAACCCCAGAATTCTTAGTTAAGTCAATTGAAGTATCTACACTATTTGGTGAATCTATTGTTGCAAAAAGAGTATATCGTAATTGTGTGGTAACTGTGTGTAGTCATTATACACTGGCTGATTTTATTGAACTAGAAATGGTGGATTTTGATGTTATAATGGGTATGGATTGGTTGGCTTCTTGTTATGCCACGGTAGATTGCCGAGCTAAGAAGGTACATTTTCATTTTCCACAGAAGAATGTTCTTGAATGGAAGGGTAATGTGGGGGCACCGAGAGAAAAATTTATTTCCTATCTTAAGGCTAGGAAAATGATAGCCAAGGGGTACATATTTCATTTAGTACGAGTGCAAGATACTGATGTGAAGCCACCAACTCTTCAATCGGTTCTAGTGGTCAATGAATTCCTCGATGTATTTCCTGATGACCTTCCAGGTTTACCCCCAGAATGGGAAGTAGAGTTTGGCATTGATGTGATTCCAGGCACTCAGCCTATCTCTATTCCTCCGTATAGAATGGCTCCTGCAGAATTGCAAGAATTGAAGGAGCAATTAAAAGACTTGCTGGATAAGGGATTCATAAGGCCTAGTATGTCTCCGTGGGGTGCACCAGTACTATTTGTATGAAAGAAAGATGGCACGTTGAGAATGTGTATTGACTATCGGCAATTGAATAAGGTAACGATCAAGAACAAATATCCCCTCCCCCCCACCCGCCCCCCCAAAAATTGAAGATTTGTTTGATCAGTTACAGGGTGTCAAATGTTTTTCAAAGATTGACTTGAGATTGGGTCACCATCATGTCAGGGTTAGAGAAAAAGATATACCCAAGACAGCTTTTTGAACACGGTATGGTCACTATGAATTTTTGGTTATGTCATTTGGACAAACAAATGCACCAGTTGTTTTCATGGATTTGATGAATAGGGTATTCAAGCCATTCTTGGATATATTAGTGACCGTGTTCATAGATGATATTCTGGTTTATTCAAGATCACAAGAGGACCATGCCAATCACTTACGGCAGGTGTTACAGATTCTCCGGGATCGTAAGTTGTATGCAAAGTTCTCTAAATGAGAATTTTGGTTAAAATTTGTAGCATTCTTGGGTCACATTGTGTCGTATGAAGGTATAAGGGTAGATACACAAAAGATTGAAGTTGTGAAAAATTAGACAAGACCTACGACGCCTATAGATATTCGTAATTTTCTTTGATTAGCAGGTTATTATAGGAAATTTGTTGAAGGGTTTTCTTTTATTGTTGCACCTTTAACGAAGCTAACACAAAAGGCAATGAAGTTTTAGTGGAATGATGCATGGGAGAAAAGTTTCCAAGAGTTGAAAGATAAATTAACTTCCACACCCGTATTAGTACTTCCCGAAGGCACAGAAGGTATGCAGTATATTGTGATGCTTCGGGAGTTGGCTTGGGAGGTGTATTGATGCAGCACGGTAATGTAATAACTTATTTCTCATGATAGTTGTGGGGCCACATGAGAGAAATTACCCAACACATGATCTTAAGCTAGCAACTGTGATATTTGCTTTAAATATATGGCGCCATTATTTGTATGGGGTTCATGTTGATATCTACACTGATCACAGAAGTTTGCAATATATCTTTAAGCAGAAGGACCTAAATCTGAGGCAGTGGAGGTGGCTGGAACTCTTAAATGATTATGATATTGATATCTTATATCACCCAGGGAAAGGGAATGTGGTAGCCGATGTATTAGGTCGTAAAGCAGTAGGAAGCACTAGTGTCCAGTTGACGAAAAAGCAAGATATAGTCAAGGATCTACATCAACTAGCCAGCTTAGGAGTTCATCTTCTTGAATCTCCAGATGAAGGGGTTATTGTACAAAATGCAGCAGAATCTACAATATGCGGATCCTATTTTATTGCAGCTGAGAGAGAATGTACAACAAGAGTTGACAAAGGCATTTGATCTTACGCAAGGAGTACTTTAGTGCCAAGGTAGATTGTGTGTACCGGATGTAGATGAACTAAGGAAACGAATTATGAAAGAGGCACATCATTCACAATATTTTATTCATCCGGGAGCTACAAAAATGTATCATGATTTGAAAGACATGTATTGGTGAGGAAATATGAAGAAGAACATTGCAGAATTTGTAGCTCAATGTCCAAATTATCAACAAGTAAAAGTAGAGCATCAGAATCCTGGAGTTTATAGGCAATCTATCAATCTTCCAGTCTGGAAATGGGATATGATTAACATGGATTTCATCACAGGTTTGCCTCGTACACTGTGGAAATTTGATTCCATATGGGTAATAGTTGACAGGCTTACCAAGTCAGCGCATTTCCTACCAGTCAAGACCACCTATACAGCTGAAGATTATGCAAGGTTGTATGTTAAAGAGATAGTGCTATTTCATGGAATTCCAATCTCTATTATATAAGACAGGGGAGCTCAATTTACTGCATATTTTTGGAAATATTTTTAGAATACACAAGTGAATTTGAGTACGACTTTTCATCCTCAGACAGATGGACAAGCAGAATGTACTATCTTGCACATTGGTAGAAAAGCAGAATGCACTTTTCTACGAGCTTGCACATTGGACTTTAAAGGTAGTTGGGATGATCATCTACCTCTTATTGAATTTTCTTACAATAATAGTTATCATTCAGGTATCAAAATGGCACCTTATGAAGCTTTATATGGAAGAAAGTGTAGATCGCCAATTGGATGGTTTGAAGCAGGTGAAACTGCTTTACTTGGGCCAGATCTTATTCATCAAGCTATGGAGAAAGTTAAGGTGATACAACGGCTGCTACAAACGGCCCAAAGTTGACACAAGTAATATGTTGATCTTAGGAGAAGAGGGCTCGAATTTTCCATAGGTGATTGGGTATTCTTGAAAGTGTCACCAATGAAAGGGGCATAGGTGATTGGGTATTCTTGAAAGTGTCACCGATGAAAGGGGTGATGAGATTTGGAAAGAAAGAAAAGTTGAGTCCACGTTATATAGGACCATATAAAATTATCCGAAGATTTGGACAAGTTGCATATGAATTAGCATTACCCCAAGAACACTCCGCAGTTCATCCAGTATTTCATGTTTCAATGCTTTGAAAGTGCATAGGAGATACATCTCGTATTGCTCCCATTGAAGATGTACAAGTTACAGAAGATCACACCTGTGAAAAGATACCTATTGCTATTCTGGATAGAAAAATGAAGAGGTTAAGGAATAAAGACGTAGCTTCCGTAAAGGTACTTTGGAGAAATCAGCAAGTAGAAGAGATCCAATGGGAAGCTGAAGAAATGATGAAGTCAAAGTACCCGTATTTGTTTCACACGGAAGAAACAGTTCAAAGTGCGGAAGGAGAGAAATAACAAGTAAGTATCTATAAGCATTATGTGTATATGTATATATGCTAACATAAAGGTGCATTTGTTATAAATGGGAAGATGTTATTAACATTCGAGGACGAATATTTCTAAGGGGGAAAGGATGTAACACCCCGTACATTTTGTTTACCTTAGTTTTGAGAGCAATAAGTACGTATTTTGTATTGTTTTTGATGGAATATTTGAGATTGTGCTAATAAATGTGGTTAGACCCTTGTAAGAGGCGTTTGCGAGTTTTGGAGCATTTTTGGAGTGAAAAGTGAGGCTTGAAGGACTTCCAAGCAAATGATCTTAAAGATAAGAGGCAAGCTAAAGATTTGAACTTGAAGAATCCAACCAAATCCGCAAACAAAAGTTGAAGAAAGGAAGAAAATCAAAGTTTAAGTGTCAGGCGCGCCAGGCAGCGTGCCGGGCCACTTTTGAAAGAAATTTTGATGGCATGGACCGCAGAGGGGCGCGCCAGGCTGCTTTTTGCCAAATTTCTTCTCCGGCCACCAGTCTATAAATGGGGCTCTTGGGTTATTGTATCATTATTCCATCTTGGTAGGACTACTCTTGGGCGATTTTGGCATCCAAATTAGGGTTAATTCTTCTTCGTTTTTATTTTTATTTATTTTTATAATTTTTTTCAATTTATGTTACATTAATCCATGAGTGGCTAAAATCTCTTATTCTTGGGGTTGAGACTACGAACATGAATCTCGTAAGTTGAATATTGTCGTAACATTTATGGAATTACTTAAACATGAGATAGTTGGTGGATCATGCATTAAATTTGGTGGGCTGAATTAACATGTGTTAATGGGCTCAACTTAAGGCCCAAAATTAAGTCACAAGACATGGCCCAAATGGGGAAAAATGACCCATTCTTGTGTTGACCAAGTAAACATAACATTTATGACTAAGTATGTGGCTAAGGATGATCATGAGGGCCTATACAAAGGCACAAAAATCAGATTTTATTCCAAAAAACACACATACCATTTCTAGACAATTCCAAGATATTTCTTTTATCTCTCAAACCCTAAGCCATCCCTCCCTTTGACAAGATCATCCTCTTGTAAGCTTTGGTAAGTATTTACTCTCATGGTTGCATATATTATTTGCTTAAGATGGTGTATAAATCATGTTGGTTATGTTGACAAAGTGTTAGATAGTTCACTATGTGTAAAACTGTCTACTTTTGCTCAATCGGTAAGGGGATTTGCCTTATAAACGTGAAAGGAGACTTGTGGTATTGAAGGAAGTGAATTTGATGGATTAAATATCAACACGTAAGATGTGGTTATGTCCTTACCTTGCTTTTTCTATGTGTATAACTTGTGGGATTGTTGTGATGCAACGTATCGAGGTGAATTGATGGAGTAATTGTGACGTAGTGTTAATGAGGAAGCGTAAAGTATAAACTTGGTGTGAAGTGCTATTGATTTATGATGTATTGGTCAATGTGTGGAATGTGTTGTATTGTTGGTATGACAATGCCGTGAATTGTATTGTAAAGGATGAAATGACGTAATAGGGCAATCATGTAACTCATTGTCGTCTTATCCACTTGTAAGGTAGTTAGTTGTTAACGAGAGCTCCGTTATGTACTTGTGTTGTAGAGTAAAACGTAAGGAAAGAGCTGGATTATTGTATTCACATATAGGACTGTGTATTCATATTGGGAAGATAAGGTATGTAAGGTTACTCTTTTTCATATCCTTTGGCCGCACCTATTGTTCTTATTATTACCGAACTTGTTTCCACTCTGAAATGTTCTAAAGTATCTCATTTCAGGTTTGTTATAAATTGTTATTCATATGTCTCATGTTCATTGACTAATATTTCAAAGTTCCAATAATGTACAATCACCAATGTATCACTCTTATAATGAAAGAAAGAAGTAATGTAGAATTGTTTGTATATCCTTGAGTAACATCCCAGGGGCGATAGAAAAGCCTAGCATGGGTTATCACAGTACCATCCCAGGGGCGACATAAAAGCCTAGCATGGGTTATCATAGTAACATCTCAGGGGCGACATAAAAGTCTAGAATGGGTTAATCTAATATCCCAGGGGCGACATAAAATCCTAGCATGGGTTAATCTAACATCCCAGGGGTGACAGAAAAGCCTAGCATGGGTTAATCTCATCCCAGGGGTTAAAATACCTAACATGGGTTAATCTCATCCCAGGGGCGACAGAAAACCCTAGCATGTGTAGAACGATATAGATGAAGGAACGTAAAGTAAAAAAAAGTAATGAATGTAATGTACATGGTTCCACACATACAGAATGATGGTTTATCCATATTGACTATTCTCTTAAAATTGTTTCCATTGAAGTACTTATGTATTATGCAGTTTCTTATGGCCATACATACTCAGTACATTCTTCGTACTGACGTCCCTTGGGGGAATTACCTTACTTTCTGAAGGCACAGGTGCTAGTAGACCTCCACAGTAGGGTGCGGGTCATTTGCGGATCATTGGTCAGCTTCATTTGGTTCGGGGCTTTTCGAGTCACTATGTACATATGTTTTGGTATTGTGGTGTTGTAAATATTGTATAAAGTGGGGACTTGGTCCCGACTGTAGGTTGGTTATGTCTATGTATCTGTAGAGGCTTTGTAGATGTTGTGGGACAAACGAAGGGATGCAAGAAATTTATGCTTTTGACATGGTCGCCCTAACGGCCAAGTTTCATATATGTATATATCATATGTTCTACAGGACTCCAGCCATTTGTATCTTGTATTTACATGAGAGAGAATGTTGTTCATCTAGTGACATGCATATGAGTGTACATGAGTGAAGATTGGTTCTCTCGGGCCTTAATGGCTTTGTGTGCCAGTCCTCCCCTTTGGAATTCGAGGCGTGACAAGTAGGTTCATTGTAAAAGATTGGAAAGGTAAATTGCTAGGTCAAAGAAAAGGTCTACATAGGCTTAACATCGGGATCAAGTGGTATTACATTTATCTGGACTATTCAAGAATTGGCTATGATCCTTTTCTAACCTCCTACCCTACAACTTTGGTGAGACTATCCGAGAAAAATCTACATCGCCTACTGACACCGATTAGGTAAATCCTCACACACACTTAGCTCAGGTCTACATACTCAGTCACTACCTATCTACGGTTATCACGTTTATAATCCTAATGTCATGATGAGCTCCGCATTGGTCATAGTTCAGGGTAAGCATACAACACAACACAAATATATCACCAAAATATTTTTGGAGGGGTATTATTCAAACACAAATCAGTTACAAAATTAGTTGCATCCTCTTATTTATTAAGACTGAGGGAAAAGAAACATGGTAAAAAGAACCCTCAGATATGGTACACCCCTACCCCTAACTTAAGAACTGTGCAAAGTCCCAATTTGCACAAAAGCATGGAAAATGTAAAGCTGGGGTAGGAATATAGTTGTGACGCACTAGACGCCTACCATAGACTCATCAATGGGGGTCACATATGGAACCCCTGTTTGCACTCCATCTCTAGTGGCCTCAATTGTGGCCATGGCACTCTCAGTCAAGTGAGCACCGATGGCAGCTGGTGCTCTCAAAGAAGGTGTCATGGGGATAATCTCCGTGCCCCCACCACTCTCAATAATATCATCAGCAATAGCAGTGGTGAAACTAGCATGTGGGACCTCAATCATCTCTGAAACATGTACCTCGGAGGTCCTCTCAGTCTTGGAACCTGTTGTCATCGTACCACCTTTATCCTTCTTCTTTCTTTCTTTCTTTCTTATCCTTCTTCTTCTTCTCACCCTTATCTATTATTTTCCTCTTCTTATGGGGCTACAAATCATCCTATTTGTCCTCTACCTCCTTATCCACATCCTTACCATGTCTCCATCTGTTGGGGCCTGGGTATAGAAATCATTGGCCTATATATATCTATATCAATCTAAAGGTCCTCAAGCATCAGGACCGGTGGAGGTTGCATAATTGGGAAGTACCGCTCAACAAGCATCTATACCTCAATTTTCAAGATGGCCAGCTCTTTTGTGACAGTGCTCAAATCGAGGGCCTGTACGTTCTCCAACCTAGATATAATTTGGCTCTCAAATATATGGAAATGGGTCTGCATCCCTTGCACTGCTTCTTTTATCTCATCCTTTGCGTAGGATTTTACCCCTACCTCCAACATCTTTACCAGGCATTAAGCACAACTTAACTCTTTATTATTTTCTCACGAATAGTTGTGGGATCAGAGTATAACCTACAAACACTGTCTGGACTACACCAAATGATGCAGGGGTGTAATGACCCTCCCGATCATTTCCATTGTTTTCATACATTGTTGGCATTTAGAGCATTACTATAACTGCCCTAAGTTATTTATAACTTGCTGGGACTGACAGTTCAGGTTTTGGGAAGTTCGTTTGACAAATTTATTAACACCGAACGTGTTGTGCAATATTTAAATTAAATTAGAATTTGGTAAAAAGATATAGTTAATTACCTTTCTAAAATGTTTTTGATATTTATAAAACTCTTTAGTTATGATATATCTATACTACTTTATAATAGTTTTATGATTTATTAATATTTTAAGCAGAGATAGTAAATCTAGATATATTAAAATAATGTTATTATTTTATAGAGGTTTTATCCGAAATAATTTTCTATTAATTATGGCATATTCAAAATATGATATTTATTTTATCAAGAACCTATCCACAAACCAAGTGCATACTTAACCAGATATGAATAAAGTTGTGTGGTACCACCATTACACGTGGAAGTGGTGGAGAAAGGAAATAGATGACTTAACTAAAGGTGCCACTCATAGTTTCTATATGGTTTCCACCAGTAAAGAATATATAATTAGTAGGTGTCATTTATTTACGTGACTAAGCATTTATGATATTGTGTGTATATGTTAGATTAGTACAAGAATTCTCATTCATTATTGCATGGTGAACTAATATATGAACCTGCCACATTATCTTCACTCATTTTTACATTCAAATTCACTATAAAACTCAATTCATGGTTGCTTCATCTGAAAAACATGTAATGGTATGTATGTTGAAGGGTATTTGAAGGAAAAATCAGTTTTTAACAATTGATTTAGTCATCAAAAGAGGATAAATTATTTACATTAAATTATTCATGCTCGGGGATTGAATGGTATATAGTATAGCGTCTTTATATCATAAGTTTTTCGATCAATTTTAGCTTAAAGTTGGGTATTTGAATTGTTATTTTACAGGGTTGATGTTGGTACTGATAGTTGGGGTTGTTTAGAGATGAATTCAAGATTGGATTGGATGATATCTCTTGTGTTTATTGGTCACTAAGCTATTTGGGATGCTATGACAGTTTTGGTTTCGCGATTCGGCAAGAGGGCCTCACGTGGCATTTTTCGGTTGTTTTCTGACCCAGGCAATATAGGTATCAATCTTCATGTTTTGATATGTAGTTTATTGTTTGGGTATTATGGAAGCATTCGGAGGCCTCTTGGAAGGGGAAGACTCCTATTTAGCAGGCTTTGGCAGGCGTTCGGCGGTGTCCAGGTAGGCTAGGCTTACCTTATACCTAGACAGAGTTTATTTATAATATTTGCATGCTATTTTGCTAGTATTTGGGCTGGTAGTTGTAGATTGGCATTGGCTTGCTAGTATTAGGCCTTTTGGGCTGGTGTAGGCCCTGTTCAGGTATGTTTTTGGCCAGTTATCCTCGTGGCGTGCCGAAGATGAACTTTATTGGGTTGGTTGTTGTTGTACTAATATTATTAGGAGGTTGGGGAACCTTAGCGTAGAATCGGATAGGTTTATCCCAGACTTGGTTTTGGGACCTCATAGTGGGTCGCGATGCTCTTCACAGTCGGCACAGTTAACCTTAATTATTATTGGGATTAGTTAAACCTTAAGATACTTTTTTAGGATAACCTTTGGATTGGTTTACCCTGGTTATGATCCTTTAACCCATTTTGCCCTATCGACCTTAGATAACATAACACTTGATCGAGATTGTTAGCCTTGACCTAGTATTGGGACCCGCCTTTCTATGGTAAACTTTGGATACCCGATTTGGAATATATATCGCCTCGTAATATGCAGTTGACCTTGGAGGACCCAGAGGTTGGCCTTGTATTATATTGTGGGTTAGCTCCTTTATTTATGTTTCGGGTTTAGTCTAGGGTCGGTATGTCCCCGTTTACTTGTATTTGCGAGCATACTGGCACTATTTTCCCACTTGGTTATGATTACTCCGAGAGACTGACTATTATGAGTTCCTGTTTGAGTCCGCCACTAATTCAAATATGATGTTACTGACTATTATAAGTTCTTTTTTGAGTCCGACCACTAATTCAGATATGATGGTTACTGATTATTATGAGTTCTGGTTTGAGTCTGACCACTGATTCAGATATAATGGTTACTGATTATTATGAGTTACAGTTGAGTCCTACTGTTGATTGCCATACTGTTTGAGAGTTCTGGTACTAGGTACCGTGGTTCTGATAGTGTAATTCACTGAGTTTTGGTTTGAGTCTGGCATCTGGCTACAAGTTCTGAGATATATTATATATGGGCTCTCGTTATTACCCATTGTGACCTTATGGGGGCCCAGTTAGGTTATGTTTGACTTGTCTATTTATTTTTGTATTTACTTATTATTCCGTATCGCCTCTACTTATTTTCTTACCACATTTGCACAGCTCGGTAGCTATTTATCTTCTATCATTCTTACCCCGAACTTAGCATGCACCCTCGCATTTTAGTTATACTTATGCTATATTGAGCTCAATCGGCTGATGATACCTAATGAGTACACATTGCCCGGTACTCACACTGTACTTCTGCATATTTTTCCGTAATGCAGATCCAGGCACCAGTCAATGGTAGTGACGTGATCCTCATTACTCAGTACTGATCCAGAGAAGGGTGATCTTGTTGTTGTCCGAGGTTGATCCTACTTCATCTACTCTTGTATAGTCTTTTGTACTAGAGACTGTTGTATATGTTGTGTATATTTGGTTTCTGTCTAGTACTCTGGTTGTGTTAGTTGGGGCTCTAGTACCGACCTTACACGGTCTTGAGAGGGGTTTATCTATATACATTGTCCTCTTCCTCTTCTGTCTCAGTATGTATATATTGTACATTAGCTCTTGTGCTTTCTATTTTCATCTATTATTATTGTTATGCCTTTTTTAAATCACTTTCTTTTGGTTCCTGCCTCTTAGCCCATTGCTTGTCACTCCAGGCTATGGCTTGGCTTGCCTATTGGTGGGTTACGATAGGCGCCATCATGACTCAAAAATTTTTGTTGTGGTAAGGGGCCTACAGTTTCGATAAAGAAGTAGTACCGGGTTCGGAAGCTATAATGTTTGTAGTAGCTGCAGCAACCTCATTTACCTTTGAAGGCCACTAGGATCAGATTGTCCTTGATCAAAGCAATGTCTATGGTGTTGGTTGATTGGAAAAATCTATCAACTGCTGGAATAGATAGCACATCTGACTTCCATCATAATAGTATGATCAAGATGGGGAAAGGTAGGGTAGTATGATCTGGCAATGCCCTCTCTCGAATCTCCTCCGCGAATCCACAGAATGTTTAGATCCAGCTCTACCTTGATGGCTTCCACCAGCCCCGCCATAGTAGCACTCAATGTATTATCATTACTCAATGTACTGCATCAATTTATCATTTGTACTCAACGTCTTTGCTTTCTTCAATTCTATCATCTGGTAATCATATTCTGGAGTATCCTCTATCGGTTCAAAATCATCCCTAAACAAGGCTTTAGAAATAGCCTTTACCAAAATATTGATCTCTTTACCCCGCACTAAATCCATGTCAAGTTAGGGATGCTTACTCATATCCTTATTTTTCCCAAAAAAAGTCATGATTTTGATAATTGCCGCATAGTTGGTGTAAAACTCTCTTACCAACTCAGCCTCGAAATTGCCCACTTGCTTGGTCATCTACCCTAACTTATACTTTTAAAAAACCCGATTCAAGTTTGGAAATTTTTGTAATACCCCTAGTAACATAAATGTTTCTTCTTGGATGCTTCGCTTTTGGTACCCTTTGTTATTTAGGGAAACCCCATCAGTGTAGTATTCTCTAGATTTGGGAACAACCCGTCACCTCAGGTCTGTCCCCCTTTGGGGCTCCTTTGCAGCAGCAGCTTCGTCGAAAGATTCCAGATTAGCACTTCCGCAACCATTCATGTACTCCATTTTCATAGAGGAACTCTCCTCATCAGCAGGCTTGTCAGCTTCGAGCTTACACCCATTCAGATTTAATTCTTGGCCTCCCTCTTCAAACTGAGAAGTCTCAATTGGAGCGGCCACAGACACTAACACAGCGGAGGGTGTGGCCTTGGCCTTGGCAGCAGCTTGTGCTCTAGTGGTTCGAGGTAAGTGTTGTTCTTTACTTTCACTTTCATAGTATTCGACCTTTGAACCACTAGATTCCTTTGGTTTTCTCTCTGAAGTCAAAGTTGTGTTTTGCAGGGATCGTTTCTTATCAATTTCCTTGCGGGCAGTCTTATCCTACTTGTTCTTGTTCAACTTAGGTGCCATGGTACTTGTACTCAAAAGTATTTTTCATAGAAAAAAAATCATAAATACAGGTTCAGTAGTTTGAATAGACGACTCAAGGTATGGTTGTAGTATGAAAGCACGATCGTCCTATCAATTGTAGGAAGTCCCTCTCAAAATAACCTGAGGGTTTTCACATTAAACGACTACTTCCCACAATCGTACCAAGATACGATGATCGTGGGATGCGATCAACTGACGTACTCCTAAAACCTTACAAACAAGCACCCACAATGATCCAACCTACAATTGTACATTGATATAACGATCGTTGGCTGTATCGTGGAGTGTGCACTGACACTTAATAGTTTAAAATCAACCTCTTGGCCCCATTTAATCCTGTTTGAATTTTTAAGGGGTACTAAGACTTTCCCCTTCATCATACCTATCAAAATAAACAATCCCCAGAGCATATTGGTCAATTTTAATCAATACTTTTGATATTCAACTCCCTCAAAACTCAGATTATCAACACTTGGAACTTTGCAAGGTAATGTGTGACTCCTCTTTTCTCATGTCATAAGCATTAGAAAAAATTAACCATAAATGTGAAAATTACTCACTTTCCAACAAAATGTAAGTGCCTTGAAATTTGAAGAGTTCGAAAACTTGAGCGAGTAGCAGATTAGCAATTTAATCCCACCAATCTTAGGTAGAATTTCATATTTCTGCTCTATGATCATGCTCTATAGATGTATTTTTGTGTTTGAATGATGAATAGGTGTCTATCTGGTCAAGGATATAAGGATTGGGGAATAAAAATTGAGTTTGGTGGGTCATTTCAATTCATTTAAAACTGTAGGACCGACCATACGGCTCGTACCTACGATCTTGGGAGCATACCATGATTGTGGTATCTTTTCATACCTAGAGAGTCTAAGAAAACTTTCTTGGGAACCTATGAAGCTTAATGATGATCGTTGGATGTAACAATGATCGTTTCGTAAAATCATAGGTTCCAACACCTGAATGTTAGTTTTTAGAAGTTTAATCAGATGATGGATACCACAATCATACTTTCTTGGTGATGGATACCACAATCATACTTTCTTGGTACGATCCTTGGTGCTCAATTATGGGATCAAGTCCTGAAAATAAATTCTCTATATTTCATGAAGATGACAAAACCCACAATCATAGGAACTACAATCGTACAATGTTTTCTTGGGTTCTATTTTTGTTTTAGTTCCTTGTTTTCTCTTCTGATTGTCCCTGCACAAGTAGCACACATTACCCTACAAATAAAATAAGTACAAGAACTTTGGGTTGCCTCCCAAGCAGGGCTTGATTTAACGTCACAGCATGACGTGGCTATTTTAGTTACTTAGACTTCACTAAACTAACCCATAGGTTGCCTCCCGTGAAGCACTTGATTTAATGTTGCGGCACGACTCGGGTGTTCTTAGTTACTTAGGCTTTACCAAGAACCACTTTGCATATCATTTTGACCTTATCAGTATTACCAAGATAAATTTAACCCTTTCGCTTTTTTACTTTAAACTTCAGGCCCTCATCATTTTCAAGCTTAATAGCACCATAAGGAAACACTGTCACTACTTGCTATGGTCCTTTCTATCTCGACCTCAACTTACCAAGAAATAGCTTTAGCTTGGACTCAAACAACATAAACATATCACCAGCAGTGAACTCTCTCTTCTAAATCCTCCAGTCATGGTATGCCTTCATATTCTCCTTTTATAGGGCTTAACTTTCATATCCTCTAAGATGGAATTCATCCAACTCATTCAGCTGCACAACTCTCAGCTTTGTTGCATCACTCTATTCTAGATTAAGCCTCTTTAGAGCCCACAACATCTTATGCCTAAGTTTAACTAGCAAGTTACAGGCCTTGCCGAACACAAGATAATATAGGGAAACACCAATAGGAGTTTTAAATACTGTTCGGTAGGCCGACAATGCATCATCTAACTTTCTAGCCCAGTCTGTACTATTGGCATTCACAATCTTTGCAAGAATGGACTTGATCTTAATTAGAAACCTCAACTTGCCCACTTGATTGTGGATGGTAGGCGGTTGCGTTCTTATGTTTAACACCATATTTCTCAAGTAATGCTTTGAATAGATGATTGCAAAAATGTGAACCCCCATCACTTATTATTGCCCTTAGCGTGCCAAATCTAGAAAATATGTTCTTCTTCAAAAAATGTGTTGACACTCTTCCCTTCATTTTTGGAAATGTAACTGCCTTCACCCACTTAGAAACATAGTTTACAACTACCAAAATATACTTCATACCATATGAGCTCACAAAGGGTCCCATGAAATCAATGCCCCATACATCAAATAGCTCAATCTCAATTATCATAGTCATTGGAAGCTCTTGCCTTTGGGAGATGTGTCCATATCATTGGCATTGGATACAGGCTCATTTATAATCATATGCATCTTTATAAATGGTTGGGCAATAGTATCCACATTGAAAGATCTTACGCGCAGTCCACATACCACTATGATGACCCCCAACTGGTGATGAGTGACATGCCTAAAAAATACTCATCATCTTATGTGCAGTCCACACACCACTATGATGACCCCCAACTGGTGATGAGTGACATGCCTCAAAAATACTCATCATCTGAACCTCAGGAACACATCTCCTAATCAGTCCATCTAAATAAATTCAAAACAAGTATGGCTCATCCCAGAAGAACTTCCTATCATCATGCATAAACTTCTTTGGCTGCTGAAACGATAGATCTTCAGGCACCATATAACTTACCAAATAATTGGTAAAGCCTGCAAACTATTGAATCAAATCTTGTGATACTGCCAACACTTGCTCATCTGGAAGCGTATCATCAATCTTAAGATCATCCTTAAGTTTTAGCATTACCTCTTCTTTCAAGGCATGATAAGTGGTCAGTCACTTGATTTTCAGTCCCTTTTCAATCCTTGACCTTAAAGTTAAATTCCTGGAACAGAAGTACCCAACGAATCAACCTTGGTTTTGCATCCTTCTTAGCCATAAGGTACCTAAGAGTTTCATGGTTAGTATGCACAATCACTTTTGTGCCAAGAAAATGCAATCAAAATTTCTCAAATGCGAACTCCATAACAAGCAACTCTTGTTCAGTTATAGTATAATTTTTTTGAGTAGGATTAAGCGCTTTGCTAGCATAATAGATGGGATATAAGATCTTCTATTGCCTATGGCCTAGGACTACTCCTAGCACCACACCACTAACAACACATATAACCTCAAATGGCATGGACCAATCAGGTCACACAATAATAAGGGCTTGAATCGTCTTCTCTTTCAAACACTCACATGCTTTAAGGCAAGCATTATCAAAAATGAACTTCACCTCCTTTTACAACAACTTGAACAAGGGATGTGAAACTTTAGAGAAATCCTTGATGAATATCCAGTTAAAACCAGTATGCCCTAAAAAGATCCGAATACCTTTCACAGAAGTAAGTGGAGGCAATTTTTCAATCACCTCAATTTTCACCTTATCAACCTCAATCCCCTTCTTTGAAATATTGCGACCAAGAACTATTCCTTCTTTGACCATGAAGTGGCACTTCTCCCAGTTTAACACCAAGTAGCAATCCTCAGATCTCCTCAAAACACTAGAAAGATAATCCAGACAATCTTCAAATTATTCACTAACAATCGAGAAGTCATCCATAAACACCTCAATAGTATCCTCAAACATGTCAGAAAAGATGGACATAATTCAATACTGAAAGGTTGTTGGTGCATTACACAGACCAAAAGGCATTCTTTTAAATGAGAACGTCCCATATGGACAAGTGAAAATGGTGTTCTATTGGTCTTCGGGAGGAATCAAAATCTAATTGTACCCCGAGTATCCATCAATAAAACAATACCATCTTCTACCAGTAAGACGGTCTAACATCTGATCCATGAAAGGCATCAAAAATTGATCCTTCTCAGTCCATGCATTCAACTTTCTACAGTCCAGTCATATATTGTAACACCCCGTACCTTTTTGACCCTACTTACTTGGTAATCTAGGGCGTATTTACATGCCTTATTTGAACCTTGTTTACCTTAATTTTGAGAGAAATAAGTGCGTATTTGGTATTGGTTTTGATGGACTATTGTTATTGTGCTAATGTCCGCAAAAAAAAGTCAAAGAAAGGAAGAAAATCTGAATTTTGATGTCAGGCGCGCCCAGGGGCGTGCCAGGACGCTTTATGCCAAAAATTTTATGGCACAGGCAGCATAGGGGTGTTCCAGGAAGTGTGCCAGGCCACTCAGGTTCCCCTTTTCAGGAGCTGAAATTCAGCTAAGTCCCAGGCGCGCCCAGGGGCGTGTCGGGGTGCTTTTTGCCAAATTTCTTCTCTGATTATTAGTTTATAAAGAGGACTCTTGGGTAATGGTATCATTATTCCATCGTAGTAGGACTAATATTGAGTGAGATTGGTATCCAAGTTGGGGTTAATTCGTCGTCATAATTATTTTATAAAATTATGTTAAATTAGGCCATGAGTGGCTAAAATTGCTTATTCTTGGATTTGAGGCGACGAACACGAATCTCGTGAGTTGAATAGTGTCTTCACATTTATGGAATTATTTAAACAAGAGATTTTTTGGGTATTACACATCGAATTCGGTGGGCTAAGTTAACATGTGTTAATGGGCTCAATTTAAGGCCCAAAATGGAGTAAAAGACATGGCCGAAAATGGAAAATGACCCATTCTTCCATGTTGACCAAGTAAACATGGAATTTAATGCCAAGAATTGGCTAAGGATAACTTGAGAGATTATATAAAGGCATAAAATCTGATTTTTATTCATTATAACTCTCATGCCTTTCTAGATATTTCTAAAAACATTTTTCATCTCACAAACCCAAAGGCAACCATTACCTTTGAACAAGATCATCACTTTGCAAGCTTGGGTAAGTGTTTATTATTGTGATTTAATATATTATATGTATGAGAGATTGTGTAGATCATCATGGTTATGTCTAAAAGTGTTGAGTAGTGCACTTTTGCTTTTTGCTAAAAGATGTGTCATCTATATGACTTGAACTTGAAAGGAGACTTGAGGTTTTGACGGAAGTGAATGGTGTGGATGAAATATCAACATGTAAGATGTGATTATGTCCTTAACTTGTTTTTTTTCTATGGGTATTACTTGTGGGATTGTTGTTATGAAACGTATTGAGACGACTTCATGGAGTAATTGTGATGTAGTGTTAATAAGGAAGCGTAGAGGATAAACTTGGTGTGAAGTGCTATTAGTTTATGATGTCTAGGTCAATGTGTGGAGTTTTGTGGTATTGTTGGTATGACAATGCCGTGAATGGTATTTTAAAGGGTGAAATGACGTTATAGGGAAATCATGTAACTCATTGTCGTCTTATGCACTTGTAAGGTAATTAGTTGTTAACGTGAGCTCTGTTATGTACTTGTGTTGTAGAACAAAACGTAAGTAAGGAGCATGATTATTGTATTCATATATAGGACTATGTATTCATATTGGGAAGATAAGGTATGTAAGGTTACTCTTTCTGTATCCTTCTGCAGCACATATTGTTCACATTGACATTGTATTTGTTCCATTCCAAAATATTCAAAGTATCTCATGTCAGGTTATCATATGTTGTTATTCATATGTCCCTTAATCATGGAATGATGTTTCCAAAACTCCAATAATGTTATGACTATCAACATATCAATCTCTCAAAAGTAAATAAATAAAGTAATGCATAGTTATTTGTTATGATAGAACGGGTGGTAACTCTGGAGGCATAAGCCTAGCTCAAGTCGATCTCGAGATTATTTGATCAGGGGGTAGCTCTAGAGGCATAAGCCTAGCTCGGGCTGAACCTGACAGGGGGCAGCTCAAGAGGTAAGAACCTAGCTCAAGCCAAACCTGATATATTAGTTTATGGATGGCAGCAGAGTAAGAACCTAGCTCGAGCCGAACTTGATATATTGATTTATGGGTGGCAGCTCTAGAGGCATAAGCCTAGCTCGGGCCGATCCCAACATAACGTTATGTTATGTTAAGACCCACTGATCAGTTGGGGCTCGGGTACGATGTGACACAGGTAATGATGAATAAACATAGAAGCAAAGAAGCAAAGAAAGTAATGAAAGCAATATACATGGTTCCAAACATACAGAACGATGGGTTATCCATATTGAATATTCTCTTATCATTGTTTCCATTGAAGTACTTATGTATCATGCAGTTTCTTATGGCCTTATATACTCAGTACATTCTTCGTACTGACTTTCATTGGGGGACTTACCTTACTTGCTGCAGGCACAGGTGCTAGTAGACCTCCACAGTAGGTTGCATATCATTTGCCGATTATTGGTGACCTCCAGTTGGTTCGGGGCTTTTTGAGTCACTATGTACATTTGTTTTGGTATTGTAAATGTTGTATAAAGTGGAGACTAGCCCTGACTTTAGGTTAGTTATGTCCATGTATCTGTAGAGGCTTTGTAGATGTTGTGGGACAAAATGAAAGAAATGTAAGGAACGCATGCTTTTGACATGGTGGACCCAATGGCCAAGTTTCATATATTTATATTTCACATGTTTCCATGACTTTTGCCATTAGCATCTTGTATCTATACGTGATGGTGATGTTCTTTCAATGGCATGCATATGAATAGACATGAATGAAGATTGGTTCTCTCGGGCTTTATCGGTTTCGTGTGCCAGTCCGCTCCGTTGAAATTTGATGCGTTACATAAGTGGTATCAGAGCAGGTCGTCCTAGGGTGTGTATAAAGCCGTGTTCGATGTAGAGTATTGATTATGGGTGTGTTGTGCACCACATTTATAAGTAGGAGGCTACGGGACATTTACGAGTTGTTTCTTTTCTTCATATCTAGATCGTGCAATAGAGCCAAAGTTGTAAGTGGAATCATATCTGACTATTAGAATTGGTTTTATTTGTTATATTAAAATATCTATGACAAGATGAGGTAGGGACAAAGGTAAGCAGGTAAATATGCTTGTCGGTGAAGGAACGAGTAAATCACCACCTAACCAAGCTAGTTAAGGTGGGGCTGACATTGAAATTGCATCGCGGTCTTATTCTACTTTTCCAGCTCCGAAAGAGCTGAGAGGTAGAGAAGTACCCGAGAACCGCCTATGAATGCCACTGAACAGGATTTAAGAAATGCAGTGCATATGTTGACTCAGATAGTTGCTGCACAAACTCAGGGACAAGCTGGTCCAATGATAAGTGAGGATGACGCAGTTAGGGTAGCTAGTCGGCGAACACAGGATTTTCTGAAATTAGACCCTCCTATATTCACTGGGTCAGTTTCGAAAGCAGATCCATAGGATTTCATAGACCAAATTCAAAGGGCTCTAGATGTTATGCACATGACTGGTGTAGAAACAGTTGAACTTGCGGCCTATAGATTGAAAGGTGAAGTTATATTATGGTATAAAAATTGGAAAAAGATCGAATGGTATTAATGCACTTGCAGCTGGTTGGGATGAATTCAAAATGGCCTTTCTTGATCATTACCTCCCATATGAGATCCGGGAGGCACGTCCAGACCAATTTCTAAATCTTCATCAAGGGAATATAAGTGTCATAGAATACAGTTTGCAGTTTAATTCTTTGGCTCGATATACTCCGAATGTAGTAACCACAATGACAGACAGGGTCCATCGATATGTGGATAGATTGGAGCCATATTTGTTAAGGGACTACACTATTGCTACCTTGAACAGAGATATGGATATAGCCAGAATACAGGCTTTAGCAGAGAAGATGGAAGATCAAAGGAAAAAAAGGAGGGTGCACGAATTTGAAAGAGGGCCGTCGAAGAGGGCTAGACCTATGGGACAGTCTATGGTGTCCCAAGGAGAATCTAGGCCTCGTACGTTTCCTAAACTGCCTAGACCATCATTCTTTTATTCCACAGCAGGCACTCAATCTCAATTCCAAGGGTTTAGAGGCAGTCAATCTGGGTAGAGTAGTGGGCCTCAAGGTTCACAAGCAGTAGGATTTCCTCGTCAGCTGTGTCAGCACTGCGGACGGACTCATTCAGGTACATGTCGATTAGGGACGACTGCTTGCTTTTGGTGCGGTATGTCAGGGCACATGATGAGAGAGTGTCCACAGAGTGGCATGGGTAGTACAGCACGACCTACGGGATCAGCCGTTGCATCATCATCATTGGTTACTTTTTTCGGCTGAGGTGTTCAGCTTGCTGGTCGTGGTAGAGGTGCCAGAGGAGCAGCCAGTACTAGTGGAGCCCAGAATTGCACCTATGCTCTAGTGGACCGGTAGAATTCAGAGGCTTCTCCTAATGTCATTACAGGTACATTATCCATATTTTTGTATAATGTATATGCATTGATTGACCCAGGTTCTACATTGTCATATGTTACTCCGTTGATTGGTGTGAAATTTGAAAGAAGACCGAAATTATTAATTAAGTTAATTGAAGTATCTACACCAGTTGGTGAATCTATTATTGCAAAAAAAATATATCGTAATTGTGTGGTAACTGTGTGTAGTCATGATACACTGGCTGATCTTATTGAACTAGAAATGGTGGATTTTGATGTCATAATGGGTATGGATTGGTTGGATTCTTGTTATGCCACGATAGATTGCCGGGCTAAGAAAGTACATTTTCATTTTCCACAAACGAATGTTCTTGAATGGACGGGTAATGTAGGGGCACCGAGAGGAAAATTTATTTCCTATCTTAAAGCAAGGAAAATAATAGCCAAGGGGTACATATGTCACTTAGTAAGAGTGAAAGATACTGAAGTGGAACCACTAGCTACTCAGTCGGTTCCAGTGGTTAATGAATTCCTCGATGTATTTCCAGAAAATCTTCTAGGCTTACCTCCAGAAAGAGAAGTAGAGTTTGGTATTGATGTGATGCTAGGCACTCAGCCTATCTCTGTTCCTCTGTATAGAATGGCTCCATCCAAATTGCGAGAATTGAAAGAGCAATTAAAAGATTTGTTGGACAAGGGATTCATTAGGCCTAGTATGTACCCGTGGGGTGCACCAGTACTATTTGTATGGAAGAAAGATGGCACGTTGAGAATGTGCATTGACTATCGGTAATTGAATAAGGTAACGATCAAGAACAATATACCATTCCCAGAATTGATGATTTGTTTGATCAGTTACAGGGTGCCAAATGTTTTTCAAAAATTGACTTAAGATCGGGTTACCATCAAGTCAGAGTTAGAGAAAAAGATATACCCAAGACAGCTTTCCAAACACGGTATGGCCATTATGAGTTTTTAGTTATGTCGTTTGGACTAACAAATGCACCAGCTGTTTTCATGGATTTGATGAATAGGGTGTTTAAGCCATTTCTAGACATTTTTGTGATGGTGTTTATAGACAACATCCTTGTTTATTCAAGATCACAAGAGGACCATGCTTATCACTTACGGCAGGTGTTACAAACTTTTCGTGAGCGTAAGTTGTATGCAAAGTTCTCGAAATGTGAATTTTGGTTAAAATCCGTAGCATTCTTGGATCACATTGTGTCAGATAAAGGAATTCAGGTTGATACGCAGAAGATTGAAGCAGTGAAAAATTGGCCAAGGCCTACGACGCCTATAAAAATTTGTAGCTTCCTTGGGTTGGCAGGTTATTATCGAAGGTTTGCACCTTTAACGAAGCTTACACACAAGGCAGTCAAGTTTCAGTGGAATGATGCGTGTGAGAAAAGTTTCCAAGAGATGAAAGATAAATTGACTTATACACCCGTATTGGTACTTTCGAAAGGCACAGAAGGGTATGCAGTATATTGTGATGCTCTCGAAGTTGGCCTAGGGTGTGCATTAATGCAGCACGGTAATGTAATAGCATATGCCTCACGACAGTTGCGGCCACATGAGAGAAATTATCCAACACATGACCTTGAGTTAGCAGCCGTGGTATTTGCTTTAAAAATATGGCGCCATTATTTGTATGGGGTTCATGTTGACATCTATACTGACCACAAGAGTTTGCAATATATCTTTAAGCAGAAAGACTTAAATCTGAGGCAGCAGAGGTGGCTGGAACTCTTAAAATACTATGATATCGATATTCTATATCATCTAGGGAAAGCAAATGTGGTGGCCGATGCATTAAGCTGCAAAGCAGTAAGAAGCACTAGTGGCCAGTTGACGGAAAAGCAAGACCTAGTCAAGGATCTACACCAACTAGCCAACTTGGGAGTTTGTCTTCTTGAATCCCCAGATGAAGGGGTTATTGTGTAAAATGCAGCAGAATCTTCCTTAGTAGCTGAGGTGAAAGAGAAACAGGATGCGGATCCTATTTTATTTCAGCTGAAAGAGAATGTACGACAAGGTTTGACAAAGGAATTTGATCTTACGCAAGAGAGAGCACTTCAATGCCAAGGTAGATTATATGTACCGAATGTAGATGAGCTAAAGAGACGAATTATGACAGAGGCACATCATTCACGGTATTCTATTCATCCGGGAGCTACCAAAATGTACCACAATTTGAAAGAAATGTATTGGTGGGAAACATGAAGAAGAACATTGCAGAATTTGTAGCTCAATGCCCAAATTGTCAACAAGTAAAGTTAGAGCATCAGAAATCGGGAGGTTACATGCAATATATCAATCTTCCAGCCTGGAAATGGGATATGATTAATATGGATTTCATCACAGGCTTGCCTCGTATACTGCGGCAAGTTAATTCTATATGGGTAATAGTTGACAGACTTGCCAAGTCAGCGCATTTCCTACCAGTCAAGACCACCTATACAGCTGAGGAGTATGCAAGGTTGTATGTTAAAGATACAGTGCGGTTACGTGGAATTACGATCTCCATTATATCAGACAGGGGAGCTCAATTTACTGCACATTTTTGGAGATCTTTTAAAAGATTTTGGGTACACAGGTGAATCTGAGTACGACTTTTCATCCTCAGACAGATGGACAAGCAAAACGTACTATCCAAACACTTAAAGATATGCTACGAGCTTGCAAGTTAGATTTTCAAGGCAGTTGGTATGATCATTTGACTCTTATTGAATTTGCTTACAACAATAGCTATCATTCAAGTATCAAAATGGGACCTTATGAATCTTTATACGGAAGGAAATGTAGATCACCAATCGGATGGTTTGAAGCGGGTGAAACTGCTTTACTTGGGCCAGATCTTGTTCATCAAGCTATGGAAAAAGTTAAAGTGATCCAACAGTGGCTACAAACGTCCCAAAGTCGACACAAGTCCTATGCTGATCTTAGGAGAAGAGGGCTCGAATTTTCCATAGGTGATTGGGTATTCTTGAAAGTGTCACCGATGAAAGGGGTGATGAGATTTGGAAAGAAAGGAAAGTTGAGTCCACGTTATATTGGACCATATGAAATTATCCAAAGATTTGGACAAGTTTCATATGAATGAGCATTACCCCAAGAAATCTCCGCAGTTCATCCAGTATTTCACATTTCAATGCTTCGAAAGTGCATAGGAGTTCCATCTCGTATTGCTCTCATTGAAGATGTACAAGTTATGGAGGATCTCACCTATGAAGAGATACCTATTGCTATTCTAGATAGACAAGTGAATAGGTTAAGGAATAAAGACGTAGCTTCTGTAAAGGTACTTTGGAGAAATCAACAAGTAGAAGAGATCACGTGGGAAGCTGAAGAAATAATGAAGTCAAAGTACACGTATTTGTTTCACACGGAAGAAAAAGTTCAAAGTGCGGAAGTGGAGCAATAACAAGTAAGTATATATAAGCATTATGTGTATATGTATAGATGCTAAAATAAAGATACATTTGTTGTACTTGAGAAGATGTTATTAACATTCGAGGATGAATGTTTTCTAAGGGAGGAAGGATGTAACACCCCGTACCTTTTCGACCCTACTTGCTTGGTAATATAGGGCGTATTTATATGCTTATTTGAACCATGTTTACCTTAGTTTTGAGAGCAATAAGTGAGTATTTGGTATTGGTTTTGATGGACTATTGATATTGTGCTAATGTCCGCAAAGAAAAGTCGAAGAAAGCAAGAAAATCCGAATTTTGGTGTCAGGCGTGCCCAGGGGCATGCCAGGCCGCTTTTTGCAGAAATTTTTATGCCACATGCAGCATAGGGGCGCACCAGGTAGTGTGCCAGGCCGGTCAGGATCCCCTTTTCAGGAGCTGAAATTCAGCTAAGTCCCAGGCGCGCCTAGGGGCGTGCCGGGGTGCTTTTTGCCAAATTTCTTCTCTGATTATCTGTCTATAAAGAGGACTCTTGGGTAATGGTATCATTATTCCATCATAGTAGGACTTTTATTGAGCGATTTTGGCATACAAGTTGGGGTTAATTCTTCGTCACAATTATTTTATCAAATCATGTTAAATTAGGCCATGAGTTGCTAAAATCGCTTATTCTTAGATTTGAGGCGACGAACACGAATCTCGTGAGTTGAATAGTGTCTTCACATTTATGGAATTATTTAAACAAGAGATTGTTTGGGTATTACACATCGAATTTTGTGGGCTAAGTTAACATGTGTTAATGGGCTCAATTTAAGGCCCAAAATGGAGTAAAAGATATGGCCGAAAAGGGCAAATGACCCATTCTTCCATGTTGACCAAGTAAACATGGATTTAATGCCAAGAATTGGCTAAGGATGACTTGAGAGATTATATAAAGGCATAAAATCTGATTTTTATTCATTATAACTCTCATGCCTTTCTAGATATTTCTAAAAACATTTTTCATCTCACAAACCGTAAAGCAACCATTTCCTTTGAACAAGATCATCACTTTGCAAGCTTGGGTAAGTGTTTATTATTGTGATTTAATATATTATATGCATGATAGATTGTGTAGATCATGATGGTTATGTCTAAAAGTGTTGAGTAGTGCACTTTTGCTTTTTGCTAAAAGATGTGTCATCTATATGACTTGAACTTGAAAGAAGACTTGAGGTTTTGATGGAAGTGAATGGTGTGGATGAAATATCAACATGTAAGATGTAATTATGTCCTTAACTTGTTTTTTTTCTATGGGTATAACTTGTGGGATTTTTGTTATGGTATAACTTGTGGGATTGTTGTTATGAAATGTATTGAGATGACTTGATGGAGTAATTATGACGTAGTGTTAATAAGGAGGCGTAGAGGATAAACTTAGTGTGAAGTGCTATTGGTTTATGATGTCTTGGTCAATGTGTGGAGTGTTGTGGTATTGTTGGTATGACAATGCCGTGAATGGTACTGTAAAGGGTGAAATGGTGTTATAGGGAAATCATGTAACTCATTGTCGTCTTATGCACTTGTAAGTAATTAGTTGTTAATGTGAGCTCAGTTATGTACTTGTGTTGTAGAACAAAACGTAAGTAAGGAGCATGATTATTGTATTCATATATAGGACTATGTATTCATATTGGGAAGATAAGGTATGTAAGGTTACTCTTTCTGTATCCTTCTGCAGCACATATTGTTCACATTGACATTGTATTTGTTCCATTCCAAAATATTCAAAGTATCTCATGTCAGGTTATCATATGTTGTTATTCATATGTCCCTTAATCATGGACTGATATTTCCAAAACTCCAATAATGTTATGACTATCAACATATCAATCTCTCAAAAGTAAAAAAATATAGTAATGCATAGTTGTTTGTTATGAGAGAACGGGTGGTAACTCTGGAGGCATAAGCCTAGCTCAAGTCGATCTCGAGATTATTTTATCAGGGGGTAGCTCTAGAGGCATAAGCCTAGATCGGGCTGAACCTGATAGGGGGCAGCTCAAGAGGTAAGAACCTAGCTCTAGCCGAACCTGATATATTAGTTTATGGGTAGCAGCTCTAGAGGTAAGAACCTAGCTCGATCGAACCTGATATATTGATTTATGGGTGGCAGTTATAGAGGTATAGCCTAGCTAGGGCCTATCCTAACATAACTTTATGTTATGTTAAGCCCCACTGATCAGTTCGGGCCTGGGTACGATGTGACACAAGTAATGATGAATAAACATAGAAGCAAAGAAAGTAATGAAAGCAATATACATGGTTCCAAACATACAGAATGATGGGTTATCCATATTGACTATTCTCTTATCATTGTTTCCATTGAAGTACTTATGTATCATGCAGTTTCTTATGGCCTTACATACTCAATACATTCTTCGTACTGATGTCCCTTGGGGGACTTACCTTACTTGCTACAGGCACAGGTGCTAGTAGACCTCCACAGTAGGTTGCATATCATTTGCTGATTATTGGTGAGCTCCAGTTGGTTCGGGGCTTTTTGAGTCACTATGTACATTTGTTTTGGTATTGTAAATATTGTATAAAGCGGGGACCTGTCCTGACTTTAGGTTGGTTATGTCCATATATCTGTAGAGGTTTTGTAGATGTTATGGGACAAAATGAAGAAAATGTAAGGAACGTATGCTTTTTACATGGTGGCCCCAATGGACAAGTTTCATATATGTATATATCACATGTTTTCATGACTTTCGCCAATAGCATTTTGTATCTATACATGATGGTGATGTTCCTTGAATGACATGCATATGAATGGAAATGAATGAAGATTGGTTCTCTCGGGCCTTATCGACTTCGGGTGTCAGTCCGCCCCGTTGGAATTCGAGGCGTGACATATACTCCAATCGGTGACCGACCTCATAGGAATAAGCTCATTTTTCTCATTTGGAACCACAGTGATTCCAATATTTTTACGCACATATTGGACCCAGCTCACCTATTTACTGTCAGCAATAAGGTAAACCACTCTTGCATCTAACCACTTGATAGTTTCCTTCTTCACTACATCTTGCATAGGCTAATTAAGTCTTTGTTGATGTTCAATATTAGGCACACAATTCGGCTCAAGTTAGATTTTATGTGTGCAAATTTTTAGGCAGAATCTTAATGATATCAGTATTGGACCATCCAATGGCCCTCTTGAACTTTTGAAACACAGACACTAAAGTCTCAACTTGCCAATCTACCAAATCAGCAGCTATAATAACCAGCAACGTATTATTGGCTCCTAAGAATGCGTAACAAAGATGTGATGAAAGAGCCTTGAGCTCTAAGACAGGAGGTTCCTTAATAGAAGGCTTAGCCGGTGAGGTCACTCTAATCTTCAAATTAAGATCTAGCTTCTTTGGTGAAAAATTGTATGAACCCCTACCATCAAGTGCTTCAACTCGAAGCCTCTCCTCAATAAGAGCTATCATTGCTTCCTCATCGACTATATCAACCATAGAAATCACATGTATATCTTTTGGATGCTTCATGGATTGGTATACATTGAAGGTCATAGTTCTTCATTTAATCAAAATTTATCTACCCAGACTCTATATCAACCAATGCACATCCAATTGCAAGGAATGGTAGCCCTAAAATAATGGGAACCTCGAAGTTAACCTCACAGTCAAGGATGATTTACCAAAACATCACATAAGATTCCCATGGGCTTCTTCATAGTACAATCCAACATAAGATGTCTCATCAATGTCAGTTTGGGTGATCCCAACTATCGGCATTAGATTTATGCTATCACCTAAGTCACACAAATCTTTTGCGAAGTAGAAAGACCCAATAGTGCATGGGATCGTGAATGCTCCAGGATCTTCCTTCTTCTCAACCATAGAATGGGAAGCTATTGCACTATAATGGTGCACATTATCATTAGGCTTAAAACTCATAGTCCTTTTTTTTGTCACTAACACCTTCATAAAATTTATGTAACCTAGTATTTGCTCAAGTCCTTGTAATCACTATCTCTTCCTCTACTCTTATCTCTATACCCAGACCTGTTGTAGTTGTTCTCTTAATGGTAGTTCTGACCTTGATTTCCTTGCCCAAAGTTTCGATTATCTTGATTAGATCCTTGGCCATTGGCTTGGAAACCCTCCACCTGATTGTCTAGATACTTAACCTACTCCTCAGAATCAAGATCATCATACCTCGGTGCCTTACCTTGCGAACCAACTGCATATACCTTTTTTGCTCCTGTTGCTGCAAACTGCTTAGTGAGTAAGCTAAGCTCAGTCTTCAACTGCTACCTCCTGAGCAACTAAATCATCTGGTACTCTCTGTTCTGCAGATGCCCCAATCATATAAGTTCCTATGAGCACTTCTGCATCTCAAGAATACCAACCCCCATTAGTTTTAGTGATTTGATCTAGAATCTTAGAAGCCTAATCCCAATGTAACCTCATAAAACCCCAACAGTGATAGTGTCTACTATAACCTTTTTAATAGAATTCAAAGCTCTAGGGAAGATCTCCAGTCAATTAAGGCCTGATATTCTGTGGTTACAGATATTCTACAGATTCTTCTTAAACCTCAACTAGGTCTCATATAACACCTCTAAATGTAGCTATCTGAAGTTATAAATCTCATCTTTCAACTGTAACATTTTGGAAGGTGGGAAAAATCTATCCAAGTATTAAGTCCACAACTCATTCCAAGTAGTGATTGATCCATGTGGAAACTCTATCAACCATAATATAGCCTCCCGCATCAGAGAGAAGTGAAACAACCTCAATCTAACCACTTCTTGGCTCACTCCAGTAGATGCAGGGAAACAACCGCAATCTAACCACCTCTTGGCTCACTCAAGGTAGCTTATAGAAATTGTAAATCCCTATAAATTTTATCACATACATGTTTGCATCAGCAGTGGCAAGGCTGGTGAATACCCCCTTTAAGTTCAGCAACTATATCACATCACTGGTGATGTCAAACTTAGTTCCTGGAGGCAATTTTGGTGGAATAATAGTACCTGTCTCAATCAGCTCTAGAAATTCTAGCTCTTCCTCCACATTATCAAACTGAGGAAGATACGATATTAGAGTTTGTGGCCCCCTATGCCTTCTTTGTCTCTCTCGCTCATCAAGTGCGGCCAAACGGTCTGCTTTAGCTTGTCTAGCTTTTTCTTCCATTGCTGCCTTCCTAGGAACTTCTTGCCTAGCATTCTCCTCATCTATAATTCGAGCATTCATCTTCTCCAGAGTCTTTTGAAGTCCAGGATGATGTCTTGGCTAATTCAGGACTCCCGCATCATCAACTCCCTCGTTATGAACTCCCTCATTCACTATCCTTCTATTAGCTCTTAGAGTTCTCTCAAGTTTCGTATCAAGTGGAATTAAGTGATTTCCTTGACTCTGAGTGTTGGGCATGCACCGGTGTTCACCCTAGAAACAACAAAAGAGTAAAATCAGTAAGCAAAAACTAATAGCCCGACAAACACAATCAATCAACTCCGTAACTGTATTGCCCGACAACGGCACCAAAATTTGATGTCACCCAAATTACACCTTTAAACAAAGTATAAAATGGTCGTTGATCAAATATAGAATCCAACTAGGTTGGGGTCGATCCCACAAAGAATAGATCAAAATATCTATCAAGAGTTTGTTTAAGTAATTAGTAAATAATCTCTAGTAAAAAGGTTTTTTTTTGTATATTAGAGTGTCAATACTAACAATTGTTGATTTCGTTAGATTTGTAATCAATAAGAGAGAAGCACTAGAACTCTGTGTCCCAATAAATTCATAACTCCATAGGTTTTTCGTACTTAGTGATCTCTCATGGTGCCTGTCATGCAGAATCGTAGGTTGTGTTCACCTAAACGATTTTACGTACTTGTTTAAGCAACTATCCTCAAGTAAGTTTTCTCTTCTCCTAATTTTTTCATTGCTAACCTTGATTTTAGATCCCAGCAATAGCTTTCCCAAATTATCGGCTCAAGCTAGTCATTGAAGGTTGCTATCTCCAACACTCTGTTGTTTATTCCCTTATCCCATATGTTACCCCTAATTTCATCGCAAGTAAAGATATGGCAAGTTCTAGCATTTGCAGCTGCTAAAAAGCAATCAAACCAAAGAGAACAAATAATACATACCCAAACACCCTTTGAGAATTACTTCATACTACGAACACTACTTTGTTAATCCGACATGGTTCCCATAACCTTAGTTGTGGTGCTTAGCTTACCATAATTGCAAGCACAAAAGAATAATGTTGATAAGAAAGTATAAATATGAACTTACAAGAATAAGATGAAAAACCACGATTCTCAATTATAAACAAAACCCTAAAAATTGATGTTTGTAATTTCTAGAACAACGATGACAGCAGAGGAGTACGATGATAAGGATGATGTTGACCCTCACTCCCAACCCTAGATTTCTAGTAGCCACCTAAAGGAGGACTTGGTTGCGGTGAGGAAATACATGGAGCACGCCCCTTCCAGCGCCACAGCCCTACCTCCCATTGCCCAAGACTATGTAGCACTCTGCTAAGAGCTCAACGAGGAGAAGAGGAGTAGGCACTCCTGGGACAAAATGCTCGCACAGATGTGGAAGACCGTGAAGGTCATGTTTAAGCACACAGCCCCTGACTAGGAGCTTCCCCAACTGGTGCTAGAGAACATGCAAGAGTTCTCCTTCCTGAGTGATGCAGAGGGAAAAGGCCCAGCTCGGTAGCCCGTGATGGTGATAGGGAATCCATCTAGGTCCTTGGTGCATGCTAGTTCAGTTCCTCCCTTTTAATACATTGTTACTAATTTGGGTTGCCCCCATTTGGAGGATGTAACAAACAATATTTCTCCCTTTCTTTTCCCTTTATTTTATTGCACATGGATGCTAGTTTTAGAAATTTCAATGTTAAAAGCATGATTTTACCTTCTTTATGTGATTTCTACAATTAATGTGGTAGCTCATGGCTTAAATCAACAAATAATACAGGTCGTGAGTGAAAAACAAAATAAGGGAAAATAGGTTAGGGGTTCTGTCCCCACTTATCCCGCTATAGCAGCTTGCACACTGCTATGGTGATGCTGCTATAGAGGAAAAATTCCCCCCTTAGCAGGCTCGCTGTAGCGGGTTAATGCCACTATGGCGGCCAACAGCAGCAGCCCAAAAATTTTATGTTTTCTACAAATTTCCTCATTCCCTTTCCATGTTTCCAGCAATAAAGTATGAAATTGCACTATGGCCTTTAATGTAATCCCAAAACCGAACCTAACAATTCATAAAACAACAATTTAGCATCATATTACTTTGAATCAGTTATGAATCACAACAATAAACTTTTCATTATAACAAATCCTGCTATTATGCAACAATAACCCTTTCCCCATGGTCCTTAACCAAATGCCGACTGTTTGAAACAAGAGTTTCCATAATCATAAACCATTTCCCCCCCCCCCCCCCCATACCATTTCACTAATGATAAGTCCATGCCTAGCATTTAGCATACAATTTCTAATTAAACCACATAGCAAACAATTCCTTTAGCCATCAACACATAACCAAGTTATGACCCTTCACAATTCACAAATTTATAGTCATTGAAGCAATACAAATCCACATAAGTGTCAATCTCAAAGTTTCATCAATAAACAAGCCCTTTTTATTATCCTTTAGTCACCTCGTGGATAACCATCAGCCGATTATCAATAAGTTTACATTGCCTTTATGGCCAGATACTATTTGGAACCTTCTCAGTTCCAATTTCCATTGCGTCTGTCATTCCAAATAGAGTCAAACAACATCAATTTACCTTGTTGAGATACCAATTAGAATTAGGAGATACTAATTGGACTCAACTCATGTAAGCAATCATAAAAATTGTACAAAAGAAGAGAAAGAAGTGAAACAATTTCCTAGAATGCCTCATAGCTCCCCAAAGATTAGACGTGGACGTGAACACACCAATCCACAGGACTCTACTAAATATTTTCTCTTGTACTGGGAGACCATTAAGCTAGGCTCTGATACCAACTATCAGGACCCAACTACCAGGATTGTGCGGGCACCTACTCTAGTCCACCTAGATAGGAGAACCCTTACCACCCTTTTAGAAATATATGCTGAATTCAATAAGAAATAATAAAATTACCTTATTTATTACAACAAGTTTACAATCTTTAAATGCAACTAAAAACTTTCCCCAAGGAACTAGTCTAAACAGGTACAAGAGCTACTTAGATAAGATACAAAACTATACACACGACCCTGCTTTTGCTGTGGAACAATAATAGAAGTTGTTGGAGTTCTTTACCGTATCAAGCATTAAGCACCTACTGATCCTGCAACCAGACTATACCCCAGAAATGGGTATAGCAATAGTAGTATCAGGAAAAACAACATGTACTGGCAAGCATAATCGATTGACCAGAATTAAATCACATAAACATCACAAAAATATCCAAAAAAAAACATATTACTTGAGAGTTATTTAGTCAAAGATCTTCCATAATAATAATTGCTTAACACCTTTGGCTTTTACTAGCCTTATCATTGAGAATAACTTTCCCTTATAATAGTCAGCCCTAATCACCATCTATCCACTATGTATTCTTTTCAGACCTCATTCCGTAACTACCTGTGAGTTCTACGATACTCAACCCCCAAGGTTTCCTTCCCTTAAAAATTCCTTTTTTAAGACCCTTACGTAATACTTAACCTTGTGCCACTAATCTTATTATTCATTAACACCCTAGTATCTTTAAATTCTTTTAAGGCTATGCAAATCAAATAGCAAGACAGTAATACCCCACCTTTCCGATCTAAATTGCAATAACCAATAGACCACCGACCATACACATACCACAAACATAACAATGAATACCTACCAGGTACCCTTAATTCAAGTTTATGTCACTTAACCTTATTCAATAATACTAAAGAGTTCAGTCAATATAGGTCAACATAGACAAAAACTCCTGTCATGAACATGGCTACCAACAAGACTCCAATTCAACAAACCATGACTCAAACACTTTTATTAACAATGTCTTAATTACACAAGTAAATAGACAATATAGAAATATGCCATCCTTACAATTTAACCCGTACTACTCAAGGGTCCATTCCAACAACAACTATGGCAAATCATGAATCTCGGCTTACATCAAGAAACCAAACACAGCTTGCAAGCACATAAACTCGATTCACTCAAGGAACCAGTACAACAAGTCAACACTTAAAACCCGGTTCACTCAAGGAACCAATAGAACCTAAATATATAACAAGTAAATAGTAACCCAGTTCACTCAAGGAACAAATATAACAAGTAAACACATAAACCCTGGTTCACTCAAGGAACCATCACACTCACCTGTACCTTGTACATACATATTAAGGGTCTTACAATTGCCTACTAGTAATGACTAGCCGGGGACTAGCTTCTGTCCATGTACCAAATCCTAGACACCAAGTGTTTGCCAACCTTATACCAAACAATCCCGTGAAGATGTCCAAATATCGATACATCACAAAATAATAATATAAATCCCGTAAAGATGCCCAAATACCAGTATATCCCATAATAATCACAGATATTACAACAATCACAACAACAATGATAACAAAAACCACACTTGTAAAAACAACAAGCTTTTTATATAAGTTCATTTCATGTGATTAACACTTAGGATAATGAATAGTCATTACCCTTTCTTGAACATGCATTATAATAAACAATACGAAGGAACAGTTACTATGCACACTTAAAACAAGTTGGGTTTTAATTATTTTAATCCATCACGTACAGTTTGTATCTATGATCAGTGCCACAATACACCCTAACCTTTTATCCTAGCATTGATACCTTACTAAATTCCTATTCCTCTGGTTACTACTATAAATTCTTTTGAATCCACCAATACTAACCACTTTTAGTTTAGGCATTTATTAAGCTCGAACCTAATTTCCAGGTACAACACCATTTTTAATCATGAAAGGATAAACAACAACAAAAGTAGACATATTAATTATAACTATTCAATATCACAAATAACAATAATTTCCCACCCAATTAATCGGGTGTTGATCCTCTTTATCCATCCCAACACCGTGCCCAAAGGCCTAAGCATGAAATCCCCCATCAATCTACGTCATGCTTATGCTTTTTATTTCTAACCCAAGTCTAAACTACTCAGTTAAACCTAGCCTACCTGCATACCAAGTAGTCACAGCAGATCCATGAATGCAAGTTTTTAACTTCATGCTAGTGAATTCTGATGTGTAAACCATGGGTTTTACCCTATTCAAGAGAATTCCCTCCTCTCCAATGCTCTTAGGCCATGAGGTAACCCTAGGAGGGTTTTTAAAGCAAACCTCATCCTTTTTACAACTGAAAACAAGAAAGGAAATTATTAAAATTGGGCTTGAGTTTGTGGTCCCGTCATCCCTCTATGGCATCTTGTATTCCACTATGGCGATGCTACTATCGTGAGAAAATTCCTACTATATCAGAATGATGTCAGCGCGACCTAGAATTTCAAATTTCAAAATTGTTAGTTGTGTTATCCCATAATAGTTTGAGATCGTATTTTTAAAAAATCCCATAACTCATACCCATAATGAGGTGCCTTTTAATAACAACGAAACATGTCGTTACAATATAGTACTGGGCTAAAAAGTGAGATGGTTTTAGGAATTGAGCAAGTTAAAGTCAAAATCATTGTACTTAAGTTGGAGCTAGCTATGATACGTGAAATAGAGGAATGCTCATTCCTGCAAGTAACCCAGGTGCATAAAGTCGTGGCCAAGTAAAATCAATAGGTACTTGAGGTTAAAGCTAAGGTTGTCACTTGCGTAACTCAGGAATACAAGCTTACTGTGAAGATCTAATCCCTAGAAGTAAAGGTTACCATACAAAAAGGCCAACATGTTGATTTACAAAAGGATATACACCGCCTTAGACAAGAGGTCAGGGACTTGAAAGAAAAAAGTTGAGGGAAAAAGTACTTGAATAATATTTTTAGATATCGCTCTCAGTGCATGATAGTGTGACTAGCTAATGTGTGCAACCTGATTGAAAATGGCATGAGGGAGGCCTAAAGAGAATGAAATTATGATAGAGAAGACAACTCAGGTAAAGGGGAATGCAAATTTAAGAACAACAAAGGAAAAAGAATGTAAGAAACCAATGGAATAGTGACCGTCTCTCCCTACAAAAGAGGTGACCTCTAAATCCAATGGAATAGTGATGACTGTGATTAACCTAGAGAGCAAGGCTTAATCTGGGATGAGATTGTCTATGCAACAAGGAGTGCAAGAGAGGGAAACCTCCACATAAGGCAACACACAAGGAAAACTATAGTGGGAAGCAGAACTAAACAACAAATTGCTTTGACTTAAATCGGTTGTCTGCAAAGGGAATGAACCTAAGTTGAGTGGCTCCAGTTTTGAAGAATAGGGAAAAGGTTATTAAGTTAAACAAAGGGGAAATTGACAAAGTTATATAAGAATGGAATTAGGCTCTCATCCTATATGTGGTGGGAAAATCTCCCATAATTACTGCAATAGAGAGGTATATTGATATGCAAGTTAACACTATAAGTAAGCCTAAAGTCTATTAACATAATGATGGTTATTTTATTATTCAATTTGCTAGCATCGATGATAAAAATGAACTATTGTACTCAGGACCTCACATACTACACAACAAGCCAATATAGTGAAGTTATGGACTATAAATTTTGATTTTAACAAGGAGGTCTTACAAATGGTGTCAATCTGGGTGAAATACCCTAACATGCCTCTAAATTGTTGGAGCATGGATTCACCTAGTATAATTAGTAGTGGGAAATGGAATCTATTATATACAGATGAGTGCACTACTAAGTAGAAAAAATCACTTTTGCAAGAGTGTTACTCTAAATAGATGTAGCATGGGATCTACCTAAGAAGATAAAGGTGGAAGATCCTAATGGAAGATTTTTTGAACAAGTTGTGCAATACAAATGGGTCCCTAAATATTGTACTAAGTGTTTGCAAATAGGGCATAAATGTCCATAAAAAGAGGGGCCAACACATAAATCAATTTCTAAATTGGCTACCAAATGGTTTTAGAAGCCTTCAGTGAGGGAACAATTAATTGAGAGGTTGTCGAAGCATGTCTCTAAGAAAGAATACCAAAACTTCATAGAAAGTCAAAATTCACATAGAGGCTAGTGTGAACGAACTAATCATCTAACAGAGAAAAGTTTAGACAGTGCATTTGCATACTTGAGGCAAACAAAACCATGAGGAACCCTCAAAATGTTATGAAAATTTAAGTCCCAACAAAGAATTCCAGTCAAAAATTGACTAATAGAATTTCTTTCTAATAAGTTATGCTAAATGTACCTTAGAGACATCCAGAATTAGAAGCTGAGTATCTAAAAATAAAGGGATCACTCTTCAAAATTGTGAGGTATATTAATAAAATGAGATTGAACTAGTCTTCGATCAGATGAAAAGTAAAAAGTACACCGACGTTACTAGATGATTGTAAAAGAATAAAATAAAAATTCAGTTGCCGACTATCTTCAATTATCAAATAAACCATCACTTACTAACGCAGCTTGAACCACTAAGTATGAAGTTTCAATAATGAGGCACACTAAGGGTGTGATACCTCAGGGAAACCCTTAAAATACAACAACTTTCACCTTTCGGGGAGATATGTTCAATGAATTCATAAGAGTTAAAAATTTTAGGTTCTCCATTTAAAAGGAATACTAAGTAATTCTTCCATACGAAGAATGTCAAACAAATTTCTAAGAAGAAAACTACACAAAAAGCAAGAAATCCATAAAAGTATGTGGAAGTATGAGAAATTCCTTCTTTATTACGTGCAATTGGGTTATGAATTAAAAAACCTAGAATGGGTCACAAGCTTCAAAATACATAAACTACAAAATATTGACAGATAGCTCTTGATTATGGACACAAGAGAACCTCAGCAGGCAATATTTATCATCATATTTTCATGTTATTCTACAGTGTAGGAGTGATGTGTCATGAACTTTTGATACTTGAGATGCTTGAAACAAGGAATATTTGCAAGTCTAAGGGTAATTTTTGTGGATTTAATGTGTTTGTTGAGTGTTTGCAGGCCTTGAGGACTTGAAGAAGAAAAATGCTAAAAAAAAATAAAGAAAAAGGGTATCAGACGAGACATGCCACGATCGTATATTGATTGCATGATTATGGTTCGACTATCATAGGTTGAACCAGAGATGCTATACTCAGATGTCCATTAGATGATGGGATTACATGACTATGGTATGATGTCATGATCATACCTTGAGATTGTGACATGTAGAAGAAAGTTCAACCCTCAAGAGTCAAGTGTAGCACGATCAGAAGATGGATCCCATGATCTTATGTTGATGGTACGATCGTACTATGTGATCGTAGGAGGAAGATCAATTTTGAAGAAGTGCAGTAATTTTAGCATGATGATCAGATGAAAGCCAAGCACTATTGTATGGACAACCCACGATCGTATGTTTTTCTTGTCTGAAGCAACCGTTACCAGTTTTATGTTTTGTTTAGGATAGGATTTGTTATACTCTTTTGGGGGTATTTTTATGTGTGACACATTATTATTATTCTAGAACATTATATTGTGGGATTCCAAGGCACATTCTAGGGATTTTACGAATATTTAGCTTCTGATTTTAATTAAAGTTGAGATTTGGGGTTTTATTCATTATTGTGCATTTCAATTCATGTTTTCATCTATGAATTCTTGCATGGTTCATACGGTTATGAGTATCTAAACTCCACAACTAGGGTTGTGGGAACCATAACGAATTAACAAAGTAGTGTTCAAAGTACAAGGTAATTATCAAAGGATATAAGGGCATGTATTGATGATTCTTTTGAATTGGTTGCTTTCTAATGAGTGAATGCTTTGAAAATCATCCTATATCTACCCTAGACTGTAGTAAGGGTATTCGAATAGGACTAGCAGATCAAAAACAAGACTTGGAGTTATCTTCATTTAATCAGCTTTGAGCCGTGATACGAGAAAGGCTGTATTGGGATCATTGGTAGGAGGCAACATAGAAACACTCATGATGCATTAACATTTGTGTTTGAGGATAGTTGTCTACAATGGAAGTATCATAGTCAGTTAGATGATACTTAGCCTGTTCATTCTACATGCACGATACCTTAAGAGATCACTGAAGTATGGAGAACCTATGGAGTTATGAAGTTATTAGGGAACACAGTCCTAGTGCTTTTCTCACCTTGATTACAACCCTAGAAAATATTCTCATGATATTATTGTTCATTTAATCTATAAAACCCCCCTCTTTACTCATTTACCAATTGCTCAGACAGACATAATTAATTAGATTTTGACCTATTCCCTGTGGGATCGACCCCAACCTTGTTGGGTTCTATGTTTGATTCAATGACCACTTTATAATTTCTTGAAGGTTTAATTTGGGCTACATTAAATTTTGGCATCATTACCGGGGACTACGGTTATAGAGTTGATTGATCGTGCTTGTTGAAGTGTTGGTTTTGTTGCAATTTTCATTTTCCTACTATTGGTAGGGTCTACGCCAGTGTATGCCCAACACTTGAAGTCAAGGAAATCCCCTGATTCCATTTGATACGGAAATAGAAAAAATCTAAGAGAGAATTGAAGAATGGTGAATACTAACAGAGTTCAGGACCCCGCAGCCGGTGCTGACATTCATAATCAGCCACTAATTCATCCCGATGGTCATAAAACTACTGAGAAAATCACTGCTCAATTAACGACTGAGGAAAATGCAAGACGAATAGCTCTTAGACAAGAAGATAGAGATCATCGAGCAATGCAAGATGCAGCACAATGTCTTGCTGTACTTGAAGAGAGACAAAGAAGACCGAGGGTGAAACAACCCCCACAAAGACCATATGTATCGGTTTATGATGATCATGAAGAAGAGGATGTGGCCTATTTGGATCCAGTGGAGATTGGTGCCATTATCCCACCCAATTTGCCTGAAGGAACTAAGTTTGATATTACAAGTGTCATGATTCACCCTTGAACTTAAAAGGGGCATTTGTTGGCCTCCCTTCGGATGATGCGAACATGCATGTGATGAACTTAGTGGGGCTCTTTACTTCGAACAATCTACCTAGAGTGATTCAAGAGGTAATTCGGTTGAGGCTATTTCCATTCTCGCTTATGGGAGAGGCGACTTTATGGTTGAATGAATTGCCACAAGGTTCTAGTACCAATTAGCAAGAATTGAGAAATCAATTTCTGAAATGATTCTTTCCGCCTTCTAGGATGTTGCAATTAAAAGATGAGATCTATAACTTCAAACAGCTACATTCAGAGGCACTTTACGAAACATGGCTGACATTCAAGAAGAAATTGCAGAATGTTCCAAACCATAGGTTGAGTGGTAGGAATGTAATTGAGATCTTCTACAGAGCTTTGAATGCAAATACTAAGGTTGTAGCAGAAACCATCATTGGAGGTGCATTTATGAGTTTGTTCTGGGAACAAGCATCAGAGATTCTAGATCGGATCACTAAAACCAACTGAGGTTGGCACACTTTAGAAGCAGACAGACCCGCGAACACATATGTTATTGGAGCTTTGGTATAACAAAAGTCTTTGGATAAATATGTGGCTCAAGAGGTAGCACAACTAAGAACATAAATTGGCTTGTTAGCCAAACAGATTATAGCTAGTTGAGCGGAAAAGGTTAATGTTGCACAAGGAAGAGCACCTAGGTATAGGGAATCTGATTCTGAAGAGGAGGCTACCGAGCCAAGGGCCAAGGGACTAACCAAGACAATTGGAACTCGAGGCAAGGGAATCAAGGTCGGGACTATTATGGAGACAACTATAATAAATCTAGGTATAGAGACAGAGACAGGGATCGTGATGGTGATTGTAGGCGAAAGGATGATTACAAGAAAAAGAGTGATTTGTATGTTCCACCGGGGAACCGTAATGCTGAGCCCAAAAATTCAAGGATGGAAACCATGCTTTCAAAACTTGTTGAGGGGTAAGAAAGTCAAGAAAATTGTCTTAAGGAGATTAGACCAGACATTTCAGGGATAAGCCAAAAGGTGGAATCTCATGCGACCGCTATTACATAATTGGAGCAACAATTTGGATGGATGTCCACCGCATTAAATCAGCATCAACTAGGAACTCTTTAGAGTAACACTGTCCAAAACCCTAAAAATGACAGTCATTTCTTAGCTATAACTACTCGAAGTTGTAAGACTATTGTTAATCCACCTATGCCTGGAGTACTTGATGATGGGCCCATAGTACTTGATGAAGAGAATAAGAATGAAACTGAAAACTTGGTGGTTGAAGACAAGGCAGCTCAAGAACCTCAAGCTGCTAAAAAGGTGGTTAAGTCTGATAAAGGGAAGGTGAAAGAGGCCTCTCAAGTATTAAAGCATGTTCCACGACCTCATCCTCCCTTTCCACAAAGGTTGAAGAACAAAGTCAAAGAGGGAAAATATCAAAAATTTATTTCAATGTTGAGGGAAATGGTATCATGTACAAGAAGAAATTCACCAAAAAAAATCCTCATTTCCTAAAGAATTCTTAAAGAACACACCTATGTATGGACTTCCCCTTACAAAGTAAGTCGTATCAAGCTTTCTCGGGATCTTGATAATGCAACCTTAGGACAAAGCACACCCTTTTTAGAGTCTTGGGTAGGCTAAATGTAACTCACAACTCCAAAGATTTCTCTGACAAGTTGAATGAGCCCAAGTCATAAGACTGTTGAGGAGGAGTCTGGTTGGGTGAACTGTGATACACCCACATTACAACTTCTTTAAAAAGCATAAGCGATCGTTGTCAAATATATACCCAACAAAGGTTGTGGTCGAATCCCATAGGGAATATGGTGAAAACTAAGTCATATGTGATTTAAGTGAATGTTAGTCGTCAATTTCCATAACATGGGGGGTTATAGTAAACTAATTTGACTTAATATCTAATTTGTTTTACATAATGAATGTTAAAATTACAAGATGATAATCAATAGATAAGAAAAACTAGGATTGTATTCACTATGGATCTCTATTATTGTCGGGCTAATGTCTATAATGAATTTTCTTTAATACAAGTGAATGTCGGGCAATTGAACTCAAATATTTACCTAAACGTTTATCAATCCAATTAAGTAACTACCCCTTTAATTCTTTCAAACTTAAAGCGATGGAAATCATAAACTCAATCCAAACCCTAAGTTGATAAATCTCGTTAAAGCGTTACTGATCAGACAGAGGTTAGAAACTCTGAATCCTCGTTGTTAACTCTTTTCCCTATTTTAGCTTCTTATTTCAAGCAATTAAACATAAGGCTCATTATAATTTTTACAACACTCATAAATATGTTAAGATAAAAAAAATAAAAACACATTCACATGTATACCACAAATTCATATAAACATTAACCCTAAAATCATTATTTAGCCATGGATTCTATAATGCTAGCTATAGGGTTTTTATCCACTAATAGTGATTAAGAAGATGAAAGTAATATATTTGAATAATTAAATGATGGAGTCTTACAAAGATCAAATTCAAGCCTTCGATTCTTGACAACATTCAAAAAGTATCTTTTGAAAACCCAAAATGTGCTTCTCCAGAAAAAACAAAATGTAAAACTTTTCTTAGTGTCAAAAGATGCCTATTCTAAACCCTAGACTAGGTATTTATAGGCTTCAGGAATTTGAAAATTTGAATTTTAAATTGGACTACCGCCTATGCCTTGATTACTCGCCTGACGGCTCGCCACAATCATGATGGTTCATCACATTGAACCATCATATATCTTCAAATTAGTATGGGTTCTGCTTCGACCGGACGGATGGGGTGTTGGCTCGCCAAGGCCCCAACGGTTTACCGGCTAAACCATCAACTGGCTTCATTGGGACTTTGATTCTACTTCGACCTGACGGTTGGAATGACGACTCGCCAAGGCTTTGACGGTCTTTTAGATGAGCCATCGCTCTAATTCTTTCCCTTAGGCGATATTGTTTTGTTGTGACGCTTGGCTTGACAATCTACCCATATCCTTGACAGTCCGCCAAAGGATCCGTCACACAACATTATCAGCACAGGTTTATTTCTTTTTGTCCTTGGGCCTATTTCCTGTAATTTAAACACGAAAAGATATCAAAACTACCAATGGTAGTGTAACACCCCGCACCTTTCTGACCTTACTTGACAACCTTGAACCATGTTTACTCTAGGTTTGAGAGCAATAAGTACGTAGCTTGTATTGTTATTGATGGAACAATTTATATTGTGCTAGTAAATGTAGGAGGTGTTGTGGCTTTGTATAGCATTTGTGAGGTGAAAAGTGAGGTTTAAAGGACATCCGAGAAAAGGATCTTAAAGATAAGAGGCAAGAAAAAGGTTGGAACTTGAAAGATCCAACTAAATCCACAAAGAAAAGTCGAAATCAAAAATTAAGTGTGGGGCGCTGCAGGTGGCGTGCCAGGCCGATTTGGCCTAAAAGTTTTTGGCACAGGCAGCAAGGGGGCGCGCCCAGGGGTGTGCCAGGCCGCCCTAGCACACCTTTAATTTGCTGAAATTTTCTCTAAGTCTTTAAGGTGCCCGGGAGCATGCCGGGGTGCTTTTTGCCTAATTTCTTCCACGATTAAAAGTCGATAAAGAGGACTCTTGGGTTATGGTAACATTATCCCATCATAGTAGGGCTACTCTTGAGCGATTTTAGCATCCTAGTTGGAGTTAATCCTTCGTCACAAGTATTTTATCAAATTATGTTCAATTAAGCCATGGGTGGCTAGAATTTCTTATTTTTTCTGAAATTGAGACTACGAACATGAAGTTCGTGAGTGAATATTATCGTGAAATTTATGGAATTATTTAAACATAAGATATATAGAGGATCATGCATTGAATTAGGTGGGCTCATTTGATATGTGTTATTGGGCTCAATTTAAAGCCCAAATTGGAACAAAAGACATGGCCCAATGGGTCAAATGACCCATTCTTCCTTTGACTAATCAATGATTGATCAAAGTGGCTAAGGATGACTTCAAGGGCCTATATAAAGGGCACAAAAATCAGATTTTATTCCCACAAACGCACATGCCAATCTAGAAATTTCTACAACATTTCTCTCAACTCAAACCCTAATAACCCTAAGGCAACTACACTTGTTTGGGCAAGATCATCACTTTGCAAGCTTGGGTAAGTGTTTATTCTTATGATTTAATATATTATATGCATGGTAGATTATGTATATCATGGTGTTTATGTTGACAAGGTGTTGAATAGTGCATTTTTGCTTTTTGCTTAAAGATGTGCATCCTTGTGATTTAAACTTGAAAAAGGACTTGAGGTTTTGATGAAAGTGCATGGTATGGATGAAATATAAATGTGTATAGTGTGGTTATGTTCCTTAACTTATTATTTTCTATAAGTATAAATTGTGGGATTATTGTGGATATATTGTTATGAAGTGTATTGAGGTGACTTGATGGAGTAATTGTGATGTTGTGTTGATGCAAAAGTGGAAAGTATGAACTCGGTGTGACATGCAATTGGTTTATGATGAATTGGTCAATGTATGAAATGTTGTGGTATTGTTGGTGTAATACCCCGTACATTTCCGACCTTACTTGACAACCTTGAACCATGTTTTCCTTAGGTTCGAGAGCAATAAGTACGAATTTTGTATTGTTATTGATGGAAACATTTGATATTGTACTAGTAAATGTGATTAGCCATTTTTAGTAGGTGTTTGTGACTTTGTGGAGAATTCGTGTGGTGAAAAGTGAGGTTTAAGGACATCCAAGCAAAGGATCTTAAAGATAAGAGGCAAGCAAAAGGTTGGGACTTGAAAGATCCAACCAAATCCACAAAGAAAAGTCGAAATAAAAAATTAAGTGGGGGCGCTGCAGGTGGCGTGCCAGGCCACTTTGGCCTGAAATTTTTTTGGCACAGGCAGCAAGGGGGAACGCCCAAGGGCGTGCCAGGCCGCCCCTGCACACCTTTCAAATGTTGAAATTTCAGCCAAGTCTTTGGGGCGTCCGAAAGCTTGCCGGGGTGCTTTTTGCCCAATTTCTTCTATAATTATTAGTCTATAAAGAGGACTCTTGGGTTATGGTATCATTATTCCATCGTAGTAGGGATACTCTTGAGGAAGTTTGGCATTCGAGTTGGGGCTAATTCTTCTTCACAAGTATTTTATCAAATTATGGTCAATTAAGCCATTAGTTGCTAGAATTTCTTATTTTTGGAGATTGAGGCTACGAACATGAATCTCGTGAGTTGACTATTGTTGTAACATTTATGGAATTATTTAAACATGAGATAATTGGAGTATTACACCTTGAAATTGGTGGGCTAAGTTACTATGTGTTAATGGGCTCAATTTGAGGCCCAAAGTGAAGCCAAAAGACATGGCCCAATGGGTCAAATGACCCATTATTCCTTTGACTAATAAATTATTGATAAAAGTGTCTAAGGATGACTTCAAGGGCCTATAAAAGGAACCAAAAATCAGATTTTATTCATAAAAAGGCACATGCCATTCTAGACTTTTCCAAGGAAACAAAAAGAGATATTTTCTCTCAAACTCCCAAACCCTAAGTCATCTTTTTGGACAAGATCATTATGCTACAAGCCTTGGTAAGTGTTTATTCTTGTGATTTAATATATTCTATACATGAGAGATTGTGTAGATCATGATGGTTATGTTGGCAAGGCTGAATAGGGCAGTTTTACTTTTTGCTAAAAGATGTGCCATCTTTGTGATTTAAACTTGAAAAGAGACTTGGGGTTGTAATGAAAGTGCATGGTATGGATGAAATATCAACATGTATGGTGTGTTTATATTCATTAACTTGTTATTTTTTTCTATAAGTATAATTTGTGGGATTATTGTCGATATGTTGTTATGAAGTGTATTGAGGTGACTTGATGGAGTAATTGTAATGTTGTGTTGATGGAGAAGTGTAAAGTATGAACTTGGTGTGACATGCTGTTGGTTTATGACGTATTGGTAAATGTATGGAATGTTGTTGTATTGTTGGTATGATAATGTCATCCATGGTTTTGTCAAGGAGAAATGACATTTTAAGGTAATCATGTAACTCATTGTCGTCGTATGTACTTGTAAGGTAGTTGGTTGTTAACTTAAACTCCGTTATGTACTTGTGTTGTAGAGTGAAACGTAAGGAAGGAGCTGGACTATTGTATTCACATTTAGGATTGTATATTCATATTGGGAAGATAAGGTATGTAAGGTTACTCTTTCCGTATCCTTCTGCAGCACATAGTGTTCATAATGTCATTGTACTTGTTCTATTCCGAAATGTTCTAAGGTATCCCATATTTGGTGATTAATTATTGTTAATCACATGGTCCTTATTCATTGATCAATTGTGATTCACATGTCTCATGTTCATTGACTAATATTTCCAAGTTTCAAATAATGTTGTGTTCCAAGATTCCAATAATGAACAATCACCAATTTATTAAAAGTAAAGAAATGACGTAATGTATAATTGTTTGAGTGTTCTTGGGTGGTATCCCAGGGGTTAAATACCTAGCATGGGTCGATCCCTCTACTACGGGTGGTATCCCAGGGGCAAAAGAAAAGCCTAGCATGGGTCGATCCTTAATAATTATTGATTATTACCCACTGATCAGCTTGGGGCCCGAGCATTATATGAATGAGAGTGAATGAGTGATGAACGAATGAATGAGCATAAAAGTAAAGAAAGTAATCCACATAATGTACATGGTTCACACATACAGAATGGTGACTTATCCATATTGGCTATTCTCCTATATTTGATTCCATTGTACTTATATTTCATGCAATTTCATATAGCCTTACATACTCAGTACATTCTTTCATACTGACCTCCCTTGGGGGGGCTTACCTTACTTGCTGCAGGCACAGGTGCTAGTAGACCTCCTAGGTAGGTTGCAGATCATTTGTAGGTCTTTGGTGAGCTCCAGTTGGTTCGGGGCTTTCTGAGTCACTATGTACATTTGTTTTGCTATTGTATATATGTATAGAGCGGGGTTTTGTCCCGACTCTAGGTTGGTTATGGTTATGCATCTGTAGAGGCTTTGTAGATGTTGTGGGACATATGAAGGAAATGTAAAGAACGTATGTTTTGCCTTGATGGCCCTAACGACCAAGTTCCATAGTTATCATGTATTTTTCATGACTTTTTGCTATTGCCTTCTTATACCTAAGTATGGTGGTGAAGCCTATTGAGTAGCATACGTATGGATGTATATGAATGGACATGAGCAAAGATTGGTTCTCTCAGGCCTTATCGGCTTCGGGTGCCAGTCCGCCCCGTTAGAATTTGAGGCGTGACAAAAGTGGTATCAGAGCAGGTCGTCCTAAGGGTGTCTACAAAGCCATGTCTGAGTAGAGTCTTACTTATCGATGTGTTGCACACCACATTTATAAGCAGGAGGCTACGGGACATTTAGGAGTTGTTTCTTTCCTTCATTTCTAGATTGTGCATTAGAGCCAAAGTGTAGGTGGAATTATAACTTACTATGGGAATTGTCTCTTCTTCTTTTTTTTATATGTAGAAATTCCGATGGAAAGAAAAGGTTGGGGAGAAGGTAAGAAGATAGAGAGGACTGCTGGAGAAGGAACCAGTAGAGCACCACCTGAGCAAGCGGATCAAGGTGGGGCTGGAAATTAGTTTGTATCACGGGTTTCTCCTACTCTTCCATTCATAGAAGCACCCAGAATTAGAGGAGTATCTTCGGAACTGTCTGATAATACTATTGAACAGGATTTAATGCGTGCGGTGCAAATATTGACCCGTGTAGTTGCTGTACAAGCTCGAAGACAAGCTTTTACGCAGCAGATGGAGGATCAGAGGCAAAGGAGGATGCAAGGATTGGAGGAAGGGTCGTCAAAGAAGGCTAGACCTATGGGACAGTTTATGGCATCCCAAGAAGAAGTGATGCCTCGAGTTTTTCTTAGACTGCCTAGGCCACCATTTCCTCAATCGACAGCAAATGCTCCCCCTCTATTCCAAGGGTTTAGAGGCAACCAGTTTTGCAAAGTAGGGAGATTCAGGGTTTCGTCAGTTGTGCCAGCGTTGCGGGAAGTTTCATTCAGGTGAATGTTGGGTGGGAAAAAATGTTTGTTACTGGTGTGGTATGTCAGGACATGTAAGGAAAAGGTATCCACAAAGGAGCACGAGTGGTATGGCACGACTTATGGGACCAACCATCGTATCTCCATTATCGATGCTTCCTCTAGGTAGAGGTGCGTAGCCTACGGGGCACAGTAGAGGTTCTAGAGGAGCAGCTAGTTCCAGTGGAACCCAGGATCGTATTTATTCCTTAGCGGATCGACAGAATTTGGAGGCTTCTCCTAATATAGATGTAGATACCTTATCCATATTGTTACATAAAGTATATGCATTGATTGACCTGAGTTCTACATTATCATATGTTACTCCATTGATTACGGGAACAAAAAAAAATGATGTGGAAGAACACTAGAATTGCTAGTTAGTCCATTTGAAGTATCTACACTAGTTAGTGAATCTATTATAGTTAAAAGAGTATATCATAATTGTATAGTAATTGTTTGTATTTATGACACGCTGGTTGATTTTAGTAAACTAGAAATGGTAGACTTTAATGTTATCATGGGTAGGGATTGTATGGCTTCTTGCTATGCCACGGTAGATTGCCGAGCTAAGCAGTTACATTTTCATTGTCCACAAAAGGATGAAATTGAAATAAAGGGTAATGTTGGAGCACCGAGAGGTACACTTATGTTCCATCTTAAGGCAAATAAAATACCCAAAGGGGCAAAGTGGTCAATAAAATCCTTGAGGCATTTCCTGCAGACCTTCCGATTTTGCCTCCAGAACAGGAAATAGAGTCTGGTATTGATGTGATTCCAGGCACCCAACCTATCGCTATTCCTCTATATAGCATGGCTCCAGCAGAGATACGGGAATTAAAAAGAGCAATTGAAAGACTTGCTGGACAAGGGATACATAAGGCCTAGTATGTACCCTCGGGGGTGCACCAGTGTTACTTGTACGAAAGAGAGATGGTACATTGAGGATGTGTATGGATTATTGGCAACTAAATAAGGGGACAGTTAAGACCAAATATCCCCTCCCCAGAATTGATGCTTTATATGACCAATTACAAGGTGCCAAATGTTTTTCAAATATGAAATTGCGATTGGGTTACCATCAAGATAGGGTTAGAGAACAAGATATACCCAAGACAGTTTTTTTTGAACACGGTATGGTCACTATGAATTTCTAAGTATGTAATTTGGACTAACAAATGTACCAGCTATTTTCATGGACTTGATATATAGGGTGTTCAAGCCATTTCTTGGCGTGTTCATGATAGTGTTTATAGATGGTATTTTAGCTTACCCAAGATCACAAGAAAATCATGCTAATCACTTGCGACAGGTGTTACGGATTCTTCGTGACCATAAGAAATAGGCAAAGTTCTCTACATGTGAATTTTGGTTAAAATCTATAGCATTCCTAGGTCACAGGGTATAAGACGAAGGAATAAGGGTTGATACACAAAATATAGAAGCGGTGAAAAAAAAAATTTGGCTAAAGCCTATGACGCTTACAGAGATTCATAGTTTTCTTGGATTGGCTGGTTATTATAGATGATTTGTTGAAGGTTTTTCTTCTATTGCTGCACCTTTAACGAAGCTAACACACAAGGCAATCAAGTTTTAGTGGAACGGTGCGTGTGAAAATTTTTTCCAAAAGTTGAAAGAAAAATTAACTTCTACACCAGTTTTAGTACTTCTCGAAGGCACAGAAGGATATGCAGTAAATTACGATGCTTCTGGGGGTTGGCCTCAGATGTGTAGTGATGCAGCATGATAATGTAATAGTGTATGCTTCACGACAGTTGCGTCCACATGACAGAAAGTATCCCATATACGAACTTGAGTTAGCAGTCGTGATATTTGCTTTAAAGATAGGGCACCACTATTTGTATGGCGTTCACGTTGATTTATTCTGATCATAAAAGATTATAGTATTATAGTAATATATTTTTAAGCAGAAGGACCTAAACTAGGAATTAAATTTGAGGCAGTGAAAGTGGCTGGAACTCGTAACAGACTATGACACAGAACATGGATGGAATTACTAAAAGGTTATGATAGTAATGTCTTATACCATCCGGGAAAAGAAAACGTGGTAACCGATGCATTAAGTTGCAGAGCAATAGGAAGCACTAGTATCCAGGTGATGGAAAAGCAAGATATAGTCAAGGATCTACATCAACTAGCTAGCTTGGGAGTTCGTCTGCTTGAATCTCCAGACGAGGGGGTTACTTTGCAAAATGCAGCAGAATCTTCCTTCATAGCTGAGGTAAAGGAGAAACAGTATGCGAATCCTATTTTTAGTGCAGCTGAAAAAGAACGTACAACAAGGTTCGATAAAGGCATTTGACCTTACGCAAGAGGGAGTACTTCACTGCCAAGGTAAATTGTGTATATCGGATGGAGATGAATTAAAGAAATAAATTATGATAGAGGCACATTATTCACGGTATTCTATTCATTCGGGGCTACAAAAAAAAATGTACCATGATTTGAAAGACGTGTATTGTCAATAAGTAAAAGTAGAGCATCAGCAACCTGGAGGTTATATGCAATGTATCAATTTTCCAGTCTGGAAGTGAGACCTGATTAACATGGGTTTCATCACAAGTTTGCCTCGTACACTTTGGAAATTTGATTCCATATGGGTGCTAGTTTACAGGTTTACCAAGTTATCACACTTTTTACCTGTCAAGACCACTTGTACAGCTGCAGATTATGCAAGGTTGTATGTTAAGGAGATAGTACGATTCCAACTTCTATTATATTAGACATGGGAGCTCAATTTACTGTACATTTTGAAGAAAAAAAATCAGAAGAATTTGGGAATCCATGTGAATTTAAGTATAACTTTTCATCCCCAAACAGATGGACAGGCAAAATATACTATCCAAACACTTGAAACTATGCTACGATATTGCACATGGGACGTTAAAGGTAGTTAGGATGATCATTTACCTCTTATTGAATTTACTTACCAGAATAGCTATTGTTCAATTATCAATTGGATGGTTTGACGCGGGTACAATTGGTTTACTCGGGCCAGACCTTGTTTATCAAGCTATAGAGAAAGTTAAGGTGGTACAACAATGGCTACAACTGGACCAAAGTCGACACAAGTTATAGGCCAATAATAGAAGGAAGGAAGTAGAGATTGCCATAGATGTTTGGGTATTTTTGAAAGTGTTACCAATGAAAGGGGTAATGAGATTTAAAAAGAAAGGAAGGTTGGCCCTATATGACGTGTTGTATAAGATTGATTGAAGATTTGGTCAAGTCGTGTATGAATTTAAAATACCCCAAGAACTTATCACAACTCATCCAGTGTCCCATTGGAGATGTACAAGTTACGGAGGATCTCACCTATGAAGAGGTACCTATTGCTATTCTAGATCGACAAGTGAAGAAGTTAAGGAATAAATACATAGCTTCCGTAAAGATACTTTGGAGAAATCAACAAGTAGAAGAGATCACGTGGGAAGCTGAAGAAAGGATGAAGTCGAAGTACCCGTATTTGTTTCAAATGGAAGAAAAAGTTCAAAGTGCAGAAGTGGAGAAATAACAAGGAAGTATCTATGAGCATTAAGTGTATATGTATATATATTCTAATATAGAGATGCATTTGTTGTACATGAGACGATATTATATACATGATAACAGAAAGGGTGATTCTAGACTTGAATTTGTTAACTTGGGTAATGTCATTAACATTCGAGGACGAATGTTCCTAAGGGGGGAAGAATGTAATACCCCATACAGTTCCAACCTTACTTGACAACCTTGAACCATTTTTACCCTAGGTTCGAGAGCAATAAGTACGAATTTTGTATTGTTATTGATGGAAACATTTGATATTGTGCTAGTAAATGTGATTAGCCCTTTTTAGTAGGTGTTTGTGACTTTGTGGAGAATTCGTGTGGTGAAAAGTGAGGTTTAAGGGACATCCAAGCAAAGTATATTAAATATAAGAGGCAAGCAAAAGGTAGGGACTTGAAAGATCAAACCAAATCCATAAAGAAAAGTCAAAATAAAAAATTAAGTATGGGGCGCTGCAGGTGGCGTGCCAGGCTGCTTTGGCCTGAAATTTTTTTGGCACAGGCAGCAAAGGGGCGCACCCAAGGGCGTGCCAGGCCTCCCCTGCACACCTTTCAAATGCTGAAATTTCAGCCAAGTCTTTGGGGCGTCCGTGCCGGGGTGCTTTTTGCCCGATTTCTTCTACGATTATTAGTCTATAAAGAGGACTCTTGGGTTATGGTATCATTATTCCATTGTATTAGGGATACTCTTGAGAAAGTTTGGCATTCGAGTTGGGTCTAATTCTTCGTCACAAGTATTTTATCAAATTATGGTCAATTAAGCCATGAGCGGCTAGAATTTCTTATTTTTGGAGATTGAGGCTACGAACATGAATCTCGTGAGTTGAATATTTTTGTAACATTTATGGAATTATTTAAACATGAGATAATTGGAGTATTACACCTTGAAATTGGTGGGCTAAGTTACTATGTGTTAATGGGCTCAATTTGAGGCCCAAAGTGAAGCCAAAAGACATGGCCCAATGGGACAAATGACCCATTCTTCCTTTGACTAATCAACTATTGATCAAAGTGGATAAGGATGACTTCAAGGGCCTATAAAAGGAACAAAAAATCAGATTTTATTCATAAAAAGGCATATGCCATTCTAGACTTTTCCAAGGAAACAAAAAGAGATATTTTCTCTCAAACTCCCAAACCCTAAGTCATCTTCTTGGACAAGATCATCATTCTAAAAGCCTTGGTAAGTGTTTATTATTGTGATTTAATATATTTTATACATGAGAGATTGTGTAGAAGATGATGGTTATGTTGGCAAGGTTGAATAGGGCAGTTTTACTTTTTGCTAAAAGATGTGCCATCTTTGTGATTTAAACTTAAAAAGAGACTTGGGGTTGTAATGAAAGTGCATGGTATGGATGAAATATCAACATGTATGGTGTGGTTATGTTCCTTAACTTGTTATTTTTTTCTATAAGTATAATTTGTGGGATTATTGTCGATATGTTGTTATGAAGTGTATTGAGGTGACTTGATGGAGTAATTGTGATGTTGTGTTGCTGGAGAAGTGTAAAGTATGAACTTGATGTGACATGCTATTATTTTATGATGTATTGGTAAATGTATGAAATTTTTTGGTATTTTTGGTATGATAATGTCATCCATGGTTTTGTCAAGGGGAAATGATATTTTAAGGCAATCATGTAACTCATTGTGGTCGTATGCACTTGTAAGGTAGTTGGTTGTTAACGTAAGCTCCATTATGCAATTGTGTTGTAGAGTGAAATGTAAGGAAGAAGCTGGACTATTGTATTCACATTTAGGATTGTATATTCATATTGGGAAGATAAGGTATGTAAGGTTACTCTTTCCGTATCCTTCTGCTGCACATAGTGTTCACAATGTCATTGTACTTGTTCTATTCTAAAATATTCTAAGGTATCCCATATCCGGTGATCAATTATTGTTAATCACATGGTCCTTATTCATTGATCAATTATGATTCACATGTCTCATGTTCATTGACTAATATTTCCAAGTTTCAGATAATGTTGTGTTCCAAGATTCCAATAATGCACAATCACCAATGTATTAAAAGTAAAGAAATGACGTAATGTATAATTGTTTGAGTGTTCTTGGGTGGTATACCAAGGGTTAAATACCTAGCATGGGTAGATCCCAATATCTCGGGTGGTATCCCAGGTGTGATAAGAACACCTAGCATGGGTTGATCCTTAATAATTATTGTTTATTACCCACTGATCAGCTTGGGGCTTGGGGATTATATGAATGAGAGTGAATGAGTGATGAACGAATGAATAAGCGTAAAAGTAAAGAAAGTAATCCACATAATGTACATGGTTCCACACATACAGAATGGTGACTTATCCATATTGGATATTCTCCTATATTTGATTCCATTGTACTTATATTTCATGCAGTTTCATATAGCCTTACATACTCAGTACATTCTTTCGTACTAACCTCCCTTGGAAGGGGGGGGCTTACCTTACTTGCTGCAGGCACAGGTGCTAGTAGACCTCCTCGGTAGGTTGCGGATCATTTGCAGGTCTTTGGTGAGCACCAGTTGGTTCGGGGCATTCCGAGTCACTATGTACATTTGTTTTGCTATTGTAATGTGCATAGAGTGGGGTTTTGTCCCAACTCTAGGTTGGTTATGGTTATTCATCTGTAGAGGCTTTGTAGATGTTGTGGGATGGATGAAGGAAATGTAAAGAACGTATGTTTTACCTTGATGGCCCTAACGGCCAAGTTCCATAGTTATCATGTATTTTCCATTACTTTTCGCTATTGGCCTCTTATACCTAATTATGGTGGTGACGTTTATTGAGTAGCATGCGTATGGGTGTATATGAATGGACATGAGCGAAGATTGGTTCTCTCGGGCCTTATCGGCTTCGAGTACCAGTCCGCCCCGTTGGAATTCGAGGCATGACAGTTGGTATGATAATTTCATAAATGGTATTGTCAAGGAGGAAATGACATTTTAAAGCCAACATGTAACTCATTGTTGTCTTGTGCACTTGTCAGGGAGTCAGTTGTTAACATAAGTTCCGTTATGTACTTGTATTGTAGAGTGAAACGTAAAGAAGGAGCTGGACTATTGTGTTCACATATAGGATTGTATATTCATATTGGGAAGATAAGGTATATAAGGTTACTCTTTCTGTATCCTTCTGTAGCACATAGTGTTCACATTGTCATCGTACTTATTCCATTTCGAAATGTCTCAAAGTATCTTATGTCAGATTATCCTATGTAGTACTCATATGTCTTTTAATCATGGACTAATATTACAACGTTCCAATAATGTTATGACTACAAATGTATCAATCTCTCACAAGCGAATGTATCAATCTCTCAAAAGTAAGAAATAAACTAACGCATATTTGTTGGTTGCTAGAGTAAAGGAATAAAGTAACGCATTTATGGTTTAATGTTTGAGAACCGGGACGACTCAAAGGGGCACATAAGCCTAACTCTAGCGTACCCTAATACTATTTATATTGACCCACGAAAAAGGTGGATGACTACCCACTAATAAAGTGGATGACTACCCACTATTAATGTGGATGACTACCCACCAATAAGGTGGATGACTATTTTATGACCCACTGATAAGGTGGATGACTAATAATGGCAATGAACGTAAAGGCAATGAAAGTAATGAAAGTAATGTACATAGCTCCACATACAGAATGGTGACTGATGTAAAATGTTTATTCACATGTATTTGATCCCATTTGAGATCCTATGGTTCATACAGTTTCTTATAGCCTTACATACTCAGTACATTCTTCGTACCGACGTCCCTTGGGGTGGCTTACCTTACTTGCTGCAGGCACAGGTGCTAGTAAACCTCCACAGTAGGTTGCTAATCATTTGTGGATCGTTGGTGAGCTCGAGTTGATTGGGGATTTCCGAGTCAATATGCACATTTGTTTGATATTGTATTTGTGTATAGAGCGGAGTGTTGTCCCGACTCTAGGTTGGTTATTGTTATGCATCTGTAGAGGCTTTGTAGACTTATGTAGGAGAATGATTGTAAGAGATGTGTGTCCATTTTGACGTGATGGCCCTGATGGCCAAGTTTCATATATATATAGCATATGTTTCCATGACTTTCGTATAGTTGCATGAGATATAATGATATTCACACAGAGACATGCATATGAGTGTACATGAGTAAATATTGGTTCTCTCGGGCCTCAACGGCTTCGGGTGCCATTCAACCCCGAATGGGATTCGAGGCTTGACAAAAGTGGTATCAGAGCAGGTCGTCCTAAGGTTGTCTACAAAGCTATGTCTGAGTAGAGTCTTGCTTATGGATATGTTACGCGCCACATTTATAAGTAGGAGGCTACGGGACATTTAGGAGTTGTTTCTTTTTCTTCATTTCTAGATCGTGCAATAGAGCCAATGTTGTAAGTGAAAATTGTATCTGACCATGGAATTGGTTTTCTTGTTTATAGTAAAATGTTGATCACAAGACGAGGTAGAGGAAAGGGTAAGCATGTAGATATGCCTTTCGGAGAAGGAATGAGTAAATCACCACCTGACCAAGCTAGTCAAGGTGGGGCTGACACTAAATTGCATCGTGGTCTTCTTCTACTTTTCCATTTTCTGAGGAGACAAGGGGTAGAGAAGTACCCGCGGAACCACCTATGAATGCTACTGACCAGGATTTAAGAAATGCAGTGCATATATTGACCCAGCTAGTTGCTGCACAAACTCAAGGACAAGGTTGTCCAATGACAGGCAATGACAGTGAGGCTAGAGTAGCTAGTCAGAGGACGCAGGATTTCCTGAAATTAGACCCTCCCATATTCACTGGGTCAGACCCAAAAGCAGATGCACAGGACTTTGTAGATCAAATTCAAAGGGCTCTAGATGTCATGCACGTGACTGGTGTAGAAACAGTCGAACCTATGGCCTATAGATTGAAAGGTGAAGCTATATTATGGTATGAAGAGTGGAAAAGATCAAGGGGTATTGATGTAGCTCCAGCTGGTTGGGAGGAATTTAAAACGCCCTTTCTTGATCACTACCTCCCATATGAGATTCGGGAGGCACGTGCACACCAATTTCTAAATCTCCGTCAGGGGGATATGAGTGTTAGAGAATACAGTCTTCAGTTTAATTCTTTGGCTCGATATGCTCCAAATTTAGTGGCCACAATGACAGACAGAGTCCATCGATATGTGGATAGATTAGAGCCACATTTGGTAAGGGACTGTACCATTGCTTCTTTGAACAAAGATATGGATATAGCCAGAATATCGGCCTTTGCACAAAAGATGGGGGATTAGAGGCAACGAAGGAGGGTACATGAATTTGAATGAATGCCTTCAAAGAGGGATAGACCTATGGGATAATTTATGGTGTCCCAAGGAGGATCTGGGCCTCGGAGTTCTTCTCGACCGCCTAGACCATCATGTTCCTCCCCTACAGTATATACTTCATCACAATTCTGAGGGTCTAGAGGCAGTCATACGGGATAGAGCAATGTGGTTCGAGGTTCACAGACAGTAAGATTTTCTCGTCAGCTGTGCCAGCACTGTGGGAAGTTTTATTCAGGTGAATGCTGGTATGGATTGAATGTTTGCTTACGGTGCGGTATGTCGGGACATCTGACGAGAGAGTGTCAACAAGGGGACACGGGTAGTATGGCGCGACCTATGGGATCAGTCGTTGTGGCATTGTCGTCTGGTGTACAACCTTCTGGTCGTGGTAGAGGTACTAGAGGAGAAACTAGTTCCAGTAGAGCCCAGAATTGCACCTATGCTCTAGTTGACCGATAGAATTTGGAGGTTTCTCCTGATGTAGGTACAGGTATAATATCTGGGTTTTTTCACAGAATGTATAAGCATTGATTAATCCGGGCTCTACCTTATCATATGTTACTACATTGATTGCTGCAAAGTTTGAAAGAACACCAGAACTATTAGTTAAACCGATTGAAGTATCTACACCAGTTGGTGAATTTGTTATACTTAAAAAGAATAGATCATAATGGTATAGTACATGTTTGTGATCATGTTACGTTGGCTGATATTATCGGGATGGAAATGATAGATTTTAATGTTGTAATAGGTATGAATTGTTTGGCTTCTTGTTATGTCACGTAGATTGCCAAGCTAAGAAAGTGCATTTCCATTCTCCACAAAAGACTGTCCTTGAATGGAGGGGTAATGTTGGAGCATCAAGTGATAAATTTATTTCCTATATTAAGGTAAGGAAATGATGTCCAAAGTGCACATATATCACCTAGTAATACCTAGTATGTCCCTAAAGGGTGCACTAGTATTATTGGTACTAAGGAAAGAAGGCACGTTGAGGATGTGTATTGGCTATGCAATTGAATAAAGTGACAATTAAACATAAGTATCCCCTCCCTAGTATTAATGATTTACTTAACCAATTACAGGGTGCTAAATATTTTCAATGATTGATGTAAGATCGGGATATCATCAGGGAGGAGTTGGAAAGAAAAAAAATATATATACCCGAGGCAGCTTTCTGAACACGTTATGGTTACTATGAATTTCCAGTTATGCCATTAGGGCTAACCAATGCACCAACAGTTTTTAGGGATTTGATGAATAGGGTGTTCAAGCCACTTTTAAATGTGTACGTGACCATGTTTGGAGATGATATTTAAAATCACTAGAGGACCATGCTAATCATTTACAGCAGGTGTTATAGAAGTTTTCAAAATATGAATTATGGTTACAATCCATAGCGTTCTTGGGTCACATTGTATAAGATGAAGGAATGAAGGTCGATACACAAAAGATAGAAACGGTGAAAAATTGACTAAGGCCTATGATAATTACAAAGATTCATCATTTTCTTGGGTGGGTTGGTTATTAGAGGAGAATTAGTGAAGGATTTTCTTCTATCCTTGTACCCTTAACAAAGCCTACACACAAGGCAATCAAGTTCCAGTATGGAATGATGCATGTGAGAAAAGTTTCCAAGAGTTGAAAGATAAATTAACTTCCACACCAATTTTAAGTACTTCCCAAAGGAACAGAATGTTATGTAGTATATTGTGATGCTTCCGAGGTTGCCCTCGGATGTGTATTTAGACAGTTGTGACTACATGAGAGAAATTACCCAACACATGACCATGAACTAGCAGTTGTGATTTTTTGTTTAAAGGTATGGTGTCACTATTTGTAAGGGATTCATGTTGACATATATACTGACCATACGAATTTGCAATATGTCTTTAAGCCGAAGGACTTAAATCTGAGGTAGCGAAGGTGTCTTGAACTATTGAATGATTATGACATTGGTATCTTGTATCATTCGGGAAAAGCAAACGTGGTAGCTGATTTATTAAGCTGCAAAGCAGTAGGAAGTACTAATGGCCAGCTCATAGAAAAGAAATATATAGTCAAGATATCTGCATCAATTAACCAGTATAGGGTTTCATCTTCTTGAAACTCCAGATGAAAGAATTATAGTGAACAATGTGGCAGAATCTTCATTTGTAGCTGAGAGAAGGAAAAGCAATATGCAAATCCTATTTTCTTTCAATTGAAAAAGAATGTACAAAGAAGTTCGGCAAAAGGTACTTGAGCTTACATAAGGGAGGAATACTTCAATATCAAGGTAGATTATGTATACCAAATATATAAAATGAATTATGACCAAAACACATCATTTACCGTATTCTATTTATTCAGGAGCAATCAAAATGTACCATGGCGTGGAAGAAATGTGTTGGTGAGTCAACAGGTAATAATAGAGCATCAGAAACCTGGAGGTTATATGTCGATATTAGAAGGAAAGAATTAGAATTTGCCATAGGTGATTGGGTATTTATTTTTTATTTTTTTTGAAAAGTGTCACAAATGAAAGGGGTAATGAGATTCAGGAAGAAGGAAAGTTGTCCCTATATATGTCCATATGAAATTATACGAAGATTTGAGCAAGTTGCGTATGAATTGGCACTACCCCAATAACTCTCCACAGTTCATCCAATATTTCATGTTTCGATACTTCGAAAGTGCATAGGAGGTCCATCTCATATTACTCCCATAGAGGATGTCCAAGTTACGGAGGATCTTACTTATGAAGAGATGCCTATTTCTATTCGAGATCGATAGGTGAAGAGGTTGAGGAATAAAGACGTAGCTTCCGTAAAGTTACTTTAGAGAAATCAGTAAGTAGAAGAGATCACATAGGAAGCTGAAGAACTGATGAAATCTAAATACCATCAATTGTTTCACACGGAAGAAAACATTCAAAGTGCGAAAGAGAAGAAATAATAAAGAAGTATCTACAAGCATTATGTGTATATGTATATATGTGAACGTAAAGATGCATGTGTTGTACGTGAGACGATGTTGTTAACATTCGAGGACGAATGTTTCTAAGGGGGAAGAATGTAACACCCCGTACCTTTCTGATCTTACTTGACAACCTTGAACCATGTTTACTCTAGGTTCGAGAGAAATAAGTACGTAGCTTGTATTGTTATTGATGGAACAATTGATATTGTGCTAGTAAATGTAGGAGGTGTTGTGATGTCACGCCCCGAGTTCCAACGGCATGGACTGGAACCCGAAGCCGATATGGCCCGAGAGAACCAATCTTTGCTCATGAACATTCGTATGCATATCCTCGTATGAACCTTATTATACCTTAGGCAACTATACGAAAGTCATGAACATGGAAACATATGCCATATATATATAAAACTTGGTCGTTAGGGCCATCACGTCAAACTGAACGTACATATCTTACATCCATATACCCACATGTGTCTATAAAAGCCTCTAAGAAATGCATCTACAAGACCAACTTAAAGTCGGGACAAGTCCCCACTTTATCCAACATTTACTACATCAAACAAATATACAACTGTGACTCGAAAAGCCCCGAACCAACTGGAGCTCACCAAAAATCTGTAAATGATCCATAGCCTATTGAGGAGGTCTACTAGCGCCTACGCCTGCAGCCAATAAAGTAAGTCCCCCAAGAGGGGTCAGTACGAAGAATGTACTGAGTATGTAAGGCCATAAGAACTTCATCATACATAATAACAACAACAGTGGAGTCAATATAAGAGAAATAGTGAATGTGAATAAACTCTCTTTATGTATATGGGGAACCATGTACATTACGTTCTTTACTTCTTTTGTCATCACATTTATTCATCTTTATTGTTCTACCCATGCTAGGCTGTTTTGTCGCCCCTAGGATGAGATTAACCCATGCTAGGTACTTTGACCCCTGGGATGTTATATTAACCCATGCTAGGCTTTCGTGTCTCCCCTGGGATATTACTAACCCATACTAGGTACTTTGACCCCTGGGATGTTATATTAACCTATGCTAGGCTTTCGTGTCGCCCCTTGGATGTACTGTGATAACCCATGCTAGGCTTTTATATCGCCCCTGGGATGTATCGGGATCGACCCATGCTAGGCTTTCATGTCGCCCTTGGGATACCACCCATGTTATTGGGATCGACCCATGCTAGGTATTTTAACCCCTGGGATACCACCCATGAATACTCATTATTTATACATTACTTCTTTCTCTTGTTATTCTTACTTTCATTCTAAGAGTAATACATACTTCATCTTTTGAGAGGTTAATACATTGAGGATTATGACATTATTTGAAGCACACATATATATATTACTTCACTCCTTTACTTCATGAGATTGATACTTTAGTGAGTAAAACATTCTTGGGACTCATCAAGGATACATTACTTCACGTCTTTACTCTTGTAAGATTGATACCTTTACTTGTGAGGGATAGATATATTAGCTTTCACATTACTTCCTTCATTACTCTTATGAGATCTTATGAGATTGGTACTTTTACACTTGTGAGAGATTGGTTCAAAGATAACCAAATATTATTGTACTTTGGAACATGACATGATTGGAAAATGCTATTTCAAATAAATAGATTCTCTTTACAACATTACTCTCTTTGAGATAGTTCTTTGATAAATTACAACATTATGAGAGCATTGGAACTTCAATAAATGAATAAGAGATAAGTGAATCATAATTCATCTAAGAATAGGACACATATGAATAAAAATATATGTCAACCTGAATCGAGATACTTCAAAACCTCTAGGAATAGAACAAACCCAATGTCCATATAAACAATATGTTGCAGAAGGGTACGGAAAGAGTAACCTTACATACCTTATACTTCCAATATGAATATACAATCCTAAACGTGAATACAATGTTTCAGCTCCTTCCTTATGTTTCACTCTACAACACAAATACATAACGGAGTTTACATTAACCACCAACTACCTTACAATGGCATATAACGACAGTGAGTTACATATTTGGCTTTAACATGTTATTTTCCATTGATAATACAATGTATGAAACTATCACACCAACAATACCACAATATTCCCAACATTGACCACAATATCATAAACCACTAGCATGTCACACCAAATTCATACTTTACACTTCTCCATCACCACAACACCACAATGATTCCACCAATTCACTTCAATACACCTCACAATAACAAATGGCCAAAATCCCATAATTTACACTTATAGAAAAATAACAAGTTTAATAACATAATCACACCATACATGTTGATATTTCATCCATACCATGAAATCAAAACCATAAGTCATATTTCAAGTTTAAATTCCATGGTTAACACATCTTTTACAAAAACACAAAGTGCCATGTTCAACACTTCCAAGAATAATCAACATGATCTACATACTCTCCCATGCATATAATATATTAATCCATAAAAATAATCACTTACCCAAGCTTGAAAAGTGATGATCTTGCTCCAAGAAGTGCCTTAGGGTTTGAAGTTAAGAGAAAAGGCTTGTAGAAAATTCTAGATTTGGCATGAGAGTTTTATGTGATAAAAATCTGATTTTGGCCCCTTTATATAATCCTTGGGGTCATCCTTAGCCACTCTTTGCATTTAATGCTATTTTTGGCTTGGTCAATGGAAGAATGGGTCATTTGACCCATTCTTGGCCGATGCTTTCTTCCTCATTTTGGGCTTTTATTGAGCCCAAATCACTTAACCTAATAAAATCAATAATTTCTCATGTTTAAATCATTTCATATGTGTCACGACAATATTCCCACTCACGCGATTCATATTCGAAGCCTAAATCCCAAAAACAAGTGATTCTAGCCACGTATGGCTTATTTTGACCAAAAGGGTAAAAATGTCATTTGGATGCCAAATTCATTCACGGGTAATTTATTACAAATTGGAATAATACTTCAATAATTCCATGTATATGCTCGTGGTTGTATAAGAAACGTGGAAAAAAGTGGCCCGGTACGTCTCCGGGCACCCTTGGGACTTAGAAAAATTTCCAACTTTTGAAAGGTGCGCACAAGCAGCCTGGAACGCCCTTGGGTACGCCACCTTGCTGCCTGTGCCCAAAAATTTTGGGCAATAAACGGCCTGGCACACCCTCTGGCACGCCTGTCCCTTATTTTTTAAAAAAAAAAATCATTTTTGACTTTTCGGTGCGGGTTCGGTTAGGTACTTCAAGTTCTATTATTTAACTTACTTCTTACCTTTAATATCCTTTGTTTGGAGGTCCTCCAAGCCTCGTTTTTAACCCCACGAAGTCACAAGTCACCCATTACAAAGGTCTAACCACATGTACTAGGCCCAATATCAAATGTTTCATCAATGACACAATAAAACACATACTCATGGCATCTCGACACCTAAGTACACATTGTGCAAAGTCGTCAAATAGGGTCGGGAAGGTACGGGGTGTTACATGTGACTTTGTGTAGCATTTGTGAGGTGAAAAGTGAGGTTTAAAGGACATCCAAGCAAAGGATATTAAAGATAAGAGGCAAGCAAAAGGTTGGAACTTGAAAGATCCAACTAAATCCACAAAGAAAAGTCAAAATCAAAAATTAAGTGTGGGGCGCTGCAGGTGGCGTGCCAGGCCGCTTTGGCCTGAAATTTTTTTGGCAGAGGCATCAAGGGGGCGTGCCCAGGGGAGTTCCAGGCCACCCCTGCACACCTTTCATTTGCTGTAATTTTCTCTGAGTCTTTAGGGCGCCCAGGAGCGTGTCGGGGTGCTTTTTGCCTAATTTCTTCCACGATTATAAGTCGATAAAGAGGACTCTTGGGTTATGGTAACATTATACCATCATATTAGGGCTACTCTGGAGCGAGTTTGGCATCCGATTTGGAGTTAATCCTTCGTCACAAGTATTTTATCAAATTATATTCAATTAAGCCATGGGTGACTAGAATTTCTTATTTTTCTTAAATTGAGGCTAAGAAGATGAAGTTCGTGAGTGAATATTGTCATGACATTTATGGAATTATTTAAACATGAGATATATAGTGGATCATGCATTGAATTAGGAGGGCTCAATTGATATGTGTTATTGGGCTCAATTTAAAGCCCAAATTGGAACAAAAGACATGGCCCAATGGGTCAAATGACCCATTCTTCCTTTGACTAATCAATGATTCATCAATGTGGCTAAGTATGACTTCAAGGGCCTATATAAAGGGCACAAAAATCAGATTTGATTTCCACAAACACACATGCCAATCTAGAAATTTCTACAACATTTCTCTCAACTCAAACCCTAATAACCCTAAGGCAACTACACTTGTTTGGGAAAGATCATCACTTTGCAAGCTTGGGTAAGTGTTTATTCTTATAATTTAATATATTATATGAATGGGAGATTATATATATCATGGTGGTTATGTTGGCAAGGTGTTGAATAGTTCACTTTTGCTTTTTGCTAAAAGATGTGCATCCTTGTGATTTAAACTTGAAAAAGGACTTGAGGTTTTGATGAAAGTGCATGGTATGGATGAATTATCAACATGTATGGTGTGGTTATGTTCCTTAACTTGTTATTTTCTATAAGTATAAATTATGGTATTATTGTGGATATATTGTTATGAAGTGTATTGAGGTGACTTGATGGAGTAATTGTGTTGTTGTGTTGATGGAGAAGTGGAAAGTATGAACTCGGTGTGACATGCTATTGTTTTATGATGAATTGGTCAATGTATGGAATGTTGTGGTATTGTTGTTATGATAATTTCATAAATGATATTGTCAAGGGGTAAATGACATTTTAAAGCCAACATGTAACTCATTGTCGTCTTGTGCACTTGTAAGAAAGTTGGTTGTTAACGTAAGTTCCATTTTGTACTTGTGTTGTAGAGTGAAACGTAAGGAAGGAGATTGATTATTGTGTTCACATATAGGATTGTATATTCATATTTGGAAGATAAGGTATGTAAGGTTACTCTTTTCGTATCCTTCTGCAGCACATAGTGTTCACATTGTCATCGTACTTATCCCATTCTGAAATGTCTCAGAGTATTTTATGTCAGATTATCCTATGTAGTACTCATATGTCTTTTAATCATGGACTAATATTACAACGTTCCAATAATGTTATGACTACAAATGTATCAATCTCTCACAAGCGAATGTATCAATTTCTCAAAAGTAAGAAATAAAGTAACGCATATTTGTTGGTTGTTAGAGTAAAGGAATAAAGTAACGCATTTATGGTTTATTGTTTGAGAACTGGGATGACTCAAAGGGGCACATAATCCTAGCTCGAGCGGACCCTAATACTATTTATGTTGACCCACCAAAAAGGTGGATGACTACCCACTAATAAAGTGGATGACTACCCATTAATAAAGTGGATGACTACCCACCAATAAGGTGGATGACTATATTATGACCCACCGATAAGGTGGATGACTAATAATGGCAATGAACGTAAAGTAAATGAAAGTAATGTACATAGCTCCACATACAGAATGGTGACTGATCTAAAATGTTTATTCACATGTATTTGATCCCATTTGAGATCCTATGGTTCATACAGTTTCTTATAGCCCTACATACTCAGTACATTCTTCGTACTAACCTCCCTTGGGGGGGCTTACCTTACTTGCTGCAGGCACAGGTGCTACTAGACCTCCACAGTAGGTTGCAGATCATTTGTGGATCGTTGGTGAGCTCCAGTTGATTCAGGGCTTTTCGAATCATTATGCACATTTGTTTGATATTGTATATGTGTATAGAGCGGGGTGTTGTCTCGACTCTAGGTTGGTTATGGTTATGTATCTGTAGAGGCTTTGTAGACTTATGTGGGAGAATGATTGTAAGATATGTGTGTCCATTTTTACGTGATGGCCCTAACGGCCAAGTTTCATATATATATAGCATAAGTTTCCATGACTTCCGCATAGTTGCATGAGATATAATGATATTCACACAGAGACATGCATATGAGTGTACCCGAGTAAAGATTGGTTCTCTCGAGCCTCAACGGCTTCGGGTGCCAGTCCGCCCCGAATGGAATTTGGGGCGTGACAGGTAGCTTAAAAACTTACGATTATTCTTAGTTAAATGCATAAAATGTGTCATCAATAGCTGACACAGCAACACCCTCAATTAGAATATTCACTTATCATCAAGCAACAAAACAAAATCAATCTAAACAAATGTTGTAAACACACGACAACTAAGCTAAACAGTAGCAATCAGTTTACCCTTATCAGTTCTTTCCAAAATTCACCCCATTTTTATTATTTTTCAATAAAGCACATAGCAGTCATCTAACATGTCAACAATTTCAGATCTATTCATGTCATTAAGATATCAATGAATAATTTGCATACGCTATAACTGCAATCCTACAATCAGTAATCAGCAGTACCTTTATAGTGCCCTTGCTACAAAAAGTCCCACACACACATACAAATTTAACCTGGGACTGGGAAATATTACACTCACACTTACAACATGAGTTTCCAATGATGCACATATGAACCCATAGGCTTTCCTTTACTATCCTAATTCAGTTTTTCATAACATTGACCAGGATCACTACAGGGCTTTTCAAGTCTTGTAATAAAGGCTTAGGTGCTGGTAGGATACATTTAGAGATCAGTTACTCAGCCCTTCTTAACATAAACAAGGTTTATTTCTACTTAAGTTGAGGTTTCGCCCTTATTCACCTTTTTCTGTCAATTATTCCTATTCCCGAGTGCAGTAACTCTTTAGGATCTTTTCTTTTTCTTTTTCTCTCTTTTTCTTTCTTTTTCCTTTTTTCTATCTCTTTTTCTTTATTTTTCCTTCTCTTGATTTTTGCTCACAATCATAGGATCTTCTTTATCTACATCCACTCTTTTCATACCCTATTTTACTTCTCAAACACATCTACAGTAGACACCCTTAACTTAGGAAATTTTCCTGAGTTGAGGCACACGATGTCCAAGGATGAACCAAGGCAAAAATAAAGGTTCAAAGATAAAAGAGGAAAGGTGAACAGTCATTGAATAAAGAAGTCTAAACAGCTAAAAATGGGGATCAAGGGAATTATTGACATCATTTGGATAGTATCTTTAGGCTAAGTGGACTAGATTCAAATAGAGCTTGTGATCCTTTCCTAGTCAACGACTTACAACTTAAACAGCATAGACCAGGCAAATTCTAGGTGCACGCACAAAGTTTGAAAAACACAAAATAGGCTCACCCACACATGGCACAAAAGAACACTTGTTAATACTCACTATTACGATGGCAATAAGCTTAAGCAATGTTTACCATCCATATAATCTAATAACATTCAGAGATCCTAAAGGTCAATAATATGAAATCATACCATCAGTGCTAAAAGCAAGTTAATTTTTTAGGAGGTCTCCATTTTTCACAAAATCCACAGAAAATAACAAAAATCAAACAATTGATTGCTAACAGTTTAAATTAAAAACACACAAAATCAATATAACTAAACATGTCGGTTCTACTAAATAGCACACCCGACGAAAAAAAATATGGCAACAAAAACCCTCGAGTGGTGACAGACTCACAGGTACCCCCACCCTCATAAAAAGAAACATGCATTGTCCCTAATGCATAAATATGATAAATAAAAGTTAAGAGGAAGGAATACCTGTAAATCCCTTAGGCCTCAGAGTCTGGCAAATCTTTGGAGGCCTTTGCGGCCTCAGAATCTAGAACAATGACACCAGTGTGAACCAGAGTACTCACATCATCAACAACTTCCTCGGTTACTAAAGTGGGAGTAGGCAACATATGCTGTGTGGCCCCAACTCTGGGTACTGAGCTGGAAGAAACTCCCGTCAACTGATCTCGCTCATGCTTTTATTTAATTCCTTATATTTTTTAGATTCTTTTGTAGCCTTTCTTAAATTTTTCTCCTCTTGGGTCTGATGGTGCTTTCTTTTCTTTGACTTCTTCTTCTTACCATCCTCAATTGGTCTCTTACCTTTTTCTTTGAGAGGTTGCCCCATCAAATCAGGCATGGGGTCATCATTTTTCCACTCTACCATTGCCATATCAGGGAACCCATAAATGGAGGCCTTTTTTAGTGTGGTGATATGAGCTTGGGCCTGATTATTTTCTCCCATGAAATAAGCCAAATCTGGGTTTGACAGCTCCCTCAATCTGTTATTCACTGGAACTCCATATCATCCATACGTCATGTAGATTTTTATACAGCTTTAATGCTTCCTTGATTGTTTGATCCATAAAGGGCTTGAATTCGTTAGCCCATTTCTTTATTTTCCTCTCAAACTTCTTATGCTTCTTGACTATTTTTATAAAATTTTGTGGGGTTAACTGGAACTCGAACTACGTAAGTGGCATAGATATTATGTCAGCAGTCTCAGCAGTTAGGGCAGCAGACTCAGCCCTAGATGCAACAGATGCACCCTGTGGATCAATATTAATAATGGCTAAAGGTGTACCTAAAGGAGTGTCGGACACCTCTTGAGTAGTCTGTGAGTGAGGTCTAAATGATGGTGGTTTGTTGATAAACCCAAATTTCCTCATGACCATTCACAAGGAGCCAAACTAGAGAACTACAATGAACTCAAGCCTTATTCATGAAGAGTGAGGTATTAGAGCTTGTATTGATGCCATCCGAGGCTTACCACGTATACAAAGGTCGATTTGGAAGCTCACTCGAACGAAGATGATCACTACTTAAAGGTGGAGCCATTGTTGGAGGACCATCAAGGCATTGAAGGGCCATCAAGGATGCCTCCAAGGAGGACCCTTGAATACCACCTACTAGTTGGTGGTGGCACCAGTGTTGGAGGACAGTCAAGGTGTTGAAGGGCCATCAAGAATGCCTCCAACTTAAGGCAGAATCATGTTATGGGCCTTTTTTTTTAAGTTAAGGTCACTTTTGTCCCTTTGTAATAAGACTATAAATAGTTAATTAGGGTTTTATTTTAGCTTAGTTATCTTTTGAATATTGATGAATACTTCTCCTTTAAGAGATATTGGTAAGGGTTGTGTTGAATCATTGATTAGAAATGAGGGTTTCGAGGTCGTCTAGATGTCGTCTTGGTCCACGTAAGAAGATTGGTGTTCGTTAATTAGTTGTAATCAGGGTTTTAGAGTTTAGTATACTCTTTAGTTCCATTATCTTCTTTCATCTTGTGTCATCTTATCTATCTTTTCTTTATCGCTTTGTTATCCATTATTTATCGTCATTGAATTCTCATCTTCGTATCTTAGATTGTATCATTAGTAGATAATACATCCTGAATTTCCTCATAATTATTCATAAGGATCCAAGCTAGAGAACTACAAAGAACTCAAGCCTTGTTCATGAAGAGTGAGGTATTAGAGCTTGTATTGATGCCATCCGAGGGTCACCATGCATTGAAGGTTGATTTGCAAGCTCACTCGGATGAAGATGATAACTACTTGAAGTTGGAGCCATTGTTGGAGGAACATCAAGGCATTGAAGGTCCATCAAGGATTCCTCTAACGAGTCCCTTTGAAGACCATCTACTGGTTGGTGGTGGCGCCAATGTTGGAGGACCGTCAAGGTGTCGAAGGGCTGTCAAGAATTCCTCTAACTTGAGGAAGAATCATGTTATGGGCCTTTTCTCCCTTTTTACGTTAGGGTCACTTTAGGGACTTTGTAATAAGACTATAAATAGTTAATTAGGGTTTTATTTTAACTTAGATATCTTTTGAATATTGATGAATACTTCTCCTTTGAAAGAGATTGGTAAGTTTTGTATTGAATCATTGCTTAGAAATGAGGGTTTCGAGGTTGTCTAGGCACCCTCTTGGTCCACGTAAGAAGATTGGTGCTCATTGATTAGTTGTAATAAGGGTTTTAGAGTTTAATATAATCTTTAGTTCCATTATTTTCTATCATCTTGTGTCATCTTATCTATTTTTTATTTATCGCTTTGTTTTCCTTTGTTTATCGTCGTTGAATTCTTGTGTTCGTATCTTGGATTGTATAATTTGGTATCATAGAGAGCTTAGAATCATTCCCACGATTCTAGTTTTAGGTTTCTTATCCAGAAAATCACAAAAAAATACTATTCACGTTTTGAGAGTTTTTAAAATTTTGGGTTTTTAATTTTGAGTCTCGTTTGTGTTTTCGATGCTAGAATTGTGTTCTCTAGTGTCTAGTAAGTCGTTATCCAAAAATTGAGCTTAATCCGACAAGGTTTGAGTGTTCTACCCTTGTTGAAGCTTAAGGTTTAAAGATAGGTGAAGTGAGTTTCAAAATCTAAAAAGTTTGGGTATATTTTGAGCTTTAATATCACTTAGGTTGCGTTCATGGGCTGGAAGGGAGTTTCGGCTTCAAACTTCATCGAATTCTGAGTTCGTTTGCTTAAGGTTCAATTTTTGAATGCTCTTCATGTTCTTCAAAATATTCAAGTCTTGTTGAAGAAGAAGGTTAAAACGAAGGTATTGATCCAAAAGATCCAAAGAAAAAGGAAGTGTACTTGTTTGTGCCAAAGAATATTCCATTTAAAAGTACAAGGGCCCACAAACTTATTGTCTGAGGGCCTTGACGGCAAGTGTGATGGTCCTCCACCAAGGTGTAGGTCCACCAACAACCAAATCAGCAACCTACTGGTTAAGCCTTGACGGCATTATTGGGGGACCTCCAACTCTGTGGCGGTCCGTCACCAACTCCTCCAACCTGAAAATGAAAAGAAAAGCTCTGTACGCTCATTTTAGATTCCTAGTTTCATTTCTTTGATTCTTTACCATCCTTTACTTGATTCTAACAATAATTAACAACTAGTAATCAACCTACTTAGTTGTGAATTAGTTCTTGAGTTCTTTTCTTTCTTAGTCCCACTTCTTTGTGTGTGTTTTTCTTTTCAATTTCGTTGAAGCTTTTTGACTCATGTCCGTAAGTAAATTTTTTTTTTTGAGTCTTTCAAACAAGAATCTATTCCAGACAAGAGTAGCAATCTACGCCTCGACTACCATCAAAGTATAATCCATCATTCAACACTCACTGATCCAAGTGTGAGGCTTACAAAGGTGTGTAGAGCTTGTGAGGTTATTTCTTAATTCTAACTTGTTTGTTGTGTTTGTGTTTTGTAACTCTAAATAGGTACAATAGCCCGGGAAGTCGAAACACCACCATCCATGGATGTCAATACTTCAAATAAGATCCTGGTCAGAATTGAATCTTTAGGTCATAGATTGGAATTCAAGGAAGGTCACATAACCACGCTCCAAGGAAGTGTATCAACCATGGGTGGAAAGATAGTGAATATGGAAGGTCATCTAAACTCCACCCAATCCACTCCCAAAACTACCATGCATCATCGAGCGGGCATGCTCAAGACACATTCGCTACTATCTCCCCAAAAATACTCCACCAAATTCTCAATCCACCGAGACAAACACAAGTTCCCATTCCTCAAGCCATTATCTATCCACATAATAGAAATCCCGTTCGCCCACTACAACCCCAATTCGACCAAGTCAACCAAGAAGTACCACAATACTAAGACCCACCTTACCAAATACCCCATAATCAAGGCCAACCCCAAGCACCACCAAACCAAAACCCACCAACTCAAGCTCCACTAAACCAAAATTCCCCACTCTAAATAGGACGTAACAAATATCAACACGTCCAAGTTGAGGGAGAAGGAGGAGAGGACCCACAAGTTGAGTTTGAAGGGTAAGATGAAGAGGCCTTGCATACGGAGTATTGAAGGCATAGACCATTGATATGCCATTGTTATATGGCACTTTCGATGCTTAAAACAAGGAAAATATGCAATGACTTGGGTGTATTTGGTTGGTATGATGTGGTTTCTATCCTACATTGCAGGAAAATAGGTTTTTAAAGGCAAAATGATCAAAAAGGAAGAATCAAGCTCGAGAAAGAAGTGTCGGAAGATGAAAGAACAAAAATCTGCACCAGAGTGGGAGTCAAGACACCACTCACGTGCCGTGAGTGCCACTCATGTGACGTTAGTGGTGTCGTGGGTCCACTCCCAGTGTGAAAAAAGTGTATGATTTCCATGACATAAGTCACGTGGTGTGGGTCCACCTACATGATGTGGAAAGGTGGCGTGACTCAACTTCTAAATACGTCTAATTGAGCCTGATTCCCATGACATCAACCTACGTGGCGTGACTTGGTTCCACGATACCAAGTCACGACACCGTAAAAGTTGCCGACTCTGTTCTCCTATTTTGTTTAGGATAGGATTAGCTTTGTATCTATAAATACCCATGTATAGTCCTATGTGCGAGAATCATTGAGAGTTAGTTATTACATTATTTTGAGAGCTATTTTATATTGTTTTGGAGTTCATAAACATATTCTTGGTTTTGTAGTTACAAACCCTAACTCGAGTTTTATTGATAATTGAGATTTTAGTGTTTCTTCATTGTCATGAGATCCTAATTATGTTTTCATCTATGAATTCTTCTTGTGTTCTTACAATTATGAGTAGCTAAACCCATCAACTAGGATTGTGTGAACCATGAGGAATTAACAAAACCGGCTAAGTGCAAGGCAATTCTATATCGATGTGAATGCATGTATTGTTATCTTCTTCGTTGTGATTTCTTTTCTATCGGTTGCAAATGGTAGAAACCTATCTGTATTCTAAACTTGCTCGAGAGAGAGGTAGAGATTGGGAAAACAAGATAACAACAGAAAGTTAAAGCTATCAACCTTCATATAATAACTTAAGCCTTAGCGGGAATAGTTATCTGAGATCCAGGACAAGGATTAGTATTGCGACACTCGAAAACCGAGAGGAGAAGAGTAAAATTCGTCTAACCAAGGTCAAGAGATGTTTAGACGAACATATCTTTTCAGATTTTGCATGCCACATAGCGGGACGGTTTTGTTAGCACAAGTAATCGGTGGAGTTAAGGAATCATTGGGGATCAAAGTCCTAGTGTATTTCTCGTATTGTCTACAAACTCGATACAACCAGCAATCGTCATTGTTACTATTTATTCGCAAAACCCCCCTGTTTTACTTACTTTCCAATTATTCCATCTAGTATTCTAAACAGCTTTGTCCTATTCCCTATGGGATCGACCCCAACCTAGTTGGGTTCTATATTTGACAATCGACAATTTTATACTTCTTAGGAGGCATGGTTACATGGCACTTTCGATGCTTAAAACAAGGAAAATATGCAATGACTTGGGTGTATTTGGTTGGTATGATGTGGTTTCTGTCCTACATTGCAGGAAAACAGGTTTTTAAGGGCAAAATGATCAAAAAGGAAGAATCAAGCCTGAAAACGAAGTGTCGAAAGATGAAAGAACAAAAATCTGCACCACTCAAGTGACGTGAGTGGTTTCGTGGGTCCACTCCCAGTGTGAAAAAAGTGTCTGATTTCCACGACACAAGTCACGTGGCGTGAGTCCACCTACGTGACGTGGAAAGGTGGCATGACTCAAATTCTGAAGACGTATAATTGAGCCTGATTCCCACGACATCAGCCTACGTGGTGTGACTTGGTTCCACGACATTAAGTCATGACACCGTGAAAGTTGCCGACTCTGTTCTCCTATTTTGTTTAGGATAGGATTAGCTTTGTATCTATAAATACCCATGTATAGTCCTATGTGCGAGAATCATTGAGAGTTAGTTATTACATTATTTTGAGAGCTATTTTATATTGTTTTGGAGTTTATAAACACATTCTTGGTTTTGTAGTTACAAACCCTAACTCGAGTTTTATTGATAATTGAGATTTTAGTGTTTCTTCATTATCGTGAGATCATAATTATGTTTTCATCTATGAATTCTTCTTGTGTTCTTACAATTATGAGTAGCTAAACCCATCAACTAGGGTTGTGTGAACCATGAGGAATTAACGAAACCGGTTAAGTGCAAGGCAATTCTATATCGTTGTGAATGCATGTATTATTATCTTCTTCGTTGTGATTGCTTTTCTATCGGTTGCAAACAGTAGAAACCTGCCTGTATTCTAAACTTGCTTGAGAGAGAGGTATAGATTGGGAAAAGAAGATAACAACAAAAATTTTAAGCTATCAACCTTCATCTAATAACTTGAGCCTTAGCGGGAATAGTTATCTGAGATACAGGACAAGGATTAGTATTGTGACACTCGAAAATCGAGAGGAGAAGAGTGGAATTCGTCTAACCAAGGTTGAGAGACGTTTAGACGAACATATCTTGTCAGATTTTGCATGCCACATAGCAATACGGTTTTGTTAGCACAAGTAATCGGTGGAGTTAAGGAATCATTGGGGATCACAGTCTTAGTGTATTTCTCGTATTGTCTACAAACTTAATACAACCAGCAATCGTCATTGTTACTATTCATTTGCAAAACCCCCCTGTTTTACTTACTTTCCAATTATTCCATCTAGTATTCTAAACAGCTTTGTCCTATTCCCTGTGGGATCTACCCCAACCTAGTTGGGTTCTATACTTAACAATCGACCGCTTTATACTTCTTAGGAGGCATATTTTGGGCGACATCTACCGTTGCCTCAACAAGGATTTTGAGGTCAAGGAGGAAGATTTGGTACGGCAACTTACGGTAGAGGAAACTTTAGAAATCATCCCCAAGTTGAAGGTCCATGAAACTATAATGATAATCTAGGTAGCAATGGAGGCCGGGATGTAGGGATCAATTCTATCAAGACTAGTCTTCCAACTTTTAAGGGAGAGAGTGATCCCGAGGCTTACCTTACATGGGAGTCCACTTGTGAAAGAATCTTTCAATTCAACGATCTCACTGAGGTAAAGAAGAGTTGTTGTGCCATAATCCAATTTGAAGGGTTTGCTATTACATGGTGGGAATATTCCAAGAGATTTCAACAAGTTCTAAACGAGGGGCAACCACCACCATGGAATACTTTGAAAGGTCTCATGCGATAAAAGTTCGTACCGAAAATGTATAGGCATGATTAACTTACAAAGTTATACAATCAAAGGCAAGGAAATAAGAGTGTCGTTACATACTATGAAGAGTTCCAACAATTGGTTTTGAAGCTTCAACATCATGAGAATATGGAACATGCCATCATCAAATTCAAAGTTGGTTTGAACAAGGAGATTGCCTCTTCAATGACTTGGCATAGGTTTACTACCATAGAAGACATCTTTCAAGAGGCCTTATATATTGAGAGGGATCTCAAGTAAAGGTCATCATTAAAACCCAAAGGGTACTCATCCATTAATTCTTATGGTAAGAACAAAGAGGTAGCTCAACCGTCTTTGGGTCGGAACAAGAATTAGAACGTGACCAAGCCCTATGAAAAAAATCCCGTAGAGAAGACTACTCTAAAGTAGCCACCAAGGAATGAAAGTAACAAGTATCCAACTACTAATATAAAAGGCTTCCAATGTTTCAAATGTCAAGGTTGGGTACACAAGGCGAATGAATGTCCCAATCAAAGAAATGTGATCCTTAGGGAAGATAGGCTGAATTACCTTGGAGAAGAGTTGGAAATAGAAGAGGGTAACAAAGGAGAGACCCAAAAAGAAGAGAGGATCGAGGAAGATGAGTAAGTACAAGAAAGTGATGAGTATGCTTGGCCTCAAGATAGAGATTTTCTAATCCCAAACTTTGTGGTGAGACGAGTAATGATTAGCAAGACCTTCGATGATCTGAGTCAAAGAGAGAATTTATTCCATTCTAAGTGCCTTATCAAGGAGAGTGTATGTTCATTGGTTATTGATAGTGGGAGTTGTGCTAATGTTGCTAGAGCAACCATGGTTAGTTTCTTAAAGTTGCCCACTACCCCACATGATTCACCCTACAAGCTCCAATAGTTGAACGGATGTGGAGAAATAAAAGTGACTAGACAAGTTATGATCCAGTTCAAACTGGGAATTATCAAGACGAGGTGCTTTCTGATGTAGTTCCCATGCAAACATGTCACATTTTGCTTGGGATACCTTGACAATATGATAGATACACCAAGAATGATGGGAGAACTAACTGGTATTCTCTTAAACTAAATGGTAAGAAGTTCACACTTCACCCTCTTTACCCATCCCAAATGAATGAGACATACCAAAAATTGAAAAAGTTAAAGGAGAAAGTTCATAAAGAAGAGGAGGAGAAATCTCATGAAAAGGAGAATGATGAAGGGGACGAAAGAATGAAGTTAAAGGGAAAGGGCCAAATAGTGATGTTGTCTATAAACAAAGATCTCTTCAAGGATTGTGATGTGGAGGAGCCCATGCTTTTTCTAGCCCCTGCTTTTCACACTAACCACTCTATTTCTCCTATTCCCCATTCTATTTATCTGGTTTTGCAGGGTTATAAAGATATGTTCCCAAAAAAACTTCCAAAAGGGTTACCCCCACTTCGGGGAATTAAACACCAAATTGATCTTGTGTCGTGCTCACAATTACCAAACAATCCTGCCTATCAAAGTAACACTATGGAGACAAAGAAACTTTAAAAACAAGTTTAGGAAATCCTCAACAAAGGATACATTAAGGAAAGCATGAGTCCATGTGTTGTACCTGTGTTGTTGGTCCCAAAGAAGGATGGAACTTGGAGCATATGCATAGATTGTAGAGCCATCAACAAAATCACGATAAAGTATTGACATCATATACCTTGGTAAGATGACATGTTAAATGAATTAAATGGTTCTAGCTTGTTTTCTAAGATTGATCTTAGGAGTGGGTATCACCAAATTTGGATGAACCCGGGAGATAAGTGCCTTTAAGACCAAATTTGGTCTCTATGAATGGTTGGTTATACCAATCGAACTCACCAATGTTCCTAGTACCTTTATGAGGCTAATGTATCATGTTATAAAGCCATTCATAGGGAAGTTTGTTATGGTATACTTTGATGATATCCTTCTCTATAGCAAGTCCCTAGATGACTATATGTTACACTTGAGATGTGGCTTTGATGTGCTTAGAAAAGTACAATTGTATGCAAATCTAGCGAAATGTTCTTTTGGTGTTGATAAGGTCATCTTTTTGGGGTTTGTTGTGAGTTATCAAGGTGTTGAAGTGGATGAATCCAAGATAGATACTATACGAAATTGGCCAACGCCATAATCCATTGGTGATGTGAGAAGTTTTCATGGATTGGCTAGTTTTTATAGAAGGTTTGTCAAAGGGTTTAGCACTATAGTCACCCCATTGACCGAAGTAATCCAAAAGGATAAGCCTTTTAAATAGGGAGAAGAGCAAGCAAAGGCATTTGAAACTTTGAAAACAATGCTTAGCTCCGCTCTATTGTTAGAATTGCCCAATTTTGACAAGATGTTTGAAATTGAATGTCATGCTTGCCAGGTAGGTATTGGAGCCGTATTAATGCAAGACCAAAGGCCCACTACATACTTTAGCGAAAATCTCAAAGGAGAAACCTTGAACTACTCCACGTATGATCTTGAGTTGTATGCCATGATTAGAGCTTTGGACAATTGGCAACACTATTTGTGGACTAGGGAGTTTGTGATTCGAACCGACCATGAATCTTTGAAACACCTTAGGGTCCAAGACAAAATGAGCAGAGGGCATTCCAAATGGATTAAATTCTTGGAAACTTTCCCTTATGTAATCCAATACAAAAAGGTAAAGGTCAATGTTGTGGTCGATGCCTTGTCTAGAAAACATGTTTTGCTTAATACATTGTCTTCTAAATTGATTGGATTTGAACATTTGAAGACTTTGTATCTAGAGGACCCCTACATTGCTCCAATCTTTAAGGATTGTGAGGGATGGGAAAGGGAACGGTGGATTATGGATAGGTTATCTATACCCTTTTCCAAGTTTGATGGTTTCTTATTCAAAGGAAAAAAATTGTGTGTGCCCTCAAGCTCTTGGAGAGAGTTGTTTGTTAGAAAGGCACACGATGGGGGTTTGATGGGTCACTTTGGAATCAACAATACCCTTTGAATCCTGGAGGAGCAATTTTATTGGCCAAAAATAAGTGATGATTTTGCAAGAATGTGTGGCTAATGTGTAGATTGTAGAAGTGATAAATCACGGCTTCTCCCTCAAGGGTTGTATACCCCACTTCCACTCCCCTACACCTGTGGTTTGATATCTCTATGGATTTTGTGTCGGGTTTGGATAGGACAAGGAGGGGAAGAGATAGTATTTTTATTGTTATTGATAGATTCTCGAAAAGGGCTCAATTTATCCCATGTCACAAGAGTGATGATGCTTCTAATGTGGAAATATTGTTCATTGAACATATTGTATAGATACATGGGATTCCCAAGACCATTGTTATTGATAGGGACTCTAAGTTCCTTAGTCACTTTTGGAGGTCATTCTAGGGTAGGCTTGGCACAAAATTATTCTCCTTCACGTCTTGCCACCAACAAACCGATGGTCAAACTGAGGTTGCAAATAAGACTTTAGGTCTATGCTACACACCATGGTTAATGGGAAGTTGACCTCTTGGGAGGATCACCTACCTTTAGTTGAATTTGCTTATAATAGAGTTATTCACACGACTATTGGTATGACTCCTTTTGAGTGTGTTTAGGGTTTTAACCCCCTTAGATATTACTCTTTTGCCTAGTGATGTTGTAATTAGCTTAGATGGGATCAAAAGGGCGGATTCCATGAAGAATCTACATGATAAGGTGAGACTATGCCTCAAAATGAAGAGTCAAGAGGTGGCAAAGAGAATAAACAAAGGGCAAAAATGGCTTGTGCTCAAACCAGCGATTGGGTATGGGTGCACCTCCAAAAAGATCAATTTCTAGACCAAAGGAATATCAAGTAGATGCCACGAGGAGATGTACCATTTCAAGTGCTAAAATTGATAAATGATAATGCATATAAGATTGACCTCCCACAGAAATATCAAGTGCACAAGACTTTTAATGTGTGTGTTCTTTCACTTTTTGACATGTTTGAGGGTGATGAGATCATGAATTTCAGGTCAAATTCTTTTCAAGATAGAGTGGATTATACATCCCGAATTTCCTCATGACCATTCACAAGGAGCCAAGCTAAAGAACTACAAAGAACTCAAGCCTTGTTCATGAAGAGTGAGGTATTATAGCTTGTATTATTGTCATCCGAGGGTTACCATGCACTGAAGGTAGATTTGGAAGCTCACTCGGATAAATATGATCACAACTTGAAGGTGGCACCATTGTTGGAGGACCATCAAGGCATTGAAGGGCCGTCAAGGATGCCTCCAAGGAGGCCCCTTGAAGACGACCTACTGGTTGGTGGTGGCACCAATGTTGGATGACCGTCAAGGCATTGAAGGGCCGTCAAGGATGCATCCTAGGAGGATCCTTGAAGACCACCTACTGGTTGGTGGTTGCGCCAGTGTTTGAGGATAGTCAAGGTGTTGAAGGGCCGTCAAGAATGCCTCCAACTTGAGGCAGAATCATGTTATGGGCCTTTTCTCCTTTTTTAAGTTAAGGTCACTTTTGGACCTTTGTAATAAGATTATAAATAGTTAATTAGGGTTTCATTTTAAGCTTTGCTGTCTTTTGAATATTTATGAATACTTCTTCTTTGAGAGATATTGGTAAGTTTTGTGTTGAATTATTGCTTAGAAATGAGGGTTTCTAGGTTGTCTAGATGCCCTCTTGGTTTTCATAAGAGGATTGGTGTTTGTTAATTAGTTGTAATTAGGGTTTTAGAGTTTAGTATACCCTTTAATTCCATTATCTTCTTTCATCTTGTGTCATCTTATCTATCTTTTCTTAACCGCTTTGTTTTCCTTTGTTTATCATCGTTGAATTCTCATCTTCGTATCTTAGATTGTATCATTTATGGACCCTCAACTCAAACTTCACATCATCCCATGTCTAATCAATGTCTGGAGTCTTGGTGGCTATCACCTCATTATCATTCTTATTCAGAATAGATACCTTCACCAGTCTACATAGCTCGGTCACCAAATAAGGAAATGGTAATAATGTAGCAGTCTTAGTAGTTCTTGCATGTATTTCATCCAGAATCACTTGGTTTAAATCCACTTTGAAACCTTCCATCATACTAGCAACAAAAATGGCTCTTATCTTATCTAGATTGGTATCTCCTCCTATAGGTACTAGTCGCAACTGGACCACTGCCCTCTAATATTTAGCTGCAAAGTTCAACGAGGACTTGGCCATCCTTTCCTTCTTATTTGTTTAACCATGAGGGCTCACCACACTTTATCAATATTTGTGCTAACCAGGGTAGCTGCGTAGATGCTAAAATTATTCGGCGTTCATATTCTGGGGTGATAGTTGGGGGTTAGAAAAATTGGCCAAAAATGATTTGGTTGATTGTATGATCGGATATGTCCACTGAAACCCCATGTACCAGGAGCCTTAGCAATAATCTCATATCAGAAGACTTTTGTCATTCCTTGCATTGGTTTTCAAGGATTGCCAAGTAGTTTGCATAGAATTCATCAACCATGGCAGGGTAGTAATTTCCAGGTGGTATGCTCATCCAACCCAAACTATATTCATTGAACTATTACTCAATGTCTATGAGCTCGAGCAATTCTATTGTGATAAACTGAAGTTCTTCAGCAAACGGTCTCTTTAAACTTCTTGTCTTCATTAGAAGGAGACCATCTTGGTAATATATTTCTACCCCCTCAACTTTCCAATGAATAGATTCTCTAACCCCTGGGACCTTGGTTCTGATTTCTTCGTCCCTCTCATATTCAAGTTCTTTTTTTGTACTTTTGGTGGCCTCAGCACCACATTCTTCATTTGGATTCGAGCTTGAGCTGTCACTGCCTTCCCCATCACTAATGGAGTCTCCACTTGAAAACTCATTCTCCTCATCAGACTAGGAGGCATTGGCTTGTTGCCTTGTAGTTTACCTGGTATAATAGCCTGGTGTTTCAGTTTCCTCGATCACATTCTCTAATTTATCTCAAAATCTCAGGGTAGAGAAAGACCCGTCTTACCTCCTGCGTGCTCCACCACTTCATAGAGGAAGTTTTTGAGTCGTGGTACCTGTAAAAGGAATAAGTTAGTTATTGTGCAAAACAAAACACCTTAATAACAATACTTGAGATTAAAAACTTTTTGTACTTGACATGTTTCAGTAACGGTTCATCACAGTTGCGACAGCCTGTCAACCCCAACTATCAGTACTTTCCAGTGTATCAGTTGCACATTACTGCTTACCCTGGCGGTTCGTTGCTTAAGCCGTCAGGGCTATCTCGTCAACATTTTCCTTATTGAGGCATTTTTCCAAACACTTGACTGGTAAACTTTATTCCATGATTACTCTTTTGAGTTTACTTTGACTTGACACATCTAATTACAAATGATCATTTTGGTCCATCTAGGTTGCTCAGTAATTACCCATGGGGTTGCCCCCAAGACAAATATGAGAACACACCCATTTTGGATTTAACCAACAAAAATTGAGGGTTTGTGTTGTATCTAATTCAATAGAAATTAAACATAAAAGAGGTAAACTAAAACAAGATAAGGTTCGCATGAGTATAATTGGAATTTAGATGAGAAAGAGAAAGTCAAACTTCAGAGCTTGTGTGACAATCACAGGCTTTTAAGGTAGGGTGAAAGTGTGGAAAGTTTGGTGTTGGTGAAGTTGAACTTGTTGATCACAATGGTTTAAGTAATAATGGAAGGAGGATGATGGATTTAATGGGTTGAGAACATGGGCGATTTGTATTTTCTTTGAGGAGTTGCAACCGATGGTTAAAAGGAAGAAATGTAGAAGAGAAACCGATGAAATTTAATCAATTCTTTTAATTGTTTTGGGTTTCTTTTAATAGGGGTCGGTGTTGGGTCATAAATTAGGTTTAGGATTTGGGTCTGGTTAGTCTAATGTCTGGGCATTGATGGGTCGGATCGGGTCGATCAAAAATCAAACAAAAAGTGTATTTACCTGCAATGCTAGCTGTGACGATTTTCCAAGTGCATAACAATTAGTCAATTGACCTACCACACCTAAGCAGAATATGTATCTGATATTATGTGTCTGGTGGGAGGCTTGATGGTTCATTAGAGGTGTGATGGGTCTCCACAAAAATTGTCAGCCTTAACCAGATTGACAATTTTCTTTCCTTCGTGTGACAGTTCAAGGTGAAGGCTAGTCAGTGGGATGACTATAAGTCACATGAGTCATCATCCCTTAACTAGTATGTGCCCTTTTCTTGCTTCTCCTGATGATTTAAGCTGATAGTTCATCAGAGGTCTAATATTACGTCAGGCGAACCGACACCCTTAAACAGAATGTCCTCTTTGTCGTCTTCACCAGTACTTTATTTTGTTGCACACTACACACATATATTAACCATATTCAAGAACCAAAAACTACTCTAAAAGTTATTTTACAGCAACAAAACATGGGTTGCCTCTCACTAGTGCCTCATTTAACGTCGTAGCATGACTCGGGTATCTTAACTACTAAGACTTTGTCCAGATACATTATTGATAACAACTTTACCTTTTACGACTTTCAACGTATTGTTTGACCCGTTAACCATTTACCTTAAGCAACTTTCCATCTTTGTTTTCCACTCTACTACTCCGGACGAAAATACTTGAGTAACTTTGAATGGACCAAACCATTTCGATTTCAGCTTGCTCAGAACCAATTTGAACCTTGAATTGAACAACAGTACTAAGTCACCCACTTTAAACTCTCTCTTTTAAATTCTCCTATCTTGGTACAATTTCATTTTTTTCCTAATAAGCTCAAAGTTGAAACTCATCCATCTCATTCAGTTGTTCCAACATAAAATCCACAGCCTCACACTAACTCAAGTTAATCTTTTTGAGAGCCCACAAAGCCTTGTTCTCAAGCACCACCAGAAAATTGCAAGCTTTACCAAAAATGAGTTGTTAAGGAGATAAACCTAGTGGTATTTTGAAAGCAATGTGATAAGCCCATAGTGCATCATCAAGCTTTCGAGACAAATCTCTACGGTTAGCATTCACAGAGTTTGTCAATATCATCTTAATTCCTCGATTTGATACCTCCACTTGCCCACTAGTTTGTGAGTGATAGGGAGTTGCACTTGTGTTGTTTCACTTCGTACTTGGCTACAGTTGTACGAAATACCTTGTTACAAAAATGAGATCCCCCATCGCTTATGATTGTGCGATGAGTACCAAATCGAGAAAAAATGTTCTTTTTCAAGAATGTCACCACACTCCTACCTTCGTTGTCTGCTAAGCCTACCACTTCTACCCATTTGGATACATAATCCACTGCCACCATGATTTACTTTTAACCATAAGAACTCACATATAGTCCTATAAAATTAATGCCCCACATCAACAACTCCACTTGCCGCATTTGGTACATAGGCATTTCTTAATTTCGGGAGATCTAACCCTGTCGTTGGCATTGGTCGCATGCTTTAGCAAAGTCTTGGGTTTCCTTAAGGATAGTGGGCCAGTAATACCCATATTTCAATATTTACCTAGCCGTGGGATTACCCGTATGATGTCCCCGCATTGGGGATGAGTGACAAGCTTGTAGATATCTTGGTTTCAATACAAATTTAGAGAGAATTCCAAGGTCTTGGTGATACCAACAATCCAATTTAGTCGTCCTATCATCAAGTCTATTGGTTTTCAAAATTATTAGTTGCAGGTTTAAATCCCTTATCGAGTGTTTTTCCAACAACTCTAAGACTACTCGACTATTCCTAATTCCTATATTTCTATAGTCGTCGGTTAATAGTGAAGCGCATGAAGATATCGTCTGTATCAACTAAACTAGGTCACAGGGTATATTTCTATCCTCTGTAATGAATCGATTCTCTTTCCCTAGAAGATTTATGAACTAGCCTTATTCCTTATTTTTACACCAGCAGTTCCCTTTTCAAGTCCAACACATAAACCCTAGTAATATTCGTAAGGTTATCAAGAAAATGAATAATTCAAATCGAGAAGAAATAAATAACTCGAAGATGAAAAACTTAATGTAATCGAACAATAGTCAGACGTCAACCGTCATGATCATACCAAAACCCTAGAACAAAATAATTAGCTACTCATGATTCACAAAAATCTCCAAAAGTTAATGAGATTTACAAGAGAAACTAAGAAGAATTTAAGAAAAGAAACTAAACCGGAAGAAAGAATTCTCTTACCCAACTCCACACTCCAAAGTTATTGTGTCCTCCTTTAAAATGTATGGAGGGGTATTTATAGAGTTTATGAATCCCTAGAACACTAAAAAAACAATCCCAATCGGTTTAGGATAGCCCCTTGCTCGCACCACACCCAAAAGGCAAGGCAATGGCACGAGGAAAAAAAATAGATTCAGATAACTGTGATGTTTCGGGCCACTGCTTTCCTTGGGGCAGTGGCGCAGACCTTAAAAACTTTAGAGCTGCTGCATTTCTTGTGCCACTAGCCCAAACCAAGGTAGTGGCGTAGGCCTTCAAAACCTCAGAGCTGCTGCATTTCTCACGCCACTAGCCTAAAGCAAGGCAGTGGCGTAAGCTTCCACTATACTTGGCCTTCGTCCGCTCGTTTCTTTTGAACCATCCTGCGACATCAAATCCTTCCTTGTTTCCCTTTGCTTCCTTGGTGCCATTTTTCTCCTTGTTTGCACTCCAAACACCTCGAGACACTCCTAAAAATACAAAACATGACCCACAAGTGTAATTTCCAACATTTATGCAAAAAATGATACTAAAAAGGAACAAATGTGAGGTGAATGATAGTAAAATAATATAACATTTAGCCTCGCATCAATAGCCAAAACAAACATGCACGGGAAAAGGGCAACGTACAATCACATGTCTTCACAAACTCATACTTGGTAAAAATGAAATAGGGGAAGGATGAAATTTCCACTTTTCGCTTATTTAAGACACTAAGCAGCCACATATATTAAGACAATCAAAAATTTAAAACAAAACCAATATCTGAACTCGCTTCGGGAAGAACAAATGACAACACCAACATAACTCAAAATGATTCGTGCATAATCCTAAAAACAGCACATTCAACTCGAAGGCAAAAGAAATAAGACAAATCTCACATACAATACATGTTTATGCATAAAACAGCCGCATATAAAAATCATACGAAATGAGACTGAGCAAGACGAGATGATTCGCGTACTCCTCGTAGAACTCAATCCACGAAAATAACAAGAAATAAATAAAATAAAAGTGTTCACTGGAAAGTAGAATTTTAAGAGCCGCATACTTTCTCATATCTCCTCAAACTCATATTTGGTGATAAAATGAGATTAGGATGGAATTTCGCATTTTACATACTCAAAACAACCACATATTAAACAAATGAAGATCAAACCAAAATCATATTCTAAACTTCATTTGCAGGGAACAAACAGAGGTACCAACATAAACTTAAAACCAAAATAAATCACATATTCATCGAAACCAGACCAAACAAAGGAGGAACCAAAGGCGAAGTAAAGGGATGGATTTTACCTTATGTCGGGCAGCAAACTAAGGCTACGACATCAAGGATTCTGACTCAATCCCAGCCTTTTCCACTGAACTCGAACTTGGATTTGAATCAAAAAAGTAAGAGAGAGTAGTCAATAACTCTTAAATATGTAAGTGTTTACGTATAGTATTTTTTGCTACTTTTTGAATCTCAAAAACTTCTCTTTGGAGATGTAAAAACCCCCCATTTATAAATGAATCTAGACTTGAAAGTCTGGGTTTGAATCAAAGATTTGATGAATTCAAAGGATAGAACAAGAGGGAAAATTTAAGATTCAAAATCTGAAAGGGATAATTCCCTTCGCGAATTTGGATGATTTTGGGTCTTAAATGCATATTTGAAACCAATTTTCCTTCGTAGCACCAATTTGAAGACTGTTCCTCTATCGTATTTGGAATCACGCGTGAAGGGATGTAAAAAAATAGGCGAATCTTCACAGAAGGTGGCAGACGGCAGAGGCTAGGGGTGACGCGGCTGGTTTTTTTCGATTTGGTAGAGGTGGAAGAGAGGTGAACAGGGAAGAAGATGATGGGTCATTGTTTTACTGTGTTTTTTTGGAAAGAGCTGATGGAGACTCATCGGTGTTGGGGAAGAGAAGAGAAAAAACGCGTCTGGTTTTGGGAATAGAAAGCACATGTATGGGATTTGGATTGTTGACTTGATCTAAGTCATCCGATCATTTGATTAGATGGTTTAGAAAATAAACTATATTAAAATAAATAATACAAATATAAAATATATATATATATATACACAAACACACACACACACACACACACACACACACATATATATATATATATATATACCAAAAAATCCATGGTCATTAGATTAAAAGGGGTTTAATGGACCAGATGAATTTATGTTTGTTGAGCCTGATGATATGGCACAATTTTATTGGTGGGAAAGATGTGGTGTGGATTGATTAGTTGGATGAATAGGGAGTGTGTTGGACCAGGTTTTGGGCCTCTTTTGTCCGAAATTGATGAATAAATTGGAGCTTGAGTAGAATATAATTAGGATTGAATTTCCCAAACACTTTTTTTCCCACTAAATTAATTTTAACAATGCTTATTTTTTTCCTAATTGATTTTATAATATATACGTATATAAAAGTATATAAATAATTTAGTATATGTATCTAACTTTGATAATTTTCTAAAAAAATAAATTACAATAGTGATGTAGTAAAAATATTAATAATAATAATAGTTTTAAAAATGTAGATGCAAGTGCCAAATATTTTGGTATGAACACTTTAGTTGTTTATTACCTTTTTATCTACATAAAGTCTCCACCTGCATACTTATTTTATCACTCCGAGCCATCACTAGCGCAATTTCCAATCCTCAATCATATATGTATTACACTATCTTGCTTCTCCTACTCACCCAATTAGCTATCCCAAGACGTTTTCCTTACCAAATAGCAAGGCACCTAGGTAGCTTGTCAAGATTTGGACAGAAGTCAAGGAATATTCTAAATCATAGAGAGATGAGACGTAACTCAAGTCGCAAAAATGAAGACACCCTCGATATCACATTTGGTCCTTACGATGCCCAGCTCCTTGACCACACATCATTTAAGTAACACACAAAACAAACAATTACACTTACGAGTTTTAACCATCACACACAGTAAGTCACTATATACTACACTTAGCACAATTCATACCACACATTACACATTGCTGCCTTACAGCAAGTACTTTACACAATATCAAGCAAAACATAACAAATAAACTACCTATGCTTCTTATTGGCCTCTACTGGCTGGAACATTCTGTTTGAACCTTTCAACGTTAAAGATACCAATTGGGATCAACTAGTCCCAATTATGGTGGATAAGATACCAATTGGAATCTTCTATATACCAATTGGACTCAACTCGGGGAGATAACTCTAAGATAACATGATGGGAGAGAAGAAAGTGAACTATTTCCTAGATGCCTTGTAGCTTCCTTTAGATTTGGTGTGGATGTCAACACAATAATCCACAGGACTCTACTTGACATTTTCTCTTGTACTAGGAGAACAGTAACCTGGGCTCTGATACCATCTTGTCATGACCCATTTCACAGATTATGCGACCACCTACCTAACTCTACCCTAGATAGGAGAACCCTTACTATCCAATCATTCATTACATGCAACAGTTAAACAATTCTTATTTTAAAAGATATTTTATTCAGTTTATTCGTACATCTTCAATTCAATATATTTAATACATAAAAGTAATGCGAAAAATAACCAACAGTGAATCCTTAGAAACTATCCTAAATTGGTATAAGAGCACTAGACAAGGAGTAGGAGAATCTATGACAAAGTATTTATGCAAGATCGAGAGGGCAGGAGCTGTTAGATAATAATCACCATCACTGCTATAGAAACTCCAACTGACCTGCAACATGGCTATATCCCAAAAAGAAAATATAGTAAGTGTAGCATCAGTACAACCACACATACTGGTAGGCATCATCGATCAATCAAGGTTAGAAATATATAATAATAATAGAAAATAGGAAAGAAATCATGACCATAAGTAAAGTTACGGTTACTAATCCCATTCATACATACTAATTTATCAACACTTAGTCTCCTTGTTACCTACTTGTCATTAACATTTTTGTATTTTTTTGTTCTTAATAAGCCATTCTACCTTCCTTGTTATTTAACCTTGTATGAACCTGATTCTAACCTTGTCCGGACAACTCTACAAGCTTCACTAAGTCAATACTGGAGGTGACGAGTGGTAATTGGGTCCTTTCATTATTAAATTCTTACATAGTGAAACAACCTTCTCATAAGATCCTAGGTACACATACTCACAACATATTTAGCTAATACTAACCAGTAGAACCCAACCATCAAACATACTTACCAGTTTCCACAGACAGATAATCACAACATATGAATAAAAAGGAACACCTAATGCATATGAGGAATGAATGTATGCAATATGTACAACTTTTCTTTATTTCTCATCTCATCACAATTGTCATCACATAATCAACATCATGTTATAACATCATACTCACCATCATCACTATTAATATCAATATCATTAACATCATAAATATCATGAGCTCAGTATCTTTATCACCATCAATATCATCACAACATCAATATCATTAGCCTCATGAACATCATGGTATAACATCGTACTCACCATCATCACTTAAACATCAATATCATCAGCATTATTAACATCATGAGCTTGGTATCATCATCATCATCATAAAATTAATATCACCATGAATGAGTATGCAATGCAATTAAAATCACAAACAGTGTTGAAAAACAATTATGTACATTCAATCATAATGTACGCATAAATCCAAGAGGGACTACTCCGCCTCATCACCTCCTCTAACTTATATGTAATTACACCGAATACTCCTACTCTATTTACCTTACTAACTTAGCTTCTATGTTATGTTTATGCCTCATTACATTCTCAATACAATGATGGTTTATCAAGGCTACTAAAAATTGTCCAATTCAACTTAGTTCATTACCTTTCCTCTTTCTTTTAATGTAATAACGGGTCCTAATTACCATAAGATTTGGCTAAATATCCACATATATGTCACACCTATTAGTTACAACAACAAACACTACAACATTCAATCCTATCTAGATTATCACAAATTATGTCCATCCAAACACCATGCTCGAAGGCCTAAGACATAGAATCTCTTAACATTACTATCAATATTACATGCATCAAGCCCCAAGTCTACTATAGTTAACCATAACCTACCTCGTAGATGAAACCTACTATTATTAATAGAAGAGAGTTGTCCTGCACGTGCTAAGCATTTATCCATGTTGAGTTCCTACTGGGTGTTCCTCGATACCGCCCTCATAAAGATTGGTTTTTGAAATCTCATATCTGGGGTAGTGGGGGTTTTCATGGTGTTTTTTAGGGAAAAAGACGACCTCTATGAGTTATAACAACGGAGGGTTTTTAAAATTATTCAGGCTAGTTACTATCGATTACCACTGCAGCAGCTACTTTACCACTGTAGTGGTACCACTATAGCGGTTAGCCAGCTGCCTCAGTGGTAAGAGGAAGGCCATCCCACTCCTTTTTAATTTCTTGGCCCAAATCATGTTGGGCCTCATTTTCCCCTATGAAATAAATTCCACCAGGCCTATTAGAAGCATTTTATTCATCGTAAATATTTTCCCAAAGCGTTTTCACACATAATGATGCATACTCATTGATTGCTCATTGCATATCATAAAGTATTACATTGAATACTAAGATAGCGTTAGACTACTCTAGCGAGGTTATTAAGTGATGAATGGTTTGGTGTGGTCTACACTTGTGGTAATTAGAGGAGTCATGGACCCCTCCCTTTTTTGTTTATTGAACGTATATTTGTGATAGAAATTATGAAATCAATGATAGGGTGGAGGTTGGTCTTTTTGATGTTATTGGTTGTTTAAGTGGTTATTTGCGGATGGTAAATTATTGGTTGAAACTATTTGTTATATGTTAAATTCTAATTTACTCATATATTGATTTATGTTTAAATGTGGTAGCTCTTATCGGTTAGCAGAGATATTTTCTGAGTTGGGTGACTTTTTGTCACGCCTCGAATTCCAACGGGGCAGACTGGCACCCGAAGCCGTTAAGGCCTGAGAGAAACAATCTTCATTCACGTACATTCGTACATTTGTATGTATGTCACTCAAGGAATATCACTATCATGTATAGATACAAGATGCCAATAGCGAAAATCATGGAAAACATATGATATATCTGAAACTTGGCCGTTAGGGCCATCAAGTCAAAAGAATACATCCCTTACATTCCTTCATTTGTCCCACAACATCTACAAAGCCTCTAACAGATACAGACCCAAGCCTACAGTCGGGACACGTCCCCGCTTTACACAAAATTTATACAATACCAAAAACAAATGTACATAGTGACTCGAAAAGCCCCGAACCAACTAGAGCTCATCAATGATCCGCAAATGACCCGCAACCTACTGTGGAGGTCTACTAGCACCTGTGCCTACAGCAAGTAAGGTAAGTCCCCCAAGGGACGTCAGTACGAAGAATGTACTGAGTATGTAAGGCTGTAAGAAACTACATGATACGTAAGTACTTCAATGATATCAAGTACAAGTGGGTATTCGATAGGGATAAACCTCCATTCTATTTATGTGGAACCATGTACATTGCTTTCGTTATTTTCATTTTCGATCATTCATTCATGTCATTATCATTCATATAATATCATTCATATATACTTTCCTTCAAGTGATATACTTTCATTCAAGTGCTTTACTTTCTTTGCTTTTACCTTTATCCTTACTACCATTCATCCAGCTGATCAGTGGGCTATATATCATTTATCCAGCTGATCAGTGGGCTATAGTACAATCATCCACCTTATTGGTAGGCCATAACATAATATAATGTATTATATCAACAATCATCCATCTTATCGGTGGACCATAATATAATATCAACAATCATCCACCTTATCAGTGGGCCATAATATAATATCAACAATCATCCACCTTATCAGTGGGCCATAATATATATATATATATATATATATATAAATATACATATACATTACGTCATTCCTTACTTGTGATAGATTGATACCTTTACTTGTGTGAGATAGGTACATTGATGGTTGAAACATTATTGGAACTTTGGCACATAACAATATTGGAAATTCGGAACCATGTCCACAATTATGTGACACATGAATAACAATTGATCAATTAATAAGGGACATGTGAATAACAATAGATGACAACCTAAAATGACATACCTTAGAACATTTCGGAATGGAACAAGTGCAATGACAATGTGAACACTATGTGCTGCAGAAGGATACGGAAAGAGTAACCTTACATACCTTATCTTCCCAATATGAATACACAGTCCTATATGTGAATAAAATAATCCAGCTCCTTCCTTACATTTTACTCCAAGCTTCCAAAGTGATGATCTTGTCCACAAGAGATGGATGCCTTAGGGTTTTAGAATAGAGAGAAAAATATCTTTTTTGGAAAAGTCTAGAATGGCATGTGCCCTTTTGTGAATAAAATATAATTTTTTCCACCTTATATAGTTCTTTTAATCTTATCCTTAGTCACCCTTTGATCAATAATGGATGGTTTACTTGGTGAAAAGGAAGAATGGATTTTTTCTCCATTTGGGCCATGTCTTTCTTGTAAATTTTGGGCCTCAATTGAGCCCAATGGCACAAGACTAATTTAGCCCAAAAAAATTAATACATGATCCACCACTATCTCATGCTTAAAGAATTCCATAATTGTGAAGACAATATTCAACTCACGGGATTCATGTTCGTAGCCTCATCCCCAAGAATAAGTGATTCTAGCCACTCATGGCTTAATTTATCATAAATTGATAAAAATTATAAAAAAAGAAATAAAAATAAAAAGGAAGAAGAATTAACCCTCATTTGGATGCCAAAATCGTCCAAGAGTAGTCCCACCAAGATGGAATAATGATACCATAACCCAAAAGCCCTATTTAGAGACTAGTGGTCGGAGAAGAAATTTGGTAAAAAGCGGCCTGGCACGCTGCCTGGCGCGCCCCTATGCTGCCCATGCCAAAAAAAAAATTATCCAAAGCGGCCCGGTACGCCCCTGGGCGCGCCTGACACTTAATATCCATTTTTTTTCCTTTCTTCGACTTTTCTTTGCGGATTTGGTTGGATCCTTCAAGTTCAAATCTTTAGCTTGCCTCTTATATTTAAGATCCTTTACTTGGAGGTCCTTCAAGCCTCACTTTTCACTCCAAAAATGCTCCACAAAGTCGCAAATTGCTATCAAAACTAAGGTAAACAAAATGTACGGGGTGTTACATCCTTCCCCCCTTAGAAACATTCGTCCTCGAATGTTAATAACATTATCCCATTTACACAAATTTAGGTCTCAGTTTATCCTTCATGTCATTATATACATGTATTGCTTGTAAAGACTTACCTTTTATTGCTCCAATTTCGCACCTTAAACTTTTCTTCCGTTTGAAACACATATGAGTATCTCGACTTCATCATTTCTTCGGTTTCCCATATGAGTTCTTCTACTTGCTAATTCCTCCAAATTACTTTCATGGAAGCTATTTCTTTATTCCTTATCCTTTTCACTTTTCGATCCAGAATGGCAATAGGTATCTATTTCACAAGCATATCTTCAAGTGTTTGAATGGTACGTTCTGCTTGCCCATCTATCTGATACAATAGAAATTGGAATCCCATGTAATCGCACTATCTCTTTAACATACAACCTTGCATAATTTCCAGCTGTACAAGTGGTCTTGATAGGTAAAAAGTGTGCTACTTGGTAGGTCTGTCAACTATCATCCACATGGAATCAAATTTTTGAAATGTACGAGGCAAACTAGTGATGAAACCCATGTTAATCATATCCCTCTTCCAAACTGGAAGATTCCTATATTGCATATAACCTCTAGGTTTCTGATGCTCTACTGTTACCTGTTGACAACTCAGACAATGAGCTACAAAGTCTACAATGTTCTTCTTCTTTATTTTGCCCCACCAATACATCTCTTCCAAATCATGGTACATTTTGGTTACTTCCAAATGAATAGAATACTGTGAATGATGTGCTTCTGTCATAATTCATTTCCTTATCTCATCTATATCCAGTACACAAAATCTACCTTGGCATTGAAGTACTCCCCCTTGAGTAAGTTCAAATACCTTTGACGAACTTTGCTGTACATTCTTTTTCAATGAACTAAAATAGGATTTGCATATTGCTTTTCCTTCTCTTAGCTACAAGTGAAGACTCTGCCGCCTTTTACACTATAATTCTTTCATCTGGAGTTTCAATAAGACGAACCCCCAAGCTGTCTAATTGGCTTAACGCATCACTTACCACGTTTGCTTTTCCCGGATGGTATAAGATATCACTATCATCTTCTTTTAGTAATTCCAGCCACCTTTGCTGTCTTCAGTGTGGGTCCTTTTTCTTAAAAAAAATATACTGCAAACTTTCATGATCAGTATATATATCAATGTGAACCCTATACAAATAGTGGCACCATATTTTTAAAGCAAATATCACGACCGCTAACTCAAGATCATGTGTTGGATAATTTCTTCCATGTGGACGCAATTGTCTTGAGGCATAGGCTATTACATGACCGTTTTGAATCAATACATATCCTAATCCGACTCCTGAAACATCACAATATACTTCATACCCGTATGTGCCTTCGGAAAGTACTAATACAGGTGTAAAAGTCAAGTTATTTTTCAGCTCTTGGAAACTCTTCTCACATGGTGGGAATACACTGGGTATGTTGTTGTTGTTGTTGTTGTTGTTGGAAACTTTTCTCCCATGCATCATTCTATGAAAATTTGGTTGCTTTGTGTGTTAGCTTGTTAAGGGTACTGAAATGGAAGAAAAACTCTTCAACAAACCTTCTGTAATAGCCTACCAACCCAAGAAAATGATGAATCTCTGTAGGCGTCGTAGGTTTTGGCTAATTCTTCACCGCTTCAATCTTGTGCGTATCAACTTGAGTTCCTTCATCTGATACCATGTGACCCAAGAATGCTACAGATTTTAACAAAAATTCACACTTAAAAAGTATTGCATATAATTTACGATCACGAAGAATCTGTAACACCTGCTGCAAGTGATTAGCATGGTCCTCTTATGATCTTGAATAACCCAGAATGTCATCTATAAACGTGGTCACGAATACATCTAAAAATGGTGTGAACACCCTATTCATCAAATCCCTAACAACTGCTGGTGCATTGGCTTGCCCAAATGGCATAACTAGAAATTCATAGTGACCATACCGTGTTCGAAAAGCTGTCTTGGGTATATTTTTGTTCTAACCCTTACTTGGTGATATCCCGATCCCAAGTCAATCTTTGAAAAATATTTAGCACCCTGTAATTGGTCAATTAAATCTCAATTCTAGGGAGGGGATACTTATTCTTAATTGTCACCTTATTCATTTGCCGATAGTCAATACACATTCTCAACGTGCCATCTTTCCTTCGTACAAATAATACTGGTGCACCTCAAGGGGACGTACTAGGTCTTATGTATCCCTTTTTCTAGCAAGTCTTTTTAAGTGCTCCTTTAATTCCCGTAACTCTGCTGGGACATTTATACGGCGGAATAGAGATAGGCTGAGTGCCCGAAATCACATTAATACCAAACTCTACTTCCTGTTCCGGAGGCAAACCCGGAAGATCTTCAGGAAATACCTTAAAAATTTTACTTACTACTGGAACCGATTGAAGAGTTAGTGGCTTCACATCAATATCTTTCACTCTTACTAAGTGACATATGTACTCCTTTGGGTATCATTTCCCTTGCCTTGAGATAGGAAATAAAGTTACCTCTCAATGCTCCCATATTACCCTTCCATTCAAGAACATTCTTTGTGGAAAAAGAAAATGTAACTTCTTAACTCGGCAATGCCAACCAGTGTATCATAACCACAAATAGTTACTATACAATTATGATATATTCTTTTAATTACAATAGATTCACCAACTGGTGTATAGACTTCAAATGGCGTAACTAGTAGTTCTGGCGTTCTTTCAAAATGTTTTCCGCAATCAATAATAATGTAGAATACGGGTCAATCAATGAATATACCTTATGTAAAAATAGGAATACTGTACCTGTGTATTCATCAGGATAAGCCTCTGAATTCTGTCGATCCGCTAAGGCATAGGTACGTTTTTGAATTCCACTAGAACTAGCTGCTCCGCTAGCACCTCTGCCACGGCCAGCAGGTTGTACACCTGACAATGATAACGCAATGGCTGATCCCGTAGGTCGTGTCATACTACCCGTGGCCCTCTGTGGGCACTCTCTCATCACCAAAAGTAAACATTCATTCCAAACCAACATTCACCTGAATGAAACTTCTCGCACCGCTGGCACAGCTGACGAAAAGATCGCGATTGGATCATACTTCCTTGTTCTCGATACCCCACTGTCTGTGAACCCCGAATCCCACTACTATACCCAGCTTGACCACCTCTAAACCCTCAAAATTGAGATGGAGTGTCACACCTCAAATCCCATTGAGGCGGACATGGCACCCGAAGCCGTTAAGGCCCGAGAGAACCATTCTATACGTTCGCATACTTGTTGTCAATAGGTTAGCATTCAATCACTTATGGACACAACATATCAATAATATAAATCTAATAAGAACATTTATATAAACATGAGACATGGCCGTTGGAGCCATATGGTTGAGAAAAAAAAAACACAACATTCCTTCCTTCAACTGTATAACGTCTACAAAGCCTCTAACAGCTACAAAACCCAAAACATAGTCGGTATACTTTCCCACTTTATATACAATGCTTATGCAGCACCAAAACCACATATACATATGACTCGGAAAGCCCCGAACCGAACTGGAGCTCACCAATATTTTGTAGATGACCCGTAGCCTACTTAGGAGGTCTACTAGTACCTGTACCTGCAGCACGTAAGGTAAGTCCCCCAAGGGACGTCAGTACGAAAGAATGTACTGAGTATGTAAGGCTATAAGTAACTGTATGAAATATAAGCACTTCAATGGAATTAAGTACAAGTGAACGAACGATATAAATAACCACCATATGGTATATATGTGGAATCATGTACATTGCTTTCTTTACTTTACTATACTTTACTTTACTGTACATCATCAATCATCAATCATGTCATGCCCGGGACCAATTGATCAGTGGGAAATAACATAATAATCGGGATCTCCATCCATGCGGATGTTCCTTTTATCCCATGGGATACCACCCGTAATAATGGGATCGACATTCATGCGAGTGTTTCTTTCACTCCATGAGATACCACCCATTTTCAACATTAACCATTACACAATTACTCACATTACATCATTCTTTAGTTATAAGAGCGATACATTTATAACAGTGCTACTAATTCTGAAAATGAGATATTGTACAACCCTTTGGGGATAGGACAAGTGTTATGATAATATGAATACTAGATGCTGCAGAAGAATGCGGAAAAGAATAACCTTACATACCTTATCTTTTCAATATGTAACTACAATGATTCAGCTCCTTCCTTATGTGTTACTCTACAACACAAGTACATAATGGAGCAAACATTAACGGCTAGCTACATTATAAGTTCACAAGACGGTAAGTAGGTGCTTAACGGAAAGTAGAAACCGTCCAACCTCCAAAACACATTTTGCATCACTCCCCCTTTCATTATACTACCAGATAACAGTATTCAACCACATTACCCTAACACTTACTGCTTTTGCAAAACAACAACACCAAATCAGTCCACACACCACCAAAACAGTCCACAAACAAACATAACCGTTACAAACCGGTAGGATTACCTACCTAGTTTATCCTTTACATTTCCACTCCAATGAAACTCCATATATTCACACCATAAGATAACCATACTGCCTTCCACAGTAGCATACCAAAATCATTCCACAACAGTTCCAAAATTCAGATTAACATAACAAAAGAGTATTCTTTTTTCACTACAACAAACGTTCCATTTACCAACACATATAAACATTTCCATCAAGACATACATAAAAGGAACGATTCAGGGGTAGAACCACACTTTAATATACTGGAATTTCATCATCATAACTTAATTTCTTCAACACCCTAAGCCCCTATACAAGTCCAAGCCACAAGGAAGACAAATTCATCAAAACCAACACAAGTGGACTGCCAACTTAATTAAGGGGCTGCCCTATACATTTTAAACACCACCAACATGTTTTAAACAACCTATTATACATATATAACATTAATATATAAGGGTAAACACTTACCAAGGCTTGTAAAATGGGAGATTAGTCCAAGAACCCTAAAGGAAAACTAGGGCGGCTGTTTGGGGTTTGAGAGAGGAGAGAGTGTTTTAATTTTCTGTTTTTGGAAAATGAAATGAATGGATAAATGAGCTGAATTCCAGCTCTTTATAAACCCTCTTAGCCACCTCTTTTATCTCATTCTTATCCAATTTTTGGTCAAAAATAGTCCAAGTAGGTGATGCACCTACTTGGCTATATAAGCTGTCCAAAACAGTCCACTTACTTGGGCTAATTCTAGTTGGATCATAGCATGTTGGGCCTTAGTGATATTTAGGTGTTGGGCTGGTCATCTTCCCTATTTTATGTACTTAGTTTGGACCTCAATTCAGTCCATTAACATAGGTCCAAATGCAGCCCAATAGGTTAAATAGGTGATACACCTACTATCTTAATTAAGTCACGGAAGCACCTCGTTTATGTTCTTCCCTTTTTCCAACGTCTTAATCCTTCTACCTTAATCCACCACTTAACTTTAACTTTACACTCAAGTATGTAGTTATTATCTCAAGTTTAAATACCTTTATCCATGTTAGGTTGATCGTATAAGTTTTGAAAATGTACGAAGTGTTGTACTTGAATCAAAGAACTAGTTATTCCATCACCTATTGCCATAAGTCTGTACCATTTTCCATATAGGTAAGAGTAGTGTCTATAGAATACGGGGTGTTACATGGAGTACCTGTTGTAGGGTAAGGGAATGATGGTCCAGGTGGTCTAGGCAAAACCCGAGGCCTGAATTCTCCTTGGGATGCCATAACCTGTCCCGTAGATCTAGCCCTTTTTGATGGCCCTCCTTCAACTTCTTGTGTCCTTCTTCTTTGCCTATGACCCTCCATTTTTTGTGCAAAGTCTTGTATTCTAGCTATATCTATATCTCTATTCAAAGCAGGAATGGTGCAGTCCCTCACCAAATATGGCTCCAATCTGTCCACGTACCGATGAACTCTATCGGCCATAGTAGCTACCACATTCGGAGCATACCTAGCCAAAGAGTTAAATCAAAGACTGTACTCTCTAACACTCATATTCCCTTGGATAAGATTTAAAAATTGGTCCGTACGAGCCTCTCAGACCTCATATGGAAGATAATGGTCAAGGAATGTCGTTCTAAATTTTTCCCAATTAGTTGGATTTGTGCCAATACCCCTCGATCGTTTCCAATCTTCATACCACAATATAGCTTCTCCTTTCAATCTATATGTTGTAAGTTCCACTATTTCTATACCAGTCACATGCTTAACCTCTAGAGCCCTTTTAATTTGGTCCACGAAGTCCTGTGGGTCTGCATTCGGATCTGACCCAGTGAATATGGGAGGATCTAATTTTAGAAAATCCTGTGTCCGCCGACTAGCTACTCTAGCCATTCCATCCTCACTTCTCATTGGACCAACTTGTCCCTGAGTTTGTACAGCAACTATCTGATTCAACATATGCACTGAATTTCTTAAATCCTATTCAGTGGGATTCATAGGCGGTTCTGGGGGTACTTCTCTACCTCTTGGCTCTTCCAAAAATGAAAGAGGAGAAGAAGCACGCAATGCAAACTCCTGTTCAGCACCACTTTGACTAGCTTGGTCAGATGGTGATTTACTCGTTCCTTCTCCGGCAAGTATATCTAACTGCTCACCTTTACCCCTACCTCGTCTTATCATCGGAATTTTACTATAAAAAAGAAAACCACGTCCAATGGTGAGATATGATTCCACTATAATATTGGATCTAATGCACGATCTAAGAAATGAAAAACAGAAACAACTCCTAAATGCCCCATAGCCTCCTGCTTATAAATGTGGTACACAACACATCCATATGCAAGACTCTACTCAGACATAGCTTTGTAGACACCCTTAGGACAACCTGCTCTGATACCACTTTTGTCATGCCTCGAATTCCAACGGGGCAGAATTGCACCCAAAGTCGTTAAGGCACGTGAGAACCAATATTCATTCACGTACATTCATACATTTGTATGTATGTCACTCAAGGAATATCACTATCACGTATAGATACAAAATTCCAATAGCGAAAATCATGGAGAATATATGATTTATCTGAAACTTGGTCGTTACGGCCATCAAGTCAAAAGCATACATCCCTTACATTCATTCATTTGTCCCACAATATCTACAAAGCCTCTAACAGATATAGACCCAACCCTACAGTCGGTACACGTCCCCGCTTTATACAACATTTATACAATACCAAAAACAAATGTACATAGTGACTCGGAAAGCCCCGAACCAACTGGAGCTCACCAATGATCCGAAAATGACCCGCAACCTACTGTGGAGGTCTACTAGCACCTGTACCTGCAGCAAGTAAGGTAAGTCCCCCAAGGGATGTCAGTACAAAGAATGTACTAAGTATGTAAGTATGTAAGAAACTACATGATACATAAGTACTTCAATGATATCAAGTACAAGTGGGTATTCGATAGGGATAAACCTCCGTTCTGTTTATGTGGAACCATGCACATTCCTTTTGTTATTTTCATTTTCGATCATTCATTCATGTCATTATCATTCATATAATATCATTCATATATACTTTCCTTCAAGTGATATACTTTCATTCAAGTGCTTTACTTTCTTTGCTTTTACCTTTATCCTTATTACCATTCATCCAGCTGATCAGTGGGCTATATATCATTTATCCAGCTGATCAGTGGGCTATAGTACAATCATCCACCTTATTGGTAGGCCATAACATAATATAATGTATTATATCAACAATCATCCATCTTATCGGTGGACCATAATATAATATCAACAATCATCCACCTTATCAGTGGGCCATAATATAATATCAACAATCATCCACCTTATCGATGGGCGATATTATAAATATATATATATATACACACACATTACTTCATTCCTTACTTGAGAGAGATTGATACCTTTACTTGTGTGAGATTGATACATTGGTGGTTGAAACATTATTGAAACTTTGACACATAACAATATTGGAACTTTGGAACCATGTCCACATTTATGTGACACATGAATAACAATTGATCAATGAATAAGGAGCATGTGAATAACAATAGATGACAACCTAAAATAAGATACCTTAGAACATTTCGAAATGGAACAAGTGCAATGACAATGTGAACACTATGTGCTGCAGAAGGATACGGAAAGAGTAACCTTACATACTTTATCTTCCCAATATGAATACACAGTCCTATATGTGAATACAATAATTCATCTCCTTCCTTACGTTTTACTCCAAGCTTGCAAAGTGATGATCTTGTCCACAAGAGGTGGTTGCCTTAGGGTTTGAGAATAGAGAGAAAAATATCTTTTTTGGAAAAGACTAGAATGGAATGTTCCCTTTAGTGAATAAAATCTGATTTTTTCCACCTTATATAGTCCTTTTAATCTTATCCTTAGTCACCCTTTGATCAATAATGGATGGTTTACTTGGTCAAAAGGAAGAATGGATCTTTTCTCCATTTGGGCCATGTCTTTCTTGTAAATTTTGGGCCTCAATTGAGCCCAATGGCACAAGACTAATTTATCCCAACAAATTTAAGACATGATCCACCACTATCTCTTGCTTAAATAATTCCATAATTGTGAAGACAATATTCATCTCACGGGATTCATGTGCGTAGCCTCATCCCCAAGAATAAGCGATTCTAGCCACTCATGGCTTAATTTATTATAAATTGATAAAAATTATAAAAAATGAAATAAAAATAAAAATTAAGAAGAATTAACCCTCATTTGGATGCCAAAATCGTCCAAGAGTAGTCCCACCAAGATGGAATAATGATACCATAACCCAAGAGCCCTATTTAGAGACTAGTGGTCGGAGAAGAAATTTGGCAAAAAGCGGCCTGGTAGGCTACCTGGCGCGCCCCTATGCTGCCCATGCCAAAACAAATTCTATCAAAAGCGGCCCGGCACGCCCCTGGGCGCGCCTGATACTTAAAATCCATTTTTTTTCCTTTCTTCGACTTTTGTTTGCTGATTTGGTTGGATCCTTCAAGTTCAAATCTTTAGCTTGCCTCTTATCTTTAAGATCCTTTACTTGGAAGTCCTTCAAGCCTAACTTTTCACTCCAAAAATTTTCCACAAAGTCGCAAATTGCTCTCAAAACTAAGGTAAACAAAATGTACGAGGTGTTACACTTTTACGCTTTGATAATTACTATGATGTATCTTTAATTTGATAAGAGGATAGTAGAATTGTGATTGAGCATATAGACATTATGGGAATTACTGATTTATAGAGTTATTTATGAAGGTAGTATTCGTTGTGTAAGCATGGTACCATTATCTAAGGATCATTTACTTATTCTTGAGTTGGAGATATGAGGAGTTGACTAATTAGATAATGTTTTGCAGGTTTAGTGAGGAAGTTAGATTTTTAGGACAAAATTTATTGGTTCTCTTGTAATTAAATTGGTCAGCCCAACTAATAAGATATAATCGAAAGTATACTATAAAGTGGTGTTGGTAATGGAAATGGTGTACTTGGTGTTGAAAACCTATATGAACTGTCATGCTTTCTTTTTGTGAATTCTATATGATGTTTTCATGATCTAACCCTAGTCAACCGATGATAACTACAAGTACTTATGGTGTACTGATACTACTCTTATTATCTCCCCATTTTGAGATATAGACATGTTGCAAGCTGGCTAGGATTTTCTTATATGAAGAGGCAATCATTCAACATCAACTTCTGCATCTCTTTTCGTGGAAGTTGTGTCTTTACCCACTATTGTTCTTTTCATAACAACTCTTGTATATGTCTATACTAGGGCTTGGATATCATCGTAAGTATTGATATTGTATATAAATGTTGTAGAAACCTTTGATTTATGATTATGTTGATTTAAGATTTGGAATTGTTAACTCGAATAAAGTTTTACTGATTTTTTGCATAATAATTGGTTCGGTGGTAAGGGTTCTCCTATCTATTTAGAATAGAGTAGGTGCCCGCACGATCCCATAATTTGGACTGTGACAGTTGGTATCAGAACACTAGGTTACCGGTCTCACAAGTACAAGAGCAATATTGAGTAGAGTCCTGCGGATTGGTGTGTAGACGTTCACATCAAATCCTCAGGGTGCTATGAGGAATCTAGGAGTCATTCATTTTCTTCTTTCCTACAATACTACCTTGGTTTGTTGTCTTGTTGGGTTGAGCCCAATTGGTAGCAAGTTGATTCCAATTAGTATCTCTATAACCACAATTGGAGTCTAATCGATTCTAATTGGTATCTTGAGGAGTTCGCAATTAGAACTTAGCCGATTCCAATTAGTATCTATCAATGAGAGTCAGGATTAATAATTTTCATGTAAATTGTGGTGAACTTGTTGGGTTAACTCATGCTTGTAATTATTAGAATAAGAATTCAGTGTATATTGAGATTATGATAATTTTGTGCCTTGATGTATGCTAATTGCCTATATGTGTTGAATTGAATAAGTTGTGGTAAGACAAATTAAATGAAAACACTTGTGAAATTTGGTAAATTTTGCTTTATGATAATGACTGTGATAAATCAAGGGTGAGAGGTAAAATGATAGAAGTAGTGCGTTGCATTAAGCTTGAATAAAAATGTTCTTTCTTTTTGGGTGCGATAGTGGAACTCTTGTTGAGAGCGAAATTAAAGTAAATAGAGTAATTATGACCATCGTGAGTGTGAGTAGACCCACAAAATTACATTGAGATCACCATATAGCGCTAAAAGGAAGGGAGAGAGGAAAAGTTTTTTCAGGCTTCTAGTTAGGGTCACTGAAGTAAGACCTAGATAGCCAGTGGGACCACTACAGTGGGTGAGGTGCCGCTGTAGCCAGCTGGACGAAGCTATTATACAAGGCTAGCCAAAACTATTGCAATAGGCCAGGTACCACTATGACGGCCACATGCAAAAACCTCAATCCAATTTTCAGAAAAACTATATTTTACAAAAACCCATTTTAAAAGTAAAAATCTAGATGCTAATAAAATATTCCTACATTGCCGGCTTACAAACAAGACTATCATCTAAAGATACTGCCAATGACACCAAAATATGAAAAATAAGTCATAAATAATTAGTACGAGAAATAAAGAGATATCTTAAGGATGCCCAAACAAGGGCAAAAACCAACATAGTCTGAAAATACAAAGGGGGGAATACCCAGCTAGGTTTGGCTGGTCGCATATTCTCTAAGGTTGGATGCATCTGAGCCTTCCTCTTCTTACCCCCTTAGAAATAAAAACTCCTAGGAATTGTGGTCCTCACCTTGGGGAGATTCTTCCCCGGGGTGACAAGATTCAGGACAACCTTTATTCCTTTCTGCATGTGTGCTAGAAATTGGTCCCAGGAGTACCTCTTCTTCTTCTCCACCTCCGTGTCTTTCCAAAGCTCCATGTGGGCTCGAGCCAAACTATAGTAAGCACTCTGGAGATCTGAAGGACCCATAGTATCGAGAGAAGTGGGTTCGCGGGGAGCAATGGGCATCTGAGTCAACATTTCCTTTCACAATTGCTAAATTATCCTCCAATCGCCTAAAGGACCCCAATGGTCGTGAGGGGATAATTCTTGGCCCTACATTCTCCTGTGATCGACTACTCTCCCCATCAACACTCATCTTTCTCTTCTTTTTACTGCTTCCTCAAGCACCCTTCACCTTCAATGGGTCAAAGGGCGCATTACACTCAGTCCAAACATCCTCTGGCCCCACCGACACCTTTGCCTTCTAGCATAACTCAGTAAGCAAATAGGAATGGAAAAAATCATTTAAAGTGGAGAAGAAGGACTTCCACCCCGTCCATCACAAACCTATGCACGTGCATGAGTCCCCACTGCCTATCGGCCTTTAGCATCCTAGGACTGCTATAGCAGGGTCGTTGTGGTAAAAGGCCTCTCCTACAGTAGGTCCGCTATAACGGAAGGGGTCTGCTACATTAGGACTTTATCTTCCCCAATAAGCCCAAACCAACCAACCCTATTTTTTGAGATTTTTCTTCATTTTTGTAATTTTTAACATGGATCAAGCATGGGTAAATAGTGTATGACTATTCTATACCATTTTTATGAAGATTAACACCAAAAAATAAGCCTTTATTATTTGAATTAATTCGAAGAACAACATTTCGTCTAACCAAACCTTTCATGAGTTCAAAACCCCATGAACTCCATGAATTTTATGCCTAGAATTCTATTGAAGCATTGTAAATGTAAGAGAAACAAGCATGCTTTGAAAAATCATTCAATCCCGAGTCAAATCTAGTTTTTCCCAAAAACCCAATTAGGGTCCAAAAATTTTTGGAATACTACTCTAGATTCATAATGTGAAGTTGTTAACAATGTAATAGAGCAAAGAAATAAGCATTTTCCTTGGAAAAATAATGAGAAGAGGAAAGATTAGAGAGAAAAATGAGAGTGGAGAGAGTATTGTGGGAGTTGAAGTGAGGGGGAATGAAAATGTTTCCCCTCATTTAAAATTGTCTGGCACCACTATTGCATCGCACTGTCTATTGTACTAGAGCCACTATTATGACCTATTTTCTAATATAGTGGACCCACTATAGCAAATGCTTGTCGTTGCAGTGGTCAAGTATGGAACCTTTTTTGGTGTGTTATTTCGTGCGATATTGTGTATCATGTCTAAATTTCTACTCTCTAGACTCCATGAAATTTTTAAGGACCTCATTTAAATAAATTCTTTCCCAAGGACCACGATCATACGTGGGGATTTTATTGTTTTAGTACAATGTTGATTTTTACATGTCAAAGTTTGGAAGACATCAATAATTGGTTGGGTAAGCGTTAACGAGATAGTCTTAGTAAAGGATTGAGCAGTTAGCAAATTAAAAATAGTTTGATTTTTAATTTTAATCCCTTCATGACATTTGGGGATGAACGATTAGTAAATTGATATCTAATGTAATGAACCAATTCGTTTCTATTGAGAATACCTCGATAAATACCCAAGTTCAATACATTACGTCAATGGTGAGTTAATGTCGCAATTAGGCATCATTAGGGGTGTCAATTAATGATGGATGGGTTGACTGCCCAGGACCTCTTTAGTGGTCCCTTGCTCTCTACAGATAGTCTGCTGTAGCAAAGAGTGGGTCACTGTAAAGGGTCTCGACAGTGTCCCACCTAGGTTTTTAAACCCTTTTTCCCTATACTTATTTTAACTGGTTTGCCTCCTCCTAAAAACACCCTAGATTTATTTCTAAGTCAAAATATACTAGACTAGAGAGGCACAACCATGAAGGATGTGTCCCAATCATAATTCCATGGATTCTCCATCAGAATTACTAGGTATGAAATCAGAAAGCATAGGTTTATGCTCCTCATAGTAGTAGTTTAGCATCGGGGTAGGTTATGATTTATGAGTAGTAGACTACAAATTAGAAAACATAATCATAATATAGAATTTATGGGAGAAATCATGCTTAGGCCTGCGGGCGTGGTGTTTGGATGGATAAAATATGATAAAACCATTGTAAAAAAAGTTAAAGTGGTGCTAATGTGGATACAGATTATGTATAAATTCCTTGTTGAATGTTGTATGGTCTTCATGCTAATTTTTACGTGTTTGGGTATGTGTATGTATCAATAATGTATCCTGTGAATATATAATTTAATGAATTAGCATGAATACCTAATTATATCAGCGCAGAGGAAGCATGGTGGTTAGGAGAGTTTAAGAATAATGAGGCTAGGATGGATGAATGTTGAGTATTGTTTTGATGAGGTTAGAATCGATTGGTCGTATGTGTAATTCTAATTTAAATTATAGTTATAGACTTGATTTGGATTCCATGCCTATCCATAAATTAATTGTTTGTGAATTGGACTTTGGGCATACTTGTAATTTTGTGAGTTGGTGGATATTAGTTGTATATATAAATGATGAACCTAAGTTTGACTATGTGTCTCAAAAAAGTGTGTACTTGCATATTTGGTACACTGCATTATATCTTGTTTTATATTTGATTTGACATTCATGCATTTTGATATTCAGAGGGTTGGGTACCGCGCCAGTACATGTTAATTGTGTATTTATATTTAGAAGGTCAGGTACTATGTTGGTAAGGTACATGGATTGAGCTCGTCCCCTGTAGTTTATGACTATTGGGAAGATAAGTCTCTTTGGTATGTGTGTACGGATTTAGATAAGGAGTTGCTGGTCATGATTTCATTGTTGCATATGTATAGTAATTGATTGATCATTGCATATCATAAAGTGTTGCATTGAAAACTGAGATAGAATTAGACTACCCTTGAGAGGTAATTAAGTGACAATGGTTTGGTTTCCATATGCACTTGTGGGAATTAGAGGAGTCGTGGACCCCTCCCCTCTTTATTGATTGAAGTATATTTGTGATTGAAATAGTGAAATTAGTGATAAGGTGGAAGTTGGTCTTGTTGAGGTTATTGGTTGTCTAAGTGGTTATTTTTGAATTGTAAATTTTTGGTTGAAACTATTTGTTATGTGTTGATTTCTAATTTATTCATATTTGGTTTATGTTTAAGTATGGTAGTGTTTATTGGTTAGTGGATATATTTGCTGAGTTGGGTGACTTTTACTCTTTGATAATTATTGTGACATAGCTTTAATTAGATATGAGGATAGTGGAATCGTGGTTGAGCGTAGAGACATTATTGGCATTATTGATTTATAGAGTTGATTATGAAGGTAGTATTTTTTGTGTAAGCATGGTACCAATATCTAAGAATTATAGGTTATGTTTGGCAGGTTTAGTGAGGAAGTTAGATTTATTAGACAAAATTGGTTAGTTCACTTGTAATTAAATTGGTCAGCCCAGCTAATATTATAGAATCGAAAGTAGACTAAGAACGTGGTATTGGTAATGGAAATGGTGTACTTGGTGTTGAACTACTATATGAACTGTTAGGATTTTTTTTTGTGAATTCTATATGATGTTTTCATGATCTAACGTAGTCGACCGATGATAACTACTAGTACTTGTGATGTACTAATACTACTCTTGCTATATCCCCTTTTAGGGATATAGATATGTTGCAGGTTGACTAGGAGTTTCTTGTATAGAGCGGTAGTCATCTAGCATCAACTTTCGCATCTCTTTCCATGGAAGTTGTGTCTTTACCCATTATTGTTCTTTTCATAGAAGCTCTTGTATATATCTAGAATAGGTCTTGGATATCGTTGTTAGTATTGGTGTTATAAATAAATATTGTAGAAACCTTAGTTTTATGATTATGTTGATTTATGATTTGGAATTGTTAATTCACGTAAAGTTTTACTGATTTTTCGCATAATAATTGGTTGGGTGGTACGAGTTCTCCTATCTAGTTAGAATATAGTAGGTGCCTGCATGATACCATAATTTGGATCGTTACATAGAACATGTCTTGCTGCAACATTAATACGTATTAACCAAGCTGAGAAAATTTGCTGGGATATTTCGAAGTCTCATTTACAGATTTTTGACCTTCATGTCTAATTCCTTACGAGCAATTTCTCGATAACAACTGCAGGAGGCACTATTTAGATATGCAAATTTAAGGAATCACGCTCGAGCGTGCATTTCTGGTGGATTTGGTGGATGAGGAAGTGCTAAAATTTTATACCCAGTTACAGGAGCTAGGTTGGGAGATGCTAGTGCAGTCGACAAACAACTGCAACAAGGATTGGGATAGGGAGTTCTATGCTTCCCTCCCTACTATGGATTGGAATCAGGTGAACCCCATCGAAATTCAGGGTAGAGTTGTCCCTATCGAGGCAGATGTGATAAACTAGATCTTGGAAGTGCCTAACCCCTCGAATAATGACTATCGAACAAAAGAGAGGGAGAAAAATGGCTAGTGGTTGGCCAACATACTAGTGTAAGAAGGCTAGAGAGAGAAGGTTCCTTGGGCTCGTACCATAAAGAGAATTAAGAGTACCTATTTCATTACAGAGGCTCGATGATGGCTAAACTTGGTCTCCTGAGGATTTGTCCTTCAAGAAACGTCACTAATGTGACTTACATGGGGGCCTTGGTGGCGGCTTGTGTCCTGGCTCAAACAGATGTCAACGCGGGGGAGCAGATTTTAGCATAGTAGAAGTCCTTTTTCAGTTACCAGAAGTATCTATTTGTTGCCTCTCTGATTACCGAGTTGTCCAAGAAGGCGAAGGTGATGGTCTAGCCAGATGTTTCGATTGATTGTGGCACACCCCTCGACCCCTTGAAGGTGAAGGGTACTCAATCAAAGAACAAAAAGAAGAGTAAGATCGGTTCAAATAAAGAGAATAGTGAGATTCAGGGGAAAGATGTTTCGGGGATTGTCTCTCCAAGGTCGTCAGGGCTCTTTGATCGTTTGGAGTAGGATCTGGCTGCAGTGAAAGCTAGGAGAATATGCCCTTTCCTTCCAAAAATTCCACCTCTTTCAACACTACCAGCCCCTAAGACCACCTTTATGTTACCTACACTACTTTGGCCCAGGACCTCATGGATCTCCGAAAGGATTTGGAGGCTGAGAAAAAGAAGAGGCGCTCCTGAGACTGGCTATTGGTCCGCCTGTGAAAGGGTATGAAGGTCGTCCTAGATTTTAACAACTCGGGTAAGAAGTATCCCAAGGCGAGGATGACTGATTCTCAGGATTTTTCATTCTTGAGTGGGTTAGAAGAGGATGGTTCTAAATCCATTAAGGCGATGATACGACCAGTTAGGCCTTGGCATGGTACTCCCAATTTTCCCACATTCCCCCCAGCTCAACTTTTTAATTGGTTTTACCACTACGTGGGCACATTTCATACATATCTTATTTATCGAATTCGGATATTTATCACTGATTTTATACTTATGATGTCGTTGGTGGCATCCTGTAATAATTACCTTGTTTGTAGGCGCTGGCCCTCGCTTTTATGACGTAATTTTTGGTATGGAAAATCATCCTTAAATCCGTGTTTTGAAAAAAAAAAAGAACTCTAAAACAGGGCTTGCAACTTACCACCTCCATCCACTATAATGATGCCCTACCCGCTACAGCGACCTCGTTGTAGTGCTCAAGGGGCCGTTATAGCGAGTCCGCTGTAGCAGGAAAGAGACCAGCTATGGCGAGATCGATAAGTTAGCGTCGTCCACTAAGGTGGGTAGGATTCCGCTATAGCGGGCTCGCTATAGTGGTACCCCCACTACTATAGCAGCCCTAGCCAGTAGCCTAGGGAGATTTCGATTCCTTTCCCCTTGACATGATACAAAATTACCAACACTATTTTTGGGGACCCAATTTTACCTGCAATGTTATAACCGTCAAACTATTTTTTTTGGAAAATCAATAGTAGAAATTCCACTACGGGACCCACTAAGTAAGGAATGTCACAATAAAAACACAAGTTTCACGCTCTACTCATTACTTCACCAATAATTAAGCAAACACATACAATCACTATATCGTAGTTCATCGTAAACTCAATGTACACTGGTTTCATATTATCAATATTATAATTTAAGGATTAACCATACACTTTACCATAATTCAAACCACAGTGGTAAGCCCCGACTTTTATCTACAGATACCAATTGGAATTGACTAGGTTCCATTTGCAAACTCATAAAGATACCAATTGAAATCAACTAGATTCCAATTGTGGTTGTAGAGATACCTATTGGAATCGACTAGATAGCAATTAGACTCAACCAGGTAGACAACAAATCGAGGTAGCACGATAGGAAAGAAGAAAAGGAAAGACTCCTAGATGGCTTATAACTCCCTGAGTATTTGATGAGGACGTCGACACATCAATCTACATTACTCTACTCGACATTTCCCTTATACTTATGAGATTGGTAACCTAGCACTCCAATACCAACTATCACAACCCAAATTAAGGAATTGTGCGGGCACCTACTCTATTATAATTAGATAGTAGAACCCTTACCACCTAACCAATTATTATATGGAAATTTAGTTCATAACCTCTATATAGTAAAGTAGTTTAATTATTTATATTAAATGAAATTATATACAAAAGTTCTTAACAAGAATGATTACTCAACAGCTTACAACATTACCTAAAACCTAGTCTAGACATGAAAAGAGCTCCTAATAATAGTAAGACAAAAATAAATACAGACACAACTTCCATCGGTGAGAGTGATACAAAAATTTCTGATGAATACTCTCCATCCATATAAGAGACTCCTAGTCAACCTGCAACACATCTACATCCCAAAAAGGATGTTGCGAGAGTATTATCGGTACACCACATATACAGGTAGGCATTATTGATCGACCAGGGTTAGATCACCTAATATCATATAAAATTTATATGTACAAATCGTGACAATCCCAATTAATCAATTTACACTAGTTCACATTTCACCCTACAATCTGCCATATTAAGGGAATTTACAATTATCCTTCTCAACCAAATTAACCATTTCCATTACGCTAACCTTCTAAATTTATTAAGGTAAATTCCACAAACCGTCACCCAGTGCTATCTACCGGATCTATCGTCAGACAAATTCCACCAGCGGTCCAATTCATAAACCACTAATTACACATTACAAGTACACATCAAAATCATCCTCGCAATAACCGACAACTATCAATAAACAATATAAGTATCCTAATTGGCCCCAACTATTCGTTCCCTATAATACCCACTACAACAATAAGAACCATATGCACAATTAAATCAGGATCTTTGTCCACTCAAATTCTACAATTATAACACTCAACACACCATCATAAAAATGACAACAATATCACAAGGGTAGTACAAATTCTACCCTTGAGAGGTAATTAAGTGACAATGGTTTGGTTTCCATATGCACTTGTGGGAATTAGAGGAGTCGTGGACCCCTCCCCTCTTTATTGATTGAAGTATATTTGTGATTGAAATAGTGAAATTAGTGATAAGGTGGAAGTTGGTCTTGTTGAGGTTATTGGTTGTCTAAGTGGTTATTTTTGAATTGTAAATTTTTGGTTGAAACTATTTGTTATGTGTTGATTTCTAATTTATTCATATTTGGTTTATGTTTAAGTATGGTAGTGTTTATTGGTTAGTGGATATATTTGCTGAGTTGGGTGACTTTTACTCTTTGATAATTATTATGACATAGCTTTAATTAGATATGAGGATAGTGGAATCGTGGTTGAGCGAGAGACATTATTGGCATTATTGATTTATAGAGTTGATTATGAAGGTAGTATTTTTTGTGTAAGCATGGTACCAATATCTAAGAATTATAGGTTATGTTTGGCAGGTTTAGTGAGGAAGTTAGATTTATTAGACAAAATTGGTTAGTTCACTTGTGATTAAATTGGTCAGCCCAGCTAATATTATAGAATCGAAAGTAGACTAACAACGTGGTATTGGTAATGGAAATGGTGTACTTGGTGTTGAACTACTATATGAACTGTTAGGATTTTTTTTTGTGAATTCTATATGATGTTTTCATGATCTAACCGTAGTCGACCGATGATAACTACTAGTACTTGTGATGTACTAATACTACTCTTGCTATATCCCCTTTTAGGGATATAGATATGTTGCAGGTTGACTAGGAGTTTCTTGTATGGAGCGGTAGTCATCTAGCATCAACTTTCGCATCTCTTTCCATGGAAGTTGTGTCTTTACCCATTATTGTTCTTTTCATAGAAGCTCTTGTATATATCTAGAATAGGTCTTGGATATCGTTGTTAGTATTGGTGTTATAAATAAATATTGTAGAAACCTTAGTTTTATGATTATGTTGATTTATGATTTGGAATTGTTAATTCACGTAAAGTTTTACTGATTTTTCGCATAATAATCGGTTGGGTGGTACGGGTTCTCCTATCTAGTTAGAATATAGTAGGTGCCTGCATGATACCATAATTTGGATCGTTACATAGAACATGTCTTGCTACAACATTGATACGTATTAACCAAGCTGAGAAAATTTCCTGGGATATTTCGAAGTCCCATTTACAGATTTTTGACCTTCATGTCTAATTCCTTACGAGCAATTTCTCGATAACAACTGCAGGAGGCACTATTTAGATATGCAAATTCAAGGAATCACGCTCGAGCGTGCATTTCTGGTGGATTTGGTGGATGAGGAAGTGCTAGAATTTTATACCCAGTTACAGGAGCTAGGTTGGGAGATGCTAGTGTAGTCGACAAACAACTGCAACAAGGATTGGGATAGGGAGTTCTATGCTTCCCTCCCTACTATGGATTGGAATCAGGTGAACCCCATCGAAATTCAGGGTGGAGTTGTCCCTATCAAGGCAGATGTGATAAACTAGATCTTGGAAGTGCCTAACCCCTCGAATAATGACTATCGAGCAAAAGAGAGGGAGAAAGATGGCTAGTGGTTGGACAACATACTAGTGTAAGAAGGCTAGAGAGAGAAGGTTCCTTGGGCTCGTACCATGAAGAGAATTAAGAGTACCTATTTCATTGCAGAGGCTCGATGATGGCTAAACTTGGTCTCCTGAGGATTTGTCCTTCAAGAAACGTCACTAATGTGACTTACATGGGGGCCTTGGTGGCGGCTTGTGTCCTGGCTCAAACAGATGTCAACGCGGGGGAGCAGATTTTAGCATAGTAGAAGTCCTTCTTCAGTTACCAGAAGGATCTATTTGTTGCCTCTCTGATTACCGAGTTGTCCAAGAAGGCGAAGGTGATGGTCTAGCCAGAGGATGTTTCGATTGATTGTGGCACACCCCTCGACCCCTTGAAGGTGAAGGGTACTCAATCAAAGAACAAAAAGAAGAGTAAGATCGGTTCAAATAAAGAGAACAGTGAGACTCAGGGGAAAGATGTTTTGGGGATTGTCTCTCCAAGGTCGTCAGGGCTCTTTGATCGTTTGGAGTAGGATCTGGCTGCAATGAAAGCTAGGAGAATATGCCCTTTCCTTCCAAAGATTCCACCTCTTCCAACACTACCAGCCCCTAAGACCACCTTTATGTTACCTACACTACTTTGGCCCAGGAACTCATGGATCTCCGAAAGGATTTGGAGGCTGAGAAAAAGAAGAGGCGCTCCTGAGACTGTCTATTGGTCCGCCTGTGAAAGGGTATGAAGGTCGTCCTAGATTTTAACAACTCGGGTAAGAAGTATCCCAAGGCGAGGATGACTGATTCTCAGGATTTTTCATTCTTGAGTGGGTTAGAAGAGGATGGTTCTAAATCCATTGAGGCGATGATACGACCAGTTAGGCCTTGGCATGGTACTCCCAATTTTCCCACATTCCCCCCAGCTCAACTTTTTAATTGGTTTTACCACTACGTGGGCACATTTCATACATATCTTATTTATCGAATTCGGATATTTATCACTGATTTTATACTTACGATGTCATTGGTGGCATCCTGTAATAATTACCTTGTTTGTAGGCGCTGGCCCTCGCTTTTATGACGTAATTTTTGGTATGGAAAATCATCCTTAAATCCGTGTTTTGAAAAAAAAATAGAACTCTAAAACAGGGCTTGCAACTTACCACCTCCATCCACTATAATGATGCCCTACCCGCTACAGCGACCTCGTTGTAGTGCTCAAGGGGCGGTTATAGCGAGTCCGCTGTAGCAGGAAAGAGACCAGCTATGGCGAGATCGATAAGTTAGCATCGTCCACTAAGGTGGGTAGGATTCCACTATAGCGGGCTCGCTATAGTGGTACCCCCACTGCTATTGCAGCCCTAGCCAGTAGCCTAGGGAGATTTCGATTCCTTTCCCCTTAACATGATACAAAATTACCAACACTATTTTTGGGGACCCAATTTTACCTGCAATGTTATAACCGTCAAACTATTTTTTTTGGAAAATCAATAGTAGAAATTCCACTACGGGACCCACTAAGTAAGGAATGTCACAATAAAAACACAAGTTTCACGCTCTACTCATTACTTCACCAATAATTAAGCAAACACATACAATCACTATATCGTAGTTCATCGTAAACTCAATGTACACTGGTTTCATATTATCAATATTATAATTTAAGGATTAACCATACACTTTACCATAATTCAAACCACAGTGGTAAGCCCCGACTTTTATCTACAGATACTAATTGGAATTGACTAGGTTCCATTTGCAAACTCATAAAGATACCAATTGAAATCAACTAGATTCCAATTGTGGTTGTAGAGATACCTATTGGAATCGACTAGATAGCAATTAGACTCAACCAAGTAGACAACAAATCGAGGTAGCACGATAGGAAAGAAGAAAAGGAAAGACTCCTAGATGCTTATAACTCCCTGAGTATTTGATGAGGACGTCGACACATCAATCTGTATGACTCTACTCGACATTTCCCTTGTACTTATGAGATTGGTAACCTAGCACTCCAATACCAACTATCACAACCCAAATTAAGGAATTGTGCGGGCACCTACTCTATTATAATTAGATAGTAGAACCCTTACCACCTAACCAATTATTATATGGAAATTTAGTTCATAACCTCTATATAGTAAAGTAGTTTAATTATTTATATTAAATGAAATTATATACAAAAGTTCTTAACAAGAATGATTACTCAACAGCTTACAACATTACCTAAAACCTAGTCTAGACATGAAAAGAGCTCCTAATAATAGTAAGACAAAAATAAATACAGACACAACTTCCATCGGTGAGAGTGATACAAAAATTTCTGATGAATACTCTCCATCCATATAAGAGACTCCTAGTCAACCTGCAACACATCTACATCCCAAAAAGGATGTTGCGAGAGTATTATCGGTACACCACATATACAGGTAGGCATTATTGATCGACCAGGGTTAGATCACCTAATATCATATAAAATTTATATGTACAAATCGTGACAATCCCAATTAATCAATTTACACTAGTTCACATTTCACCCTACAATCTGCCATATTAAGGGAATTTACAATTATCCTTCTCAACCAAATTAACCATTTCTATTACGCTAACCTTCTAAATTTATTAAGGTAAATTCCACAAACCGTCACCCAGTGCTATCTACCGGATCTATCATCAGACAAATTCCACCAGCGGTCCAATTCATAAACCACTAATTACACATTACAAGTACACATCAAAATCATCCTCGCAATAACCGACAACTATCAATAAACAATATAAGTATCCTAAGTGGCCCCAACTATTCGTTCCCTATAATACCCACTACCACAATAAGAACTATATGCACAATTAAATCAGGATCTTTGTCCACTCAAATTCTACAATTATAACACTCAACACACCATCATAAAAATGACAACAATATCACAAGGGTAGTACAAATTCTACCTCGAAACAATCATGTGCAATGCATGTCATACTTACATAATTAGCATGTTGTGCACACACATCAGGGGGGCTTATCTGCCCAAAGTCATGACCTTAAGGGGACCATATTTGTCCATGTACTATACCAGTGTGGCAACCAACCCTCCAAATATATCCATATTGGATCTTACCATTATTATCACTCAAACATACCACAATGCACCAATAATGTAAGTACATAATTTAGTTATGACACTTAGTCAGTTTCAATTCCATCTAACTCATGTAAATATCAACTAAGCTCACAAAATTACAAGTATGCCCGAAGGCTAGTTCACAAATATTCAACATAGGTATAGGCATGTATTCAAAATCAAGTCTAAAATTACAATATAAGGCACATAGTTTTCTTTACCTAATCGACTTTTCTTATGTCCTATCCAATCACCCAAAGGTTCACAATCGTTGCTTAGTTTAATCACCAGCCCAACATTCATATCTACCCTATGTTACGCTCCTAGCAATTATTATCCTCTATTTCATGACAACTATATGATCACCCTTGACAACACACTCACCTAGGTCCCTTTTTTGTTTCGGCACTGTCGTTCCCTCATCACACCTTATTCTTATTACAAGATTTTAGAAACAAATACCCCCTTCAAACACTCACAATTCAATTCCCCATCCCTTCATTAGGTTTTAAAGTGCTTTTTATCAGTGGAAGCTCTCTCTAATCCCTTATCGTACTAAAGTCACGATCTACGTGTTGTAATTTATCAACAAAAAGATATAATCACAATTTCCAACAAGGAGTTCATAGATGGTTACATTAATATAAGAATTAGGCCTTTTTACGTCACTTTTACATTGTCATCCATCCAAACTTTGTGCCCCCATGGCTAAGTATGATTCTCTCATCAAGACTACATTCCATACACGTTTACTAACCATAGTCCACTACAATCAAATCATAACCTACCTCGTTGTCGACAAGCTACTATGGAAGGAACTAATTATGGTCATCAATTCCATTCTTACAATTTTGATGGAGGAATTATGGAGAAAAAGGATGAAGTTACATCGCTTTAGAGCCTTGCCTCTCCGCTTTAGCTATTTTTAGTTCAAGAACAGCTCTAAAGCATTTATAGGAGAAGCCAATTGTATTAAAATAAGACTGGGTGAAATTAGGGATCAAAATCTTGGGGTGATCACTATCGGGTCCCACGGTAGTGGCCTAGGTCTCACTACACAGACCCACAATAGAAGACAGGAACCCCCTATAATGGTTCTAGGAAGTCCACCTGCCCTTTTTTGATTTTTCTCCAAAATTCTAGGAATTCCTAACCACAGCCAACCCCGACTTAAACTCAACTCGATGTCAATAACAACAACGTACCCAATAAAATCCTACAAGTAAGTTCTAGGGAGGGTAAAGAGTACGCAGACCTTACCACTACCTCGAGGAGGTAGAAAGGTTGTTCCTAAAAGACCCTCAGCTCAAGTATAGCAAATTCAAGTATAAAGAAGAGGAACACATTGAAGATAATATGGCAACATGAGATAGTGCAGAATCTACCACAAAATAGTGTGATAATCAAATGATAATAATTGACAACAAAGACAGATATCTACAGCTAAACCCTACGCTACCATACTATGACTCATTCATGATAACACTCCTACCTGACTAACTTTTTACTCTAATGGCTTTCCTACATATCCCCATATCTAAGGTCATGTCCTCGGTAACCTGAATATGCACCATGTCATATATAATCACATCTCCCTAATACTTATTTGGCCTACTTCTACCCTTCTTTGTACCCACTATATCCAACCTCTTGCACCTCCTTACTAAGGCATCTGAACCTCGCTTTATCAGATGTCTAAACCATCTTAATCTCGTTTCCCTTATATTATCCACCATAGAGGCCACTCCTACCTTATCTCCAATGGCCTCATTCCTAATTTTATCACACCTAGTATGCCTATACATCCATCTTAAAATCCTTATTTCTACCAAATGTGTCTTCTGAACATAGGAGTTTTTGACTGGACAACACTCTACCCCATACAACAACATCAGTCTAACCACCACTCTATAAAAATTTCCTTTAAGTTTCAGTGGTACCTTCTTATTACATAAGACTCCGGAGGCAAGCCTCCACTTCATCCACACCACACCAATACGATGAGTGACATCACTATTGATGTCCCTACTAAATTAGATAATAGAACCAAGATATTTGAAACTACCTCTCTTAGGGAGCGCTTGTGTGTTTAGCCGCACTTCCACACCTTCCTCTTGCAGCCCCTTACTAAATTTTCACTCCAAATACTCCATTTTGGTTCTGCTCACTTTAAACCCTTTAGCCTTTAGGGTTTGTCTCTATACCTCTAGCCTATCATTCACTCTGCTACGCATCTCATCAATCAGTACTATGTCATTTTCAAATAACATACACAAAGGCACTTCATTCTGGATGAACCATGCCAATACATCCATTATCATGGAAAAGAGAAATGAAATAAAAGCTGATCATTGTTGCAACTCTATTTCCATAGTGAAATGCTTTGAGTCTCCTCCTACCATTCTAACCTATATTCTTGCTCCATCATACATGTCCTTTATCTCCCTAATGTAAGCCACCAATACACCTCTAGCCTCTAGGCACCTCCAAAGGAATTCCCTCAAAACTTTGTCGTAGGCCTTCTCAATGTCAATGAACACCATATGCAAGTCCTACTTCTTTTCCTGGTATTTCTCCATCAATCTCCTTACAAGATGGATGGCTTCCATAGTATTGCTCCCCTGACATGAATCCAAAATGGTTATCAAAAATAGAAATACCTCTCTACAACCTCCTCTTGACCACTCACTCCAAAACTTTCATAGTGTGACTTGACAATTTGATACTCCTATAGTTGTTATAGTTTTGGATGTCGCCCTTATTCTTGTACAATGAAACCATTGTACTCTACCTTCATTCCTTAGGCATCTTAGACATTATAAAAATGACATTAAACAACCTAGTCAACTACTCCATACCTGCCCTACCCGAGCTATTCCAAAACTCCACTAGGATCTCATCAGATTCAGTTGCTCGCCCCCTGTTCATCTTGATAATAATACTTGCCACTTACTCAACCATAATACAACCACAATATCCAAAATCCCCATGTCTCTTAGAGTTTTCCAAATCCCCAAGCATAATAGCTCTATCACCTACTTCGTTTAATAGTTTGTGAAAGTAGGCTTGCCATCTTTGCTTGATGAGCGTCTCATTGGCCAAGGCCTTGTCGTCTTCATCCTTGATGCACTTCACTTGATCTAGGTCTCAAGCCTTCCTCTCCTATTTCCTTGAAATCCTATAAAGTTTCCTATCATCACCTTTGTCTTCTAGTGTCGCATAGAGTCTTTCAAAGGTGTCGTCATAGCTTTAATGATTGCTAACTTAGCTACTATCCTAACCACCTTATAGATCTCCTTATTCTTCCTCCTTATTCAATATAAATTTATAAATTTGGGTATTTTATCGCGACATCATTAATAACGATAGAGCGGGTCATTACATGATATTTGGACAAAACACTTTGTGCTTCATTATTTGACCTAACAGTCCCGAAAGTGAAAAATTTTGAATAAAGAGCATCTTCTAAGTATCATTTTCTATTTATTGAATTGAAGTCAAGATTCTTCAAAACCCTTGGCCTTGGGGAAAACCCTCAAAGCTTAAATGTACAATGACACAAATGCTCAATGATGTATCCTTCTATCTTTCGACGGGACAAGCTCACCCTAGAGCACTCTCGATCGTTCTCCAACACTTATGGGGAAAATGACTCTATGCTAGGGACTTTTGATTCGGACAATGCGACCCCACAAAACACTGACCACCAATGTTAGCCAACGCCATAAAGCTTCCAGAAACAAGAAAAGAAATACTAGGGATTGCTACCAAGTTCGTAAAATGGCTTAAAAAATCAAACTCATGACACAACCAGACGAGACGACATCACTATGTCACCTCGTCAGAGAGTCTCAAAATCACACCTGATGCATAAATTGATCATCCAAAAGTAAGAATTTGAGGCCATGTATTACACACCCTCGGGGAAGACTTAAACATGAGGAACCCTCAAATTATTGTGAAAAAAAAAAAACTCATCCTCCACAAAGAATCCTAAATCGAAAATGAATAAAAGAGAGAATTCCTCTTTCGATGCTACACTCTACAGTACTCGAAGACATCGAGACTTAGCAGCACAGCCATAAAAACAAATAGGGATCCCTCCTTAACCATACATTATTAATAAATAAACTTAAAATATTCTATGGCCAGGCTAAGAGCTAACTACACCCTGAGCTCATATATGATTTTGCAAGAAATATTTAAAATAAAAATCGATTGGCGTCTATCTTCTATCATTGAGTTTAACGACTCAACACTTACTAACTCAGCCTTAAAATTCGTTTGAGCAAACTCTATGATGGAACACACTTAGGGTATAACCTTCTTAGGATACTCACAGAAAAGGCAATCACTGCCACATCGTGTACAATCAATCTCTCGAGAAAACATGCTTAGTAAAGTCTAAGAGTTAGCAAATTTTAGTTTATTAATCAGGAAAGAAATTCAATGAAATGCTATTGTAAATAATTTTAGTAAACATAAAAGTACATAAATAGATAAAAGGCATCGAGGTTACACATCAAAATATTACACAAATTCCTTCTCCCTTAGTCCCACGAATGGATTACAAAGGCAACAACCTATATGATCTTAAAATAGACTCAGTAAAAGAACGATGTGCAAGCTTGGACCTCAGGGATGCATAGACTCAAGCTCAAAGTCATCCCTCAAAACTCACTCAAGTAGTCTTATTTGCTGAGCGGCTTTCATTTGCGAAAGTTACTCTACAGCAAGTAGGGTTTATTGTTGCATCTACATGCCAATCTATAACCTGAGTGTCCTTAAATAAGGGCACACTGCTCACAAAAGGCAATGCCAAGCGTGAGAAGTTTGGAGAAACAGTTAGGGGAAAAGTCTTCAAGGATAAAAATAGGAACCTATACTAGAAAAGACCGCAGGCAAGGTTTCTATCCCCGAAAATCCCTTAAAAAACATACCCCTATGAAGGCCTTCTCCGACATGGGTAGCCCCTTCAATTGCAGTCAAAGGCTACCTAAGGCCAAGAGGCACTCCCTTCAAAGCTTCAGGTACCTTAGATGAAACTCACATCTCATAGGGTCGCTTCGATAGATAAACCAATCGCGAGTCCTAAGTCTACTAATGAGGGAAGAGCCGTCTCTCACCCTTATTGCACTCGGCCTCACATATAGTTTTTACACTATCCTCATCACGATCCTCACTGGCATAGCTCTAGGTTTTACACCGGGATCAAACATGAGGATAAGGCAAAAACTAAAGGAGAAACGCATAACAAGATCTAAACATTAAAGGAAGTCAAGAACAAATACCATGAAAGAAACACTTTCCTCTTTATTTTCATTTTCTTCTCTCTCTTAGTGTTAAAAAGGGGCATTGTGCAGAATGAAAGAATCGTACCTGAACAATTGTTTCTTATAGTATGAAGCTCATTTAATACAAAGAAGCTAAAAAGTCATAAATGATTGCTGCATAGATGGTAAAACTTGATTTGGTTGAATCACGAAGCAACATTTCCCAAGAATGATATGAGAAATGAGGTGTCTAAGATGGTCTACCCTTCCTTTAGCCCTGATGGTTCAGGTCCCAAAAAAGAATCCTATCAGGTTTCCTCCTTTATCAAAAAAAAATATAGATAATACAGAAATAAGGAATCAAATTATTTTATTTACAAAATCAATTCTTAATACATGGGTTCGCCCTCGAAGTTTTTGTAAAACTCAAAGTGAAAAAGATAAATTGTACAAGACATACACGAGGTAGAAAGACCCTATCATAATCTAATCCTCAAAACCTTAGACCAAGTTGTCCTCTAATTCTACCATTTTAAGATATGAAGTGGACGTCCCCTTTGTCTTCTAAATCCAATTGGTTTGCAAGATCAACCTTGGCATGGGACTTGACGATCTCTTTGTCTATGTCAAAATCCTTAGCTTGGATTTCTTCTAAGATCCCGAGGTGGATGATTCAGGAATCTCGGGCCTTTCTTATGACAAAAATCTAATCCCTAAGTTTGGTGTTTTTGGACAAGGCTTTGATTTTCTCTAACAGGTGCTGGACTTCATCTCAAAATAATTCTCGAGTTGATGAAACTGAAGGCGAGAACATTGTTTTAGCAGCTATTGATCGAATGCGCTTTTCTAAATCAGATTGTTTCTGTATAAGCCTATAAATCATCTTGGCCTGCTCGCCATTCTCAAGACACAAATCCTCTATCTATTCGAACCAGTGGAGCACGTCGTGGTTGTACCCCATTTTTTCACCCATGACTATGTCCCTCTCATTTTATAGTGCCTCGAGATCAAAGGATCGTTAAGAAAGGAATTGTGTTGAAACATGACAGTTTCCCATAGTGGGCAAAGTCTTCTACAGGATGAAGTGCCTCGACAACAGGTATTCTCTCCTTTTTAAGACCCGCCTAAGGCCTTTTGTAACCAAAATGCTAGACTAAAATAAATAGCACAAAATCTCCATCAAAGAAAAAGAGAATGCCTACAAAAAGCTAAAGAAAGGTCAAACCACTCACCCTAACATCTGGATGGGTGCAGTCATTAATAAGGCATTCCATCGAGGTCATGTTTATTTCCTGACTATCTCTCATAAAAACTATAAAATTTAAAGAGTCAACTACTTTTACCATTATTGATGTCAGGCTAACCTCGCCGACAATTTATAGAAAAGCTGGCCGATATCGAGTTGTGTCTTATTTAAAGCTAGGGGTAACTTTAGAAGAAAAATGTACTACAAACGGACAAACTCTTAATGGCGCTATGGTATGAGCTTTTAGAGCTTGGGAAGACACTCGTGTCTATGACGCAGTTGGAGAGATAAAAACTTATCTCTCCTATGAGTAAAAGAGGATATCATAGTAGTAGGCATTCCAATGCCTTGAGCTATATGCCCCACTCTTTCAGCAACTTCAAGTTCTTAGAATACCTCAGCCTTAGCTTCCCTCAACTACTATGGGAAAAAGTGAACAATAAAGGCCTCAGAAAAATCATCCCAAATAGCAGCTGCGACTTCCTCAGCCCTAATATCCATCCACTGATCATACCACTGGTTAGACACACCCTTAAATTGATAAGCATCCAACTCAACTCCCTCTATATCACTGGCACGCATACCCATAAAAATTTTATTGATCTCATCCATAAAATTTTGAGGATCCTCTTCTGGTTTAGACCCAGTGAATACTTCAATTGCATGGACTGGCTGACCCTACTAGTGTTAGCGGGGTCATGAGAACTAGAACCAGCAGTACATGATCTGCGAGATTGAGATAACATAATTTAAACAAGCATATGTATAGTCTGTTAGAACTCAGTATTGGTAATATCGCCCTGAGGGGGAAGAGTCTAAGTAGGGAAGGTTCTAAGACCTATTTGAGGGCTCACTAAATCAGAAGATGTCCCGACAATCTAATGTTGCTCAGAAACACGAGAAGGTGTCTCCCAAACCTGCATCATGAAATGATGTAGAGCTCGGGGATGGTCAATAGATGGAATAGATTGGTATGCAGAACAAGTAAAGTGATAAGACATGTTTCATACAAAATAACCTTGAGAGTAAACTAAAACATTAAAAGGAATATGTAACTAGTAACTCCAAAGTTTAAAACATAGACATTTTGTTCTTTAATTTAGAACTAGATGGTATCACCGACATTTTTTAGTTCACCACGGGCTATGTGGGTCCAATCAATGCTCAATTGGCTAAGACTTAAACCTTGTTTGTCGCATGAATCGAAATTCAATAATTTAGGCCAGCACAATCATTCTCATAGAGGGGAACATAAGGTCGACAATTTAAGGATTGAACCATCCCCACATCAGTAAAATATAGGTTTCAAGTATTGAGCCATTTGGACTCACACCTTCTCAGTTAATGATCTAATTCTCTTTAAGCCTATATTTTAGTATTTTCATATCATCAAACATCATTACAAAACACTCCATTTCCGTTAAGGGCATAAACCATAGTTGGTATCTCCATACCAAGACTTGCAAGTCATCTATTTCATTATTCATATAACCATAAGGTCTGTGTTAATTTCTTATGCCCATTATGCCAAAGTCATCTATAATATGGTCTTTGCATATTAATAAAATTAATTAATGAAATTCGTTAACCATTAAGGAGCCACAATATTTCAAAATCATGTGTAAAATAATTTAACACGGTTCAATTAATTCATGTTTCATCATAAAGTTAACATACCATAATTCTTACCAAGTAATAAGAATTGCTGACCCAAAACATTACATTAAACATGTGAGGAGGTAAGTAAAATAATTAAAATGACCTTCCCAAATTCAATTCATCAAGTAGTCAAAAGAAACCTCAAGAAAAGAGCTTTGTCACAAGCTCATGCTTTTGTCAAAATTTCAAAGTATAGTTTTCAACCCTATCTCAAGATTCGAAATATATATACATATACAAGTATTAAAATATCATGAATTTGAAAAGAGATTTCAAAGAAGGTTTGTCCTACATACCTTAGAAACAAGAACGAGGACGAATCTTTAAAACAATCTTAGAACTAGCTTCTTGCAAACCTTGGGAGCTTTTGAAATTTAGAGACGATGAGAGAAGGGTTTCAATAATCACTTAGGGTACTTAGAAGGGTATGGAAACATTTAGAATAGTTTAGGACGGTTTTGGGTAAGGAAAGGACCAGAAGGTGCCCTTTAATTTTTGTTAAAAAGTGAATAGGGGTCGCAATAGATCACCCCTCCGTGGAACACCTCCATCGTGGAGGACTACCAACGTTCCACACCCCCATCACTGGGGTTTGCTGGAAAATGCCCAAAAATTATTTTTCTTGGCCCCTTACTCTGTGGCACGGGTCCATTGTGGTAGTAAACTCTTTTGGGCTCCGAAAATATTATTTTCTCAAGCTCTTTACTCTCCTAAATCCCTCGGTTAAATCTAATAAGTTTTCCAAAGGTTCTATAGCCTATAAGGCTCGACAAGGAACATCAAAATTACGGGGTGTTACATCATAACAAGGATAGCCTCCCGAAGGGGTAGTGAATCTTCCACTCATCGCCTTCCGTGATGTGGCACAAAATGACAAGTGGGGAACAAATTTGTTAGATTGCCTAGATACGCGAATGACCCCTACAGAGGAGCAGGGCCTCAAGAGAATATTAGTCATTCCACTAACAACACAGACAGATGGCATTCACTCATTGACGGAGGTCCTTTAGAACATTACTAGTGAAATGACATTGGCTAATTCCATAAACTGTAAACTATAAATATATGGATTCATTTGTAAGTGGAACTTGAGACCTCTCATTATCTAAATCAATACAATAGTAGTTACTAGGTCTCTAAGTTTTATTCTTTTTGCATAGCTTAACATTCTGTCAATGACTAGCCTTACGTGTAGTTCGATTTTAGTCCTCGACAATGCTTGGGAGAAAGCTCGACACACCTTAACGCGTTTGCTTTATTTTCTCATTACTTCCCTGATTTGGTCATATTATTTAATTATCTAAGTAACTAATGACTTAACTACTAAAAAATTGAACCCATAACAAGATTGAATGTAACGCGTGATCTTGACCCATCTACATATTTAATAGTACCAAAACGACGGTAAGTAAGGTTATGTTTAACGTCCTGCTTATATTGTTATCTAATTCAATATACTAAACAACATAAACTTACTAAATATTGCATAAGCTACCGATATTGCTGCACAAATAAAAGATGCATCATACCTTACTCTTTTTCATTAGAGTGTTGCATTTTTCGCATCAACTAACATTTCTTCCTAATACTCTTTATCTAGTTATTTCTCTCTTACACACACATGGCTACAAGACTAAAACTTCTGAATCAAACATAACTAGGAGAATACCAAAGGAAAATTCATACAGAAATTCCAATTCAAAAAATCTATCAAATGAAAAAAGAACATCCAATGTCCAAACTACTTCTGTACTTCTCTTAATTGTTTGTAGTATTGTTGCTCGGTAAAATAAAAAATAGAGTTTAAATTTTGTGCACCATCAACATATTACTTTTTTTACACCATCAGGTAATTTACTTTTATTGTTTAATTGTAATTTCTGACCACAAAGATATTAAAGAAAAACAGAATCCTCATTGTCAGTAACAAAAATACTTTCTTTTTCCAACATTATTTTTAAAAATCTAATGTTTTTCATATTTTCATATCAGTAAAGCACTTAATTCTTAAACACTAAATTTTTTTATAACTGAATGTTATTTATTGAAGTATTATTTTCTCTCAATATCATGGTAAACCAACCATTGAAGTAATTTTTCAATCCTCAAAAAGAATATTAATATAAATAATTTGTCAGCATCTCAAACATCTAATCATTGAAAAATTTTGTGATTTTCATTAGAAATTTGTTGCAACTTCTTATGAAGGAACTTGTAGCGGCAACAATATTCCTATCAACAATCTGACTAGCTTGGAGTTGTTCCATGTATTAAATCTTTTCTCAAGACTTCATTTTTATTGTTCCTTGGATTAAATATTTCTCTCAACACTCCATTTTTGTTGTTCTTTAAAAAGATAGTGAAAGGACACAGAATTGGAAAAACTAGAGAGAGAAAAATGCTTAACTGATTTGAGGAGCCATGCCCTATAAAGAGGGAGGGCTTCAAGGGATAGAAATTAAGGAGGGGGGGAATCACTGTTTGAATTTTGGAAAAAGAAAAAAAAATTAGTTACTTGCTATAGCAGGTAACAATTACCTGATGGTGTAAAAATACTATACACTGATGGTACACAAAACTTAAACTCTAAAAAGTAATGATTCTAGCTAACGTAAAAGGGGAATCAACCAAGAAAGAGTAAAATTGATGAAAACATATATATGATACTTAGAATTATTTATAAAAAATAATATATTATGTATATAATTATAAAAAAATATGTATATAATTCATCAATATAGTTCGAGTATTTTTCATTTTTTTTATAAAATAAAATCCAAACCAAACTAAATCAAATAAAAATTAGTTTATTTAATCAATTTAATTCAGGTTTTCAATTTAGATCGGTTACCCAAACTGCGAACACTCTTATCCATCACCAAGATTTTATTTGTTGGACTTGGGCGTGCACATCCCAGTAAACACGAGCGGGTTCAAAATTCTGAGCATGTAAAATATTACTACTTCCTTGCATTCACAATTATATGTCCACCTACTAAAAATAAATTTTAACTTTTACTTGCCCTCTTCATGCTTAGAGAAAAAAATATTTTTTTTACTTTTAATATTAACTACTCATTCTCCAAATTATTTTTCAAGTCCATTAAGATTATATATCAATTAATATAAATATATGTTATGATAAATATGCATTTTATTTATTATTATTTTTTTAAAAAAATACACAATTCATCCTGAACAAGTAAAAGTGAACCTAAATAATATTTTTGTAGACGTAAGAGGATAGTATATGTCATTTGCTAGCCAACAATTAATAGAAAAATTACCCTAATGTAGATGATGTTCATTCCATTCATCGTTATCAAAGAACAAATGATATATTTATCGGGAAAAACATTACTTTGCGATAACAGTTAAATTTGTAAAAATAATATTAAAAGCAGGTGATTTATGATCGATCAAACTCCTTTCTTTTCCAGCTAAATAGACAAAACAAGAATAAATAATAGACATGAACTATTTTATGAATAAGAATAAAAATATATCAGAATAAGAAGATCGTGAATCCTTTCTATTCTCAGAGATTCGGAAATAGATTTGTTTCATATGCCACTTTTCTCCAATGCAAGGGCTTAATTAAGGGGGAAAAAAGTAAGGATTCTAGTATGAAGGCTACTCTCAACATTACTCAACTCTTAAGTATTATCACGCGTCTAAAGTCTGCTGTTCAGCTTGATACTGAGTGGTGTTAGGCCGAAGAATGTTGTGAGTGTGCACTGACGAGGCAAAGAACTAGGACCAAGAGGAGAAGTTCCAATAAAAGTGGTGTTGTTGCTCACCTAATCATAAAATAATCCTTGCTACAAAAAGATACCACCTATCCCAGATAAACAGCTGACATTGGCTCCAAGATATGGCTGATAAAGATCAGATACTCTATTGTGGGACCAATTCTCATTAAGTTGATGTTTCCATGTGTCAAATCCCAACTGGTTCTTCTGCCAAACCTGAATTTCACAAGAAATGGATTGTCCCTCACTTTTCGGATACTTAATGAAATATATTCGGCAAGTGTGAGAGTTCATGATTTAAATGGGAAAGAAAATAGTTCAAGAACCTAGGGTTTAATCACCTATTGATATAGTTATTCTAGGTTTCTGTCATTTTTATCAGGTATGCTTGGCACAAGTGTGTCTGATTATTTAAAGGCTAGTTGGCTACCTTTGATACTTCTGTGATACTACCCATCTTCTTTTACCCTTGAGCACCTCATATGTCTGTACAAACCAAATATCTTCAGAGGTGAAATTTTTTTCTCAATCCGAGGACATAACAACATTCTTAGAACATAGATAATGATCTAGACTGGAATGATCCCCACAACACATATGCCTTTTCCAAAGACTTGGAATAATTTTGGTAAGTGTTCCCTTCTTGATCATAGTAGTGTTTCCTTATTTCTATTTTGTTAATTTCAATTACCTACAGCCAAGCCTTGGACTCTGATAATTGTACCTGATCTGGCTGACTAGGTATAGGCCACACTAAATCTGTTAGAGGAACCTTCCTGAACCTAGAAGTCTGTGATCAAGGTTACAAAGTAGAAAACAAAAAACTATTGTAATCCCTTCCTACTTTGGAGTTTTCACTGTCTCGACCCTAAGTTCAAGTCCCGATTCACCTTGTCATTCTATAAGACTCTTAGTCAAGAAGGTCCATCATGATGTGTTAAGGCCTCGTTCACTCCAAGATATATCTTTGGACCTTGAATCATTTTTAGTCGTCACCAAGAAATTGCCTGATTCTTTTTCTACTCTCCCTGAAATGGACATTCTTTTAGAAGACGCAAAAGGCCAAGACGAGAAGACAGGTCAGGCCAAAGAAGAATGAGAAAGGCGGGCCAAGTAATAAGTGCTATAGCTTTGAAAATGCGATTCCATGTTGTAGATGGAGAGATACCCTAGTTATTGAGGTTGGCCATAGAGAGGAAGAAGCACTTATAATTGTTACCGCTATATCGATATGTACACTTGAGTTTAATGTAATCGAGGCTCCGACAATTAGTCAGCCTCTGAATGATAATTTGGTCTTAAGGGATGTACCATCAGGGATCCTAAGCCCTAAATGGACATTATCATAGATTATTCAATGCCCTCCGGCTAAATCGGTTGCTCCCACTCCCGATTCTGTTGGGTCTTCATCTAAGCAAGGCATGAGATCTTCCACTCTCTAAGTCCTAAAAGAAATGAAATTTCTCTCAAGACCATCTCACTCAGCTGACTATTTAGCAAGGCTTATTATTCTTGAGAATAGCGACAATCAAATGAATTGGCAATAGAGAGTCTCATGAATGAGTTGACGCATGTCTATGCAAAGGTAATATTTTGCCTTTTCACTAAATTGTTGCACTTTAACCTACTATCTATGGTTAGGTCAATATGAGTGGCTAGTGATCTCATATATTTCATGACCCAACTACCAGGATCATGCGGGCACCTACTCTAATCCACCTAGATAGGAGAACCCTTACCACCATTTTAGAAATATATGTGGAAGTCAATATAAAATTACCTTATTTATTACAGCCAGTTTACAATCTTTAAATACAACTGAAAAATTTCCCCAAGGAACTAGTCTAAACAGGCATAAGAGCTACTAAGAAAAGATACAAAACTGTACACATGACCTAGCTTTCGCTATGGAACAATAACAGAAGTTGTCGGAGATCTTTACCGTGTCAAGCATGAAATACCTACTAATCCTGCAACCAAACTATTCCCCAGAAAAAGTTATAACAAAAATAGTATCAGTACAAACAACACGTACTAGTAAGCATCATCAGCCGACCTAAATTAAATCACATAAACATCACATAAATATTCGGAAAGAGACATACCACTTGAGAGTTATTTAGTAAAAGATCTTCCATTATAATAATTACTTAACACCTTTGGCTTGTACTAGCCTTATCATTGAGAACAACTTTCCCTTATCATATTCAGCCCTAATTACCATCTATCCACTATGTTATCAAGTCAAACCTCATTCCGTAACGACATGTGAGTTCTATGATACTCAACCCCCAAGGTTACCTTGCCTTAACAGTTGGCATTTCACTACACAGCTGGCACCTTTTCTAACAGCCTAACTAGTTCAATTCCTCTTAACAGCTTCCTTAACCGCCAATGCTTAATCACCTAATTAGACTTCACATTTTATATTCCAACACAGAGCGTTGTCTGAAACTGGAATTCCTTACGGACAGGCCATTGGAAACAGTTGTAACGAGTATAATTTTGACAGGTTTCCAATGAAAAGTCTGTAAGAAGACTAAAAATTCTATCATTTTCAATGAAAAGGCCATCAGAGATTTGCATTTTACCATTAGTGCAAGTTATCACTTCAACATTAGGTAGATTAGTGAGGTTTATCAACAGACAAAGAGGATAATGTAATACTACGGATTGATGTCAAAAGGAAAACTGCATTTTGTCAACCGGTTAGTGCAATTGTCAACAGATGCAGATGCAAGACATAAGTTTTTTGCAAAGTAAGAAAGTAAAAAGGAAACATTTAATATTGTCACCAAGAATTCTTCAATGGCTTCTCCAACAATGCTGAAAGGTACATCTCGTTTAGCTCGGGCCCCTATCAAGCTTTCTTCCCACGATCCACTTCACCTTATTGAAACCAATACTATCGATAAGTGGTGTATACACTTTCTCCAATTTCTCACCAACACAGAAGAAATGGTCTAGCCAAAACAGCCCACCAGGCCTTAACACCCTATAAATATTGAAAAACAAGAAGTGGTGAAGTGTTGCTGGGATCCAATTACTCAACACATGCATTGAGTGTACAATATCCAACGTGCTGTCGGAAAAGGGAAGCCTTTGTGAGATGCTAACATACAAAGGTATGACCCCTCTTGAAGCTATAAAACTATTAAAAAAACCGTTAAGGTTCATTGAAGTCGTTACAATCGTTATGTTCCTTCCTTTCATTCTTACAGCAAATGTAGCCACACCACCTCCAATATTGAGCCCAATTCTAATAGTTCCAGCCGTCTTTACTTCTAACACTTCATCGATAGAGAAGTCAAGACCAGCACCATTTTTCACTGTCCAACGATTTCTCTCTCTGCCACTGAGATCAAAACAATCTTTGCAATCATCAAATCCTCTATGAGTCTTAGTGCGATTGACAAGACCATCGTAATTTTTGCAAGTATACGCTGTCCATACAACAGCAAAATCCGATGGTGTTTTCCACAGACTCTCAGTCTTAGTGCGATTGACAAGACCATCGTAATTTTTGCAAGTATACGCTGTCCATACAACAGAAAAATCCGATGGTGTTTTCCACAGACTCTCGGGAACAGGATAAGGCTCAACATGTTCTTGTGGAGAAGCTGGATGACATCTACGTCGAGGAAGTGGCTCACAACCTTTAAGAAGCAACTTTTGCGCTAAAAGTTCATCATAGGGACAAGAACCATTGACATTATATGACATGTAACGATTAAGTAAATCTCGAAACAGGGTACATGGATGTCCAATCGGAGGCATGATTTTGTCAGAATCAAAATTTTTGTTGAATCCACGTGGGAGTTTTTGTGGAGATGTGAAAGCAAGGAACTCAGATGGGAGATTTTGATCATTTTGTGTGTTATCAGATTTTTTGATAGCTTAGCCAAAACAGTGGCAGGATTATTTGTTTGTTGGTTAAATGAACAAGAGGAGTTAAAAGATGTAGAAATGAAACATGTTAAGAGATTTGAGGATACAAGAAGGAAAGAAACGAACAAATTAGATGAAAGAAATTTGCGATTTTGAGTGGAATCCATTGAGGTTTCTGCATCTGATCAACTTTGAATTCTCTGTATGCTAATATGTTTATAAATGGAGCGACATTATTAGTAAGGACTCATATGGTCAACACTTACAGTAATGCGTAGTGTGATTAGCACCAATGGGTGCTCAGGCATTATCTTTGTCTATATACTATTACTAGTTTTCAATATAAGAATATAATATTCGAGTAAAAAATATTGGGTGCTTGAGCACCGGTTATCTCAATGTAGGTCCGCCACTAATTGCGAAGTCTACGCTAATTCTCATTGGTTTATCTTACTATGCATAAAAGGTGGTCGACCATTTATCAAGGCCCAAGAATATGCGGACATTTCAGAGGCGGGATTTAATACCTGCATCCGATAGAAATTGCATTTTAGTGCTTCCTTAATATTGTTAAGGGGAGTTTTTATTTTCATATATAAAAAATGACCCTATGGTCAAGTTGAATTTTTTTTTAATTTTATTTTAAAAAAAAAAAAAGTTAAGGGTAGTTTTTTCTATGTTGAGGTAGTGAGAAGTAGAACTCATGTGTAACTCAAAGAAGTTCGACCTTAATAAATTACCTATAGAATGGCTTAATTATTAATATATCACCAAGAACTAAGTTTTGTACTCCCTCTGTCCCATATATCACCAACAACTAAGTTTTGTACTCCCTCCGTTTCATTTTAATTGACCATCATACTAGAAATATGTCTTAAATTATTTATTCACTTACTAAATCAAGACAAAATTCAAATTTTATCTTCTTAACCCTACAATTAATATTCTTTGGAAGCCTAAATAAATTTATAAGTTCCAAATATAGCCATATGCCCTATGCTATTTCAATAATATGAGCATATTTTTCACAAATAATCTTGATATCAGTATGAATAAAGGGTAAATTAGTAATTAATTCCATGTACAGTGACCAACTAAATGAAACGAAGGGAGTATTGTTTAATTATGATTTTTTATATTTGAAGTAAGAGTCAAATTAATTGGCAACTGGCAAGTTCTGAATTAGAAAATAAATATTCAAGTTTGACTAATTCAATGTTTCCCAAAGCAGGTCTTTGTAAAGTGTGAAACACTCCTTCTCAAATTATTGATCGTATTTTTCTTGCACACTCTTTAAAAAAAACCACTAATTATGAGGTTTTTTGGGTTTATTTTATCTTTTTTTTGTCTTAAGGTGTAATTTCTCTTTATTAAGTATTTATTTTATTTATATATCATCTTGAGGTGTTTGTAGTCTTCAAAAATAATTATTATCAACGATAAAATAGAAAAAATAATTAATTTTATCAGACTTCTAAAATGATAAATAATTTAAAATAACTATTTTTAGAAATGAGACCAGATAATTGAGACTTAAGGAATACAATAGAAGCACTTTCGTTATTTTTAATACCATTTTGGAGGCGTTTTTAGCTGCATATTTTATGGAATGGTTCGCATGATATCAAGTTGCATCTGAGAATTAAAGAGTTCTTGGAAGTTGCATTGACAATTAATTAGTCCTTTTTTGAAACAAGATTCTGTATATTGAAGTTGAGTGCAATGCTTTAAAATATGAGGGTTATTTTGGACATTTTAGTTATTTTAATCCATGTATTATTAATTTTCACAAAAAAAATTTCTAGTATCTTTTATCCCAAAAAAAAATATATATATATATAGAGAGAGAGAGAGAGAGACACATACCTTATGCTTGCACGCAATAAAAATGACAATCAAATATTGCATTTCTAATGTTGAATTCTATGAAAAAGGCTTATGATGCATAGCTATTACGGTACTATGTTTTGTTTTGATGATTTGACAAACCTGTCAAGGGATCAGATGCGCACCAGGCCGATCTCAGGAAAATCAGGGAACAAAGTGTATACTTGAAATAAGAGACGGTTTCTCAGAGGGATCTTATTTTCCCAAGAGACCAGAATGAGGGACCAGGTACGCACCAAGCTGATGTCGTACAAGTCAACTCTCATAGTTGTTCACAGTTGTCTATAACTATGACTGAACTGGAGAAAAGATGTCGCGGACCTTCTCTTGACCAATGAGAAACTTTCAAGGTTTTCCCTCCTATTTGGTCCATATATACATACATCATTACGTGGAAGGCAAACCTAGTTTTTGCATAACTGAAAAAGGTTTATCATTCACAACAAAAGCCACCACTTCTCTTCAGTTCAAAGCTCCAACAACAAGGGACCCATTCTCAGTCATCGACAGTCGTTCTTAGTGCATTGTTGTTTGAGTCTTTGTAATTTGTGCTAAATTGAAAACCTACTCTTCTTTTGAAAAGTAAGTGTAAGTATCATTAATTTACTCTTTTCTTATAAAGAAGTGCATCAACTAGAGATAGTTGATAGAGAGGGCAGCTAGATCTAGCCGAGTTAAGGTCATCTAGAGTTAGTTGACGGTGTAGGCTACAATAGAGTTATCGTAGTGTGGCTCATGTTGAAGCTACTACAAGAGGTTAGGATTAAGAGGTTAATCCTAGGATTGCTGGAGTCTATAATCCAACATCGCTCTTGTTAATAGTGGAATTTGTAGGTGAAAATCCTACAAGGTAGGTTATGATTTTTCTTTCTTGAGCAAGGAGGTTTCCACGTAAATATCCTTTGTTCTTTACTTCTTTCAGTTGTTAGTATTTGCATTCTCTTGTTCGCGTAGTTTGGGTCATTCTGTTGATAGCAGTATTTAGTCAAGGACCTAGTCCCTTGACTGGTGGTGGATTCATAAGAAGACTTCAATTGGTATCAGAGCAGTTTTTTCTAAAAGGTTAACACTTAGAAAGGATCCTACTTCGATGGCTGCTCCACCACACTTTGAGGAAGGATATTCAATTAACAGACCCCCCCCCCCCTCCCACATTCAACGGACAACATTATTTGTTGTGGAATGCGAGAATGCATGATTTTATTATGTTAGAGGACTGTGAGCTAGGGGACATCATCTGCAATGGTCCTCACATTCCTATGAAGACTGCAACAGATAGTGATGTCACTAGTTATGTGCTCTAAGTCAAGGAGAGAATACAGTGGCATGGATAGAAAGACAGTTGAAAAAACATCAAAGTTAAAAGACTCCTTGTGTACGGCATCAATCCAGATGAATACAATTGAGGGTGTGAGGCTACTAAGGAAATTTGGGAAACCTTGGATATTACTCATGAAAGATCAAGCAGAATAAATGTTATTCATGAAGTAGAAAATTCTAAGAAGGGGAAGGAAATGGTGCTTAGGACAGCAGATAGTGACTTAAGTAGAAAGGATGTTGATATGAACTATTTGACCCATGGAGTTCAAAGACTGATGAGGAGAAGCTATAGGTTTCCTAAAACTGGAAACCCAAACAAGTACTCTAGAAAGAATGACTCAAATAAATATGTTAGGGGTGAAAATACATGTAACAAGTATGGCAAAGCTAGGCAATCCCTCATAGATTGCTCACCTCAAAAACGGAATGATTAAGAAAATCAAAAGTGCGGCTCAGAAAGGGAAGGTACAACAAACCAGGTCCCGGCTGAGTATAAAAAGAAGAAAATCGACAAAGCGTAAAGATGGCTCAGGTTGTGTGGGGAGATTCTTCAAGTGATTCAAAAGAAGAAAGTGTAGAGAACTACTCCATGGCAGTGCTGGAGATGTAAATTTTGAGCTTATGGTTGAATCAGATGGTGAAGATAATAAAGAGGTAACCCTCTTAGATATCAAGAAAAATCTTAAGGATTATTCCTTGATGAAACTAAAATCCCTATTTAATATGTTAATAGATGCTTTTTGTGATCTCACTAAAGTAAGGAAATCACTGAACAACCATCTGGATAAATATGAAAATGAGAAAACTTATATTCTAATTCAACTTGCTAAATTAGAAGAATAGTGTGCTCTTGTCACTACTGGAAATTACCCCTATGGCAACGGTTTCAAAAGCGTTGCAATATTTAAGAAAATTGTTGCCATAGCTCTACCGCGATGGTTTAGCATACGTCCCATATGTGGGCGTGGGGATAGATCTATGGCAACGGTTGATCAACGGTTGTCTAAAATCGTCGCCATAGATCCACCTATAGCAACAATTATTTTTTCTCCTCTTGGGATGCTTCTTTTTACCTATAGCAATGGTTTATAACCATTACAATAGATCACATTGCAACGGCTTATATCGTTGCAATAAACTCTATTGCAATAATTTTATTGTTCTATTGGAACGGTTTTTGACTAACTATTGCAACTATTTCGGATATCAATTGCAACAGTTTTTGGCTACCTATTGCAATGATTTTTGCCACCTATTGCAACTAGTTCAAATACCAATTGCAATGGTATAGAAGAAATAGGCACCTCTATTGTAAATTGGTATTTACATATATAATAAATTATAATACACAAAACTATATACACATCACAAAACTAAATCTTTCATTAATAATCATAATCCAAAATATGCAACAAGCTAGTAATTAATCCAACCTCAAGAGCAAAATATTGAATCCAAATGATTAGTTAAGTTTTTACATAGTATCAAGATCGAGTCGCGATAAGTTTCAAGAAATTCAATAGCAAAAAGTTCTATATTAGAGCATCTATCGACAATCTAAAAATCTTCTTAAGTAAGGTCAATGTCTTCATCACTACTTTCTTCATTTTGGACACCTAATTAGTACTTATATGAGATGATGTTAGCTATGAGATAATTATAATAGATTAGTACTAGCTAGCACGCATGCACAAGTCCACTTTTCTAGCAATGTCACAAGTCCACTTTATCAGTCAACATGGTGCATGGCAATAGGCAAGGATAATACTACAGTACGCACTCAAATCAAAGCTAATACATGATGAATGAAACCAATCAATCAACTACACAGCAATATCATACATGTTGGGATTCCTCATAGTTTGACTATTTATCAAATTGATAGTCAACCTATGAAACATAAAATCGTCTAAGCACAGTTCACTATCATTGATCAATCAAGAAGGTTGATGTAACTCAAGAAAACACAAAACTTAGCACAAATCAAGTCCTCTTTAGCCATGACCACCACAAAGCCACAAACCTTTCAATAGAAGCACAAAAAATCAAACCCTAAGTAATATTTCCACATTTCACTATTAACAATAAAATACCCACATGTTATACTTCAAGAAAACACCAACATACCCCAAATGTACCAGATTCTAGCGACTAGGAGATGACCAGCAAAGATAGTTGATAGTTTAATTCAATTCATTCAAAAGCCAAAAGAGAGATTTGGAGACATGTATATTGGGTTCTTGTTGAATAAGTAGATGACAAGTTTGAAATTATGGATTGCTCCCTGTATAAAGGAAACTCTGGTGAATGCCCATTGTATCCACAAAATAATTCAAAATTGCTAACAATGAGTGCACAACCACCTGAAAATGTAACAGGGGATAGGTCTACACATTCACAAAAACATCTGTAGATGTAGCAACCAATATAGATGCTCATCCTCTACCTCAAGTTCTCAACTGTTAGTATCACTTACCTCACTCCTAATCAAGCAAAGGAACATGTTGAACCTTCATCACCCTTTATGGAAATATTGACTCCTCTCCCCATCTCCGTAAATCTGATGTTACATGTGGCATTCACAATCTATCCATTAATCATTAATTTTTGGAAGGAGTATTTTCCTGAATAGATCAAATGTACGTATCCCAATCCTCTGGAAAATATACCTCCTCGTCTCTAATCAGTACATGAAGCTTCTGCTAAAAAAGCTAGTCTTAACCAACTACACAGACAGTAGTATAACACTCCTCCACAAAAACAACAGTGACAACTCATCTGTTACATAGTTTCTTTATGGAATATATTAAAAACTCCATACTCATAACAACCAAAAAATGAGGAAAAGTTGTAGGTCATGCTTGAGAGTCCAGATGTGAAAGCATCCTCATTGTGAAAATGGGAAAAAGCTTCACAACGTATACACCCCTTTTACTTCTAACCTGACTTGGCTGGGAGCCCTTCTTTACTTAGAAAAGAATGGAAAGATACATAAGTCAAGTACAAAACACTTCAACAACAACCACATTTCACTGTTAACAAAAAAATACACACATTCTATACTTCAAGAAAACACCAACATACCCCGAATGTACCAGATTCTAGCGACTAGGAAATAACCAGGAAAGATAGCTGATAGTTCAGCAATTAGGAGAAACATATCCAAAAAACAGTAACTACCATTTCAGAAACTACCAATTCAGCAATCAATTAGTTTCAAATCTTTCAAAGATATCAAAAATCCAGTAACTACCAATTCAGAAATACTAGTATCCAAAACAAAAATTAAATAAAATATACCATGCATCAGATAAATCAGTAACAACACTTATAGGGCAATAGAAACATACTAATACACAAAAGGATAGGAAACTCTAAACTACATGAGTAGAACTAGAAAACCCCATCCCCATTGGATTGAACTTGGTCCAGATAACATATTACTAATATTACTAAAAAGCGATATGACATGAGAAACATCCTAATAATGCTTAGGTCCAAAACATCCATGGATGAGCATACCATAGTAGTTACCCACTTCGCCAAGCATAACCAGTAAAGTTACTCAAATACAAATAGTAAAATCCAGCAGAACATATAACCAACTACCTAGACAATATGTACTTAAGAAACTCCCGAAAAACTGATACTAGTTAAGGTGTATAGTGGAAGAAGAAGTAGAAGAAAAAAAGAAGAGAAGAAGAAGAAAAGGAGTAGACTGACCTTGATTGTTATTACCAGTAGATAGACGATTTATTGGTTGAATCGCAGCCTCTTCTCCCGACGAACGAACATTGAATCTTAGCATATTAGGATCAAGTGTTAATTCTGGATTTAGACGCTGAAGTTGTGCAATGATGTTCATTGTAACATCTCATTCAATGGCATCTTTTTGAGCATCAAATTTTTTCTGCATTCTTTGTTGTATCCTCTCTTCCAGTTCATCCAATCTTCTCTCCACCTGTTCATCAGCAATATTTTAAGAGGGCCTAGATTCTCTTACTTTCTGTTTCAAAAGAGGCTTGGTAACCCCATGTCCGTATAGTCTCACTCAACCAGGATGATCAGGCCCCATAATTGTTGTGAATGCATCTGTTGATTGACTACTATCTTTACTTTATTAAGTTTCTATTCTCTCCATTTCAACCTACAAATCAGATCTAAGAGCAAGTAAATTGAGTTGATTTAATATTTGAGAAAGAACAACTGATTTTGATATATTTTGAATTAGAAAATTTCATACTATTTTGTTTTCATATCTTCAGATGAGTCCTTGTATACTCGACCAGGTTTTCTTCTTCTAGTAGAAACAAAGAGTTCCTTATTTGACAAAGCACAAGAGTTTTCCTTTTTTTTTTCCTAATTACATACAAGTCAACATTAAAATATTTCCAAGTAAAGTTAACAAGTTCATAGTAACAAAATGAGAAAACACCAAACCTTGCGGATTAGAGTAAAACTTGTTTTGCCAACAGTGTGCGGATACTTCAACTTTTTTCAATTCTCTTTGTTATTATTAGACGTATCCTGCAAATAAATGAAGCAAATTTTCAAGCAATTACTGAAACCTTTTATGAACAAGGTGAAAAGAAAAATATGTTAACCAGCAAGTCAGACAATTGTTTGCCATTCGAATTTCATACCTTAGCTTCTTTGGAGTTCCAATACTTAGGATATCCTCAAATGCAGATTCTGGAACAATTTTAGGCCTTTTTGCCTTTCAAAATTTCATCATTGGCTTAGGCATAGAAGTGTCTTGTCTTAAACCTGGTCTTATACCCTCTAAAAGCAGCATTAATTGCTCTCATAGCCCAATCTTTCCCGTTATCAGGAATGTCATATTTATCCTACAATTTGGTGCTATTTGGTTAGTGCAAAAAATATGAAATATTTTCAACTAGAAATCAGAACATTGATAACTTTGAACCTGGATATAAGTCCACATATCATCATGTGTCGTCAACTTCGTCCAACTAACATTAATAGGATAAAATGTGCCATTCCTTGCCAACGTACCAAGGAAGCTACCAAACTCAGTGACCACTGCTTTAGTTGGACCAACAGGCTGGTTCAACTCATTTTGCACTATTAGTTGAAGGTCACTCCATCCATGTATAGCTTGCATTTGTGTAGCGCCTCTTTTTCTTTTGTTAATTGAAGGGCCTACAATAATATGAATAACAAAATTACTGGAATGCAGATAATTTTGGAATAGTATGAACTAAAATATATATATTCTTACCTTCTTCAGATTGTTCATTTGCTTCAAAATTAGGAAGTTGTGACTAATCTTGTTGCACTTGTTCAAGTGTTGGTTGTGATGTGGGAGTGGTGGAATCTGGCAATTCTTGTTGCACTTGCTCCTCTACTATTGGTGTTGCAGGAAAGGTAGAATTCAGAGACACCTGCTGCACTTGTTTCGATACTTGTGATGTAGCTGGAACATAGTTTGACTTATCCTTCTGCTTGTGATGCTTTTCCTTTGCCTTTACGTATCCTATGTTCTGTGTTCAAGTATATGTTTGTTTCGTAAAGCTGCTAGTGATCCGGCTGAAACAAAGTTCTTAACTGTTTGGCTTTGTCTTGAACACCCTTCTTGATTCATGATTGTACAAGTATCTGTAACTTCAGAAAATGAAATATAAAATACGTTCACTGTACTTTTGAATGAAGTCTTTCATAAAATACGTTCATTGTACTTTTGAATGAAGTCTTCTTCAGCCTTGACCACCACAAAGACAGAAACTTTTTACTCAATTAGCACTTAAATGAGATGATGTTAGATATAAGATAATTAATAGACTAGTACTAGCACACTTGCACAAGTAGTTCACTTTTCCAGCAAGCTTGCTTTAAATGTAACATTGCCAACAAGCCAAATTTTATATTTAGTTCCCAAAATTCAATTCATGGCACAATAAACCAGCTTTCAAGCATGATTTTTCGAGTACATTACCAATCCCAGTGTGATGACCAAAAGAAATGCTACATTGTTTATGGATGCTACCTATGTCAAAAAGCAGCAGAAAGCAACAGACACCTTTTTTGCTCTGTACTATTACAACAATTCTGTGGAATATGTTTTGCTCTTTTTTTTAGACTAAGTTGGGTAAAGCCACATAGTATCAAAGTAGCTCTTAAGAGTTAGTTTTGATAGAATGTTGACAACACCATCAAATAGACCTGGAAAATGATACCTGCAGTAGTTCCTTGGAGTATATGGAAGGAGTGTAATACTTTTTCAAAGTACTGAAGTGACTAACTCCTTTCCTCCAAAGACTGGATGTGAACACATGTCCTATCTACTAGATTCACAGAAAACTAAATGCCTCATTGTTCTGCCAAAATGAGAAAGGTTTTGACCAGCCAACTTAACATAACACAGACCTAATAACTTTATCTCATACTTACAAATGAAGCCACTTCACATCTATAATATTTATGAGAATATCAACTGAATGCCTTAGCTAAATTGGTAAAAATATCACAAATGCTAAGTTCAATAGATTACCAAAAGAAGGGTCTTATAACATGATATGCTGGTATTTTATTCCTTGATCTAGTAAATGAAACAACACATCTGAAATTCAGATGACATATTACTAAGAAAATGAATAGGATAAGGAACATACGTTTGGTCCAGATAACATATTACTAAAAAGAGATATCATATTAGAATCAGTGCATTTTCAAAGCATAAAAATGGAAGTCACATAGTTCATGACTAGTTAATATAATCTCTCGAACAAGGTCACTCATGCAAGAAGAACCAAGACCTACTAGAACTTTCAGTAATTCAGAACCAGCCAATCTATAAACACACCAGCTTCACTAGATATTGACTTACTGATGGAAAAAAATATCTGAAAACTAAGATACTACTTCATGAAGCCCTGTAATTGAGAACAACAATCTTCAAGACAGTTTTTACTTTTAAGTTATCAAACTCATATTACTCTAACTTCGATACAAAGAACAACCAGATCCAGTAAATTCACAAATGGCATAAACAAGAACTGAAACAACGCTAAGAACTAAATCAATTTTCTTATCAACCCAAAGTTCTAACAGAAGTTATAAAATAAAAAACTGAAGGGGAAAAAATTTACCAATGAGCCCACGATTTTCTTCAATGATCCACTAGCTTTCTTTGAACCAGAATTTGAAATCTGCAAATCGTAGTATTTTAGAATAAAATTCTAAATGAAAATGATTAAAAAGATATAAACAAGCATGAATATAAAATATGCATGAAAAAGGAATTTATCAGTCACAAAAATATAAAAATAATGATGAGCATATATTTAAAAGAACTTTCTTGTCTAATCATCAGCCTCCATCCAATCCCAATAAGTATCATCAAATTTATCCTCCTCTTCCGATGTTTCCATAATTATATCTTTTGAATGCTCTACATTAGATGGAATATCAACAACAACAACGGATCTATCTTCTCTTGACCATCTAAAATCACCCTCATCTAATCTAGTTGAGGGACCAATGTCATCATTAGGCTCCTTCCAAAATGTGTCTCCTATATTAGGGCAATTCTCTTCCTCTAGATCATACAAATCAATAGGGACTTTATTCCTTGCATAATAAACATCTTTCTCCATTGGATCCGCAACATAAAAAACTTGGTAAACTTGTGAGGCCAACACAAAAGGATCATTTTTACTGCATAACTTGTTGAAGTATACCCGAGTTAACCTATACTCATCTACTTCATTCTGATACCAATCACATCTAAACAATACAACACCAAAACAACCATAGTAATCAATCTTAATGATATCTTGAATAACTTCATAATAAATCACCTCTCCATCTATGGGATTTTGGTCCCTAGAACAAGCAAAACTATCAGTTGTTGCTGATAAAGTCATGCCACTATTCTGAGTCTTGCATGGGGCATCCCGATCTTTTGTATGAAATCGATATCCATTGATGAAATATGCGGTATATCTCTTGACCACCATATTAGGCCCTCTAGCTATCCATTTTACATGATGATATACTTCAACATTTTTAACTTTCTCTTCAAACCAATTGTTAAACTCACGACTATGATTCCTTGCTCTTGCCCATGCATTCGATCTAGTATGATTACTCATTGAATTCTTATGTTCCCTACAATCAAGAATATTGTAAATATAATTACTAGGGATTTATAAATGAATGTTTATGTACCTTATAATAACCAAATAAATGAAGTTTAATATGTAAATAATTGTTATATAATTTATCTTACTCAATGAACTTTTCCACTTTTTCATCTCCCGTGTTGAAAAGGGCATACCGATGTGCTTCATAACGTAACTGTGAGTCCATTAAAAAAGTGCAGTCTTTTTTTTTCTCACTTCCAATGGGATGACCAATCTTAGGAAATATAGGTGTCAAATTCTAAATGCATTCCTCATCCTCGGTTTGATACCTACTAAATCGTGTTTTCACACCATCATGTAGGTATCTTGAACAAAAATTCAAGAACTCTTCAACCAAATAACCCTCTGCTATTGATGCTTTTGGACAACCTCGATTACGAACGAGCCCCTTCAGGTCACATAGTCCCCTCTCAATGAAATACATCCAACGAAGATGAATGGGATCCCCAAGCTTAATTTCATTCACTAAATGAACAAGCAAATGTAGCATTATATCAAAAAATGTTGGATGAAAAATCATTTCAAGGTTAGATGTAATTTCACCAATTTCAGACTCCAATTTTTCAAGATCTCTCAACCTAATTACCTTACTACATATGGATCTAAAGAAATTGCCCAACCTAATCAATGTCAATGAAACATCCTTGGGCAACACTTTTCTAACAGCAACCTGGAGTAGGTGATGCATTATAAAATGAGCATCGTGGCTCTTGTACCCTGATATCTTCATCTCCTTTATATCCACGTGATCTGATATATTTGAAGCACACCCTTTAGGTAAATTGATATTTTCCAAGATGCTGCAAAACAATCTTTTCTGTTTTGGTTTCATGAAGAAAGAAGATTGAGCTAAACTTACATTTCCATTACTATCTTCTACTGGTTGTAGCACCTCTCTTATTCCCATTTCTTGTAAGTCATATCGAGAATTTACATGATACTTGACTTTCTATCTATCTCCAATAAAGGCCCAAGCAAACTATCACATGTATTCTTTTCTATGTGCATCGGATCAAGATTGTGCCTCAATTTGTTATGTGGACAATATGGCAATTCAAAAAAAATAGATCTTTTCTTCCAAGGACCCTTATTATCTTGAGACCTTTTCTTTTTTCCCTTTCCAAAAACATTTTTGAATTCACGCAGCTCTTTAAGCACTTCTCTACCCGATAAAGGAGTAGGTGCGGGTCTATGTTCCTCATTACCATCAAATGACTTCTTCTCTTTTCACAATGAATGATCATTAGGCAAAAATCTCTGATGACCCAAATAACACATCTTACGACTAAGTTTGAGATATTAAGAGCATGTGTCATAATTACAAGTAGGGCATGCCAAATTTCCCTTAGTGCTCCATCCTGAAAGCATTGCTAATGCTAGAAAATCACTTACTCTCCATATTAAGGTTGCATGCATTTTGAATGTTTGTTTGGTTGCAACATCATATGTTTCTACCCCAAGCTCCCATAGTTCATTCACTTCTTTAATTAGTGGTTGTAAGTACACATCTATATCATTTCCAGGAGATGATGGGCCTGGAATGATCATTGACAACATAAGATACTCCATTTTTATGCAAATCCATGGTGATAAATTATAGTTCATCAGTATAATAGGCCACGTGTTATGAGAAATACTCGTGGTTTGAAATGGATTGAAACTATCACTTGAGAGACCCAACCTAACATTACGAGGATCTCTAGAGAAGTCTGGATACAAACAATCAAAAGACTTCCATGCTTGCCCATCAGCAGGATGCCTTAGATTTTCGTCATTCGATCATTCATTAGCATGCCATTTCATTGCAACAGCTATTTCAGGACACATGAACATCCTCTTAAGCCTAAGCTTTAAGGGAAAGTACCTTAAAACCTTTGCAGGAATTTTTGAGCTGGCATTCATTAAGGCACCACCAACACTCTTCCATCTAGAAGTCCCACATATAGAGCAGTTCTCAGCTTTCTCATTGTCCCTCCAGAATAACATACAATCACTAGGGCATGCATGTATTTTTTCATAATCAAGACCCAAATCTCTTATCACATTTCTAGCCTTATTGAAAGACTGGTATTTGGGCAAAGGAAAATGCCTCTTTTATCAACACTAACAAATCTGAGAATGCTACATTATCAATCCATGCAATGATTTAAACAAGAACAACCGAATGGTGAAACTCAGTTTACTGAAATTTTCACACTCCGAATATAATTGTTGCTTTCCTTCCTCTAATAGTTTAAAAAAAATTGTATCTTCAGGTAATCCCTCTCCCACTCCTTCTCTATGCCCCAACTCAGCCTCCATATTTCTAAATGTATCATAAAGTAGTCCATCAATATCATTACGCATATTAGAACCTTCATCATCATTGATTAGATGAGGTGTTTTTCTCGAGGAAAAGCTTTCTCCATGGAAAGTCCATTTGGTGTAACCAGCAACAAATCCTTCATAAAGCAAGTGATCCTCCACCACATCTCTATAATTCCAAAATAGTGATTCTTGCACTTTCTACAAGGGCATAATAGCTCATTTCCTTGAGAAGCTCGTTCAAATGCCTTCTCAAGAAAATTGTTCACTCCATGCTTAAACTCATCAGACCATATTAGACAATTCATCCAAATTTTATCCTCACTATCCATTAAAATCCTACATAACACAAGAAAATCACCAAAATTATGGTTCATGCTAAGCTAAAATATGAAGTTCATATATAAATCCCTTTAGCAATAAGCGACCCAAAATAACGAAAAAATTCTAGAAATGTTCAGTGAAGTCAAGATTTAATCCCTTTAGCAACAAATGATCCAAAATAAAATAAAATTCTAGATATCACAATGAATCGACAGGTAGACAAATAAGCAAATAAGACCAATAAATCAACACAATATCAAGATGAGAGTAATCTGAAATTTCCTCAATCAGATAACCTAAAAAAAAGAAACTATTATTAAGAAAAAGAACTGGATAGTTTCCTGATACTGTGTGGTTACCATCATTGTGCAACACATAGAAATTGATTTCTAATAGGCGACTTTTATATCTTGGCTAATCAGCGGTTATAATAATTCAAACACACAAAACATACAAAGCAAAAAGAATATCTCTTAAAAGAAAGATCTAGGAACATTTCATCTTAAGCAGCTACTAGTTAAATTTGCTAGATGCATATGCTCCAAAATTAAAACTTTCATGATAACACATTGCAGCTTCTAGGTATTTTAAAGTCATAATATTCTCTCAAGCACATTTCCCAAAAACTTTCTCTCCTACTTCCTAGGAGATAAAGAACCTTTCTTTTCCAGTAGGTCGCCTGAGAACTACCAAACATCTTCAAGCCATTTCAGCTATCTCCTTCTGAGATATCTTTTTCTTCTTCTTTTCTTTGTTCAACAATAGACATGGGGGAGAACAGGATATATTTTGATGCGGTGGGTTCAAGTCTTTCGACATAGCCAGATGGAACTCAGATTGAACAGTATGGTATGAATAGGTGGAGAGGAGTCGAAGAATATTGGGAAAGGTCAACTGTGAGTAGCAAAGTAATGGAATGTATTTGCTTTACTCTAAGAAAAGCATCAAATGACCAACAGAAGATCATTAGGAGATGGAAACTTGCTGAGAGATAAGCATAGTACTTTTGTACATGGAAGAATAATGAGCATGGGAGATATATGAGTGTCATTTCTTTAAACACTAGGGAGAGATCAGTAATCATCATACCAGAACCAGTCTTGAATTCTTTTTTGCACGATATAGCATTTAAGATAAATATATTCCTTAAATGCTCAAAAGAATGGTACTAGCTACTCTTTCAAGGCTAACAAAACTCAAATACCCATACTCGAAGGTACTGCAAGGCAGTAAATGGCTATCTAGCAGTGGTGGATGACTAAAGTGGAAAGCAGAACACATAAACGAAAATAAAGGAATAACATACAGAGGATAAGTGATAACTACGTGTATGAAACTTGCATTTATTAGTTTGGTGTAAATACTTGAGTGAAGAAGTATTTCTAACTTTCTTTTTTCCTTTTCTTCTTCTTTAGTTTATCACGGAGGGAACCTATCAAATACTAATCATAAGAACTTATGACTTGTCCTATAGATAATCTATATCTCCAATCAGGCATTTATAAGGTTAAAAAAATAGTACAAGGTTCTGACCTAGTGGTCAACAAAGTGAATTAGGAACCACGAGGTCCCAAATTCAATTTCAAACTGAGGCATATTTTTGCTATTTGTTCAATTCTGGGTGGACAGAGTTACCAGTACTAATGTAGTTGGTACTTGTGAAATTAGTTGAGATGCATGCAAACTGAGAAAAACTCCTCGTCGATGTATATTTTGAGGAACTTAGACAGTTGGTAACAGGGAACAAGACCAACAAAAATAGGTACTAGTCTACTAGAACATTCAATATTTGGAGACAAAAAGTTTAAGAAGGATATACCATCAATCTTCCAGTAACAAATCCATAGATATTCCCTTGCCTAATCCTTTGATATGGCCAAAAAAGAAGTAGCAACATCATAACAGCCCAAATAAAAGTAGTAAACATCATTACCACAACACAAATTAGTATCCTCCATGAAATTAACATAATAACCCAATCCAACCATTCCAGAGATTTGAGTGAGCCCATTAGTTTAAATTATGAATCCAGCACAGCTACCTAGGAGTGGTGGATGTACCTAATTTATGAATAACATGCTCTACACATAATTATCTTCCATACTTATTCTAATGAAACAATTTTCACTGCAAATCGATCGAATATAAAAAAAAAAAAAAAAAGTCTACTCTTTCCCCTTTGTGCAGTAATATTAGTAATTGAACAATCTAAATGATCTGTTAGGCCACAAGACCAAGCCTCCTATTGACTCTACCAAAAATAAATGAAAGTTCTAGAAGTGAAGTTCCGATTTCTATGGAATTTTTCTTGGTTTAGCTCGCAAAAGTGCATTGAGCATCAGAATTTAGAATATCAATTCAACCAGGTCAAAGAATACACATCAGCTACTCAGTCAAGCAACAATATTGTATTTTCAGTATGATGAGCTAAATCTTAAATAGTCTCGAATCAAGTATGAGCTAAATCTAAAATAGACTTGAATCAAGCACAACTTCGAACACAAATTATAATTAAACAAACATAACTTGTTTGTCATGCCTCAAATCCCATTGGGGCGAATAGGCACCCATAGCCGTAAGGCTCGAGAGAACCAACCTATGATCATGTACATTCATATGCATGTCATTAAGTGAACAAAAATTCTGCCACATGCAGATATAATATATCGATAACGAAAGTCATGTAAAGATGTTCAAAATAGATAGGAGACTTGGCCGTGGGGGCCACAACGTCTAAAAGGTAAGACACTTCTACTTTTGACTTTACAATATCTACAAAGCCTCTAAAAGATATATAACCATGACTAAGGTCGGTACAAGTCCCCACCTTATACAACCACTACACAGTACCAAAAATATATACAAATGACTCGAAAAGCCCCGAATCAACCTGGAGCTCATCAATAGCCTGCAGATGACCCGTACCCTACTGTGAAGGTCTACTAGCTCCTAGGCCTGCAGCAAGTAAGGCAGGTCCCCCAAGGGAAGTCAGTACGAAAGAATGTACTGAGTACGTAAGGCTATAAGTAACTGTATGAAATATAGGAACTCAAATGGAATCAAATACAAATGAATAGATAATACTGATATACCACCATATTGTATATGTGGAACCATGTACATTACATTCATTTCTTTCCTTTTACCTTCTTATCAATATACATCATACAATGCCCGGGACCAACTGATCAGTGGTGAATAACATTGGAATCGGCTCGAGCTAGGCTTATGCCCCCAGAGCTACAACCCATAAATGAATAAATCAGGTTTGGCTCGAGCTAGGTTTTCACCCCTAGAGATACCCCCTATATCCAATAATCAATTGGGATCATCTCGAGCTAGGCTTTCGCCCCCAGAGCTACCACCCGTACTCAACCAAATATGCATTACTTCACTTCTTTAATTTTTGTGAGATTGTTACATTGGTGGTCATAACATTATTGGAGCTTTGGAACAATAGTCAACAAATAAGAGACACATAAATAACAATTGCTAACAAACCTGAAATGAGATACTTAAAAACATTTCGGAGTGGAAACAAGTTTGGTGACGATGTGAACAATAGGTGCGGCCAAAGGATACGGAAAAGAGTAACCTTACATACCTTATCTTTCCAACATGTTACTACAACAATTCAGATCTTCCTTAAATCATTACTCTACAATATGAATACATAATGGAGCTCAAATTAAAAGCCAATTACATTACAAGTTCACAAGGCGATAATTAGCTACTTGACGGGAAGTAAAAACTATCCAACATCCCAAACACATGGTATATAATTCCACCTTCCTTTATACTACCATATAACTTCATTCCACCCTCCTAAAATACAATTTACTGCCTCACAACACCAACAATACCAAAACAGTCCACACATCAACATAGATGTCACAAACCGATAGGATTTCACACCATGGTTATACTTTACATTTCCACCTCAATACCACGTCACATATTTATTCCATCAAGTCACCTAAATACCTTTCAAAAACACCAAAAACAGTCCACAATGGTTTCAAAATTTGCATTAACGTCACAAGAAAATATTCTTTTTCCACTACACCACACGTTCCATGCACAATTACGTATAAACATTTCCACAAGTCATACACAAAGAGTAACGAATTAGGGACAGAACCATACTTAAACATACTAAATTTCATCCATCTAATTCAATTCCTTCAAGACCTTAAGTCCCCTTTCAAGTTTAAACCACATAGAAGGCAAATCCTTTAGCGATTAAGCAAAAGTGGACTGTTTCACAATAAGTGGACTGCTCAACACTTTTTAAACATAACCAACATGATATAAACAACCTCTTATGTATATAATATATTAATCTATAAGGGTAAACACTTACCAAGGCTTGCAAGTGGAAGATTTGTCCAAAAATCCTTAGAGAAAATTAGGGTGGCTAGGGTTTGAGAGAGGAGAAAGTATTTGATTGAAAATCTGATTTTTACAAGTGTGTTGTGTAGAAAAATGAGCTTAATTTCAGCCTTATATAGCCCCTTTTCCACCGCCTCTCTATGGTCATCCTTAGCCAATTATTTGGTCAAAAAGTCCAAGCAGATGATGTGTACACTTGGTCCATTTTTAAATGGATCATCTCCTTTTGGGCCCATGTCTTATTTACTTAATTTGGGACTCAATTAAGTCTATAAACATAATATTAACTCAGCCCAATAAATTTAGTGGGTAATACACCAACTATCTCTAGTTTAAATAATTCCATAAATGTTAAGGTAGTCAAATAAGTACGGAAATGTACGGGGTGTTACATCCTTCCCCCATTAGGAACATTCGTCCTCGAATGCTAGTAACATTACCCAATCTAAACAAGTTCAAGTCTAAGTTCATTCTTCATATTATCACATACACATAATACTTATATATACTTGTTATTACTCCAATTCCGTATCTTGAACTTTCTCTTCAGTTTGAAATAAATGCGGGTACTTAGACTTCATCATTTCCTCGGCTTCCCATATGATTTCTTCTACTTGCTGATTTTTCCAAAGCACTTTTACGGAAGCTACTTCTTTATTTCTTAACCTCTTAACTTGTCGATCCAGAATAGCAATAGGTACTTCTTCATAGGTAAGATCTTCTGTAACTTGTACATCTTCAGTGGGAGCAATACGAGATGGATCTCCTATGCACTTCTGAAGCATTGAAACATGAAACACTGGATGAACTGTGGAGAGTTCTTTGGGTAGTTCTAATTGATACGCAACTTGACCAAATCTTCAGAAAATTTTATACGGCCCTATATAACGTGGACTCAGCTTTCCTTTCTTCCAAAATCTCATTACCCCTTTCATTGGTGACACTTTCAAGAATACCCAATCACCTATGGAAAATTCTAACCCTCTACTTCTAACATCGGCATATGACTTGTGCCGACTTTGGGTGGTTTGTAGCCACTGTTGTATCACCTTAACCCTCTCCATAGCTTGATGAACAAGATCTGGCCCAAATAAGGCAGTTTCACCCACTTCAAACCATCCAATTGGTGATCTACACTTTCTTTCATATAAAACTTCGTAAAGTGCCATTTTGATACTTGAATGATAGCTATTATTGTAGGCAAATTCAATAAGAGGTAAATTATCATCCCAATTACCTTTAAAGTCCAACACGCAAGCTCGTAGCATATATTCAAGTGTTTGTATGGTACGCTCTACCTGTCCATCCATCTAAGGGTGAAAAGCTATACTTAAATTCACTTGTGTACCCAAACTCCTCTGAAAAGACTTTCAAAAATTTGCAGTAAATTGAGTTCCCCTGTCCGATATAATAGAGATTGGAATTCCATGTAATCAAAATATCTCTTTAATATACAATCTCGCATACTCCTCAGCTGTGTGAGTAGTCTTAACCGGTAGGAAGTGTGCTGATTTGGTAAGTCTGTCAACTATCAGCTATATGGAATCAAATTTCCGATATGTACGAGGCAAACCAGTGATGAAATCCATGTTAATCATGTCCCACTTCCAAACTGGCAGATTCATACATTGCATATAACCTCCAGGCTTCTGATGCTCTACTTTTACTTGTTGACAATTTGGACATTGGGCTACGAACTCTGCAATGTTCTTTTTCATGTTACCCCACCAATACATTTCTTTCAAATCATGATACATTTTGGTGGCTCCTGGATGAATAGAATACCGTGAATGATGTGCCTTTGTCATAATCCGTCTCATTAGCTCATCTACATCAGGTACACATAATCTACTTTGGCACTGAAGCACTCTCTCTTGCGCAAGATCAAATGCCTTTGTCAAACCTTGTTGTACAATCCCTTTCAGCTGCAATAAAATAGGATCCGCATACTATTTTTCCTTCACTTCATCTACTAATGAAGATTCTGCCGCATTTTGCACCATAATTTCTTCATTTGGAGTTTCAAGAAGATGAACCCCCAAGCTGGCTAGTTGATGTAAATCCTTGACTATACCTTGCTTTTTAGTGAGCTGGCCATCAGTGCTTCCTATTGCTTTGCGTCTTAATGCATCAGCTACTACATTTGCTTTTCCCAGATGATATAAGATATCGATATCATGATCTTTTAGTAGTTCCAGCCACCTCCGCTGCCTCAAATTTAGGTCCTTCTGCTTGAAAATATACTGCAAACTCTTATGATCGGTATATATGTCAACGTGAACCCCATACAAGTAGCGGCGTCATAGCTTTAAAGCAAATATCACAGCTGCTAGCTCAAGATCATGTGTTGGATAATTTATCTCATATGGTCGCAACTGTCTTGAGCCATAAGCTATTACATTACCGTACTACATCAATACACATCCTAAGCCGACTCCTGAAGCATCACAATATACCGCATACCCTTATGTGCCTTCTGGAAGTACCAATACAGGTGCAGAAGTCAACTTATCCTTCAGATCTTGGAAACTCTTCTCACATGCACCATTCCACTGAAACTCGGTTGCCTTGTGTGTTAGCTTTGTCAAAGGTGCAGCAATAGAAGAAAATTCTTTAACAAATCTTCTATAATAACCTGTCAACCCGAGAAAACTACGAATCTCTGTAGGTGTTGTAGGTCTTGGCCAATTCTTCACAACTTCTATCTTTTGAGTATCAACCCTTATTCCTTCATCCGACACAATATGACCTAAGAATGCTACATAGTTTAACCAAAATTCACATTTAGAGAACTTTGCATATAACTTACGATCACGAAGAATCTGTAACACCTGCCGTAAGTGATTAGCATGGTCTTCTTTTGATCTTGAATAAACCAAAATATCATCTATAAACACTATCACGAACACATCTAAGAATGGCTTGAACACCCTATTCATCAAATCCATAAAAACTGTTGGTGCATTTGTTAGCCCAAATGACATAACTAAAAACTCATAATGACCATACCGTATTCGGAAAGTTGTCTTGGATATATCTTTTTCTCTAACCCTTACTTGATGATAACCTAATCTCAAGTCAATCTTTGAGAAGCATTTGGCACCTTGTAATTAATCAAATAAATCATCAATTCTGGGGAGGGGATATTTGTTCTTGACTGTTACCTTATTCAGTTGCCGATAATCAATACACATTCTCAACATGCCATCTTTATTTCGTACAAATAACACTGGTGCACCCCAAGGGGACATACTAGGCCTTACGAATCCCTTTTCCAGCAAGTCTTTTAATTGCTCCTTCAATTCCTGTAACTCTGTCGGGGCCATTCTATATGGAGGAATAGAGATAGGTTGATTACCTGGAATCACATCGATACCAAACTCTACTTCCCGTTCTAGAGGCAAACTTGAAAGATCTTCAGAAAATACATAAAGGAATTCATTTACCACCGGAACCGATTGAAGAGTTGGTGGCTTCACATCGATATCTTGCACTCTTACTAGATGACATATTTACCCCTTGGATATCATTTTCTTTGCCTTAATATAAGAAATAAATTTACTTCTCGGTGCTCCAACATTACCCCTCTATTCAAGGATGGTCTTTTGTGGAAAATGGAAATGTACCTTCTTAGCTCGGCAATCTACCGTGGCATAACAAGAAGCCAACCAATCCATACCCATTATAACATCAAAATATACCATTTCCAGCTCAATAAGATCAGCCAACGTATCATGATCACAAACACTTACTATGCAATTACAATAGACTCTTTTAGCTACAATAGATTCACTAACTGGTGTAGATACTTCAAATGGCTTGACTAGTAATTCTGGTGCTCTTTAGAATTTTTCAGTAATCAATGGAGTGACATATGATAGGGTAGAGCCCGGATCAATCAATGCATATACATTATGTGAAAAGACGGATAATGTACCTGTAACCACATCAGGAGAAGCCTCCAAATTCTGTCGATCCGCTAAAGCATAGGTACGATTCTGGACTCCACTAGAATTAGCTGCTCCTCGAACACCTCTACCACGCCCAGTAGGTTGTACACCCGACGAGGATGATGCAACGGCTGATCCAGTAGGTCACGCCATACTACCTGTGCCTCTCCGTGGGCACTCTCTAATTATGTGCCCCAACATACCACACCAGAAACAAACATCTGTCCCCAGCCAACATGCACCTAAATGAAGCTTTCCGCAGTGCTGACATGGCTGACGAGAAAACCTTGATTGGCTCATTCTTCCTTGTTCTTGATACCCTGCTGTCTTTGAACCTTGAATCCCACTACGTTGCCCAACTTGACTGCCTCTAAACCCTCAAAATTGGGATGGAGTACCTGTTATAGAATAAGAAAATGATGGTCTAGGCGGTCTATTAAAAACCTGAGGCCTAAATTCTCCTTGGGACGCCATGAACTATCCCATAGCTTTAACCCTCTTTGACGGTCCTCTCTCAAATTCTTTCGTTCTTCTCCTTTTCCTCTGATCCTCCATCTTCTGTGCAAAAGCTTGTATCCTTGCTATATCCATGTATCTATTCAAAGCAGCAATAGTACAATGCCTAACCAAATATGGATCCAATATATCCATATACCGATGAATTCTATCATCCATAGTAGCTACTACATTAGGAGCATACCTGGCCAAAGAGTTAAACCGAATACTGTACTCTCTAACGCTCATATTACCTTGACGAAGATTTAAGAACTGGTCTGCACGAGCCTCTCGGATCTCATATGGAAGGTAATGATCAAGGAATGCCTCTTTGAATTCTTCCCAACTAGCTGGAAGTGCACCAATACCCCTAGATCATTTCCAATCTTCATACCATAATATAGCCTCTCCTTTTAATCTATATTCTGCAAGCTCAACTATTTCTGTACCAGATATATGCATAACATCTAATGCCCTTTGAATTTGGTCTATGAAGTCTTGTGGGTCTTCATTAAGATCTGACCCGGTGAATGTGGGAGGGTCTAATTTAAGAAAATCATGTGTCCATCGACTAGCTGCCCTATCTGCATCGTCATTACTTGTAGTTGGACCAGCTTGTCCTTGATTTTGTGCAGCAACTATACAAGTCAATATTTGCACCACATTCCTTAAATCCTACTCAGTAGCATTAACAGGTGATTCTGGGGGTACTCCTCTCCTTCTTGGCTCTCCGGAAGGTGGAACAGTAGAAGAAGCCCTCGATGCAAACTCGTCTTCAGCCTCACCTAGATTAGCATGTTCAGGTGGTGATTTACTGGTCCCTTCTCCGGCAATCATGTCTACCTTTTTACTTTTACCCTTATTTCTCCTTATAAACGGCATTTTTCCTATACTGAGGAAACAAAAAAACATAAAACAAATTCATTGATTAAATATGACTCCACCTACAACTTTGGCTCTATTGCATGATCTAGGAAATGCAGAAAAGAAACAACTCCTAAATGTCCCATGGCCTCCTACTTATAAATGTGGTTCACAACAGATCCATAAACAAGACTCTACTCATACACGGCTTGTAGACACCCTAGGATGACCCGCTCTGATAACACTTTTGTCACGCCTCAAATCCCATTGGGGCGGACAAGCACCCGTAGCTGTAAGGCCCGAGAGAACCAACCTATGATCATGTACATTCATATGCATGTCATTAAGTGAACAAAAATTCTGCCACATGCAGATATAATATATCGATGACGGAAGTCATGTAAAGATGTTCAAAATAGCTAGGAGAATTGGTCATTGGGGCCACAACGTCTAAAAGGTAATACACTTCTACGTTTGACTTTACAATGTCTACAAAGCCTCTCAAAGATATATAATCATGACTAAGGTCGGGACAAGTCCCCGCCTTATACAACTACTACACAGTACCAAAAATATATACAAATGACTCGAAAAGCCCCGAATCAACCTGGAGCTCACCAATAGCCTGCAGATGACCCGTACCCTACTGTGAAGGTCTATTAGTTCCTGTTCCTACAGAAAGTAAGGCAGGTCCCCCAAGGGACGTCAGTACGAAAGAATGTACTGAATATGTAAGGCTATAAGTAACTGTATGAAATATAGGAACTCAAATGGAATCAAATACAAGTGAATAGATAATACTGATATACCACCATACTGTATATGTGGAACCATGCACATTACATTCATTTCTTTCCTTTTACCTTCTTATCAATATACATCATATAATGCCCGGGACCAACTGATCAGTGGTGAATAACATTGGAATCGGCTCGATCTAGGCTTATGCCCCCAGAGCTACAACCCATAAATGAATAAATTAGGTTCGGCACGAGCTAGGTTTTCACCCCCAGAACTACCCCCTGCATCCAATAATCAATCGGGATCGGCTCGAGCTAGGCTTTCGCCCCCAGAGCTACCACCTGTACTCAACCAAATATGCATTAGTTCACTTCTTTAATTTTTGTGAGATTGTTACATCGGTGTTCATAACATTATTGGAGCTTTGGAACTATAGTCAACAAATAATAGACACAAAAATAATAATTGCTAACAAACCTGAAATGAGATACTTTAAAACATTTTGGAGTGGAAACAAGTTTGGTGACGATGTGAACAATAGGTGCGGCCAAAGGATACGGAAAAGAGTAACCTTACATACCTTATCTTTCCAACATGTGACTACAACAATTCAGCTCTTCCTTAAAGCATTACTCTACAATATGAATACATAATGGAGTTCAAATTAAAAGTCAATTACATTACAAGTTGACAAGGCGATAATTAGCTACTTGACGGGAAGTAAAAACTATCCTACATCCCAAACACATGGTATATAATTCCACCTTCCTTTATACTGCCATATAACTTCATTCCACCCTCCTAAAATACAATTTACTGCCTCACAACACCAACAATACCAAACAGTCCACACATCAACATAGACGTCACAAACCAATAGGATTTCACATCAAGTTTATTCTTTACATTTCCACCTCAATACCATGTAACATATTTATTCCATAAAGTCACATAAATACCTTTCACAACAACACACCAAAAAAAGTCCACAATGGTTTCAAAATTTGCATCAACGTTACAAGAAAATATTCTCTTTCCACTACACCACGCGTTCCATGCACAATTACGTATAAACATTTTCACAAGTCATACACAAGGAGTAACGAATTAGGGAGAGCACCATACTTAAACATACTGAAATTTCATCCATCTAATTCAATTTCTTCAAGACCTTAAGTCCCCTTTCAAGTTTAAACCAAATAGAAGGCAAATTCTTTAGCGATTAAGCAAAAGTGGACTGTTTCACAATAAGTGGACTGCTCAACACTTTTTAAACATAACCAACATGATATACACAACCTCTTATGCATATAATATATTAATTTATAAGGATAAACACTTACCATGGCTTGCAAGTGGAAGATTTGTCCAAATATCCTTAGATAAAATTAGGGTGGCTAGGGTTTGAGAGAGGAGAAAGTATTTGATTGAAAATCTGATTTTTACAAGTGTGTTCTGTAGAAAAATGAGCTGAATTTCAGCCTTATATAGCCCCTTTTCCACCTCCTCTCTATGGTCATCCTTAGCTAATTATTTGGTCAAAAAGTACAAGTAGATGATGCGTACACTTGGTCCATTTTTAAATGGATCATCTCCTTTTGGGCCCATGTCTTATTTACTTAATTTGGGCCTCAATTAAGTCCATAAACATAATATTAACTCAGCCCAATAAATTTAGTGGGTAATACACCAACTATCTCAAGTTTAAATAATTTCATAAATGTTAAGGTAGTCAAATAAGTTCGGAAATGTACTGGGTGTTATATTGTTCATGAAATTAGATAAAAAAAATTCAAAGCACTTATAAAAAAAATGGTAAAATGACACACAAACAGAAATTACAAACAAGATTGAAACAACAGACTTACTTAGCATTCTTTGAAGCAGCAAACCAACAAAAATCACCAGCCCTAATGAATCCTCTTTAATGTTGGAGGTGTCTGGAAAAAGAACAAACCCACAATCCTAATTTATTCAAAAACCCTAAATGCAAAAACTAAACAAAAATCTGAAATTGCTCAAAAAGGGTCAAACTCACATCAATAATTTTAGAATAAACACACCTCAAACCCAAAAAGTTAAGCAAAATGGAGAATAAAAAAAAGATTTTGTGCTAACTCACATCAATGATCTTGGAATCAACTAAGAGATTTGGGCACCAACGATTTGAGAACCTCAAACCCTAGTGTAACAATTTATGAGGCCAGAGATATTCTAAGCAGTTTGAGCACCAGCTACTTTACCAGAGCTTAAATTTCAACTACTAGAACCTTCTGTCTACCTCTTACTAGGTTTTTATCGCGTCGAATAGAGAAGAGAATGTGGAGTTGGAGGAACGGGATGTGGAAAGTGAATGGAAACAAAAAGTATTAGTGTGGGTGAAGTGAGAGTGTTTTCTGAGAGTGAGAGGTTTTGAGGTGGGTGGGTGAATATGTTTAGCGGTAAAGTGAAAACTAGGGGAAAAAATAAAGAGGGAATAACTCAAACGTAGCAATAGAAATACAACTATTGCCAAAATAATCTATTGTGACTGGTTAAAATAACCGTTGCTTTACAACATCTATGGCAACGGGTATTACATAGTTGCAATGGTTGCTTGGTCATATGTAATGACATCTTATGCAATGGATCTAATCGTTGCTATAGACAGTCTATGGCAATGGTTTTAGAACCGTTGCTATAAACATCGTTGCCATAGGCCCAATTTTCAATAGTGTGTGTCATCTGAAAATGATCTGCTGAATGAAAAACTAAAGGTTGTATCTCAAACTGAGGTTAAGGGAAAAGATGAAAGTTATGACCTCCTGCTTCAGATCAAAGAAAAATTAAACAAGTCTAAACTGGACCTCACAACCTCTCTTGAGAGAAACATGGAACTGAAGAGGAACCTATTTAGAATAAAAGTAGATCTTGATTAAGTCCCTCAAATAGACTGACTCTTCATAAGGCTTAGTCGGTTTGACTGAATAGAGATCTAACAAAGGTGAAGGTATTGGTTAGCGAAAGGAAAATGTCCTCTACAAATCCCATAGCAAGTATGTATCAGATTCAAATGACTGACTATGTACTCATTACGGATGCAATGGACATTGTGAAGATGTTTGTCCAACAAAATTACTTGTTGAAAGGAATTATTGTAAGTATACTAAAACAAATGAAAGTAGAAGGGTATCTGACCCCATGTCTAAGGATCAGGTTGCCAACCTAGATACCTTAACACAATCAAGTCAAGGAAATAAATGAACCACCTATAGGCAATTAATATTCAACTTAAGTCAACTACAACCAAACTCATAAATTAACTCAAACTTTCCCTTCCTCACAAAACACCTCATTACTGTACAACAGCAAGTGTTAACTCATTTTTAAGTACAATATCAAATAACAATATTACATAAGGATCCAAATATAACAATCAACATAATATAACCTAGTTCTCTCAAGAAACTGTCAAACTCTCCAAATCACGGTGTACACACATGCTATGTGCCTTATTATTGTCCACTAGCTATGACCTGCAGGGGATGAGCTTAGTCCATATACCAAATAATCCAGAAAACTAGGGCTTTCCAAATCAAGCGTTATACCACCCTTATTCCAATGTCTCCATCCTAATTCTCCCTGAAATTCATCGATTCAATTATGATCAACCTTTACAGGTTCTTCTCATAACAACAAATAGTACCATAAAATATGTACAATTACATAGTGAGTAAATCAACCACCTTGCACATCAAACAAAGTCCTTTTTACCAATCTCATTAAAGATTATCAATTTTAAACTTGCATTCAACAATTAATGAGTTCTACATTCATTAGCATGTATTGCAACTAAATAGCAACCAATCAATTAACATGCACAAATGCAATCAACTTTGAGTTTTAACTCCAATTTAACCATCACCTACTCAACAGACATTAATGCTTGGGGGCCAAGCAACATACAACCAGTAAATATACACACAATCAAATTAGTTAGACCTTCTATTTTGTAAACACCGGGGTTCATACAACTTCCTATAACTACAACATCATTATTTCCTCAACTTCTGTCTTATTACTACACTGTCACTCTTGGTTACTCCACAACTACCCATAAATTCTCTTACCAGTCTATTAACACACCACAATTCACAACCTCCACCTCTAACTTAATCATACAAATCAATTATCATTAACTGGAGAGTTTAAATGCATTAACCAAACTCTACTACTAACTCATTTTCACTTACTACTCAATTTGGAATGTAACAAAATAGAATGTAAGCATAACAACTGTTTCCCACAAAATTACATAAACACTAACTTCATTCGCATTGCCCTAATTACTTGTTTAATCCATCCAATCACCTTGCCCGTAGGCCTAAATATGAAATCTTCCGTCAATCTATATTATGAACACATTTTCTAATTGAGGTACACTACACAAAATAAACCTAGCCTACCTGGGCACTGATGTCGCCCAAAATATACCTCCAAAAAAGTATAACATGGTCGATGTATCAAATATAGAACCCAACTAGGTTAGGGTCGATCCCAATAGGACAAAAATTTATCGAATGCTAGTATGAGTAATTGGAAAGTAAGTAAACTCTGGGGGATTTTGTAAGCAAGTAGTAACAATAACGATTGTTAATTATTGGATTTGTTATCAATATGAGAAATACACTAGGACTATGATTCCTTAACTCCACCGGTTACTTGTGCTGGCAAAACTGTCCCACTGCGCTGCATGCAAAATCTAACAAGTTATGTTCATCTAAACATATCTAGACCTTGGTTAGATGAATTTCACTCTTCTCCTCTCGATATCAGAGTGTCGCACTACTAACCCTTGTCTTGGATCTCAGATAACTATCCCTGTTACGGCTAAAGTTATTAGATGAAGGTTGATAGCTTCAAACCTCTATTGTTATTCCCTTTCCCTAATCTCTACCTCTCTCTGGAGCAAGCTTAGCATACAAGAAAGTTTCTAAAATTTACAACCATTAGAAGATCAATCACAATGAAATAAATAACAATACATGCATTCACACCAGTTCAAAATTGCTTTGCACTTAATCCATTTCGTTAATTCCTTATGGTTTACAGAACCCTAGTTGATGGGTTTTGCTACTCATGATTGTAAGAACACAAGAAGAATTCAATGATGAAAACATAATTGTAAACTCACAATAAGAAGAAAACTCTAAAATCTCCATATGAATAAAACCCTAGAATCGATGTTCCAAGATTACAAAATCAATAATGTGTTTTTTTATCCTCAAAATAATGAAATAACTAACTAAAAATAATGTAGTGACTAACTCCTAAGCATATGACAATATAGGGGTATTTATAGATACAACGTGAATCCTATCCTAAACAAAATAGTAGAACAGAGTCAGCACTTTTCCATGGTACCGTGACTTGGTTTCGTGGAACCAAGTCATGTCACGTGGGTCCCTGCAGTGAGAATCAGGATTCTTTACAATCTTTAGGAGTTTGAGTCACGGCATAAACCTACGTGACGTAGGTCAACTCACGTGGTGTGAGTCACTCCCTCAGTTTTGACTTGGCTCTTTTCTTCTTCAGATGCTATATTCCAGTGCTTACTTCTTTCCTTCTTCTCCATTTTGCCTCCATAACCTATTTTCCTGCAAGATAGAACAGAAAACACATCATACCTACCAAACATACCCAAGTTATTGCATAGTTTCCTTGTTTTAAGCATCGAAAGTTCCATGACACCATGGAATATTAATACCCTCAACTTAGAACGTTTGCATGTCCTTAGGCAAGCAAAACAAAATAAACACATACGATGCTTAACTAAGACAAACCTAAGAGACCTACGATAGTAGATTTATCACTTTTAGCACCAAAACTTTTTCGACCCCTCTTATTTGCAAATCAAAACCATGGTGTGTATAAATGCAGTATATTATAATGACACAGAAGGGATAAAGTGATAGCATCAGATTATGAAAAAACAACTAAGCATATATGCAAATGACATTATTCGAACAAATAGCAGCTAACAATGCAACCCATGTACTCTCACAACAAAGAAGTCCCATACACTCACATTATACCAATGAATATCAAAGTAAGGAATGGTTCAAAACACTCTCTCTCACAAAGAAGTTCAAATAATGAGCGTGAAATACCATAGGCTTGCCCTTATTTTCTATGCCTTAGTTTTTTGAACAGTTGGACTAGGATCAATATAGGACTTTCATCAGCTTGTGATGTAGGCTTGAGGATGGGTGTGGTACATATGGATATGGTGACTCAACCCTCCTTGACACTACACTATTTTTTGCTCCACTTTCCAACCATTCTTATTTTATTCTCCCTTATTCTCCTTCATTTATTTTCAGATTTTGGGTGTGATTTTCTTCATACTTTCAAAACACGCTTTTTTTTAATCTTTTTCTATTTTTCTCTTCTTCTTTTTCTCTTTTGCAATTTTTATTTATTTCACTCTTTTTTTTTCTTCTTCACACCTAAATCTGTTCTCTTTTTCTTTTACTAACCCTTTTTTCATGCCCAAGTCAAACTACGCAGCCCTATAATAGCCACCCTCAACTTAGGCGATTTGCCTGAGTTGAGGTACACAATGTCCAAGGAGGGACCAGGGCCAAGACAGGTTCATTGTAAGTCAAACTGGGAAGGTGAATGGGCTAATGAAAGAAATAGGTCAATTAAAGCTCAAAATCTAGATCAAGGGATATTAACTTCATTTGGTCGGGAATTTAAGCTAAAAGTGGACTTATTCAAGAATGGTCTATGATCCTTTCCTAACCACTATCCTATAACCTAGGCAAGACTAAACGAGCAAGTTCTGGATCGCACACACAAAGTGAACTTAATGCCCTCACACACACATAGCACAGGGTTACATTATCAACTACTACCTATCCAGTTCATGCATTGCTAAGCTACAGTTATTCTGCCTATAATACTAATGCCATAACAAGATCCAACAACTGTCACAAATTAACATGCTACACACACAATCCAAAACAAAAAAATTTTAGGAGGGATGTCCTTTAAACAATCAAAAAGCATCATTATCATTCAAAGTTCATTCAAAATTGGACTGCACTAAGGTTCCCCTATTTTTCTCCTAATTAAACACAAAAACACATAAATAATATAAATAACAACCTAAACATGCTGGTTATACTATGATAGCACACTTGGGGGAAAAGAAAACACGACAACAAAAAAACCCAAGTGGTGGTATACCCCCACCCCCAACTAAATAATGGTGCATTGCCCTCAGTACATAGCTATCAATATGATAAGTGTAAGGGAGTAAAGACATACCTGCGGCGCCTTAGGCACTGAATGTGGGCTCATCCACAGTGGGATCATCTGTATGCTCTCTGGGCTCCGCGCTAGGTGCATCTGCTGGAGGGGGTGGCTAACTAGAGAATGCACCCCGTGCCCTCTGCTTATAATCAATCTGAATGATATGGTACTCTGCCTGGGAGGCCTTAGTCTCCCTTTGTAGATCACTCTCAAACTCATCTCGACTATCAGTCTGACAGGACTCCATGGCTATTTGCCTCTAGTAACAGGAGGCTCCTCATCAGCAAATAAATCCACCTCAAAAATCGATGTTGAAGGTACCGATATTGGTATGGGTGGAATGATAGGAGTATGGCTAACTGCTAAATCTTGAAACTCTGCCCTAAATGCATCCACCTCTTTGGTCAACCCCATCAAATCCAGGATATGGGCCTCTTTCAATCGGCTATTCATCTGGTGCTCAAAACTGTCAATCCTCCCATGCAGCTCATGCATAAACTTCTCCATAGCAGAAGTCATGTGAGCCTCAACTCTCTCCTCAGAAGCCTCTATCAATGTCCTAACCCATTCCTTAAGTTGAGATACCAACTTAGCCATCTAGGCCTCTGTGTGAGCCTATCGCTCAATAACCTACGTCTGTCTATCCACTAACTACTGTAAAAACTTTTATAAAACTGCAACCATGCCAAACAAGGGTGGTGGTGTTTTAGTACCTACTTCCCCCTTATCCGTCACGGGTCCTATGTCCTCATTAGGCAACCTCCTAGCCTCAAGGTCACTAACTGGTGCTGAAGTGCTAACCGATTCCTCTCGATCCACTTGCCCTTCAAAAAGGAAGGCGCCTGATGATGTAGAGGGCTGAGACCCCATCTGGGAAATTGGGATAGCACCTCTCTGCTGCATCAACCCTACATCAGCTATGCGGGTCACCTCAATGGCGTGATCTACTATAGGCATCGTAACCACACCAGCACTATTACATAGGCCCTGAATCAGATAGAGGAAAGGGATGCTGTTAAAGTCTCTAAAGATGCGCTCATGAATCTCCTCAATAATATAGTGGGTGATGTTGATGTCATATTCGGCGATGATGCTCGCTACCACAATAGCTTGGTCAAGAGTAAGAGAATTATCTGCACCTCTGGGACCCAGACAGTGTCATACAACTAACCACCAAAACCTGCCCATAAAGTGAAGTAAGGACTTCTTAATATTCAACTTCTCAGCTACCCATCTTGCATCTTTGCCATCCTCAGTGATATACTGCGTAACCCACCGTAGTAGCTCTAAGCACTGATCGGTATCTTTCATTTTGTTTCTATTCTTCACCATCTCCATGTGGTGATCAAACTCAGCAGTACTAGCTATAAGTGGATGTTCAGCATCAAACAATAACCTGTGGATAGTCTGCTCGAAGATGTCTACTCTGGTACCATGAACCAAAGTGTGAGTCAATGGTGGTTGGTCCCAATATCGCTGCTCATTTGGTGTGATTACTTCAATAGAAGCAGCATATGAAGCATAAAACTCACAGACCAACTCTGGGCTATAACCACAAGAAGGCTTCGTTTTCCACCCAAATCCATAACGATCAAACACTGTCTTAATCTCGGGTAGTGCCTTTAACTCATCTAATCGATATCGGAGCTCCTTAGTGATCCTTCATCTACACACACCCTGCTCAGTCGGCTCTGCATCCCTATCATAAATGTCCTTCCTACCCTAAACATACCACCTCTTGATTTTTCTTCGTACTGCAACTACAGCCCGCTGTCCACCCACCTGTCTCTATGAGAAAGTCGTGGAATCCTGAACACCATTGCTTGAAATAGATGTTGTCTCATCAACCTCACCACTACCACCAAACCCATAATCATCTGCACCCTCAGCAATCTCATCGGTCCCAGGTGCATCAGCCTCATCTTCAGTACCACCGATTGTAAAAGCACCCACCCCCTCTTCTAACTGAGGGAAGGAATCAGATGACTAAATAGGAGTCACCAATAAAGGCTGAATCATTCTTTGGGCTGCATCCTGTACCCTAGTTCGTTATCTTATGGTAGGAGACACAAGAGCAGAATCATCTCTAGCAATCTTATAAACCTCTTTGGACCCACTTTTCTCCGGCTCTGAATGCTCATCTCGTAGCCTTATTGTGAATTCTGGGTTCTTAGTGTGGATTCGCGAAGAGAAACCCATATCTCCACGTTTGGGGTTTTCTTTAGTCGGCATTGTTCGAAGTGGTCAGGTCTTTGGTGGATTTTGGTCGGGTCAGGTATGGGTTTTGGGTTAGGGTTTGGCGAATTAGGGGTGGTGTGAATTTGAAATTTATTACAATTGGGTAGTGAGAATTTATGAATTGGAGTGTTTGGTACTTGGAAAATTTAGTGATTGTAGGATTGGAAGTGTTAATTTGGATGAGTATTGGGAAAGAAATCAGGTATTTGGAATAGAAGGATCGGGTTTAGGGTTTTGGGTTTTGCTGAAATCCATTTTATAAAGGTGTGGGGAGATATACGATTTTGGGTCGGGTTGAATATTGGGTTATTTGAGTTGCTCTGATTCCTACGGCAAAGACCCACGTCACGTGGTTTGACCTACATCATGTGGGTCCCTGTCGTAGATTGGATTCTGCAATCAAAAAATTTTATCTGATTTTCAAGGTACCAACCCATGTCACGTGGTTTGACCTACGTCATGTGGGTCCCTCTCGTGGGTTGGATTCTGTAACTTGATTATGTAGCCTGATTTTCATGGTACCAACCCATATCACGTGGGTTGACCTATGTCATGTGGGTCATCACCGTGGTTTAAGCTGCATACTTTTTATTTCACATCTTTAGTTTCAACTTACGACTGGTATCAATCCTTGGGTTGCCTCCCAAGCAGCATTTGATTTAACGTCGTGGCACGACGTAGCTAGATTGGTTAATCAAACTTCACCAAATAGCCCATGGGTTTCCTCTCATGAAGCGCCTGATTTAACGTCGCGGCATGACCCAACTTACTTGGCTACTCAGACTTCATCAAGACTAAACTCCTCACATGTCCTTATTTCTTTTGTGGTTCCCATATAGTACTTTACACTCTTCCCATTGACCTTGAATCGAACTTTGTCATCACCTTTCAGCTCAATTGCTCCATGCGGGAATACCCTAACCACCGTGAATGGTCCAGACCATTTGGACCTTAATTTTCTAGGAAACAAGAGAAGGCTGGAGTTATAAAGCAATACCAAATCTCCCGGGTGGAACTCTCATCATTCAATCCTTCGAGTATGATATAATTTCATCTTCTCTTTATACAGTGATGAACTTTCATAAGCTCGGAGACAGACAGGAAAATGGCATGATTTACCAAACACCAGCTGATATGGAGATGTACCAATAGGTGTCTTGAATGCAGTTCGATATGCCCATAATGCATCATCCAATCTTTCCCAATCAGTCCTATTGGCATTCACCGTCTTCGCCAAAATAGACGTAATCTCACGATTTGACACCTCAACTTACCAGCTTGTCTGAGGATGGTAAGGTGTTGCCACCTTATGTTTGACACCATATTTTTCAAGCAGGGATTTGAACAGTAGATTATAAAAGTGGGATCCTCCATCACTAATGATAACTTGGGGTGTACCGAATCATAAAAATATGTTCTTTTTCAAGAATGTCGTGACACTTATTCCTTCATTATTGGAAAGTGCTATTTCCTCCACCCACTTAGAAACATAGTCAACAGCTACCAAAATGTATTTTATCCCATGTGAGCTCATAAATGGGCCCATAAAATCAATTCCCTATACGTCAAATAGTTCAAGCTCAAGAATAGTTGTCTTGGGAAGTTCGTGTCTGCACGATATGTTCCCTTGTCTTTGACATTGGTCACAAGCCCGAGCATAGTCATGAGCATCTTTATAGATGGTGGGCCAATAATACCCACATTGTAAGATCTTATGAGCAATCCGTGCACCTCCATGATGACCCAACTGGAGATGAATGATATGTTTCCAAAATACTCATAATCTCGACTTTCAAAATACACCTTCAAATTATGCCATCCGCACACACCCTAAATAAATAAGGCTCATCCCAGAAGAACTTTCTCACCTCATTCATGAATCTTTTCCTCTGCTGATACGACTATCTTTCGGGACTAGATCACTTGCCAAAAAGTTGGCAAAACCTGCAAACCAAGGGATTGATTCTTGTGATGCTGCCAATACTTGCTCATCTGGAAAGGTATCATCAATATCAAGATCATCCCTTAATCTAAGCATGGCTTCCTCCTCAAGGCGTGATAGATGGTATGCAACCTGATTCTCAGTCCCCTTTCAGTCCTTGACCTCAAAATAAAATTCTTGCAATAGAAGTACCCACCGAATCAGTCTTAGCTTGGCGTCCTTCTTTGACATAAGATATCTAAGTGTTGTATGGTCTGTATGCACAATCACTTTCGTACCAATCAAGTAAGATCGAAATTTCTTGAAAGCAAAGACCACTGCCTAATTCTTGCTCGATTACAGTATAATTTTTCTGAGCTGGATTAAGTGCTTTGCTAGCGTAATAAATCGGATGAAGAATCTTCTCACGACTTTGGCAAAGGACTGCACTCAAGGCCACACCGCTAGCATCACACATAACCTCAAATGGCATCATCCAATCTGGCGAAACAATGATAGGGGCTGAAATCAACTTCTCTTTCAGACACTCGAACGCTTTTAGACAAGCCTCATTAAACATAAACTTCACCTCCTTCCCTAAAAGCTTACATAATGGATGTGCAATCTTAGAGAAATCCTTGATAAATCTTCTATAGAACCATGCATGTCCCAAGAAACTTTGAATTCCTTTAACCAAAACAGGTGGAGGTAACTTTCCAATCACCTCTATCTTGGCTTTGTCAACTTCAATACCCTTTTTTGAGATTCGATGCCCCAATACGATACCCTCATTAACCATAAAGTGACATTTTTCCCAATTTAGCACTAAGTTGCACACCTCGCATCTTTGCAACACATTAGAAAGGTGGGCCAAGCAGTCATTAAATGAGTCTCCCACAACAGATAAATCATCCATAAAAACCTCAATAGTGTCTTCCACCATGTCGGAGAAAATGAACATCATGCAACGCTGGAAAATGGTCGGTCCATTACATAAATTGAACGGCATCCTTTTGAACGCGAATGTCCTATATGGACAAGCGAAAGTGGTCTTATCTTAGTCCATGAGAGTAATGAAAATCTTATTATACCCCAAATAACCGTCGAGAAAATAATACCATCCTCTACTAGCAAGACGGTCTAACATCTGATCCATGAAGGGCACAGGAAAGTGATCTTTTTTTGTCTAAGAATTTAGCTTTCGATAATCCATGCAAACTCTCCATCTAGTAACCGGACTCATTAGGATTAATTCATTCTTATCATTTGGAACCACGGTGATCCCTCCCTTCTTTTGCACACACTGAACTGGGATCACCCACTTGCTATCAGTAATGGGGTAAACCACACCCACATTTAACCACTTAATGATTTCTTTCTTCACAACTTCTTGCATAGGTGGGTTCAGACAACGTTGATGCTCGATACTTGGTATGCACTCAGGATCAAGCTGAATTTTATGAGTGCAAATACTGAGTGGAATACCAATAATGTCAGCGATGGACCAACCAATGGCCCTCTAAAACCTTTTCAACACCGAAACAAGAGCCTCTACTTGCCACTCCACAACTTAGCAGAAATAATCACGGGTAAGGTGTTTTTGGCTCCCAAGAATGCATAGCTAAGGTGAGACGGGAGAGCCTTAAGCTCTAAAACTGGAGGCTCCTTAATATAAGAACAAGCCGGTGGGGTCACCTTAGTCTTTAAATTAAGATCAAGTTTCTTAGGAGCATAAGTGTATGATACCCTACCAACGAGTGCACCAACCATCTGATCGTATTCCTCAATATCATCTCTATCAAAATTCATAATCACGGCTGCAAGAGCTTCTACCCCCAACCTTTCTTCAATAGGTACGACAATGACATTCTCATTAACTGTATTTATTACAGAAATCACCCGCATATCTTTCATTTGCTTCATGGAACGGCAAACATTGAAAGTGACATGTTTATCATTCAACCTGAATTTTATCTATCCAGTTTCCATGTCAACCAATGCATGGCCAGTGGAAAGGAATGGTCTTCCCAAGATGATGGGAACCTCAAAATCAACTTCACAATCTAGAATCACAAAGTCAGCCGGGAAGATAAAAGATACAACCTTCACCAAAACATCATACAAAATGCCCACCAGCTTTTTCACAGTTCTATCCACCATAAGGAGTCTCATAGAAGTTAGTTTTGGTTCTTCCAATCCTAACTACTTGAAAAGGGCTAGTGGCATCAAGTTAATACTAGCACCCAAGTCACACAAAGCTTTTGCAAAATTATAGGATCCAATAGTACAAGGAATTGTGAAGGCTCCTGGATCTTCCTTTTTCTCGACAAGTGAGCGAGAAGCAATTGCACTACAATGGTATAAATTATGGCTCAAAACTAACAGTTCTCTTCTTTATCACCAAATCTTTCATGAATTTCACATAACCTAGTATCTGTTCTAAAGCCTCGACAAGAGGAATATTTATCGATAAGTCTTTTAACATTGAGATAAATTTCTGATATTTATGCTCTTCAGCTTTCTTTTTCAACCTTTGAGAAAGGGAAAGGGAGGTCGAGGAATTTGCTTATACACTTGAGGGACCTCCTTTTCCTTCCCGTTATCAGATTTTGCCTTTTTGTCAGCATCATGAGGTGTTTGAACTACATCACCCTTTGAATTCTCTGTTTCTATCTCAGTTTCTACATCAACTATCATCGGCTCATCTTTCTTACCACTATCCAAAGGTATAGATGGGTCAGTCGTGCATTTCCCACTTCTAGTAGTAATGGCCAAACAATGACTATCATTCTTCAGATTCTGGATGGTGTTGCTCGAAAGAGTACCTGGTTGACGCTTGTTCAATGCCACCGATATCTGCCCGAACTATTGCTTCAACTATTTAATGGCAGTCAAATGAGATACTACTTTCTGACTTATTCTCAAAATGCCTGACCTAATCTCCTTCAAGCAACTCTCCTGACTCTCTGACCCTTTAACCAGTTTATTAAGAAGGGTTTCCATTCTTGAATTTCCATAATCAGTATCGCGATTCCCCGGTGGAACATATGCACCACTCTTCTCTTTATAATCATCCTTTCGCCTCCAATTACCATCACGATCTCGCTCTCTATCTCTATAGCCTACTTATTATAATTGTCTCTATAGTAGTTCCGACCTTGATTCCCTTGGTTTGAGCTCCAAGAGTCTTCATTAGACCCTATACCCTTGTCTCTAAAACCCACCACCTCTCAGTCTAAGTACTGAGCCTCCTCATCAGATTTATAATCGTCATGCCTAGGTGTTTTTCCTTGTGCACCTACGACATGCACCTTTTCAGGAACTCCAACCGCAATCTGTTTGGCTAGCAAGCCAATTTCTGTCCTCAACTGTGTTCTTGAGCTACAGATTCATCCAAATCTTGTTGTGATGCCGAGTCTCCAATTTCATACGTCCCAGCAGGTGTATCTGCCTCCCGAGTATGCCATCCTCGGTTAGTCTTAGTGATATGATCTAAAATCTCTAAAACTTGTTCCCACCTCAGACTCATAAATGCTCCACCAGTGATAGTATCTGCTACAGCCTTTGTATTGGAATTTAAAGCCCTGTAGAAGATTTCAAGTAAACTCCTACCACTCATCCTATGATTTGGAACATTCTGCAGCTTCTTCTTAAACCTTAGCCATGTCTCGCAAAGTGCTTCAGAATGTAATTGTCTGAAGTTGTAAATCTCATTCTTTAATTATAGCATCTTGGAGGGTGGGAAAAATCTCTCCAGAAATTAATTTCTCAACTCTTGCCAAGTAGTGATGGAACCTCGTGGTAACTCAGCCAACCAAAAAATCAATTCTCCTGTTAAAGAGAATGGAAATAATCTCAAATGAATAGACTCTTTGTTAACTCCAGGCAAATTATATGAAGTGCATACCCCCACAAAGTTCATCACATGCATATTAGGATAGTCTGTAGGAAGACCGGCGAACACACCTTTCAAGTTTAGCAGGTGAATCATGGCATTTGTAATGTCAAACTTAGTGCCCTGAGGTAACTCTGGTAAAATAATGGCACCAGTCTCAATTGGCTCAAAATAAGCCACATCCTCTTCTTCGGAATCATCATAAATTGGCACATATGGTCTTTGAGGTGGTTTTTACACCCTTAGTTTTCTTTGTCTAACTTCAAGTGCAGCGAGACGTTGTGCTGCTTCTTGCATTCCTTGATGATCTCTATCCGCTTGTCTAAGAGTTGTTTTCCTCGTATTTTCCTCAGCCGTTAATCGAGCAGTGATTTGTTCTATAGTTTCATGACCAACTGGATAAATTGGTTGGTTATGAATATCTCCCGTGGCTACGGGATCTTGAACTCCGTCGATATTCACTATTCTTCGATTAGCTCTCAGTGTTCGTTCTATCTCAGTATCAAGTGGAATTAGGGGATTGCCTTGACTCCTAGTTTTGGGAATACACTAGCGTGTCCTTAAAAGTATAAAAAAAATAAAACCAATCAACTCCAACAAGACAACTAATCAACTCCATAACCGTATTCTCCGGCAACAGCGCCAAAATTTGATGTCACCCAAAATATACCTCCATAAAAGTATAACGTGATTGATGTATCGAATATAGAACCCAAATAGGATGGTATTGATCCCACAGGGAATAGGACGAAAGTCTATCAAATAATAGTCTGAGTGATTGGCAAGTAAGTAAAACTGGGGGATTTTTGTAAGCAAGTAGTAACAGTAACGATTGTTGATTATTAGATTTGTTATCAATATGAGAAATACACTAGGACTATGATCCCCAATGATTCCTTAACTTCACCGGTTACTTGTGCTGGCAAAACAATCTTGTTGCGCTGCATACAAAATCTAACAAGATATGTTCATCCAAATGTCTCTCGACCTTGGTTAGAAAAATTTCACTCTTCTCCTCTCGGTCTCCGAGTGTCGCACTACTAACCTTTGTCTTGGATCTCAAATAACTATCCCTGTTATGGCTCAAGTTATTAGATAAAGGTTGATAGCTTCAAATCTCTATTGTTATTCCTTTTTTCCAATCTCTACCTCTCTCTGGAGCAAGTCTAAAATACATGTGAGTTTCTAACGTTTGCAACCATTAGAAGATCAATTACAATGAAAGAAATAATAATACATACATTCACACGGGTTCAAAATTGCTTTGTACTTAATCCATTTCGTTAATTCCTCATGGTTCACACAACCCTAGTTGATGGGTTTAGCTACTCATGATTGTAAGAACACAAGAAGAATTCAATGATGAAAACATAATTGTAAACTCACAATAAGAAGAAAACTTTGAAATCTCAATATGAATAAAAACCCTAGAATCGATGTTCCAAGATTACAAAATCAAAAATGTGTTTTTTTTATCCTCAAAATAATAAAATAACTAACTAAAAATAATGTAGTGACTAACTCCTAAACATAGGACAATATAGGGATATTTATAGATACAAGGTGAATCCTATCCTAAACAAAATAGGATAACAGAGTAGACACTTTTCCATGGTATAGTGACTTGGTGTCGTGGAACCAAGTCACGTCACATGGGTCCCTGCCGTGAGAATCAGGCTTCTTCACAATCTTCAGGAGTTTGACTCATGGTACAAACCTACGTGACGTAGGTCGACTCATGTGGCATGAGTCCCTGCCGTGAGTCACTCCCTCAGTTTCGACTTGGCTCTTTTCTTCTTCAGATGCTCCATTCCAGTGCTTACTTCTTTCCTTCTTCTCCATTTTGCCTCCATAACCTATTTTCCTGCAAGATAGAACAGAAAACACATCATACCTACCAACTATACCCAAGTTATTGCATATTTTCCTTATTTTAAGCATCGAAAGTGCCAAGAAACTATGGCACATCAGGCGCCAAGAAGCTATTATGGAGGCATGAAATCGCATTCCTTGATCCATTTTAGCAATTTTAGGTATGAAAATTGTAAGGAACCTTCGGGATTCACACTTTTTAGCGTTTTTCTTTATTATATTTGTTCTAGGGTCTTGAGGAAACCCTAAGGGGGTTTTAGAAGGAGGCAATGTTCTAGTTTACAGCTGAAAAGAACAGGTTTTAAAATTAATTAGGAGAGATTGCTCGCGACCCTGCTATACCAACCGGCATACCGCTACCACAGCACCGCTATAGCTACAATGGGGTGACTTTTTTAAAAAAAAAAAAAAAAGTGGGCTTTTGAGCCTTTTATTAAAAAAATAATATTTACAAAGGCCAGGACCAAAGGTGACCTAGCCCAAAAACAAAAAAAACTAAAGCAAGTTCAGACAACAAATCCCTAGCTGAAATTATCAGCCCGCTCCTCAATATTTTCCTACTCCAAATTTGTCTAACCAAAGTCATTAATGGACCTCTTAAAGATTTTTAAAAGAATTTCCATACCTCGTGCCCTTAGGACGTGGTGATTATAGTAATGGTAAAATGGATCATTATAGTATGGGGGCTTAGATTGATATTATTGATGTCTTACATAATTCTTTACTACTGTGTTGCCATGAGATGACTTGTATCATTATCTTTTGGAATTTGAGGTGACTTGAGATCATTTATACCATTATTGAGTTGATTTATTATATGTTGTTGAGCTGGTTATGAGCATGCATACTCATTCATTCATCCATATTCATGGAACAGGTACCACTGAAAAAAACTGATTTTTGAAATAAAATGAGACACTTTATAAATGCCTTAGCCGAGGGATGTTCCGGTAAGATAGATGACTTCTTTCTTTTCCTTGTTATACTTGGACCAAAACTAATCATGCATACCATAATTATACTTATACTAAAAATAAGATTTGCCTACATCAAAACTCAAACAATCAAGGAGTCTTCAATTTCCCCCTTTTTGATGATGGCAAACCTATATCCATTTTTGTGTAAGTCTTAAACTAAACTCAGTTGTTGCACCTACACTTGACCTGCACACTTCTGCACCTACACGTGATTATAACTATGCATACTCTTCCCCTTTTTGACATTATTAAAAATAAAGTAGAAATAATGCAAAGCTTAAGGGACAATTATAATAACTCAATGTCATTGAGGCAACAAAGCCACAAACATAAGAACCACCCACCAAAGAATTTAAGAAATCATCTTAGCAAAACAATATGAATTCACAGTTGAAGCAGAGATCAGGCAGTAATAGAGACATCCAAGTAAGCACAATTTAAGCCACTACTGGTCCAAAACAAAAAAAATTCAAACATTAGTTTCGAAAAGAATTACTCCCTCCGTCCCATTTTATGTAGCCTACTTTGACTGGGCACGGAGCTTAAGAAATAGGAGAAGACTTGATGATGTTTACCAAATTGCCCTTTATTAAAAATGTACTACTACTATCTTTAATTAAGTGGGACCTTATAAGTGGGACCAATAAGGGTAAAAGAGTAATTATGTGTAACACCCCGTACCTTCCCAACCCTACTTGACGTCGTTGAACAATGTTTACTTAGGTGTCGAGAGCCATAAGTATGTATTTTGTAGTGTTATTGATAAGATAATTGATATTGGGCCTAGTACATGTGATTAGACCTTCGTAGGAGGTGTAACACCCCGTACGTTTTCGAACCTAGTTAATTCCCGTAACATTCGTGGAATTATTTGAACATGAGAGATTTGATGAATTATTCATTTATTTGTTGGGGCTTACATGAGTCTTGTTCCATTGGGCCAAAGGAGGCCCAAAGATCATAAGAAAGACTTGGCCCAATGGGGTAAATATGACACATTCTTCCATTTGACTAATCAACCATTGCATTTAATGCCAAGAATGGGATAAGGGAGACTCAAAGGGACTATAAAAGGGCACAAATCAGATTTTTTTTTCATTGTGACACCCATGCCATTTCTAGAATTATCTCCAACATTTCCTTATCTCACACAATCCCTAGACCTTCATCCCTTTGACCAAGATCATCATCTTGCAAGACTTGGTAAGTGTATATTATTATGGTTACATATATTTTATACATGGAATATGGTTTATATCATGTTGGTTATGTTGGTGAAGTGTGAGAAGTTCACTATGTGTAAAACAATTTGTGTTTGCTTAATCGGTGAAGGGTTTTGCCTTGTAAACTTGAACATGGACTTGTGGTCTTGAAGGAAGTGAACTTGGTGGATTCAATATTGACATGTGATATGTTATTATAGTCTTACGTTGTTTTACCCTTGTGTATAATGTTTGGAATTGTTGTTGTAAATTTGGCTATGGATTTGGTGACGTATTGAAAAGAAAGTGAGGTTTTGGTGTTGTTTATGTGTGTTGTGAGAACATGGCTGATGGTTTGCATTCAAGATGATCAAAAATATGTTAAAATAAATTTAGTTATGATCATGGACCATGAACTGCATAAAAAGACCCAAAAGAGACCAATTTGGACCAAAACGGGCATCCGCCCCCGCACACGAGGGCACCTGCGCAGATGCCAACGCAGGTGCCTATGGCATCTGCCAAAGGCCACCTTCGGGCGTATATCAGTCACCTGTGGGTGCAGGTACCTTCGCAGGTCAGCCCCAGGTTAGGTTTTGTATGTTTTCGCATCTATTTGACCCCTGAACGCCCCTATACACTTTTTGGATGTAATTATCAACTTGTGATGTCGTTTTAATGAATTTAAAGGGTTGTATGGAGGCATGTTGGACTATGTTAAGTATATATTGTTGTTCATAAGTTGTTATGAGGCAAGTTGATAGGGTAATTGTGACGGAATGATAATGAGGAAGCGTAAAGGGTAAACGTGGTGTGAAATGTTATTGGTTTAGGATGTCTTGGTCGATGTGTGGTATGTTATGGTGTTGTTGGTATGATAATGCAATGGATTGTACTGTGAAGGACTAAATGATGTTATATAGCAGTCACGTAACTCATTGTGACACTTATACACTTGTAAGGTAGTTGGTTGTTAACATGAGCTTTGTTATGTACTTGTGTTGTAGAGTAACACATAAGGAAGGAGCTGGATTATTATATCCCCATTTAGGCTTTTGTATTCGTAGTGAGACGACAAGGTATGCAAGGTTACTCTTTCCGTATCTTTCTGCAGCATAGAGTACTCACCTTGTTATGGTACTCACTCATGTCCGAAGTTTTCTAAAGCATCCCAGTTCAGGTTGAGATATATTGTTATTCATATGTATCCTATTCTTAGACGAATTATGATTCACTTATCTCTTATTCATTTACTGAAGTTCCAAATGCTCCCATAATGTTGTCACTACTAAAAAGAACTATCTCAAAGAGAGTAAGATGTAAAGAGAATCTATTTATTCTTGAATAGCTTTTCCAATCATGTCATGTTCTAAAGTCTTATAATATTGCGATTATCTTTGTACCAATCTCTCACAAGTGTAGAAGTACCAATCTCATAAGAGTAATGAAGGAAGTAATGTGCGAGTTAATATATCAATCTCTCATAAGTGAATATATCAACCTCTCATAAGTGAATAAATCAATCTCTCCCAAGTAAGAAATGAAGAAAGGTGTGTATATATTATCACCAACCAACAGAGTGGATGTATGTTAACCCACTAATAGAGTGGATGTATGTTAACCCACCAATAGAGTAGATGTATGTTAACCCACCAATAGAGTGGCTGTATGTTATATTATTAACCCACCAATAAGGTGGATGAATATTATTTTACAACCTACTAACCAAGTAGATGAATAAAAATGGTGATGAGCATAGAAGCAAGAAAGAATCTCTTGCATATAAAGAACCTCTTGAATAGAAGAATCTCTGGGAGGCAAGTCTCTTGAGTGAAGGTAACTCTCTGGAATAAAGGGGTATGTGGAGGATAGTATAACTCTCTGGCATAAAGGGGTATGTGGAGGATAGTATATGAATAATAAGGATATGAAAGAATAATCATAAATGGCAATGACAGAACAAATATATATGGTTCCTCACCTACAGAAAGAGAATTTATTCCCATTGACTATTTCTCTTATTTTGACTCCATTGTTGTTGTTTTTATTATGTATGATATAGTTCTTATGAGCCTTACATACTCAGTACATTCTTCGTACTGACCCCCTCGGGGGACTTACCTTACATGTTGCAGGTGCAGGCACTAGTAGACCTCCACAGTAGGTTGACAGTATTTGCGGATCTTTAGTGAGCCCCAGTTGGTTCGAGACTTTCCGAGTCACAGTTGTATAGTTGTTTTGATGTTGTAAATGTTGTACAAAGCGGGGAATTGTCCCAACTTTAGTTGGTCTTGTACATGCATCTGTTAGAGGCTTTTGTAGACGCATATGTGGGTATATGAATGTAAGAGATGTACAATCATTTTGACTTGATGGCCCTAACGGCCAAGTTTCATATATGTATAGATATGGTATATGTTTCCATGTCCATGACTTCCGCATAGTTGCATGAGACATAATGAGATTCATACGAGGATATGCATACGAATGTACATGAGCAAAGATTGGTTCTCTCGGGCCATATCGGCTTCGGGTGCCAGTTCGTCCTGAATGGGATTCGGGGCGTGACATTATGCTTTTAATAAGTTATCAAATAAGAAAATGTGACATTTTTTTTGGGACGGACAAAAGAAAAGTAGGCCACATAAAATGGGATAGAGGGAGTATTTATTTGTCATCAGAACCAGAACAAAAATTGATAAAAGATTAAGGACATCAGGGCTTAAGAGGAAGAGGGAAAAAGATTGGGATTAGGGAGAAGAGTCATTAGTTGTTGGATATTCTCAAAGTGAGTGGTCTACATCTTGATTATCTCAGTCCTGAGAGAATCTAATTGAGCTTGAGAACTAGCCAAGCACTCCTTCAAGACAGCATTTTCTTTTTTCAGCAAGGCAATCTCCTTCTAAGCTGCTTCCAGGTCCAAGAGCATCTGAGTTATGGGACTGGGGCTCTTTTTCCCAACAAGTTTCTCTTCCAAACACTAGCAATACTCCAGGGTAGAGATGGTAAACCTGTCATTTTTGGTGGATGCTATACCTTCTCCAAAGGGTATACCAAAGCTTTTAAACACAATGGAGAGAAGAAACCCATAAGCAAGTCCATGAGGGGTTGTCTTAGGGTTAGTGACCCTCTGCATGTGTTTGATCATCAGAGCTGGAAAATTTTATTTCTCATTCATTTCTAGGGCATTCATGATCCCTATATCCCTGAAACTAGCTTCATACTATCTCCCTCCCCTAAGCAGAATTTTTGTGTTCACTATTTCAAGTAGCAGCTTATGACTAGGAGTCATCTCTCCCTTGTTCACCTTCCTAGGCTTCTTCTTCTCCTTCTCCTGAATGAATTTCCTAGTTAACAGATATCCCCTCATCTATTTTCCAAACATACTACTCTAACCCTTCAGCAAAAACTCCTAAAATTTCTCCCAACTTAATAGGATCGAGCACAATCTCTACACCTCCAACACTAGAACTAATCACCCACCCATCCAAAAATGTCAAATTTACATAGAACTCCACTGCCTCCTTTTTATACAAAATAGATTTTTCTATTTGAAACAAATGTTCCCATCCTAGAACCTCAACTTTTCAAGAAGTTGTAAAATAAAAGGATTGTCAAGTACCTCTTCATCAAAAGTTCTGCCCCTTAGCATGAGTTGAGTGGAGTAGTACCCAACAGGGCCAAGTCTCAAGATTTTGGCATAGTTCTTGTTAATTTTTCCCTTCTTCATAGGAACAACTTCATCTTCCTCAGCCTTCATCTCCTCATCTTCTTCTTCCAACTCAAATGATTCATCATCATCACCAATTTTATTCTTTCCCCGGCCACTCTAGCCCTTTTTCCCTCTGTAGCCTCTTTTACTTTTGCAGTCCTTTTTCTTGTGTTAGGGATTCTAGAAAGGAAGGAGGATGGGTCTTCAGGAACTAATTTTGTCTTAGGCTTGCGAGTAGTCTTAATCATGTGAGTAGACTTTTTCTTGTAGCCAGGAACAAGGTTTGAGACAAGTGGAACATATTTGGGGTTAACAATAATATCCCCATTACTATCAACTTCTTGCTCTGCAGAAGATGATTTAGGGTTATCAGCAGAGGATGCAGTAATAGTTGCCTCCTCATATGTCCAAGAGTAGTTTAGGGAATCAGATTTTTAGACTTGTGGCAATGAGCATTTTGGAGAGGAGTTGAGAGAAGGAATGGGTGAGGGTGATTTGGGTGGAGCAAATGGAAGAGAGGGTGATGAAGATTGTGATATTTATTCCCTTTGAGTAGGTGAACCAGATGAGAAATCCTCATCTTCAGAGTAATCGACAAGAGAGTGGAACTAATATTTAGAAGGTTTTGGAGAAGCCATTAGAGTTAGTTTGAGAGAAGGAAAGTTTTGAAGGAAGATAGAAGATTTGAGAATTTGAGTTTGCAGTACGGGTTTCGTGAAGATGGAGAGTTTTTTAAGGAAAGAGGGAACAATTAGAGGGGTTTTAATGGTTGAAGTGTTGGTTGTCCATTTTGAAAAGAGGGAATAATGATTAAAACGTGCCTTTATTTGATTTTCCGGCTTAGGATTTTGTATCATTTAAGTGTAGAAGGGTTTGTACTAAGTACCAGGTTTTGATGACACACCAACTATTTTCTTTATAAAATACTTAACGTTTGAAAGTTTTGTAAAGGATGCGCATACCTGTCGTAAGGACTAGGTCCTCAAAGTCTTTTCCTTGTCTCATGAGTGAATTTTCATGTTGTGCTAGATTTATATCCTCAATTTCTATGGATGAATCCTTCATGTAGTGGATGTGATCCTATCAAGGAACAAAATCTGAGTTAGTTACCACATGTATTTCTTAAGAGCATTATTTCATACCTTAACTTCTCACTGAGGAAAAACTGTATTCTTCTTCTGTCAGAGTTAATTGATTAACCCAAGGTCCAACCTATTCTTCTCAAAGTGTTCTCTTCCCAATGCATTGGTCAATATATCAGCAATTTGCCCATTAGTTTCATAGGGCACCATCTCAATCAATCCTTTTTTTACACAATCTCTGATAAAGTGATGTCTCACATCAATGTGCTTGGTCCTCTTATGATGAACTGGATTTTTTGCCATGTTGAATACACTTGTATTATCACATAGAATGGGAATGCATCCAAGATTGATACCATAATCACTGAGCAGTTATTTTATCCATAGTAATTAAGATCAACAAGATGCAGCAGCCACATATTCAGCCACAGCAGTTGAAAGTGCTACAGAGTTTTGTTCTTTATTTCCCAGGAGACAAGACAAGGTCCTAAGAAGTGAGCCATTCAAGATGTGCTTTTTCTATCCACCAAATATCCAGCATAGTCAACATCAGCATAGCTAACAAGCTCAAAAACATCTCCAAATGGATACCAAAGAACCAGACCTTGAGGTACCTCAGGATTCTCTATACAGCCTTCAAGTGAGATTCTTTAGGACATGACTAAAATCTAGCACACAATCCCACACTATACACAGTATCAGGCCTACTAGCAGTAAGATACAACAAGGAGCCTATTTGACTCAGCAATAGATACCCCTACCTCATTCTTGTCTAGTTTTGTGGTGGTGGCAATAGGAGTGCTATTTGTTTTGGCTCCATTCATCTCAAACCTTTTCATCAATTCTTTGATGTATTTTTGTTGATGTATAGATGTCTCATCTTTGGTTTGATTTATTTGTAGACCTAAGAAGAAGGTTAATTCTACTGTCAAGCTCATCTCAAACTCACCACTCATTAAAAAGGAGAATTCTTTGCATAGTTCATCATTAGTGGCTCCAAATATTATGTCATCCACATAAATTTGAACAATGAGAAACTTAGATCCCCCTCTCTTTATGAATGATGTATTGTCAATTCTTTCCCTAGTATATCTATTGTCCAAAAGAAAGAAGGACAACCTGACATACCAAGCTCCTGGAGCCTTCTTCATTCCATACAAGGCTTTGTCAAGCTTATACACATGTTCAGGAAATTCAAAATTTCAAATCTTGGTGGTTACTTCACATAGACTTTTTCCATTAGATAACCGTTCAAGAAGGAACTCTTCACATCCATTTGAAATAGTTTGAATCCCATTAAGAAGCAAAGGCAATCAACATTCTTATTACTTCTATCCTAGCAACTGGAGCAAAAGTTTCATCATAGTCGATTCATTCTTCTTGATTGTATCCCTGCACAACCAGTCTAGCCTTGTTTCTTGTTACCACACCTTGATCATCCTACTTGTTTTTGAATACCCACCTAGTCCCAATGATGGTTCTATTTACAAGTTTTAGAACTATGTGCCAGACCTTTCTTCTTTCAAACTGATCAACTCTCTTGCATGGCAATAATCCAATCAGCATCCAACAAAGCTTCCTTGACATTTTTTGGTTCAATCAGTGACAAATAAGCAAAATAAGCACACATGCTTTTCAACTTGTTCCTAGTCTGCATTCAGACTCGAACGGGGATATGATGTTCTCAATGGGACGTGAGCTCTTATGCTTCCAATTTCTATCAACAGTAGGTTGAGAAGATCCTAGTGCATCAAGCTGATAGGAGGAGAGTCTTCTTGAAGAGAAATTCCCCCTAAAGCTGGCATTTTCTCCTAAATCCTACCACTTTATTCAATAGCTGGAGTGACTTCTTTTTGATCTTTTTCATCTTCTAAGTCATGTTCTAGTTCAAACCCTTTATTATCATCACTTGTACAGCTTTTCGGTTCTTCAAAGTTTTCTACATCAAATATAACATAAATTCTTTCTTTCACATAGCCAGTTCTCTTGTTGAAGATTTTTTATGCCTTACTCTGTGAAGAATATCCCAAGAAGATGTCTTCATCACTCTTTGTATCAAACTTTCCCAGTGCATCCTTCCCATTATTATGAACAAGACATTTACATCCAAAGGGACTTAGGTAGGTTAGATTTGGCTTCCTTCCCTTGAGAAGTTCATAAGGAATTTCGTCTATTAATTTTCTAACCATACATCTATTCAGAAGATAGCATACAGTATTCACAACCTCATCCCAAAAACTCTTTGGGAGACCACTTGCTATTAATATTATTCTGGCCATGTCTTCTAAAGATCTATTTTTTCTCTCAACCACACCATTTTGTTGAGGAGTTCTAGGTGTAAAAATATTGTGATCAATACGATGTTCAGCACAAAGGTTTAGGAAATTTGAGTTCTCAAACTCAGTACCATGATCAGACCTTACTCCCACTACTCCAGTGTTCAATTTCTTTTAGACTAGCTTAACAAATATTTGGAACACCTTAAAGATTTCATCCTTGGAACTCAAAGAGAGTGTCCATGTGAACCTTGAATTATCATCAGCAATCATAAACAAATACCTTTTTCCTTCTTTACTAAGAACTCTCATTGGTCCACACAAATCCATGTGCAGTAGTTAAAGTGGTTTGGTAGTGCTCACCATATTTTTGGGTTTGAATGAGGATCTAACATGTTTACCTTTTGCACAAGCATCACACATAAGAGATTCATCCAGTTTTCCTTTTGGTAAACCTATCACCAGATCTTTTAACACCAACTTGTTGATAGTTGAGAAACTTGCATGTCCCAACCTTTTATGCCATAGTAATAAGCAATTGGTCATGGTACTAAGATAGGTCATTTTAGATTCTAGGGGATCCATAATTTCGTCTTTGTACACATTCTTGTGTCTCCTTCCTTTTAGTATAACCCTTCCATTAATGGAGTTTGTCACAATTCAATCAGCAACAGTGAAAATCACATTGTTTCCCTTATCACACATCTGTGATATACTTAGTAAGTTATAATTCAACCTAAGAATATAGTAAAAATTCTCAATAGCATGAGAAACAGATTTTCCTACTCTTCCAACACCAACAATTTCACCAATTTTACCATTTCCAAAAGCAATACTTCCACCTTGATAGTCTTTAAAAGATAGAAAGTTTTATTTATTTCCAGTCTTATGTCTAGAGAAAGCACTGTTAAGGTGTCAAGGTTTGCTTATTTCTCTCTGCTTATCCTGCAATATGTATTTCATAGGTTAGACATAGGCACCCAAATCAACCTGGGTTAGGTCACTTTTTTTGAGACAAAGGGTGAATTAAGTTTCTTTTAACCTAATGAGGAAGATCCCTCTTAATAGATAGGATCCTTTTTAGTTCCTTAGTTGTGTCTATTTATGAACTTGAGATTTCTTTGTTCAACCCTTATTTGTGAAGGACACTATTTTTTGAGATGTCCTTCCTTTCCACAAGCTATACATACCTTATCCATGGACTGATTTGTTTTGCAATATTCATGTCTAAATCCTAGCCCATGCTTATAGGTGGATTGCCTGTTCTGAATGTGAGTGAGAAGGGCAGAGGATTTTGTCCATTTTTGATTAAGTTTTAAATCTATTTTAGATTTGTTCAAGTCTTTCATTAGTGAAGCATTTTTTTCATATGATTCAGAAAGGCTAGCATTGAGTTTTTTAATATCTTCTTCCAAATTTTCTTGAACAATAGTTGCTTGATTCTTTCCTTTTATAGAGAATTCTTTGAGAGAGTTTTTTAGAGATGTATTATCTTCCTCAAGACTTGCATATTCTAATCTTAGAGAAGCATAATCAGTCATTAGATTCTCTTTATCAGAACATGACAAGTGATATGCATCTATGAGGACAGCTGTAAGAGTTTTAAGTTTCCTTTTAGAGTATTTGTGAAGTTTAGGTTTAATCTCAGAAAAGCATACCTTGGTTTTCTCCTATTCAAGATCATTGTCATATTCTGAACCAGCTATGAGTGCAAGAATTTGCTGAGTTGAGTCGTTTGTTTCCAAGTCTTTTTCAGTGTCACACATAGCCATAAGTGTTAGAGCATCGTCTTCCTTTACTTTCATCATGGCCAATAATGATTGATTGTTGGGATCATCCTCATCAGAGTCATCAATTACTTCTCCCATAGCAGCTAATGCCTTTTGAACAGCCAGGTCAGCCTTATGAGAGGTCATTTTTCTATAGGAGGAAGAGTGAGCTTTTTCCTTGGTTCTCTGGGCTTTTTCGTGGCAGTTTTTTTTTGCTTTATTTTCCATAAGGGATAGAATTTGATAAAGTGATCAGGACTTCCACATTTGTGACATACCTGAATTTTCTTTTCTTGGAACTTGGGAGCTCCTCTTTGGAAGTTTTGACCCCTTTTAAACATCCTTTGAAATCTTCTTGTAGCTAGAGCCATGTTCTCTTCCTCATAATCAACAGTCTCCATGGCTTTGAGAGAGATGGTTTTATCCTTCCTTTTGGTCTCTATGTCCTTCTCTTGATTTTTCTTCAGCTCTTAGATAGTAGATTTCTATCTCCAGAGTATCTAGATCCCTAGCTTCTATGATAGCTTCTACCTTATTTTCCCAAGATTCTGGCAACACACTGAGAAGTTTTCTAATAGCTTTTCCAATAGGAATCAATTCACCTAGAGAGTAAATTTCATTTAGAATTGCAATGAACCTTGTGTGAATGTCTTGAATAGTTTCTCCTTCTTTTATTCTAAACAGTTCATATTGCCTGTTCAGGTTGTCTATTTTGGACTTTTTCATAGCAGAAGTTCCTTCATGAGCAGTTTTAAGGGTGTTCTATGTTTGCTTGGCACTTTGACAAGAAGAGATTCTGTTATATTCATCAGGTTCAACTCCACAAATCAAGATCTTCTTTACTTTTGCTGCATTCTGTATGTTTACTTTATCAGGATCAGTCCACTCTAGAGATCAACACTTTCACCAATAATGTGGTTCATCATTCTGTTTTTCCACCATCCATAGTACTTTCTATTAAATAGTAGAGGTCTTGTCTGAGAGAAACCTTCCTGAGCAGTTGGAGGAGCAGCCATAGGATCTTTTTGTTAGCCTTTATTGAAAAGATTGGCTCTGATACCAATTAAAGAAAACTTGTTCCAACAATTTTTTCAGGGACCTGGTCCTTGGCAATATTTAATTTGAGTTATAAAGAAATTGCACAATCAATTTTTATGAAAAACCTCATCTCTCAAGGAGTAACAACCACAACTCAAATCCACTAGCTCAAACAAGGTTTAGCCTTACAACTCAATAATCAAAACCTTAACTTCAACACTAGACTCAAACAGTTAACTATAATTGTTTCAACTACCAACTCTTCAAGAATCAAAACCTACTTCTTGTTACAAAAACCTTACCACACATACTTCGAAACTATCACAATTCTTGATTTTAGAACAATTAACTTAACTCTAAACACCCTTAAGAACAAGACTAAACACTGCCTTCAATGGATGACTTGAACGATTTTGTTGTGATCTCCTATTGCTTGAGAGTAATGCCTTTTCTGCGTATGTAATAGGTGAGTCAAAATCATGTTGCCCTCCTCCTTATATAGATGCTCAAGAGTTGTCCTTTTCAGGTAAGGAATTAATTCAAATAATTCATTTCCTTGTTTATAAAGGACACATAGCCGACTTTCTTCTTTTCCTTGTTATACTTGGACCAAAAGTAATCATGCATATCATAATTAGACTTATACCAAAATTAGGATTTTCCTACAACAATCAAGGAGTCTTCAACTATTAACTCACATAATTGATTAAATGTAGTTAAAGTATCCTTAAATCTGGGGTAATCAGCCGACCAACTCTGTCTAAAAGCTAATTGGTGACCATATACAATTTAAGTTAATAATGCTAATAACCATCAGAAACAATATTTTGTTTTTGAACATCCACGCGGCCAACAAATAATGTTTTTGCTCTTCCATGGAGATGCTATACACGTGATGATATAGATCCATTAAAAAAGTTTCAAATAAAAGTCGATCAAAATGTATTTACAAATTTTTTTCAGGAAAAATTTTATTTATATACAAAAAAGTAAATTATTTACAAGAAAAATAGCCAAGATTTTGTTTATTACTTAAAATAACCATTAGGCCACTTTCTTTCTTCTTTTTTTTTTTCAGTGGTAACCAAAAAAAATCTATTTATTTATTTTTTTGCAACTTTTTAGCCTTTTTTTATAAAACTTTTTTCGTGCAACTTTTTTCATGTATCAATATTGTATAAATTATAAACATGTATATATGATATTCAAATAGTTATGTAGTGTATATGTAATGTATCGATATTGTATAAATAGTTATATAGTGTATATATAATATATCGATATTATATAAATAGTGCACAAACGTGTATCGATATTGTATAAATAGCATATAAACGTTTATCGATATTGTATAAATAGTGTATAAACATGTATCAATATTGTATAAAAGTTATGTAAAGTATCGATATTGTATAAATGGTGTATAAATGTGTATCGATATTGTATAAATTGTATATAAGCGTGTATCGATAGATATCGATATTATATAAATAATTATGTAATGTATATGTAATATATTGATATCGATATTTATTTGACTAGAATGCATTCCAACCTAATAAATAAAAATATAAACAAAAAATAATAAAATAATATAAATATTCCTTTTTATATTAAAGATTTTTTGATTGGTTGTTCAATTGCACTTATCTCTTGCCTTTTGTTTAGTTGTCAGAAAGAGAAAACAATTTATTTTTTTTATAAAAAAAAAAAAAAAAAAAAAAAAAAAAGGCGCAACACAGTTCACGAAGAAGCACTTGTGCAACACAGAAAGCAAAATATGAAGTGCAATTGGCCGGCGCCTATTTTAGGTAAATAGTTTGGCCGACCGGCTACTTTTGTAAATAACATAGGTCGAAAGGCTATTTTAAGTAAATAGTGATAAGTGGGTTATTTTTTGCTTAAAAAAATCAACTCAATGGTCATTTTGTGTAGTTTTTCCTTCTTTTTATGCATTATTATCATGGACAAATAATTTTTGTCCCTTCCTTTTCAGTTTATTTAGAGATATTTTTTTTCATGAACTATTATTGTGGACAAATTATTCTACCACTTTTCTTTGGTAAGATTGCTTTTAACAGATCCTTGTAATACGATCTTTTTCCAGACCTCACACATAGTGAAAGCTTTAATACACCGACTGCCCTTTTCAATTTATTATTTTAAAAAATAACATGACTTTAATTCAACATCTTACTCTTGGCGCTATATGAAATCGTCAGATAAATTATAGATGAAATAAAGGATTATTTAAAGGTTTGTCGAGATGATCTTTATACACAACACATAAATAGGAGCAATTAAGATATTTGACAATAACAACGAATTCAAACTACTCCATCCGTGAATTAAAAATAAGTTACTCCAAAGAAGAAAAGGACAATAACAACGAATTCAAACTACTCCATCCGTGAATTAAAAATAAGTTACTCCAAAGAAGAAAAGAAAACAAAGAATGATAAAAGATAATTATTAAATACCAAATTAAATAAAGGCAAATAAATATTACATCTCAAAATAACGAATAAAGTAAATTGGTAGATCAATAATAAGTAACAAAGGAACTCCTTTGCCTTCGAACTCCTGCTACGGCGTATGCTCAATTTCTATCCTTCAAAAAGACAATAGTGATTCTTAAACTGCAAGGATCATGGTTTCATGAGCATTTGTTAAATTTGAGAACGTTAAAAGATTTATTCTCATAATTTTACTTCTGATCAAACAGCAAAATTAGTCTTTTTCTCATCCTCTACTCCCTTTTCTCGAATTCTTCTTCCTTTTAGCCTACCCCTATACTCAATTGCAAAATTTCTCAGCTTCCGAATTGGAGCCAACGTCTTCATTCTTATATAGTCCAAGTCTCCAAAATATAAGAGGGTTGAGATCTCTCCAGTAATCTTTCCTCTAGTTTTTCTCAATAGGGGTTAGATAGCTGCCACATGTACAGTAAATTTTTTAACAACTTTGAGTTATTTGATCCTACTCAGGGACTAACTGTAGTTAAAGCCACTGATTTATCAACCTTTTCCCTTTGTCCTTTACTTCCATACTACTATGTACTAATCGCACAACGAGGCTCACCACACAAGAAACGGTCAACAATAACACTGAACAGTTGAAACATAACAAAAAGTGATGAGTTTCTGCACCAATCTTTGAAATTTAATCAAAGTTCTTTGGTGGCAGCTTGTTTCATCACTTTGTTAGTAAAGAATGCTCTCCTTGTATTTTCAGTGTCTTTTTTTTTTTCTGTCTATATTCGACATATTCAAAGCAAACCATGCATACATAGAATAGACTATGGGCGTGTTTGGTAGAGAGAATTTATCATGTTCGATTGGTCAAAATTTTTGAAAAGCATTTCTTTAGGAAAATAAATTCCACACGTAGAATTCCACATTGGTTGTTTTCTCTCCACCCTCCAACACTGTAACGAAGGGGAATTGAATTGATATGAAGAACCATAATCACATACATTGAAATAAGAATTCATCATAGAAACAAAAGGAAAATAGAAAAGGGAGGTTCCAGAGTGCAAAAACTTTAGCTAAGAAAATAAAAGACAACTTCATAACATGAGCTCTAATAGATTATGTTCCTCTTCTATATAAAGACATCTTCCCGGGGTCCCAAATGTAATTTGACATCTTTACAAATGGGCCCTCCATTTTGGTTAAATTCATAACAATTCTCCTGCCCTCAATAAGAACCTTGTCCTCAAGGTTCGAGTATAGTCGTACAGAGACCACGGTGTTGTTATGTTCCTCTTTATCAGTGTCAACAACCCAAAGGAAATCTTCAAAAGCTTCATTAGCCAAAGCAACTTCCAATGCTAATCCTTCATTTTGCTTTTCAAACCAGAGGATGCATCCATATCCACCAAGATAAACACCAAAGAGTTCCTTGGAAAGTGAAGATGGCAGAGCCAAATGGCAAACATTAAACACCTGATGGAGCTTCGAGTTGAGACCATTGTTACTAGTTGGATCCAACTCCTCTAAAGCATTCTGTATTGGTGGCATTAGCCCGTGTAGGATCTCTGCAATCCAAGAAGCACTCGAAGGGATAGCCACTTTCAAAACCAACTTACTAGAAATCCAAACGAAAGCATCATTTAAAAGGCATGAGAGCTGCACCCATGTTTTCTCCAGCTAAGAAAGCGCATCGTGCGACCAGTTATATGTGTACATAAATGATGACAAATGATTCCAGGTTCTGGAGTAATTCTCCATAAATATATCTGCTTTGCTTAAATGAAATTCATAATGAGAAACATGGCAATGTGAGTGATGGGTCAAGACATCTTTACTACCATCATCTCATATAAAGGGAACATTGGATCACTGGACTTGGCTGCCAAAAATTCAAATGCATCAGTGCCTACATCTTTCATCACAATGTCACCAAGTTGCTCATGTCCCAGTATATCAATAAACTCATATGTAGCAGGCATACTAATATTTGTACCCCTGGTCAGGTTGATACAATCGGTTTTATGGATATTAAGTATACCAGGATCAAAAGGATGAATTGAAAACTTGATATGAACAACAAAATCTGTTAAAGGAATGAGAAAAAGGTTGCACCCCGAGCCAATTCCTTCCAGCACCCAACACAAAACCAGGTTGCACCTCAAGCCAAGTCCTTCCAGCACCCAACACAAAACCAACTTCCAATGGCGTACATTCATTGCAAAATTCATGTATCTGTTTGATGAATAGCAGAATATTTGATTTAATCCCTTGCACAACCATATCAACATGTAGCACTGTAATTTTTATAATCTCATTTTCCACACAACATGCCACAATATATGCTCCATATGTCACTCGGATAGAGAGACGAGGTAGGTTTTTTACAGCTGCTAACATTGGAAGTATCGTGTCAAGAAGTTTCCTCCACTCTTTCACTAAATCGGGTCCTGTATACCTCTCCCAATACTTGAAAAATTCTGTTGGGCCAATGCTTGACAAGAATTCGCCGTTAGGTACATATACCACCCATGAGTCATAATTTGCACAAGAAATTGACTCAATCAATGCAACTCCAACCTGTGCTAATGAAGTTACTGGAGGACCTCTTGAGCAAGTAAAATGATCTGTGGACAATTCTTCCGTTTCTTGCATACATCCTATAATTCCAGTTTTGCAGATGCTAGGATACGTATTGAAATTCTTCTTGGCAGTTAGCAAGCCAAGCACCACAAACCAAGTGCTACAAGTAAAGCAAATCGCACATGAGCCATACCAGGAGGCAGGTGTTGTATGAATCTTTTCGTTGAAGGCAGCATACACTTGACTTTGGTGAGCGGAAATATTAACATGGTCAAGTCCTATAGCCTTCAACTCGTTGATTATCAAGGGAAGACATTCCTCCATCTGATCTCCATATAGAGCACAAGTATGTGCAAGTTCTTCTACTGTTGTCGCACCTACGGAAACCTGGTGTCCTGGAAAATTTTCCCTACGTGATTGTCAAACTGACCACAATGAGTGCGCTTGAACAAACCATGATAATCCAAAGGATCCAAAAAGCTAGAAGGATAGATATCAACGTGACCCATGACCTACGCAAATTTGGAATTGCTAACAGCTGCTGGCAAAATCTTAGCAAGAAAATATGGTTCAGGTGCATAGAAACTGGTGAGGACCACTCCAAATCCTAGCAAGACCGATTCCCATGTCGCTGGAAACAACCAGAATGGCGTGTGTACTTTCTCAATCCACTCAAATGTAGAGAAGTATGGCATCGTCATACCCTTCCCTTTTGCACTTGTACGAGCACAACAAACACTCCACCAAGGCATATTTGGGGACAATCGAATCCACACAGATGGACACATTCCTAATATGTGAGAAAACCCACAAGATATATCAAACGAATACGACAAGGAATAACTAACCTGCCCAGTATCCACCCACTTGCAGTTGTGTAATCTAGAAGTATATTGAAGTGAATCAACAACTCTATTAGTACCACGAAATTCTGCAAAAATGTCCCTCTCCGGCATTATATTGAACACTTTGCGGATGAACTCCATGTCAAGCCCCACATTTGGTACTAGATATTCATCAAACACCTTGTCCTTGCCTGGTTTTCCATCGGCTAAATCAGATTCTGCTGCGAACGAGAAAATACACTCAAGATTGTTTCTCTGGGAATTTCCATCAAACGCTTGGCCTGCAAGAACCCTTGCTCGATCTCGAAACTCAATTAGCAATATCTCACCAAGCATACTATACCTAATATGCTACACCCTCGAATATAAGTTCATTTTCTGAACCAGGATCAAACGGGAAATGAAGTAACATATGTGGGACAGTCACATTTTTAGGCATCATCCCATGCCTATACAGTCCATTAGATGCAGACATTTGATCGAACAGATTGTAAGCATCTCTAGGTCGATCAGAATGTATACGAAATTCCACCCGACCATTGAAGTAAACAATACCCAAATCAGGTTCTCGAAAGCAAGTTCGGCAGCCTGAATCAAATTTTACTCATGTGACAACAGGAGAAACAGGCAGAACTTTGAAACCCTCTAGTTCTGACAATATATCCCCAACTTTAATAATAAGAGGTTGTGGATCAAGAGCTATTGAGGGTTCATCAACTAAATCAAAGTCCATTTCATTGACACAGACTAACGCAACGCTGTCTGGTTCATCGTCCTGAGTCTCCTCTGTTATTATCTCTGCCAAAGTTGTGGAGTCCGATTGCATCTCTTGAAGCACTAATTCCATGTGACCAAAAGTAGAGAGCATACGGGAGTTTCTTTCTTGCATCTCTATCACTAAATCTTGTATGGTTTTGATGGAAGTGGAGATTTTCTCCAAAACTGCAGGTTGAAAAGTGGGACTCGGTGGTGGAGGTGCAGAAGGTAGAAAGGAAGTGGATACCCAATTTTGTTCTTAGTCTACTTCTGTAGCCCTATTACTATCACCCCATTTCTCATAATATTTGTCTAACTTATATATAAATATTTTTATAATAATATTTTTTTTCTTGAATATCAAACACACAAAAAAAAAAAAAAACTTCACTTATTTTTTCAAAAAACATTTTTCAAGAAAGCATTTTCCTTCGCAGAAAACACACCCTCTATCACTAATCGAGTTATTAGTTGCAGAAGTTTAATTTGCCACTTACAATTGTAAATTTGTAAAAAATATTTATACTGCACAGATTCATGTCAGCGTAAAAAATAAGAGGAAGAGCTATTGGGTCAGGTACAAGGGATAGCAACAATGGTATTAAACTCATGTCTTTAACAACAGTTGGTCCTTGAATTGGGTTAAATAAATCACCACTATAAGAGGCGAAGCTAGAATTTGAAGTTTGTGGGTTCAAAATTTTAAGACAGGATAATAACATTAAAGGTGGAAAAAATATAATGTTGCTAATGAGTTTCGAACCCACAATCAGATAGAATGAAGGGCTCTGCAAGCCATGTTGGTACTGTTGAGCTGTAGGCACTACTTGTATTGTGGGTTCCCACACAATCTATATATATGTTTCTTCTTGATTTTTCAATAGAAATATAGACTGTACCTAGAGTTGTCAAAATGGGCTTGATCCTTGAGGCTTATAATTTTTGAGCCCATTTAAAACTGGGGCTTATAAGCCTAGCCCAAGTCAGCCCACTGGCCCTTGAGGCGGGCTGGCCCGTGAGCAAAAATTATTTTAATTTTAATTTAAGAATTTAAATGAAGATTATGAAAAAAGAAATAAAAATTAAGAATAGTAACTACTGAATAAGTTTAATATCTTACATAATACTTTATTATTTAGCATTAAATCCTAATCACCAAGTATAGATGTTTCATTCATGATTGATATTCAATTTAAACATAAAAAAAGAGAAATTGTGAACAAAAAGAATTAAAAACTATAAATAGTGATTACTGAATAGTTTTAGCTAGTATCTTACATAATATTTTACATATTTAGTGTTAAATCCCTAATACTAGAATTCCTAACCACCAATATAAAAATTGCATTCACTATGTGTCGCGCCCCATTTTTCTCGCGAAAAGCAGGATTCGACGTCACAAACTCTTTTTGGACATGGTTTAAGAGTGAAGAGTCGCCACCTAACGAATTAAGGTGCGTTAGGGCACCATTCTAAACTAATTACGAACTATTTAATTAGTCTACGTCACCAAAAATTCGGGTAAGTGTTCAGGTTACCTAGAAAGGAAGGTGTTAGGCACCTTTCGAGGTCCACAAATGTGGGTTCCGGTCGAACTCATATATTACATGGGGGATTTACGTGATAAGCAAAGGTCAATTATTTTTATTAACTTAATATTGACTAAGTGTTTAAACATGAAAATAATAAATAAACTAAACATGCAACTCAATTATTAGTAATTATCTAAGTGATAAAGTAGTAAAATATATAAACAGACTATTAATCGAATGAGCGAGAAGATAGAAGAGACACAATGATATAACCGAAAGATTCATTTAAATGGTAAGCCTAAACTATCCCAAATAAATAAAATACTCAAAAATAAAGAGAAGCAAAGACGATTTAGAAGACTAGGACAAGGAGGTAATTTTATCATATTCGGATCAGCACCCGGCTTATTAATGGATGACAATGTCGCATATCGTATTGTCGGATTCTGCTTGGGTCAGCTTTCATCATGTCTGATAGTTCTACCCACCCCACCTAATTGGTTATTAAGCCTAAAAGCGTTCTAAAGAAAACGACAAAACTAGTGTTCCCTAAAAATGCCTACCCGTCCCAACTTAATGTCCAAGAAGCGTTGGACGACCCATTTCGAATGAGAATCTAGACGCAAAGACAGTCTTAGGCTTCCTAATTAGACTTGGAGTTTACGTCAAACAAAACAAATAGGACTAGCAACTAGCACATAAAGGTTTCAAGCAAGCCTCTGGGTTAATTAAAGTCAATTAGGGTAATTAGCATGCTTAAAAAGATAATTATTTATTTTACGTAATTGAAACCTATAGACATGATTTCTAAGCGAGGGGTCTTATTCAACGTGTCAAAAATTAAATAAAATGCAAGATGTTAAATTAGGAATGTTGGAGATTAAATTAAGCATGCAGAGAATTTCTTTAAATATACAGAAAATTAACTAAATATGTAGGAGAATTAAAAAATGTTGAAAGTTAATTAAGTCTACTGAAAATTAAATTAATATGCTGAAAATTAATATAAGATGCTGAAGATTAATCAAATATGCCGCAAATTGATTGACAATTGCTGGAAAATAATTTTTAATATGCTGAAAGTTAATTAAAATGCTGAAATTGATGCTGGAAATTAAACTTAAGTGCTACAAATCAATTTAAATATGCTAGAAAATAAACTTAAATGCTAAAAATAGCTTATATGTGCTGAAAATTAATTCAAGAGTGCTGGAAAATAGATTTAAGTGCCGAGAATCAATTTAAATGTGTTGGAAGATAAACTTAAGTGCTGAAAATTAATTTTAGTACCCTGGAAATTATTTTAATTGCTTAAAATTATTATTATATGCTGAAAATTAAATAAACTTGCTGAAAAATGCTTTAACATACTGAATATTATTATTATATACTGGGAATAACATAAACTCGCTGGAAAATTGTTTTAATATGCTGAGATTAATTTAAAAGCGCTGAAATTTGATTTTAAAATGCTGAAAATGTTATTATATGCTGAAATTAATTTAAAAGTGCTGAAATTTGATTTTAAAATGCTGTAAATTGAATTAAGATGTTGAAAATGTTTAATATGCTGAAATTAATTTAAAAGTGCTGAAATTTGATTTTAAAATGCTGGAAATTAAATTAAGATGCTGAAAATTGATTAAATATGCTGAAAATTGAATTAATATACTGGAAATTAATTAACAATTGCTGAGAATTAATTAAATATGCTGAAAAACAGCTTTAATATATGGGAAATTAACTTAAAATGCTGGAAAATAGTTTTAATTTGTTGGAACTAATTAAAATATGCCGAAAAGTAGTTTTAATATGCTGGAAATTAATTTAAATGCTGGAAAATGGTTTAATATGCTAAAAAAATAATAATTTTAATATGCTAGCCATATCAAAGACAGCATCACCCAAAGTAACACAAGATATTTATTCTTAACATGTAGTACACGAACCGACATTAGATATCATACTCCATATGCATAGTAACATGTATAAACAACTTGAGATAAGAAAGATTTAACAGGAAGGATTTCACTTATATCCATAGTAGCTAAACATTCATCAAACATGTGTAGAAATGTTTAAACCCAAGAACCAGAGAGAATTTAGGAAAATGACAAGCAATTTGAACATCACCAAGCAAATCAATTTCTATAGCAGTTATTTCTACACATAATGAATTAGGAGAATGAAAACACATGCGAGTCATGTAGCGTACTGAAAACACATGCGAGTCATGTAGCGTACTGAAAACACATGCGAGTCATGTAGCGTACCTGTTTGCTTCCATTAAAGAATGCTCAGAGCATTCGAAATCAAATATGTATAAACTAAAGCAGGGACTTAAACTATAGAGAGCTACACCTACGAATTGAATTACTTTGATAGAATACTAACCAGTAAATAGCAAAAGCAATAAGATAAATCAAAAACCAGCCTTTCCTTCCCCCGCAATATGAGAGCTAAAAAAATGTAAACCGAGAGGAGAGTAATAATAGCCAAAGTGTGTAAAAAGTGTGAGTCTCCATCTAAGAAACTTCTAGTAAACAACACTTTTAACAATTTGTCAATAATAAGCCGATGGAGAAGACCACACTGATAGGAGTGTGGACGAAAGTATGGGTGTCATGTTTGTGTAGAAGAAAAGTGGGAGTGTCAATAATAAAAAACAATGTCTCATTCAAATGAGAGAATGCAATATTTATAATGAGAGAGATCAAGAATTAAAAATGGTAGAGAAATAATTTATAGCAAGTATTTAGAATTAGGAAAAGAATAAAAAATTGATTTGGAAAGATTTTTTTTATTTTTTGGAGATCATGTCATGATTTGGGAAGATTTTTGAGAATAATAATATTCTTCTACCTAAAGAAAAGATTTTAGAAGGATTTTATGGATATGGGAAGATTTGAATAAAATTTGAATTTGAAATTTGAGCTCAATATATATTTGAGTCTAAATAAATTCTACTAAAAATATATAACAAGAATAGTTGTTCAAATACAACAACATACCCAGTATATTCCCACCAAGTGGGGTCTGGGGAGGGTAAGTGTACGCAGTCCATACCACTACCTCAGATGTGAGATAGAGAGGTTGTTTCCGATAGACCCCCAGCTCAAGATAAAACAATCTAGAAAAGGAATAGTAAAAGGACAAGGTACAATAGAAATTATCACACCCAATAATACCATAAACACAACTCACCAAGTAATATAACAAACAATGCAACAGTCTGAAATAATACTAGTACTAAAGCCACTAACACGGATAACAAAGTCCTCCTACCTACTAGCACTGACGCACTCGTTCCTACTATCCTTCTACCCTAATCCGCCTCCTCCACACCTTTCTATCTAGGGTCATGTCCTCGGTAAGCTGAAGCTGCTCCATGTCATGTCTAATCACCTCCCTCCAATATTTCTTCAGTCTACCTCTACCTCGCCTGAATCCATCCCTAGCCAACCTCTCACACCTCCGCACTGGGGCATCCGTGCCCCTCCTCATCACATGTCTAAACCATCTCAACCTCGCTTCCCTCATCTTGGCTTCCACCGAAGCCACTACCACCTTATCTCGAATAACCTCATTTCTAATCCTATCTTTCCTAGTACACCCATACATCCACCGTAGCATTCTCATCTCCGCCACCTTCATCTTTTGGATGTGAGCTTTCTTGACTGGCCAACACTCCTCCCCATACAACATAGCAGGTCTAACCACCATTCTGTAGAACTTGCCTTTGAGTTTAGGAGGTACCTTTTTGTCACACAAGACTCCAGAAGCGAGCCTCCATTTCATCCACTCTATCCCAATCCGATGAGTGACATCCTCGTCAATCTCTCCATTCTCCTGAATCATAGACCCCAAATACTTGAAACTATCTCTCTTTTGGATGGAATGAGTATCAAGCTTTACAACCACATAAGACTCATGTGACACCTCGCTGAACTTACACTCCAAATATTACGTCTTGGACCTACTCAACGGTGGCAAGAATTCCATAACCAATATAAAAGCTCAAGACAAGTTGCACATAATAGAATATATATCGGGATCAGAAAAAAAATGCAAAAACATAACTAAAGCATCATATAATAGGCCTTCAGGCCCTGACCCTGCCAACAATAAATAAGGAAAGAAATTAGGCAGCATAGAGTCTAAGTTAAAGGAGCAAGAGACTAACTAATCCAAAAAGGTGAACTTTTCCAGCGCAAAATTTAGATATTCCTCAGCTAAACATAGTATGTAATAGTATCAAAAGGCTTAACATGATAATACTCACAGCTCCACAATTAAGCATTTTCCAACAATGAACACAAACTAAACATCATAAATCCCAGAAAAGGCAATCTTTCCCCACACAATACTTTTATGTTTTTTCCTTTTCCTGCGAGAATTTCCCATGGTTATATCTCTCTACATGATCCAACCAGTCAACAAGATCATGAAATAGCCTGTCTGCAAAAAGTTTGGCATACAACTGAAAAGACCACCAATAAATCAGAAAAATTGGGTTACACAAGGGAAAGATGGGAACTGAACTATCACTTGACACCTCAATTTATAACAAATATATCATGAAGCACGCTCAGCAAGAACCAGAAGTTAAAATAGAAATCAGTAATCAAACAGGCTGAACTCTGAGAGGAGTTCAATATATCATATTAACCAACTAAGCCTCACTCTAGTTAGGGCCAATTTTGTGAATACTTTCAATCCATTTGGTCCCATTTCATACAAATACGAAGCTCACAATATCCACATATCCAAAAATTTACTCAGACATATACTCAAGAAATCGCACTGAAACCATGTTCGTGCTAAATTCAAAACCTACTCCACGAACACCATTATATGCATGAAACCAACAAAAAAAGGAATATCTTCTATCAGCTATTTCATGTAGAAACATAACAAACTCCTAAATTTTATAGACAATTAATAAAACAAACAACAACATACCCAGTGTAATCCCACAAGTAGAGAGGGTAGTGCATACTCAGACCTAACACCTACCATGAAAGGTAGAGAGCCTATTTCCGACAGACCCTCGGCTCAAGAGAAAGCATAAAAAAACAGTTCAAGAAAAAGGACGAAGCCATAGTAAAATACTAAAAACATGACAAAGCATTGTTAAAAGGAACACTAACTACAACAAAATAGGACAATAATCAAGTACAAGAAACAATAAATCGAAAGAACTCAAATATACCCGATATTTCAACTACTTTAGTCGCATCAACCTTTACACCCCTATACCCCATAGCATCAACCTCATCCTCTTCAACCCCAACTGAATACTTACTCTTGGTTGCAGTATTTGCGCATCTAAACCTAATAGACTCCTCCTTCACATCATCTTCAACCACCCTCCCAGTTATTTTCCCCTTGTTGTTACAAGACCTCAAAGGCCAGAACACATTGCCAACAGAAGAAGCCAACTCATCATCTTCATCAATTTCCAGTGTAGCAAGTCCAGAAGCAGAAACCCTAGTGCCACAGATTTCACAGCTTATACTGTTATAGGGGTTCATAAAGGTACAAGCTCTACATGGCCATTTGGGTTTTGGGTATGATGATGATGATGAGATTTATAATGGTGGGTCAGATGAGCAGATTTGGCAAGATGATTTTTGTGATGGAGGGTTCAAGAATGTGCATCTTAAACATGACCAAGACATGATGGCGTACCGTACACAAAGGGTTTTTTGAAAGGTTTTGTTGGTTGAAAGAAGAAATGGTTTCAAATACTAAGTATAAAAGAGTAAGTAAATAAAATTCTTTTGCAAGTGAAGATTAATAATAATAATAATAATAATAATAATAATAATATTAATAATAATTGTCACGCCTCAAATCCTATTGGGGTAGACAGGCACCCGTAGCCGTAAGGCTCGAGAGAACCAACCTATGATCATGTACATTCATAGCATGCCATTAAGTGAATAAAAATTCTGCCACTTGCATATATAATATATCGAGGACGGAAGTCATGTAAAGATGTTCAAAACAGATAGGAGACTTGGTTGTTGGGGCCATAACGTCTAAAAGGTAAGACACTTCTACGTTTGAATTTACAAGGTCTACAAAGCCTCTAAAAGATATATAATCATGACTAAGGTCGGGACAAGTCTCTGCCTTATACAACTACTACACAGTACCAAAAATATATACAAATGACTCGGAAAGCCCCGAATCAACCTAGAGCTCACCAATAGCCTGCGGATGACTCGAACCCTACTGTGAAGGTCTACTAGCTCCTGTGCCTGCAGCAGGTAAGGTAGGTCCCCCAAGGGACGTCAGTACGAAAGAATGTATTGAGTATGTAAGGCTATAAGTAACTGTATGAAATATAGGAACTCAAATGGAATCAAATACAAGTGAATAGATAATATTGATATACCACCGTACTGTATATGTGGAACCATGTACATTACATTCATTTCTTCCCTTTTACCTTTATATCAATATACATCATACAATGCCCAGGACCAACTGATCAGTGGTAAATAACATTGGGATAGGCTCGAGCTAGGCTTATGCCCCCAGAGCTACCACCCATATATCAATAAATCAGGTTCGGCTCGAGCTAGGTTTTCACCCCCAGATCTACCCCTCTGCATCCAATAATCAATCGGGATCGACTCGAGCTAGGCTTTCACCCCCAGAGCTACCACCCGTACTCAATCAAATATGTATTACTTCACTTTTTAATTTTTGTGAGATTGTTACATCGGTGGTCATAACATTATTGGAGCTTTGGAACAATAGTCAACAAATAAGAGACATGTAAATAACAATTACTAACAAATTTGAAATGAGATACTTGAAAACATTTTGGAGTGGAAACAAGTTCGGTCACGGTATGAACAGTAGGTGTTGCCAAATGATACGAAAAAGAGTAACCTTACATACCTTATCTTCCCAACAAGTGACTACAACAATTCAGCTCTTCCTTAAAGCGTTACTCTACAATATGAATATATAATGGAGCTCACATTAAAAACCAATTACATTACAAGTTCACAAGGCGATAATTAGCTACTTGACGGGAAGTAAAAACTGTCCAACATCCCAAACTCATGGTATATCATTCCACCTTCCTTTATACTGCCATATAACTTCATTCCACCGTCCTATACCATAACTTACTGCCTTACCAAGACAACACCACCAAAACAGTCCACAAACTAACATAGACGTCACAAACCGACAAGATTTCCCACCAAGTGCATACTTCACATTTTTACCTCAATGCAACTCCACATATTTATTCCATCAAGTCACATAAATACATTCCACAACAATATACCAAAAACAGTCCACACAGTTTCAGAATTCACTTTAACATAACAAGAAAGTATTCTCTTTTCACTACGTCAAACGTTCTATGCACAATTACGTATAAATATTTTCACAAGTTATACACAAGGAGTAACAAATTAGGTACAGCACCACACTTAAATATACTGAAATTTCATCCATATAATTCATTTCCTTCAAGACCTTAAGTCCCCTTTCAAGTTTAAACCACATAGAGGGCAAATCCTTTACCGATTTAGTAAAAGTGGATTGTTTCACAATAAGTGGACTGCTCAACACTTTTTAAACATAACCAACATGATATACACAACCTCTTATGCATATAATATATTAATCTATAAGGGTAAACACTTACAAAGGCTTGCAAGTGGAAGATTTGTCCAAAAATCCTTATAGAAAATTAGGGTGGCTAGGGTTTTTGAGAGAGGAGAAATGTTGATTGAAAATATGATTTTTTACAAGTGTATTGTGTTGAAAATGAGCTGAATTTCAGCCTTAAATATTCCCTCTTAACCCTCTCTCTCAAGTCTATCCTTGTCCAAATTTTTGGTCAAAAAGTCCAAGTATAATGATGTGTAGACTTGGTCCATTTTTAATGGATCATCTCCCTTTTGGGGCCCATGTCTTTTTACTTAATTTTGGGCCTCAATTAGGTCCATAAACATAATATTAATTCAGCCCAAAAAATTTAGTGGGTAATACACCAACTATCTAAAGTTTAAATAATTTCAAAAATGTTAAGGTAGTCAAATAAATTCGAAAATGTACGGGGTGTTACAATAATAGGCTATGCATTTGGTGAAACACAAAAATACAAATTTAAAAATACTTGCTTAAATAAATTAACAAAGTTATGTAAGACATAATTAATAGATTATAAGTATATTATACAAAATTATCGATAATAAATAAAATATAATAAAAATAAAAAATTAAATATTTTTAAAATCATGAATGCGAAACGTAGGAATTTATTTAATACTAAAAAAAATAATTAAAGAAATATCAGTATCCAAACAAATAATTTGTAAAATAGTAGCCTGTAAGGAATATAGGGAGGTTAAAATTGGTGTCAACAGCTGCCCCTTCGTTGTTCGGGAATGATAGAAGAATTGTAGAGCAACGAACGTTGACATAGTAGCCAATTTTGTCCGACCGAGAAAACGGTTTATTGGAATCAAAAAGCCAAGGGAGTTGTTAAAATGATGTGGCCGAGACTTTGATTTTGAGTCGCCTACATATCTCGAATTTATGAGAATCAGGCCATGTATAGTTCTAGATTTAGGAACAAATAAGGTTTTTTTTAAAGAAATTGAAGGATTTGAGTAAGATAGCACGAGTCGACAATATTAGAGTATAAGTAATGTAAAAGATGGAGCGCGAATATGAGTTAGATCATGTTGCGAGATATAAGGATAAATTATTTAGTCGTCTCGTATTTGTCGAGAAACTCAGTAGTAGCTCATTTTAATGTCCGGTCGAGAGCCCAATAAAGCTTCTTTTAAGGTTCGGTGAGGAACCCAATTTCGTTTTAAGGTCCGTTTGAGAAACCCAATGCCGTTTTAAGGTCCGTTTGAGGAAGCCAATGTCATTTTATTGTCTGTTTGAGGAACCCAATTCTATTTTAAGGTCCGTTTGAGGAACCCAATGTCGTTTTAAGGTCCTGCGGGGAACCCAACGCCGTTTTAAGGTCCTGCGGGGAACCCAATGCCGTTTTAAGGTCCTGCGAGGAACCCAATGCCGTTTTAAGGTCCTGAGGGGGAACCCAATGTCGTTTTAAGGTCTGTTTGAGGAACCCAATGTCGTTTTAAGGTCCGTTTAAGGAACCCAATGCTAAGTTGATGCCAAAATGTTAATGCAATGTATTGTCAATTTTAATGTCGTCAAAGTTAAAGAGATAGAGAGACTTAGATTCTTTTCCAGATTGAGGATGTAGTTTGGGTTTCCTTTGATGATATTGCAAGGCAGTGGCTACATTTGTACCTGCTATCTGCACTCAAAGAAAAATTATAAGTCAAAAAGTAAGGTTGACTCGTACCATGCTTGTCTTGGCTCCTCGTCATTGTTTTGATTTCAGAGATTGAGGCTTGTATTCTTTATGGTGAAATTTTTTAGAGCTTCTTAAAAATTTCTGCCCCAATTTAGAATAAAAGATGCATTTCACACATCCTTGTGAATTGACATACTGCTTCTTTGTGGAATTTTTGAGGTTTCCTCAAAAATTCTGCCCCAGTTTTTACTTTTGGAGTCTTATATTCCTGCTTCACTCAAAAAAAGATATTAGTTCAAAAGAAATGGTTGTCTTACATTTGAACATCGTGATCTCAATTCGAATCTGTCTTTATATGCTCAAGAGTCGGGCCTGTTAGCCTGATATTTCAGATTTGAATTTGAGAGAAGTGTTTGAATTGGATATGGAGGGAAAAAAAGAAATTTTTATTAGATTAAGACCGGGCCCAATAATAGGCTGCCTACGTATCCAAATGGAAATCAGATCAAATGTAGTTCATGAGTACAAAGGAAGGTAAAGAAAATAGAAAATTTATTGGCTGTAGGGAGGACGAATGGAGAGTGGTGACGATCTTAACCCTATCACTTCATGTGACATGCTTTGCACTTTTTCCGCGAACTTCTTGGAAATATTTTTGTTGGATCACCTTGAACTATGATTTCGCCTGCAGTGATGGGGTCGTAGATGTTGCTTATTGGGCCTCGCTACACTTTTATCTCCCCCTTTTCAATCAGATTCTGAATTTTGTACCTTAGTGCTGAACACTCTTCAATATCATGGCCTTGTATATTTGAGTGATAAGCACAATTTTTGGATGGGTCAAAGTTAGAAGATGGATACTTAGGAATCCATCCCCTTCTTAGTTGCACAATACCTTGGGCCCTCAATATTTCAAATATGCTCGCCAATGGCTCAGTCAAAGGAGTAAAAGTACGAGGCCTCATTCTTTTTGGTTGAGAAAAATCACCTTGTATCGGATAAGACTGATGTTGAAAGTTGGATTGTGTATGACAAACCTCATTTTGATAACCTCGCTGGAAAGAGTAGGGTTGGATCTGATAAGCCTCATGTTGTGAATCTTTTGAGTCATAAGGTTCGAGATGCTCATGACGGGAATCAAACACAACAAGGACTTCTTCATTATTCTGATAGCATTGTGTCTGAGGTGATAAATCCTCTTCCCCTTCCTCGGATGGACTCTTTGGTGCTTGGAAAGTGGTTGGCATTGCAGACACATCAATAATTCTCCTTGTTCGGATACCATATTCTAACTTTTTTTCTATTGAAATCAAACTCTCGAAACTATGATTGCTCAAGAAGCATAATTTTTGGTAGTATATTCCATCTAGCGACTTGATGAAAGTTTAGACCAACTCTTCTTTAGGAACAGAAGGACGTATCTTAGAATCTTCCAGTCTCCATCGAATTGCATATTCCTCAAAAGATTCATCAGTCATTCTCTTTACTTTGAGCAAATCCCACATGGTTGGATCAACTTAATGTTAAACTTATATTGCCCCACGAAGTCTTGTGCCATGTCTTTCCATGTACGCCAATTGTCAGAGTCTTGTTTGGCGAACCAGGTGAGTGCTATCCCTGACAAACTTTGAATAAATAATCTCATTAGAAGAGCCTCATTATGCCCTATGCCAATTAATCTACCACAATAATTCTTTAGATGTGTGATTAGATCTCTATGCCCATCAAGCATGTTGAACTTTGGGACTTTGTATTCTGGAGGCAAACCAACCCTTAAGTCATGAATACCTCTGGAGCGTAGACATTCGTCCAACCTCTTTTCTAAGTCATGGAACTTTTGCTGCCGTGCATCTAAATCGATTCCATCACTTTCCAGAGTGGTATGTGCTGAAGGCAACTGTAGAGAGGGTGTGCGAGTAAGGCGGGAATAAGGAGATACAGTCCAGACAGGGGTTTGCATTGGACGAGAAGGAAGAAGGATGTTTTCGGATATTGAGCATATTTGCAGATTTTCAGTCGAGTCGATGTTCAAATGCTAGACAACCTTTAAACGACATAAATAAATCAAAAAAACAAAAAAAAGAATCAGTGTACCCAATAAGAAAAGAGATAATATGAAAATATGAGTCATCTTGTAAAAGAGGACTTTAGGACGAATGGGTGGGCTAGAACTTAAACTTAAGAAGTGAATCGATGTCAAAAGGTAGAAAATAGGTTCTAAGCAAGACCTAAATACTACGCTGATTAAATGAACTAATAAATAGTGATAAGATATTTAAAAGATAGGCATAAAATATTTAAAGGTATTTTATTTTCAAAAAGCAGGAGGGTGAAAAATTTGAAAAGTTTCTAAATAGTAAACTTGACTGAGACATTTAGTTTGAAACATTTGAGAATTTAAAAGATCGTGAAAATCATTTGAATAGCCTCAAAAATATTCAAGTTTTCGCCCTTATGACATTATGGAAAGGTGAAGAAAGGGAGAATATAAGATTTGATAGAAAAATTATTTGAATGATAAAGATTGTTTCACACTTTTAAAAGACGGGGATATTTTATAAAGAATGGAAAAAGGAGGACCGCATCCTTATAAAGGATTGCCTACGTATCTTGTTGGACAAGAATCAGGTCAGACGTAGTTCAAAATATGATATTTATAAAACTTCGAATAGTGGATGAAAATGTATGATGGATAAAATACTTAAGGAGAGCAGTCAAGTAAAAATATAAGAAAAATTTAAAGAAATAACAAATTAGGCATATGCACATAAATTATGAAAACGTTCTTTTCGAGATTAGGAAAGCGTTCTTTTCGAGATTATGGAATCTCTTAGAACTTAGGCAAGGTTTTCTTAACAAGGTATCCGAGGCTTTGAGGTGCATATTCCTTAGTAAAGGAATAAACGGTTAGGATCTAGGAATAAAAGTGGTTTTTTGACATGGTTCCCTCAAGCGGACAACTTGAGAGTGGGAAAGCTCATGACTGTCGATGCACCGCTGATCGATCGATTCACGAGACGTTTCCCATAAGGTGTTTTAGAATATGAACGTCCATGCAACCACGCAATCGTTCTTAAAAAAAGTAAAAGATGCTCCAAGTGGAGGAATATATATGAGCGGAATGTCAGTTATACATAAAGCAGTAACATATAGCATATAATGAAAAGCAATAACATATTGAACGATATATATAAAAAAAATGGTAAAAAATAAGGAAAGTAAATAAATTCGCAGTTAAAATAATATCAGAAAAATAAGAACAACATATAGACAAGCAAAAGGGAAATAGATGAACGTGAATAAATATAGACATTGTTTAGACAAACAAATAGAGAAAAATGGAAGGAGATTAACATGGAAGCAAATAATTAATTTAACACACAAATAAAGTTAAAAAATCCCACATAATATACAAATTCGTAATGGTTAGAACCTAAGTATCCCCAGCAGAGTCGCCATGCTGTCGCGCCCCATTTTTCTGGCGAGAAGCGGGATTCGACATGACAAACTCTTTTTGGACATGGTTTAAGAGTGAAGAGTCTCCACCTAACGAATTAAGGTGCGTTAGGGCACCATTCTAAACTAATTATGAACTATTTAATTAGTCTACGTCACCAAAAATTCGGGTAAACGTTCAGGTTACCTCGAAAGGAAGGTGTTAGGCACCTTTCGAGGTTCACAAATGTGGGTTCCGGTCGAACTCATATATTACGTGGGGGATTTACGTGATAAGCAAAGGTCAATTATTGTTATTAACTTAATTTTGACTAAGTGTTTAAACATGAAAATAATAAATAAACTAAACATGCAACTCAATTATTAGTAATTATCTAAGTGATAAAATAGTAAAATATATAAACAGACTGTTAATTGAATGAGCGAGAAGATAGAAGAGACACAATGATATAACCGAAAGATTCATTTAAATGGTAATCATAAACTATCCCAAATAAATAAAATACTCAAAAATAAAGAGAAGCAAAGACGATTTAGAAGACTAGGACAAGGAGTTAATTTTATCATATTCGGATCAGCGTCCGACTTATTAACGGATGACAATGTCGCATATCGTATTGTCGGATTCTGCTCGGGTCAACTTTCATCATGTCCGATAGTTCTACCCACCCCACCTAATTGATTATTAAGCCTAAAAGTGTTCTAAAGAAAACGACAAAACTAGCATTCTCTAAAAATGCCTACCCGTCCCAACTTAATGTCCAATTGGCGTTGGATGATCTATTTTGGATGAGGATCTAGACGCAAAGACAGTCTTAGGCTTCCTAATTAGACTCGGGGTTTACGTCAAACAAAACAAATAGTACTAGCAACTAGCACGTAAATGTTTCAAGCAAGCTTCTTGGTTAATTAAAGTCGATTAGGGTGATTAGCATGCTTAAAAAGATAATTATTTATTTTACGTAATTGAAACCTATAGACATGATTTCTAAGCGAGGGGTCTTATTCAACGTGTCAAAAATTAAATAAAATGCAAGATGTTAAATTAGGAATGCTGGAGATTAAATTAAGCATGCAGAGAATTTCTTTAAATACGCAGAAAATTAACTAAATATGTAGGAGAACTAAAAAATGCTGAAAGTTAATCAAGTATACTGAAAATTAAATTAATATGCTTAAAATAGCTTTTAATATGCTGAAAAATTAATATAAGATGCTGGAGATTAATCAAATATGCCGAAAATTGATTGACAATTGCTGGAAAATAATTTTTAATATGCTGGAAGTTAATTAAAATGCTGAATTTGAGTTAAGATGCTGGAAATTAAACTTAAGTGCTACAAATCAATTTAAATGTGCTAGAAAATAAACTTAAATGCTGAAAATAGCTTATATGTGCTGAAAATTAATTCAAGAGTGCAGGAAAATAGATTTAAGTACCGAAAATCAATTTAAATGTGTTGGAAGATAAACTTAAGTGCTGAAAATTAATTTTAGTATGCTGGAAATTATTTTAATTGCTAAATATTGTTATTATATGCTGAAAATTAAATAAACTTGCTGAAAAATGCTTTAACATGATGAATATTATTATTATATACTGGAAATAACATAAAGTTGCTGGAAAATTATTTTAATATGCTGAAATTAATTTAAAAGCGCTGAAATTTGATTTTAAAATCCTGGAAATTGAATTAAGATGCTGAAAATGTTTTAATATGTTGAAATAAATTTAAAAGTGCTGAAATTTGATTTTAAAATGATGTAAATTGAATTAAGATGTTGAAAATGTTTAATATGCTGAAATTAATTTAAAAGTGCTGAAATTTGATTTTAAAATGCTGGAAATTGAATTAAGATGCTGAAAATTGATTAAATATGCTGAAAATTGAATTAATATACTGGAAATTAATTAACAATTGCTGAGAATTAATTAAATATGCTGCAAAATAGCTTTAATATATGGGCAATCAACTTAAAATGCTGGAAAATAGTTTTAATTTGTTGGAACTAATTAAAATATGCCGAAAAGTAGTTTTAATATGCTGGAAATTAATTTAAATGCTGGAAAATGGTTTAATATGCTAAAAAAAAAATAATTTTAATATGCTAGCCATATCAAAGACAACATCACCCAAAGTAACACAAGATATTTATTCTTAACATGCAATACACGAACCGATACTAGATATCATACTCCATATGCATAGTAACATGTATAAACAACTTGAGATAAGAAAGATTTAACAGGAAGGATTTCACTTATATCCATAGTATCTAAACATTCATCAAACATGTGTAGAAATGTTTAAACCCAAGAACCAGAGAGAATTTAGGAAAATGACAAGCAATTTGAACATCATCAAGCAAAGCAATTTCTATAGCAGTTATTTCTACACATAACGAATTAGGAGAATGAAAACACATGCGAGTCATGTAGCGTACCTGTTTGCTTCCATTAAAGAATGCTCAGAGCATTCGAAATCAAATATGTATAAACTAAAGCAGGGACTTAAGCTATAGAGAGCTACACCTACGAATTGAATTACTTTGATAGAATACTAACCAGTAAATAACAAAAGCAATAAGATAAATCAAAAACCAGCCTTTCCTTCCCCCACAATATGAGAGCTAAAAAAATGTAAACCGAGAGGAGAGTAATGATAGCCAAAGCGTATAAAAAGTGTGAGTCTCCATCTAAGAAACTTCTATTAAACAACACTTTTAACAATTTGTCAATAATAAGCCGATGGAGAAGACCACACTGATAGGAGTGTGGACAAAAATATGTGTGTCATGTTTGTGTAGAAGAAAAGTGGGAGTGTCAATAGTAAAAAACAATGTCTCGTTGAAATGAGAGAATGCAATATTTATAATGAGAGAGATTAAGAATTAAAAGTGGTAGAGAAATAATTTATAACAAGTATTTAGAATTAGGAAAAGAATAAAAAATTGATTTGTAAAGATTTTTTTTATTTTTTATTTATTTATTTTTTGGAGATCATGTCATGATTTGGGAAGATTTTTGAGAATAATAATATTCTTCTACCTAAAGAAAAGATTTTAGAAGGATTTTATGGATATGGGAAGATTTGAATAAAATCTAAATTTGAAATTTGGGCTCAATATATATTTGAGTCTAAATAAATTCTACTAAAAATATATAACAAGAATAGTTGTTCAAATACTAAGTATAAAAGAGATAATAAGATAAAAGAGTAAGTAAATAAAATTTCTTTACAAGTGAAGATTAATAATAATAATAATAATAATAATAATAATAATAATAATAATAATAATAATAATAATAATAATAATAATAATAATAATAATAATAATAATAATAATAATAATAATAATAATAATAATAATAATAATAATAATAATAATAATAATAATAATAATAATAATAATAATAATAATAATAATAATAATAATAATAATAATAATAATAATAATAATAATAATAATAATAATAATAATAATAATAATAATAATAATAATAATAATAATAATAATAATAATAATAATAATAATAATAATAATAATAATAATAATAATAATAATAATAATAATAATAATAATAATAATAATAATAATAATAATAATAATAATAATAATAATAATAATAATAATAATAATAATAATAATAATAATAATAATAATAATAATAATAATAATAATAATAATAATAATAATAATAATAATAATAATAATAATAATAATAATAATAATAATAATAATAATAATAATAATAATAATAATAATAATAATAGGCTATGCATTTGGTGAAACACAAAAATACGAATTTAAAAATACTTGCATATATAAATTAACAAAGTTATGTAAGGCACAATTAATAGATTATAAGTATATTATACAAAATTATCGATAATAAATAAAATATAATAAAAAATTAAAAATTAAATATTTTTAAAATCATGAATGCGAAACGTAGGAATTTATTTAATACTAAAAATAATAATTAAAGAAATATCAGTATCCAAACAGATAGTTTGTAAAATAGCAACCTGTAAGGAATATAGGAAGGTCAAAATTGGGTATCAACACTATGAAATGTTCAAACACTTGTTACTACTCGAAATTCATTGCATGACTTTACTCAAATTCAAAGCGATAATATTTTTAAGTAAATTTAAATATTATTAATTTTCTTAATATATATTTTTGATAATGTTTATCTAATTAAATCTTCATATGAATTTACATGAAGTTGATGTTAATTAGGACAACTTTATCAATAAATTCAAATGAGCTTGACGATGTATTGGTGTTGAATATGTTATAAGTTATAGTAGAATTAATGTACTTTCATATAATCATACGTTAGAAATGTTAACAAATTGTCATACGTATACATTCAAATATAGATTGAAAAGAAAAAAGTTAACAAATTAAAAGACCGATAAAAATGAAGGGCTAGCCCGCCCCAACCCGCGACCCTTTTAGGGCTGGGATGAGTTATTCATTTTAAGGCCCCTTTAAAATGAAAGGCCGGTCCGTCCTAGCCCACCAAATTCTTTGGCCCGCGAGGCTTGGATTGGGTTGGGTTGGGTCAGCCCATTTTGACAGCTCTAACTGTACCTAAAAGTTACTGGGTTCACCCGAACCCCCCTATAGCACTGTAGCTTCGCCCCTGCCGCTGTTAAAAATTTAATTATACATGTGTCAATCATCTAACACCCTATTGAGAAAAATTGGAGGAAAGGTTACTGGATGGGATCTCATCCCCGAGATATAATAGTACTTCTTGAGCCTTGACAAATTTAATAGCATTTATAGAATTTAATAGTACAAAAATATGGGGTAATTGAAGAGATTCAAGGCGTTTAAAAATATTTACAGAATTTAATATGATTTAAAGTAGGGGTGGACATAAAAACTAGAGAACCGAAAAACCAAACCGAACCGAATTAGTTTGGTTCTTCGATTTTTTTTTTCGATTCTTCGGTTCGGTGTTCGGTTTAGGGGTACGGTGCACTGAAGAAACAAACTTTTATTAAAAGTTTTTTTTTTTTTTTTTAATTTTCATGTAGCTCATGTTTGACCCAAAACTTTTCAAAACCAAGCCTCAAAACCCATACTTAATTACCCCATCCAACATTTATCTTCCAGCCTATTACGTTTACATTTTCCTAATTTTTAATTTTAATTCCTAATATACTTGTATTTCTAATTGTAATTCCTAAAATATTTTCACACAAATACTCTTAAATTCTAACTGTAATTCCTAACCATTTTTCGCACAAATGCTACCACCATATGGTGATATGAATAATGGAGCACTACAATAATATGTGTTTGCATTTGTCCTCACTTGCTAGTCTATTTACTATGTTTTAAATTTTTAGTGTCTTATATTTTGATTTGGTTCTCATTTTATTTTTGATTTTGCACCGAAAAACCGATTTAAAAACACCGAATTAAATCGAACCGAAGTTGAAAAAATTGAACTGAACTGAATTAGTTTGGTTCGATGTTCGATGCATACTTTTCCAAAATCGAAAACCGAAGAACCGAACGCCCACCCCTATTTTAAAGAGTATAGTGAATGGCTAGATAACCCTTCCTTAACTATATTTGCAGAGGATTAAATGCAACTTTTAAAATTATTTGTGGGTTCATGCAATAAAATACAATAAATAAGCCAAAAAGTTGGAAAAAAACGTTTTGATGAAGAATAACGTCTTTTGCATTTGGCTAACTGCTTTTCGGCTTACGCAACTCATTAAAATTACTTAATTAAATTTGAAAAACAAATCTGATATTGAAAAGATGCAGGATACATTGTGGCTAATAATTGTTTTCACCTGTAAAAAAAATACTGTTATTTCCGTAGCTATATAATTAAATTTTCAGTCGTTGCACCTGTTAGGGTTTTTGTTCAGATTTTCTTACCAAATTTGAGTTTTATTTTTATTTGAAATAAAGTCAAAGTAATATCATAATGACTTTTACTTTTCCTAAAGAGAAAATAACCAAATGCCCCTCCAACCTATTACCCGATTACCAACTACACACTTATACTTCACGGAGGTCCTATTACCCTCCTAAATATTTTAAAAGTGAAATATATACTTCCTTAAAAACTCACACCCAATTTTATGCTAGGTAGTGACCTGCACGTGCCTGCCACGTAATATTACCTTTTTTTTATAGTAAAAATTTGCCTTTTTGTTTATTTACTTTTTCCTTCTATATTCCCTTTTCTCTCCCCTTTTCCATTCCTTTTTTTCTTTTCTTTGATTTTGACTTTTTACTAATCCAAGTTCTGCGATTGTCGTGAACAAGAAGCACATTTGCTTAAACAACTAAAGAAGATGTGAAATTCAGAAGTAAGGCAATCATATATATTATCATTTACTTAAACAATTTAAAACTAGTCTCAATTTCTGAATACCCACAAAGCTAAAACGAATTAAATTATGTTTCTGGATAAAAAAATTTGAACCAAACACCAGATAAGCAATAAAGTTTTCACTGTTGACGGAGGATTTGAGATGTAAGGTGAAGAATCGATAGTGTTGCAGTAACGTTTTCACCGAAGCATTCCGATTTTAATATGATTTTTTTTTTCTGATAATAAATTTGCATTTTAACCTAAAAGAGCTCCAACAATTTTACCCCGTATGGGCTCCACTTTTAAACGTGGCAGTAACAGTGATGAAGATTATGTGAAGAACGACGATCAAGTATGTGAAGAAGACGGATCAAGTTTGATCAAAAAAATCAACCAAAAAGGGAAGATTTGTTAGGGTTTTTGCACAGCTTTTCTTAACAAATTTGAGTTTTACTTTTCTTTGAAGTAAAGTCGAAGTAATACCATAATTATTTTTATTTTTCTAAAATAAAAATATAAAACTCTTCCATATTTGACTAACCTCTTTCTTGGAGGAAAGATTTTGAACATCTATATATTAAAGATCCCTCTTCTCAAGCTATAACATAATAGCATCCACAATATAGTCGTTTAAAGAGTTTTGTTTAGGGGGAGATTATTCTCCCAATAAATTTTATGCTTTTTCAATATTAGTTTTTATTAGGTCGCTTGGCCAATCATATCAATAATATTATGTTTTATGTATACTTTTATTTGTCATCTGAATTATCACCATCTTGGTTTGCAACTATAAGCTTCTGCATGACGCCCTGATGATTTCGATACCCACAACACTTTTGTCTTAACCATTATTTTAAGTTTGATAATATCTATGTGATTCTAAATATTTTTACTAATTGACAACGAAATGCATGTATGGCACACAAAATGCACATAAGATGCAGTATGTCTCACAAGATGCACGTGTGATGGACACAAAAGCTAATTTTATTGAATATATATGAAATCTTTTATTAAGATTTGGCGTTAGGCCACCAATCCTCTGACCCACACTCATTACACATTGACTACAGTCATATTCTCACTTATGCCGTCACTCTAGGAGTGTTATTTCCTCCCAACCAATTCTTGTTTATGTCTACCATTTTCTCATTTCTGGTGAACAATGTATTCACAAATAGATCATATCGGTCTAGTGATTGCTTCCCTTTTGTTTCTCATCTTATTCTTTGTGGCATGGTGAACAAGCATAAATGAGCTTGTACGTGACCCTGATATAGTGATCGACGTTGCTCAAAGGGAGTTACCTACCCATGCAATCAGAAATACTCAAGAGTGGTTATCCGCGGTGCAACTGGGGAAACTCCCAACAGTCAATGACGAAGAGTTGAGAAAAAACTGTACAATCTGCTTGGAAGATATTAAGAGGGATCGGATAGCTATATTGATTCCTTGTTGCAATCATGTTTTTCATCAGGAGTGTGTGAATACATGGCTATCCAAACAACCCATTTGCCGAAAAGAGCTGGAGCCGGAGCTCTTTGACGCTCCTAACAACAACCCTTGATCTACATAAAGTTTCCCAATTTGTGTAATGTACATTAGTATTGTTCAACTAGTCCTTGCTAATGTCCTCAAGATCTTTTTTATTTTGTTATACGTCTAGGTTAGCTGCCTATGTAGTTGATGGGTTCTGCCAGCCCAAAGAAAAAGGTTAATTAGAATGGCCATATTTAGTAGCCTAACGATCAACTAAGTTCTTTGAGCTTGTAAGAGTTATAAATCAAAAGAAATGCTATTGAAATAGCTTAAACTTCTCATTACTTTCAATTGTGATATTGAAAATTACTTTTGAGATACCTAGGGATTTGGTAATTGTCACGATCCAAAAGTTTAAGGTCATTGACACCTACCCCAACCCAATCTTGGTAGGTAACCCAAAAATTCACAATAGAACAGAAAATCAAAATAGGAAAGAGATGAAATAAATACGAGACTTCTAGAACGAAGTTAGACCATAATACTCATAAAACTGGAATATCCAAAAGAAATACAATCAATCCCCAAAACCTGGTGTCATAAGTGTGAAGAGTATCTAATACAAATATGTCTCTGATAATAAATAAAGACAAGATAGGATAAGAAGTGGTCCGAAATCTTCCCCGAATGCTGGATCTCACCAGTAACTCGAAATCAGTCTCTCACAGTACAAAATCAGACATTGTGATCGCACTCATATTGGGATCTATAATAAAAGGGCACAAAAGTAGAAGTGAGTATAGTCCACTTGTACCCAGTAGGTATCATAGGCTGACTAAGCAAAGTAGAAAACTAAACAAGTAAAGAATATTATGAGCACGCTTCCACCTGCATACAGAAAAATTCCTAAACGGTAGCTCACACCGTAACTCCTAACAACTCTACAAGCATAATATCAATATAAGAATAACTACACATGAATATATAAGAAAAGCTAAGTACATGGTAGCAGAAATGTAAATGGAAGCACAAATGATGCAATGCAATGGAATGATGGTAGAATGATAATGATATAATCCATCACACGACTTTTTGTATATACCTTCCGAGCTAAAGCTCTCAGGACAGGATCCATGGGGGGTTTGCAACACATATACTTTCACAATCTCAATCTCATAGCTCAACTATCTTGCTGGCACATCCCTCGGTCAAGGTTTTTGTAAAGTGTTTCATTTTCTTTCAAAAATCAGTGTTTCTCAGTTGTACCAATCTCATGAATATGTATGGATGAAATGAGGATGACATGCTCACAACCAATTAGTATGAAGATAATAATCAATTCAATACAGGTATAAATGAGCTCAAAATTAACTAAATATGACAATAATTCAAAATATAAGTCATCGCATGACACCAAAGGAATAAATAGTCATGTAAGACATCAATAATATCAGTTCAATCCCCTCACTCGGTATCACTATAATGATAGAGGCATATAATGCTCAAATACAACCTATAATATCAATCTAAACTGTAACTCCCCGTATGTTCCGAACCTATTTAATTACCGTAACATTTATGGAATTAATTAAACATGGGAGTTTTGAGGAATTATACATTAAATTTGATAGGCCAAATTAATCTTGAACTATTGGTCTCAATGGAGGCCCAAAGAGACATACAAGACATGGCCCAAAAGGGGTATTTGACCCATTCTTGAGGGACTAAGTTAATACAATAGGATTGGACCAAGTGTTTGGTTTAAAAGCACCACTAGGAGACTATATAATGAGGGAAAAATCAGATTTTTAATCCATACAATACACTTGCCATTTCTAGAAATTTCCCAAAATATTCTCATTCTCTCAAACCCTAAGCAACAAACTCTTTTGGACAAGATCATCCATTTCCAAGCTTTGGTAAGTATTTATTCTCATGGTTTAATATATGATATTCATGTAATATGGTGTAGATGATGTTGGTTATGTTGATAAAGTATTGAGAAATTCACTATGTGTAAAATAGTCTATTTTTGCTAAATCGGTAAAGGGTTTTGCCTTGTAACTTGAAAGGAGACTTGTGATCTTGAAGGAAGTGAACTTGATGGATTAAATATAAATATGTAATATGTGGTTATATACTTAAATTTCTTTCTCTTTGGGTGTAACGTTTGGAATTGTTGTTGTGAAATTTTACATGGAACCGGTGGCGTATTGAAAGGGAAATGTAGTTTTGGTGATGTTTATATGCGTTGTGAATCCATGGATGTTCTTTGGCATCTAATATGATCTAAAATATGTTATGAGAATCTTAGTTATGATAATGGATCATTCATGGCAAAAAAAAGACCCTAAAATGACCCCCGGAGGCTGAAACGGGCATCCGTGCTCGAGACTGGAGCACCTGCGCCAACGCAGGTGCCTCTGGCTACTGCCAAAGGTCACCTGCGGATGCAGGTCATCCACCTTCGGGTGCATGTGGCTTCGCGGGCCAGCCCAGAAGTCCGTTTCGGTCGTTTTCGCATCTCTTTGACCCCCCAAAGCCCCTATACCCTTCATGGATGTAATTATCAACTTATGGTACCTTTTAAATGGATATAAAGGAGTATCCCAGAGGTATTTTGAATGGTATAAAACATGGGTTGTTGTTAATGTATTATTGTGAAAGCTATCGAGTGACTTGACGGAGACAAGGTAACGTAGTGTTAATGAGGAAGTGTAAAGGGTAAACTTGGTGTGAAATGTTATTGGTTTATGATGTCTTGGTCAATGTGTAGAATGTTATGATATTTTTGGTTTGGTGATGCACTAATTGGTAACGTAAGAGGGCGAAATAACGTTATACGACAGTCACGTAACTCATTATTGTCGTATGCACTTGTAAGGTAGTTGGTTGTTAACATGAGCTTAGTTATGTACTTGTGTTGTAGAGTAAAACGTAAGGAAGAAGCTGGATTGTTATATAGGACTATGTATTCACATTGGGAAGACAAAGTATGTAAGGTTACTCTTTCCGTATCCTTCTGCAGCACATAGTGTACTTGTTCCATTCTGAAATGTTCTAAGGTATCCCATTTCCGGTTATAAAGTAGTGTTACTCACATGTTCCTTATTCATTGGTCAATTGTGATTCATATGACTCATGTCCATTGGTTGACTCATGTTCATTGGCTAATATGTCAAAATTTCCAAAATGTTCTAAGGTATCACATCTCAGGTTGGTGAACAGTTGATGTCCACATGTGTCTTATTCATTGCATATTGTTTCAAGGTTCCAAAAGTGTTACGTTCTAACGTCCTAATAATATTATGTTTCAAAGTTACAACAATGTTATAATTAATGTATCAATTTCTCACAATCTCTCACAAGTAAAGAATGAAGATGTTACAACTACTAATGTATCAATCTCATGAAGTAAAGGAATGAAGTAACGTATATATGTGTTCCCAATAATGTTTCAATCACCAATGTATCACTCTCATAACAATGAAAAGGAAAGAAGTATGCAAAAAAGTAATGCACACATGGTTACCTTATGTTTCATTGAGTATGGATCAAATCAAAAGGGCGCTCGGATGGAACAATTCCAATATTATGCTATGTTATTATTATTATACATGACTATAGCCCACTGATCAGCTGGATGTACGGTATTATATTATAACCCACCTATAAGGTGATGATCGGTATTATATTATGACCCACCTATAAGGAGGAGGATCAATAAGATATTATGAACCACTAACTAGTTGGATGAACAGTAATGCAGATAATTGTAAAAGAAATGAGAGTATATCCCTTGCATGAATATATAAATATAAAGGTTATTATAAGAATGATGATGATAAGAAAGAATGATCAAGTAATGAAAATAATGGAAGTAATGAACATGGTTCCACATATTCAGAACGGAGGTCTATCCATATTGATTATTCTCTTATGCTTGATTTCATGAAGTATTTACGTATCATACAGTTTCATATGGCCTTACATACTCAGTGCTTTATTCGTACTGACCCCTCTTGGGGGACTTACCTTACTTGTTGCAGGCGCAGGTGCCAGTAGACCTCCATAATAGGTTGCAGACCATTTGCAGAGTATTGGTGAGCTCCAGTTGCTTCGGGGCTTTCCAAGTCACATGTGTACAGTAGGTTTTGGCATTATGTAAATATTGCATAGACATGGTCATGTATCTATTAGAGGCTTTGTAGACATATGTGGGATGATGAATGTAAGAGACATATATCCATCTTGACTTGATGGCTCTAACGGCCAAGTTTCATATATTATATATTTCATGACTTCCGCCATTAGTATTTGTTTATTATATGGGATAGAAAGATATTCATATAGAGACATGCATATGAGAGTACGTGAGCAAAGATTGGTTCTCTCGGGCCTTATCGGCTTCGGGTACCAGTCCGCCTCTATGGGATTTGGGGCATGACAAAAGTGGTATCAGAGCGGGTCTTCCTAAGGGTGTCTACCAAGCCGTGTCTGAGTAGAGTCTTGCTTATGGATGTGTAGCACGCCACATTTATAAGTTGGAGGCTACGGGAAATTTAGGAGTTGTTTCATTTCTTCATTTCTAGATCGTGCAGTAGAGCCAAAGTTGTAGGTGGAATCATATCTGATCATTGATGTTAGTTTTCCTTTGTATAGTAAAATGCAGATTACAAGACAAGGTATAGGCAAAGATAAGCAGGTAGACATGATTACCGGAGAAGGAAGCAGTAAATCACCACCTGACCCAGTTAATCAATACGGGGCTGAAACTGAGTCCCCAGAATTACCTGTTAATGTTATAAAGCAAGATTTACATGATTTGAAAAATGCAGTGCATATGTTGACTCAGATAGTGGCTGTAGAAACTCAGGGACGAGCTGGTCCAATGACAAGTGATGATGGTGCGGCTAGGGTAGCTAACTGGCGGACACAGGATTTTCTGAAATTAGATCCTCCCACATTTACCGAATCAGATCTTAATGAGGATCCGAAAGATTTTATAGATCAAATTCAAAGGGCTCTAGATGTTATGCATGTGACTGGTGTAGAAACAGTGGAGCTTGCAACATATAGACTGAAAGGAGAGGCTATATTATGGTACGAAGATTAGAAATGATCCAGAGGTATCGGTGCACTCCCAGCTAGTTGGGAGGAATTTAAAGCGGTATTCATTGATCACTATCTTCCATATGAGGTCCACGAGGCTCGTGCGGATCAGTTTTAAATCTTTGTCAAGGAAATATGAGCGTTAGGGAGTACAGTCTTTGGTTTAATTTGTTGGCTAGATACGCTCCTATATGATAGCGACTATGACCGATAGAGTTCATCGGTATGTAGACAGATTGGAGCCATACTTGGTGAGGGACTGTACTATTGCGGCATTAAATAAAGATATGGATATATCCAGAATACAAGCCTTCGCTCAAAAGATAGAGGATCAAAGGCAAAGGAGAAGGATACAAGAATCTGAAGAAGGGCCATCAAAGAGGGCGAGATCTGTGGGAAAGTTCGTGGCGTCCCAAGGAGAATTTAGGCCCCAAATTTTTCCTAGACTGCCCAGACCATCATTTTCTTACCAGACGGTAGGTAATCCATCTCAATTTTGCGGGTTTAGAGGCAGTCAAGCCGGGCAAAGTAGTGCGACTCGGGGTTCACAGACAGTGGGGTATCGAGAACAAGGAAGTATGGGCCAATCGAGGTCTTCTCTTCAGCTGTGCCAGCGCTGCGGGAAGTTTCATTCAGGAGAATGTTGGTTTGAAACGAATGTTTGCTTCTGGTGTGGTAGGTCAGGGCATCTGAAGAGAGAGTGCCCACAGAGGGGTACGGGTAGTATGACATAACCTAAGGGGTTAGCCGTTGTGTTAGCATTGTCAGGTGTACAGGCTACTGGTTGTGGTAGAGGTACTAGAGGAGCAGCTAGTTCCAGTGGAGTCCAAAAACGCACCTATACTCTAGTGGACCGGCAGAATACGGAGGCATCTCCTGATAAAGTTACAGGTATATTATCCATGTTTACGCATGAGGTATACGTATTGATTGATCCAAGATCTACCCTATTATATGCTACTCCATCGATTACTATGAAATATAACGGGACACCGGGGTTATTAGCTAAGTTAATTGAAGTATTTCCACCTGTCGGTGAATTTATTATAGTTAAAAGAGCATATCGTAATGGTGTAGTAGATGTTTGTGATCATGTTACGATGGTTGATCTTATGGAGATGGAAATGAAAGATTTTCATGTTGTAATGGGTATGAAGTGGTTGGCTTCTTGTTATGTCACGAAAATTTCCAAGCTAAGAAAGTATATTTCCATTTTCTTCCACAAAAGACCGTCCTTGAGTGGAAAGGTAAATTTGTTTCCTATCCTGAGGTAAGGAAAGCGATGTCCAAGGTATACACATGTCAGCTAGTAAGACTTAGCATGTCCCTGTAGGGTGCACCAGTGTTGTTTGCACAAAAGAGAAATGGAACATTGAGAATGTGTATTGATTATCGGCAACTGGATTAGGTAACAGTCAAAAATACAGAAAGTTTGGGTATACAAGTGAATTTGGGTACAGTTTTTCATCCTTAAACAGGTGGACAAGCAAAACGTATCATCCAGACACTTGAAATTATGTTACCAGCTTACACATTGTATTACAAAGGTAGTTGGGATGATCATCTACCCCTTATTGAATGTGCTTATAATAATAGCTATTATTCAAGTATCAAAATGGTATCTTACAAAGGTTTATATAGAAGAAAGTTTAAATCATCAATTGGATGATTTAGAGTGAGTAGAACTGCCTTACTTGGGGCTAGATTTTGTTCACTAAGCTATAGAGAAGGTTAAGCTGGTACAATAGTAGCTACAAGCTAACACAAGTCATACGCCGAGATCCATTGCTTTTATTGAAAATGTACAAGTATTGGGGGATCTCACTTGTGAAGAGATATATATTGCTATTCTAGATGGATAAATGAAAGGATTAAGACATAAAGAAGTAGCTTCGGTAAAGGTACAGTGGAGGAACCTACAAGTAAAAGAAATCACGTGGGGAGCCAAAGAAATGATGAAGTCGAAGTACCCATAACTGTTTCAAACGGGGGAGAAAGTTCAAGGTGTGGGATTGGAGAAATAAAAAGGAAGTATCCATAAGCATTGTGTGTATATGTATATATATATATGTTAATATAGATATGCATGGGATGTACATGAGACGATGTTATTAACATTCGAGGACGAATGTTTCTAAGGGGGGAAGAATGTAACACCCCGTATGTTCCGAACCTATTTAATTACCGTAACATTTATGGAATTAATTAAACATGGGAGTTTTGAGGAATTATACATTAAATTTGATGGGCCAAATTAATCTTGAACTATTGGTCTCAATGGAGGCCCAAAGAGACATACAAGACATGGCCCAAAAGGAGTATTTGACCCATTCTTGAAGGACTAAGTTAATACAATAGGATTGGACCAAGTGTTTGGTTTAAAAGAACCACTAGGAGACTATATAATGAGGGAAAAATCAGATTTTTAATCCATACAATACACTTGCCATTTCTAGAAATTTCCCAAAATATTCTCATTCTCTCAAACCCTAAGCAACAAACTCTTTTGGACAAGATCATCCATTTTCAAGCTTTGGTAAGTATTTATTCTCATGGTTTAATATATGATATTCATGGAATATGGTGTAGATGATGTTGGTTATGTTGATAAAGTATTGAGAAATTCACTATGTGTAAAATAGTCTATTTTTGCTAAATCGGTAAAGGGTTTTGCCTTGTAACTTGAAAGGAGACTTGTGATCTTGAAGGAAGTGAACTTGATGGATTAAATAGCAATATGTATTATGTGGTTATGTCCTTAACATTCTTTCTCTTTGGGTGTAACGTTTGGAATTGTTGTTGTGAAATTTTACATGGAACCGGTGGCGTATTAAAAGGGAAATGTAGTTTTAGTGATGTTTATATGCGTTGTGAATCCATGGCTGTTCATTGTCATCTAAGATGATCTAAAATATTTTATGAGAAGCTTATTTATGATAATGGATCATTCATGGCAAAAAAAGGACCCTAAAATGACCCCCGGAGGCTGAAACGGGCATCCGCCCTCGAGACTGGAGCACCTGCGGGCGCAGGTGCCAACGCAGGTGCCTATGGCTACTTCCAAAGGTCACCTGCGGATGCAGTTCATCCACCTACGGGGGTAGGTGGCTTCGCAGGCCAGCCCAGAAGTCTGTTTCGATTGTTTTCGCATCTCTTTGACCCCCTAAAGCCCCTATACCCTTCATGGATGTAATTATCAACTTATGGTACCTTTTAAATGACTATAAAGGAGTATACCAGAGGTATTTTTAATGGTATAAAATATGGGTTGTTGTTAATGTGTTATTGTGAAAGCTATCGGGTGATTTGACGGAGACAAGGTAACGTAGTGTTAATGAGGAAGTGTAAAGGGTAAACTTGGTGTGAAATGTTATTGGTTTATGATGTCTTGGTAAATGTGTAGAATGTTATGATATTTTTGGTTTGGTGATGCACTAATTGGTAACGTAAGAGGGCGAAATAAAGTTATACGGCAGTCACGTAACTCATTATCGTCGTATGCACTTGTAAGGTAGTTGGTTGTTAACATGAGCTTAGTTATGTACTTGTGTTGTAGAGTAAAACGTAAGGAAGAAGCTGGATTATTATATAGGACTGTGTATTCACATTGGGAAGACAAGGTATGTAAGGTTACTCTTTCCGTATCCTTCTGCAGCACATAGTGTACTTGTTCCATTCCGAAATGTTCTAAGGTATCCCATTTTCGATTATAAAGTAGTGTTACTCACATGTTCCTTATTCATTGGTCAATTGTGATTCATATGACTCATTTCCATTGGTTGACTCATGTTCATTGGCTAATATGTCAAAATTTCCAAAATGTTCTAAGGTATCGCATCTCAGGTTGGTGAACAGTTGATGTCCACATGTGTCTTATTCATTGCATATTGTTTCAAGGTTCCAAAAGTGTTACGTTCTAACGTCCTAATAATATTATGTTTCAAAGTTCCAACAATGTTATAATTAATGAATCAATTTCTCACAATCTCTCACAAGTAAAGAATGAAGATGTTACAACTACAAATGTATCAATCTCATGAAGTAAAGGAATGAAGTAACGTATATATGTGTTCCCAATAATGTTTCAATCACCAATGTATCACTCTCATAATAATGAAAAGGAAAGAAGTATGCAAAAAAGTAATGCACACATGGTTACCTTATGTTTCATTGAGTATAGATCAAATCAAAAGGGCGCTCGGATGGAACAATCCCAATATTATGCTATGTTATTATTATTATACATGACTATAGCCCACTGATCATCTAGATGTTCAGTTTATATTATAGCCCACTGATCAACTGGATGTCCGGTATTATATTATAACCCACCTATAAGGTGATGAGCGGTATTATATTATAACCCACCTATAAGGTGATGAGCGGTATTATATTATAACCCACCTATAAGGTGATGATCGGTATTATATTATGACCCACCTATAAGGAGGAGGATCAATATGATATTATGAACCACTAACTAGTTGGATGAACAGTAATGCAGATAGTTGTAAAAGAAATGAGAGTATATCCCTTGCATGAATATATAAATATGAAGGTTATTATAAGAATGATGAAGATAAGAAAGAATGATCAAGTAATGAAAATAATGGAAGTAATGAACATGGTTCCACATATTCAGAACGGAGGTCTATCCATATTGATTATTCTCTTACGCTTGATTTCATGAAGTATTTACGTATCATACAGTTTCATATGGCCTTACATACTCAGTACTTTCTTCGTACTGACCCCTTTTGGGGGACTTACCTTACTTGTTGCAGGCGCAGGTGCCAGTAGACCTCCACAGTAGGTTGCAGACCATTTGCAGAGTATTGGTGAGCTCCAGTTGCTTCGGGGCTTTCCAAGTCACATGTGTATAGTAGGTTTTGGCATTATGTAAATATTGCATAGACATGGTCATGTATCTATTAGAGGCTTTGTAGACATATGTGGGATGATGAATGTAAGAGACATATATCCATCTTGACTTGATGGCTCTAATGGCCAAGTTTCATATATTATATATTTCATGACTTCCGCCATTGGTATTTGTTTATTATATGGGATAGAACGATATTCATATAGAGACATGCATATGAGAGTACGTGAACAAAGATTGGTTCTCTCGGGCCTTATTGGCTTCGGATGCCAGTCCGCCTCAATGGGATTTGGGGCGTGACATAAACCCCCCGTTCGGACATCACAATTATAATAAGGTAATTAAATGCACAAATAAGGCCTACAATATCAAGGCAAGCCTCTACATGGGCATCACAAAAAATATAATCTCTCAGGTCAACAACAATATGCATACAAGCCTCCACATGGGCAACACGATAATAATAATAATTCCAAAATACGATCTCACGACTAAATCCCTAACTCATAACATGCTTTACATGAATGGTTAGCTACCCAGCTCAGTCTGAAGAAAGTTAAGCCATAATTAACCTACCTCAAAAAGCTGAAACCCAAGCCTAGACCATTCAATGTGAAGCCTTTCCTTCACTATCAGCCTCAAAATGGACTAAATCTATCAACTACATAATGTACACGTCAAAAGGAGTTCGACGATACTCATATTGACTATGTTTATTCTGGATTCAAAAATAGTTCAAAAAGCAGCTCGAAATTGAATAGGGTAAATTTGAAATTTTATTTAAGAATCATGTTCTCCATATCAAGAGGAGTCTAAATCTGAAAACCCAACTGAAAATGAGTTGAAATCGGACTTTAAATCAAAGAAAAACTAATTTTATTGTTTCCGGGTAAAAGTCCCAAAATTCAAGTTTGAATTCAAAGATTTGAAGTTGTTTTGAAGATGAAATCAATAGGAAATGATGAAAATAGGAGTTTAGAGATTACCCACGCAAGATTGATGAAAACCCCCTTTGAAATCGTCAAAAGCTCCCAAAGTCTAATAATAGTGAAAATGGGGTTTTGATTGAGAAAATGATTTAAAATATGCTCAGGTATAAAATAACTCTTTGTGAACACGGTCCATACCCCGCGAAAGTGATGAACGACCAGTGGCCCGCGAACACAAAGAAGAACTTCGTTATGCACAAGAAAATTATAGTATTGATTGAAACTTCGTGATTCATTTGAAACTCCACAAAAATAAATGAATAATGCTACTAGGCTAATTTCGACGTTCCGAACTCAATGAAATAGTCAAATTTATAAAAAAGAGATTGTTTACAATAAATTAGCCCCCAAAACCCTTATAAGCTTATTTTACTAGTTTTCGTCTAAACATTATAATTCATGAAAACAGAACCATACATTGTAATTTGTTAAAAGGGGATTGATTGCACTATTCATTTGACCTTTTTAATGGAAATCACGTAGATAATACACCATGACAAATCTCTTTATTGTATAATTTATGTGCTAAATAAATGGAAGCCACTTGCATGAAAAATTGTCCGTTAAAGAACATTAAAGCTTCTCGGGATGAGAATATGTAGAGAAACTATACATAAAAGACATACATTAAAAAGTTTAAATCTGTGTAATTTGAATTAATCTCTTGAATTGGTTGATAAAGGCATATGATAAAGATAACAAACAATCTTAAGGTAATATGTCAAAAAGAAAGGGAAGTTAAGGAATAATAGAAGTTTAAAAGCCAAACATAAAAAGAAATATAAGTAGAAAATTGTATTACTCCGTAACAATTAACTCCATGCATTCATTATCCAATGGATTGACTTTATTCATATAACAATACTGTAGCATTTTGTAATGTCGAAGAACTACAAAAGAAAAAATAATAATTTTGGTTTTGTAATTTGTTGTGATGAGATAAATCAAAATAAGTTTTACGAAGATTGCCAGTATAAAAATCAACTCTCAATCTTCAGAAGCTAATGAACAAAAAAAAATCAATCGATAACTTATAAAATTAAGTTTCTGATTCTTCTCCCTTTTTAATGTCAAAATGATAAAATTTCCATTTGAGAAGATAACCTGGTAAAAGGGTTACTGGGTGAGGAGGCATCAAAAGGTTCTCATATACATATTGAAGGAAGATTTATGAAGAAATCAATACGGCAAGTTGCCTAACCTCCTGCAAAATATAAAATCATTAGTTTCATAGTACACACTTTATAGATAATCATGTCTTTTAGTATATTTCTTCTATAAAGTTTGTATACATAAAATTGGAAATAGATCTTCCACCGGCCACCACTGATTCTAAAAAGAGCCGACGTAATATCACCACCATTCTAAAAAGGATGTTTCATGGAGTATTCCGTTTCATGGATATTGATTAGTCTTATCTATTTTGCTCTTCCTTATATTTGTGCTTCCTAATCAGCAATTACTATTTGTCAATGGGCGTAACTGTTAAGGACAATTAAAGGCATTGAAATAACCTTTTCATCCTTCATTGTCTTAAATGAAAATAAATGTAGATAACTTCTGGATGTTTAAAAATAATTTTTACATGGAAAATTAGAAGAAAATGTCAAAATTATGAGAAAAAAGATAGTAAATAAGAATGTTGTCCATAGAGAGATGCCACATCACCTTCTATATATCCAGCTCTTTATATATATATATATATATATATATATGTATGTATATTCCTTTTAATAAGTGTGAGTCGTTTTGGTCCACCAAAACGATCCTCGCCGTCCACGTCACCCTTTGTTCTAAGAAGAACACCTTTTTCCTTCAACATAAAAACTAAGAATTCTAATCCATCACCTATCGTTGTCTTCTTCTTCTGCCAAATTATTTTTCACTTGCAGGTATTTTTTGCTCTTACATCTATAGTAGGAAAAAGATTGAACTATGTCTCCTTCCATAGAAATTTCCATGCTCTTCCTTTAATCTCAAATCTGATGGTGAAAACTACATATTTAATTGTAATTTTGCTTTGGATTTTTCCTATGGAACTGTATCTCTGCAGCTTAAATTTTGATTTAATTACTTCGTATTTTTGGTTTCCGATTATACACTTCAAGGAAGCTTCAGTTGACATGCAGTAGTTCTCTGGGCTTTCCCCTACTAATCTGAATTAATTAATGCTTCTTTCTTCATATTTCTTTCTCGGAGACTTCTTATCTGTTCTTTTCATGTTCATCTTCAAAAGTCGTATAAAGCTGTGATTCTTCCTTTATTTTCAACAAAAAAATAGTTTAACTTCATTATATGTCAAGAAAAAAGAAAGAAGAAACAGTATAATGTTGCTCCTGAGTTCTTGAAGTTTCTGGGCTTATTGATGTTATTCCTCAACTGTTGTGGGTTTAGCTTGAAGTTCCACTGTATCACTGTACTAATGTATTGAAATATTTCGACCTGTAGTATGACATTCAGGATTTGAGCTACTTCTATCAGAATTTTACCTACAGGTATGTGTCACGATGTTTCTCTCTGCCCTTCATTCCAATTTTCCTTTTTGTCGTTCATCTGTTTTCTTTATCTTCATTGAATTTCATAGAGAATGGTTTTTGCAAGTTTGTTTTCATGTGCACTATATAAGAAACAAAGAAATTAAACATACACTTTATATTTCACGTTCAGGAAAGATAAGGTATTATCGAAATGTCGAACAAAAATAATAAGGTTGATCTAAATTCTGAGAAAGTTCACGCTGATAAAAAGGCTAGATGCTGAAAATTATATAAAATGATGCAATCTGATAAAAAAGAAGTCTTTCTAGCTCAAGCTGCATAGAGTAGTAGCTATTCTGCTGCCAGCTCGAGTACTGCCATATTTTCTACTGCATCGTCCTCCAAAGTTGTGACTGTTTCGAATGAGCAGAGCTTCTCTTAGGGGTAGGGTGATTAGGCATCCCACAATTAGATAATCCTCTATATGGATTAAATTTAATCTCAAAGAATAGCTTCATTGTGCAGGATATAGTTTCGGAGAAGTTAGTTGCTTGAAAAATGTCCAACTAACAATGGATTATGCTATACTAAAAACAGTTTCCCGGTGCAAAAAGATTTGAGTAATGAAACAATGATGTTTTGTTGTGGCAATGGTGTTGTTCGACTTTTCTCGCATCCAGTTCCAACAAAATTAAGAAATCTATACTTAGAAAATACTTAAGGCGTCTGAACATTTTTGCTTTTATAAAATTATACAACAACATTTTTGCGTTCACATCTCTCAGAGTTAGTCATGACAAAGAATTGGCAACAAGGTAAAAATCGCTAATAAATATTCCACGATTATGTGATTTCTACATGACTCTGAAATATAATGCTGGTTTAGATTAAAGAATATACAATTTACTGATTACATAAGAAGTTTCTGGAATGTGGGTAGAGCAAGATTTTGGAACTTATATTCCCACACCGCTTATCCATGTATATATAAATAGCAATAAGAGCCAGTTAGTAAATTATTACTATGGTCATTACGATTCATTCAGTATCCACTGTTGTTTCCCTACGGTCAAAATGGATGGCATTATGGTATTCAAAAAATTAATCCACTAGCTATATTTTCTTCTAGACAAAAATACACTGAACATGAACAGTTGACAAGCGTAATAGATATGACTACAGTTGATGGATTTCTTGATATATAAGCTGAAGCTATGCAAAAAGGAAAACACAAAAGAATAATGTTTCTTGTCGTGAATATTACTGAGAGGTATTCTCTGCACCTACCTCCCATCTTTTATATATATACATTCATTTTAGCTATTTTCCCCTTTATCTTAATTTTATTGTTGTTACAAAGTTCTCTAAGTGGGTTAACATAATCTAAGGAAGTATACCTTGATTACTCTAAATAGGCAACCTCACTTCCTCAAGAACTCAGGTGTCTTTCATCCTGCATTTGAAAATCCCCGTAATCTACCACTTTTCTATTTTTCTTTTTCTCTAGATCTTCTATCGTTTGTATGTTCATAGCTCTGGGAACATGAGTTATATTCTTTCACGGTCTAACTTTTTCTCTCTTGAAAAAATTGCATTACTTGATTGCTAAAAACATTTATTATCTTCCACTTGAATCCAAATTTGTGACAAACTATTATATTTTGGTTTGTCAGTAAAGTATGTATTACCATTTTGGAATATGATTGACACCAATCTTTTGCTTACTCGACTGCTACAAATGTTTGTTGCAACATCAAGTACGATTTAAAGTGTTCATTTGTCACGACTCGATTTCTCAGGTCATGATGACACCTATTATAACCCACCAATAGGTAAGCCAACCCGTAGTCCAAAACAGCTAGCAATGGACTATCAATAGAAATAAAGAAAATAGCGGAAAGAAATTTAATAAAGAGACTAATATAGATTACAACCCCAAGACTTGGTGAAGTCAGTACAAGAATTTCTCATACAACAGAAGTACAAAGTGGAATACAGAATTAACATATATATATATATATATATATACAAAGTCGTCTCTGAAATACAAAATAGAGATCAAACTAACAATATAAGGCAGAGCAGGAATACTCTGAATGTCAGGAGCTCACCCCAAATCTCCGATCCTTGGCTGCTCCGCACGATGCACACATCAACAACGAGAACTCGTACTATGATTTGCAGACTGTGGAAATGTAGTGTGAGTACCAAACACGTGGTACTCAGTAGGCATCTGCCGACTGAGCTCCAAAGATAATGCAAGCATAAATAACATGTAAAGCAGGAATATAACTACAGACAGCTATCCAGGAAACTAACAATAATAATGCTAATGGAGCAATAAGGATAAACTATCCTATTCTAGCAGTATTCAGGAACTAAAGTGCAATACCATATATCACTAGCCAATATACAACTGAAGAGTGAAAGAAGGATATATAGTAGTAATACAAGGCCAAAAAATATATATACAATATGAATAGATAAGGAAAGAAAGGGATATATGATAATACCCCATATATATATACATAAATAGGACTAAACTCAAAGATAATATCATGAGGGAGCCAACCTAACATCTCGAGGGACATAACCAAGAAGGAAAGCTAATACTAGCATAATCAAGGTCTCTAACCAAAATGAGATTAATCATGAGATAATTTAACCATGACTTATCTTACTACAATAGAGAAAAGGAATCAGAAACATACCAACAATCTCAGGTACCAATCAAGAACCATCCTGCCACGAACTAACCATAATAACCAACAATAAAGTAACCGGCTAGTCTAAATAATTAATAACCTAACCAGGCCCCCATAAGGCCGAAAGGTCCAAGCAAGTACTCAACAAACAGTAACCATAGCTTATACCTATACAACCCTCTATAAGACCGGTAGATATAAGCGCCAAACAATCCTACTGGTGATAGGCAATACATATGAATGAATGAATGCAACATAAATCGATAAATACCATATCCAATCCGAGTGCCATAACATACCAAGTGTATACACCACCTCCAGCTCAGTAGCTCACAAAGGCAGGACCTACGACCACCATCCTTCTCTGGCACTGTAGCTCATGGACGAAGGGCCCCATAGGGGATTCGGGATATCCGTATACATTGCTTGATCCCGAACCAGGACTTCCAGTAACCATCATAATCAATCTACTTCGTCCAATACCGGAGAGATTTATATAAGTATAATAAGTGCTCGGGCTCGAATCAAGACTAAAAGAGTATAAATCTATAAATTCATTGCCCGAGATCGAATTTGGGACTAAATTGGCGTAATAATGTAGAAAAGGTCTGAAAATTCCTCGACCAAAGTTAATAGTAATGGTAAAAGATAGTGGATAAATAATGGACCCGAATCAACCTTGGTCAAATTTCCAAAATAGCATATTTAGTTTCAAAAGCTCATAATTCATCAAATAAGATGGTACGATTCCCTTTGTAAAAGAATTTGTTTTAAGGGTGAAAAGTGAGAACAAATCCCTTATTAGAAAACAATAATAAAATCAAGGTTTGATTGGAATCATACCACTAAATGAGTATAAATGTGCCTAAAAGAATGCATGCTATCACCAGTATCCAAACAATACAACCATAAGCGTCTACACGTCTACAAACTAAAGCCACGCCGTTTCAAAGGAAAGAATAATAACCTGGAGTTCAAATAGTATAGTAACCACGACCTCGGCCCCAACAACACATAACTAGCATGCTAAAAGCACCGTGATTTGGGAAACTACAGTAAATTAGGGCAAACAACTACTAGAAGGAGGTAATCAGGGAATATGGTCCAAATCACTAGATAATACCATAAGTCTCACACTAAGGGATTCTTAATGTCAACCTATGGCCAAACAAGCATATAATCAAGTGTAATAGGATCCTACGACCATAACGGGTATTCTAGGCTAAGATTCGGGTCACATTTCTATCCCAAATTCCCTAAATATCTTAAGTCATGATGTACTAGTCATAATTCCCTCCTATAATCCCTACATAGCATGCAATCTATACAATATATAATCTCGTAGAGAAAAGTTAACTGCATCCTACCTCGATACCGAACCGCAATCTTGGATCGCCCATGAATCGCTCGTCCTTGCTCCACAATTCCGTTGTTGCCACACTATCAAAATAATACTCTACATGTTAATAGGAGTAAAATGATAACCATATTGCAATATAAAACTCCGGGCCTAAAATCGGGTCAAAAATAGGCTCGTGGGTGCTCGCCAACGAAATTCCAAAATTGAATTCATCACGAGGTCCCTCGAAGGACAAGGAATGCGTGCTCAAAAGTTGACCACAACGGGACACAAATCGGGGCTCAAATCAGATCCCAAAGCCCAAGGAATCTAAACCTAAAACCAAGAATTAAACAGATTTTGGGATGTAAACTTACAAAGGAAACAACGGGGAATGATCACCTCAACACCCTCTACTTATCCTCAATTCCAACTTATGATTCCCCATGAGTTTCTTGAGCTCCTAGGGTTAAAAATGGTAGAAATGGGCTAGAAAATGATAAAAAATTGGGGATGAGGGGATTTTATACTGCTAGGCCATTGTCCATCGCGATCGCGAGGGCTAGATTTCGCGATCGTGAAGTCTAGGAAGATTACCATTCATGAACCCAAGCGATGGATGAGACTACCGCAAACAAGATGCACAGGGTCGCAATTGAGAAGAAGAAGACAAGATTGGGTCGGGTCACCCTTTATCACGATCGCGATGGAAAGGATCACGAATATGACTATCAGGGGTTTGACCCTTAGCAAACGCAGCCCAAACCTCACAATCGTGAAGTGCAACTGAAGGCTGCACCAGATGCTGTGAACCAGCAATTTTACCAAGTCCTCACGGACTTCGATCAGGGGTTTGGGGTTCGTTTAGAACCCCGTGCACATAAACAAACTATACTACCATACCAAATTCAACATTCCGTACTCAACAAAACCATCAAAATTTCCAACGGAGGTCGTTTCAATTAAAGGTAGGTCCCACACCTATAGTTCCATTTTAACCATATTCTACATAGTGGCCCAAAATGAGTCCGAAAGCCTTGGGATCCGGACCAAGGGTCCCCCTAGCCTTAAATAAGATTTTGGAGCTAACAACATTGTCGAAATTTTCATCCGAGGTAGTTTACTAGGAGTTTTGGTCCGAGACCAATTCCTTAATAGCGAAAGCTCCAAAATAGAAAAATGAGCCTAAAACCCAAACGAACTGTCCGAAAGTCGAACCAACAGTTTCAACAAGTCATAAATGACTTGTAGCCACTATAGGGAGGATCAAAATGCCAACAACGCACAAAAATCGAGAAAATGACCTAAAGGGTCATTACAATATCCACTACTAAAAGTACTTTCGTCCGCGAAAGTCAATGGATAAAAAGAGCTCAAAAACTCAAATGGATAAGGTATTGGGCCAACATGCTCCGAGAAAGATTCCCCAGATAACCTATAAGGCAAACCAATGCTTTCAAGGGATTTCACCAAAGGTATCCCTTTTTCCAAAACCTTACTTCACCTTCCAAAATGCCACAAACTCAATCTCAACAACCAACTATACTCCAATTGAACCGAACACGACTGAAGCATGTAAGCCCAAACCACTCACACTGAAATAACACCAAAAGAAGCACAACCCAGTAGATACTCAACCAAGCTAAAGACAACCCAAGGCATAAACCATACGGCTAGCTCCAAACTCCAAATCCAATATTTTCTTGCCTTTCCAAACCTGATGTCGACTCTGAATTATCCAAAATCCTCCCAACATCGTCCTAGTCCTATCCGCATAATCTCCTCACACTAATCTCAAAAGACTGAATCGGATCTTCTAAAATTCGTACGGACTAGCATAAGAATCAAACACATAATGCTCTACTTGAATACTCAAATGGTGATGACCAATGTTTGCGATCTTTTTTAGAAGCTACAACTGGTCCAGATGACCCTAAAACCAATAATCATAAATCCCAAGCATAATCTTTCGAAGCTAAATGATCCGCTCCGGAATGCCCTACCTACTGTAGGTGAAAGCACGCTAAGCCCAACTTAAGCACACTTTTTCTACTGAAAAGACATTCAAAATTCTGACACACACTGAGAACCAAAGTCAAGAGCAGTAGAAACCAATACCATATGACAACGGACTATCTTCCGAGCATCTATCAAGCACAGTCTATCTGGACTGAAGAGAACCAAATCTGTAGGTAAAGGGTAGGCTTAATCAGTCTATAAATAAATGCTTAACTGAAACAAATCTGTAAATGGGGATGCAATAAAGTTACACAATCCATAGCTATAACCTTCAAACCAAAGCTGAACTACTCGATCTCAGCTATCCAAATCGATCACGCTAACGAGTAATATCCATATTCCAAAAGCAATCATAACTTTCAAGCCACCATTCAAGAGAGTCAAAATCCCAAAACTGAAGCCCACAAGTCTTCACGGATATCAAATACTCAAACCAATCTCTTTATCAGAATTCCAGCATTTACCCAACGATTTCGCAAGAGTTGAAATTGAAATATTACCGAAGAACATAATCACAACAGAGGAAAACCACCGGCTAAAGACACAAGCAATCAACTCCACATCTGCTGAAGGGCATATTGCATCAAGACATAACCAAGAATACATCGAGGCTGCGAAGAATACTAATGATAGCCAAAACTCAAGCAACTCAAAAACTCCCGATCTTAGCCTGAATTTGGTCAAACTAATACTCAATACATGACGATGAATACTCATTTTCATCAGACACCCGCTTTGGTAACCAACAACTGATACCCAAGAATATAACACCAAGCAGAAGCATTTCACGAAGTCACATTAGGCCAAACAAGTACCAAGATGAGAAATTTCTGAATTAACCCATTTACACCAACTTTAAATCAGCTGAACCATGAACCACATCAGAGAAAGAATGGAGTACCCAACTCAATATCAACATCAAGACCACTACCGGGTGATGAACTATCCAAATCGGAGGAACAAATCTCAAATTTATCAACCTCAGGAACGGCTATAGAAAAGGATAACCATTGCTCAAATCTCGACAACCCATGGAAAGCCGAACCTTTCTTCACTCCCTCTCAAAATTGATCTACTTGTCAACAGAGAAGGGAAAACAAACAACCTTACCTCACTAAAGGGGAGAGAACCAACCACCTGAGTTAGTCGTCTAAGCCAACGAATAAGAATCACAATAAAGGGGATACTAACTAGATAATGCTAGTCTAGCCGTCTACCTAGTAAGAATCAATATATGTCAAAGCAATGACAATAATAACAACAGTATAAGGCCAAGTGGCATTAAAAATGAAAAACAATAACCAATACTACTCTAGTACCATAACAAGGCCAATATGCCCAAGGAGAGGGACTTTAACCCAACTACTAAACCCCAAGTAAATCGTCATACCAATCCACTCAATCCACTACTAAAAGAAATTATCTACGGGTGTAGTTACATATGCACAAATCTACACAAAGGCATACAACAACCAACATAAAATACCAAGGCATATAATTATCGATTGGTATGAAAACCCCAACTTAACTCAAATAGAAACTAAAGGTAGAAAATCAAAGGCGCACCTATCACGATAGAAATTTGAAGTCATAGCCCTGATCTGCCCGAAGAAGTATGAATCTAAACGCGTCCAAACCTAGACTGAGCGTATGAATGACATACTGAAGCACTAAGTGTGCTACCTCTATCCGAAGGTTCCACAACTCTATGAGACTGATCTGGATGAGATGAATGACTAATAATCCCATGCTGGGGATACTCTTTGGATCAGTGACCGGTCTTTTTACAGTCGTAACAAACCCCTGAAGCTCTAACCTATCAAGAAACATGAGCTATCCCCAACTAGCTGACCAACTCACGCCTGGGGTACTTCCTAGACCAATGAACAATCTCTCCATAATAGAAACATGCCTCTGGAACTCTCTGGTGTACTATACCTGCTGACCCAAAATGGCTGCCACAGCTTGACAACATAGATCGAATAACCCATACTGCCTGACCAAAACTCTTTCTACTGAGACTACCATGATCTACCTGAGAGCTACCCATAAACTGAGGTGCTAACTGTACGGGCATAATAGGTGGCAAGTGGTGTTGACCTCTGTTGGGAGGATTCTTACCTCCAGACGGAATACCACAACCACTGAACTGCTGACATAGCCTCTTACCGCCACCTCCATATGTCTCAATACAAGACATCTCTATAGCCCTCGCATGATCGACAACCTAAGAGAAAGAAAACCAAGCTGCTATCAAATGCTCTGATGCACAACAAAGTGGTAAAGCTAATCCTCTGATAAATCTCTGCACCATCTCATGCTCTGTAGCATATAACATAGAAGTCTAACTTGCCCATTCGAGAAACCGAATTTCATACTCAGAAACTAATAAAGCTCCCTACCAAATGCCAACAAATCTAACTCTAGCCTGAGAATCACTCGACGTACCAGGTATCATCACTGGCTGATGTTGGTAGTCCTCAATTTTAATCTCTAACTCCCTCTCCCTAGTCCAATGTTGAGTAGAAACTCTGGCAATACACGTAGAAGTCCTGTCCGCATCTATAGACAACCTTGTACGATCCATCTGGGAGAGAGTGGAGTCAAAAGAATTACTTAGAGGTTCATAGAAGTACGGACACATAACAAGGAATCAAGGAACAAAATTTTCTAAGAATGTCCTATAGCCTCCCGAAGATAGGATACAGACGTCTCCGTGCCGATCCGTAGGACTCTACTAGGCACGTAGATCTTGTACCATCAACATTGATAAACCTAGGCTCTGATACCAGTTTGTCATGACTCAATTTCTCAGGTCATGATGGCAACTACTATAACCTGCCAGTAGGTAAGCCAACCCATAGTCCGAAATAGCTAGCAACGGACTATCAATAGAAATGAAGAAAATAACAAAAAGGAATTTAATAAAGAGACTAATATAGATTACAACCCCAAGACTTGGGGAAGTCAGTACAAGAGCTTCTAATACAACAGGAGTACAAAGTTGATACAATCCAAATCGGCATCAACATTTTTGGACTTGTATTTCCCGGGCAACAACAAGAGACCCAAAACCACAAAGAGCTCAAGACCACATGGATATGGTTGGAGGGTCCATTTTGCACTCCAAGTAGAGCAATATAGCGTATGGAAAATAGCTTGGAGACAAGGGAGTCATTGGAGGGGGCGTTGGAGAGTCGAAAGGAGCTCAACGACGCGCTGGAGTGGTCTGCGACCTCACCTGCCCATGTAGGTGAGTGACCTGCGGCCACAGAAGCCTCCTGCGCCCACCACCTGCGTCCGCAGGTGGCCATCTGCGTGGGCCTGGATCCCAAAGCGGCCAGCTTTCCATTTTTGTTAAATGGGTCATTAATTTGGCCCATAAAATGTAATAAAAGCCACCAACTATAAATACTAGTTTCATTTATTATTTTTGGGGACTTTTGGATGAATATTAATGTTGTATGAACTCTTGAGAGAGTGTATCTTGGAAAAGCTAATGTTGACGTTTGCCTAGAAACGGGGTTGCGAGGGAGTTACGATTCCCTCAAGGTCTTCGTAGGAGATTAGGTGCCTTCATTGGAACAATCCTACGAGGTTATAGGATTTAATATATCCTTTAGTTTCGTTGAACTCCGTTGTTTGTGTCTATCTTTTATCTCTATCTATCTATCTTACTTTTTCGCATTTTATATCGTTTTCATCGTTATCCTTGTGATTTCGTGTTGTTTAGAGTTTCCACAATTTTCACGCTATCAAAAGTGGAATACAGAATCAATATATATATATATATATATATATATATATATATATATATATATATATATATATACAAAGCCGTCACTAAAATACAAAATAGAGATCAAACTAACAATATAAAGGAGAGCAAGAATACTCTGAAAGTCAGGAGCTCACCCTAAATATCCGATCCATGGCTGTTCCGCATAATGCACACATCAACAGTGAGAACTCATACTATGATCTGCAGGCTATAAAAGTGTAGTATGAGTACCAAACATGTGGCACTCAGTAGGCATCGGCCAACTGAGCTCAATGCAAGCATAAATAACATGTAAAGCAGGAATATAACTACAAACAGCTATCCAGGAAACTAAACATAATAATGCTAATGGCGCAATAAGGATAAACTATCATATTCTAATAGTATTCATGAACTAAAGTGCACTACCGTATATCACTAGCAAATATACAACTAAAGAGTTGAAGAAAGATATATAGTTTTCATACAAGGCTAAAAGATACATATACAATATAAATAGATAAGGAAAGAAAGGGATATATGGTAATGCCATTTATATATATATATATATATATATATATATATATATATACATAAATAAGACTAAACTCAAAGGTAATATCCTGAGGGAGCCAACCTAACATCTCGAGGGATATAACCAAGAAGGAAAGCTAATACTAGCATAATCGAGGTCTCTAACCAAAATGAGACTATTCATGAAATAATTTAACCATGACGTATCTTACTGCAAAAGAGAAAAAGAATAAAAAATACATAGATAATCTCAGGTACCAGTCCATAACCATCCTGCCACGAACTAACCATAATAACCAACAATAAAGTAACCGACTAGTCTAGACAGTCAATAACCTAATTGGGCCCCCATAAGCCCGGAAGGTCCAAGAAAGCACTCAACAAACAGTAACCATAGCTTATACCTATACAGCCCCCCATAAGACCGATAAATATAAGCGCCAAACAATAATACTGGTGATAGGCAATGCATATGAATGAATGCAACATAAACCAATAAATACCATATCCAATCCTAGTGCCATAACATACCAAGTGCAAAGGCAGGACCTATGGTGACCATCCATCTCCGACACTGTGGCTCACTGATGAAGGGGCCCATAGGGGACTCGGGATATCTATACACTGTTTGGTGCTGAACCAGAACTTCTAATAACCATCATAGATTATCTACTCCGTCCATTGCTATAGATATATAAAAAAGTATAATAAGTGCTTCGAGTCGAACCGAAACTAAAAGAGTATAAATCTATAAATCTATTGCCCTTGATTGAGTTTGGGACTAAATCGACATAATAATGTAGAAAGGGTCAAAAAATTCCTTGACCGAAGTAAATAGTAATAGTAAAAGAGATTGGATCAATAATAGACAGGAATCAACCTTGGTCAAATTTCCAAAATAGCATATTTAGTTTCAAAAGTTCATAATTCATCAAATAAAATGGTACAATTTCCTTTGTAAAAGAATCTGGTTTACGGGTTAAAAGTGGGAACAAATCCCTTATTAGAAAACAGTAATAAAATTAAGGTTTGATTGGAATCGTACTACTAAATGAGTATAAATACGCCTAAAAGAATGCATGCTATCACCAGTATCCAAACAATACAACCATAAGTACCTATACATCTATAAACTAAAGCCACGTCCTTTCAAAGGATAGAATACTAACCTGGAGTCCAACTGGTATATAACCATGTCCTCGGTCCTAATAATACATAACTAGCATGCTAAAAACACCATGATCCGAGAAACTATAGTAAATTAGGGCACACAACTACTAGAAGGAGCTAATCAGGGAATATGGTCCAAATCACTAGATAATACCATAATTCTCATGCTAAGGGATCCTTAATGTCAACCTATGGTCAAACAAGCATATAATCAAGTGTAATTAGATCCTACGACCATAACAGGTATTCTAGGCTAAGATTCGGGTCACATTTCTATCCCAAATTCTCTGAATAAGTTAAGTCATGATGTACTAGTCATAATTCCCTCCTAGAATCCCTACCTAGCATGCAATCTCTATAATACACAATCTCGTAGAGAAAAGTAGATCGAAGACTACCTCGATGTCGAACCGTAATCTTGAATTGCCCATGAATCGCTCGTCCTTGCTCCACGGTCCCAAAATGTTTTCCCGCTATCAAAATAATACTCTACATATTAATAGAAGTAAAGCGATATCCATATTGCAATATAAAAGTTCGGGCCAAAAATCGGGTAAAAAATAGGCCTATAGGTGCCCCGCTAACGGAATCCCAAAATTAAATCCGCCACGAGGTCCCTCAAAGGACAAGGAATGTGTCCTCAAAAGTTTAGCGCAAATAGGACACAAATCGAAACTCAAATCAGCCCCTAAAGCCGAAGGAATCTAAACCTAAAACCAAGAATTAAACGAATTTTGGGATGTAAACTTACAAAGGAAATAATGAGGAATGATCACCTCAATAACCTGTACTCATCCCCAACTCCAACTTATGATTCCCGACGAGTTTCTTGAGATCCTAGGGCTATAAATGGCAGAAATGAGCGAGAAAATGATGAAAAATTGGGGAAGAGGGGATTTTATACTACTAGGCCATTGCCCATCACGATCGCGAGGGCCAGACATCGCGAACACAAAGTATAGAAAGATTACCCTTCGTGAACGTAAGTGATGCATCATGAACATGAAGGAAAGTGGATGAGACTACCGCGAACGCGACACACAGGGTCGCGATCGCGAAGAAGAAGACGGGATTGGGTCAGGTCACCCTTCATCGCGATTGCGATGGAAGGGCTCGCGAACGCAATGGTCAGGAGTTTTACCCTTTATAAATGCAACCCGAACCTCGTGATCGTGAAGGGCAACTGAAGGTAGCCCCAGATGCTGTGAACCAACAATTTCACTAAGTCCTCACAGACTTCGACTGGGGGTTTGAGATTCGTTTAGAACCCCGAGTACTTAAACGAACTATGCTACTATACCAAATTTGACATTTCAGACTCAATGAAATCATCAAAATTTCCAATGGAGGTCGTTTCGATTAAATGTAAGTCCCACACCTATAGTTCTGTTTTAACCAAATTCAACCCAATAGCCTAAAATAAGTTCGGAAGCCTCGTGACCCGTATCAAGAGTCCCTCTAGCCTAAAATTAACATTTCAGAGCTAACGGCGCTGTTGGAATTTTCATCTGAGGCCTTTTACTAGGAGTTTTGGTCTGAGACCAATTCCTTAACAACGAAAGCTCCAAAACAGGAAAATGAGCCTAAAACCTAAACTAACTGCCTGAAAACCAAACCGACAGTTCCAGCAAGTCATAAATGACCTGTATCCGCTATGGTGAGTCTCAAAATGCCAAAAATTCACTAAAACCTAGAAAATAACCTGGATGGTCATTACATCATTACACTGCAAAGTTATATCTTTAGAAGATGTTATAATAGTATATTTTGTATGCCCCAGTCTATTATTGGCAAGCCAGGGAAACATGTGATGGTATTATTTAAAAGAAAAGGATTTGAAAAGAAATTTACTACCTGTCTATATGTGATGTTCAAACTTTTGTGACTGCCTTGGAATTTGTAGTTGCTAAATCTTTTTTTTTCGTTCAAAGGTAATCCCAAGTGAAGACAACCTCATACACTATTGCCTTTATTAAATTAAAGTTGATTCTGTTTTTATAGTTGTGAACAATATGCATCTCAATTGCTCTTTCTCAATGTAGATTTTACACCTTTGTGTGAAAAAGTAGTTAACCTTTTGGATGATTTTTCTGTTCTCGAGTTTGATTATGCATTTTCTTATGATGTAGGACTTTTAACTTTATTGTGTGAAATATCTAATACAACATTAGTTCTATCTCATGAACAAAGATAAAGATTGTACCTTTTTCCCATAATCGAAGCATAGTTACTGTTGTTATAAGTTTCCACTTTGCAATTCATATATATACAATTTGTTTGTAAGAAAATATCCTTTAAACCTTTCTTAGTTGTAAGATTATTGAATCTGTGTTGAAACTTTCTTGTTGCATTAATGGATACTTCCAAATTTAATCAAAATTCATTTCTCCTCTTTTTTTGTAGGTAATTTTTGCCAGATGCTGGCCCGTCACGACAAAAAAGTCAAAATGGAACACTATGTAAATAGTCAAGGATGTGGATAGGAAATGTAAATAATACAGTTACAAGTGTAAATCAACGATTGCCAACCATATAATATGTGTGTAAATAATATACGTAAGTTTAGCTAGCAAAAATGTCTCAAGCACCAGCCATCACTACCTAGTATATGTATATAATCGGGTAGTTCTTTCAGAGCTCCCAATTAATTGCATAAAGGATAGCTCGATGCACTAAAATTTTCACTATACATGGGCTTCAAAAAGGGCATTACCATAAATTTCATAACATCATCTGAATGGTAAGAATATTCTTTAGGGAAAAAATTATATCATCTCAATTTTTATAAAGAATCATTATAGGCAAGAACTGTTTCTTGCTTTAACCTTTTCTCCTCAATAATCATCATCAAAAAAATGATCACTCAAACCTCCTCTAAAGATGACTTGTGGTATTAGCATAATCGTGCATAAGAAAGTATCTTGTCATATTCACTTTCAAGAATGAGTCATCACTCATGATGTCAAAAACTTGTTGCGACCCAGCTATACACGCAAGTGTACGTGATCGTTCAAGTAATATAATGGTTCCTTTAAAAGAGTCGGATATCGAACCCAAGGGACTTTCGTCAACAAAAGTCAATTTCAGACGTCAAACAGTAATTAAAAACTAGTGTTGCGAAAAGGAAAAGGGATTTGTTACTAAAAATTAGATGATTGCGGACTATAAACTACTATCTTCGCTACTGTAGCTTCAGTTTTCGCAAATATGAGTTAAAAGTCAATAAAAAGTAAATTCCCAGGGTCAAGGCACTCCGAACGTCACCTCTTGAGCATAATTGTTACTGGTTTAAGCAAATTGAGTCATTTATCTTGGTTATTGATCACGAGGTTAATGTTACAATTATATTCGTCTCCAAACTATAACCTTCTACTAGAAATTGGAAACCTAACTACATCATTGAGCGGTGATAAGTTTAAACAATTCTAATGTCTTTAAGCTATCTTCTCGTAATTGAACAAGCGCGGCGGATTAGGTACCTCTCGGTCCTAACCGCATATCAATCTCTTGGAATCCCTTCCTCGAGTAAAGATCACACTTCAAATATTTCACGTTCTATCTCTTAGTTTCTCTCTCGAGCTCACCTCAAGACAAGGAATTTATTTCAATGGTGATCAAGCATTAAAATAGTAAAATTAAAAATATAAGAATAACCAATTCATGATAAACTTCAGCAAAAACCAATAAAATTTAACTCAAAAGATTCATGTTCATAGCCTCAACCCCAAGAATGAGGGATTTTAGCCACTCATAACTTCAATTAACCTCATAAGGTGATAAAATACCATAAAAAGAAATAAAAACTGAAAAGAAGAAGAATGAAACCTAATTTCAATGCCAAAAAATGCCCAAAATAGTCTAGTTATGATGGAATAATGATACAATAACCCAAAAGCCCTATTTATAGACAAGAACTCAGGGCAAAAATTTGCCAAAAAACGGCCCAGCACGCCCTTGGGCGCGCCTAGGACTTAGGCAAATTTTTACCTCTGAATAAATGCTCCTGAGCGGCCCGGCGTGCCCCCCTGCTGCCCATTTAAGTAGAAATTGTGCCAAAAGCAGCCCGGCACGCCCCTTGGCGCTCCAGGCCCTTAGACTCAGATTTTCTTCCTTTCGTCGACTTCTCTTCGCGGATTTAGTTGGATTTTTCAATTTCAAATCTTTATCTTGCCTCCTATCTTCAATATCCTTCGCTCGTAGCTCCTTCAAGCACGCTCCAAATACTCGTAAATTCCACCTACAAGGGTCTAATCACATTTGTTAGCACAATATCACATATTCCATCAAAACAATACAAAATACATACTTATTGCTCTCAAAACTAAGGTAAACATGGGTTAAAGTCAGCAATAAGGCATATAAATACGCCTTAGATCGTCAATCACATGTCATATTCTTTTCAAGATATGGACTATAATTATCTTATTGTGCTTCATAAATTTTTATTATAAAGTCATTGTCATGCCTTGACATTTATTATATATATACTAGTGTCTAGACATGCACGTTGCACGTAAACCCCTTTTCAAAAAGTATAAAAATTTAAAATATACTTTAAAATATAAAATCTATATTGTTATTCACTAAAAATTAATTGAAAAGTAAAAATTGTTTAAAATGATGAATTTGATCCTCTTTCGCTACCTTAATAACAAAAGATGTCATATCGTGAATTTCAAAACACACCTTCTTGATATGTCAAATACCTCTATACACTACTTAAGGTGAATTTTCAATCATTCTACATATATTGTTAGTGTTGTATTCACTGGTCGTCCTTTCAACAATTATTTGTCACGACCAAAAAACTCAGGTTATGATGACACCTACTTTAACCCATCAGTAGATAGGACAAAACCATAGCCTGAAATAGCCAGTAACGTGCTATCAGGTGAAAGAGAGATAAACAAGGGTAAAATAGTAATTTAAAGCGACTACAAGGGAAATATACACAAGTATGATATAAAAAAGAGAGGAAGGGACAAATTATACAAAATAAATCTCCCAATACCTAGTAAGGCTAGTATAAGAGCCACTACATACAAGGAGTACTAGACAAGTACAAAAATATATATAAAGCAGTCTCCAAAGATAGAAAATAAGACTAGTACTAGAACAGAAGATGGATCATCTTCGGACGCTGAAAGTTCAAGCTAATCCCCGATCAGCAGCTCTGCTCAAAGTTGGCATCAATGGTGATGACGAGTACTGCATTAGGGAAAAAGATACAGAAGTGTAGTATGAGTACTAAACCATGAGGTACTCAGTAGGCATCATAACCCGACTGAGCTCAACTAAAGTAGAAGTTTAATAAAGTGCAAATCTATACTAAGAGGCAATAAAAGAGGAGTTGAAACAGAAAAAATAGGCTACGCTAAGAAAGAGAGAGAATCTAATGTAAATAACTCAAAAGATAGAAATAAATGCCTAGCTATAACCTAACTAGACCCACATAAGCCCTGAAGGCACACACAATAAAACAAAACCCAACCGAGTCCTTGTAATGACCCCCTAGGTCATTTTCTCCATTTTCATGTATTTTCTGCATTTCATGGTTTTCCATAGCATCTAAAGGTCATTTATGACTTTTCGGGACCATCGGTTTAATTTTTGGACAGTTCTTTTGGGTTTTAAGCGAACTTTTCTATTTTGGAGCTTTCGAGGTGGAGAAGTTTAACTTCGGTCAAAACTTTGGGTAAACGGTCTCGGATGAGAATTTTGACAGTTTCGTTAGCTCTGGAACATGAATTTTAGGCTAGGAGGACCTTTAGTTCGGGTATATAAGCTACTAATACGTTTTTCCCCAAAGCAAGTTCGCCACCAACCGTAGCAGCACCATCCGCTAAAATTTGTCCCTTTTTAATGTCCTAAAGCTTTAGATCTTGTTATGGGCTATTGATTGAAAATTAGTAAAAATAGAACCGTGATTATGGGACCCACATTTTTGTCAAAACAATCTTTATTGAAAATTTGGATGGTTTTGTTGAGTCCAGAATGTCGTTTCTCGTGGGGTAGTATAGTTTATTTACGTTCATGGGGTTCTGAACAAATCTCGAGGACCTGTATTATCTCTGATGGTGTAGGACCAGGTTACTTTTCACATTCGCGAGGAGTTAATTGTATTTGCAAAAGGTCATGTTTTTGACCATGTAATGACCCTCCAGGTCATTTCATACATTTTCATGTTTTTTTAGCTTAGAGTTTTCCTATAGCTGCCCAAAGTCATTTATGACTTGCTGGGACTGACAGTTTGGTTATCGGGCATTATATTTGCTTTTTATAGCCATTTCCCTATTTTGGAGCTTTTGAAGTTGAGAAAATGGTCTCGGGCTAAAACTTTAGTTAAACAGCCTCGGATGCCAATTCTGATGATTTTGTTAGCTCCGAAATATTAATTTTTGGCTAGGGGGACCCTTGGTCCGAGTCCCGAGGCTTTTGAACTCATTTTAGGCTATTGGGTGGATCTTGGTAAGAATAGAACCTTTGTTGTGGGACCTACATTCTATCAAAACAACCTTAGATGGGAATTTTGATGGTTTCTTTGAGTCCGAAATGCTAAATTTGGTAGGGTAGCATAGTTTGTTTGTGTTAACGAGATTCCAAACAAATCTCGAGGGCCTTTTTGGAGAATTTACACCTTAACAAATGTGTTGATGCATCAGCACCTGGTGTAGTCCTAGATCCTTCATCGCTATCATGATGTATAACCCCATGAACATGAGGGTCTGTGGATCTTGGTCATCGCGATCACGAGGCTGGGACTCACAATCGAGATGAAGGAAGGTTGTGAGACCAGACTAATTTGTGCCACCACGATCGTGATGGTTCTATAATTGAGGTCCTGCTATCGCGACCAGGGGGCTTCACGATAGCAATGAAGCAACCCTTGACAGTATATAACTATTTCCCTTCATTTTCAGCCTCATTTTCCAAGTATAAATCACCATTAGAGATATTTGGGAGCTCAAAAATTGTAGAGGATTGTAAATTTGAGCTGGGATTAGCTTGAGGGCATTATAGTGATCATTCTCCTCATCCTAATCTTGTAAGTTTCTGGTTAATTCTCCGTTTAATTCTCCGATTAGTTCTTATTTTTCCCGTTTGATTTGGGACTATCTTGGGGTTGTTACAGGGCTCAAATTAGGCTCAATTTTGGGGCATATAATCCTTGAGTTGAGAGGAACATTATGACGGTTTCAATTTTATAATTCTATAAGTGGGCCCTATGATGGAGTTTTAGCTCAATTTTTGACCCAGAGCATATTTTTGTAATATGGGTATCGATATTATCCTCTTGATGTGTAGAACATTATTTTGATAGTGGGGCAGCTTTCTGAGGCTCATCTAAAGGGTAAAGTGTCATTGTAGAGGTTCTCGCGTGTTTTCGGTGATATCCAAGTAGGCTAGGCTTACCTTCTCCTAAACTTTACTTTATTATGGTATTAGTGTGATATTGTGCTAGCTATGGGTGAGTTCTTATGGCTCGGATTCTCATTTAGTGTATTTCTATTTATTTTGGCTGGTTAGGGGTCTTTTGGGTAAATTCGGCCTCGATTTACCTTATATTGGTCTATGATTATCCTTTAGGACTAGAATCAGCTCATTAAGAGAGTTAGGATGGGATTGAGAAGTCTTAGCTTAGGTTCAGGTAGGTACTTGCCTTAGGATGGGTTTCGGGGACTTGTAGTTGGCCCTACCGCCCCTTTTTAAGATAGGATTCCCAGAATAGCTCCCTTTTTACCTAAATGGCTACTTAACCACTTCTTCAGATTATTACTTGGACTTTGGATTGACTTAGCCTTAATAATAAACTTAGTTAGCTTCGTTACCTGGGTAGAGTAGTATTTGACCTTAAACCGCATTTTCTAACGTAATAATCAGAACCCGCTCCTTCTTAATGGATTTGGACGCCTAAAATTTGAATTTATGATTAAATGAACTTGAGATGGGCTATGACTCTGGGATAGTACTACATTTAGCTCACTTGGTAGTTCTGGTTCGAGTCCAGCACCTAGCACATCATTATTATTTATCAGTTCTGGTTCGAGTTTGGCATTTGCTCTATGGTCATTATATATTAGTTCTGATTTGAGTTCAATATTTATTATAATTATATTATTCATTAGTTCTGGTTTGAGTTCGACATTTATTATCTTTACTATTACTGATTTGGGGTTGAGTATTTGAAAGGGACCTGTAAGGTTTATGGTTATGGATGGAATAGGAGTATAAGGTACGCATATCACACATTTGGCTTACTTTACCTTCTTTATCGTTATATTTTGTTCTTATTGTAGTATTACTCTTTGTTTGTACCCACCCTGCTTATGGGGGTTTGGGCGGGTTTTTATTTCTTCTTGTTAGTGTCTTCTAGGCTTATGAGGGTCCAGTTAGGTTATAGTTAGACATTTATTTCCGTTTTTGAATTATTAGTCTCCTATTTAATCACATTAGCTTATTATTTTCGTTCCTGCCCCTTTATTACTGACTTTAGTTTAATTACTCGCACTTTATTTATACTTTTACTGTAATTTAGCTCAGTCAACCTATGATGCCAACTGAGTACCCGTGGTTTTAGTACTCATGCTACACTACTGCATCTTTTCCCTAATGCAGATCCGAGTACGAGTCACCGGTATTGATGATATCCTCGGGCTGTGCTGCTGTTCGGAGATTGGGTGAGCTTTTAGGGTCTGGAGCCGATCCTCCTCCTTCTACTATTGTGATAGTCTTATTTTGTTTATTCTAAGACTAAGATGTATATTTTGACACTATCTAGTACTTTTTTTTGGTCTTAGTGGCTCTTGTACTGACCTTACCAGGTCTTGGGGGATTCATTTTGTTATTTTGTCCTCTATCCCTCTCTTGTATAGTATGCATATATGTATATATTTTCCCTATTTTCATTGCTTATTATTGCAGTTGTATCATTATTTCCATATCTTTTGCCTATTAGCCCGTTACTTGCTGTTCCAGGCTATAATTTGGCTTACCTACTGGTGGGTTAAAGTAGGTGCCATCATGACCTGAGAAATTGGGTCATGACAGACCATCACGTTCGCGAGCCTCATCTCACATTCGCAAAGAAGGGGCCGCCTGGACTGGTCCAACTTTCTTTTTCACATTTGCGATGGACCCTCTGTGTTTGCAAAGGTTTGACTAATAGATTCTCGCGATCACAACCAGGGGTCCCACAATTGTGATAAAAGAACCCTAGCAGCATATATTCTCCTTTGTCATATATTTCAGCCATTTTTAAAGTCCTATTCACCATTGTTGGAGCTTAAAGCATGGGAAACTGTGGGAAATTGTCTATTGAAGCTGAGGTATATTAATTCAACACCTCTTGATCATTTTCAATTATTTTTTCCCGTCAATTCCATCCTTTTCCTTATAAATTCCTTGAAGATAAATTCTTGATTTCTTAAATACTTGGGGCTGTTTTGAGCCTCGATTCAAGCTCCATTTGTTCTCAAATTTTGTTCATGCATTCCTTGTCCTTCGAGGGACCTAATGATAGATTTAATTTTTAAATTTTGTATGTGGGTCCCATGGGCCTATTTTGATATATTTTTGGCCCAGAGTTTATTATTGCAATATGAGTCTTATATTTCTCGTAATGACCCGTGGATCATATTTTGATAGCGCGACAAATTTTTGGAGATTATGTGGAGAGAATGAGTAGCTTGTGGTCGGTTCGAAGTTGTTGTTCAGCATCCAAGTAGGCTACAGTCTACTTTTCTCTATGAGATGGTGTATTGTATAGATTGCATGCGGGATAGAGGATTCTAGGATAGGTCTAAGGTTATTTCTTCATTCCAGTGTTCTTAGCTTTCATTAGGAGCCTTAGACTAGAACCATGTTTTGAAATCCTTAGTTTATGTAGTCGATTGCCTTAGAATGGGTTCCTCGGGGTACATTAGCTAGTATAGCAATCCCTTAAGGTAACTACGATAGAATAGTACCCTTTTATTAGCACGTGGACTTTAGACTTCTTTGGCATAATATGGTCCATTTAGTGTTAACCCTGACTTATATATTCACCCTTTCTACGTCTACGACTCAGATTAGGATAAGGAATCTTAGTTACTTACTACGACCTTAGGGTAAGAATAGCGATTCTTAGTATAGGTTTGGGTTAGTACCTCGTAGCCAGGTTGGTTTCCTTAGTTCGACTCCTCTAGTACCATGCTTTATACCATTTATCCTCCCTTTTTTATTGATATATTTATGTATACTCGTTGTTTGAAATATATATTTATATTGCTCTGTATATTGTTGGTCCCGATGACTTGGTTACGAGACCAGTTGGATATCAGGTTAGTTCTCTGTGCTCTGAAAGAGTTGTTGCTTAGTTTATAGATGCTTAGGTGCTAATGTTTTCATTCTTTGGATACTGGTGATGACATGCATACATTTATATGCATATTTGGTGGTACTATTCCAAGGAAAAATACTGTTTTAAGTACTATTTTCAAAAAGGGATTCATTTCCACTTTTCACTTTTAAATTGGTTTTTAAAATAGAAATCATACCACCCTTACTATTGGATGAAAGTCTTAAACTAATATGCTCCACTTTGAAAACTCAGATCGAGGCAGATTTCGATCCATTCTTGATTTGCTTATTCATCATTATTTACTTATTTTGGTCGAGGAAGATTTCGACCACCTTTTCTATACTATTCTATCATTTTTAGCCTCGATTCGATCTCAGACACTGGATTTTAATAGATTGCCACTTGTTTTACTCTCGATTTGATTTCGAGCACTTATTACACTTTTACTTATCTCCTGTACAATTATGGAGCAAATTTATTATGAGTGATTATTGGAAGTCTTGGTTTGGGATCAGGCAGTATATGTGGATATCAGAGTCCCCTATGATCCCCTTTCTGGGAATCATGTGTCGGAGGAGGGGATACCCCAAAGGTCCTGCCTTGCGAGCCGAAGAAGGTGGATATACTTGGTACGATATGACACTCAGTTTTTATGGAAGTTTTGGATTTACTTTACATTCATGCATTCATATGTATTGCCTATCACCAGTATAATTATTTCGTGCTTGTACCTACCGGTCTTATGGGGGTCTGGATAGGTATAGGTTATGTTTGTTATTTGCTGAGTGATTGTTTGTACCTTCTGGGCTTATGGGAGTCCGGTTAGGTTATTATTTGTTCGGGCTTATCCGGTTGTATTACTGTTTGGTTATTATTGTTTAGTTAGGGGCAGGATGGTTATGAATTTGTACCCGAGATCATAAGTACTCTTTGGAGTTCCTTTTTTGTTTGATATTATGAGCCTTGTTATTAGACTACCTTGTGATTATTCTTTTTTCAGGTTAGATGTTTTGATTGTGCTAAAGCTCGCTCCCTTCTTGTTTATGATCCTCATGATATTTAGGATGTTAGGCTAGCTCTCTCAGGTTAGTAACTTCGTGTTTAGCTAACTATTCAGTACTGTCGTATATCCCTTTCTTCCCTATCTATTCTTATTGTATATTACCTTCTTCCTTTGTTACCCCCATTGTATATTATCCTTATTATATTCTATTTCTTAGTTAGTTGCGTGTAATGTATATCCTTGCCTTATGTGTCATTTATACTTGCATTTATCTTTGGATCTTAGTTGGCCTACGCCTACTTAGTACCACGTCTTTGGTACTCATACCACACTTCTACACCCTGCAGATCATAGTATGAGTTCTCGCTTACTTGTGTATCGTGCGGAGATGTCATGGATCAGAGATTTGGGGTGAGCTCCTGTCGTCCGGAGTTGTTCCTTCTCCCTCTCTCTTTTACTGGACTGGTTTTTATTTAGTATTTCAGAGACGATTCTGTATATTTAGATGTATATTATATATACCTAGTACTCATGTTATGCAAGTGGCTCCTGTATCGACTGCCACTAGGTCTTAAGGGATATTTTCTTTCTTCAGGTTCTCTATATCTTTTTATTTAGTTTTGGTTATCTTTTTCTCTTATTAGCTCGTTACATGCCGTTTTGGGCTATGGGTTGGCTTACCTACTGGTGGGTTATAGTAGGTGCCATCATGACTTGAGAAATTGGGTTGTGACAGCCTCTATAAGCACAGAAGGTGAAGACAAGGATTAATACTATTAACAAGCTAGGTACAACAGTAAGGAATGATAAAACAAGCCAAGATGTGAGATAAGCATACTGTATATTCTTTCTCCAACCATAACCATAAATCCTACCGGACTCGAATCAAATTTCCAGCAAGAGAACAATAATAAATGAATGCCGGAATCGAACCAAAACTAATAGATAATAATCAGTAATACTAGGTGCCGAACTCAAATCGGAACTAACAGATAATAATCAGTAAAGCTGGTGCCAGACTCAAACCGAAACTAAATATGCAATATCTAGTAATAATCCAGAGTTTTGATTTAACGCAAGTCTATCTAGTCATTTTTTCCATTTTAGAAAGCCAAATTCATTAAAGAAGTGCAAAGTTCCATTTATTAGGTTGAAAATCACGATTTAAGACCAAAATATTAGAATTCCAAGGATACAGAAGCTAGCGAATATAATAGAACGATCAGGACAACCTAATCCCAATAACCAGTCTCTCGAAGTAATCCTATAATCATTTATGTCTAAAGAGGGCGTTATCATAAAGCAACCTACCTTAAAAAGAGTGATAAAGCTAACTACAAGTCCTGAGAGCACAACCTGAGGTAAGCAACTACCTAAACCTAGACTAAGGCTTCTAAATTCAATCCCAAGGACCCCGAGTAATCTAAACTAAGTTCTAAAGGAGAAGCAACTACCATTTTAAGGGAAACAAGGCCGAAATTCATCCTAAATCCTCCTAGTCGGCTAAAATAATTAGGAATTTCCTAAACGACTATCCGAGGAATAGAAATCCACCAATAATTATCACAGCACCACACCAATACCATAGAAGAGCAAAGTCTAAAGAAAGGTAAGCCTAGCCTGCCTGGACGGCGCTGAACACACTTAAAATCCTCTATATCAGATTTTTTCCCTTCCAAGAAGCCTCCGATCGCTGCCAGGCTAACAAAATAATAATCTAGGCATCACGATGAGAATAACAACACCAATATTGAGAATTTACACTCTGGGTTAGAAATTGGGATAAAAATCATTTGTGCGGCCCTCTTAATAAATTAAAAAAAGTAAAACCATAGCAACGTCCCTCAGGGAGAAATGAGCTTGTGCTCAAAAATTGAGCACCACCAGCTCCTTAATTTTCCCGAAATAGTCCCAAATAAAGATAAGAAAACCAAGAGCAAATAGAGAATTAAATGGAAATTAGGTCGGAAACTTTTGGAGAAATGATCTCAAAGTGATCACTTTATCGACTCCTTACTAATTCCAACTTTAATTTAATGTTCCCACACTATTCTTGAGCTCCCACTTCTAACAATGGCATTTATACTTAGAAAAATGGAGCTGAAAAATGAAGGGAGAAATATTTATACAGCCAGGGGTCCCTTCTTCATGAACACGGGACCCTTGTCGTGATTTCGATGAAAGACCGGGCTAGGCCTTTGCTAACACAGCAGGTCCACCACGAATGCGAAGAAGAAGCCTAGACCAGCCAGATCGGTTTTCTCTTTGAAAACGCGAAGCTCAAAAATCCTTGACCCCCAAGAACTCAGTCAAGGCCTCGCGAACGCAAAGACCACTTTTGGTCTGCACAAGGTGCTGCAGTTGTTGTTGCATCAACAATTTTCCAAGTCTAAATGGACTCCAAACGGGTGCTTGGGTTGTTTGGAACCCCGTGCATGCAAACAAACTATGCTATCCTACCAAATTTTCCATTTCGAACTCAACGGGACCATCAAATTTTCCAACAGAGGTCATTATGAAAAAAATAGGTCCCACACCCCATTTCCATTTTTACTAATTTCCAACCAATAGCCTAAAACAAGCTCAGAAGCCTAGGGACCTGAACCAAAGGTCCCTGTAGCCTAAGATCCATATTTTGTAGCTAAGGGAACTGTTAGAATTGTCGTCCGAGGCCGTTTACCTAATATTTTGGCTCGGGGCCATTTTCTCAACTTCAGAAGCTCCAAAATAGGGAAACTGGTATAAGAAACTAAAAGAATTACCCTAGAACCAAACTATCAATTCCAGCAAGTTGTAAATGATTTGGGGCACTTATAGGAAAGCTCTAAATACAGTAAAAGCATGAAAAATAGAAAATGACCTGGAGGGTCATTACAACATCCACTACCAAAAGGGCTTTTGTCCGCGAAAGTAAAGAGTTAAGAAGTACCTGAAGGTTTGAACAGGTGAGGATACTGAGTCCATATGTCATGCTTGGTCTCCAGGTAGCCTTCTCGACTTAACTAAGCCTCCACTACACTTTTACCACCTAAATCTCCCTAGAGGGTAACTGACTGACATCTCTGGCTAGAATGGAAATTGGTTTCTCCACGAATGTCAACCTATCATCTAACTGAACCAAGTCCCACTAGAGCACGTGAGACTCATCTGGAATGTAGTACTAAAGTATCAACATATGAAAACCTGGGTGAATTACTAAAAAAGCTGGAGGCAAGGCTAACTCATAAGCCATCTCCCCAATCCCTCGGAGAACCTGAAATGGCCTGATACACCTGGGGCTGAGCTTTCCCCTATTCCTAAACCTCATGATGCCCTTCATGGGTGAATCTGGAAGAAAAACTCAATGAACAACCCCAAACCTCAATGTACGAAGCCTGCGGTAAGCATAACTCTTTTGCCTGCTCTAAGCTGCTCGTGGCCTATCCTAAATAACCCAAACTTTATCAAATAACTCTCGAAGCAAATCAGTACCTCATGGCCTAACCTCTGAAGTATCAAACCAACCAATTGGAGATCGATGATGCCTACCATACAATGCCTTAAATAGTGCCATCTAAATACTTGAGTGGTAGCTATTATTGTAGTCAAACTCCGTTAAGGATAGAAACTACTCTCACTGACCTCCAAAGTTCATGACACAAACTTGAAGCATGTCCTCCAAAGCTTGAATAGTCCACTCTGATTGATCGTCAGTCTGAGGTGAAACACTTTGCTAAAATCTACCTGGGTACCCCACTCCTTCTAAAAAGCTCTCCAAAAGTTGGAGGTGAACTGGGAACCTCTATTAGAAATAATAGACACGAGCACTCCGTGAAGACGAGCAATCTCTCGAACATAGATTCGACCCAACCTCTCGACATTGTAGGATAACTCAATAGGTAGAAAATAAGTAGACTTAGTCAACTGATCTATAATGATCACAATGCTATGAGAACCACAAGAAGCGCAAGGTAAACCACTCATGAAATCCATAGTAATTTGCTCCCACATCCACTAAGGAATGGGTAACCTCTGAAGCAAACCACCAGGTCTTAAATGCTCAGACTTCACCTACTGACAACACAATAACACCGAGCCATAAAGTTTGCTATATCTCTTCTCATATAGCTTTACTAATAATATTATCTCAAGGTTCTATACATCTTAGCTGTCCCAGGGTGAATAGAGTATCTGAAGCAATGGGCCTCCTGAAGTATCAACTGAATCAAACTTCCTGCCTTCGGAACACCAATGCGACCATCAAACCTCTATATACCCTCTGAGTCTAGGGGGCCCTCTTAGCCTTGCCCTCTGTACCTGATCTCGAATACAACATAACTGACTATCCTCGAAATATCGATCCCAAATCTGCTCTCATAAGGTAGACCGAGCCTCAATACTAGCAAGAATCCTCCTGAGGTATGAAATGTCAAGTCAAACAAACTGGTTGGCTAAGGACTGGATGTATGAAGCCAACAGTCGCTCCAAAACTGAAAAGTAGTCCAAGCTCCTTATACTTTCCACCTTCCAGCTCAAGGCAATTGCTGCCACATTCCTTGCTCGGATGGTATAGAATAGAGAGGTTATAGTCCTTCAGCAACTTAATCCACCTGTGTTGTCTCAAATTAAGATCCTTCTTATTCAAAATGTACTGAAGACTATGATGATCGATGAATATCTCATAGTGAACACCATAAAGGTAATGCCTCCAAATCTTAAGCGTAAAAACTATTGCCGCCAACTCCAAGTCATGAATGGTATAGTTGCGCTCGTGCACCTTCAGTTGTATCGAATCATATGTTATAACTCAGCCCCATTGCATCAGAACATAACCCAAGCCAGCACCTGAGGCATCACAATATACTATAAACCTCTCACCCTCAACTGGAAGAGTCAGAATAGGAACTGATATGAGCAAGGACTTGAGCTTCAAAAAGCTTGCCTCATACTCATCGAACCACTAAAATGAGACCTCCTGTCTAGTCAATCTAGTTATAGGTACTGCAACAGAGGCAAATCCTTCAACAAACCATCTGTAATAGTCTTCTAACCTAATAAAATTGTGAACCTCAATCAGAGATATGGGCCTAGCCCAATCACGAACTGTCTCAATCTATGCTAGGTCTACCATAATCCCATCCTTGGACACTACGTGCCCCAAGAATGCTACAGACTCAAGCCAGAACTTGCACTTTGAGAACTTGGCATAAAGCCACTGATCTTTCAAAGTAAGAGCACAATCCTCAAATGTTGCTCGTGCTCCTCCCTACTCCTCGAGTAAACAAGGATGTTATTAATAAACACTATCACGAAGGAGTCCCTATAGGGCCTGAATACACTGTTCATAAAGTCCATGAACACTGCTGGGGCATTGGTTAACCCAAAATACATCACCAGGAACTCATAATGGCCATAGCGAGTCATGAAGGTTGTCTTAGGGATGTCCGCCGCCCAAATCCTTAACTGATGATAGCCAGACCTCAGGTCAATCTTAGAAAATATGGATGCACCCTGTAGCTGGTCAAACAGATCATTGATATGTGGCATAGAATACTTATTCTTCACTGTCACCTTATTCAACTGCCTGTAATTAATACACATATGCATAGAACCGTCCTTCTTTTTCGCTAATAGAACTGGAGAACCCCCAAGGCGAGACACCCGATCTAATAAATCCCTTACCCAGAAGATCCTAAATATGAACATTCAGCTCCTTTAGATCGACAGGATCCATAGGATAAGGTACAATTAGCAAAGTCTATATCACGCTAAAAAAGAAGTCCAGATAGGTCGGTAGGAAAGACATTCGCGAATTCACTGACAACAGGGATAGATTCAAGTAAAGGACTCTCAATATTAATAGCTCAGACATATGCAAGATAAGACATACACTCTCTTGATACCAGTCTTCTAGCCTAAATATAAGAAATGGCCCCCGGCGGCGTACGACTATAAGCACCCTACCACACAACTGGGGGTATGCTAGTCATGGCTAAGGTAACAGTCTTGGAAAACCAATCCAAGTCCGTATGATAAGGGGATAACCAGTCCATGCCAGAATCATGTCAAAATCAACCACATCAAGTACAATAAGATCATCCCAAGTGTTATACTCTTGAATAGTCACAATACAAGATTTATACACACGATCCACTACTAAAGAATCACCCACGGGAGTAGTTACATGCATGGACATAGATAAGGGCTTAGAAGACAATCCCAACCAAGAAGTATAATAAGCAGAAGAGAAAAGACATAAAGATACCATTAAAGTTGTCTCGAATTTGCAAGTAACAACTTAAAGTTTGCGGGGGTCCTAGTACCCCCTTATTCTTGTTCAGTATGTATTTGTCACCTCCTTATGAGCTTAGGTGGCATGTAGAGTGTGTTTCACTCTCCTGCAGCGAGTGAATAAGCAAAATAAATTATTTTTGCTTTTTTTTTCAGCATTTATTTAATTAAAAATACCATTTTTCTTACTTTATATATTTCATTTTACTTTTTCTATTTTTTCTTTTTCTTTGTCTTCTTCCTTGAGAAGACCCACAATTGGACACCCATTCTTTGCCATTTTTCCATAATTACTTCTCTTTTCATCATTTCTTCCTTCTTCTCCATTTCATCAATATTTTCCTTAATTTTCTTGCTTCTCTCTTTACATTCTTTTTCATTCTTCTTTGTTCCTTCAAGATCTTTTTTCAACAAACTTCTTCTCTAATTTATAATTGTTGTCTGTTTTTTTATGAAATGAGCATGTTTATCAAAGAATTTTGATCTATTATTTTTTATTAATGAGTGGTCAACCTTTACAGTTAATTTTGTGGAGATTTTGTTATTTTGAGTTTAATTTTTATTTGGCGATGATTTAATGATAGATATAATGGAGAGGGAGTTATAACAACAATGGTGATGATAGCTATGCCAGAGGTGACTAGCGACAGGAGCAAATAGTTGGGGTTATTAGCACACAACAAGATTGAAGAAGAAAGGAAGGAGAAAAGACAAAGAAAAAAAAATAAAGAAGTAAAATAAGAAAAAACATAAATAAAAATAAATATTAGGAAATTAAATAAATGTGACACGTGGCAAGCATTTATTGGTGTGTGATTGACACTTTTTTTTACAACTGAAGTTGGCTAATAGATGTACATTTATATCACTTTTAAATTGTTCAAGAGGGTAATAGGTCGCCCACAAAGTTAAAGTGTCTTTTTACAAATTCGCGACAACTTTAGTGATCACTTTATGTATTTTCTCTAAGCAAAAATATAAGAATAAGTGGAGCCTAGGTCAAATAATGCAGAAGTCGGCTGATGGCATACCAAAATCGTACTTGTAATAACAACATCCAAACCCTCAACCTACAGCCTACCAGGAAAAGCATATAAATGACCCCGCCCGCTCCAGACTGGGTGCCTACCCGAATACCTGCTCTTTCTGCTTGAGTACCTCTACAAAAACCTAAGGGACCAGGCCTACAACCCTGTGCACCACCCCAGCTCGAGGGTACCATTGACCTGATAGACTGAGCACCCCGTGAAGAAGGCTCGATTATCCCATGTTAGGGACAGTCTCAAGAAAAATGACCCACAATATTGCAATCAAAGCATGCCCCAGGTACCCTACCTGACGAGAGGGTCCACGGATCCAGAATGGACACCTCAGCCTAAAGCCCCAAACTGAATACCCCACGACTGCTGACCAGTGCCTTGACCACTGAAATCACTATAACTAGACTGACCCCCATTTGAGATCTGTAGTCTTACATGAACGGACCTACTAGGCTGACCATGATGTTGATATGGCTGCTGTTGTGGATACCTATCCTGGAAACCTCTACCCCAGAATTGTGAACTACTATGGCTCCCACTATAACTACTCTGATGATGGGGTCTCTTTTCGCTGCCCCTACAGGCCTCACGATGTAACTCATCCATAATGTGAGCATGATCAGCAATATAAATAAATGACCTACCTGAAGATACCAGACTCTAGGTAGCCATACAGAGTGGAAGTTTTAATCCTCTGACAAAACACCACACTCTCTCATGCTCGTTAGGTAGAATCATGTGGCATGCCTGGCTAACTCATGAAATCTACCTCGTACGCAGCCATAATCATAGAATCCTAATGCAATCCTACAAACTCATCCCTCAGATGCTCTCACATATTGTGAGGCATATACTTCTCCAAAAAGGCCCTAGAGAACGAAACCCATGTCATAGGAGATCCAACTGGTCTAGAATCAAGGTACCCCCATCACCACTATCTCGTTGTTGTATCAAACAAAAATATTATGTAATCCACACCATGTTAATCAACTAAACCTAAATTTTGTTGTCTCTCTTTGCAGCTGGTAAGAAACTCAAATGCATCCTCCCCTGGGGCTCCAAAAAACCTCAGTAGAGCCAATTTAAGAAATCGACCGAATATTTTTGGCTCCTCAAAAGTCATGGATGGTCGGGCTGCTGCTGGATGTAAGGTTAGTGGTGCTGGTGGGGCCTCTGCTCTGGGATCTGCAGCTATAGGCTATGCTTTTGTACCAAATCTACTCTAAGTTGCCCCCTGAGCGGATGTTTGGGCCCCATCTATCGGTTGACCTCCAACCATACCCAATAACTAACTAGGCCATCACGAAAAATAGATGTAGATATAAATTAGGGTGGAGCCTGGGCCAGTCCCTGGCCTATTGGATTTTGTGGTGGTAGATACTCTGATGCAATGTCTGGCTCCTTATCAATAACTGGATCTAGTGAAAGCTTTCTGGGATGGCCTCGACCTGGTGCTGTAGCTCTAGACCAACCTCAACCTTTGGTTCGACCTCTACCTCTACCTCTAATTGGAGTCCTAGCAGCAAGCTTGGGGACCTCACCCTCGGCCACTGCTTCCCACGTCTTAGCCATCTGCAAAACAATGAAACAAATGAGAATCTAGAAACTAATATGGACACAATGCATGATAACAAATCAAAAAGGTGAGATTTTTCCTAAGAATATCTTATAGCCTACTAAAGATAAGATACGAACATCATTGTACTGATATACATGATTTTACTAGACACTTGCTCTTGTACAGATGATACCGATGAACCTAGGCTTTGATACCAAGTTGCCACTATCCAAAAACTCAGGTCATGATGGCACCTAATTTAACCTACCAGTAGGTAAGCCAAAGCCATAGCCAGAAATGGCAAGTAACGGGCTATCAGGCGAAAGAGAGATACACAAAGGTAAAATAGTAATTTGAAGAGACTACAAGGGAAATATACAAAAGCATGACATACAAAAGAGGGGAAGGGACAAAATATACAAAATGAATCCCTCAAGACCTGTAAGGACAATACAAGAGCCACTATATACAAGGAATACTAGACAAGTACAAAAGGATATACAAAGTAGTCTTCTAAGATAAAAAATAAGTTTAGTACTAGAACATAAGGAGATTGATCAGCTCCGGATGCTGAAAGCTCACCCTAATCTCCGATCACCAGCATCAATGGTGATGACTCGTACTGCATCAGGGAAAAAGTTGCAGAAGTGTAGTATGAGTACTAAAACATGGGGTACTCAGTAGGCATCATAGGACGACAGAGCTTAACTAAAGTAAAAGAATAATAAAGTGTGAATCTATACTAAGAGGCAATAAAAGAGGAGTCAGAATAGAAATAATAGGTTATGCTAAGCAAGAGCGAGAATCGAATGTAAATAACTCGAAAGCAGAAAAAAATGCTTTGCTATAACCTATCTAGACCCCCATAAGTCCAGAAGGTACACACAATAAAACATAATAAAATAAAACCTAACTAAGACCCCATAAGCACGGTGGGTGCAGACAAGGACTAATACTATTATAAATCCTGGTACAACAGTAAGGAATGTGAAAATGAGCTAAGATATGCGATAAGCGTATCACATATTCCTCTTCTATCCATAACCATAAATCATATCGGACTCGAACCAGATTTCCAACCAGAGATCAATAATAAATAAATGCCAAACTCAAACTGGAACTAATAGATAATAATCAGTAATACCAGGTGCCGAACTCGAATCGGACTAATAGAAAATAATCAGTAAACTAGGTGCTAGACTCGAACTGGAACTAAATATGCAACATGTAGTAATAATTCAGAGTTTTGATTTAAACCAAGTCTATCTAGTCCTTTTTCACCTTTTAGAAAGCCAAATTCATTAAAGAAGTGCAAAACTCTATTTATTAGGTTGAAAACCGCAATTTTAGGCCAAAATATTAGAATTAAAAGTATACCAAAGCTAGAGAATATGATCAATCGATCATTCCAACCCAATCTAAATAACTAAACTCTTGAAGCAATCCTATAATCATTTATGTCTAAATAGGACATTGTCCTAAAACAACCTACCTTAAAAGGAGCAATAAAGCTGACTACAAGTCTCGAGAACCCAACCTAAGGTAAGTAGCTACCCAAACCTAGACTAAGGCATATAAATTCAATCCCAAGGGCCCAAAGTAAGCTAAACTAAGTTCTAAAGGAGAAGCAACTACAAGTTTAAGAAAAACAAGGCCGAAATTCACCCTAAAACCCCCTAGTCTGCTAAAATAATTAGGATTTTCCTAAAAGAATATCCAGGCATTAAAATACACCAATAATTAACACAATACCACACCAATATTGTAGAAGAGCAAAGTCTAAAGAAAGGAAAGCCTAGCCTATCTGGACGCCGCTGAATTCACTCAAAATCCTCTATATCGGAGCTTTTTCTTTTCGAGAAGCCTCCGACCACTGCCACATTATTAAAATAATAATCTAGGCATCACAATGAGAATAACAATACCCATAGTATGAATTTATAATAACAATACCCATATTATGAATTTATGCACCGGGTCAGAAATCAGGTTAAAAATCATCTATGGGGCCCAGGACCCTTATGGAATTATAAAATTGAAACTGTAAAAACATCCCTCGGGGAGAAATGAGCTTGTGCTCAAAAATTGACCTCCACCATCTCCTTAATTGAACCAAAACAAGCCCAAATAAAGACAAGAAAACCAAGGGCAAAATAGAGAATTAAATGGAAATTAGGCCAAAAACTTACGAATAAATGATCACAAAGTGATCACTTTATTGACTCCTTACTAATCCCAATATTAATTCAATGTAACGACACTATTCTTGAGCTCCCACTATCAGCAATGGTGTTTATACTTAGAAAAATGGAGCTGAAAAATGATAGGAGCAATATTTATATTGCAGGGGTCCCAGTTTGACGAACGCGGTACCCCTGTCGTGATCACAATGACAGACCAAGACAGACCTTCATGGATGCATTCGATCCACTACGAATGCGAAGAAGAAGCCTAGATTATCCAGGATGATTTTTTCTTTGTGAACACGATGGATAGCTCGCGAACGTGAAAGTCAAGAATCCTTGACCCTCGCGAATGTGGCCATGGCCTTATGAGTGCAAAGACCATTTTTGATCTGCATCAGGTGTTGTCTCATCAACAATTTTCTAAGTTTAAACGGACTCTTACTGGGTACTCAGAATTCATTTAGAACCTTGTGCATACAAACAAACTATGCTACCCTACCAAATTCAATATTCCAGACTCAACGGAACTATTAAAATTTCCAACAGAGGTTGTTTCGATAAAAAAATGGGTCCCAGACCCCATGTTCTATTTTTATCAATTTCCAACTAATAGCCCAAAATAAGCTCGGGACCCAAACCAAAGATCCTCCTAGCCTAAGATCCACATTTTAAAGCTAATAAAACTATCAGAATTGTCTTCTGAGGCCGTTTACTTGAAGTTTTTGCCCGAGGCCATTTTTTCTACTCTAGAAGCCCCAAAATAGAGAAACTTGTATAAATAACCAAACGAACTGACCGAGAACCAAAAGGTCAGTCCCAGTAAGTTATAAATGACTTGGGGCAGCTGTAGGAAAGCTCTAAACATAGTAAAAGTATGAAAAAGTAGAAACTAATCTGGAGGGTCATTACATTATTCCTCTTTCCTTTTTAAACTAGTAGCTTTCTCATATGCAAAATAATTTTTGGGAGCTAGTTTCACTGCTTTGACAAAGTATTCTTAGAGAGAGGTTAGAATTATGATGACATTACCTTGGGGATTGGATTCAGTCGTATTGTTTTTATTCACTTGGCTAAGGTACGTAAGCTTTAGATCAGACTTAACTTACTTTTTGTTCTTTTTTATTGTTTTTCAATTTTGTTTGAAGATTATCGTTATTGGGTTCAATTTGCTTCATTTTTAATTTTGTTTGAAGATTATGTGCTAATGTAATTTCCAGACGAAAACTCCTATTAGTTTATAGTATTAATATGACTTAATAGCCAGATTCTATTTGGTTCATTTTCAAGTTTGTTTGAAGATTATGAGGGTGTTTGGATTGGTTTATTTAGGTGCTTTTGGATTTTAACCATTTTTTTATTTTTGAAGGTGTTTGGCAAAGACACAAAGTGCTTAAGCACTTTACTTTAAGCTTAAAAAGTATAAAAAAAAAAAAAAAAAAAAAAAAAAGACAAAAGCCAAAAGTCAAAAGTTAGTTGCTACCTACTTTTGCCTTTTAGCTTTTAGCTTATAAGTCAGTTAAAAAGAGCTAATATAAACACCCCCTCTATGCTAATGTGATTTTTGGATGAAAACTCCTATTAATTTATAGTATTAATATAATTTATTGTGTTCTATTTGATTGATTTTCAATTTCTTTTGAAGATAATATGATTGATTTTCGGTTGGAAACTATTAATGTGATTCATGAAACTAATAGATAACTAATGTACATAGGTGTACTTCTATATATCACGATCCAAAATTTGAGATTGTGATGACACCTACCCCAACCCAACCTTGGTAGATAAGCCTAACTCCAAAAGAGAATAAACAATGAAAGAAGATAAATAATAAGAAAAATACGAGATTTTAGAATAAAGTCAAGCAAATACGATAACAAGGCAAATATCTGAATAATACAACTCAACTCCCCAACGATCTAGTGTCATGAGTAAAAGCAACTCTAAGATTGACATAAAGTACAAATGCATGATATATGTCCCTAAGATAAAGTAAAGACATAAGAGAACTAGATGAAGCAGGGAACAGGCTCTGGATGGGGAGCTCACCCTAACTTTGAAATCTCAAAGCTGCACAAAATCACGATCCATGGGTAGCACTCTAACTAGGATCTACACCAAAAGGGTACATAAAAGTAGGAATGAGTACGGTCCACTTGTAATCAGTAGGCATCACAGGCCGACTAAGCTAAGTATACTACTAAATAAGTAAAATAATACTATGAATGACGTATCCGCCCTACACACAAAAAAGTCCCAACGGCTCAAGCCGTACATCTCATAATAGTATCATCGTTCAATCTCAACAATAGTATAAGGATATCAATACCACACATAAAAAGGTTTAATTCGCACTATCATTCACATAAAAAAGATAAAAAGTAGTGCAACACAATAATATGGTATGTATGCAATGCTCAAATGTTCATCTCGTATACACTCTCCGAGCCTAAGCTTCCAGAAGAGGACCCATGGAAGGTTCACAACCCATATAATAATCACAATATCATCAATCAACCTTGTCATCACTTCCTTTGGCTAAGGCATTTTATAAAATAGTCATTTTCTTTCGTAAAGAAATCCATGTTTCATAGTAGCATCAGTTCCATAAAAATGAGTGATGAATGAGTATGTATAATCATAGAAAAACCAACAACATACAATAATCAGCTCAACAAATGTATGAATGAACTCAAATCCCCCAAATCTCAATAAATCAAGATACGTGCCCCTCATGGCAACACTGATACAAGCCAAATTAGTGACAACACTTTGAAGCACATAATTCGAGGTCACCACATGGAGATCCAAGCCATGATCCTCATAGGGGCACAAGAACATGATTGGAGGGCCCTTTTTAAGCCTACACTAGAACAATACCACGTGTAGATGATAGCTTGGGTCTTGGAAATGCACTTGGAAGGACAAATGACCCATTGCCTAGGGGCGACGGACGGGGTGAAGGTCTGCCAACCATATGACAGCCCGCCACTTGGACCACCAAAGCTTGGCCTCAAGGATCATTTTCTGCCTAGAGGTGACAGATAACTTGGCGAACGGCCAAGACAGTGACGGTGCATCACTCTGATCGCCAAGACAAAATAGTCTACTTGGACTCCTTTATTTCATTAAGTGTCTCAAGGTCACTTTTGGGCCTCTTGTATTATACTATAAATAGCCAAACCCTAGGTCTTTATTGAAGCTAGCTTTTGATATTGATTGAGAATGCAAACTCTTGAGAGAGTGTTTAAGAGGTTGGAATGGATCTTGTTGCATCTTGTTTAGAAATGGTGATTGTAAGGGCGTTTCGATTCCCTTGCGGCCAACGTAAGAGATTAGGTGCTCGTTGATGTTAGATTTAGGGTTTTTTGAATTCAATATATTCTATAGTTCCATTTTCTTTCTATCTTCTTTGTGTCTATCTATCTATCTTCTATATCTAACGGTTGTTTCTTTATTTTCATAGTCAAATTATTGTTTTTGTATTTGGTTCATATCATCTAGTATCAGAGCAAAGCTTAGAATCATTCTCATGATTCTAGTCTTGGGTTTGTTATCTTGAAAATCACAAATAAAGAGTTATTCACATTTTTGGTCTTTTGAATTTTTGAGTTTTTGATTTTTGAGTCTTTTTGTGTTTCTATTACTAGAATCTTGTTCCCTAGTACTATTTGAGTCATAATCTAAAGTTTGAGCTTATTCTGCCAAGATTTGAGTGTTCCACCATTTTTGAAGTTTGAGTTTGAAGAAATATGAGGTGGGTTCTCAAATCTGAAATTATTGATTGAGTTTTGAGGCTTAAAATTGCTTGGGTTGTGTTCGGGAGGTTGAAGTGAGCTTGGGTTTCAAATTTCGTCGAATTTCGAGTTCATTTGCTTAAGGGTCAAAATTTAAATGTTCTTCATATCTTGTTGAAGAAGAATATTTAAAAAGGGTGTGTTTGATCCAAAAGGAGTGATTGAAAAAGGAGGTGTATATGTTTATGCCAAGGAATATTCCAAAATTCCAAAAGAAGAAAGGATAAGGTTAGTACTTAAAGGGGAATATTCCAAAAGAGGAAAGGACAAAATAGAAGGGACCATAAGAAGTTCAAGGCTGCCAAGAGATTGAAAGATCCATTGAAGAACACCAAGTCCTTGATTAACATTCAAAGTACTCCATCAAATACCTTAAGTGAAGGATTGTGTGCTGGTTTTTAGCTTGACAGGAAGCTTAGAGATCCTCTACCGAATTGACAACCCTCCAAACCCTCCATCGCACAAGAACACACCTTGAATGACCTTCTGGATTGTTGTGATGGGACTATTGGCAACCACCACTCCCTTGACAGACCACCAACCCAATTCGTCAACAAGAGAAAATCAATACCACATTCTGGTTTGTGGTGACGGGCTCCCTGATGGTCCACCAAGTTGGTGACTGACCATCACTTGGTCAGTCATAAGTTAAAGGTTGAGGACCCTTACTGGAAGTTGGTGACGGCCTTCTTGACGGGCCACCACAAGCCTGACAGTCCACCAACTGGTCAGTCACCACGAAGTCAAAAATCAGTAAGCTAGTCTTAGATTCTAAGTTTCTTTTCTTGATTCTTACTCATCATTTGTTTGATTCCTAAGCTAATTAACAACTAGTAATCACTATACTTAGTTGTGATTAGTTCTTGAGTCTGTTTTCTTTCTTCATCCTATTTCTTTTGTGCTTTTTTAGTTTTTATCTCGTTGTGACTTCTTGATTCAAGTCTATAAATATTTTATTTGAGTTTTTCAAAACAAGAATCTATTACAGCCACGAGTAGAAATCGACACCTTGTATATCACCAAAGTATAAACAATTTTCAATATTAGCCTAACCCAATAGTGAGGCAATCAAAGGTGTGTAAACACGAGTGATTGTGAGCTTTATTTTGCTAGCATTAACGTTGTTGTTGTCTTTGTTGAGTGTTTGAAATTGCAAGGTATAATGGCTTCAAAGAAAGAAACTCAAATTCCCATGAGAAGTGACACATTGAAATCTATATGGGAAAGAATTGAGGTTATTAATTGTACAATGGGAGTGCTAGAAATTCATCTCACCTCCATCAAAGGTAGCATGTCAAGCATGGAAGGTAGAATGACAAACATTGGGGAGTCCCTAGACTCCATGGGTTCTACTTCACAAACCAACTCACAAGTATCACCAAGTGAACAAGTCCAAAGTTCCCTAACCCATAAACGTAATTTGGTGATCTTAGAAGGAGATGATGAGCAATTGGAGTTATATTAGAGTTTATCTCGCGCATTAAGGCATGTAGTGTGGGAAACTTTGAAAGAGGAACTTGACCAAAGTCAGAACCTATGCCATACAAGGTTTGAGATGATGGAAAATATATGTTCTTTAGTCATTGACATTGAGATGAGTATTAATTCCATATCTATACACTTGTTAATCTAATGAAGCTTCCCATACAAAGGCATCCCAATCTTCACAAGCTCCAATGGTATGATGAGAATGTAAGATGTGTACGTTCATACCGGGCCTCCACCTTAGTGGGATAATATATATACATGCATAATACCGGGCCTCCACTTTAGTGGGATAATATATATAAATGCATAATATCGGGCCTCCCCTTTAGTGGGATAATATATATAAATGCATAATACCGGGCCTCCACTTTAGTGGGATAATATATATAAATGCATAATATCGGGCCTCCCCTTTAGTGGGATAATATATATAAATGCATAATACCGGGCCTCCACTTTAGTGGGATAATATATATAAATGCATAATACCGGGCCTCCACTTTAATGGGATAATATATATAAATTCATAGTATTGAGATTGTTCTATCTTGAACTTATACCCTTTCGATTGTGCTCCATACTCAATGTAACATATAGTAACCATACGTACATTACTTCTCTACAAATCTTATACCCTTTACATAGCTAGGAGAGTGACACATTAAAGATCATGGCATTAAAGCACACACTTATATACACATCTCACTTTACTTCTTTACTTCATGAGTTTGACATCCTTACTTATGACGACTAATTATACTAACTTGCACATCACCTCTCTTATTACTCTCATGAGATTGATACTCCAACTTGTGAGAGATTAATACATCCACTTATGAGAGATTGATACTCTAAGGATCATTCTAATATTGGAAACACACCTCTATACTTTACTTCACTTCCTTACTCTCAAGAGAGTGATACGCTCACTTGTGAGGAATAGATATATTAATTCGCACTTTACCTCCTTCACTACTCTTATGAGATTGGTAAAAAGATATTCATAATCATAGTGGACTTTGGAACATGACATGATTGGAGAATGCTTTTCAAGAATAACTAGCTTCTCTACATCTTACCCTCCTATAATTATTCTAGAATCACAACGTTATGACTCCGTTGGAACATACTATTATGAGGACTTTGGACCCATGTCCATAGTTAGGTAACTCATGAACAACAACGACTAATGAATGAGGGATACGCGAGTTAGGAGTGAATAGACTCTCCTTACATCGTCGCTTTCCTTGAAACGGTTTCTTTTACTAGCTATAACAACATTATGAGAGCTTTAGGAATTTCAGTCCATGGATAGGAGACATATGAATACCAATCGGTCAATGAATAAGAAACGTGTGAATAACAATATATATCAAATCTGAATGAGATACCTTAGCATATTTTGGAATAGGACAAATGAAATGTCAATATGAACATTATGTGCTGCAGAAAGATACGGACAGAGTAACCTTACATACCTTGTATTCTTAATACGAATACACAATCTTAGACGTGCATACGATAGTCCCACTCCGTCCTTATGTTTTGTTCTACAACATAAATACATGACGGAACCAACATTAACCACCAATAACCTTATAATGGCATACAATAACTATAAGTCACATGTTTAACTTGAACATGTCATTTCCCCCTTGACAACACCATTTATAAAATCATCATACCAATGATCCCACAATATTCCATACATTGACCAACACATGATAACCAATAGCATGTTACACCAAGCTCATATTTTACACTTCTCCATCCCCACCACATCACAATTCTTCCACCAAATTACTTCAATACACCTCACAACAACAAATCGGCCAAAATCCCATAATTTATACTTACAGAAAAATAAAATGTTTAGGACCATAATAACACCATACATGTTGTTATTTCATCCATACCATGCTCTTTCATCAAAGTCATAAGTCATAATTCAAGTTATAATCCCATGGATTTCACATCTTTCAAAAAAGCCAAAAGTGCCATGTCCAACATTTTCAACCATCACCAACATGATATACATATTATATCATGATTATAATATGTTAAAGTACAAGAATAATTACTTACTCAAGCTTGGAAGAGGATGATCTTGTCCCAAAATGCCTTAGGGTTTGAAGAGCACCAAAAGAGTGTTCTTGAGAATTCTAGAAAAAAGAATAGAAAGCATGTGTGTTTTGGGGATAAAAATCTGATTTTTTTTGGCCACATTTTATAACCTTTTAAAGTCATCCTTAGCCATTAAGTCCATCATTGACAAGTCAAGGCAAGAATGGGTCATTTTGACCCATTGGGCCTTTGCATGATTTGCTTATTTTAATCTCAAATTAGGCCCAATAACCCATATCATATTAAATCACTCACATCAATGTGTAATCCATAATATATGCATTACAACAATATTCCCACTTACGCAATTCATACTCGTAGCCTCAATTTCAAAACAAGCAATTCTAGCCACGTATGGCTTATTTTGACTACAAGGGTAAAATCGTTATTTTGATGCCAAATTCATTCTCAAGTAATTTTATCATACCAATATATTATTTCACTCATTTCATGTATATCCTCATGGTTGTAGAAGAATCGTGGCAAAAAATGGTTCAATACGTCCCCGGGCACCCTTGGGACTTAAGAAAAATTCCAACTTTTGAAAGGTGCGCACTAGCAGCACTGCACTCCCTTGGGCGCTCTACCCTACTGCCTGTGGACTAAAAATTTTGGGCAAAAGCGGCGTGGCACGCTCTCTAACGCGCCCCTGCCTTAATTTTTTCCAAAAATTTGTTTTTCGACTTTTCTTCGCGGGTTTGGGTAGATACTTCAAGTTCTATTCTTTAACTTACTTCTTAACCTTAATATCCTTTGTTTACAGGTCTTCTTATCCTCATTTTAAACCCCACAAATGCTCCATGAAAATCGTAAAACACCTCCTACGCAAGGTTAATCACATGTACAAGGCCAAATTTCAATGTTCCCATCACTAACATGACAAACTACATACTCATGGCATCTCGACACCTAAGTAACCATTGTTCATCGTCGTCACATTGGGTTGGGAAGGTACGGGGTGTTACAAAAAGCTTGGCTTAAAGAAGAGAATTGACCAAAAGAAATGAGCCAAGGAATTATTTGAAAGAAGTGGACAAGGAACACTCCTTTGTGGGACTTGTCAACACCACTAACCATGATACTAGCATTTTACCTAGTATCAACCCTTCTCTTGTGCATGTTTGTGAACACGTACTTCCAAAGGAGGATCCAAGGAGAGTTCCTTATGAACACATGGTTGAAGGCCTAACGAAGTTCTTAGCTAAGAATTCTAACTTTGGGAAGAGTGATGAGGAGATGACTCAAGGGAGTGAAATTGACAAACTCCCATGTGATGAGAACTTTCTAAAGGAGCAAATGATCTCCCATGTTAAATACCAATGTGAAGACCATACCTCGAATGAACTACAAGGTAACAATGCTAACTCTTGCACTTCTTTAAACTTGAAATATCTTGATGTGGCTAGCAGCCAAGTAAGTGTAATTGGTGGCTTATCTAATGTAGAGTCTAATGAGTCTTCCCCTTGTGATACTTTTGGTAGTACTATGTTGCATGATAATCAAGTTTTTGTTGTGAGTTTGCAAACATTAGTTGATCCTATAGATGACCAAATTGACTCTTCTAGTAAGATCAATTTGTGTCCACCTACTGTTGGCACTTATAGCTTGAATAAGGTTCTATTGCCATGTGATAAGAGTATTCACACACTAGCTGACCCTTGTAAAAATCAAGGTGAGTCTATGTTGGCATGTGAATTGCCTACAACTAGTGAAGGTTTGTGCATTGATCAACTTAGTGATAATGATAATGAGGAAGTTAATCTTGTGGATAGTCATGTAGGATTCCTACTTGGAGGTGGTAATTCCTTATATGTTGAACCCCTTTCTTGTTATTATCATGATAATCTTGATATGGGATGTGAACTTGAGGATAGGCCCTTTATTTGTGATAGCATAACTAAGGGACAAAGTATTGATCAACTTATTTGTGAATCTAATCCACTACTTGAGCATGTTTGTTGTGTGCTTGATGAGCCTCAAGTTAGTGATGACAATAGTAGAGTGGATCATGTGAATGGAAATGATTCTTTGAGCATATCATGTAGTGTAGACCCTATTCTTAGTTTTGCTCATAAATATCATGGGAATAAGAATGTTGTGAAAGATGACATGTATCTTTTGAGAGTGAACTAGCATACTTCAACTCTTGCCCTATGGCTGTTGATCCTCTCTCAAAGAAAGATGTCTTGTTTAAAAGTAGTGAGATCACTCCTTGCTTGACACCTAGTGATGTGCATCTTGGTGTGCTTAAAAGGAAAGATGGTATGCTTAAGATTCACTTGTTATCCTACTTCTTGAAGTCTATTAAGAATATAGGATTGAGTGAAGATTGTGCTAACTATCCAATTTTTGATAGTGATCTCTCACTTGTGAAAAAGAATGATCAATTGGGTGAAGATAATCTTGATTTGCTTGAATATTTGAGGAACCCAACTAGTGATTGTTCTTATGAAAATGATCTTGGTTGTGATCCTTTATATGACACCCTACCCCTGTTTGATGAGTATGAGGATGAGTTGTTTGATTCTTGTGGTGACTTGAGTCATGATCTCCTTGATGTTGGTGGTGGTTTGTGTCTAATTAAGGATTCTTCCCTTGAAAAAGAAGGTGTTGTTTGTTTAGAAAGTGCTTCTACTTCTTATTTGTGTGTTCCCTTTGTTGAAGATACTCATGGTGATGATCTTGAATCCATTAGTGGGTACATGCATGAGGACACCTTGATTGAAGTTAACTTGTGTGATACCTTTCTCTACCCTTTCTTTACTTATGATATTGTCAATGATAGTATAGAGGGTATGTCTATTTGTGAGGATGGCACCTTTGGGTAAAATGGGTATTACCTTGACCCATGTTCTTGGATACTTCTTCCATTTGACCCCGGTGACTAATTGAAATATGGTGGGTTTTATACACCCAACTTGGTGCTTGGTCAAGACGACAAGCAAAGTTTGATTGAGGATGTTGGTATCCTTCCCTATGATGAAAAGTCCTTCTTGTGGACTTACAATCCACTTGATAGACCCAAGTTGTCCATGGGAGGTATTTCCAACAAAGATGAGAGTTCCATAAAGAAGGGGAGTAATGACAAGATCCAAGAGAGTTCACCATTGTGTGTTTCCATTCTTGACCAAGGTTATGTGGCTTGTAGGTCAAAGAGTGAGCCTTCTCTTAAAAACACATTGGTTGAGTTCCATTTATGTGATACCCTTCTTTGTTACTTGATTGAAAGTGATATCCCCTTTCTCAAGGTGATATCATTATTGAGGGGAAAATGTGCCATTGCCTCTTTTGGGTGATTTACTTGCATCCTTATTTGACACACTTGTGATTAGGTTGTATGGACCATAACTTGTGGATTCCAAGTTGAATACTTGTTTGTGGGAGAGTCCATGGTTCTTAAAGACTTCTTGTCACCTTTATAGGGTTAGACAATTTCAAGTGTCAAGTGGGACTCTTGGAAGTTGCTTGAAGAAGAGAGGTTCTATGTGCTTGAAATGTATCTTTCTCTTCTTGTGTGTTCCTACCCATGAGCATACCTTGGAAAATAATTGTGTTCTTAGCACCTTTCTTTATTATCTTTTTGCATATGGTGTTATTCATAACCATGTTGAATCAACATCTTATGTGGGCATTAATTGCTTAGGAAGGAAATGTGTTATGTGCTCAAATGATTTGAATCCATCCTTGAGTGTATTAGTTGCTAAATTTCTTGAGCCATGTGGCATTCTTGTAGATGGTAATACCATGGATGAGATTTCTATGTTTGATTCCTTTCTATACTACGTCTTTGCTTATGATGATATCCATGCTAGTTGCAGATTTGTTTTGTTTGGAGGTAGGATTTCCTTTGGTCGGTCTCTTGGGGAGATAATGAAACAATTGTGTCTTATGGCTCCTAAGATGGATTTGGTCGTACCTTTAGGGTTTGTGGAGGCCATTATGACCTTTGTGGGTTCCTTATCTCTTGATATCTCTCTTAACTAACTCATTTGTATCCTTTTCAAGAAGTTTTTCATGTTAAATACGAAGGACCCTTGGTTATATGTTAAGTGTGTGCAACCTTGGCATGATGATAAGATTGTTTTTGCTACCACTAACCCTCATGACATGAGGATATTGTGGTTGTTTGTTTTCCCTATGGTTTTACAAGGTTTGGATTCTAGGTCGAATCCTTTTCAAGAAGGGGAGGATAATACAAGCCAAATTGGCAACAACACTTTGAAGTACATAATTTGAGGTCACCACATGGAGATCCAAGACATGATCCTCATAGGGGAACAAGAACATGCTTAGAGGGCCCTTTTTGAGCCTACATTAGAACAATACCACGTGTGGATGATAGCTTGGGGCTTGGAAATGCACTTGGAAGGACAAATGACCCACTACCTTGGGGCGACGGTCCGCCAACCATATGACGGCCCGCCACTTGGACCACCAAAGCTTGGCCAAACCTTAGGTCTTTAGTGAAGCTAGCTTGTGATATTGATTGAGAATGAAAACTCTTGAGAGAGTGTTTGGGAGCTTGGAATGGATCTTGTTGCATCTTGTTTAGAAACAGTTATTGCAAGGGCGTTTCAATTCCCTTGCGGCCAACGTAAGAGATTAGGTGCTCGTTGATGTTAGATTTAGGGGGTTTTGGATTCAATATATTCAATAGTTCCTTTTTCTTTCTATCTTCTTTGTGTCTATCTATCTATCGATTGTTTCTTCATTTTCATAGTCAAATTATCGTTTTCGTATTTTGGTTCATATCAAACACGATAGTAAAGAACCATATAGGAAATCAATGAAGTCAACACAAGTCCCCACTCGGGCATCACAATAATAATAAGTCCTTCAATCAATAATAAAATCAACACAAGCCCTCGCATGGGTATCATGATAATAATAAGCTCTCAAATCAATAATAAATTCAATGCAAGCCCCTACTCCGGCCTCACGATGATAATGATCAACTCTAAATAACGTAAATATTGATATTACACCCAACCCATAGCATACTTTACATGAATGGTTAAATACCCAACCAAGTCTGAAGAAAGTTAAGCCAACCTCGAAAGCTGAAAACACAAGCCTGAACCTCTGAACTTGAAATCTTCCCCTTTCGAGTGGCTTCAGAACACACCCAATCTATCAAAAATAGTTTTTATACATAATTAGGAGTCTATTGATACTCATATTGGCATACTTTAGTTGGGTCTAAAATCAATTCAAAAATCAACCTAAAAAATAAAAGGGTAAAATTAAAATTTTAATAAAGAATCATTTTACCCATAGGCTAAGGGCTCTAAATCTGAATCCTATCAAAAATTTAGTAAAAACCGGGTTAGAAATTATTGAAACTCATTTTTTACTTTACCAGGTAATACCCAAAATTTCAAATTTAAAATCTAAGTTTTTAGGATGTTTTAGCAATATAAGGCTAATAGATAAAAATGAATTTAGAAGCTTACCCAAATCAAAGTTTATGAAAATCCCTCTTAGATTCTCCCAAAACCGTGTTCCCCAAGCTTGAAAATGGTGAAAATAGAGTTAAATCGTGAAAATAGAGCTTAAATATTGTTATGCTGAGTAGTTCCTTCTTTGCGAACACGATCAACCCCTCGCTTTCGTGAAGGCTACCAACCCAGACCAACCGTGAATGCAGTGGACCAGTCACAAATGCGTAGAAGGAGCAACCCAACCCAGACCTGGTTACTCTTCACAAACACAATCCCACTGTCGCATTCGCAAAGGAGAATAAATTCCTTCTTCACGAACGCGACAATAGGTCCACGAAAGTGAAGAAGGCCTGGGGCCTACACTGGCAATGGTTTAATGCTACAAATCTCTCTGAGCGGACTCTCGAGATTCATTCGGGGCTCCTCAGAAATAAATCAATAATGCTACTAGGTTAATTTTGACGTTGCGGACTCAATAGAACCACTAGATTTATCAAAAGAGGTCGCTATCCATAACTTTCAACCCGAGAACCTCTTTAGGCCAAATAAACTAGTTTCTCGCTCAAACACTCAAAAATCATAATAGAGCCTCAAAACCCAAACCAACCACTCTACTAACCCAAAATCAACATTTTGGGTCTAATAGAACTAACAAAATTATCATCCGACGGATCACAAAATATTGATTAAAGTCAATTATAACACTTTAAATGCTAGTCAAAACTTCAAATTCATATAAATTACTCTCGAACTCTTTGGGGACCATGTTAACCATTCCCACAACTAATAAATGATATAAAGTAACTATAGAAAAGGGCAAAATGATCAAAACACAAAAAAATTAAAAATCAACATGAGGACTGTCACAAGTTCACAATTCTATTCATTGTACATTGCATCGCTTTTGGTGCCTACTTTCCACTAAGGTCCAAAGATAAAGGGAGTCCTGGCTTCTTAATAGTGTGCTTTATAGCAAATATTTTGGAGATTTATGCTCCAATGAATGAGATTGTGGAAGAATGAAAGAACAGGTATAACATTCTTCGTCTTTGGGTTCTTTTCATCATCGACCGAAGGTAAACATGTCATGATTTTCTACATCTTAATTTAGGTGCCATTGATTATTAATTTTTTTTGTTCAACAATTTTCTTTTGACAATTTTTACAACAATCAAAGTGTGCTGCTTCGAATTTGAAGTCGTGTGTCATTTGAAAAAGCCATATCTTAGAACACTAATTTCTTTAGTGATAGTAATTGCCAGTGTTGTTTTCTACGTGAGGGAGCTACTCACATTTGGATGGAAGAATGCTTGATGATGATTTAGTCTTGAATCTTCCACTTAATTGTCAAATTTTTATTTATAGTATTATTTTTGACTTATTTTTCATTTAATTATATAGGTTAGAGGCCCTCTTACGATGGTTCAGATATATCTAATTGTATATAGCCAAGAATTGGTCTATGCACTTGGTCAACCTGAGCCACTTGGTCATGGTCAACTTAACAGTGTGACATTGTATACTTACGAAGGCATATTTTGAGCTTCTTTAGCGGATTTTTTGGAATTTTGTTTCATTTGGTAAAAACAAATCATTTTTAATATTAGGATTGATTTCAATTATTTGTAAGCTATATACTACTCATTGTTTCTTTTTATAGATGAGAGTTCTGGTGGGACAGGTCGAAAAGGTTACACCAAGAGAAGAGGAAGAAGGCTTGCAAAGGCAACAAGAGTCAGAGTCATATTATCATCTGCACATATAGATTGACATATGAGGAGCAGATGGATATGTGGAATGGAATTGTTTATCTGTGAGGCGGCTGAGATTTGTGGTATAATTCTATTCTAAAGCTCGATTGTTCTCCAAAGTATGTTGAAGATCTCAAGTGACATAAATTCTTTAGTCAACCTCACATAATAATATAAAACTAAGAATTATTTTTACTTAATAAGATGTTAGTCATATATTTGCAATATATTATCTTGAAATTTTTTAATTTGGATGAGACACAACCAACATTCGTTGTATGAGGGCATCTTTTGGTTTGGACGAGTGTACTTGTGGGTCCCTTTTGTCAGCAAATGTCCCCCTCTCTCCTCATTACCTCATATTTCCTTCCGTTAATGTTTGCAGTTCACTGTTTGGATCCCTTCTTTTTTTTTTTTCCTCTTCCTAATACTGCTTCTTTATTTTATATCTCAATCTTCCTCTCTCAGTTATATTTACTAACTAATTACTAGCTCTTTTCTATGGGGTGTTTAATAATGATAGGGTAAATATTTTTAAAAAGAAAATTTTATTTTCAAAATAAGAAATGATATCTCTAAATTGAAGTTGTGTTTGATCATAAATATATATTTTGCTTCTGAATTTTTATAATTAAAGTAGAGTAAAATAAAACATTTTTTTTTTGATATTTTTCTCTAAGAGGGTTCGAAAAATAAAAAATGTAGTATTTGAGATTTGAACTTTGAACCTCAGAATGAATTTAGAACCTCCTATATCGTTGAGCCAATTTCTAGTATTGTGTTTAGGGGAATAAAGAAAAACTATATCTGTACATAAATAATAAAAATATTACCTTTTATATATATATATATATATATATATATATATATATATATATATATATACATACATATATTCTTGTTGTCGGTGGTCTATCGAAAACAATCTCTCTACCTCATCTGAGGTAGTGGTATGGACTGTGTATACTTACCCTCCCAAGACCCACTTTATAAGAATACACTGGGTAAAATGTTGATATATAGTGTAATTTGATCAAACAACAAGAAGAAGAAAAACACTATCCTTTCCTAAATAGTTGTCACCATTTTTGTTTGTACTCTCCTTAAGAAAAACATTAACTACATGCTAAATTGACAAAATTATCCTTATTTATTGCTTTTCTCTATTTAATACTTGTCTCTTTTGCATTATATTGATATCTCTCCATATTTATACTAAGGATAAATATAAAAAAATAAGTAATTATGCTTTGGTTTTGTGAAATGACAAGTATTAAGAAATACCTATTTTTAATAAGAACAACAACGAATTGGAAATGAAGGGAGTATCTGTCGCGCCCCATTTTTCTCTCAAAAAGTGGGATTAGACGTGACAACTCTTTTTGGGATGGTTTAAGAGAAGAGTCGCCACTTAACGAATTAAGGTGCGTTAGGGCACCATACTATACTAAATTGCGAACTTATTTTATTAGTCTACGTCAACCAGAAATTCGGGTAAGGGTTCAGGTTACCTCGAAAGGAAGGTGTTAGGCACCTTTTGAGGTCCACAAATGTCCCAGCCGAACTCATACATTACGTGGGGAAACTATGTGATAAGCAAAAGTCTATTATTTTATTAATCTAATGTTAACTAAGTGTTAAAATAGGAAAATATAATAAACAAAATTAAACATACAACTTAGTTATTATCTAATTATTAACTACGCGATAAAGTAGTTAAAAAATGCGTAAATAAATAAAGGAATTAGAGAAGCGAGAAGATAGAAAGACACAAATTATAATGAAAAAAATTCATTAAGTTATACCTAAACTACCCCAAACAAGCATGCAAAAATAAATAAAATTCGGTCGAATCTAGACAAAGGTTAATTTTATATTATTCGGATCAGCGTCCGGCTTATTAACGGAAGACAATGATGCATATCGCATTGTCGAATACTGCTCGGGACAACTTCCATCATTTTCGAATGTTCTATCCACCCCACCTAATTGGTTATTAATCTTAAATGCGTTCTAAAGAAAACGATAAAACTAACGTTTCCTAAATGCCTACCCGTCCCAACTTAATGTTCAAGAGGCGTTGGACTTACTATTTTGGGATTTGGTTCTAGACAAGAAAAAGCCTAGGCTGCCTAATTAGACTCGAGGTTCACGTCATACAAAATAAATAGGACTTACAAGTAGCATGTAGCGGTTTCAAATAAGCCTCTTGATTAGTCAAAGTTAATTAGGTGATAATCATGCTTAAAAGATAATTATTTATTTTACGTGATTAAAACCTATAGGCAAGATTTCTAGGCGAGACGTATTAATTAAGGTGCCGAAAATTTAAATAAAGTGTTAGATATTAAATATACTAAAAGCTTGATTTAAATATGCTGAAAATTTAAAGGTACTGCAAGTTAACTATTAATTACAGAGGAAATTAATTTAGATTGCTAAAAAAATGATTAAAAATGCTGAAAATTATCTAAAACTTGCTAGAATTATTTTTTTTTGGATTTCCGGAAATTATTTTTAAATATACTGAAAATGATTTTTCAAGGCATAAAATTGTTTAAAACTTGCTGAAAATTAATTTTTAGGTTGCTAGAAATTACTGAAAATACACAAAAAATGATTTTTTAAATGCTGAAAATTATCTAAAACTTGCTAAAAATTATTTTTTAAGTTGCAGGAAATTGTTTTAAACATACTGAAAAATGCTAAAAATTGCTAAAAAAATATTTTTAATTTGCTGGAAATTGACTTTAATTGCTGGAAAATAATTTACTATGCTAGAAATTAATATTTTAAATGCTAAAAAATTAATTTTAACATGCTGGAAATTAGTTTAAACATGCTAATGATTAATTTTAACATGCTGGAAATTAGTTTATACATGCTAAAAATTTATTTTAACATGCTGGAAAATAGCTTTTAGTTGCTGAAAATTAATTAATAATTGCTGGAAAATAGTTTTTAAATGCTGGAAATTAATTACATTTCGCAAAAAAATAGTTTTTAAATGCTGGAAATTAAATTTTTGTTGCTGGAAATTGATTTAAGCTTGCAGAAAATTAATTTTACGATGCAGAAAATCAATTACAACGCTAGGAGTTAATTGAAAACGTTGAAAATTTATTAACTTTGCAGGAAATTAATTAAAAGAGCTAAAAACTCATTTTGTGTCGAAAAATAAAAATATTGCAAATGCTAAAAAATTAATTATAATACTCCGGAAATTTATATGCTGGGAATAAATATTTATATGCTAGAAATTAAAATTTTACATGCTGGAAAATAATATTTGTATGCTGGAAACTATTTACGGTGTACAGAACTGATGGACATGCTCGAAATTAGTCTTAATAAGTTGAAAGTTAATTCATATCCCTAGAACATGATTTCTAAATGACAATCAACCGACATGATGAAATTTATTTATAATCTTAGAACAAGTTGCCTAGGTGACAAAATAATTCAATTACATACTTAAAATTTTTGTAGAAATATCCTATAGGCATGACATCTAAGCGACAAGATATTCAAACATAGAATCCCCGCCCCCCTAAGCAATACCCATAATCTTTTATTATGAATTAAGGTTCACACAATATTTATTACATGCCAACAATGAATATGAAAGAAAACAAATTAAAATAAATAAACAAAGACTGCTTGGACAGCCTTCAAAGCCCCCCCCCCCCCAGCCCAGGCAACTCTTCAACTTTTCTTGAGCATTCACCTTCTAAACGTACCTGTTAAACGCAAGCAAAGTATCCAAGCAAACATAGAGAATTGGGAAGCACTAGGTAGGGACACAACCAGAGAAACAGACATACGTATCAATTCCAAAATTAGTTTAGATCGAGTCCTATAGGCATATTTTCTAGGTTCAATCTAGAAGAAAAAAACTACCACATAAGAAATTAAAAATACGTCGATGTAGGCTAACCTGTTAGCAGCAAAATTGATAAAATAAACTGAGCTTTCAAAAGTAGATGGACAATCAGCCTTCTAGAAACAAAGAGAGATCGAGCCATAGTAGCTCTAGTAGAGCAGACGACAATAGCAAACAAAGAACAAGAACCAGCAGTCCCAAAGTAGAAGCAAAAATGTAAGCTTAATACTTTAGGTGTAGAAAAGTGTAAACTAGTGATAAAGTAAAGTTTTTTTAAGAGTTCGTGTCCCCAAAAAAAATCCGTCCTTTAATGAGTGAAGGAGATCCTTTATATATTAAGAGGATGGCTGTTATGCCAATTCTTAATAAGGAAATGAGAATATTTGACAATCAATTAAAGAAAAGTTAATTCCCTTAAATAAATAAAGTGAAATAAAAAAAAGGGTCAAGTTTTACCGTAAATATGTGAGTAAGAAAGAATCGATTCAAATTAAAGGGAGGAGAAAATTGTCAAAATCAATTTAATAAATCACTTTTTGTAAATCAATAGACTGAATCATTCAGTGTAAAAAAAAACCATCTGCCATAAATAAGTATGTAAGAATATATTTTGTATTAAGAGAAGAATAAATTGGATAAAGGAAACTAGCCAACTAGCTATCACATATTCATCAAGGAACTAAAAATCAATCGAGGCAGACACTACCATTTATGGATTAAAGCTTACCGAAATAAATCAAGTACCAATTCGTATTGGCTTAAATAAGGGAACTAGATCAATTAGGAGAATCAAAGTTTTACAGAAACAACTAAACACCAATTTGCCCACTATTCAAATATTATTTTGACTTGTTAATCACATAATAACCATATTTCACAAAGAGGTTGTCCGGGGTCGCGAAATTCTCATTAAAAGAGACCATTGACAAGCAAAAATAGTGATTGAAAAATTAGGGTTAAATGAGTGTTTGTAAAAATTAGGGCTTTTAACGTATGATAATCTAAGCTAATTAACAACCTCAAATCACAAGGAATTGACACAAAAATCTCAACCAAGCTTCGTTAATTTTAGATCTAAGAATCTGTCAAAACGAAAGAAAAGAAAGGGGTAGAAGACAATTGAAATTTATATGTAAAATTAAATAAGAAATAGAACCTGAGATGGATTTACCACAAGACTTTAATATTTTCAGGCGACATTTGACCAGAGCACGGAGTAGCAACGCGGGTCTTAATGTTGACTCGTAGGTGGTAGTGTGGACTAGCGGTGAAGTAGGACAGAGACAGAGGGTGTGGCTGTTGGTTCACCGGCGGTAGGATTCGCCGGTGAAGGGCGGATAACGAAGAGGAGAGGAAGATGGCGGCTAGATGGGATTCGCTAGAGGTGGTACAGATCGGGGAGAGGAGAGAGTCGGCTGACGAAGAAGGGCGGCGCTGATCGTGGAAGTTCGCCGGTGGTGGAGGTGAGGGTGACAGAGGTTGGCTCGCCGGCGTGGGGTTCTTACCGGCAGTGGTGCGGCGATGGGGAGAGGGAGATCGAGAGAGAAGAAAGAGAAAAGAGAGGGGAGAGAGGGTCGGTCAGTGGAGGAGCTCTGACGGCTGGCGTTAGCTGGAGCGGTGGAGATGATAGAGGTCGGAAGAGAGAAGATTGAGAGAGGAGATGGTGCGGCTGAATATTTTTGATTAGGGTTAGGTTTGGAGTGTTAGGGTATTAAAAAGGAAAGAAAAGGAAATTAATCTCAGCCGTCGGATCAATCTTGATCAATGACTGGAATTTAAAATTACAAAAAGGGGGTCAAAATTTGGGTTATTTGAATTGGGTTTAATTGAAATAGAATTGGGGTTTAAAATTGAGCCAGATTGAGCTCGATTTAGGCTGAAATTGACATTAATTGAATAAAATCAGGCTAGAAATTAAATAAATTAGAAGAGTTGGATTGAAATAGGCTGTTATTTTGTAAATATAAAATTAATCAATGTCATAAAAATAATTATTCTCCAATTAATTATAAATTTTATAATTAAAATTAATGACACATAATATATTATTTAAAATTGGCGATAAATAATAATTTAAAATAAATTATGTACTTGTAAATTATGAATACGAATTTTGGTAATAACACTATAATAATAATAATGATGATGATGATGATGATAATAATAATAATAATAAAAATAATAATAATAATAATAACAATAATGGTAATAATACAATTAATAAATATTAATAGTAATAGACCATGTGTTTGTAAATTACGAGTATGCGTATTTGCGGAAATACGTTAATAAATATTAATAAAATTATGTAAAAATATTATATTTAGATTTAAAAATATATTTTATATAAAAATAAATTACATACTTCAAAATTATGAATGCAAGACGTCAAGATTTATTTGATACTAAAAATAGGAAATATTAATACCCAAAACTAATAATTTGTAAAAATAGCAGCCTAAAAGAAGTATCGGGAGGTCAAAATTTGGTGTCAACAACTGCCCCTTCATTGCTTGGGAATGATAGAAGAGTTGTCGAGCAACGAACGTTGACGTAGTAACCAATTTTGTCCGACCAAAAGGATGGTTCGCTGGAATCAAAAAGCGAGATAGATTTGTTAAAATGGTGTGGCCGAGACTTTGGTTTCAAGTCGCCTACATATCTCTGATTTTACGAGAATCAGGCCATGTGTAGTTCTAAATTTAGGAATGAACAATATTCCTAAAGAATACCAATGATACGGTACACAGACAACAACAAAGATAGTATGAGTCGATGAGTGTTGAGTGAGTAGAATTCAAAACAGTAGTCGAATGAAAACGGTGAGAATGAGAGGTGAATTTGTTATATGTTTCAAGTTGTATTGGAGTGATCGAGAGATAAGTGGAGTTATATCTCGAAAATGGGAGTGAGAGTTACTCCCATTTTAACTTGTTCTTCTTTCGTTACCTGCGCACTTTCTAGCATAACTAGATAAAAATGATTAGAGCATGTGAATAAATGATACGTAATTATTGCGAATATTTAAACATGATGCCATTTACCCTTTAGACTATGAGCATTTGTTTTATGACGGCAAAGATGATGTCTTAAGCTATGATGTCTTAGGGCCATGATAGCGAAAAACAAATTCTAAGGCCATGAAATGATGTCTGCAGGCCATGAAAATGACGCTTTAGACTATGACGCCTTTGGAGCATGATAAACAGAAAGTAAATCCTTAGGCCATGAAATGATGTCCGCAGGCCATGAAAATGATGCCTTTAGACCATGACGCCTTCGGAGCATGATAAGCAAAAGTAAATCCTTAGGCTATGGAATGATGTCCGTAGGCTATGAAGATGATGCCTTTGGACTATGACGCCTTAGGGTAGTTATATAATGATTAAAGAAAGCGTATCTGTATTGAGTAACATAATGTGTCGTCACGTGATTTGAGTAGCTTGGTCTGTAGTAGTTTGGCGTGGTTCAGCAACTTGATGCAATTTGTATGCTTGATTGAGGATTTTGCAGGTGCAATGTAATGCGGACTCTTGCAGGAGCCATGTAATATAGATTTCTATGATGCCTTGCAATGTGGACTCTTGCAGGAGCCATGCGATGTTGATTTCTATGGATGCACTGTGGTGTGGACTCTTGCGAGAGCCATACAATATTGACCCTTGCAGGAGCCATGCAATGTAGATTTCTATAGATGCACTGCGGTGTGGACTCTTGCGGGAGCCATGCAATATTGACCCTTGTAGGAGCCGTGCAATGTAGATTTCTGTGGATGCACTATGGTGTGGACTCTTGTGAGAGCCATGCAATATTTACCCTTGTAGGATCCGTGCAATGTAGATTTCTGCGGATGCACTGAGGTGTGGACTCTTGCGGGAGCCATGCAATGTTGATGAGAGGATAGAGTAGCTTAGCTGTTTTCCCACGTTGGATGTGTAGTGGGCTTTCTTTGATGATGATCGTTCAAGTGTTGCAAGGTAGCTGCTGTATTTGTACCTATTATTTCTGCACTCAAAGAAAAAATGTAAGTTTGTAAAAAGGGGGAGGTTGATTTGTGCCTCTGCTATGACTGACGTGCTTCCTCCTTGCTTGATATTGTGGATCGATAATAGGCTTCGTCCGGGTTTTCACTTGGGTAGAATGAGTTTAAAAATCATGTTTTGAAAAATGTTTGCTCTTGAAAAATGAGAAAATGAAAAAAAATATTATTGTAAAGGAAATATTATTGAATCATTGATTGTGACACATTTCGAGACAACGTAACTCCTTATAAGCGAATATCTTTTGTCTAGAAATTTTGAACTTCAAAAATTTCTGCCTCAGTGTAGATTTGATTGCTTCGGTAGGTGAAAGTTGCTTGCTTTGAATTTTTGAGATTTCCTCAAAAATTCTGCCCCAGTATCATAGTCGCACAAATGCTATCCCATGGAATTTTTGAGATCCTCTCAAAAATTCGGCCCCAGTCATATGCTTATAAGGGGAAATAGGAGAATTTTATTATGATAGGACCGAACTCCAAAGGAGCGCCTGCGTATCCCTCTTAAATAGGAATCAGGTCAAACGTAGTTCCAATTACAAGGTAAGAAGGCATCAAAATAAAGCTTAAACATAATATCTCTTAACAGCATCTGAATTGATAGGCTTGGACCAAACTTTGCCATCCATTTCTGCAAGTATGAGTGCTCCTCCTGTCAAAACCCGATGAACCACATAAGGACCTTGCCAATTCGGTGAGAATTTACCCTTTGCTTCATCTTGGTGTGGAAAAAGACTTTTCAAAACCAACTGCCAGGACGAGAAGTGTCTTGGTTTAACCTTCTTGTTGAAGGATTTGGCTATTCTATTTTGATAGAGTTGACCATGACAGATTGCGTTTATCCTCTTTTCGTTTATGAGTACCAGTTGCTTAAATCTACCTTGTACCCATTCAGCGTCACTCAATTCTGCTTCCTGAATGATTCTGAGAGAGGGTATTTCTACCTCAGCAGGTATCAGTGCTTCACTACCATAAACCAGAAGATAAGATGTGGCTCCTGTAGAGGTTCTGATTGTATTGCGATATCCTACAGGGAAAAAGGTAACTTTTCATACCAATGCCTGTAATTATCAATCATCTTTTGAAGTATCCTCTTGATGTTCTTATTGGCAGCTCCCACCACTCCATTCATTTGTGGTCTATATGCTGTGGAGTTTTGATGCTTGATCTTGAACACCTCACATGTTATTCTCATCAAATCACTATTGAGGTTGGCACTATTATCTGTAATGATAGACTCAGGTACTCCAAATCGGTAAATAATGTGATTTCGAACAAAATCATCTCGACCTTCTTTGTGACTGACTTATGAGAGTGGCTTCAACCCACTTAGTGAAGTAGTCAATCGCGATAAGAATAAACCTGTGTCCATTGGACGTGGTCGGTTCAATAGGACCAATGACATCAATGCCCCAAGCTGCGAAGGGCCAAGGGGTGCTAGTGACGTGGAGTTTGTTGGGAGGAACTCGAAACATGTCGGCATGAGTTTGGAACTGATGATATTTTTGCATATAACGAATGCAATCGGTCTCCATAGTCAACCAAAAGTAACCTAATCTCAATATCTTCTTTGCGAACATAAATCCATTCATGTGAGGACCGCATTTTCCAGCATGTATCTCCTCAATTAACCTGGATGCTTCCTTAGCTTTGATGCATCTTAGCAAACCCAAATCTGGAGTCCTCCTATATAGGATTTCTCCATTTAAAAAGAATTGATTGGCTAACCTCCGAATTGTACGCTTCTGAGTACTCGTTGCATTCTCTGGATAATCTCTATTTTTCAGATAGCCCTATCTATCAGTATACCATGGTTTTCCATCCACTTCTTCCTCTACATGAAAGCAATATGCAGGCTGATTTTGTATGTGAACGGGTATGGGGTCGATATAATTCTTGTCTGGATGCTAGATCATGGAAGACAAAGTGGCCAAAGCGTCTGCGAACTCATTCTGGATTCTTGGAACATGCTTGAACTCTATCTTGCAAAACCTCTTGTGCAACTCTTGTATACAATCTAAGTATGGTAGGAGTTTTGTATTTTTTGCAGCCCACTCACCTCGTACTTGATGAATCAATAAATCTGAATCTCCAATCACTAATATTTCCTGGATATTCAAATCGATTGCCAAATGAAGCCCTAAAATGCAAACTTCATATTCAGCTGTAACACCCCGTACCTACCAAACCCTACTTGACAACGTTGAACAACGGTTACTCAAGTGTTGAGAGTCAAAATATTGATGAGATAATTGATATTGGGCCTAGTACATGGGATTAGACCTTTGTAGGAAGTGAAACACCCATATGTTGTCGAACCTATACGACTACGTGTACACTTATGGAATTAGTTAAACATGAGAGATTTGATGAATTAGACATTAATTTGTTGGGTATTAATGAGTCATGACCCATTGGGCCAAATGAGGCCCAATACAAGAGCAAAAGACTTGGCCCAATGGGGCAAAACATGATCCAATCTTCCATTTGACTAATCAACCATGCATTTAATGCCAAGAGATGGATAAGAGTGACTTGAGGGACCTATATATATATATAAGGAATTATACACAAAATTTGGTGGGCTAAAGAAGTCTTACACCATTGGGCCCTTAATGAAGCCCAAAGTTAACAAGAAGACATGGCCCAACATGGAAATTTGACCCATTCTTCCAATATTTGTCCATTTGACCAAGCCACCATGCATTAAATTGGATAAGGATGACCATTTAATACCATATAAAGCAAGATAAAAATCAGATTTATTCAACAACAATACACATACCTTTTTCTAGAATTCTCTTAAGCATTCCTCTCTCACACAAACCCTAAGTCATTCCTTTGGCCAAGATCATCTTTGTACAAGGCTTGGTAAGTGTTTATTATGATGATTTAATATATTTTATTCATGAGAGATGGTGTATAATATGTTGTTTATGTTGGTGAAGTATTGAGAAGTGCCCAATGTGTGAAATGTTATATGTTTGCTAAATCGGAGGATGGTTTGTCTTGTAAACTTGACTAAGCACTTGTGGTTTTGAAGAAAGTGAACTTGGTGGAGTAAATATTGACATATGAGATGTGATTATATTATTTTACTTGTTTTGTCATGGTGTATAATGTTTGGAATTTCTATGGTGAGATTGGTTATGGTTTTGGTGACGTATTGACCGTAAAGTGTCATTTTGGTGATGTTTTTGTGTGTTGTGAGACCATGGATAGTTGTTGGCATGTAATATGATAAAAAATATGTTAAAAAAATTTTGGTTATGATCATGGACCAATCATTGCATGAAAAGACCCAAAAGAGACCCTTTTTGGCTGAAACGGGCACCCGCCCTCGCAGACGAAGCACCTGCGGGCGCAGGTGACAACGAAGGTGCCTCTGGCTACTGCCAAAGGTCACCTGAGGACGCATTTCATCCACCTGCGGGCGCAGGTGGCTTAGCGTATTGGCCCAGAACTCCGAATTGCTTGTTTTTGCATCCCTTTGGCCCCCCGAAACCCCTATACCCTTCATGGATGTAATTATTAACTTGTGATGTAGTTTTAATGACCTTAAAGTGTCGTATGAAGGCATGTTGGGATGTATTAAATGTGTATGTTTGTTCATATGTTGTTATGAGGCAAATTGATAAGCGTAAGTGTGACGGAATGGAAATGAGAAGGCATAAAGGGTAAGTGTGATGCGAAATGCTAATGTTGTGTGAAATCTTGGTCAATGAGTGGAATGTTATGGTAGTGTTGGCATTTTTATGCGATAAATGACATTGTAATAAGGCGAAATGAAGTTCTAAAGTAACTATGTGATTCATGGTCATCTTGTGCACTTGTAAGGTAGTTGGTTGCTAATATAAGCTTCGTTATGTACTTGTGCTGTAGAGTGAGGCGTAAGGAAAGAGCTGGACTATTGTATTTCCATATAATCTTGTGTATTCATAGTGAGACGCAAAGGTATGTAAGGTTACTCTTCTATATCTTTCTGCAACATATGGTGTTCACATTGTCATAGTACTCATTCGATTCCGAAATACTCTAAGGTATTCCGTATCCGAGAGTTGGCTAGAGTTACTCATATGTTCCTTATTCATTGGTAAATGGTGAATCATATGACTCATGTTCATTGGTTGACTTATGTTCATTGATTGACTCATGTCCATTTGTTGACTCACGTTCATTGGCTAATGTGTCAAGACTTCCAAATGTTGTAAGGTATTGCATCTCCGGTTGGTGAACAGTTGATATCCACATGTGTCTTATTTAGTGCTCATTGTCCTAAGGTTTCAAAAGTGTTATATTCTAAAGGGGTTCTATAGTATTCCAACTAAGGTTGATATGTATTGTTATTCATATGTGTTTTACTCCTAGACGAATCATGACCCACTTAGTTCTTATTTATGGACGGAAGTTCTTAAGTTGTCATATGTTGTAAAGTCTAAGAGAACTATCTCAACAAAAGTAATGAGGTAAAGAGGGCTTGTTTAGTTTGAATAGCATTACTCCAATCATGTCATGATCCAAAGTTCCAATAGAGTTATGCACATGTCTCATATTCATAGTAATGTTCCAAAAGTCCAATGAGGTTATGTTCCAAGGTTTCAATAGTGGTTATACTCATGTATCTTGTTCATTGATCATTGTCCCAATGGTTCCAACAGTGTTATGTTTCCATGAAGGCTATGTTTCTAATAATGCTTATTCACATGTTTCTCACTCATTGACTATTGATCCAAAGCTCCAAAGAAAGTTGTGACTATCATTGTATTAATCTCTTATAAGCAAAAGTACCAATCTCTCACAAGTTAAAGTATCAATCTCTCATAAGTGAATGAATCAATCTCTCACAAGTAAAGGTGTGAATCTCTCAAAATTAAAGGAAGAAAGTAATGAGAACCGAGCCGACTCAAAGGGGCACATAAGCCTAGATCGAGTGGACCTTAATACTACCCACAAGAAAGTGGATGCCCACCAAGAGTGGATGACTACCCACAATAAAGTGGATGCCCACCAAGAGTGGATGACTACCCACAATAAAGTGGATGCCCACCAAAGAGTGGATGGTGGATGACTACCCACAATAAAGTGGATGCCCACCAAAGAGTGGATGACTACCCACAATAAAGTGGATTCCCACCAAGAGTGGATGACTACCCACAATAAAGTGGCTGCCCACCAAGAGTGGATGACTACCCACAATAAGGTGGATGCCCACCAAAAAGTGGATGATCATAACAACCCACCAATAAGGTAGATGACTAATAAAGATGACGAAAGTCAGTAAGAATATAATAAACGTAATATACATAGTTCCACGCATACAGAAAGAGAGTTTATTCACGTTCATTACTCCTTTATATTGATTCCATTATTGTTGTTGTTCTGTATGATGATTTCTTATGAGCCTTGCATACTCAGTACATTCTTCGTACTGACCCCCTTGGGGGACTTACCTTACATGTTGCAGGTGCAGGCATTAGTAGACCTCCTCAGTAGACTGTGGATCATTTGCAGAGTTTTGGTGAGCTACACTTGGTTCGGAGCTTTCTGGGTCATAGTTGTGTATTTGTTTTAATATTGTATAAAGCGGGGACTTGTCCCGACTTTAAGTTGGTCTTGTCGATGCATCTGTTAGAGGCTTTGTAGACATATGTGGGTATATGGATGTAAGATGTATGTTCATTTTAATTTGATGGCCCTAACGGCCAATTTTCCTAATATATATATATAGCATATGTTTCCATGTTCATGTTTTCCGTGTAGTTGCATGAGGAAAAATACGATTCACACGAGCATATGCATACGAAGGTTCATGAGCAAAGATTGATTCTCTCGAGCCATATCGGCTTCGGGTGCCAATCACGCCTCGTTGGAAGTCGGGTCGTGACATCAGCCATGTTGTTGGAGCAGGGGAATCTGAGCTTGGCCAACACAGGATAATGTTGACCAGTTTCTGAGACTAAAACGGCGCCAATACCTACTCCTTTGAAATTTACCGCTCCATCAAAGAATAATCTCCAGCCATTATATTCTTCAGAGATATCCTCCCCTACGAATCCCACTTCTTCATTAGGAAAGTAAGTTTTCAACGACTTATACTCTTCATCAATGGGATTCTCGGCCAAATGCTCTGCCAATGTTTGTGCTTTTACCGCTTTTTGCGTGACATAGACTATCTCAAACTCACTCAATAGTATTTGCCATTTAGATAGCTTCCCTGTAGGCATTGGTTTCTGAAATATATACTTCAAAGGATCCATTATAGAGATCAAATAGGTAGTGTAAACTGAGAGATAGTGTCTCAATTTCTGAGCTATCCAGGTTAAGGCACAACACGTGCGTTCCAGTAAGGAATACCGAGCCTCATACGATGTAAATTTCTTGCTCCTGTAATAAATTTCCTGCTCCTTTCTTCCTGTCTCATCATGTTTCCCCAAAATATAACCAAAAGCGCTATCCATCACAAATAAATATAGCAAAAACGGCCTACCAGGTTCGGGGGGAACCAGAACAGGAGGATTTGATAAATAATCCGTGATTTTATCGAATGACTACTGACACTCTGTCGTCCATTCTATAGCTGCATCCTTCTTTAGTAGCTTGACAACCAGTTCACAAATAATAGTAGACTGAGCTATGAAGTGACTGATGTAGTTGAGGCGGCCCAAGAAGCTCATTACTTCTTTCTTGTTTTTCGGAGGTGGAAGATCTTGAATATCTTTGATCTTGGCTGGATCTAATTCTATCTCTCGTCGACTGACAATGAAGCCTAACAATTTGCCAACAGGGACCCCAAAGACACATTTAGCAAGATTCAACTTCAAATTGTACTTCCTCGGTCTGTTAAAGAACTTTTCCAGGTCGTCCAGATGACTTGATCCCTTTTTGGATTTAATGATGATGTCATCCACGTTAACATCAATTTCCTTGTGGATCATGTCATGGAACAGAGCAGTCATGACCCTCATGTATGTAGCTCCAGTATTTTTAAACCCGAAGGGCATAAACTTGTAACAATAGGTTCCACAAGGAGTATGAAAAGCGATTTTCTCAGCGTCATCATCATGCATCTTTATCTGATGATAACCGGCGAAGCAATCCACAAATGACTGTGTTTCATGCTTAGCGCAATTATTGATTAACAAATGTATATTCGGGAGCAGAAAATCATCCTTCGGGCTAGCTTTGTTGAGATCCCTATAATCCACACAAAATCTGACCTTTCTATCTTTCTTGGGAATAGGCACGACATTGACCAATCAGGTCGGATACTCAGTTACTTGGAGGATACCGACCTTAATTTGCTTTGAAATCTCCTCTTTAATTTTCAAACTCAGATCGAGTTTGTATTTTCTCAGCTTCTGCTTAATAGAAGGACAAGATGGATCAGTAGGCAACCTGTGGGCTACAATTGACGTGCTTAGTCCTGTCATATCGGCATACGACTAAGAAAAACATCCGGGTGTTTCCTCAGAAACTTGATATATTCCTATTTCTCATCTTTTGACATATAAATACTAACACGAGTTTCTTTTATTGTCTCAGAATTCCCTATGTTCACTATTTTCGACTCTACAAAGTTTACCTTGGGTTTATCTTCAAAGTCTTCAACCTTACTGACAAATTCCTCGAGCACTTCGCTTTCTTCCACCTCTTCTATTTCACTTATATTATGTTGCGTAGTCTCATTATGTGTCACAACCTCAGACTTAACATTTTTAAAAGTGATTTTGCTGAAAGAAGCAAAAATAAATAATATCAATAAAAAATGAAAAGAAAGCTTTTATTAACTCAATAACTTTAAATGTCTTCAAACATAACAAAATAACTAAAAATATGTAAATTAGCTTGAAATCGAGTCTATTTATTTCAAACAATAATATAAAATCAAAATCTTCAAATCTACCCAAGTGCTCGGCGAGGACTGGAAGGAGTGGAAGTCCAATTACTGAGTCAAAAACAATGTTCTGACTAGGGGCTACTCTCTCCTCACTGATGATGACGTTACAACCTTCTCCTTCAGATTCAGTCAAAAACAAATTCTTCAGACTTTCCAGTATTTCATCTTGACCATCATCAAGAAACCCGATAGAGTGGAAAATTTGATACAATGACAGCGAAGGATCAAGTGCTTGACCCTCGTCCATGTAGCCTAACCTGGAAGTGTCATTCTTCACAGAAGGGTATATGGGTTCAACTATTCCTTGTAATCTGTCCCTAAGACCCTTACCTGGTTCATATCCAGACTTGAGAATTTTCTTACCTTTAATCTTCCAACTCAGCTCTTCTTCAACGTTTCCAACCAGCTCTAAAGTGTGGAACATTTCTCCATCAAGAACTTTCTTTTCCTCGATAGTATATACGGGATATCCTCTTTCACCATGTATTACCACCTCTTCGTGATCATACACAAATTTGAGACATTGGTGTAGTGTGGAGGGGACTGCACCAACCCTGTGAATCCATGTCCTACCAAGCAAGAGGTTGTAGGAAGCGGGGATTTCCATCACTTGAAATGTTACGAAAAAGTGACAGGACCCATTACCATGTCCAATGTAATCTCCCCAATAGTATCTCGCTGGGAGCCATCAAACGCTTTCACGTTTATCTTCTAATTTTGCATTTTATCCAAATCGACCTCCAACCTTGTCAGTGTACCCAAAGGACATATGTTCAATCCTGAACCTGGATCAATCAACACTCGAGATACAACCCTTTCTCCATGCTGCACTGTAACATGTAAGGATTTATTGTGCGACCTTCCTTCAGGTGGCAGCTCATTCCCATGAAAGGATATCTTGTATTCCTCGAATACCTGCCCGACCATAGGGGTCATCTCTCCCCATGTTACAGTAGATGGTACATAGGCTTCGCTTAACACCTTCATCAAAGCATTTTTATGGTGTTCAGAAGTCTGCAACTGTGTCAGGATGGATATTTGAGCTGGGGTCTTGTTCAGCTGTTCTATCACAGAGTATTCTTTAGCCTGTATCTTCTTCCAAGCACCACTCTCCTCCATTTCTATCACGGGTGGCTTGCTTTTACTAGAAATTCCCTGAGTTAGATTTTTCGGTGTATATATTTTCCTAGATCTGGAGATGCCTTGGGTGACATCTGCTTCAGCCACTCTTGCTTTACCTGAAGTGTTTTGCTCATAATTCCAAGGGAACTGCATGGGAGTTATAAGCAGTTGGGGGAGCTCTGAAGACTGTGAAAGGAGTCTTAGGCACTGCTACCTCAACCTCAAATGGTGCCTACTTTGGTGTACTGATGGGTGTACCGTTTGCCTTCTCGATGAACCAGATAGAATTTTCCAGGTCTACCAATTCATCAACATCGAGCATGTTTACTTGATGATTTGTTAACGAATTATTGGTGACGTTTGTATCGGATCTTTCAACTGAATGGCCTTGGTGTCGATCAACATCTGAATTTTATCCTTCAGAGTATAGCATGTTTCTATGGTGTGACCCCTAATCCCAGAATAATATGAGCAAACCTTAGTAGGATCAAAATATTTGCTTGAGTATTCTCACGCCCGGCAGCAATGGGAGTGACATAGCCCACTTCCTTAAGTCTTTCGTACAGTTGGGCTATAGGTTCGGCTAAGGGAGTGTATTATTTTTTCTGGAAATTGGCTCTGGGTCTTTGATTTTGTTGGGTAGAAGGCTGGAGTGTTTGGACATAAGTGGGTTGGACATTATACACGGGATAAGCAGGACTTTGGAATTGTGGATGTAGTGGATATAGGGTAGGTGCTTGGTATAGAGGGGAATGATATGACATTGGGGTTTGCATTTGGTAAGGAGATATTGGGTATGGCATTGGAGATTGTGGGTAGGGAGGTGGATTTGTAATAGGAGTTTGGTAATTGGGCACACTCTTTGAAGGCTGGGCTAATATCACTATACCTACCTATTTTTTCTTCTTGTTCTCAGCAATTCCTCCAGACTGTAAAGCCTTGTTGGCAACCTGTAAAGCTTCTAGATTGATAATGCTTCCATTCTTGAGACCATCCTCAAGCATTTCTCCTACCCTGATGATTTCAGCAAACCTTTTATCCACGACGGTTATCATTTTCTCAAGATATTGCGGCTCCTACACGCGAATAATGTATTCTTTCATTTGAGATTCTTCAATCGGAGGTCGACCTCTTGCAGCCTCAGACCTCCATCTTATAGCATAGTCCCTGAATGACTCATTGGGATTTTTCTTCAAAGACTGCATATAGAATCAGTTAAGATCGTTGTCAATGTTGAACCCGAACCGTTCCATAAAATCTGATGCCATATCGATCCATCCCTTCCACTTCCTTGCATCCTTCTCGATATACCATGTTAAGGCTTCTCCAGTGAGACTTCTCATGAATATTTTCATTCTTATCTTCTCATCTCTCCCGACTTCGGCCAGCTTATCACAATACATGCGCAAGTGCGCCTTGGGATCTCCAGTCCCGTTATACAGTTCAAACTTTAAAGGTTTGTTCCCCTCTGGTAACTCTACATCAGGGTGTACACATAAATCCTCATAACTGAGCCCCCTTGACCCTTTGCTTCCCTCAAGTTGCTTCAGCCTTTCAACCACAGATTGCATCATGGGGTCCTTTTTTGAAGGATCGGGTGCATACTGACGGTAGTTGAATGGGTTTTTTTTGACATAGATGAGGTTCAAAGAGTTGCTACCAGATGCTTGGTTGTAGGATGCGTTAGCGAAAGACATATGTAGGTAAGTGGGATATTTAGCATTTTGGACATGTGGAGTGGGATATATGCGATTTGGAGTATTATGGGTATTTTGAGGAAAGGGAAGGTTTTGGATATTTTGGGGAAGAGGAAAATTTTGGATGTTTTGAGGAGAAGGAAGATTTTGGATATTTTGAGAAGGAGGAAGGTTTTGGATGTTTTAAGCTGAGGGTAATTGATGGCTTGGGGTAGAGGTTTGAGATTTCACACCAGTATGACCGTCGACTTGTGGTTCGAGAGGGGTGTTAAGGGTAACAGAAACATTGGCCAAGTTGCGCACTTGCGCTAATTCTCCTTGCAATTCGAGAATCTGTTGTCCCATTCTTAGGATAATTTCATTTTGTCCCATGACACTTTCTCCTTCTGTGCTTTTATCTGTAGCGCTGTTGTTATCTCCCACTGTCTCTTACAAACTTGTAGGGGGAGGAAGAGGAGGAGGAGCCCCTTTTGATCGCGTGTGATAGGCCAGAGTGCACAAATCAACCTTTGGGAAAGGGGAAAGACAAAAAACAACAAGATCCAAAATTAGTGTGTTAGTGGCATAAGGAGAATAATAAAAACAACACACATTAGACACATTGTTCGACGTTTCCTATTTCGGGTGCCTCTTTTGAGCCAGAGGTTGGCCTATCGTTGTTTGAGAGATAAATATGTCATAAAAATAATGTCATTTGCTCATAAAATAAACCCCAACAAAATTGAAAATTCATTAAACTAAATTGTCTCAAAAATTGAAAATACAAAGAAATATTAAAGAAATAAACTAAATTCTGAAAACATCTTCTTCTTTGTCTTCTTTTTGTAGGCATCTACAGCTTTGTCAAAGCGATGGAGGCCGGTCAGGAGATATGATAGTGCCAGCGTTCCTCCCAGGTTTCCCATGCTAAGACACTCTTTTCCTTGTCGATCAAACTCCTCACGAAGTTCTTGCACCTTTTTCTCTACACTTAAAGCGTGTTACCTTCAAAATTCTAGCTCTTTGCCCATTTCTGCTACCTCCTTTGCATTATCATCATATAATTGGCGAAGTCGTGTCTCAGATTCCAAAGCCCTTTTCTTAAGCTTGCGGTGTAGGACTTGCGCCTCAGCTTCTTAGTCATTAACCTGTTTTCCCCTTTTAACGCTCGAAGTCACATTGTTTTTCAAGTCAACGTGCAACCATTCAATATAGCCTACTACATAACCTGCTTGATATATGTCCGATTCGATACTCTTCTGGTCCAGAAAAGTCTTCTTTCCCCAAGTTTTGGCAATATCAGTAGCATGCAGAATTCTGTTATTCTGATAATCCACCCAATGTTCATCCATGTTGGTCACCTTTGGTATTATTTGTTTCCTGCCTGCTTGCCTTATTACTCTTGCAGGAGCATATGGTTGAAGGCCATGAAGGCCCATCAAAATCAAGTAGACTTGGTGTTGATTGTATATCACAAAGTTCGTACTTGGAAACCAGTCAAACATCCATTGAACAGAATCTTCAGTCAAAGCACTCAGCATCTGTCCCCACTTTTTTACCTCATTTGGTCGTTTGATTCTCGCGACCCCCATGGTAACTTGAAATTGATGTGCAACAATATTGTCAGTCCCAGTTGGTGTACACATTCTTTCAACCCATGCACCTTTTGAAGGTGTTCGATCAACCATAACTGCAACAACAAATTACATCCTTCAAATCGTCTGGCCCCATTCTTGCAACAACCCAGGGCCCGATAGATGTCAGCTAGGATCATAGGTACAATCGTGCCCGGGCCCTTGTTAATCCCATTACACAAAGCATCGTCCACCGTAATTAAGCAGGTATGTATGACTTCGTCCACCCCAATTGGGAAGACCAGCATTCCTAAGAAGTAGACGATTAATGCAAAAAACCCTCTTACTTTCCCATGACCTAGGATCAGGACTCTCTGCTTCATACGCTTGCCGACTATGATGGTGTCCAAATTTATCAAACAGATGACTTCCCGAAATCTTGGATTTCATCACATATGACACCATCATACTGCCTTGAAGCCCTAACTTGTCTTGAACCTTTTCTAAGATGACACTTTTTGGAATAATGACCTCAGCTTTAGGCCAACTCTTTTTTGGCAACAAATTCATAGCTTCGAAATATCCTCCGATTTCCTCAAGAAGTGGGGTCATCTCAACGTCACCGAACCTGAACACAGACTCAAAATGCAGTAGTAGCGTCAATGAGTTCCCTGCACGGGGTGACATCCATAAGAGATGGTAAACTCCCCAATACCTTTCTCACTACGGCTTATCCTTCTAAACCCAAGTCTAGCCACCACGACCCCATCTGCTTTAGCATGCACCAAACCATACTGAACCTTGGATATGATATAGGTGGTGCCATTGAACCTGGAGAACAAAAAGGTTAGCCTACCCTACCCCCGATGAGCAAACGACAACATTTAGACAATATTTATCTCTAAAAAATGCACATAAATTATGAGGGCGTCCTTTTCGGGTTTGTGAAATCCCTTAGAACTTAGGGCATAGTTTTCTTAGCAAAGTATCTAGGCTTTAAGATGCCTATTCCTTAGTAAAGGAATAGACAGGCAGGATCTAAGAACAAGAGTGATTTTTGACACGATTCCCTCAAATGGACAACTTGAGAGTGGAAAGGCTCATGACTGTCGACGCACCGCTGATCGACCGATTCACGAGACATTTCCCAAAAGGTGTTTTTAGAATACGAACGTCCGTGCAACCACGCAACCGTTCTTAAAAAAAATAAAAGAGGTTCTAAGTGGAGGAGAATATAAACGGAATGTCATTTGTATATAAAGCAGTAACACATAACACATAGTAGAAAGCAGTAACACGTTGATTAATATATATATAAAAAATAATAATGAAACTAGATAAAATTAACAAATACATAACTAAAGGGACATGAGGGAGACAAAAATAACAAGTAATCAATTAAAAGGGAAAAGGAGAGCGGAGGGACAAGAAAAGACAAACGAAATAAGGAAAGGGAAGAGGATTGACATGCTTTCTAACAATAAATTAGAAATGCCAAAATAATTATTTAAGAAAACTGATGATGCAATAAAATTAACATACGTAGTCAGAAAAAGTCGAAACAACTCAAGAAAAATAATTAAAAATGAAAATCCCACATAACACATAAAATCGTAATGGTTAGAACCTAAGTATCCCCAGCAGAGTCGTCATGCTGTCGCGACCCATTTTTCTCGCAAAAAGTGGGATTCGATGTGACAACTCTTTTTGGAATGGTTTAAGAGAAGAGTCGTCACCTAACGAATTAAGGTGCGTTAGGGCACCATACTATACTAAATTGCGAACTTATTTATTAGTCTACGTCAACCAGAAATTCGGGTAAGGGTTCAGGTTACCTCGAAAGGAAGGAGTTAGACACCTTTTGAGGTCCACAAATGTGGGTCCCTGCCGAACTCATATATTAGTGGGGAAACTATGTGATAAGCAAAAATCTATTATTTTATTAACCTAATGTCAACTAAGTGTTAAAGTAGGAAAATATAATAAACAAAATTAAACATACAACTTAGTTATTATCTAATTAATATTTAACTACGCGATAAAGTAGTTAAAAAATGCATAAATAAATAAAGGAATTAGAGAAGCGAGAAGATAGAAAGACACAAATTATAATGAAAAAAATTCATTAAGTTATACCTAAACTACCCCAAACAAGCATGCAAAAATAAATAAAATTTGGTCGAATCTAGACAAAGGTTAATTTTATATTATTCGGATCAGCGTCCGGCTTATTAATGGAAGACAATGACGCATATCGCATTGTTGAATACTGCTCGGGGCAACTTCCATTATTTCCGAATGTTCTACCCACCCACCTAGTTGGTTATTAATCTTAAATGCGTTCTAAAGAAAACGATAAAACTAACGTTTCCTAAATGCCTACCCGTCCCAACTTAATGTCCAAGAGGCGTTGGACTTACTATTTTGGAATTTGGTTCTAGACAAGAAAAAGCCTAGGCTACCTAATTAGACTCGAGGTTCACGTCATACAAAACAAATAAGACTTACAAGTAGCATGTAGCGGTTTCAAATAAGCCTCTTGATTAGTCAAAGTTAATTAGGTGATAATCATGCTAAAAAGATAATTATTTATTTTACGTGATTAAAACCTATAGGCAAGATTTCTAGGCGAGACGTATTAATTAAGGTGTCGAAAATTTAAATAAAGTGCTAGATATTAAATATACTAAAAGCTTGATTTAAATATGCTGAAAATTTAAAGGTACTGCAAGTTAACTACTAATTACAGAGGAAATTAATTTAGATTGCTAAAAAAAATGATTAAAAATGCTGCCAATTATCTAAAACTTGCTAGAATTATTTTTTTCGGATTGCCGGAAATTATTTTTAAATATATTGAAAATGATTTTTCAATGCATAAAATTGTTTAAAACTTGCTGAAAATTAACTTTACGTTGCTAGAAATTACTGAAAATACACAAAAAATGATTTTTTAAATGCTGAAAATTATCTAAAACTTGCTAAAAATTATTTTTTTAGTTGCTGGAAATTGTTTTAAACATACTGAAAAATGCTAAAAATTGCTAAAAACTATTTTTAAGTTGCTGGAAATTGACTTTAATTACTGGAAAATAATTTACTATGCTAGAAATTAATATTTTGAATGCTAAAAAATTAATTTTAACATGCTGAAAATTAGTTTAAACATGCTAAAGATTAATTTTAACATGCTCGAAATTAGTTTAAACATGCTAAAAATTTATTTTAACATGCTGGAAAATAGCTTTTATATGCTGAAAATTAATTAATAATTGCTGGAAAATAGTTTTTAAATGCTGGAAATTAATTACATTTAGCAAAACAATAATTTTTAAATGCTGGAAATTAATGTTTTATTGCTGGAAATTGATTTAAGCTTGCAGAAAATTAATTTTAAGATGCAGGAAATCAATTAAAATGCTGGGAGTTAATTGAAAACGTTGAAAATTGATTAACTTTGCAGGAAATTAATTAAAAGAGCTGAAAACTCAATTTGTGTCAAAAAATAAAAATATTACAAATGCTAAAAAAATTATTATAATACGCCGGAAATTTATATGCTGGGAATCAATACCATTTATGGATTAAAGCTTACCGAAATAAATCAAGTACCAATTCGTATTGGCCTAAATAAGGGAACTAGATCAATTAGGAGAATCAAAGTTTTACATAAACAACTAAACACCAGTCTGCCCACTATTCAAATAATATTTTGACTTGTTAATCACATAATAACCATATTTCACAAAGAGGTTGTCCAGGGTTACAAAATTCTCATTAAAAGAGACCACTGACAAGAAAAAATAGTGATTGAAAAATTAGGGTTAAATGAGTATTTGTAAGAATTAGGGCTTTTAACGTATGATAATCTAAGCAAATTAATAACCTCAAATCACAAGGAATTGACACAAAAATCCCAACCAAGCTTCGTTAATTTTAGATCTAAGAATCTGTCAAAACGAAAGAAAAGAAAGGGGTAGAAGACATTGAAATTTATATGTAAAATTAAATAAGAAATAGAACCTGAGATGGATTTATCACAAGACTTTAATATTTTCAGGCGACATTTGACCGGAGCACGGAGCAGCAACGCGGGTCTTGATGTTGACTCGTAGGCGATAGTGTGGACTAGCGGTAAAGTGGGACAGAGACAGAGGGTATGATTGTTGGTTCACCGGCGGTGGGCTTCGCCTGTGAAGGGCGGAGAACGGAGAGGAGAGGAAGATGGCGGCTGGATAGGATTCGCTGGAGGTGGTGCAGAATCGGGAGAGGAGAGATTCGGCTGACGAAGAGGGGCGACGCTGATCGTGGGAGTTCGCCGGTGGTGGAGGTACTTCAAAGCAGAGGTTGGCTCGCCGGCGTGGGGTTCTTGCCTGCAGTGGTGCGGCGATGGGGAGAGGGAGATCGAGAGAGAAGAGAGAGAAAAGAGAGGGTCGGTCAGTGGAGGAGCTTCGGCAGCTGGCGTTAGCCAGAGCGGTGGAGATGATAGAGGTCGGAAGAGAGAAGATTGAGAGAGGAGATGGTGCAGCTGAATATTTTTGATTAGGGTTAGGTTTGGAGTGTTAGGGTATTTAAAAGGAAAGTAAAAGAAATTAATCTCAACCGTTGGATCAATCTTGATCAACGGCTGAGATTTAGAATTACAAAAAGGGGTCAAAATTTGGGTTATTTGAATTGGGTTTAATTGAAATAGAATTGGGGTTTAAAATTGAGCCAGATTGAGCTCGATTTAGGCTGAAATTGACATTAATTGAATAAAATCAGGCTAGAAATTAAATAAATTAGAAGAGTTGGATTGAAATAGGCTGCTATTTTGTAAATAAAATTAATCAATTTCATAAAAATAATTATTCTCCAATTAATTATAAATTTTATAATTAAAATTAATGACACATAATATATATTATTTAAAATTGGCGATAAATAATAATTTGAAATAAATTATGTACTTGTAAATTATGAATACGAATTTTGGTAATAACACTATAATAACAATAATAATAATAATGATAATAATAATAATAATAATAATAATAATAATAATAATAATAATAATAATAATAATAATGATGATGATGATGATGATGATGATAATATAATTAATAAATATTAATAGTAATAGACCATGTGTTTGTAAATTACGAGTATGCGTATTCGCGGAAAGACGTTAATAAATATTAATAAAATTATGTAAAAATATTATATTTAGATTTAAAAATATATTTCATATAAAAATAAATTACATACTTCAAAATTATGAATGCAAGACGTCAAGATTTATTTGATACTAAAAATAAGAAATATTAATACCCAAAACTAATAATTTGTAAAAATAGCAGCCTAAAAGAAGTATCGGGAGGTCAAAATTGGGTGTCAACAGTATCTACTACAGGTATTTATATATAAAGTGTAATTTGATCAAACGTTAATATATACATCGTGACATGGCTATGGTACAAAATTTATATGAAATTAAGTGAAGCACTTAAGAAAAAAGAGAAGAATAAGAGAAAGGGAAAACTTCAATTATATACAGAAAAATAAAATATTTACAAAAAAAGTAAACCACTTTTCATTTACAGAAAAAATAGCCAAAAAGGGTTATGGGCTCAACAGGGCTCAATTCAGCCCAAGGCCATTAGACCATTTTTGCTTCTTTTTTTTCAGCGTTAATTTTTTTTTAAAAAAATTTTTTCCCCCCTTTTTTTCAAAACTTTCTCCATGCAATTTTTTCATGTATCAATATTGTATAAATGGTGTATAAACATGAATATATGATATACAAATAGTTATGTAGTGTATATTTAATGTATCGATACTGTATAAATAATGTATAAACGTGTTATCGATAGTGTATAAATGTGCATAAACGTGTATCGATATTGTATAAATAGTTATGTAATGTATCGACATTGTATAAATGGTGTATAAGCGTGTATCAATATTGTATAAATAGTATATAATGTGTATATGTAAACGTGTATTGATATCGTATAAATAGATATGTAATGTATTGACATTGTATAAATGGTGTATAATCGTGTATTAATATTATATAAACAATTATGTAATGTTATGTATCGATGTCTATATTTATTTGACTATCATGCGTTCCCACCTTAACAAAATAAGTATAAACAAAAAATAATAAAACAACATAAATATTTATTTTTTCCACAAAAGAAGTGAAACAATTTTTTTTTTAAAAAAGAGCAATTAAAAAAAAATTTAAACAACAAATATTTTTCTTTTAAATAGCACAGTAAAAAAAAAATAATTTAAAAGTTTATTTTAAAATAGTGCAGAAAAGAAAAAGATAAAAAAATAAGTTATCATTTATAGTCAATGTTCAAATGTAATGTTGAAGATATAATTTAGCAAATAATGGTGTAATAAAATTTTGAAAAAAATAAAAAAGAAAGCTTAGAGAGAGATGAAGTAGTGTGTAAGAGAGAATTGATAATAAATGTGTTTTATTACAGAAAATATACAACGTGGGCTATTTTGGATAATTTTTGCAAAGTTGGGCTATTTTACTTGTAAATAATTGTAGTGGGATGACATTCTGCATAATTTTTCCAAAGAGAAATATGAAAAAGATTGGCTGGCAAATTTTTTTTTATTCTGTGTGAGGCTCAAGTAGCGAAAGTTGTATGAGGGTCTCTATACGTGACAAGTGTCCACTCCTCACCATGAAGTCACTGCCAGCCAATATTTTTCATATTTCTCTTTTTCTTCTCTTTTTTCTTAAGTGCTTCACTTAATTTCATATAAATTTTGTACCATAGCCATGTCACGATGTATATATTAATGTTTGATCAAATTACACTGTATCTATAAATAGCTTTAGTAGATACTCCCTTAGTTTCCAATTCGTTGTTGTCCTTATTAAAAATAGGTATTCCTTAATACTTGCCATTTCACAAAATCAAAGCATCATTACTTATTTTTTTCTATATTTATCCTTGTTTCATGAATAACTATTATCTCAGCATGATTTGAAGAAGTAGCAACAATAAACTGCTTTGTAGATTGCCATGATATAGCAGTACCTCCGTATGTAAACACATAGTCTATTTGAGATCGAGCTTTATGTGGGTCAGATAAATAACCTGCATCTTGCTAGCAAAATAACAGAAAATGTTATATCAGGACTTGTAGCGTTAGCAAGATACATAAGTGCACCAATAGCACTGAGATATGGTACTTCAGGACCAAAAATCTCTTCATTCTCTTCTGTAGGTCGAAACGGGTCTTTACTCACTTCAAGTGATCGAACAATCATTGGAGTACTCAATGGATGTGCTTTGTCCATGTAAAATCATTTCAAAACCTTCTCTGTATAGGCAGATTGATGGATGAAGACCCCGTATGCAAAATGCTCAATTTGTAGAGTACGACAAAGTTTTGTCTTTCTAAGATCTTTCTTTCTTTAGATATTTAATTGCCTTTTGGACCTCTTCTGGAGTTCCAATGAGATTTATATCATCAACATAAATAGTGAGTATAAAAAACTCTAATGTTGTGTTCTTAATGAAAATACAAGGACACATGACATTATTTATATAATTTTCATTTATCAAGTACTCACTAAGATGATTATACCACATACGCCCTGATTGTTTTAGATCGTATAACGATATCTGATTGAATATATTTCACAAGACTTTGAATTATATGCTTCAGGCATTTTTAATCCTTCTGGGATCCTCATATAAATTTCATTATCAAGTGAACTATAAAAATAAGCTGTAACCACATCCATTAGATGTATTTTAAGGTTTTCATGCACAGCTAAATTGATGAGATATCAAAATGTTATTGTATCCATAACAGGTGAATATGTTTCTTCGTAGTCAACTCCGGGTCTTTGAGAGAATCCCTGTTCAACAAGGCGTGCCTTGTATCTTAGTGCAATTTCATTTGTCTCATTTCATTTTTGCACAAAGACCCATTTATAGCCAACGAATTTTACACCTTTAGGGATTTGAATTATAGGTCCAAAAACCTCACGTTTAGCAAGTGAATTCAATTTTGATTGAATTGCCTCTTGCCATTTTGGTCAATCATTTCTTTGTCGACATTCATCGACAGATAGAGGTTCAAGGTCCTCACTGTCTTGCATAATGTTAAGTGAGACATTATATGCAAAAACATTATCCACTATAATTTTTGATCTATCTAAATTTATCTCATCACCGGTAGAACTCATTGAAAGTTCTTCATTCACTTGAGTCTCGGGTTCACTGATTTCTTCAGGAATATCACAGTTAATCAGATCTTAAGTCTCTTCATGAGATTATTTTATAGTGTCACTCTTATTATTTTTCGTGCTTCTTTTTCTAGGATTTTTGTCCTTCGAACCCAATGGTCTACCACGCTTCAGGCGTGTTTGGGATTCAGAAGCTATGACACTACTAGATGGTCCTTTTGGGACATCAATTCGGATAGGCACATTCACTGCAGGGATATGCAACTTAGTTATCCTTTGCAAATCAGTAAATGCATCTGGCATTTGATTTGTTATTTTCTGTAAGTGAATGATCTCTTGTTCACATATGGGGGTACGTGGATCAAAATGAGATAATGATGAAACTTTTCACGCAATTTCTCTTTTGGGTTTCTATTTCTCTCCTCCTAATTGCGAAAAAATTATTTCATCAAATTGACAATATGCAAATCAAACAAGTTTTGTGCTTATCAAAGTGCATATTTCACTTGATAATTATTTCTACGTCAGCATGCTTAATTAACGTAGAATTCAGATCCTCATAATCTTTTACAATATTGCATCATATTGTATCAAAGATATTGACGATGATATATCATTTTGTATCGGTTTACAATGCGACATAACTTATTGAGATCTCTTCACTTCATTATTTTCAGGTACCTGAACCTCTCATGAGGTTTCATGAAGTGTTATGTCGTTGCTCTTCAAGAGCACATTGCCTCTTTATTATGATCATTTGCTCCATTTCTTGTTCAAGGATTATTTTATTTGGAACCGATTGATCTACCATGCTTCATGCATGTTGTAGACTTTGTCCTTCAGGGATACACAATAGGAGCATCTACAGCTAAATATGAAATTAATTTTGGGTCAGCAAATGCTTCTAGCATTTGACTTGAATTATCTTTTAAATGAGGATCGTACTAATGATAATTCACAACATATTTCTTAACTGCTTATCATCTCCCCCTTATGTTAGGAAAACTAACATATACTCCAATCTACTTTGGAGAATCCATCTTTGTGCATCATGGTATGTCAATTAATTTCATACAGCACATAAAAAGCTATTAGATGGAAAATATATGGTTCCTGACCCTGAACCAATTGAGAGGGAGGAATCGATCATAATTTATTGGTCTAATGCATACAAGTGCTTTTGTATGCAATATATTATATTTCAGACCAACACTTTTTAACTTTGTTCTCATAAATAATGGTTTAGCTATTTATTTGAGGCATTCAACGCCAAACCAGCTTGAATATAACCAATATTATCAAGATCAATTGTCTTGATTACACAATCTGAAAATTATGCTCTTAACTCAATTTAATTGAGCAAGCAACTTTATGAATGTCAAACTGCAGGTTGACAATAAACATACATACGACCATCTTATGGATGCATCATATCACATGACAGGTGAACGGGCCCTTATCCACCTTTTATACTTTTCAGAATTTAGGGGATTCAGTCCCAACATTAGCTGGTCCAATCAACTTAGCGTGAGAACAAGCAATAATACTTGAAGAATCTTCTAGATCTTCAGTATATGTCTAATACTCAATATACACATCTTCGGGACGACATTCATGCCAACAGGTAAAATTATTTGAACTAGGAAACTGCAAGTTTACCATGACATGTTCTATTTACTTGAGTAAATTTCAAAGTTCTACTACTTCGTGAGTAGTTTGCAAGATTTTACTATTGCAAAGTCTTACTACTTCGGGAGTAAATTTCAGATTTACTACTTCAAGAGTAAATTTTAAAGCTCTATTATTTCAAGAATAGAACACAAAATATTTAGAATATTTTCCCTCAATTATTCTACTACTTCAGGAGGTGGTCGTGATAACTTCACAACCAAGAACACGTTCCTATCTATAATCTATACTAAATAATGTTACATTCACCACAGAGAATGAATCTGTAGCAGTAACATTTTAAAAAAATTCTCATTCTTCAGGAATGGAACATAATTATTTGAATGTATCTTTAATCATTCGTCTTTATTCAAGCATATTACACGTTGTTACCACATTCCCATCATAGAATGGAGCATAAATATTTGAACGTGCCTTAAGCCTATCAAACTATGATAGCTTAGAACCTCTTTCAAGAAATTGCTACTTCAGGGGCAAATCAAGACAGACATATGATATAGAGAATCTTTCTCTAAGAGATCTTTCAAAATATATCAAGCTTCAAAATAATTGTTACTTTAAAAGTTATGAAGCACTATAAAATTTTACCACTCTTAATAATTATAAATATAAAATAGAATCAATATTGATGATCATTAACTTAGCAAGATTAAAAATATGTGGAGTAATAATTTACTCACCTTATCACCAAAAATTCCTAACAGTATCATCGTGTCACTTTACCACCAAAGATTCCTTCTACCTAACAGTATCATCGTGTCACCTGCATGTAAAAGAGCACTAGCACATAAGAATTTATTAGATAGATATATAAATGGGGTGAACTTGCTCTCAGCAGCCATTAAATCCTTCTTTTATTCTCAATCACAATTCTTCACGAAATTGCCAGCACCCTTTGCTGTTAGTGACCCACATGCATAGGTTATGATGGATGTACTAGCACCAGAACATCTTAGCACATCGGATGTTTTTGTTTCTTCACCGGAACAATTGCAAACCGACTTCGTGTTGGTTTTTGTGAAGAAGAAAATTAATTTCACTTGGTTGATTAGAGACTCGTGCTAAAAACGTGTTATAGAATTAAAGCTAAATACTAAATTAATAAAAGCAACAAAAGATATTCAAAGAGAGAATATTGAAATTAATGTTTTTCTTTTCTTTTACTGTTCGTATGCATATTACAATGTATAATGAGATGGCTATTTATAGCTAATAGCTTTGGGGACAAAGTCAGCCATAGCTGCTAGTAGTACTTGGAGGCCAAGTTTAATAGCTTGGCCACATGGCATCACATGATTATCCATATATTACACAACATTCTCCAACTTTTTTTGTGGGACTGAATGTGGTGAGAAAATTTAGATGGCAAGATATATTTATATGGGCAAAATATAGATGATTCATATGTTCTCTTATATCCCCGCTATTTCGTTTATTTGGAGTTAATATATTACAAGATCACTCAATTTTATGAATTTATGTTGCAAAGTCATTAAACTTTACTTTATATCAATAAAATCACTCAACTTAGGCCTTTGTATCAATAAAATCACTCAACTAAATTTATCATTAAAAAAAAAAACCTTACATGACAAAGTAATTTTTTTTTTTATATAATGTAAACATGAACCCTCACAAATAAATAAAAATAAAGAAAACTCATTAAGAAATTTTTACGGGCAAACTTTATTAGTAAAACAAATATTATGATATTAGTGGAAAGGAATAATTAGATAGAACAATGCATAGTAAGATTGTGAAATATTCGGTCATCCCCTATTCAGCTTCAAAAAGTGTTAATATTATTTCTAAAGGGTATTAAAGGTACCATTAATAATTATTTATAAATTATAAAACAAAACAAAACAAAAAACGATTAAGGAAAATGGTACAAACATTTGTTGATCTCAAAAAATAATCCGTGCTTCCATAATACATGGGATAAAACTTTTCAAATAAATAAAGACATAAAACCTGTACTAGGAATAGTACTGGAAAAATATCATAATTCATAGATACATTAAGCAAAGCACTACAATTGTTTGCCCTAAGTTTCTTACAACAATCGACTGTGAAACAAATATTATGGTACTAATTAAGTTTTCCCCTAAAATTTTTTTGATGAGTTTCTTTAATTTTATTTATTTGTGAAAGTCCATGTTTACATGATATAAAAAAATAATTTATATTACCATATAAGAATATTTTTAATGATTAATTTAGTTGAGCGATTTTATTTATATAAGGGACTATGTTGAGTGATTTTATTGATATAAAGTAAAGTTTAATGACTTTGCAAAGTAAATTTTTAAAGTTGGGTGATCTTTTGAGACATTTACTCCTTTATTTGCTATCCCAGAAGATGGCAAGATGACTTCAGAACTTCTTGAAAAATTATATATGGTGCAGAAGATTGACCAGTAAGGAAAATCCCATCCAACTTGGTGGAACTGGAGCAAATGTGTTATCTCTTCTAACTAACACAACAGATGTCAATAATGATGTCTTTGGCTCCTTACAATCTTGAACTCGAACCCATCACTGATCGCGAATATTTGTTTCATTTCTTTTATTATTCATTTTTAGTATTTATTTATTAATTATTAATAATTTAATCAATCGTTGAATAAAGTCAACTGAAAAGAAAATCATTTCGGCCTTTTTTATTTAATTACACGTGTATTTTTTTTTTAATTTGTCTAGGAGGAGAGGTTTATTGGATATCATTCTAGAGTATAAGTTATGGTCCTAGCCACAGTGAAAAAAAGGTTGTGGCCATGTCTGGACTTATACGACTAGCACTACCCAGTCATTCATCCAGTATCCTTATAAGTTAATAGATAAGTATTAGTGAAAAGGAGTTCCTCTACTTGTCAGGTCTATGTTGTGGCCCTCAGAAGATATGAATTCGTTTAACTTTTGGAGCTTTAACGTGTTTAATTCTTTCATCTTATTTTCGGTCAAAAGCTTTTACTGAAAGCATTACGTTAGAGGAACAGCTCTTTCATCAATTCGTGCTATGTTTTGTGAAACACCTTAAGAAAAGTAGAAACTGAACATTCTCCATGAAAAACGAATTAGTGGATAACATTGCACCGGAAATTTATTCTTTTATTCTTCTTTTTTGGGAAAAATAAATTGCAGATGTATCTCAAACTAAATAGAATTTAGGAGTACTTTAATTTCTAGCTTATGGTATTGTCTTTATTGGCTGATAGATAGTGATTCTACTGAAGTCTAGTAACAGAAAAAGGTTGAGTAAATAATTAGATTTGTACTTTGAGCTCAGTAGGTGACGAGTCCTTACAAACTGGGTCTTTTCTTTTTTAAGAGAAAAATGTGATTTGTTTTGTTCAGACTTTGTTCAATGATTTCGTTACCTGTCATAATCATAGATTGAGCAGTTGGTAACTTAGTATAAATGGAAATTAACGGACCGTGACGTGTCAAATACATTGATAACGTGCCGAATGTTTATATTGTCAATGTACATAACTTAAATCCCTAAAAATATAAGGCAATTATCATATATAGCATGGTAGATGACTTACCAAATTGTCCTTTGTTGGCTTATACGAGTCCACCACGAGTCAAGAGGTCAGGTCCCTTTACAGAGAAATACAACGACTTAGCAAGTAATGAAGTTAGATGCAAGAAAGATAAACAACACACAATGTTTACGTTGAAACCTCCTTGCTCAAGGGAGTAAAACCACGACCTACCTCGTAGGATTTCCAACCAACTTTACTAACTTCAAGCAACAGTGATTACAAACTCGAGTAATCACAAGGATTAAACTATTAATCCTATCTACCTTGTAACACCTTTATTACAAGACTCGTGCAACAACTCTACTACACACTTCAAATCAACCAACTCTAGTTGACACTCCTAGGTAAATATACCTAAGAGAAACACCAAGCAAATGATGAAAGAACCAACTTGCCTAAACATTAGTTGAGGCGACTAACTAACTCTAGTTAATATGACGCAACCTAAGGACTTAGACAAGTTCAACATCTACTATACTTTATAAGACAAGAGTAGATTTACAATTTAAGAATTAAAGACACAAGACTCAAAGATACAACAGACTCGCTAGCACTCGATCAGGTCCCTTTGTTGAAATGAGCAATGTTCTTCAAATGAGAATGCCTTTTACTTATTGGAGATCAGATTCTTGTGTTTGCAAAAACTAGGTTTTGCTCTTGTAGCTTTTGCTTTTATAAGAGAGAGAAAAACCTAGACATCATGCCATTGGTTGAGGTTGGACAGGCCTGCTGCACCTCTGTTGCTGTGCCACCAACCAACTGCAGAAAAGTACAACTTACAGCTGTACCGAGTTGACTTAAACCTTAATTAGAAAATCATGGACCAAGTCCCTAGCAATAATTGTTGATCATCAAAATCATAAACAACATTTTTTCTCTTTTTAATAATGACAAACTATTCCCTCTATCTACCAGGTCCCTTCAGTTTGATTCCCCCTTTACACCAAATCTCCTGCCTATAGTATTTTCAATCATAATCACATTCCCCTTATCTACCAGTCACATTCTCCCTATCTTCCAGGCCCCTTACACTTCTCTGCTAATCATGAATCAAGCTACCTGTCATCAACACACATCTTCCCCCTTTTGACATCATAAAAAAGTAATAACAATAAACCAAGTGAAGTGTCATGATCCAAAATGGAGTATGTGATGACACCCGTCACACCCTCCGGTAGAGGTAAGCTTATCCCAACCCAAACTCAATAATGAAAGTAAATCAGAAGTGGAAGAAGAAGAATAGAACATTTCCCAAAATATATAAAGAAGAACTAATAATTCAAAGATACATCTAAGGTCTGGTTGTCACTAGTACAAGCTTATAAATACAGAATGATATCAATAAACTAAAGTATCTTAAATGCACATAAAACATAAGATAAATAAAGAGAGATCCGGGTAAGCTCTGCAAAACATCAGCTACTACCTCAATCTCCACAATATAAACACTGAAGGAACACAATCTATGATATACTACTCGTTCCAATATCTGTACGGGTGCAGAAAACAAGAAGAAGGAAAAAGAAGCAAGGGTGAGTACGAAATACGTGTACTCAACAAGCATCATCGATAACTGATCCTAATCCAAAGCGATGACGACGACCACCACCACAACTATCAAAGGTTCCCCTTCAATCTACTACCGATAAATACACCACTTCACCCTAAAAGGATATCCCAACATAACAGTCATAGGAATATCAATATACAGGGCAGGCAAAATAATCCAAGTGAATAAGCACTAGTCATTTTTAGGATCAACAGGTAAAAAGAAAGTCATTTCTAAGGGAGACTCACTAACACAGTATATCATGCTCAATTATCATGTTCAATAAATAATCTGGGATAAAATAGTGAGAGTGTATAAGTATGTGAATCATGCTACTAATACGTGCGACACTACATGTCTCACTGATCAAGCCATAGCCATATCCCACGTCTCATAAATGTCTCAACTCCCAAATCAACCAAGAGGTAGTATAATATGATGTAATATAGTGAAATGAATGCTCAATACACAATATCACAAATAAGGTTCAATCATGATAATTCAATACGAAAGTAACTAATCAATAATCTAACACAATATAAAGAAAACTAAGTACACGACATCAACCATGTAATGAAAGTATAATGACGCAATGTAATACAATGCAATACAATGCAATGCAATGATGGTGGGATAATGATGATGTAAGCCATCGCATAACTTTTCGTATACACCTTCCGAGCCTCAATGCTTCGAGGATAGGACTCATGGGGGGTTCACAACCTATATACTTTCATAATCTCAATCTTATATCTCAGTCACCTTGCCGGTACCTCCCTTGGTCAAGGGTTTTGTAAAGTGTTTCATTTTCTTTCAAAATCAGTGTTTCTCATATCTCAGCCACCTTGTCGGCACATCCCTCAGTTAAGGATTTTGTAAAGTGTCTCATTTTCTTTCAAAATCAGTATTTCTCAGTGGTAATAAATTTCATGAATGTGTATGAATTAAATGAGGATGTAATGCTCACAACCAATCAGTATGGAGATAATAATCAATTCAATACAGGTATAAATGAGCTCAGAATCAACTCAATATGACAATAATTCATGATATAAGCTCTCGCATGGAATCACTGGAATAGGTAGTTATGTAAGACATCAGTAATGTCATTCTCAACCCCTCATTCGGGCATCACTATCATGATAATGCAATTTAATGCTTAAATAAGGCTTATACTATCAAGTCAAGCCCCCTCTTGGACATCATGATAATAATAAAGCAATTTAATGCACATATAAGGCAACTAATATCAATTCAAGCCCCCACTCGGATATCACAATAATAGTAATTTCTCAAGTCAATAATAATATTCACATAAGCCCCCACATGGGCAACACAAAAATAGTAAATGATCCAAACAACAATAAATCACGCAACTTACCCAAACCTAGCTTGACCCATACGATAAGTCTCATATTTCCTAAAGAAGGCATCATTAGCCTAAATAACTAAGAGGAGAACTACGCTAGTTAATAAAGTGTTCTAATAAGAGCTACTAAACCCCAATAATCACATCAACTATTACAAGTCTATTTATACCCTAAACATCTTCTAAACTTCAATCATTCCATCAAATAACAATAATAACAGAATTATCCCTAAAAGGTCACTAAGTCCCGATCATCACAATAAAGTTCACTAAACACAATCCAAGCTCTTAAATAGGTATCCACTATCAACTATTCATGGTCAATAATCCAACTATCTACAATCCGTTCTAAGCATATCCTCAAGTAGCAAGACTAACTAAGGTTAGCAACTACATAACTATAATCCATCAAAAGACTCCGGTACCTTCGGAGATGCTCGTCATTTCACATAAGCGGGACCCCCAAACCCTAAGCAATTCATAATACACAAGTAAATAAGCATACAACACAACACATAAACACCTCAGGAAAAGTCAAGGTTCATCTTAACTTGCCTTAAAAGAAGATCCGCAAGTCAAAACATAGTCCAAAGCATCAACCGAAAGTTCTTCTCCATTGACTTATCACCAAACACGTCCAATCTAATCAAATATGACATCTACAAGTCAAATGGAGTCCAACGATACTCATATTAGCTACTTTCGTTTCTAGTCTAAAAATAATTCAAAAATTGACCTCAAAGGAAAAAGGGTAAAATCAGAATTTTATTTAAGAATTATGTTTTCCATCCCAAAAGGAGTCCAAATCTAAAAACCCAACTAAAAACGAGTTGAAATCAGACTTGAAATCGAAGAAAACCCAATTTTATCGGATAAAACCCCCAAAATTTATTATCAAACGCGGTTTAAAATGAAAAATTTTGGAAAATTTTTGTCAAAATCCGATTACCCATGATACAAGGACCTTAAATCTCAAACATCAATGAAAACCCATTCCAAATCGACCTTTAAATCAAGAATATTTGATTTCATAAATTTGAATTTCAAAGTTCAACTTTATGGATTAAAATCATGAAAAATGAACAAAATGAAGGTAGAATCACATGCCTACTGGTTATATCAGAAAAACGCATCGAGAATCGCCTAAAATGGAGGTTCCTACCTCCCAAAATGTCAAAACTATGAAATAAGATGAAGTCTAAAATTTATAATATGTTTAGGTGCCATTTCAATCACTAAAGCCCATTTTCGTCGCTAAAAGTCTATTTTTCTGTCGCTAAAGGTGTGCACCAGCAACCTTTTGCACCGGCAACTTCCAAAACTTGTTTTTGACCCTAAGAACTCATCCAGAACCCTATAAACATCAACCAACAGTGCAAATTGATCATAAAACACATTTTGGACCCAATGGAATCATCAAATTTACAATAAGAGGTCATTTACAATGAATTAATCCCTGGGGACCCCTTTTAGGCTATTTTACCTAATTTTTGTCTAATACTCAAAACGAACTATAAAGGCTTGAGACCCGTACTAACTATGCTACTATCCCAAAATCGATATTCCGAATCTAATGGAATCCTCCAAATCATCATTCGATGCTCGAATCACAAAACATTGATCAAAATCAAACTAATCCCTTTAAAAGATATCCAAAACCATAAACTCATATAAATCACCCCCGAATGCATCGGGGACTGTGTAAACCATTTTCGTAACTCATAAATGAGATAAAGCAACAATGGAGAAGGTCAAAATGGTCAAAATATAGAAATTTCTAAAAATCACTACGAGGGTCATTACATTATCCATCACTAAGATTCACGTTCGTCCTCGAATGTACAAGGAAGAAAAGCATCAGAATAGACGGAGGCTAGAGAATAACCTCGTAAACCTCAAACAAGCACTCCCTAGCGGAGTCATAATTATAGATCTACTGGTCTCACTATTGAACTAGAAATATTTCACATAATGACTCACAAGGTCACAACACTAGCATCTAAAGTTAAATTCTCAATGAAGCCGAGTTCCTTTACTTTCAAACATCCTCTATACCCCAAAATTGAGTCGATCACCCTTGAAGTCCTGAACACTCCTGACTAATCTAATCTGTCAGAGACACCACAAGTCACTAACTGCACCACGAAATCAAAAATCATCCTTGGATCCAAAAAATGCTAAGGAACCCAAGAAACCACCTAGCCATTCACCAAAATATTGAATCAACCTACTCAAGGTTGATACCATAACTATCGAATCTGATAATACTATTCTTCAAACTGAAGCAACTGGCCAGAAATCAACATCAATGCAACACAAGACCTCAAAAGTCACACTTAGCATACTTAGGTCATTATACAATAGTCATATCCTTATGCTCAACCCTTTTGAGGCAACCAAGAAGCTTCATAAAACTCTATATACCATAAACATGAGCACCCTAAATAACACCAAATTCTCATGTAACTTATCACAATAACCCAAGTGATATCAAACAGCCTGAAGTCCTCAATATTTTGGTAGAACGAAGAGCATCTACAACCATACATATATAAGCAACCATCCATATCAGGGACAATCAACCCATAGAAGAAGTGCAACAATCACTATATCTCACTGATGGATGCCCAAATCACAAATTAAAACTCAAAAAAGTCACCGCTAGACTCTACATAAGCCACTGAAGAACTACACTGTCACGGCTTCGAATTTCTAACTCGAACCCATAGCTAAATTCTGAATATATCAAAATTCCTTTTGTACAAGTTCCTTATTTTTTTCTCAACTTAATTCCCATTCAGCATTCCTTAACTTTAAGGACAATGAAATAATAACACATACTCCAATCAAAACTCATGAGAAAAAATATTCCATTGAGCCACTTAGCCACTGAAGTAACAAAAGCTACAAACCAGGGCCTTTCCATTTCGAAGATCCTTTTAAAATAAAAGCAAGAATCCTTATAAGATGAAATTCTTCAAACCTAATCGAGGGGCGTCTCAATACCATAAGTCTTTCCAAGCAAAGCTAATCACTAAGGAAGTAACAAATCACAAGGCATGAATACCTGAAAATCTTCCCTTATCCAACTAGAATCCTTTACTTGCAATCCTTTCGAATCAATCACACCACAAACCTAGTCTATCACAAGGTCTACCACTGATAAGTACCACTAGACATTTTACAATCCGAATATTCCAAAACCATAATTGATCCACCACTATTCCACAACATAACCCTCAAAAAGATCATACCCAAATACCCCCCAAACCATAATACTCCACTAAATCAGCCCTAATCAGGTGATATACTCTAATGAGTCATAACATAGGATCAGAACACTCGATCCACCACTAAAGAATTTACTACGGGGTAGCAATATCAATAGACCCATCAAAACTCACGAACCATATCAAGACTCAATGTCGAATAATTAAACACATAGAAGAATGTAGACCCACAATCAAACACTAACAAGACAAATCAAGGGCGTACCAAAATTATACCTATGACTATATACCAGAAGTTCCTGCCTCGCGTCCATCCTTTGGAATATGTTACTGAGACCTATCATCTTCTCGAGCAACTGATGAGGTATTTCTCTGTCTAAGCTATGAGCAATACCTCCTATAATGTTCGATATCTCCACATAGAAAGCAACCCAAAGAAGTAGGAGTCTGCTGAACTAGACTAACAGAACCCGAATGACCACCATGATCTAATCCTCTATAAGAGTAACCACAAGGATCCTGGCCACTACCATACATGTCTTTATCATAATCAAGTCTACGAGGCCTCTTGCTCGCCAGACTCTCATGCCTCCACACAAACTCCTCTAGAAGCTCTTGAGAAAACTGATCCCATAAAAGATGAGGTGACCAACTGGTCTACTATCTACCAAAACCCTCCAACACTATCTAGCTAGTCCAAAGAACTGAAAGGCAGTGAAATATACTCTATTACAATCCACCAAACCCAACCTGTGCAACCTCTCATGACAACCAAGCAAGAACATACAAGCATCAAACCTAGGATCTCCATTGAATCGAGAAGGATCTATCCTCATGAACTCTACAAACCTACTCTATCCTTCTATAAACATAAAGGGTAAGGTCACTAGTTATAGAGTAATCCCCGATAATATCTCATCAACTCTAGGACAATCTGTAGTTAAATAAGCATCTGGAGTCTGAAGCCTTGAAGTAGCATGCTGAATAAAAATTGGAGCCACCCTTTGAATGAAACCCAACACTCGAACCAAGCAATCCTCAAGTATATGTATGGACATGGTCATCGGTGGTGTCTACACCAAGCTTAACCCATATGTCTCAATTGACCTATTGCCACTAACAATTCTAGAACCTAAAGAGAAAATCCCAGCCTAACCTCTAGCTGGTCTGGATGTTCTAATCTGACCTCTGCCTCAAACTCTGCCCCTACCACTACCAAAGGTATAGGCTATTAATTTCTAGCTAAGGAAGAACACATCCTCTCCATCTGAGAGAGAGTGAATAAGATTTTGAGTTATATAAATCTAGGAATGCATGACACATGATAAAGAAATGAGTTTCTCCTAAAGTCATGTAGCCTATCGAAGATAGATAACTGACATCTCTGCACCGATTCACAAGACTCTACTAGACTCGACTTGTACTAATAGACCAAGGAACCTGGGTCTCTGATACCAATTTTATCACAATCCAAAATAGAGTAAGTGATGTCACCTTTCACACCCTCTGATACAAGTTAGCCTATCCCAACCCAAACTCAATAATTAAAGTAAATCAGAAGTAGAAGAAGAATAGAGCACTCCCTAAAATATATAAAGAAGAAGTAATAATTTAAAGATACATCCCAGATCTGGTTGTCACTAGTACAAGTCTATAATATAGAATGATATTAATAAAGTAAAGTATCTTAAATGTGGATAAAGTATAAGACAAATAAAGAGAGATCCAAGTAAGCTCCGCAAAAACGTCAACCACTACCTCGATCTCCACAATGTCAGCACTAAAGGAGTGTAATCTATGGTCTACTACTCGATCCAATAAATGTACGGGGTGCAGACAACAAAAAGGAGGTAAAAAAAAGCAAGGGTGAGTATGAAACATGTGTACTCAGCAAGCATTGTCGATAATCGACCCTAATCCAAAGTATTAGCGAGGACCACCACCCCAACTATGCAAGTTTCTCCATCAATCTACTACCGATAAATACACCACTTCACCCTAAAAGGATATCCCAACACAACAATCATAGGGATATCAATATACAGGGCATGCAAAATAATCCAAGTGAATCAGCGCTAGTCATTTTTAGGATCAACAGGTAAATTGGAAGTCATTTCTAAGGGAGACTCACTAACACAATATATCATACTCAATGATCATGTTCAACCAATAATCTGGGATAAAATAGTGAGAGTGTATAAGTATGTGAATCATGCTACTAATAGGTGCGACACTACTTGTTTCACTGATCAAGTCATATCTATATCCCATATCTCATAAATGTCTCAACTCCCAAATCAACCAAGAGCTAGTATAATATGATGTAATATATTAAAATGAATGCTTAACATATAATATCACAAATAAGGTTCAATCACGATAATTCAATAAGAAAGTAACTAATCAATAATCCAACACAATATAAAGAAAACTAAGTACACGCCAACAACCACGTAAGAAAAGTACAATGATTCAATGCAATGCAATGATAGTGGGATAATGATGATTTAAGCCATCGTATGACTTTTCGTATACACTTTTCGAGCCTCAACACTTCCAGGATAGGACCCATTAGGGGTTCGCAATCGATATACTTTTACAATCTCAGTCTCATATCTCTGTTACCTTACTGACACATCCCTCGATCTAGGGTTTTGTAAAGTGTTTCATTTTATTTCAAAATCAGTATTTCTTATATCTCAGTCACCTTGTCGACATATCCCTCAGTCAAGGGTTTGGTAAAGTATCTTATTTTCTTTCAAACTCAGTATTTCTCAGTGGTACCAAATCTCATAAATATGTATGAATGAAATGAGGATGTAATGCTCATAACCAATCAGTATGAAGATAATAATCAATTCAATACAGGTATAAATAAGCTCAAAATCAACTCAATATGACAATAATTCATGATATAAGCCTTCGCAAGACACCACTGAAATAAATAGTTATGTAAGCCATCAATAGTGTCATTCTCAACCCCTCATTTGGGCATAACTATGATGATAATGCAATTTAAAGAGAAACTTTTCTTGCTAAAACTAGGAATCATGCTTTCTTTTGGTACATTTAAGCGCGGTTTGCTAACATGCACTGATATTAGGAAAATGACTCTTAGCTCAGGAAAAACTCCAGCAAATGTGATGACGACCGATGCAACTAGATCACAACATCCTCCTATTACTTTTGGTTGTTACCTCCCTCCGCAATTCTGCTCTATCTAGAAGAGAAAGAGGGGACATCAGAAACCTTAGTGGATTCTATTTGACTTATCGATTTTGGGGGTAATGGTACAACTCCAGTGGCATGAAAGTTAAAATTTTCCATGGCGACATCATCAAATTAGACCTTAGAGGAGAAACCTAACTTACAAGAAAATCGGCAACCACAAAAGGTTAAATCCCTTGCATATGTTGCCCCGAGTACAAGTCAAAGGAAACATGTAGTGATACTAGATGAAGCAGATCTGAAACCTTAGGAGAAGTACTGGAAAACCTCGCTAATATGCTTTATCATGGGGGATACACCATATCTGGGGAGAATGGAACTTTATATTATAAACACTTGGCGGTTTGACCAGAAATCACAAATATTAGCCCATGATGATGGGTACTTCATCTTAAAGTTTGACTCAGAGGAAGATCATGATAAGGTTTTTATAAGGGGACCCTTCACGTATCATAATAAACCATTTATGATTCAATCCTGTCTAAGAAATATTGAATTTAATCCCAATTGCATCACAACAGTTCCTATCTGGGTCATGCTGCCTAGTCTACTTGTGGGTTACTGGTCCAGTGGAGTGTTAAGTAAGATTATGAGTATAATAGGAAATCCATTATACTCAGATAGAGTTAATTAAACTATGTAAATGATATCTTATGCCCGGGTTTTGATAGAGGGGAATATAGCTCGGTCGTTAGTAGAGTCAGTAGAAATTGCTTTTCCTGATAGGGATTATTCACAACGTATTTACTACGAGTGGCGACCTAAGTATCATCATCACTATTGACACCCAATTTTGACTCGTCGTTTTCCTTTAATTATTTTTATATATGCTTCTCAGTCCTAAAAAAAAATTTTCTAAAATAAATTCGTATTTTAATTTCTATGAAATTTTAAATGGATGAGAAATAGAGTTTATTTCTCTACTATCATGTTTTAAATATTTCGATTAATATAATTGATTACTTAATATTGCAAAAAAAAAAAAAAATGTAAAAAAATATATATATTTAAGTAACTCACCTTTGCATTTTTCCCTTCCAATTATATTTTTCTACTATATTATTATTATTATTATTATTAATATATATATATATATGTATATATTTAAATTATAAAATTATTAAATTTGAATATGTATACTAAATTATTTATATACATATATATTATAAAATCAAAATCAATTAGGACAAAAGAAGCATTTTTAAAATTAATTTTTAGTGAAAAGAAAGTGTTTGGGCCAAATTTAATCCAATTACAATTTTTATTTATTCAAACCCAATTTTATTTACCCAATTTCGGACCAGAAGCCCAACATTTTGCCCAAAACCCGATCCATTTGAAAACCCCAAATCTTCCAACCCATCCACCTCATCAATCCACGCCATACTTTATCCACCAATTAGATGTTGCCATGTCAGCAAGACCGAGAAGCACAAATTCATCCGGTCCGTTAATTCTTTCCTAATCCAAGGGCCATGAATTTTTGGCTCTTTTAAGTATATAAATATATATGCATATATAATAAATATTATATATATACACATATATATTGTCTATTATATTCTTAAATCTGAACCATCCGATCAAACGATCGGACGGATCAGATTAAGTCAAAAACCCAAACCCCAATACCCGCTTCTTTTTCCCTTCCCAAAAATCAGACTTACAGCTCTTCCCCATACCCCCTTTGTCGACACATCCCCATATCTATTACCCAAAAGCAACAAACAACCGATGAACTCTCTTCTCTCTTTCTCCTCACCTCTCTTCCACCTCCACCAAATCGGAAACCATAGCTGCCGCCCTATCTCTGCCACCTCTGCCGAGAATCCTCCATTTTTTGGTCAAAATCAACCCGTGAATTCTCTTTCTTCAGCGAAACAGTCACCAAATGGTGATACAACGGAAAAATCGATTGAAATCTGCCATTAAGGCTCTGAAAATCAGAAGATTCGGAGAGAGGGGATTCGTTTTTTTTCAGAAGTTTGATTTCAAAACTTCAAATTTTCTCTTGAATTTTCGTTTCAAATCCGGACTTTCAAGTCCGGATTTGCCTATATATAGGTTTCGTTCACCACCCAAAGAGGGGGGATTTTTTGGGAATTAAGAAAAAGAAGGAAGAGGGAGAAAGATTGACGAAAATCAGTTCACATTCGCACAAAATCCATAAGCTAAAAGTTCATTACCAATTACTAGTTCTCCTCGATCTTGCTTTGGTCCGGTTTCGAGTTCAAGGAGTTTGACATTTTCACCGGAATTTTGACGGAAAGCCTCACGTTTGCTGCCTAACACAAGGTAAAAAATATACCCCTTTATTTTGCCTTCACCTCCTCTTCCATCCTCTATTATGGCTATAGGAATATGTAATTCAGTTTGATTTTAAGTTTATGGTGTTGTCGCTTTGCTTTCGTCTTCGCGGATAAAATATGATTTGAATCATCCTCTGAAGTTGTTTGTGCGTAGACATACGGACCTGCAAATATGCGTGTGTGTGTGTGCTCACCTCTTTTTTTTTTTTTTGGCACTGCTGGTCATGTTTCGAACCAAGTTCAAGCGTAGTATCACATCCTAGTCTTCGTTTGTCTTGATATATGATTGTGTTGCGTCCAAACATGTAGAACCTGTGAGACTTTTGCTTCTTTGTTTTCGCTTTATTTCCCGCATTTCGGGACTTTGTACTACTACCCAAAACGTTATCAAATATAAGGAAATTATAATTTTGGTTGTGTGTTCTATCTAAGTTGAAAGTTGGAACGTTGGTTTGATCTTGTATAGTTTTGCTGTTAAGTTGCCGATTTGGTTTTTGTCACCTTGTTTGTTCGCACTTTTTGTTTTCTCAAGGTCCTTGCTTATTTTGTGTTTAAGATTTATAATTCATTTTTCATGTTTTGATACTTGGAGTATTAGATTTGACGGTTGAAATAGGTTTTGAACAAGATGAATATGTTAGGATCAAGCAACTTTACACATGAAAGTGACGAAAGGGTTTTGGTTTTTGTATATTGGGGTCAGTGGTTGGGTATTAGTCTAGTGTTTCCCTTTTTCAGAAAAGATTCAAGGTAATAAGGTATTTTGTCTCTATGCCCAGTGATTGCCTTAGCTGTAGGATCACTAAATAAGTTAGTCTATTTGTCCAAACAACTAGATGTGACACTTAAGAGGGGTTGAAGCTTTCCTTTGTGTGTCACGGTACTCATAGGCCCCCTTTTATGTCTTGGCATCTTCTATTGACTTATTGTTGTTAGTCATATAATTTTAGTCTCCGGAAACTGGTCTTTATTAATGTGTTTTGTTAATTTGATTTTGTCATGCTACTTTTGATTACCCGATTAGTTACTAATCTTTATTATCTTTTTGTTTCATGTGAATCCGGGAGTTGGAGTTAGTTTCAATTGAAACTCCATTTTTGACCCAAATATCGGGTCAACCGCTATAGGATGGTCACAGAGCCTTGGGGTCGCGTAAATTATAAACTCAACTTCGAAACGGAGTCCAGTATCTCTTTAGACCTCTCCTTTATCTATTAATTATGTTATATTTGTAGCTTTGATACTTAGAATGATAATTAATCACTCATTGTTATTAGACTTGTTTTGAAATTTTATTATTTGTTTATTGCTTCACATTGCTTTAAATATTGGCGAATTTTCTTAGAAGTAGATCGATGGCCATGCCTTCTCCTGATTAATACGTGACTAGTTAAACGGATTTTTCTTAAATAAAAGGGCCTAGCAACTTTGATATTTGACTAATTTTTAAAACTAATTTCTCACCTCAAAAACATTTCTTTTTAATGAGAGTGAACTAATGTCGCAACCTCAACACTTTCTTAAAACAAATAGAGTTTTAATGTTATTTTGCAAATAGCTAAAACTCAAATTTTTCTCTAAAAGAAGTTAAATCACCAAGCCCGACTCTTTTTTGATAAATTGAAATATACCAACGTTTTACCTTACTTTTACTTATTTTCACAACATTAGTTTCAAGTCTCTTGACTTTAAAAATTTCAAAAAACACAAGGTACATATATGCATACACTACCATATACAACATATTTTCATCACTATTTCAATCTATTTATTTTTGACAAATTATTACTATTTATACTTTATTTCATCTATACATTTTTATATGTATTTTACTATTATCTTTATTTTATCTACTTTTGACATATCACTTTTAAAATATTTACAAATAAAATGAATACTAGCATGATTTTTTTAGTCTATTTTACTAAAGTACTAATATGCTACTACATTTTGATTACTTTTTATCTTTATTTTTTGCGATAATTGCGTTTGTATAAATTTTTTAGAATGAATATTACTTAAAGAATGAATATTTTTTAGACATATGCTAATGTTTATAGTAAATAAATTTTGAGATGCCTTTAAATTTTTTTTTTTTTTTACCTCATAAATTATTTCACTAACATATTTAATTATACATGTCACTAGATTTTCATTCTTGTGAAGTCATAAAATTTTTTTTTTAGAAATTTCTTTTAACGTATGTACTATAACAAAAATGCTAATTTTAACTTATACTCTTTGATTCTCATATTTTTTTTTTTTTTAAAAAATGCGTGTCTATTCTAAATAAATTACGTAGCACTTTCGTATATCATAAGTATACATTTATGTACCTTGTGTATTTCTTTCTCTAATCCGATAAATTTTATTTAAATAACTATTTTGACAAGTAATAAGCGAATATTCTCCAAATATTTTTCCTAGACTGAGTTTAAGGACTATCTTCGGATAGGCTCTGAGGGGTGCTTAACACCTTTCCCTCGAGTAACCAAAACCCTTACTCAAAATCTCACGCGTTTTCGAAAGACCAAAAACAGAGTTTTACAAAAAAAATGGTTTTCCTAATTTTTTCCTTAAAATTTAGGTGGCGACTCTAAAAAATAAATTTTCAAAACCAGTGAGTCACAACGACCACCACATCGTTGTGTGCTGTTTCGACCGAGTCGAAACGGGGCGCGACAATCACTGTATGTGTTTTGGACATTATGAAGAAGTGTGTAGAATCAAGGAGCAGCAACAACTAGAATAGGATTTTCAATTGCCCCCTCAAAGAAGTAGGTGTAATAGAGGTCAAAGGGGTCAAAGAAGGAATATGCATAAGAATTGGGTTGCACGAGCATAGGAAGAAACTTTTAAATAAGCTACCATTATTATGCCACCACCTGAAGAGAATTCACCACTAGTAATGGTACCCAGCAGGATGAAACAGGGTATCTCACAGGTGGTAGAACCAACCGTAAACCATCACATTATGATGAATCAACAGGGGTTATATCTTGTAAATAGATATGAATGCTTACGAGATATTGAAAATGAGGGGAAAACTGGATTAGTCACTGATCTAGGGGGAATCACAACCTTCCATGATCATATCCATATGGAATATTAGGGGCTTGAATCAGCCCCAAAAGCAAAAAGGAGGTCCATCTATTTTTGCATTAAGTATAAAGTGGAAGTGTTTGGGTGTCTTGAACCTAGGGTAAAGGAGAATAAAATAGCTTCTATACTGAGTAAGGTGTCTCAGGGATGAACTATGAAATACAACTATACTCTGGCTCCAAATGGAAGGATTTGGCTTATGTGGAAACCCCATGTTCAAGTGCAGTTCTTGCATATCAGTGAACAATTTATACATTGTAAGGTGGTGTTTACCTCTTTTGACTCTCTTCTTACTATAATTTATGCAAAGAATGAGGCTAGTAATAGTAGATATTTATAGAGTGAACTGATTTAGAGCCCGTTTGGGATTGCTGGTAGAAAACTGCTTATTTGAGAAGTACTTTTTTAAAATAGCTTTTCAGAAAAGTGCTTTTGAAAAAAAAGCAATTTATGTTTGGTAAATTCATTTGAAAAGTGCTTTTCATAAACAGATTGTGTTTGGATAATCTTTTTCAAAAAGTGCTTTTGAGAGACAAATGACCAAAAAGGACATGTATAAATAAACTTTTACTACTAAAATTATTTTATAGAGAAAGTTTATTTTAAATATCTATTATAATATTTTTAATTTTTTTTTTTATTTTTATTTAATTAAAAAGTACATACCATAAAATTTTCAATCAATATATATATATATACGTAGATACATTAAAAAATATTAAATAATAATATAATATTATTAAAATAATTTAAATATTACTGAAAAACATCAAACAAAAATGAATTTAACATTATTCCATAAATTAAATCACTACATATGAAAAAATTCACTACAAAAATAAGAAGTCCTTCATACATCATAAAAATTCTCAATGATTTCATCCCTAATTTTACCGCGCAATGTCTCCATACTAGTAGAATAAATAATCATATATATACACTACATGATAACAAATATGTCACTTTTCATGAATTATTTATTTAAAATTAAATATTCGAGAAAAAATATTTACAAGTGCTGTCAAAATATCATTTGATCTTGCAACGTGATTCGTCTATCATTTATTATCATTAATAATAAAAAATAAAGAGTTATATATTCTTCGACCATCATCATCAATGATATTTTTGATTTTATTTTTAAAAAAATGAGTGAAAAATAAAATAATAATATATAAATCATAGAATGAAATAAAGAATTATGATGTAAATATGAAGTATAAAATTTTAAAATCAAACTTATAAGATATGCTAATTAATTAAAAGAGATATTTTGTTATATATATATATGTGTGTGTGTGTATAAGTGATAGGGATATTTTTGTCATGAAAAAAATAATTTTCTGCTTCTGCTTTTTTTGAAAAGCAGAAATTTTCTGCTTCTTCCCAACAGCAGAAAAACTGCTTCTGCTTCTTTTTAAAATCACTTTTGCAAGTTTACCAAACACCCTTCTTTTCAAAAAAAGTATTTTTTTCTCAAAAAAAGCACTTTTTTTGAGAAAAAAGCAATCCCAAACATGCTATTAATTGGGTAGGAACATCCACAAACCTTGGCTCCTGAGTGGAGATTTTAATGCTATATTCAGTTCTGAGGACAGGCTTGGATCTGGTGTGACTCTAACAGAAACACGGGAGTTCTAGGAATGGGTGGATGTACTTTAGCTCACTTCATTTAAGTCTAAGGGATGGTCTTTTACCTTCTGTAATAAATAAGACTAGGGTTCCAGAGTCTACTCAAAAATATATTGGTCTTTTGGAAACATACAGTGGTTGCAAACCTATGGGCATGTTGAGGTAGAATTTCTTAATCCTAGGATTTCTGACCACTCTCCAATTGTTATGGAACATATACTTGCTATAAATATGAACCAAAAACCCTGTAAATTGTATTCAACTGTGATGAATCATTCTGTTTTTCAAAGTATTATGCAGCAAGTATGGACTCAACAGGTGAAGGGATCCCATATGATTCAATTGTGGACAAGGCTTAAAACATTGAATTTAGAAATGAGGGGGTTGAATACTTACTTAGCCTCATATGCCCAAAAGCTCCAGCAGGCTAGACTACAATTATAAGTTATTAAAGCTCAATTGAGTAGCAGGCCATAGGATCAGACTCTAATTAAAGATAAAAGAGAAGCATTACATAAGATCACTAAGTGGAGCTTGATTTAGGAACAAGTACTTAGGCAAAAGTCAAGGGCCACATGGATTACTTGTGGTGATGCAAATACAAAGTACATTGATGCCCAACTGAAAATCAAGTCTAGAAGAAACTCTATAAATTCTATATGCACTAAGGGTGATGTAAAGGTAACTGAACCAGAGAAGAACGAGAAGGAGTTTATTGTAGTTTTCTAGAACCTCATGGACACTTCAGCAGAAATGTTGCCATGCCTAGATGCTGAAGTTATAAAGAGTGGTCATTGTCTTAACTATGACCAAAAATGCCTACTAATTAAAGCAGTAACTGACCAGGAGATACTGGAAGCAATCAAAGGTCTACCCCTAGAGAAGGCACCTAGAATAGATGGATATCCCATAGAATTTTTCAACCAGCAATGGTTAATAGTGTAGACTTCTATTTGCAATGTAGTGAAGGAATTCTCCTGGGAAGGTAAAATGTTCAAATCTTTTAGTAGTACTGCCATCTCCCTAATACCGAAAGAGACTAATCCAACTGTTGTAAAGGAATACAAGCCCATAGCATGTTGTACCACTATGTGTAAGATCATTACTAAGATCTTAACTAACAGGCTTAAGAGTGTTTTTGGTTCAATAGTGAGTCCTTCCTAATCAGCTTTTATCGATTGGAGAAGTATTGTGGATAATATGTTAATTAGTCATGAAATTTTAAAATAGTACATAAGGAAAGGCATGTCCCTGAGATATGTTATGAAGGTTGATCTTCTGAAAGCCTATGATTCTATAGAGTGGGCTTTTTTGAGGGGGTGTACTAGCTGATTTGGGTTTCCTAATTAAATTCATAAATTGGGTTATGGAATGTGTATCATCTGTGACTTATTCCTTGGTGATAAATGGTAGCTTAATAGAGCCTTTTTAGGGTAAAAGGGGCATTATACAGGGTGATCCTATGTCACCCTCTCTAATGCCCTTTGAATAGAGAGCTAACAGTAGTGGCAAGAAATCCTATTTTTTAGTTCCATTCAAGGTGTAAAAAGCTGAATATGATACATATTTATTTTGTGGATGACCTCTTAATGTTTTGTAAGGCAGAGAAGCAGTCAATTCTACTTATTAAACAAGCTTTTGAGAAATTCTCTAGGGCTTTTAGTTTACAAGTAAGTTGTGAAAAGAGCTAAATATATTTCTCAAGGGTCAAACTTGAAGTCAAGCGAGAAATTCTCAGGCTATTGGATTTTAGTGAAGGTTCCCTACCATTTAAATATTTGGGTGTTCCTTTGTTATCAAAAAAGCTTACTATCAGTCAATGTATGCCTGTGGTGGACAAGATTATAGAAAAAGTGGGGTGCTGGACATCCAAATTATTGACTTATGCTGGGAGGCTGCAACTTATTAAGTCTATTGTGTTTTGGATGCAAACATATTGGGCACAAATGTTCATTCTTCCTAAGAAGATCATGAAGTTAATATAACAATTGTGCAGAACCTACTTATGGACTGGATCTGTGGCTAACTCCAAAAAAGTATTAGTCTCTTGGGAAAAGATATGTCAACCTAGAGGAGCTGGAGGTTAAATGTAATGCAGTTATGTACTTAGAATAGGGCTGCTATACTTAAACAACTATGGGCTCTTGCAACAAAGAAAGACTGCGTGTGGGTGAAATGGATCCACATCTACTATATGAAGCATGAGTCAGTTGATACATGCCTAATTCCTAGTAATACAACATGGGTAATTGAGAAGATTATAGCGCCAAAAAGATTTATCATAGCAATTCAGTCTCTGCAGGGTGGCTTATTTAGTAGATTACAGAAAATGGTACATGGGAATAAGTTCAACATAAATAATATATACATCATACTAATACCACACTTTTCAAAGGTGCAATGGAGGTTTCTCACAACTCACCCAGCCATTAATCCTCAACAAAAATTTTGTCTGTGGCTGGCATTGTACAAGAGATTGCCTATAATAGTTAGATTACAAAAAAATGGTATTGGTGTTCCTGGTGCATGCATTTTTTGTCATGATCCTGAGGAAACATTGGAGCATCTATTTTTTTCTTGTCAGGTTACAGTAAGCTTATGGAGTAGATTATTACACTGGATGGGTGAAAGCAGGCAAGTTGGGAGCTGGCAAGATGAAGTTGCAAGGGCCAATGTTCTGGGCTAAGAAAAGTTCTTGTAAAAGTGGTATCTTCAGCTGTGTTTTTTCCATGGTGGTAAGAGTGATTTGGAGAGAAAGAAACCTGATGTGCTTTTAGGGAGGCCATTTCTAGCTAGAGAGACTGACTCAGGAGATAGCCATCCATATCCATACTAGAGGTGGGAGATTGAAGAAGTGGCAACCTTGCCTGCAAGTGTTGAATCACATGCCTTGAAACCTACACTACTGAAGCTAGAAGTTGGGATTATGTTAATGTTTTTTTCACTTGTATAGCATTAGTTTGAAGTTTATCTAATCTTGCATTGATGCTTTAGCTAGTAGAGATAGTGAGAAACAGGAGTCAGGCCTGTTTAGCTTTGTAATGATTCACTTTTGGTATTAATAAAATGCTTATTTACCAAAAAAAGATAATGCAATTTAATGCTCAAATAATGCCTATAATATCAAGTCAAGCTTTCTCTCGTGCATCACGATAATAATAAGGCAATTTAATGCATAGATAAGACCAATAATATCAATTCAAGCACCCAATCGGGCATCACAATAATAGTTATCTCTCAAGTTAATAATAATATTCACATAAGCCCCCACACGGGTAACATGAAAATAGTAAAAAGTCCAAATAACAATAAATCACGCATCTTACCCAAACCTAGCTTGACCCATACGATAAGTATCATATTTCCCAAAGAAGGCATCATTAGCCTAAATAACCAAAAGGAGAACTATGGTAGTTAATAAAGTGTTCTAATAAGAAATACTAAACCCCGATAATCACATCAACTATTACAAGTCTTTTTATACCCTAAACATCTTCTAAACCTTAATCATTTCATCAAATAACAATAATAACATAATTATCCCTAAAAGGTCACTAAGCTCCAATCATCACAATAAAGTTCACCAAACACTATCCAAGCTCTTAAATAGGTATCCATTATGATTTATTCAAGGTTAGTAAGCCAATTATCTACAACGCATTTCTAAGCATATCCTCAAGTAGCAAGACTAACTAAGGTAAGCAACTACATAACTACAATCCATCAAAAGACTCCGGTGCTCGAAGATGCTCGTCATTTCACCTAAGCGGGACTCCCAAATCCTATGCAATTCATAATACACAAGTAAACAAGCATACAACGCATATACACTTCAGATAAGTCAAGCTACTTCAGAAGATCCGCAAGCTAAAACATAGTCCAAAGCATCAACTGAAAGCTCTACTCCCTTGAATCATTACCAAAAACATCCAATCTAATCAAATATGACATTTATAAGTCAAAAGAAGTTCAACCATACCCATATTAACTACTTTCTTTCTGAGTTAAAAAATACTTCCAAAATTGACCTCCAAGAAAAAAGAGTAAAACCAGAATTTTATTTAAGAATCATGTTCCTCATCACAAAAGGAGTCTTAATCTAAAAATCCAACTCAAAATGAGTTGAAATCGAACTTGAAATTGAAGAAAACCAATTTTGTAATTTACATAGTAAAACCCCCAAAATTCATTATCAAATGTGGTTTAAAATGAGAAATGTTGCCCATTATACAAGAACCTTAAATCTCAAAAATCAATGAAAATCCATTCCAAATCAACCTTCAAATCATGAATTTTTGATTTCAAAATTTTAAATTTCAAAACTCAACTTTATGGATCAAAATTGTGTCAAATGAGATGGATAATCTTGGAAAATGTAAAAAATAAAGGTATAATCACATACCTACTTATTATACGAGAAAAATGCATTGAGATTCGCCTAAAATGGAACTTTCTAGTCCCAAAATGTCAAAAATATGAAATAGGATGAAGTCTAAAATTTATAATATGTTCAGGTGCCATTTTCGTTTCTAAAGCCCATTTTCCGTTGCTAAAGGTAAGTACTAACAATCTTTTGTATCAGCAACTTCCAAAATTTATTTTTGACCCTCAGAACTCATCTGGAACCCTATAAACATAAATCAATAATGAAAATTGATCATAAAACACATTTCGAACCTAATGGAGTAATCAAATTCACAAAAAGAGGTCGTTTACAATAAATTAACCCCCGGCATCCCTTTAGGCTATTTTAACTAATTTTCATCTAACACTCATAATGAAATATAAAGGCTCCGGACTCGAAATAACTATTCTACTTACCCAAAAATTGACATTCCAGATCTAATAGAACTGTCCAAATTACCATTCGATGGTCGGATCACAAAACATTGATCGAAGTCAAACTAAACCCTTTAAAGGATATTCAAAACCACAAACTCAGATAAATCACTCCCAAATGCATCGGGGACCATGCAAACCATTCTCGTAACTCATAAATGAGATAAAACAATAACAGAGAAGGGCTAATTAGTCAAAATACAGAAATTTCTAAAAATCACTACAAGGGTCATTACATGGCGTAAAGTGTACACCAGGTTAATTCATGACCACTGAGGCAAAACTAACGCGAATGAACAAAACCAAGGCAAGGAAGAAAAGTCAGTAGACAAAACAAACATTTCATTCATAATTCATTGGGACATCATCATATACATTGCATTAAATAAAAATGCATAAAGAACTTTTCACATTAGCCACAAAACCAAAAAGAGAAGAGCAAAAAATGAGGTAGGGAACAGAAAGGATTAAGAGGTAGGAGTCTTAGATAAAAGGGAGTGGATGACTAGGTTCAGTCGTTCACTTTCAACTGCCTGAGTAGAGACTAGTTATTTGGTCAGGTCTTTGACTTCTATATTCAAAGCTATGACATGTGCCTTCAGATCCCTATATTCTCCTCTGAGAGAGCATCAATAGTACCAGGTCCCCCAGTAGATCTCTGTTGCACTATGGCCTTCAACTGGAAAATCTCAGCATCCCGTTTGGCCAATACATTAACCATTTCTTCTAAGTCAGCAGTTAACTTATCCTGTATAGTAATGAGCTTCGACACTAGTGAATTATACCTGGTCCCAGCCTTTCCTTCCACACACTCACACTCAATTAACATGGTGTTGGTAATGGTTTGCTTTGCAGATCCAGCCAACCCCTTTCCACACTTCACTTTGAAGTAATCAAACACCTTATTCAGAATATATCCATATGCCAGTCCATGCCTACCATCCTTCCGAGTCATCACTTTGTGCATGTACTCAATCTTGATGGTTGGAAGATTCACAGCCTCAAACCTGCTCAGTGACTATATGAACAGGTCAGTTGCAGAAGCAACTGTGCATTTTTCAGTACAAGACAGTAGAACTTTGTTGACAAACCCAAAGAGCAACTAAAACTCTCCTTTGAGATACTACTTGAGTATCCCAGCATAAGTCAAACTATCCATCCATTCGATATGTGCCACAAACTTAGAAGTGGCAATTATGTTTGCAAGCGACCTGACCCTCCTCTTAGGCACATCCAAAATTTTGCCAAGTGTGGTCTCATCAAAATGAATCTTTATCCCATGAATAGTTGTGTATAGACTTGAACAATCCTCATAAGGCACCATAACATAGTAGAAGTCCTACACTTTCTTTTCATAAACTTTAGGAACATGCAAATCAAAGAGATGAAGCCACTCTTGGAATTTAACAATCTCAACCAGTTTGTACATCCTAGGAAGATCAAAAATCTCAGGGTCAAACACCCTACCTTTTAGAATCTTCTACTTTCTCAGAATTTTGATATGTTCCTCCCTAGTGAGAACCTTTTCAACCTTTTAAACTTTTCTCCTCTTTGACGCAGTACCTGGTCCCTTAGTAGGCTTAACCACATATGCTGGAGTGGTGGAACCAGATTTAGTACCTAGTCCCTCTAACTGATCAACTCTTTTCCTCTTTACAGCAAGGTCTTTTTCCCCATAGCCTTCTTATGTTTACCAATCGATAGGGTGGTGAGTTTAACAAAACCAGTAGCAGCTCTTTTTTCTCGTTCTAAGGGCAACATCAGAATTAATTTCCTTATTTTTCTCCTAATCCTCCACGATAACAATCTTGTCAACAGAGATGGTATCCGCATCACCGACCACTGAAAATTTCCTCAACCTTTGTTCGTGTGTAGTAGCAGAGTTGTTTTCTTTCATAGTATCTCCTATGAACTTCTCTCCTACCCCTCGAGTTTTATAACTCATCACAACTTTCTCTACAATGTCAACCTTCTCTTTTTCTTTTGAATCTCTTTTTCCAACCCTTTTCCAAATCAAACGCTCCTCATCAAGGTCATCAACTTTCTCATCCTCCATGGGAGGTAGAGGTATTTACTTATAATGCTTCTGGAAGATGAAGTACCATCATATGTTGGATGCGGTGAACGAACTTAAGATACAGGCAGATAAGGCATCTTTGTGGTTTGATTTTCATTTCCACTTACGTTAGAATCATTTGTCATTTGAGTCAGGATCTGAGCAACCGAATCAACCCCTATTGCTAGAATGTTTGATGGATTTCCTCTTTCATCTAGCAAATCATCATCAAATATGTTCTCATTAAAGGGTAGGGCTTTAAAGGATTTTTTGTTACGTAGTCCCTCAGATGGTCCATTAGTGACTTTTGCTTAGATGGGACCAGGTTGAGGGTTTTGACCCATTTTTGTAAGAGATTCAGGAGCCTTTGATGCGGAGGAAGAAAATACATAAAGATCTTTGATGTAGCCCAAAATATACCTCCAGAAAAGTATAATGCGGTCGTTGTATCAAATATAGAACCCAACTAGGTTGGGGTCGATCCCACAGGGAATAGGTCGAAGTGTGAGTAGACTACTGGAAGGAATAACTGGCAAATAACTAAAACTGGGGGATTTGCTAGTAACTAGTAACGATGACGATTGCTGACTGATATTGAGTTTGTAAATAATAAGAGGAATTCACTAGGACTGTGATCCCCAATGATTCCTTAACTCCACCGGTGACTTGTGCTTAACGAGACTGCCCCACTGCACTGCATGCAAAGTCTAACAAGTTAGGTTCATCTAACTGTCTCTCGACTGACATTAGACAAATTTCACTCTTCTCCTCTCGGTCTCCAAGTGTCGCACTACTAAACCTTGTCCTGGACTTCAGGTAACCTGTCCTGCTAAGGCTCCGGTTATCAGATGAAGGTTGATAGCTTCAAATCTCTGTTGTTATCTCCTTTTCCCAATCTCTACCTCTCTCTCGAGCAAGTCTAGAATATAGGCAAGATTCTAACGTTTGCAACCGTTAGAAAGGCAATTAATATGAAGGAAACAACAATACATGCATACACAGCAGTACAAAGTTGTCTTGCACGTCACAGATTTTGTTAATTCTTCATGGTTCACACAACCCTAGTTGATGGGTTTAGCTATGCATAATTGCAAGAACACAATAATAATCCAAAGATGAAAGCATAATTATGATTTCACAAGAATGAAGGAAAACCCGAAATTTCAATTATCAATCCACCTCAGAATTAGGGTTTGTGAATACAAAACCAAAATATATGTCTCAAACAATGTAAAATAACTCTCCAAATAGTAAATTGTTCCTCCTTCATTTAGAACTAACTAGGGGTATTTATAGATACAAAACTAGTCCTGTCCAAAACAAAATAGGAGAACAGAGTCGGCAGTTTTCACGATGTCGTGACTTGGTGTCGTGGAACCAAGTCACGGCACGTGACTTGTATCGTGGGAATCAGGCTCTTTTCCTGGATCTCTGAAGTGAACTCACGCCATCAAATCACGCCACGTGGATGTCAGTAACGTGGCGTGAATCCTGTCGTGGAACTTAGGTGAAATGTTATTCCTCTGGAAGTCTTTCACGACACAACCCACGGCTCGTGAATGATAATCACGGCTCGTGAATGATGCCGTGTGTTACTCCATCGTGCAGATTCATTCTTTCCTCATCAGACACATCATCTTTGGGCTTGATTCTTCCTCTTTTGGTCATTTTACCTTTAAAACCTGATTTCCTGCAAATTAGGACAGAAACCACATCATACCAACAAAACACACCCAAGTTATTGCATATTTTCCTCGTTTTAGGCATCGAAAGTGCCATACAACCATGGCACATCAATCTTCAAGAGTAATTTCTAAGGGGAGAGGAGAGAAAATGGGGTTCTTTTCTGGGGTAAAAGAGACACATGGAGTATCTTTTTCTAGAATAGGAGTAGTGGAGATGGGAGTTTTAGAAAAAGGGTTTTGGAAATGTGAAGGGTTTTCTGTTGAGGGAGTAGGCATTAGAGGGATTTTACTCCATGGAAGTTGCTTAGCAGGGGACAATGGTTGAGACATTATAGAGAAGATGACAGTAGATCAGAGAAAGAGAGAGATGGAGAATAGAGAGGGAAAGTGATAAAATGCTTGAAAATGTGAAGAGTTTTAAGAGAAAAGGGGTATTTAAAGGAGTAAATGGGTTGTCGATTGAGATTAACTATGATCGAACGTGTCTGGTCCCAATAGGATATGTATTTTCAGTGTAAAAGATGTGACAATAGTTCAGAGAAGCGAGAAAAGACACGTGGCATTTTTAAACAGTTCTTCGAAACATTTTCATAAAAGCAATATTTAGGATATTAACCTCCAAGGGGAGACCTGGTCCCTTCCTCAAATTTTTGAAAGATAATTGATTTTAGTCTGTCCCACCTACCTTCCTTTTTCAGCTTGCTCACCATACGTGTATACCTATAAAAGGTATGAAATTGAATTAGACCTAGTGAAACAAATTACCACAAGGATACTTGTTCCCTAATCATAGCCAATTTTAAGAGAGAAGAGGTTAATTTAGACAACTCAATTCAGCTTGATCAGCCCTAGCTTCAGCCTGTTCTTTCAAAATTGGTCCCTGTTAAGAGCTTTGGTGAAAATACCAGCCACTTGATCTTCAGTCTTGTAGAATTGAATGCAAATGGTCCCCTTCTCTACATTGTCCCTCAATAAATGATGCTTCACATTAATGTGCTTGATCCTCTTATGCCGCATGGGATTTTTTGCCATGTTAAGAGAACTGGTGTTGTCACTTAACAGTGGAATAGTATAAAAAACTATTCCAAAATCCTCCAGCTGCTTCTTAATCCATAGGAGTTGAGTACAACATGAAACAGCTGCTACATACTCAGCTTCTGTTATGGAAAGTGCTACCGAGTTTTGCTTCTTTGTTCCCTAGGAAATAAGAGAGGACCCTAGGAAGTGAGACATTCCAGTGGTACTTTTCCTGTCAACCAGGTACCTTGGATAATCTGTAACAACATAGCTAATTAGATCAAATAGGTCACCAGATGGATAGAACAGGACCAGGTCCCCTGTTCCCTTCAGATATCTCAAAATCCTTTTGGTAGCCTTCTGATGAGATTTCTTTGGATAAGATTGAAATCTTACACACATTCCCATACTAAAGATAATATCAGGTCTTATAGTTATCAAGTATAGTAGAGATCTAATAATTCCTCTATACATGGTCTCATTTACCAGAGGACCAGGTTCATCAACATCTATCTTTGTGCTTGCACCAATAGGGGTGTCAATGGGCTTGGCCTCATCCATGTGAAATCTATACAAAAGCTACTATAGTATTCTACTTGATTTTCAACCCAAGGAAAAAATTCAATTCACCCATCATGCTCATCTAAAACTCACTTCCCATAAGCTTGGAAAATTCTTCATAAAGTAAGTTTGAGGTTACTCCAAAAATGATGTCATCCACATAAACTTGCACACTCAGCAGATTCTTTCCCCTTTATTTTAAGAAAAGGGTGTTGTCAATTTTCCCCCTTTTGAAATCATTCTCAAGAAGAAGTTTTGATAACCTCTCATACCAAGCCCTAGGAGCTTGCTTCAAACAATACAAAGCCTTATCCAGTTTCATTACATGATTTGGCTGATCAATATCTTCAAAATCCGATGGTTGCTTGATATAAAGCTCTTCTTTTAAGCACCTATTTCGATGGTTGCTTGATATAAACCTCTTCTTTTAAGTACCCATTCAAGAAGGCACTATTTATATCCGTTTGAAACAATTTGAACTCCATGTAGGCTGAAAATGCAATAAGAATCCTTATGGCTTCCATCCTGGCCATTGGTGGAAATATTTTATCATAGTCAATTCCCTCTTCCTGGTTATACCCTTGCACAACTAGCCTTGCCTTGTTCCTTGTGATATTGTCATGCTCATCACTCTTATTTCAGTATACCCACCTGGTCCCTATAATGGTCCCATCAGCAGGTCTAGGAACTAGGTGCCACACTTGACTACACTCAAATTGATGAAGCTCTTCCTACATGACATTCACCCAATCAACATCTTTGAGAGATTACTTCACAGTTTGGGGCTCAATGGTTGATATAAAGGCTAAGAAAGAAACCAAATTCCTTGTCTGATACCTGGTCTTCATCCCAAAATTCAGAGGAGAAATGAGGTTGTTGAGTGGATATGATGACTTGTGCTTCTATTTTGACCCTTTTGTAGTAGACTGTGGCTGACCGGTACCAGGTCCCTCGGGGACTTGGTCATGAGATTCAAAAAATTGAGAATTATTAGTTCCTGAGGGATCTTGTTGAGGATACCTTTTCAGTTGCTTCATTTTCATCACCTAGCTTGTCAAGATTTGCACCATCCTTTTCATCAAAATTGTCTCTCTAGATTTGAAGAAGTTCTTCTATCTCATCATCATCTTTGTCCTTCAAGTTGTTTAGATTTCCTGATTTATCAAAGTTAACATGCACACTTTCTTCAATACAAAGAGTCCTTTTGTTGTAGATTCTATAGGATTTGCTACTTGATGAGTACCCCATAAGAACTCCTTCATCACTCTTGGGATCAAATTTCCCAAGATCATCCTTGTCATTGTTCAACACAAAACATTTGCACCCAAAATGACTTAAGTAGCTGAGCTTGGGCCTTTTCTTGTTCAACAAATCATAGGGAGTTTTATTTGAGATGGACTTGATTAGACATCTGTTGATAATATAGCATGCAACGTTGACAGCTTTAGCCTAAAAATTCTTTGCCAACCCAAAATCAATTAGCATAGTTCTAGTTATGTCAACTAGAGTTCTATTTTTCTTTTCTGCCACACCATTCTGCTGAGGAGTTTTGGGAGTTGAAAAGTTGTGACTTATCTCATTTTTTGCACAGAATGCTTCAATCTTTGCTATTTCAAATTCAGTTCCATGATCGGACCTGATCCCTACAATTTTTCTATTGAGCTTCACTTAAATCTGCTTGGCAAAAGTTACCAATACTTCAAAAGTTTAATCATTAGACCTCAAAAACATAGTCCAAGTAAGTCTTGAAAAATCATCCATAATAACCAGAATGTACTTCTTCCCACCTCTTCAAGTCACCTTCACAGATCCACATAGATCCATATGGAGAAGTTCCAAAGGCCTTGAAGTGCTCACTTGCTTCTTCTGTTTGAATAAGGACCTGATCTGCTTCTCCCTTGCACAAGCATCACACACTTTGTTATCAACAAACTTTAATTTTGGCATACCACAAACCAGGTGAGATCAACTTATTCTGGAGAGAGAAATTGACATATCCCAATTTCTATACCACAGGTCAACATGATCATCTTGTGCACTGAGATAAGTGAGATCATTTGTAGATGGATATCAAATCAGCCACATACATATTTTTGCTCTTTCTTGCTGTTAGGATGATCTCACCAGATCTGAGACTGGTGACAATACATTTTTCAGACACAAACTTGAATTTATTTTTCTTGTCACAGATTTGAGAAATACTAAACAAACTATACTTGAAATCATCCATATAATGGACATTTTCAATAGCATGATTGAGATTTTTGCCAATTTTACCAATACTAAGAATGTACCCATTCTTTCCATCACCAAATGAGACACTTCCCCTTTGATAGGCCTTACGTGAGAGGAAGTCTTCCATTCTGCCAGTCATGTGCTTAGAAAATCCACTATCCATGAACCTGTTTTGACTGCTTCCTCTTACTCTTGCCTGCATAAGAAATCATTTGTCATCCTTGGGAACCCATTTTAGCCTGAGTTCCCAGAAGGGGGATAAGGGAAGGATTAAATTCCTTTTAGTCCACATAGGTAGTGTGGTTCTGTTGAGCTTTGGAACAGGTACCCTATTGTGATTTTTCTCTTCAGGGTACTTATCAAGATTTTTAATGGCAGTAAGTCTTGCTAGGCAAGAGCTTTTAGCATGCCCATTTCTACCACTGAGGGTACACAACAAGTTGTTAGCAACAGACACATATTTGCTATGAGGATTGTAGGGTGGATTTGGTTTTTGATAACCAAGACCTCATCCATTGTTAGATCTCTCATTGGTAAGATTAGCAAGGACTTAAGACAAGGTCGTCCACTTGAAAGATTTTTTGAGTTCGCCCTAAATTCTAACCAGATCCCTCTCAAGTTCCAAATTTCTTTCCAATGAGATAGTAAGATCTAGTTGAGACTTGTTTAACCTTTCCTCAAGCTCAAATTAGATGCTACTATCCTCACCCTTTCGCTTTTTATCATATTGAGATATCTCCTTTAGTTTCTTATTTAGAGCAGTGTTTTTATCATATTGAGATATCTCCTTTAGTTTCTTATTTAGAGCAGTGTTTTTAGAAGAAACTAGCTGAAATTTCTCTTGTATTTCAGAAATTTGAATTATCATGGTTGTTTTCTCAACTTCAAAATCACCAATTTTTTTTGCTTAATGAATCCTTCTCTTTAGTAAAATAACATACTGAATCTATTAACACATTTGCAAGAGACTTCAACTCCTTAAGGGTATAATCCTTAAGGTTGTTTTTAATGTCCAGAAAGGTTACTTATCATCATCAGACCTTGCAATGAGAGCAAAGAGGGAGTCAAAGATTTGGTCTTCATCTCCTACTACTATCATTGAAGCATCCTCAGATTGTTCGGAGGTCTCTGATCCAGTGGATGAATCTTCCCAAACCGCTAAAGCCTATTTAACCACTTGATCTATAGCTGCTTATTGGTTGAACTTTTTAGGGACCTAGTCCTTACTGTTTCCTTTATCAGTACCAGACTTGACATACTCCTTGTACTCAACTTTGTATTGAGGATAATCTTTGATAAAATGACCTGGTTTGCCACATTTGTGACACAAATCATTTCCTTCTAAGTATTTACTTGTATTTCCTCTTCTAGGAAACCCTCCATTTCTTCTCACAATCTTCTGAAATCTTCTGGTAATGTAGGCCATGTCTTCATCTTCCTCACTTGACTCGCCTTTTGTTGACTTCAGAGCTAAACTTTTCTCCTTCTTTAGCTCACTTTTTCCTTGTTCCTGTTGCTTTTTGAGTTCATGGGTTTTCTAATTCCCAATCAACTTATCCATGGTAAGAGTCTTGAGATCTCGAGCTTTATTAATAGCATCAACCTTGCTTTCCCAAGACTTGGGCAAGATACTTAGAATCTTTTGGACTTGCTTGCTTGCTTGGCCTAATCACTTCACCAAGGTAGTGTAATTCATTTGTAATGAAAATAAATATGGTATGCATCTCCTGGATTGATTCACCTTCTTTCATGCTGAGTGGTCAGCATATCAACCTTCGACTCCTTCCCCTGATTTATGACTTCATTAGCCGTTTGTAGACACTCCCAAATCTCTTTTGCAGATTCACATGCAGAGATCCTGTTGTATTTATTCGGACCTATTCCACATACAAGTAACTTCTTTGCCTTGTAACTTTTCTCGATTTTCTTCCTGTCATCTTCATCATACTCCTTTCGAGTCCTGGGGACTAGTGTGGTGGTTTTACTTTGTGTGATTGACTTTATGGGAACATGTGGTCCATCACAAATGATATCCCACTATTCACTGTCTTCTACTATTATGAAATCATGCACGCACGTCTTTCACTGTCCATAATACTGTCTATTAAAGAGAGATGGTCTGGTAGTCGACCGACCTTCTTCGTGGTTGGGTGGAGCAGCCATCAAAGCAGATCCTCCCTAGGTGTTAACCATATAGGCAATGCGGGCTCTGATACACATTATTTACTTATACGAGTCAACCACGAGCCAAGAGACCAGGTCCCTTGACAGAGAAATACAACGACTTAGCAAGTAATGAAGTTAGATATGAACAACACACAATGTTTACATGGAAACCTCCTTGCTCAAGGGAGTAAAATCACAACCTACCTTGTAGGTTTCCAACCAACTTCACTAACTTCAAGCAACAATGATTATAGAATCGAGAAAACACAAGGATTAAACTCTTAATTCTATCCACCTAGTTGCACCTCTATTACAAGACTCGTGCAACAATTCTACTACACACTTCAAATCAACTAACTCTCGTTGACACTCCTAGGTAACTCTACCCAAGATAAACACCAAGCAAATGATGAAAGAACCAACTTGACTAAACATTATTTGAGGCGACTAACTAACTCTAGTTAATAGGACACAACCTAAGGACTTAGACAAGTTCAAAATCTACTATCCTTTATAACACAGGAGTATATTTACAATTTAAGAAATAAAGACACAAGACTCAAAGATACAACAAAGATTCGCTAGCACTCGATCAGGTCCCTTTATTGAAATTAGCAATGTTCTTCGAATGAGAATGGTTTTTGCTTTTTGGAGGTCAGATTCTTGTGTTGGTAAAAACTAGGTTTTGCTCTTGTAGCTTTTGCTTTTATAAGAGAGAGAAAAACCAAGGCATCATGCCATTGGTCGAAGTTGGACAGGCCTGCTGCACCTCTGCTGCAGTGCCACCAGTCAACTGTAGAAAAGTACAACTTACAGCTGTACCGAGTTGACTTAAACCTTAATCAGAAAATCATGGACCAGGTCCCTTGCAATAGTTTGTTGATCAGCAAAACTAAAAATACAACATCCTTGATCCTTAATAGGTGTGACTGCACCCTTTGTTCTCTGCTCTATAGTTGGTTGAACTGCCATCATATTTTCATATTTGAATGAGGTAATTTTTTGTTCACAAAATGGGATCTTCAAACCATTTCACTGTTTCAGGTGTTTTTAATTTATTAGAACTTGAAGACAAGGAAAGGAATATTACAGGTGATAGTGGATTGGAATTTTCTTTTATTAAGTTACATATACCTTAAGTATTTACATTATATAAAATTAAATTAATTAAATTTATACATGTATCATTCCATTGTAGAGCTATGTTTTACACTTCCTATGTCTGATCTTCTCGTTTTCTTAGCTTGTTTTTCAGATTCTAAGATTTTTAAATGGAATTTCTTGCTTATTAATAAATTTGTCCCAAAACTAATTGACTAGAATTAGCTCTCCACATTCTGAAAATAGTTTGACTTGGACATTATGCACTAGCAGTTACAGTAGTGTTAACTTTGCGAAGTGACACCCCAAAAGTTCCAGTACACCATTGATTGCGTACTTTTAACTAGAGTGTGGGATGGAGGTTTGTACTCCTTTTTTTCAAGTATATTTACTGTTAAAACATTTTCTTCAATAGGTTTGTTGTTTTCGATTTTTCTTTTTTTGATCACGTAGGGTAGTGAGGAAAGTTGTTATGACTTCAGGTTTTGGCGATGGTCCACTGCCTTTAGGTTTATGTAAACATGACTTAAAAAATGTTCTGCTAGTTCTTTATGATAGACTTGCTCTTTGCCCTCCTCTTTTCTACAATATTGAAGAGAATGTGTTATATATGTGTCCTAAAAGGCTTCTTATGTTTTGTTTAAAACTCTGTTTTGAAATAGTTTATAGTGTATGTATATACAGAACCACAAAAAACCTGATTGTTATTATATTTTAGTAAAATATTTGTAACAAAAAATTGGAACTCTATAGTTAGCAATTTAAAAATATGAAAACATAGCCAATATATTTTTTTCAAATAAGGGTTTTGAAGGCTAGAGCGTATGCAGACCTTACCCTTATCTTGTCACGTAGAAAGGCTGTTTCAGAAAGACACTCGGCGCGATATTAATTTAAAAATATTTGAGCTTTATATAAAAGTAAATAGTGATTATTTTGGTGCAAGTAATACATGTCGCGCCCCATTTTTCTCGCGAAAAAAGGGATTCAACGTGACAACTCTTTTAGGATGTTTAAAAGAGAAGAGTCGCCATCCAACTAACTAAGGTACTTTAGGGCACTATTCAAAACTAATTATGAATATTTATTAATTAGTGTACAAAACCAAAAATTCAGGTAAGAGTTCAAATTATCTCAAAAAGAAGGTATTAAGCACCTTTCGAGATCCACGTGAGTCCCGGCCAAACTCATATATTATGTGGGTGATTTATGTGACAAACAAGGGGTTAATTAATTTTAATAATTTATTTAATAGCTAAGCGATATAATATATAAAATAGTTAATTTTTATTAATATTAATTAACCTAAAAATCTAAGTGGTTGAATATAGGAAAAACAAATTTCTTTTAATCTAATTAATAGGATACTAAGTGATAAGAGAACAAGAAATATAAATTTGTTAACCGATAAGATATATAAAAAGGAAACCAATTAATAAAGATTATCAAATAAGCAAGGAGATAGAATTGATGCAAACACGAAGAGAGAGGGGCTAAAAAGTAAACCTAGACTACCCCAAACAAACAAAATAAACTGAAAATTCTCTAAGTTAGGGAGTAATCGCTCAAACCCATGCAAAGCCTTTTAGAAGACTTTTTAACCAAGGTGCAATGGTTATCCGGCCATAAATGTATCATCTAGATCACTCCCAAGTAGGAGGAAAAACAGTTGAGGGGACAAGTTTTTTTTATCATAAGGGGATCACCCCATGCAACTAAAATAATACTTCGCAATCCGATCGAGGGTTGCTCATATTATTCAGCGGGCACAGACTATCATCTCCCACTACCCACCTAAGTTTGGTTATTATGTTATTATTAAACCTAGAAGCGCACTAAAGAAAAATGATAAAACTAGCGTTCCTAAAGATGCCTATGATGTGAGGCCAAAAATACATATATTAAATCATTATTTGCCTCACATTTTAGTACTTTTAATTGTCTTTTAAGTACATATTATATTATTTTGTGCTTAACATTATTGTTTTATATGCAGAAATAATCCATGTCAAGATGACAAGAATTGTGAAAAATTAGAGAAAGAAATCATGAAATAAAGGAAAAGGAAAGTCACGTAGAAGACATGACATAGACATCAAGTTATTGGTCAAATAATTATCTCATGATGACAGAATGATTGGACAATGATTACATAATTAATGGATGGGCTGAAGATTAGAAAGATTACAATTGAATGTCAAAGGAATTAAACCTATACTACGTGGCAAGAAGTGAAGACAAGATGAAGGCAACCAAACGTGCAAAACTAATAAACTCACCAGAAAATTTGTTTAAGGCGGTGCACCGTATCGTCACAAATAAATTCGAGTTTTGATTTTTCCAATTAGTTTTGGATTTAGTTATTTTATTGAAAAAATTATAAAAAAATACAATTAGTAATGTTACATTATGAAATATAGTCCACTCTATGTTACATTATTAAATATGGCCCAATTATATAGGAAAAGAAAGTTACTTTACATCCTTAGTCAAATTATTATTCTCTCTCTCTCATCTCCCATTTCATCTTTTTACCTTAAGGGTGTTTGGTTGTTATGGTGTTGAGTCTGTGAAGGAGCGATTTTGGGCTGGTGTTAGGCGGCTATGGTGATGAATATGTGGGAGTTTCGATGGTTGTTTTAGTTGGGTTGTTTTTGTCGAATTGGGGAGTGAGAATGGAGGAGTATATTATTGTTAATGGAGGTATTCCGATGGAGTTTTGGAGAGATTAATGGAGGAAGATTAATTCTCTAGAAAGGGACAAAAAAGATGAGTCCAATTGATAATTTTTGGTCGGGAGGTGTTAATGGCGCGCATTGAATTATGTTGTTTTTTGGGTGTTATTGGAATGGAGGAATTGAAAAATTGAGCAATGGATAGAGCTATTTGGTTCTTTGGTGTTGTGGAATTTGAGGGTGAAGTGAGGTGGTGTTCATGGAGGTTGAGGTTGAGAGCGGGTTATGAAGAAGATGATACCATTTTTTCCTCCAATTTTCTTCTCATTTCTTCTCTGTGTAAACCCCTTGTATCGCGTCTGATGTGTGTGTATCTTCTGAAGGTGAGAGACACATATAGTTTTCCATCGATTCTCTAAATAAGCTTCATTTTGAGTGTGTATTGCTACAAAAAAATGGGTATGTATTGAGGAAATTAAATCTGTAAATAAGCTTCGTTTTGAGTGTTTCGAGTTCGGTGAGGTTAAATTTGTTTTGAATAAAAGAAGAAGACAAAGTCAATTTTTTTGTATAATATTTGTATAATATTGAGTATACTATAAACCTCTTATAATTTTGCATAATGTTGTATATTATGTGTATATATACAATTATACACTAATATACATAATTACACAAATAGATACATATGTATATATAATGTTTAAACAATGTATCTACATTGTATAAGTGATATAAAATGGAGAGGAAGAAGAAAATAACCGAAACAAAAAGACTGTATTGTATATACAACAATATACAATACAATATACAAATATATACAATACTATATACAAATATATGCATTGTTGTACCAAAAAACAGACTTCGTCTTCTTCCTCGAATCCATGCATCAAATTCATTCAAAAACACCTCAAAACAACACCAAATCATCCAAAATTTCATATTTGGGCTCCTCAATACATAATCGATCTTTTATAACTATACCCACTCAAAACAGAGCTTATTAACGAAAATATTGGAACCTCAAATTGTAGAAAAACTCGAAACAATGCTGAATTTTTCACCAATTTGTTTGAAGTTTTTTGGGAGAGAATTGGGAAAGAATTGAAGTGAAAATCGTGAAGAAGGAGCTGAGAATTTGGTCTTAGAAGTGTTTTTTTGTATGAGAAGTGTTGTTCCCTATATAACTAGAAAGAAAAGTTAGTTTACAGTAAATGGTTAGTTAATTGTTCATTAGTTATTTTATTTTTATTTTTTAGTTTAATTAATTTATAAATATATCTTGAAATCCACCACTTGAATAAATCATTAGCATTAGTCTAATTTAGTAAAATAGTTAATCGACAAGTCCCTGTTGGTACGATATTCGAACTTAAAAATCCTATATTACTTGTACGACTGCGTACACTTGCTAAACTTGTCAAGTGTACGTGGGTGTGCAAGTAATAAAGTGGCTCTTATGAGCCGGATGTCGAACCCATAGGGACTTGTCGTTTAACTATTCTCTTAGGTGAAACTAGTTCTTGTTATTTATTTAAGTGATAGTACCAAAGATGTATGAAGTTTAGATGATAAAATTAGGTAGTAAACTATACTAAAAATGATAAACTTGGGGTTGAAACAATATCAAGGAGGATTCTAGGATTAAGACATACTCATAATCATGCATAACTATGATTTCTAGCCGGTTAAGTTGTTTATCATGATTATTGATTTACGAAGTTGATAATTTAACTCGAGGATGGTCACCCTCTAATTCATCTACCCAAATTAGTCTCACAACTACATCGTTGAGTGGGGATGTGAGTCTCTCATTCAAATGCACTAAGTTATCTTCTCGTTTCATTAACCAAGTGGGGTGTTTAGGTATATTTCTATCCTAACCACAAATCATCCTTTAATAATTAGGCACTAACTGATTAAAGATATGATCCGCACTCCCTACGTTCTTCATTCTACCCCTCAACTCCTACGGTCAATTCTTTTTGAGACTAGGATTTATCCTAAAGTTTGCAATTCTTTAGAATAGTTAAACAAGAACGCAAGAACAACCACATGACTTGATAAACATATAAACTAACTATAAAACCATAATTAATCAATCATGTTGTAGCCTCAACCATAGAAATAGGGTTTTAATCTACTCATAGTCATACAAAGAATCACCATAGATAAGTTCATAAAGAAAAACTACAAGAAAGTAAAGTTAAAGAACAAAGAACCCTAGTTTTAGCTCCTTGATGTCTTGTCTCCTCTCCCAATCATGTATGTTGTCCAAGATTATGTGTAAATGTGGCTAAGTACTCCTTTTATAGCCCCTAAAATTCTTCCATAATCAACCCCACAAGAAAATCTACATATTGACCGCTTTGCCCTCACTTAAAATAGGTAGAAAACCAAATCCTAGTCTATTTAGGAGTCTTTGTGTGTTAATTTCGCGTTGTGAACTTACCTCAAGTGTTTCCCAATACTTTTAAGTGTTTTAATACATTTATATGGCCCCCAATTCATACAAACCAAGTCCCATAAGGATTAGGAGCAAGTCCCACACGTTTCCAACTCAAACTTGGACTCTAGGACCGACTTAGCTCACCTCTAGGTAGCTCCGGGGCGTGGAGTTTGTTCCATTGATTGAGTGGTACGGTGCTGGGCTATATGGATTTACATTCCAGTAGCTCCTTCAAGGTAAGGGGGCAACACATGGCTTGGTCATTGGGCCTGGCTGCAAGGCGCGAAGGTAGCAACAACTGGGCACAATTTTGCCTGCTTTTGTGTCTTGTCACTCGTCGAACTTGCTCCTTGTTCCATAATTAATTGTAACTCAATTTCAGCGTCAAATATCACCCAAAAAACCTGCATTAAGCTCCTGTACATGCTCATAACAACAATTAGAGAGTAAAATGGTTTAAGCTCATCGAAATCACTCGAGAATAAGCACAACGCAAGCTTGGTTTGACTAGTTAACTCGTCTATCCTTGCCTTTGTTGTTTTTACTCTTGAATTGATTCAAATGAACCTTAAATCACCTAAACATGAGGATTAGCACACAAATACACCAATAGCACTAATTATTTATATAAGCATGCTAAATTATCCTCAAAACTAAGCTAAACACGTGTAGATAACGACGCTTAGGTGTATAAATACATCTAAGATCACCACCCCACAATCTAAGCTAAGAAGCATGTCAAAATCTAAGTGAGGGGTCATCTGGACCCCTTCATGGAAAAAATTGAAATTGACATGCTACTAGCTAGGTCTAGTGGCCTCAGGGAGTATTTTCTAACCCTTGTTCTTCATTTGATCTATACTTTAGGGACAATGCATGATTTTATGTGTGGGGTGGGGAATCTTTCAATTTGTTTAGGGTGAAGTGAGCTATAGGATTTTGGTTTTTATTTTTTTGTAAGTTTTTGATTAAACTTAAAAAATTACAAAACAATTTTATCTTTGTTTGTTTTTCATCTTTTTGGTCGTTAGGTAGAAGCATACTTCACCAACCTCTCCGTTTTTCTTTTCAGTTCTTTTCTGAGAGAGATACCTTTGAACCTAGTATCCTTTTTGATTTTTAGGAGTAATTTTAAAATTTTTGTCATTAGGAATAAATAGAGATGCTCTTGCTAGGTACTACATATGATTACTTGATGCAAGTTGGTGGTAAATTCTATAGCATGGTGTGAAAAAGTGGGACTTCTTTGAGATACCTAGGCTATTTTATATGACTCTTGTGTGATGTTGGCTTAATTTTGAATTTTTGCTATTGCTTGGTTGAGAGTCTATAGAGATCCTTCTTGACTTGAACATGTGCCAAGTGTAAGTGAGGTTGTTGTTGTATTCCTTGTTTGCATGGTGATGTATAGAACTTGCCCGGTGTGTTTGCAAAGCGAAATAAAGAATGTAGAATTTAGGAGATGATATAGGCATTTCTTTGATAGCCATGTTTTATGCCTTCTTTATTTACCCTTTATGCACGATCTTAGTTAGCCCCGTTGATCCTTTAGCCTATTCTTTGATAGCCTTATATTTAGGTTATTCCTTTTCTTTCAATAGACCATAATTTGATCCAAAACTCCTAAAAGCTTTAGTTGAAAAATTAATATGTTAGGGAGTGTAAAATTGAAGAAGGAAAAAAGTGAAAGTGATGCCCGAAGGAAATAGCTTTTGGTGTGTTAAAAAAACTTTATGTGTTGTTGGTAGGGAGTAATATAACAAAAATAAAATTGATCAAAAGAAGTGAATCATGTGTTGATGGCAATTACTCCCTTTTAAAGATTTGTAATCTATCTTAAAGAGATGGGACAACACAAAAGAGAGTTGCGAGGCTAAAAGTGGCGAAAATAGGTTTGTTGAAGATGAACTTAATAGAAAGTGTGATGCATCAAAGTGCTTGGGAAAGTTAGTCACTATTCTTGACCAAAATAGCTTCTACCCGTCCCTTAGCCTACAGTACAACCCTTAAAGTCCTACTTGATCTTGATCTTTGATATTCTTATATTAGTGGAGTACTATACTAAGGTCAAGCTTATGGTTTATCTTATGTGACATGTATGTGAATTCTTTGTGAGAATGAGCGAAATTTGATTCTTACACCCATTCTTGTGATAAATTACATATGTGTGACTCTCTTGTGGTGAGGGCGCATGTTTAATGATGGATAGGTGACTTATATGATCTCTTTGTTAAGTAATGTGCATGAGTTTTCCAACTTTATAGAGTCAATCCTTGAGGCTAGGACGTCTTGGAGTAGTATTCATATGTTTTCAATTGGAATGTGATCTGCCTAATGTTGAACTTGCTATTCGTGTAGTTGTTGTAGTTATAGCTTGAGTGTATTATGTTGAGTAATGATGTTATAGTATTTCTTGATGGTGATTAATGCAAAGAGTTGTTCGAGGACGAACAAGGCTTTAAGTGTGGGGTGGTGATCTTAGGCGTATTTATATACCTAAGTGTCGTTATCTACATGCGTTTAGCTTAGTTTTAAGGATAACTTAGCGTGCTTATGTGAATAATTAGTGATATTGGTGTATTTTTGTGCTAATAATCATTTTTAGATGGTTTAAGGTTCATTTGAATCAATTCAAGGGTAAAAACAACAAAAGCAAGGCTAGACAAGTTAACTAGTCAAACCAAGCTTGCGTTGTGCTTATTCTCGAGTGATTTCGATGAGCTTAAACCATTTTTCTCTCTAATGGTTGTTATTATCATGTGAAGGATCTTAATTTAGGTGCTTTGGGTGATATTTGAAGCTGCAATTGAGTTACAATGAATGATGGAACAAGGAGCAAGTTCGACGAGTGACAAGAGACAAAAAGAGACAAAAGCAGGCGAAATTGTGCCCAGTTATTGCTACCGTCGTACCGCTCAGCCAGGCCCAATGACCAAGCCATGTGCCACCCCCTTAATTTAAGGAGCTATTGTAATGTCAATCCATATATCCCAGCACCGTACCACCCAATCAATGGAACAAGCTCCACGCCGCGGAGCTACCTAGAGGCGAGCTAAGTCGGTCCTAGAGTCCTAGTTTGAGTTGGAAAAATGTGGGACTTGTTCCTAATCCTTATGGGACTTGGTTTGTATGAATTGGGTCCAATATAAAAATCTTAAAACACTGCAAATTATTCGGCAACACGTGAGGGAAGTACACAACACGAAATTAACACACAAACATTCCTAAATCGACTAGGATTTGGTTTTCTACCAATTTTAAGTGAGGGCAAAGGGGTCAATATGTAGATTTTCGTGTGTGGTTGATTATGGAAGACTTTTAGGGCTATAAAAGGATTACTTATCCATATTTACACATAATCTTGGGAAGCATACACGATTGGGAGAGGAGACAAGACATCAAGGAGCTAAAACTAGGGTTCTTTGTTCTTTAACTTTACTTTCTTGTAGTTTTACTTTATGAACTCATCTATGGTGACTATTTATATGACTATGAGTTGATAAACACCCTATTTATAGGGTTAAGTCTACAACATGATTTCTTAATTATGGTTTTATAGTTGGTTTATATGTTTATCAAGTCATGTGGTTGTTCTTGCGTTCTTGTTTAACTATTCTAAAGAATTCCAAACTTTAGGATAAATCCTAGTCCCAAAACGAATTGACCATAGGAGTTGAGGGGAAGAAAAAAGAACGTAGGGAGTGTGGATCATATATTTAATCAGTTAGTGCCTAATTGTTAAAGGATGATTTGTGGTTAGGATAAAAATATACCTAAACAGCCCACTTGGTTAATGAAACGAGAAGATAACTTAGTGCATTCAAATTAGAGACTCACATCCCCACTCAACGATGTAGTTGTGAGACTAATTTGGGTAGATGACTTAGTGGGTGACTATCCTCGAGTTAATTTATCAAGCTCGTAAATCAATAATCACGATAAACAACTTAACCGGATAGAAATCATAGTTATGCATGATTATGAGTATGTCTTAACCCTAGAATCCTCCTTGATATTGTTTAAACCCCAAGTTTATCATTTTTAGTATAGTATACTGCTTAATTTTATCATCTAAACTTCATACATCTCTAGTTATATCACTTGAATAAATAACAAGAACTAGTTTAGTCTAAGTGAATAGTTATACGACAAGTCCCTGTGGGTTCGACATTCGACTTGTAAGAGCCACTTTATTACTTGCACGACCACATAGACTTGCGTGTGCAGTAAGAAGCAACCACCTACTTGTCCCAACTTAATGTCCAAAATTTGTTGGACTTGCTATTTGGATATGGGTCTAGACACAAAGAAAATGCTAGGTTTCTTAGTTAGACTCAGGATTAGTGTGATACAAAACAAACATGACTATGAGATAAGTAGCACCTACTGGTTTCACATAAGCCTCTTGATTAAATAAAATTGACTAAATGATAGACATGATGACAATACTCAAATAAATCCTATAGGCATGATATATAGGCGAGGATTAAATTAACATGCTGGAAATTTATTAACCTTATAGACATGATTTCTAAATGAAGATCACCAATTAACAAGCTGAAAATATTTATTAATATCTATAGGTCGTGGTTTCTAGATTGGAAATATTAATTGACATGCTGGAAGTTTATTGATAAGCCTAAAAACATGATATTTAAGTTAGAAAATAGTCAAATCTGATAGGCAAGGTATATATAAATGAATATGTTCGATCAGTTCTTAATACCAAAACTTAGTATGAATATGTTGGAAATTAACCACGATTTTATTGGACATGTTTGAAATCATTAATGTTAAGTAATCATAAGGGCATGATATATAGGTGGATATAGCTAAATCAACTTGTTGAAATATTAAAAATATATAAGCAGGAATTCTAGACTATGATTATTAAGATAAACATGTTGAATAGCACAAAAACGACCTATGGTTATGATGTCTAGGCAAATAATATTGATCTAAACATGCTAAAATTTTTTATGTAATGATCTATGATCATGATCTCTAGATAATGCTACTAAGATAAACATGCTGAAAATTGATTAATAAATTTGAAGGCATGATTTCTAGTAATGAACATATGTAGCATGATAAAAGACAATTAAGGTGTGAATGAAGCAAGTAGCATATAATCCCCTCCCCTGTAAGCAACCCCATAATCTTTATTATGTCATAAATTTTATATAATAGTTATTACATACCAATAATGAATATAAGGGAACGAGAGCTTTCTCTCTCTAGGCGCATGTTAACAACCACTAACGTACGCACGCCATGGGAAGGAGAGCCAAAGCTTTATTTCAAGATGAAAAAACTGTAGGGATCAATGCAGGAAAGGATGCGCAGTTAGGAAATGATACAAAAACAATGGTTGGATTGAGTGAAGTGATGAAAAGCAATGAAACAGTAACCCTGGTGAGCACTGTGGAAAACGTAATGAGGAATTCGAACCTAGTAATTGGGGATTTGGAATTAACTGAGGATATTGGAAATTCAGTCAGCTCAAAGTCAATTTCGGTTGAGGTTGAAGCTAGATGTAGCAAATTGAAGTCAAAAGTAGTTGTAGAGAAGGAGAATATTCAGGACTGAAAGGATATCACTGCCTCGCCCAAGTCATGGGAGGATGAGATGTATGATGCAGCTCCGAATTTAGATAGTGGTCAACTAAGTTCTCTTAGAGAGTCTGCGTAGGACAAATTAGATATTTCTAAGCTTAACAATGTTGGGTTCAAGATAGACTATGTCAAGCCTCTCAAGGCAGGGGAGGTGGCTATGGTGGACATTGAGGAAGAGGACATTAGTTCTAAGGTGGAATACTGGAGGAATGCAGTGGTGTGCTATATGTTAGGAACCTATCCACCATTCAATATTTTGAATGGTTTTTTCTGGAGAAATTAAGGGAAACTGGGGATAGACAAAATAGTAATGATGAAGAATGGTGTATTACTATGAGATTTAATAGTGCTAAAGGGAAGAAAAAAGTGTTGAGGGGAGGCATTTACCATTTTGATAATTAGCCTTTGATAGTGAAAGGCTGGACTTCTGACAAGGATTTCTCAAAGGATGAATCAAATACTGGAGTGTTAAGGGACTCAGTAAGCTAGGAAGTCTAATTGAAAAACCTTTAATGGTAGATAAGAGAACTGAGAACAAGGTTGGACTCATTTTTGCTAAATTACTTGTTGAGGTTCAGATTGGCAAGCCTCTACCAGATGAGATTATGTTTAGAAATAAGAAGGGAAATGTGATTACACAGCAGGTGGAATATGACTGGAGACCTACTATATATGATACTTGCAAGAAGTATGGGCATAGTGCAGAGGTTTGCAGGAATAATAAAGCTCAAGAAGTTGCTGAGAAAACAACACCTGAGAATAGATTGGAAGTGAATAAGACTGCTGCACTAAATAAGCTTGATACAGATTAAGGAAGTAGAGGCATAAAAATTACCAAAGGTGAAGAGGGTTGTAGAAGGGATAAGGGTGATAATGTTTGTCAAAGGCAACCTATCAAAACTTCAAATAAGTTTCAGAAGTTGGAGAGAAAATAGTGAGCAGAGTCAACTACAAACCACTAAAGTTGGTGAAGGGGCAATTGTCCCCAAGGGGTCATGGTTAAGCTGCTTAGCTAGAATACCAGAGGCCTGAATGGCTTCCTAAAGCATAAGAAGGTGAAACTTCTCTGCTCCAAACTTGAGGTTGGGTTGATTAGTTTTCTAGAAACAAGAATCAAGGTGAATAAAATAAAGGAGATTGCAGAGAATATATTTGGAGGATGGTCTTATTTTTGTAATCATCACTCATATTACAATGGGATAATATGGATAGTATGGATACAAGATTGGTATAATGTTGTTATTCAGCAGAAAACAACTCAAATAGTAACTTGTGTAGTGCAGTATATTCCTATGCAACTTGAATTTCTAGCTACTTTTGTATATGGATTCAATCAAACAGATGAGAGGGTAGAATTATGGAACCAGTTGAGATTGATCAATTAGGGGTGTGACAAGGCTTGGATAATACTTGGTGACTTTAACTCTGTGTTTCATCAACATGATAGGTTAGGGGAAATCATGTTACAGTTGCTGAAGTTAAGGATTATCAAGAGTGTATAACTGAGTGTCAAATTGAGGAGATGACTAGTTCAGGTAGGAGGTATACCTTGAGTGACAAGCAAGATGATAGAATTTATTCCAAGATTTATTTGGTCTGGATTAATGGGGAATAGATGGATCAAATGCCTGATATCAAGAGTCATGTTCTCTCAAAAGGAGTGAGTGATCACTGTCCACTAGTGATTCAGTTAGTCCATGCTGAAAGGTGGATTCTAAATACCTTCAAATATTATAATGTATGGAGCTCACATCCCTTGTTCTTATCTTTGGTACAAGTGGTTTGGAATACTTAAGTCAATGGATATAGTATGTACAGGGTGGTGAGGAAGCTTAAACTCCTGAAGAAGAAACTGAAACACTTACATAGACGCCACTTCAACAATCTTGTAGAGCAGGCTAATGTTGATAGAAATGCACTGCCAAATGTTCAACTCCAATTGTAGAATAATCCTATGGATCTTGAACTACAGGCATATGAAAAAACTATGAGAATAGTTTCAGAGGTCTTTGTATCTGGCTAAAAATTTGTTGATGCAGAGATACAAAGCCAACTAGATTAGGATGGGTGATGACAACACAAAGTACTTCTTCTCAGTCTTAAAGATGAGAACCTTGATGCAATCAGTCACACACTTGATGGATGGGCAGGGTCGGGTATTACATGAACATAAACACATATCTGAAGTCTTTGTTAGGTAATACAAAGTTTACTAGGTAAGCCTGTGAACCTAGGAATAAAGCTAGCAGGAAAATTTGTAAACAAGGTCACATTCTAGATACTACACAACAAGCCTTATTATTGAGTCTAGTGTCTAGTAGTGAAATCAAGAAGGCTATATAAAGCATGAATGTTAATAAGTGTCTAGGCCCTGATGGTTATGTTGGATGGTTTTTTAGAGCTAGTTGGGACATAGTAGGAAGTGAGGTATGCAATGTTGTACAGGACTTCTTCCACTATGGTAAAATTGTTGAAACAGATAAATGCAACCTTGATCTCCTTAATTCCAAAGACTGAGTATCCTGAGGATGCTAGCCAATTTAGACCAATCTCTTGTTGTAATATTATATGTAAATGTATCTCAAAGATTTTGTGCACTAGATTGAAGAGTGTTTTACCTAGCCTAGTGGAGACTACTCAAGTTGCTTTTGTCACTGGTAGATCCCTGATTCAAAATGTCCTGAAGTGTCATGATTTGTTGAGGCATTATAATAGGAAGACAACCCCAAGATATTTGATGAAAATTAACCTGAGGAAGGCCTATGATATGGTTGATTGGGAGTTCATCAAGGAGATGCTGATAGGCTTTGGGTTTCCTCTTAAATTCAGGATGCTGATATTGGCATGTATCACCACAACAAGTTTTTATGTCAAAGTGAATGGAGAGAATTGGGGTTTTTTAAGGAAAAAGAGGCTTGGGGTAGGGTGATCCTATCTCACCTTTGCATTTTGTAATTGTTATGGAGTACTTCTCCAGAATTCTACCCAGAATGAGTCAGTTGCCTAACTTTAGGTGCCACCCAATATGCAAGAAGCTGAAACTAACTCACCTTACCTTTGCAGATAATCTTATGATTTTCTGTAAAGGTAATGAGCAGTAAGTCACCAGGATCATGGAAGTAATCAAGTGTTTTGATGACACTACAGGCTTATTTGCTAATCAACATAAATTCAGCATATTTATTGTTGGTGTCTCAGAGAATGTTAAGGTTGCTTTTCTTGAGATTGCAGGATTCAGGATTGGTGAGCTGCCTATTAGATACCTTGGCTTACCACTCTCTCACAAAAAGTGGTCCAAAGGTGACTGCAATCAGTTATGCCAAAGAATTACTATGAAGCTGAAAGTTGTAGCTACAAGACACCTATCTTATGCTGGAAGGCCGTAGATTATTAACTTTGTCATATTCTCCTTGCAGAATATTTGGGGAGCTATTCTATTAGTGCCTCAAAGTGTAGTAAATGAAGTAGAGAAAGTGTGCAGAAAGTTTCTTTGGGGGTACTGAAGACAAGAAGAAGGTTTCATTAGTAAAATGGAAGCAGTATGTTAGCCCAAGACTAAAGGTGGACTTAATATCAAGAGGTGTAAGAAATAGAATATAGTTGCAGTAGGAAAGATGATATGGTGGATACAACATGACAAGGAGAAACTTTGGGTGAAATGGGTTTGTAGTATTTATATGAAGGATGGAGAAGATATTTGGATACATCAAGCTCCATAGGACTGCAACTGGTACTGGAAATAGCAGAATCAACTGAAATTAGGCATACAGGAGTGGTATAGTCATGGCGTATACAATCTTACTGCCACAAATAAGTACTCCACCTCAAGGAGTTATATTGCATTATTAAAAGATATGTCTGTGCTAAGGAGTTCTAAACTGATATGGTGCAAGTTGTTGTTACCTAAACACAGGTTCCTTCTTTGGATAGTTGTCCAAAAGAAGCTATTAACAAGGGAAAGGCAGCAAAAGATAGGTGTGCAATGTGATCGTGACAATTATGTGTTGTGTAAGTAAAGATAGGTGTGCAATGTGATCATGATAATTGTGTGTTGTGTGAGTAGGATCAACTTGAAACTTCATCCCATTTGTTTGTGCAGTGTGCTGTTATTTGTGAACTATGGAGAAGATTGGAAGGTTGGTTGGGAATTACTGCAGGATTAAGGGATGTGTCACAAATCATTAGATGGATTAGAAAGAAGCAATGGAAAAGGTTCAAAAAGGAAATTGTGGTGGCTAGTTATGGTACAGCACTATACAATGTGTGGCTTGCCAGGAATGGGAAAATATTCAAAGGCCATAATGTTAATATTAAGTTCATGATGCAACAAGTACAAGCTGTTGTTAGAGAAAGAGTTCAGATGTACAGAGAGACTAAAAGTGCTAGGCCTTGTAGTAATTACATTGAGAGAATTTGTATGTAGTCTGGTTTTTGTTTGCTTTTCTTGTTGAGGCTTAGGCTAGCTAGGCGGTGCTTCTAGCAACCAAGTGCTCTTGCTTTGTACTAAAACTTGTGTTGGTATGGTAATATTTACATTTTATTGCCAAAAAAATAACAGTGAATATAAAAGAAGTTAAAATTCAAAAACTATTTAGGCAGCCTTTAAAAGCACCCCAAACCTAGGAAACTCTTCGTCATTTTCAGCCAAAATCAACCTTCTAATAAAGAACCTATAAAACACAATAATGTATGTCAAACTAATAGATTCTTATAGACACCATCTAAATGATTGTATGAAACTAAAACAAGTGTGAGCAGTCAGTCCATAGTGAGACTAGATTTCATACTAGGCCACATAAGCAAACAAATGTTATAGCATTCACACTTAAACGTTTGGAAAAAACATGTCTGGATGTTTCCAACAGAATTCTTAAGGCATTCGATCTTTCCAACTACTTAACTAATTCAAGATTTAAAGTTACACAGAACTAACACATATAAATTGAACGCATTATTAAGAGAACTAACTGGTTAGCAGCAAGAAAGCAGTGACAATTTTGTAAATGAAGTAGAGAGCAATGAGCAGAGCGTGTGTCACAAGCCAAAGCAGAATTAAAAAATCAAAATATTTTAAGTGCTGGAGAGAGTAGTACTAGAAAGTGTGAGACATGAATGAGAGAAAGGTACTGATTATATAGTAAGAGAGTTTTAATCAATCACAAAATAAAAGGAAGAAAGAATATTCTAAAAATGAATTAAAGGAATTCGTTTTCCTTAATTAAATGGAATGAATCATAAAAGAAGAGAAAATTATGTTAAATTACCATAAATAATTGAGTAAAAATCTATTCAAACTAAGGAGAGGGTTAAAACAGTAATCAAGGAACAAGATAGATGAAACTTACTATAAAGAATCAAGTACCAAGGCTATCACATATTCAACAAAGAAAGGAAAATCAACTAGGGTCAATTACTAAAGGTTCAAAAATCAGAGCTTACCCGAATTAAATAAGTACCAAGACACCTCGATTCTAATAAGGAAAACAAAATCAATCAAAAGGGTGGAAATATGCTAGTATAAATAAATTAGTAGCTAAAACAATAGTCAATGATACATTATTATTTAATTAATCAAAATACATATATATTGTATGTTTTAAATGAAACAAACAATTACGTATGATATATTATATAAAATCAAATATAGTTGTCACAATCCAACCAACCGAATCATGTGGGCACCTACTCTAATTCACCTAGATAGGAGAACCCTTACCACCCAATTTGAAATCATGCGGAAGTCATAAAAGAAAAACAATAACTCCTTCAAATTATTACAATCTGGTTACCAGTTCTTGATTACAAGAAATACTTTACTCCGAAGATCTAGTCTAACAGTTATAAGAGCTACTACAAGAGAATTTAGAAAAATTCATATGATCCAGCTTCCACCGTAAGAGACTATGATAGAAGCTGCTGGAGATCTCTACCGCATCAAGTATAAAACACCTACTGATCCTACAACCATACTATACCCTAAAAAAGGGTATAGCAAGAGTTGTATCAGTACAAACAACACTTACCGGTAAGCATCATCTATTGATCCAAATTAAATCATATAAACACCACATAAATATCTAAAAAGGAAACATAGACCTTAAAAGTTTTATTATTCAAACCTTCTGTCCCTTAATTCTTTACCTCACTTACCCTTTTACCACTCTCACTAATCCATAAGTCAACTTTCACACCGCATTCACTCTAATGCACTACCTTCAGCAATATCCTTAAGTCATGCCTTAAACACTCATTTAATTATGAACTCAACCATACCTAACTTCAACGGTTTCCAACTCTTAGAAATTTGTTATTTCAGGCTCTTACAAAATATTTATCTACACTTCATTACCCTGGTTGTGCATTAACATCCGTCTAGTTAAAGAACTCAATTAAGGGCTATGAACAATTAACAAACAAGATAACAACTCTCCGCCTATGCAATCTCAACAATATCAACTCATAGACTAACGACTATAACCATGCAAACAAACACAACTATGAACACCATTTAGGTAACTTTAGCCTCAATTATGAGACTCCTAGCCTTCCAAACAACACCACAAAATTCAGTCAAGTACAAGTCAATATAGACAACAACTCAAGTCAAGACTCTGACTATCAACATCAATCCAAGTCAACAAACCATGAATCAACAACAATATGCTACACCTTGTCTCAAATACATAAGTAAATAGACATTAAAAGAGATATGTTAATCATTTGCAATTTAGCTCGGACTACTCAAGGATCCAATCCAACAAAAATAATGACAATGATCATAAATCCCGATTCACTCAAAGAACCAAATATAACAAGTCAACAAATAAATTCGGGTCACTCAAGGAACCGTCACACTCACCAATACCTTGTACACATATGCTAAGGGTCTTATGGTTGCCCACTATCCATGACCTGCAGGGGACCATGTACCAAAATTCCAGACATCTAGTGCCTGCCAACCTTATATCAATCCATCCCGTGGAGATGTCCAAATACCAATACATCCCATAATAATAATATAAATCCTGTAAACATGCCCAAATACTGATACATCCCACAATAATCATCAAATATCATAATAATTACAACCACAATGAGAATGGGCAACCACATTTGTGCAAGCAATAAGATTTTAATATAACCTCAGCAGATGTGATTAGTATGTAGGATATCATTCAATGACTTACTTCTTGAACATGCATTGTAACAAGTATATGAAGAAGCAGTTAACATGCACACGTAAATTAATTTGGATTTCAACTACGTTAAACCATCACCTATGATCCGTATATCAATTTAAGGCGTAGCTAAGACTTACAGGGTCCAAGGTATACATTCACATTCATATGGTTCACACCCTAGTACATCCAACCTTCCATTTTTAACACTAATACCTTGCCCTAGGCAGCCGTTACTCTGGTTACCACCATAGATTCTTCAGAATCTACCAACACCAACCACCTCTAACTTTTGCTTTAACTAGATTCTAACACAGTTTTTCTGGGTACAATACCATTACAAGAATTTGTGTGTGATAAAAATCAATAACAATACACATTAATTCATATCACAGACTCAATATCACACGTAATATCAATTTTCATTCAAACAATCGGCTATTACTATTTTTATCCATCCCACTACCGTGCCCGGAGGCCCAAGCATGAAATATCTAATCAATCTATGTCATACCTATACTTTCTAACCCAGGTCTAAACTACTCAATTATACCTAGCCTACTTGGACTCCAAGTAGCTTCTACGGAGGCTCGAAAGTGAACTTTTGACTCTATGCTAGTGATTTTCTACATGAAATTCGTGAGAAAATCATAAGATTTACCTTGTTCAAGCGTGTTTGTCCCTTTCCATTTCTCTAAAGCGATGAGGTAACCCTAAGGGGGTTTTAGAAGCAAACCTCTTCCAATTTACAATTGAAGAGGAGAAGGGAAATTAATAAAATGGAGCACTGGTTTCTATCCTCGGCATCCCACTGTAGCAGCCGATAGGTCTCTACCACGATGCTGCTATAGCGGGAAAATTCCTGCTATAGCGCTATAACATCAACTCGATCCAAAATTTCAAATTGTAAATTGTTTGACTAAGTTTATTTGTACTAGTTTGAGACCATATTTTCCAAAAATCCTCGTACCTCGTGCCCATAGACGAGGTGCCTTTAGTAATGATGGAATAGGTCATTATAAAAGATACTAATTTACCCATCGTTCATCCCTGAATGATCACAGTAGAGAGAGGACAAAATGAATCTCACTTGAAAATTAATGTCCCCTCAATGATTACATAAATACAACACTTAATAGATTACTGAATTTCTTACCACTGATGTACTAATTTTCAAACCGCACTTTATTATTACTTTGCTCCCTTTCTTGAATAATTTTGCCCACTTAAGAGTCACATGGAACCATCTGAGCAAATTTTTTGAGTACCCAAGGTAACCGGGACCTCGCTAATATATCGAAAAGGACAAGAATTCAAAAACACAATGGACAAAAAATTTCCTGTCCATGAGAGACTGGTTCTGCTATAGCAGGATGGGGGCTGCTATAGCGGGAGGGAATAGTTCAAAAGGGTGAGAAATGGGATCACGCCTATTTCTCATTCTTTTCACTCCAAAACTCCCCTCCTCTTCCCCATTACTTTGCTCCCGTCATCGAAAATAAGGTAATTATCATTAAAATTCAATTCTTTACTTCATTACTCACATTTTTACATGAATTATGCTTGAAATCATCAAAATAGAGTAGGTTTAAGGTTGGTTTTTGAATTCAAAAATTATGGCTTGATTCGAATGAACTGTTGAAGCATGGTTGCTTCTCTCACGTTTACAACACTTCTATAGCGTTCTAGGTGTACGAATTATGAGATTCTTGACCAAATGGGGCTTGAAATAGTGAGGAATATGAACGATTGTTCTTGATTTTATTTTGACAATTTGGGCATGTTTTAGGAGTTAAAATGCCTAATTTTTGCATATACTAGTCCTATGACACTTCCCCTACACTGATATGTGGTTAGAATGCCAAAAATGGGATTTTTTTTCAAGAGGCGCCATTAATGTACCTCTTGAAGCCCGAGGATGATGAAGCCCGATATAGCGGCTACGGCAGCCCCGCTATAGCTTGAATATTCCAGCTATAGTAGTCCTGTGTAATGGGATGCAACCTACTACAACAGGCGGCTGTAGGCAATAGCCTCCCAACTAATTTCCAGGCTTGGCCTTTTTCTGAAATTCGATTCCTTTGGTACTCTTATGTGTTCTAACTTGCTTTCTTATGATTTTTGGCAGATTTACTACTCCAATGGCCAAACACCAAGAAGATGCTCCCCCACCTTGGTGAGATTTCCCGATGACAATTGTTAGGAAAGATTTTGGGACTACCGAAGTAGGTAATTTTGATATGAGAGGGGGTTCGTGATGAAGGAGGTGGTAACCAACGCACTGAACTTCTACAACCAACTTTAAGAGTTCGGTTGGATCCCACTCGTGGAGACTCCTCCAGCCGGGGTCTCGAGATAGGTTAGGAAATTTTATTCCATACTCCCTACCATGCTTTGGGATGACCCCAACCCAACCATTCACATTTGGGGGATGAATGTCCCCGTGGACACTGCTACTATAAATGAGATGCTCAAGGTGCTGAACATCTCAAATGTCGGGCACATGGCTAAGGACCTAGAGATGGGCATAAGGTGGATAAGGGACAAACTAATAGATGAGGAGGACAGGGACCAGGTTTATTGGCCTACTACTGAGAGAGTTAGGAGCACCTACTTCACCGCTAATTCTTGGAGGTGGCTAAACCTTGTAACCTAAAGGATTCATTTATTAGGCAACATTTCTGACGTGACATGCCCTCAAACTCTAGTGGTGGCCTATGACATGCGGGGGATACAACTGAATATGGGGGGCGGAGATAGTGATGGAGTGGAAGGACTTCTATCGAGGCAACAAAAAATGCCCCTACCTTTCCTGACTGGTCTCTAAGCTGTGTAGGCACATTCGGGTACCCAAGGAGGATACTGATGAGGATATGGAGATGGATATACCCTTCCATCCCTTTAAGGTGAAGGTTATCTCATCTAAGAGAAAGAAAAAAAGGAAGGTGGGCGAGGTCAAGAATAGCTGGGCTATAGAGGATGATGACGACGATGATGATGATGCTCCTCCCTCCCAGCCCTCGATTTCCATCAATAGCCTAGAGGCGGACTTAGCTATTATGAGAAGACTAGTGGAGCAGGATTACCTGCCTCCCCAAGGTACAACCCTTTCCAGCTCTACAACCCCACCTCTCTCTGCCCAGGACTATGCAACGCTCTGTAGAGAGCTTGATAGGGAGAAGAGGAGGAGGCTCTCCCAGGACCGCATACTCGCACGGATGTGGAACACTGTCAAGGTCATGTTTAAGTGCAGTGTCCTTAATAAGGAGCTTCCCCAGCTGGAGCCAGAGGACGTGTATGACTTCTCCTTCCTGAGTGACGTGGAATGAGAAGGCCCTGATACCGCAGCCGCTGATGATGATGGGTTATCCAGCTAAGTTCCTAATGCATGTCAGCTAATTCCCCCTATTATTATACTAATACTTGATTTGTGGGGCATGTAACAAACAATGTTCCTTTCCTTTTTCTTTTTATTTCTTCACACATGGATGCTATTTTTAATAACTAGTCGTGAATGCATGCTCTTTACCTTATTATATGCAATTTCTATCAATCACATGGTAGCTCATAGTTTAAAATAAAAAATTATATAGATTGGGAATAAAATGCAAAACAGGGGAAAACAGGGCGGGGAATCTATCCCAGCCCATCTCGCTATAGTGGCCTGTACATCGCTACCACGGTGCCGCTATAGCAGGTTCGCTATAGTCAGATAGTGCCCACTATGTCGGCCCTACAGCAGTAGCCTAGAAGTTTTCATTTGTTTTTGTAATTTCCTTCCCCCTCATTTCCCTTCACAATATTAAAATTGAAATCGCACCACAATTTAATTTAAAATCCCAAGATCAAACCTAGCAATTCAAGGAAAACCAACAACTTAACATAACATCACTTTAAGTCACAACTATGAACCACAACAAGGATTTCTCCTACAACAATTCTCACTATTATGCAAAAATTGCCCTTTTCATGGTCTTACTCATATATAAACCGCTTGAAGCAAGAATTTCACTATCATGTGTCATTTCCTTTACCACTTTATCAATGATAGCACCATGCTTAGCATTTAGCATCCAATTTTCCACTTAAACCATATAGCAAACAATTCCTTAACCATCAACACATAAATAAATTATGACCACTTGACAATTCATAAAATGAACAGTCATTCCAGTAATGACAATTCACATAAGTATCAATCCAAAGGTTTCATTCATCAATAAACCATTCCATTATTCCTTTAATCTGTTCATGGACAACTATTAGCTGAGGAACCCGTATGGATAGATACCAATTGGAACCTTCTTTGTTCTAATTCCAACCCCTGTGTCATTCCAAATGGAGTCAAGCAACATCCATTTGTCTCGTTGAGATACCAATTAGAATCGAGAGATACTAATTGGACTCAACGCATACAAGCAATCATATGGACCGCATGAGAGGAGAGAAAGAAGTGAAACAATTTCCTAAAATGCCTCATAACTTCCCAAAGATTAGATGTGGATGTCACACACTAATCTGTGGGACTTTATTCAATATTTGCTCTTGTACTAGGAAATCGATAACCTAGGCTCTGATACCAACTGTTACGACCCAACCAACCAAATCGTACGGGCACCTACTCTAATCCACCTAGATAGGAGAATCTTACCACCTAATTTGAAATCATGTGGAAGTTATAAAAGAAAACTAACAACTCCTTTGAATTATTACAATCTGGTAACCAATTTTTGAATACAAGGAAATACTTTACCCCAAAGATCTAGTCTAACAGGTGCAAGAGGTACTACAATAGAATTTAGAATAATACATATGACCTAACTTCTACCTTAAAAGACAATGATAGAAGCTATTGAAGATCTCTATCGCATCAAGTATGAAACACCTACTGATCCTACAACCAGACTATACCCCAGAAAAGGGTATAGCAAGAGTAGTATCAGTAAAAATAACACATCAACCTGAATTAAATCACATAAACACCACATAAATAGCTGAAAGGAAAATTTGCACCTTAAAAGTTTTATTAGTCAAACCTTCTATTGTTGATTATTGTGGACAACAGTTTTGCCAAAATTATCAAAGTATAAGAGATACTAGAAGAAGGTATCAAGAGTGGTAGCATCATCAAGTTGGAAGCCTTGTAGGCTGCCAATAAGGCTTTCCAATCTGGAGGAATTTAGGAGAATATAAAAAAGAAAGAAGAGGGCTTGGTGATGGTAGACTAAGTTTTGAAGAGTGTTCTAAGTTACCAAACCCCTGTTACAACTTCTCCACCCTATCCATAACCTACACTAACATATCTAATGTTTTTGTACCAAATACAACCTCCATCACCATATCAGAAGCCTTTTTACAAAGCACCTCCTCTATATCAACCGCATCCACAATACCAAATTACTATTTATCCCATATATAATACCTAACCCATTTATTTCCAATCACCCCAACCTTCTCCTCAGCAAAATCATAGACCCAGATCTAATTTTAAGAAAAAATAGTACACTCCTCTATTCAAACCTATAGCTTAGTTATACAAAAGACTCAAAGAAGTGGGCTACATCACACCCATACCTTATGCACATGTGGATACTCAAGCTAAGTGGTACGACCCTAACCAGGTTTACACACACCACTCTGGGATGAAAGGGCATACCACGGAGGCATGTTATTCTTTGATAGATAGAATTCTGAAGTTGATTGATACTAAGGCCATTTATCTGAAGGATCCTACACAAAATGTCACCTATAATCCACTCCCAAATCATCAAGTGAACATGTTTGAGATTGATGAAGCTGTAGATTTGAAGAGTTAGATCTAGTTTATTGAACGAGAAAAGAGTGTTCATATCAAAACAAAAAACATGCACCATTTGATGTTGAGATTGCAGTTCCTAGGCCTCCATTCACAGTCATCAAAGCATCCCCACTTGTTTATAACCCTCATGTAATTCCTTAAAACTATGAGTAAAATACTTTAGGAAAAGCAAAGGTGGTAGATACAGATATTGCCCAAGGTGCCACCAGATCTGGAAGAGTGTATACACCTTAAAATACAATTCAAGGAAATTCTAGAAAGAGCAAGCAACCTATTGTAGAAATGGAAGAAAATGACATCTGGAAGAAGGTGCAGGCAAAGGAATACTTTGTAGTGGATCAATTGAATAAGACTCTAGCTTATATATCCATCTTGTCACTTTTGCAGATTTTTGAGCATCATCAAAAGGCTTAGATAAGGGTGCTAAGTGAAACTTATGTGCCGACTACCATAATAGGTGGAAAGATGGCCCTCATAGTTAGGCAAGTGTTTGAGGCATACAAGATATCCTTTCATGAGGATGAGTTGTTGCCTGAGGAAAGATCACACAATAAAGCTTTGTATGTCACAATGCAGTACTAAGAAAGAGTAATATTCAGAGTTTTGATCCATCCAGTTTTTGGGTTAAACATATGCCATCTAGGTACATTGACAAGGTTAGAGGTTTACTTGTCTAGCATTAAAACATGGAAGATGAATATTAAGGCAATGGATTGCTCTAAAAAGACACTATTAGTGAAATCGCACTGATAGGGTGATGGGTCCTATCACCTTCCTTACAACATTCCAAGTGATGAATATTCCTGCTTCCTACAATCTATTGCTCGGTTGACCATGGATTCACATGGTTGGAGTGGTACCATCCACTCTGCACCAATGTCTCAAGTTTGAGTATGATCATTAAAAGGTAGTAGTTCATAGTGAAAAGGGTCACCCCATATACACTATCAAAGGTAAGAAATATCTTGACGAGGAGATATTTCATACATTAGAGCTGGTATGAAATGTCGAAGGAAAGCCATGGTGGAGTGAAGATATAAAAACATTGTGTTAGGTAGGATATGAAGAAGATAAAGGTCTTGGGGTCAAATTGCAAGGGATAGTTAAACCTATAGAACCTAGTATGAAGAATGACACTTTTAAGTTAGGATACATGGACAATGGCCCGACATCAAAAAGTGGAAAGATGCCCAATTCCATGTTGTCGTTGTATCAAATTTTCCACTCTACCAGGTTTCTTGATAATGGAGAAAATAAAGAAGATATTTTATCAGAAGGGTTAAAGAACCTATTAATAGCAAAGGATACTCCCTTTATTCCTATGAGTGACAATGAAGAAGACCCAGATAAATAAACTATAGAGTGGGAGGTGGCTTTTGAAGAAGAACCGTGGTAGAGTGATAAGGGTAGGAAAATGTTACTCAGGTTTAGATATGAATTGGGTAAAGGTCTTGGGGAAAGGTTGCAAGGAATAAATGGGCCTATATAGTCACAGTATCAAAAGACCACGTTCAGTTAAGTTTATGCTTACACTGCCCTAGAGAACCTTGACTAGGAGCCGCTTAAGGATGGTTACGATTACCCTTTGCCAGATCCCCTACCCTCACTGCATCAAACTTTCCATTCTGCTGAATTCATTGACAATGGTAAGGATGAAGTATTAGAGATCTTGAATGTTTTGTTTTAACAAGATTTTGAAGAAGAGCATTACAATGTCATCATTGGTGAAGAGGATGGAGGAACCCCCAATCAAAGCATTGGACCAAAGTTTTCACTCAACAATTGGACTATCACTCTATCCAGGCCTCATCGGGCACTTGGGTAGAATTATATTTTTTCATTTTCTTTCTGATTTGACATTATGATTGGAGACATTCAACATCATTTGAATCAATAAAATCTTTCTTTCAGCTTATTAATGTCTTATTTATGTTTTTTCTTTCAGCAAAATCACTTTTAAAAATGTTGAATCTGAGACTGTGATACATAGAAAGACTATGCAACATAATGTAAGTGAACTAGAGGAAATAGAAGAAGATGAGGTGTTTGAGGAATTTGTTAGTAGGGTTGAGGAGTTTTAAGATAAACCTAAGGTAAATCTGGTAGCATCGTAAGTGATAAACATAGGGAATTTAGAGACAGTAAAAGAAACACGTGTCAACATCCATTTGCACTAAGATGAGAAAGAGGATTATGTCTAGTTTTTGAAAAAGTAGACTGATATCTTCGCCTGGTCCTATGATGACATGATAGGACTAAGCACCTCAATAGTGGACCGTAGGTTTCCAATTGATCCATCTTGTCCCCCAGTCAAGCAGAAGATTAGAAAATACAAGTCTGACCTAAGCTTGGAAATCAAAAAGGAGATCTCAAAGCAAATTGAAGTTGGCATCCTTCGAGTAACCAAGTATCCAACCTGGTTAGCCAATGTTGTGCCTGTTCCTAAGAAAGATGGAAAGGTTGGAATTTGTCTGGATTATAGGGATCTTAACAAAGCTAGCCCTAAGGATGACTTCCCACTCCCAAATATAAATATTTTGATTGACAATTGCACCAAGAAGTTAGTCTCCAATAAGATGTTGTGTTGTCTTGAAACATGTCACAGTCAACTATTCAACAATATTTCGTATTTCTTTGCAATAACATTCTTCACGTTTTGTTTTCAAAAGAGCAAATGTTTTCAAAACATGATTTCAGACTTATTTTTATTTCAAAAGAGCAAACATGAATATCTAGATGAAGTCTATCATCAGTCTGCAATACCGAGCAAGGAGGAGACATGCCAGTCAAAGTAAAGGCACAAATCAACCTCCTCTTTAGAAACTTACAAATTTTTCTTTGGGTGCTGGAATAACAGGTACGAATGCAAGAACTGCTCTACAACAACTTGAACAACCATTATCAAAGAAATCCCCACTATACCTCCAACATAGGAAAGAGGCTAAGCTATTCTATCTCCTCATCTACATTGCATGACACCCGCAGAATCTACATTGCATTGTACCCATAGAATCTATATTTCATGACACATGCAGAATCTATATTGCATGGCACCTGCAAAATTACATAGCATGGAACCTACAAAATTATATTGCATTCCACCCGTATAATCTATATTGCATTGCACCCGCAGAATCTACATAGCATCGTGCCTACAGAATCTACATCAAGCACACAAAATGCATTGAGTTGTTGAATTACATCAGACAACTACGGGCCGAACTACTCAAATCACTCAATGTCGCATTATGCTACTCAAGACATATATGCTTTCTTTATTCATCATATACTTATCCTAAGGCGTCATAGTTCAAAGGCATCATCTTCATATGGCCTGCGGATATTATTTCATCGTCTTAGGATTTACTTTCTGCTCATCATGCACCGAAGGTGTCATAGTCTAAAGGTGTCATATTCATGTTCCTCAGGAATCATTTCATGGCCCTAGGATTTACTTTCTGCTCATCGTATTCCAAAGGCATCATTTTCATGGCCTGCGGACATCATTTCATAGTCTTAAATTTACTTTCTGCTTATCATGCTTCGAAGGCGTCATAGTCTAAATGCATCATTTTCATGGCCCACAAACATCATTTCATGTCCTAAGGACTTTTTTGTGTATCTGTCCCTAAGACATCATAGGTTAAGGCATCATCCTTACTGTCTTAAAGCAAATGCTCATGGTCTAAATGGAAAATTGCATAATGTTTAAATACTTACAATAATTACTTATCATTTCTTTGATCCACATGCTCTAAACATATTTTAATCTAGTTATATTAGAGAGAGTGCAGGTAATGAAGGCAAAATAAGCTACAAATGGGAGCAACTTTCGCTCATGTTTCCAAGATACAATTCTGCTTATTCCCGTGTCACTCCAATTCAACTTGAAACACGTTCATCATTCATCTTTCACATTTACAGTGTCGCATCCAATCATATCCACTCAAATCTAATTGACCCTTACAACTGTTATTGTTGCTCGTATACTGTATCCTAAACTTTCTTTAGGAATCTCATTCGTTCCAAAATTTAAAACTATACACGGCCTGATTTTTGTACTACCGAGATATATAGGTGACTTGAAACCATAGTCTCAGCCACACCATTTTAATAACTCCCTCTTGTTTCTTCCGATTCCCATGAATCGTTCTATCGGTCGGACAAAATTGGCTACTATCTCAAGGTTCTTTGCTCGACAATTCTTCCATCATTTTCGAGCAAAGAAGGGGTAGTTGTTGACACCCAATTTTGACCTTTCTATATTCGTCCTAGGCTGTTATTTTATAAATTATTAATTTTGGATATTAATATTTTCTTTACTTATTATTTTAGTATCAAATAAATTCGGACGTTTCGCATCTCATGATTTTAATCTGACTTAAATCTTTTTATAATTTTTCTTATATATTATTGCTAATTTTACATAGTATACATATAATTTATTAATTTAAATATAAAATCTTGCATAATTTTGTTAATATTTAGTTATTTACTAAATTATTTCTGCAAGTATTTTTAAATTCATATTCGTAATTTATAAAGTATGGTCTACTTATTATTATTCTTATTATTATTACTACTGCTACTACATTTGATTTTATATAATATAGTATACGTCATTGATTGTGTCGTCTAAAATATACAAAATATATGTATTTTAATTAATTAAAGAATAATGTATTATTGACTATTGTTTTAGATACTAATATATATATACTAACATATTCCCACCCTTTTGATTGATTTAGTTTTTCTTATTTAAATCGAGATGGCTTGGTACTTAGTTAATTCGGGTAAGCTCTCATTCTTGAACCTTTAGTAATTAACCCTAGTTCATTTTCCTTCCTTTGCTGAATACGTGACAACCTTAGTACTTGGTCTTTTGTGGTAAATTTCACCTATCTTGTACCTTGATTATTGTTTTACCCCTCTCCTTAATGTGAACAAATTCTTACTCGTTTATTTATGGTAATTCAGCATAATGTCCTCTTCTTAAATGATTCAGTCCATTCGATTAAGCAAAACAAATTTCTTTAATTGATTTTTAGACTATTATTTCTTCCTTTTATTTTGTGATTACTTACAACTCTCTTAGTATATAATCAGTACCTTTCTCTCATTCATCTCTCACGCTTTCTAGCACTACTCTCTCCGGCACTTAATATTTTGCTTTGGCTCGTGACACACGTTCTGTTCATTACTCTCTGCTCCATTTATAAAATTCTCACTACTTTCTTGTTGTTAATTGGTTAGTTCTCTTAATAATGCATTCAATTTCTATGTGTTAGTTATGTGTAACTTCAAATCTTGCATTAGTTAAGTAGTTGGAAAGCTCGAATGCCTTAAGCATTCTGTTGGAAGCATCCAGGTATGTTTTTTTCAAAATCTTTAAGTGTGAATGCTATAACCTTTGTTTGCTTATGTGGCATGGTATGAAGTTTAGTCTCAATATGGACTGCTCACACTTGTTTTAGTTTCGTGCAACCATTTAGCTGGTGTCTATAAGAATACGTTGGTTTGGCATACATTATTGTGTTTCACAGGTTCTTATTAGAAGGTTGATTTGGCTGGAAAAGAAGAAGAGTTGCCTAGGTTTGGGGTATTTTTAAAGGCTATCCAAACAGTCTTTAGTTTTTTACTTCTTTCATATTCTAGATTAATCATGTTCTCGCGAAAAGCAATATTCGATGTGACAACTCTTTTTAGGATGATAAAAAAAAGAGAAGAGTCACCACCTAACGAATTAAGGTGCATTAGGGTACCGTTCTAAACTAATTACAAATTTATTTTATTAGTCTACGTCACTAAAAATTTGGGTAAGGCTTCAAGTTGCTTCAAAAGGAAGGTATTAATTATCTTTCGAGGTCCACAAATGTGGATTCCAACCGAATTAATATATTATGTGGGGAATTAAGTGACAAGCAAAAGGTCAATTGATTTTAACAATTTAATATTAACTAGGTGTTTAGACATTGAAACTTTTATGTTAATAATAAATAAACTAGGTGTACAACTCAATCTTTATCTAATTAATACCGATATATGTGATAAAGTGATTAAACATCCACATATGAATCAAATAATGAGATCAAATAAGTGAGAAGACAGAAATGAGACTAATGATATAGAGAAACTAGTTACTAATAAATTAGACTAAATTATCCCAAACAATTATAATATACAAGTAATACTTAGCAAAATAACAACTGAAAAGTTCGTACGTTAGGGAGTAATCACTCAACCCCGTACAAAGTCTTAAAAAAGACTTTTTAACCAAAGTGCAATGGTTATCGGGCTATAAGTGTATCATGTAGAGCACTTCCTATGTAGAAGGAAAACAATTGAGAGGGAGGGTTTTTTTATTTTCACGGGATCACCCTGTATAACTTAAATAATACTTCGCAACTTAATTAAGGATTGCTCATATTATTTAGGGGGCACAGACTATCATCTCCACTACCCGCCTAAATTTAGTTATTAAGTTATTATTAAATCTAGAAGCGCACTAAAGAAAATAATAAAACTAGCGCTCCTAAAATGCCTACCAGTCCCAACTTAATATTCAAGAGACATTGGACTTACTATTTCGGACATGGGTCTAGACACAAAGAAAATCTTAGGTTACTTAATTAGACTCGAGATTAGCGTCAACCAAAATAAACAGGACTTTGAGACAAGTAACACATGATGATTTCAAGTAAGCCTCTTGATTAATTAAAGTAATTAAGTGATTAAACATGCTGAAAATATTTGAATCAGTCCTATAGGGATGATTTATGACTAAGGGCACTAGTTTAACATGCTTTCGACAAGATACATTTGATTTCTATAGGCATGATCTCTAATAAATCAAGGTAATATTAAAATAAGCATACTTCAAATTATCGATAAGAATATTTAATCTCTATAGGCATACTTCCCAAAAAATAAAAATATAGTAATTAAACATGTTTTCGGTGAAGTAAAGAGCAGTGGAGAGCAAAGAGCAAATAAACCCCTTGCAATCTCAAAATATGTAAAGAACAACCAAACACGTAGGCTACTGGACGTGTTTTGCCTCAAACAAATTGCTAAATTTTGACTTTAATTCCTAAAAGGCATAATATCAAATGTTTAAGATAACACACAAATTTATCTTGTCGTAGCTCCAGATAGAAATCAAATACACAAAAATTCTATAGTCACGTTCTCTAATGTGCATAACATGTTGAACCAAACAATAGCAGTGCCTATTGAGTTTGAAGGGGCGTACTTGTGCGCTTCCTAGCAGAATGCTTATAGCATTCGAGTAGCATAAGCACTTAAAACTACATACAACTACCACTCAAGGAACTTAAATGTGAGGGGGTAAAATACTAACCAGTATTTCGAGCTGAGATAATAATGGAAGACTAGAAACTAAATAAGTAGCTCTCGAACAGAACTTTAATAGAATAATAAGTAAAAGTTGAATAGCAACCACTCGATCTTAACAATGTACACGTCGAACAAAGAAAAGAACACGAACTCCACCTTGACCTACGGCCAGCAAAATAGTAAGCACCAAACAACCGACATAATGTGCTTCAACGTAAAGAGGTAGTGGTGAACACCAGTGGGAAAAGCATCGAGATAGATTATAGGTGTGTCAGTGAGTGTGTTGGTCGGCCATAGTGAATAAAAATGTAAGAGAAGTCCTCCTCCCTCCAGTGAGTTTTAGAGCGTGCTATTTGTAGCTAGAAATTGGGGTGAAGGCTACATTTGAATTTCCAACCGAGAAGGAGAGAAATCAATGGGATTTTGACTATGAAAATCAAATATTATTTTTTAAAGATGAACGAATCCACGTAATTTTATGGGGAGATGCTTGGTGAATCAAAAATGATAGAAAAAATTATAATAGCATAATTTTTGGGATCATGTCTAAGGATCTACAGCGGTAATAAAATGTATATGGTAATTAGAGATAGAGATCAAAGATCTTCTAAAAGAGGAAGACAAAATAATAAGAAAAAGGAAGGCAGAAAATGATATTGAAAGAAAATTAACTTAATTAAATAAATTTGGTGGACCGGTTGAGCTTTGTTTAGTTGGAATTTATAAGAGGGGTTTGGTAAGTATAGTTAACTGCTATTTTAAAATGGGAAAATAATTATTTTGGTCTCTGTGTTATTGCCTTATTATGATTTTCATCTTTGCGATATTTGACTTCTTACATTTAACCTTTAATTAATCAAAGCCACTGATTTTTAGTCCTTCTACTAACAATGATTACTAATTCAAACAGATTTATTTCTAATGTCAAGGGTAATTATGATACTTAACATAATATTATATATTAATAATAAATTTTTTATTAGATTCACAACAAACACATTTGAGCCCAAATCAAGAACTAGTCACGTTCTTTCCAAAGTAAAGTTCATTGGAAAAGTAAAGTGCTTCAAGGGAAAATGTATAGTATTACTTCATGAAATGCTCTCTCTCTCTCTCTCCCTCTCTCTCCCTCTCTTTGTTAGCTTTTGATCTCTCTTCAAATGGCGAAATTCAATCGATTTTTGATGAAATTTCAAGAGGAAATTCATGGTGGAGCTCCTGTGGGCCTCTTGAAATTCTTGGTGCAAAGACTACAATGTCAATGAATCTTTTGAAATACTCAAGAAAACACTACAATGAAAGAAGAATTTTAAGATCCAATCTATCTTGGAGAAAGATTTGGGCTCAGATCTTCTCTAGCTGCTTACATGAGTGGGATTGATAGCCAAGGAACCATATTACATCATTTTGGAGTTTTGGATGATGGAGAGCACAAGACGTTCGGACAGAGGAGAAACGAATCCAGTTCTTGACTTGGACTCAAATTTATTTTATTATTAATATATAATATTATTAAGTACCATAATTGCCCTTTTCAACAGTAATATATATGTTTGAATTAGTAATCATTGTTAGTAGAAGGACAAAAATCACTGACTGTGATTAATTAAAGGTTAAATGTAGGAAGTCAGATATCACAGGAATAAAAATCATAATAAGGCAATAACATAGGGACCAAAATAATTATTTTACCTTTTAAAATTTACCACCATAATAATATTAAAATAATAAGTAAATAAATGTATGATGTGAGATTGAAACCTCAAAGTAAATGCCACTGTATGCAATGCTTTATATTATCAAAAATAACTTATTTAAGTGATAAGAAATGTAGTGAGAACATGACAAACGTTAAAAATAAAATAGTTATATTTGCAGCGATATGGGGAAAATGTGAGTTCGGTGTCGAAATTGCTAATTTTTTGAGCAAAAATATCAAAGGGGACAACTGATTTTGAAAGAAACCAAAAGGAATAAAGCACTTTTGGCTGAGCAATTTGTCCCTTGAGTGTTATCGACAAGCTTACAAATCGCTGGCCTCATAGGAAATTATAAGTCACTGATAGCCAAGCAACTTGTAAGTTGTTGGTGGCCCAACGACTTTCTCTTATTTATTTTTTTTGCACAACCTTCTCTATATAAGCAATAAACAATTTCTTCTCATCTTGTGTTTGAGTTATTCGTATTTTAAGTATATTTTTAGCTTTCTAAAATTCATTATTTAAAAACCGCTTTCTAAAGCTCTATATAAGTTTCAACTCACTCTCATTTTGTTGAATAAGTTTTTGTTATTTATTTCTTGTATTAAAAATGTATGAGGCGAAGTAAATTTATATTGGTGTTGTAATATTTTATATGAAGCTAGTTCTGTAAGATATAGTCGACAACCTATAGTGTTGCAAGTGTTTCCATTATCTCTTAAATATGAGCGATTGATGCAACACTTACTAAGGAACAAAATGAGTATATGTAATCCTGAAGATGTAGTGACTATCACTGGACGATATTCTATGTCTTTTTTAGAAAATGGAGTTATTACGTACGGTGAGACTTGTATTTGGAATGATGATTCTTTGTCTTTATTTCTCTGTACTATTGAAATTTTTGATTATCACATTAACTTAATGAGTTTTGACATAACGTAGGATATCGTTGTTATATAGAGCTTCAGAAAGCGGTTTTTAAACAAGAAATTTTAGAAAGCTAAAAATATACTTAAAGTACGAATAACTCAAATGCAAGATGAGAAGAAACTGCTTATTGCTTACATAGAGAAGGTTGTGCAAAAAAAAATAAGAGAAAGTCGTTGGGCCACTAACAACTTATAAGTTGCTAGGAGGCCAGTAATTTGTAAGCTACCATCTAACTTGGTTGTTAACATTCAAGGGACAAATCGCTCAGCCAAAAGTATTTTGTCCATTGTGATTTCTTTCAAAATCAGTTGTCCCCTTGGTATTTTTGCTCAAAAAGTGGCCCTTTCGGCTTTGGACTCGGAAAAATACTATAAATATCCTATGATATTTTTATAACAATGACTCCTCGAAGATAAATTAGGTAAAGGAGAAACAAAATTGGATGTCAATAATATAAGTAATAACTATTTCGATATATATAATAATGAGATCTAAAATAATAATGAAGCTAATAATATTTTTTGAGATGACAAAAAATTGTTCTAAGTTATTTAAATAAAAGATAAAAATAATAACTGCACTTGATATTATTTAGCATATAGATATAATCAAAATAATAAAGAATTATGTAAATAATTAAATATAATATTAAAATGAGTATATAAGAAGGTAATGATAGTTCAAGATTATGTAAAAAAAAAATATTTTAAGTAAATAGCAGCTTAGTAAAATATGTAGGGTACAAGGCGGTCAAAAATTGAGTATCAATAATTGCCCCTTTTTTGTTTGGGAATGGTGAAAGAATTATCGAGCAAAGAACGTTGACGTAGTAGCCAATTTTGTCCGATCAAGAGAATGACTCTTTACAGGATTAGAAGAAGTGAAATAGAGTTGTGAAAATATTGTGCACTAGACTTTAATTTCAAGTCACGTACATATCTCTAGTTTTATGAGAATCAGGTCATGTGTAGTTCAAGACTTAGAAATGAATAAGATTCTTAAAGTAAATCAATGATATGGGATTTGAATAGAGATTGTGCTAGAAGCATGTGTTGATATGATTGGAGTATAAAGTCGTTTGAGTGATGTGAAAATGAAAAGGTGAATATGTTTCAAGCTAAATTGAGGTGTCATGGGAATAAGAATTTTATCTTGGAAACAAGAGCAAAAATTACTCCATTTGTAACTCATTTTTCCTTCGTTACCTACGTGTTTTCTAGTATAACTAGATAAAATGGTTAGAGCATGTGGGTCAAATAAATGATAAGTAACTATTGTAAATATTTAAACATGATGCAATTTCTCATTTAGACCACGAGCATTTGCTTTCATACGGTAAAGATGATGTCTTAGGGCCATGATACACAAAAGTAAATCCTTAGCCCAGGAAATGATATCCGCGGGCCATAAACATGATGCCTTTAGACTATGACCCCTTCGGATCATGATAAGAAGAAATTAAATCCTTAGGCCATGAAGATGACGCCTTTGAACTATGATGCCTTCGGAGCATGATAAATAGAAAGTAAATCCTAAGGCCATGATAGCTTGGCCTATTGTAGTCTGATGCGCTGCATAAACTTAATGCAATTCACTTTGTATGCTTGATGCAATGTAGATTCTATGAGCAATGTAACGTAATTTCTGAGCTTGATGCAGATATTGTGTATGCAATGCAATATAATTCCCGAGCTTAATGCAGAAATTGTGTGTGCAATGCAATGTAATTGATGAGCCTGATGTAGAGTCTGTAGGTGCAGTACAATGTAGTTGCTGAGTTTGATGCAGATACTATGTGTGCAATGCAATGTGATTGCCGAGCTTGATACAGAGTCTGCGTGTGCAATGCAATGTAATTACCAATATTGATGTAGAGTTTGTGGGTGCAATGCAATGTAATTGCCGAGCTTGATGCAGATATTATGGATGCAATACAATGTAATAACCATGCTTGAAGCAGATATTGTGGGTGCAATGCAATATATTTATCGAGCTTGATGCAGAGTCTGTGGGTGCAATGCAATATAATTGTTGAGCTTGATGCAGATACTATGTGCTCAATGCAATGTAATTACCAAGCTTGATGCAGAATATATGGGTGCAGTGCAATGTAATTGGTGAGCTTGATGTAGAGCATGTAGGTTCAATACAATGAAATTACCGAGCTTGATGCAGATTCGTTGGTGCATTGTAATGTAATCTTGAGCTTGATACAATCAAAGCTGAGGAGATAGAGCAGCTTAGCTTCTTTCTAATGTTGGAGATATAGTTTGGGCTTTCTTTGATGGTGATCACTCAGGCATTGCATGGTAGTTGTTGCATTTGTACCTACTGTTTCTGCATTCAAAGAAAAAATGTAAGTTTTGAAAATTAGGTTGACTCATACCTTTGCTTGTCTTGGCTCCTTGTCGTTTTTTTGATTTCATAGACGGATTTGAACTCCATTATATCATGACCCAAAAATTGAGGTCATGATGACACCTACCCCCACCCAACCACAGTAGGTAAGCCGAGTAACCCCCCCAAAAAATAAATTAAAATATGAAATAAGACAGTCAAAATACGAGACTTCTAGAGTGAAGTCAAGCAATATCATATAGATAACATAAATCCAAAGGAAAACAACCAATCTCAAAACCAGGTGTCATAAATGATAAGAGCATCTAAGTACAAATCTGAATAATTTATCATACTACATAAGTCTATCTCTGATAGTAAATAAAGATATATGCTGGAATATGAAGAGGTCCAGAGGCAGCCCCAAACTCTAGAGCACACTAGTACCTTGAATGTCAACTCTCAATGCATGAATCAGCCACTGTAGGTCATACTCATACTGGGATCTGCACCAAAAGGGAACAAAAGTAAGAGTGAGTATGGTCTACTTGTACTTAGTAGGTATCATAGGCCGATTGAGCAAAACAGAAAATAAAATAGATAAAGAATACTATAAGCACGTACACCTGCAAGCAAAAAAATTCTCAAGCGATAGCTCACACCGTGTCTACTAATAGTTCAAAGATATAAGATTGAAAGGAAACAACTAAACATGCAATATATATATATATATATATATATATATATATATATATATGAAAAGGAAATACAACACATATCAACAAGTTCAAGAAAAGTACACGAAAGATGCAAATGCAATATAATGTGATGCAATAATGTAGTGTTGGTGGAACTTACGTATACAACTTCCAAGCCTCAGCGGTTCGGATAGGACCCATGGGGGGTTCGCAACCCATATACTTTAATAATCTCAACCAACCTTACCGATAAATGATCTTGGATTAGGTTTCCAATATCTTATAATATGCCTTGCCGGCAATGACCTCAGCCAAGGGTTTTATAAAAAGAATTTCTATTTTTTTTTCAAATCATAATGTCTCAGTGGTATCAAGTCTTATGAACATGTATAGATGATATGAGGATATAATTCTCATAACCAATAAGTATGAAGATAAACATCAATTCGATACAGATATGAATGAGCTCAAAATCTACTCCATATGACAATGATTCATGATATAAGCCATTATAGGGCACCACCGGTATGTATAGTCATGTGAGACATCAATAATCTCATTTAAAATCATCATTCAGGTATCAATTATGTGATAAAGGCAATTAGATGCTCAAATAAGGCTTATACAAGACCCCACTCGAGCGACACAATAATAATTATGGCAAATAATTCACAAGAAAGGTATGCATCATCAAATAAAGACCCTGCATAGGCATCATATCATTTACCACCTCTCAAGTCAATAATAATATACATACAAGCTCCCGTACAGTCAACACAATAAAAATATAATAATTTCAAAATATGATTTCCACGTCTAAATCCCTAACCCATATCATGCTTTACAAATTCATTAACTACCCAACTACCCAGCCCAGTCTAAAGGAAGTTAAACTAGTGGAGACCATATTTTAACTTGTAAAGTATGCTATGGGTTAGGGATTTAGATGTGGAAATCATATTTTGAGATTATTATATTTTTATCGTGTTGCCCATGCGGGGGCTTGTATGTAAATTATTATTGAATTGACAGGTGGTAAATTATGTGATGCATGTACGGATGATTTATTTGATAACTCAGGCCTTTCTTGTGTATTATTTGCCATAATTATAGTTGTGTCATCCGAGTGGGGGCTTGACTAGATATTATAGGTCTTATTTTAGCATCTAATTGCCTTTATCACATGATTGATACCTGAATGATGATTTTAAATGAGATTATTACTATACATACCAGTGGTGCCCTATAATGGTGTATTTCATGAATCATTGTCATATGGAGTATATTCTGAGCTCATTCATATCTGTATTGAATTAATGTTTATCTTCATACTTATTGGTTATGAGAATTATATCCTCATATCATCTATGCATGTTCATGAGACTTGATACCACTGAGACATTATGATTTTAAAAGAAAAATGGAAATTCTTTTTATAAAACCCTTAACCGAGGTCATTGCCTGTAAGGTGGATTGTGAGATATTGAAAACCTAGGTCGAGGTCATTTACCGGTAAGGTTTATTGAGATTATGAAAGTATATGGGTTATGAATGGGTCCTGTCCGAACCGCTGAGGCTTGGAAGGTGTATATGTAAGTTCCACCAACACTATATCATTGCATCACATTGCATTGCATTTGCATCTTCCATGTACTTTCCTTGTATTTGTTGACGCGTATTGTGTTTCCTTTTTATATATATATTGCATGTTTAGTTGTTTCCTTTCAATCTTATATCATAGAACTATTAGTGGAGACAGTCTGAGCTACCATTTGAGAATTTTTCTGTTTGCAAGTGTACGTGGTCATAGTATTCTTTATCTGTTTTGTTTTTGACTTTGCTCAGTCGTCCTATGATACCTACTGAGTACAAGTGGACCATACTCACTCCTACTTCTGCTCCCTTTTGGTGCAGATCCCAATATGAGTGCGACTTATGGTGGCTGATTCGTGCATTGAGAGTTGACATTCGAGGTACTGGTGTGCTCCATAGTTTAGGGCTGCCTCTGGACCTTTTCATATTTCAGCTTATGCCTTTATTTACTATTAGAGAAAAACTTATGTGGTATGATCAGTTAATTGGATTTGTACTTAGATGCTCTTATCATTTATGATACCTGGTTTTGGAATTGGTTGTATTCCTTTGGATTTACGTTATCTATGTGATATTGTCTGACTTCATTCTAGAAGTCTCGTATTTTACTGTCTTAAATCATATTTTGATTTTTCCTTATTTTCTTGGGAGGTTACTCGACGTATCTATCAAGGGTGGTTCAGAGTAGGTGTCATCATGACCTTAATATTTGGATCGTGATAGATTATGATCCAGTTTAGAATAAAGATATTTTTCACATGTCCTCATGAATTGAAATGTTGCTTGCTCATGAAATTTTTGAGGTCTCCTAAAAAATTCTACCCCAATTTTCACTCATGGAGTCTTATAATCTTGCTACACTCAAAGAAAAATATTAGTTCAAAAAAATGATTGTCTTACATTTAAATGTCGATGTCTCAATTTTGAATATGCATTTTGCCAATATGGAGGTCGTGGGACGGGCCAAATAATCTAGCTTTATTGAATAGAGATCCTTTTCAAAAGTTGTTATGGTTTGGATATGGAGGGGAAATAAAAAATTTATTAGATTGAGACCGGACCCAATAATAGGCTGCCTACATATCCAAATGAAAATTAGATCAAATGTAGTTCATGAATTTAAACAAAGATTAGATAAAAACACAAAATTTTATTGGCCATAAAGCGACGAGAAAGAAATGACACTTTGATATTATCATGCATGTCAAAGTAACAAGATTGGTGTGTGTTTCAGGTAACCATCGAGAGGGTGAGCGAGAAAGACTGGAATGAGGAGGTATAGTCCAAAAAATCTTTTACATTGGGCGAGAATAGAGAAGGCTCAAATTTTTCAAGATATTGAGCATATTTGTCATGTTGCAAATTCTCAATTGAGTTGATTTCAAATAATAAACAACCTTTAAGTAAATAATAAATAATTCAAACAAAAATAAGAATTAGTATACACAAAATTTAAGATAATAGTATAAAGAGATGATTTATCTCGTCAAAGAGGATTTTAGGACGACTGGGTGAGCTACAACTTAAGATTGAGAAGTGATTTGATATCAAAATGTGACAGATACACTCTAACGCATTGGACCTATAGGTAATGAAAAAAAAGATTTGAATGATTGTGATTCTAGAGAGTGCGATAATTCCCTAGGTACCCAAAATAGCAAGTTTGTACTTGAAGCTGGAGGAGTAAACGAGTGAAGAATAATAAGATATTTAAAAAATACGCACGAGAGATTTGATAAAACTTTATTTTGAAAAAGGTGAAAGGATTGCAGATTTTGAAGAATTTTGAGATATTGAAGAATCTAACTAAACTGAAATATTTAGTTTGAAACAGTTGAGAATTTGAAAGATTGTGAAAATCATTTAAATAATTTAAAAATGTTATAGTTTTCACTCTTAAGACGTTATGGGAAGACAAAAGAAAAGGAAGGATATGATTTGACGGAAAAATTATTTGAGTGGTAAAGATTGCTTCACATTTTCAAACACGAGGGTATTTTAAAAAAGAATGAAAAAAGGAGGACCGCATCCTTATATAGAATTGCCTACGTATCTTGTGAAAACAAGAATCAGATTACATGTAGTTCGAAACTTGAGACTTAAAAAATTTCAAATGGTGGTTGGAGACAAGTTTGTGTCAAATGACAATTTAAATAAGAATAGTAAATACACAATACATGACATGGACGACCATTTAGACAAGAAGAATGATGCATGACTTAAAGTAAGGGGATATAGAACTATCTTAAGTTTTCTAAGAGTTGAATAGACACAGACTCAAGATTTTCTTATGCAAGAAGACACGTGGTCTTAGGATAGCAAAACTATCTGCTGACCTCATGTCTATGACAACTCTCTAAATTGGGTATTTGAAAATTTTGGAGAAGTGCAAAGGCACAACATCCGAGTATAGTGCATAGTGTGTGAAAGTGTGAAGTTCCCAAGTGGGACAAGTATGAACGGAATGACAATTATATAAAGCAGTAACAAGTAGGATATAGTAAAAAGCAATAACACATTCAAGCAGTGTAAGGAAAGCAATAAATAAAACAATAACATTGGTTGTATATGCATAGGTAAGAAATTGGGGTAAAGAAGATAACAAATAAGAGAAACATAAAAAGGTAACATAAAACAAGTAAGGGGATAAGGAGGAGGATTTAGCATGGACACAATTTAGACGCGCATGTAATTAAACAAGTAAAGGAAAAACGAAAATGAATGAACATGGAAAAAAATAATTAATTTAAGGCTATAATATAATGGGAAAGAGGAAAGGGACATAGCATGAAAATTATTTACAGAAATAAAAAATTAAACATGATAAAGCAAATAATTCACTACAAAACATAAATCAAAAGATGCTAGATATAGAAATAAATCAACAAATAAAGAAAGAAAGGAAAGGAATTAATAATGAAAAGAATAGATAAAAATAAATTTTAAAACCCCACATAATATACAAATTCATAATGGTTAGAACCTAAGTATCTCTAGCAGAGACGTCATACTGTCGCGTCCCATTTTTCTCTCAAAAATCAGGATTCGATGAGACAACTCTTTTAGAATGTTTAAAATAGAAGAGTCGCCACCTAGCAAATTAATGTTCATTAGGGCACCATTATAAACTAATTATGAATATTTATTTATTAGTCTACGTCATCAGAAATTAGGGTAAGGATTCAAATTACATCAAAAGAAAGGTGTTAAGCACCTTTTGAGATCCTCAAATATGATACCGACCGTATTATGTGAGGGATTTATGTGATAAGCAAAGGGTCAATTAATTTTAATAATTTATTTATTAGCTAAGAGATATAATATATAAAATAGTTAATCTCAATTAATATTAACCTAAAGAAGTTAGAGGTTGAATATAGGAAAAAGAAATATAATTAATAGGATACTAAGTGATAAGAGAGCAAGGAATATAAATTTATTAATCAATAGGACATATAAAAAAGGAAATCAAATAATAAAAAATTATCAGGTAAGCGAGTAAATAGAACTGACACAAATATTTAGTGAAAGAGGCTAAAAAGTAAACCTAGGCTACCCCAAATAAACAAACAAATTAAACTGAAAATCCTCTAAGTTAGGGAGTAATCACTCAACCCCGTGCAAAGCTTTTTAAAAGACTTTTTAACCAAGGTGCAATGGTTATCGTGCCATAAATCGAGGGTTGCTCATATTATTCATCAGGCACATAATATCATCTTTCACTACTCGCCTAAGTTTGGTTAGTAGGTTATTATTGAATCTAGAAGCGCACTAAAGAAAAATGATAAAACTAGCATTCCTAAAGATGTCTACCCGTCCCAACTTAATGTCAAAGAGGTATTGGACTTGCTATTTGGATATGGGTCTAGATACAAAGAAAATCCTAGGTTGCTTTATTAGACTCAGGATTATCGTCATACAAAACAAACATGACTAAAAGACAAGTAGCATATACTAGTTTCAAGTAAGCCTCTTGATTAAATAGAGTTGATTACGTGATAGATATGCTGGCAATACTCAAATAAATGCTATAGGCATTATATCTAGGCAAGGATTAAATTAACATGTTGGATATTTATTAACCTTATAGACATGATTTCAAGATGAAGATCATCAATTAATATGCTGGAAAAGTTTATTAATATCTATAGGTCGTGGTTTCTAGATGGGAAATATTAATTAACATGTTGGAAGTTTATTGATAAGCCTAAAAAATGATATCTAAGTGAGAAAAAAATGATATCTAAGTGAGAAAATAATTAATTAGTTGTCACAACCCAACTAACCGGATCATGTGGGACGCCTACTCTAATCCACCTAGATAGGAGAACCCTTACCACTCATTTCAAATACATGAGGAAGTCAATACGAAATAATAAAATGCTTTTATTTATTACAACAAGTTTACCAAAACTTGGAATACAAAATGAAAAGTTTCCCAAGAACCTAGTCTAAATAGGTAAAAGAGCTTCTAATAGGTAAATGATAACACCAAAGACACAACTTCCACCGTAGGAATAAGAAGAGTAGAAGCTATTGGAAATCACTATCCATGTCACCTGAGAAACATCAACTGACTCTGCAATTAGACTATACCCAAAAATGCTATAGCAAGAGTAGTATAAGTACAACCACACGTACTGGTAGGTATCATCGGACGACTAGGGTTAGATCACGCAAACACAATATAGAAATCACAAAAAGAAAGCATGACAACTTTATAACAATTTAATTCACGTGACTTTCATCCACTTATGTTACCTAAGAGTATTCCATTCTTATTCTTACTGACTTAGTTGTATCTAATTTTATCGGATGTCAATATGTACCATTGATATTTTCCTTATACTATTCACACTTAATCTCACTCATCATGCATCACCTTCACATCAAGTGTTATCCATCATAAATATTAATTGTGTACCCCCAATAGTTGTTAAAAGTCAATATGTTCCACTTACACCTCAATTAACCTCAATAATAAATGAGAACAAATAACCATAACCTTGTAAATAAGTACAACCATGAACACTTAACAATTACTTCAGTTATGTTACCACTTAGTGATGTGCCGTGAAAGTACGACACTTGAGATGCTTAAAACGGTGAATATTTACAAGTACAAGGGTATTTCTATGTGGATATAATGTTTTTGGGTGTTTGCAGGTCAAACGGGTCCAGAAGAGTAGAGTGCTGGATTTTGGACAAAATATAGTGATCAGACAAAAGCTCCCACGATCGTACATGGATCATACAATTGTACCACCTGATCGTAGGAAGGACCTCCTGAAAACATGCCTGCAGGAGCTAAGTATAAAGAGGATTAGACGATAAGATCCCACGACCGTACCTAGATGTGACGATCATACCATGAGACCGTGGGATTGAAGGCCAAAAGTGAAGTCTGCAGGAGTTGAAGTGTAGGATGATCAGACGACCCCATGGCATGGTCGTGAGAAGATGTCATGGAGTCATACTGAGGGTCGTACCATTAAAGACCTGAAGAGGATAAGGTCCATGAGCAAACCACAAGCACCAAATACACTACAAGAAATCTGACATTTTGTGGCGCCAAAAGTCGCTACAAAAGGACATAAAGTCGCCACTAAATGTTTATAGTGGCGACTTTAGGTTTGTTTCAAGAACATCCATAGCTAAAATTTATTAGCGACAATTTTATGTGTGTCCACAAAAAGTACTTCTTTAGTGGCAACTTAATCGCCTCTAAAAATGAGCAAATATCCTCCGAAGAATGACTTTCAGTGGCGACTATAACTGATCTTCTTTCAGCAGCAAGTATCATCTCCACAATACATGAGGATTTGTGACGAACTTGGTCACCACAGATACCCTTTTTCTTTTGAAAAAATAATATGCAGCATCAATATTTCTATTAATACTGCACAAATGTATTCAAAAACCCATTGACTATAAAAGAGACACAACTAAAGATATTTCTAAACAATGATACCAGAAACATTTCTAGCTCATAGCAATTGTGCATACACATGAAAAACACATTAAAAAATATAGCAGAAATAAAATGTTCCTCGGCTAAAATAAATTTCGCTTTGAATGCAATTAACAAACTCTCAGCTACTCCCCAAGTGCAACTCTTTTATACTGTTCCATGGAAAGGTACATCATTATCCTTTGTGCATATTTTGGATAGATCAATTATTATCTATAAAGGAAATTCAAGAAGAATTGTTAGACCAAACATTTAAATGAAATGTTGATAGTGCAAATAGTGAACGATAAAAATTAACAGAGAATTCGAAGGCACAAGATAAATTCCAGGCTCTGTAAAGTGGTTTCAGTTGCTTTATATTTGAATACTTGAAATAAATTATAGATATTTCAATCACCCATACCTAAGTGTATTACCAAAATACTCTTTTTTTTTCCTCTCAAAAAACAGAACATGGCAATTAAGAGAGTTTCATACAATTTTTCCATCACTTTGCTTAATTAGGCACAAATCAATTTTTATGAGTAAGCTCATTTTGCAACTTAATTTTACTATCAGTTAAAAGAGTCTATATGCCAAATTATCAGAAGAATAAACTTCTCACTCCAACTTGGTTTCGGACTTCAAAAGAAGCCATTTCAAGATTTTGGGCAAAACCAATATTACACATATGAATCTCATAAAATGTATGCAGTCTAAAACACTAATATAGAGAATTTTAGTGATTAACAACTCTTGGTAATGATATATAACTGAACCTTACTAGTTTGTATGGAAGTTCTATATGTCCAACTTTCAAAACTAGTTCTTAGTATTTGCTAATGGACATAAAATTTAAAAAGTTGGATATATATCATTCTAAACTTTTAATGAGATCAGAATCTAAATCTTTTCCCATTTCAGCACTTCTATCACAACCAATATCTCTTCATTGGCAATTTCATTAGAAACAATAGAGATTCTCAAACAAGACTAAGGAAGAAGAATGAGCAGGGTAGGGAGCATACAAACAGACCTTGCTACCAAACACTTCATCCCTTCGAAGTTAATTTAATCCGAGAATATATATGCGAGCAAGAACGAAGGGATTAAAGCTACTAGATTCAAAGTAAACCACAAAGGGTAAAGGGATTCATGCTTATTAAAAACTAAATGCTGAAATGAAACAAAGAAAGCAAATAAGGATTTAGTTTACAACTCCACAGGATTTAAATACATAAAAAATCAACAGACATTTTACTCCTTAATATATAGACCTTATATAGAGAAGCTAAAAGAATGAGGATTTACTAAATTTCAAAAAAGAGAATTATAGCTAAAGGAAATAAGACTAATCTAATTCTAATGAAAACAGAACTAAAAATACTAAAGAATACCCAAAGAAAAGGCAAAACTGGAAAAAGCAAGATGTGAAAGATTACTTATTCATCTATAACAAAATTAAGAAACTCAACTAAGGGAGTGCTAGAAATTCAGATTATGAACCAATGTGGGACAGAGGTAGTGCTAGAAATTCAGATTGTGAACCGAAAAAACTTGTAGAATCGATTAGAAACTTTGTAATCCATTAGAAAATTTGTAGAATCGAAAAAACTTCGAAAGAGAAGAAAAAAGAATTAAAAATATAAACAAAATAATTTGGCCATAAAAAATATTTTAATTCTGTGTGCCATTCAATAGGCAGGATACACATTGATATTGTTAATGTTACAAACACTCATACGCTAAAGCATGCTTAAAACAGAAATGGAAAAGAAAGACCCCGAGAGCCTTAAGAGTGTGTGAAGAAGACGGGTTAACAAATTAAATTACTTAATTGATGCCAAACAACAGTCATAGGACAATACAATCTGTTAGGTTTAAAGCAAAGTCCATCTATCGATCCAAATTTTTTTTATAAGGTAAGAAAACCATCCATTCAAAGTTTTAATTAGTTACAAGTCTCTGATAGAACTAGTTCTTTATAGTTACAAACACTCATACGCTAAAGAATGCTTAAAACAGAAATGGAAAAGAAAGACCCCGAGAGCCTTAGAGTGTGTGAAGAAAACGGGTTAACAAGTTATATTACTTAATCGATGCCAAACAGCAGTCATAGGTAGGGGTAGGCATCAAAATCGGAGAACCAAAAAGCCATACCGAACCGAATTAGTTCGGTTCTTCGATTTTTCGGTTTGGTTTTGGGTTTTTTCGGTAGTTCGGTTCTTCAATTCGGTGTTCGGTTTAGGGGTTACGGTTCTTCGATGTACCGAAGAACCGAAGTTTTATTAAAAGTTTTTTTTTTTTTAATTTTCATTTAGCTCATGTTTGACCCAAAACTTTTCAAGACCATACTCAATTACCCCATCAACATTTACCTTCCATCCTTATTACTTTTACATTTTCCTAATTTTTAATTTTAATTCTTAATATACTTATATTTTTAATTGTAATCCTAAAAATTTTCACACAAATATTCCTAATTTCTAACTGTACTAAAAAATTTCATACAAATACTACCACCGTATTGTGATATGAAAAATAAAATATTACAATGATATGTATTTGAAGTTATCCTCATTTGATAGTCTATTTACAATGTTTTAGATTTTTTAGTGTCTTATAGTTTGATTTGATTCTCATTTAATTTTTTATTTTGCACCGAAAAATCGATTTAAAAATACCGAAATAAATCAAACCGAATTAATTTAATTCGGTGTTTGATGCACACTTTTTCAAAACCAAAGAACTGAACCGAAATTTAATAAATCGAATCAAAGAACCGAATGTCCACCCCTAGTCATAGGACAATACAGTTGGTTAGGTTTAAAGAAAAGTCCATCTATCCATCCAAATTTTTTTTATAAGATAAGAAAACCATCCATTCAAAGTTTTAATTAGTTACAAATCTCTGATAGAACTAGTTCTTTATAATTCCACCAAATCGGAATGGAATTCAAGATTTGAAACACCCCCATGTAGTAATTGATGTGTTCTGAGTTGAAAAAAAAACTTGAATAATAACAAAAGATGTAGAAGGCAGATTACATACTACACGACAATTGGATCTGTTGCGCTATAGAGCACTCAACGACCAGTTGTACCGCACCATCTATTAATAAGTCATGAGAAAGAGACAAGTGATTTGAGATTAGGGCTAACAAATTATATTACTTAAACTATATATGTAGTGATATCGCAACAACAAATTTCTTCTATAAAAAAAGTGAGCAGAAGAGTTTATCGTTTGGAATCGAACTAGCGAGGTTTCATCGATCTCTTAGCCAAAAACCTAGGGCTGGTTGTTATGATGTTGTGCGGGGAAGAAAAAGTGAGGAGGAGTATTGGGGTTTTGGGATTAAAAGAGAAATTGACCAGGTTGGGTAATTGATTTGGGTCGGGTAGCGGGTTAATGGATCAAAAGGAGGCTGATTTTGGAGTGAGTTGAAAATGTGGCCAAGTTAATATCGATTTGAAATTAAAATCGAGATGAATCAATTAAACTTTCTAATTTAACATATTAAGATGATTATTTACAATACTGTACTAATTTGACTTTAATTTAACAAAATGAAATGCGTACTTAACTAAACACTTGTTTTTGACACAAATTGATTTCCAAATTAATAAATATACTTAAAAGTAATATATGATTAATTTATATAGATATACATTTTACATAATATTCAAATATTATATAAATTATATATATATATATATAATATATTAGGGTATTTTGCCAAAGGCAAAATAAACTTAAAAATAACTTAGAAAATATTTTGACTAAACAAATATTTCACTTTTTTGACATTTAAAACACTTGATCAATTAATTAAAATTGTGGAGGGTCGAAGTTGGATGTCAACAAGGTAAATATGCACCATTTGTTGGACAGTGAGGGTATATATGCACCACTTTTTTAACGAGAGATATATACACTCTAAATGAAAAAGTAATAAAATATTCCTAAAATTCGTTATTTTTGTAGTGCGAAAAGAGCTTCAATATAGAAGTACTTATTTAATAGAAGTATTATTAGATATATACAATTACTCCAAATACCTATTTAAACAGCTCTATAGTCATTAAAACTTTTTAATATGATTAATTGTTTAAAATAAGTTCTTAAAACTACAAAAAATAATTTACTTATTTAGCAACAACAATTAATTAAAATCTTGCACACAAAATAAAAATAATAAATATCAAAACAAAAGAATTAGTGGCGGCTTTATCGCCGCTAATTCGTTTTTGTGACGACTGCTTTTAAGTCGCCATAAATGCTTTTTCAATCATATTTTACTAGACACACATTATGGCGATCTTCGAAAATTCATGCTAAAATGATATTTTCAATAGGGAAAATATACGTCGCCATTAAAACTATGACATTTTGTGGCAACTATTTCTTGTCGCCATAAAAATGTGACATTTTGTGGTAACTACAGGTGTCGCTATAGAATGCCGTCAACAAAAAGTATGTTTCTTCTAGTGAAAGGACTATCGTGGTATCTAACCACGATCGTACCTTCCTCTCGTCCGACATGACCAATTCAAATTTTCAGTTTTATTTAGGATAGGTTTTATTTTATTTATAAATACTCTTATTCACTTTATTGTATTACGTTACGTTCTATTACATTCCTGTAAGGTTCTAAGGCATACTTTTGGCTTTGAAATTTTACAAACATTGATTTTTAGGGTTTTAATTCAAAGTGAGATCTTAGAGTTTTTCATATTCTTATTGTAAGTTCGTAATTATGATTTCATATCAAATTTCTTCATGTGTTCTTGCAATTATGAGTAGCTAAACACCACAACTAGGGTTGTGGAAACCATGACGAATTAACAAAGTGGGATTCATAGTATGGAGTAATCTTCAACCGGTGTTCACATGTATTGGTTGTTTCCTTGGGTTTGAATGCTTTTTGATTGTGCACAACGTTAGAACTCGCTTAATCTGTATTCTAGACAAAAGGAAGAATACATATGGGAAGAAGGGAATAAACAATAAAGACTTGGAGCTATCAACCTCCACTTAATAGCTTGAGCCGATAATCTAGGATAGCTATCTGGGATCCAAGATAGGGGTCAGTAATTCAGGCTCGGGAAAAGAGAAAACTTACTTGAAGATATTGCTTAGGCAAGAGCCTAAAGCTATTCTAAGTATACATAACCTATCGATTCTGCATTTCGAACATCGGGAGAAGTTACAAAGTACGAAGAACTTATGGAGTCATAAAGTTATTAGAGAACACAGTCCTAGTGCTTTTCTCATATTGATTACAAATCAACAACTGTTACTACTGAATTATGTATTTACAAATCCCCCTCTTTTACTGGAGATTGCTATTGATTGCTTCGACAGACGCATTGATTGATATTCGACCTATTCTCTGTGGGATCAACCACAACCTAGTTGGGTTCTATATTTGACAACGACCACTTTATACTTCATTGCGAGGTGTAATTTAGGCGACATCAAATTTTGGCGCCGTTACAGCGGAATTGCGGTTATGGAATTTATTTGATTATGTTTGTTGGGGTTATTTCTATTATTTTTAGGGTGCACATCGATATATGCCCAGTACTCAGAGTCAAGGCAATCCCTTGATTCCACTTGATATGGAACTTGAGAGAACTCTGACAAATAATCGAACGATGGTTAACAAAGGATTTTATAACCCAGCAGCCCTACTTGAGGGCGTTCACAATGATCCAGCACTACTTAATCAGCCACTACACCAGTATAGGGGTCAAGACACTGCAGAATAAATCACGGCTTAGTTGATGGCTGAGAAGAATACTAGATAAGAAGCTGTCAGACGGGCAGCCAGGAAAGAAAGGGCTAGACAAGATAAAGAAAATCGTCTAGCTGCACTTGATGATAGAGAGAGACAAAGAAGGCATAGGAGAAAACAACCTCCACAACAGCCTCTACAACAGTATCTGCCTCAATATAATGATGCAAAGTAGGTTTTGGACTATTTGGAGCTGGTGGAAACTGGTGCTATCATTCTACCAGAATTACCTCCTGGACTAAGTTTGATATCACGAGTGCCATGATTCACTTGTTGAACTTGAAAGGGGTGTTTACAGGCTTTCCCACAGATGACGCAAATATGCATGTAATGAATTTTTTTTGGGATTTGCACATCCTACAATCTGCCTTGAGTGACCCAAGAGGCAATCAGACTGCGCCTCTTTCCATTGTCTTTAACATGAGAGGCCACACTATGGCTAGCAGAGTTACCACGGGGATCGATCACTACTTTGAATGAATTGCAGACTCAGTTCTTGGAAAGATTCTTCCCACCCTCCATAATGTTATAGTTGAAGGTGAGATTTATAATTTTAGACTGTTGTATTCAGAGGCGTTATGTGAGACCTGACTGAGGTTCAAGAAGAAGATGCAAAATATTCTAAATCACAGGATGACTGGTAGAAATTTGCTTGAGATATTCTATAGAGACTTGATGCCACGCCCCGAATCCCAACGAGGCGTGATTGGCACCCGAAGCCTATATGGCTCGAGAGAACCAACCTTTGCTTACGAACATTCGCATACATAATCTCATATGAATCTTATTACACCTTGCGCAACTATGCGGAAGTCATAGACATGAAAACATAAGTCATCGCTATGTATGTAAAACTTGGCCGTTTGAGCCATCAAGTCAAAACGACATGTACCTTCACATTTATACACCCACATCCGTCTACAAAATCCTCTAACAAAATGCATTGACCAAAATGAACTAAAAGTCGGGACAAGTCCCCGCTTTATACAACATGTACAAAATCAAAACATATGTACAACAGTGACTCGGAGAAGCCTCGAACTAACTGGAGCTCACCAAAGATCTGCAACCCTGACAATCTACTGTGGAGGCCTACTAGGACCTGCGCCTGCAGCAAGTAAGGTAAATTCCCCAAGAGGGGTCAGTACGAAGAATGTACTGAGTATGTAAGGCTCAAATGAAACTGTAAGATATGAAAATATATCAAGAACTCAAGTTCAAATGCATAACCAATATAGATAAGTCACAGTGTAGATGAGTCACTTTTCTGTACTTTGGAAATCATGTATATTACATTCTTTCTTTTTCTTGCCTTTACTTTACATTACTTTTACATTGCTCATATGTTGTTAGGGCCCTCATCATGCAGGTGTTCTTTTCACCCCATGGATAACATATCATCGTCATGCAGGTATTCGTTTTACCCCATGGATAAGATCATATCATCATGCGGGTGTTCTTGCACCCCATGGATAAATGGCCATCATCATGCGGGTATTTGTACCCCATGGATAACACCCATGAACACAATCAATATGCATTACTTTATTCTTACTTCATTTCTTACTTTTGAGATTGATACCTTACTTGTGAGAGATTGGAACATTCACTTGACATAGCATTTTTGGAAGCTTTGAAACCATAACCAAAATATAAGACATGTGAATAAACATTATTGGAAACCTAGCCTTAATGGAAACATAACACCATTGGACCCATTGGACAATAAACCATGAACAAGAGACATGAGTATAATCACTATTGGAATATTGAAACATAAACTTATGTGAGCTTTTGGAACATTAACCATGAATATGATACATGAGATTCACCATTGCTCAATGAGTAGGAAATATATGACAATGACCATTGATAACCGTATATGGGATACCTTCGCACATTTCGGGATGGGACAAGCATAATGCCAATGTGAATACTATTTGCCGCAGAAAAATACGGACAGAGTAACCTTACATACCTTGGATTCGTAATACGAATATATAATCCTGGAGGTGCATACAATAGTCCCGCTCCGTCTTTATGTGTCACTCTACAACACAAATAAAATACGGAATTCACATTAACCACCAACTACCTTACAAATGCATACAATGTCAATGAATTACATGTTTGCCTTTAAACATGTCATTTCCCCTTGCCAAAACCATTGATAGAAGTATTATTCCAAAAATTCCATAATATTCCCAACATTGACCAATACATGACAATTGATACATTTCACCACAACACTTCTCCTTTACACTTTCTTATCCATATCACATCACAAATAATCCATCAAATTACCTTAATACACCTTATAACACATATCGGCCAAAATCCCACAATTTCCACTTATAGACAAGAACAAGTTTAATACAAAAAATAACACCATACATGTTCATATTTTGTCCATACCATGCTTTTTCATCAAAGGCACAAGGCCTAATTCAAGTTCAAATTACCAAGATAGCACATCCTTCACCAAAAGCAAAAATACTATTCATCACCTTGCCAACACAACTAGTTTAATATACATAATCTCCCATGAATATAATATGTTAAACCATAATAATAAACACTTACCCAAGCTTGAATAGTGATGATCTTCTCCAAAAGTGGACTTAGGGTTTTGAGAGCAAAAGGGGTTTCTTGAAATGTTTTTGGAAAAACATAGAAATACATGTGTGTGTATAATGGATAAAAATCAGATTTTTGGTCCCTTTTATAAGCTTTTGAGTCCATCCTTAGCCACTCTTTATCATTTAATATAGTGTTCTAGAAGGTCAAATGGAAGAATGGGTCATTTGACCCATTTGGGCCATATCTTTCTTCCACTTTTGGGCCTTAATTTGGGCCCAATAAGACATATCCATTTAACCCATCATCTTCCATGTATTATTCACCATATATCTCATGTTTACATAATTCCATAAGGTCACGACAATATTCTCTTACAAGATTCTCATTCGTCGTTTCGATTGCAAAAGTAGAAATTCTAGTCGTCCATGGCTTCCTTGAACATTTTTGATAATTACTTATGTCTCATGGTTTGATCATGTAGAAGTATGTAGGAGTGTATTGAGGTATTTGAAGCTTTAACAATACTCAAAGAACTCCCAAGAACCAAAAGAACCCATATAAGGATCGTCGTAGAATTGCGTTGTGAAACGAGCCCGGAAAGGCAAAACATTTGTTCCTTGCGCCACTGCTGCAAAGCAAGGCAGTGGCGCAAGATTTTATTTCCCTATGAATCAGTGGATTGTGCCACACTCCCTGAAACAGGGCAGTGGCGCAAGTTTTGGTGCTTTGCTGAATTTTTCGGCCATTTTTCCAACACTTGCGTATCGTCCAATACCTTATCAAAACACTACAAAATACTTACTTAGTGATCTTAATCATCAAGTAAACATGACTACAAGTCACCAAATGAGGTTAGAATGTGTACGGGGTATTACACAAATGCTCCTCGAAATCACAAAACCCTTCCTATGAAAGTCTAATTGCATGTACGTGGCCAAATTTCAATTTTTCCCGTCGTTAGCATTACCAAATACATACTTATATCTCTTGACACCTAAGAAAACATTATTCAACATCATCAAATAGGGTTGGGAAGGTACGGGGTGTTACATTCTTCCCCCCTTAGAAACATTCCTCCTCGAATGTTAGTAACATCGTCTCATGTACAGCCCATGCATCTATATATTCACATATATATACATATACACATACTACTTCCCGATACTTTCTTGTTATTGCTCAATTTCCGTACTTTGAATTTTCTCTTCCGTTTGAAACCATTACGGGTACTCCGACTTTATCTTTTCTTTAGCTTTCCACTTGCTTTCTTCTATTTATTAATTCCTATGCCGTACCTTTCCTAATCTTTTCACTTACCCCTCTAGCATAGCAATATATATCTCTTAATAAGTAGGATTTTCCATAATGTGCACATTTTCAATAAAAGCAATGGATCTCGGCATATGACTTGTATTAACTTGTAGCTACTATTGTACCACCTTAATATTTCCTCTAGCCTGGTGAACAAAATCTAACCCCCAAGCATGGAAATTCCACTTACTTTAAACTTTCGTCCATATAAACCTTGTACCATTTTTGGATACTTGAATTTTATCTTTCCGTTCAAGGACGGTCTTTTGTGGAAGAAAAATAGAAAGATACTTTCGTAGCTTGGCACTCTTTGTGACATACAAGAAGTCAATCAGTTCATAACCATTACAACATAAAACAAGAATGCATTCCCATCTCCATAAGATCAACCATCATAACATGTTCAAAAACATCGACTATACCATTACGATATACTCTTTTATCTTAGATTCACCAACTAGTGTGTCTCGACTCCAATTAGCATAACTAGTAATTCTGGTTTCTTTCAAATTCGTTCCACAATCATTGGTATGATATATCATTAGGGAGAATACGGGTCATTCAATGCATATACATCATGGTAATATACCTAAATACCTGTATCATCGTCAGGAGATGTTCCCTCATTCTGCCGGTCCACTAAAGCATAAGTGTGATTCTGGACCCCACTAGTATCGGCTGCTCCTCCGGCACCTCTGCCACGACCAACAGACTGCACACCTCGGTCTAAAGAAGGAACCGATGCTGATGATGCCACAGTAGACCCCGCAGGTCATACCATACTATCCAAGCCTCGTCGTGGACAGTCTCTCATTATGTGACCCGACATACCACACCGATAACAAGCATTCATTCCCCTTCGACATTCACCTTCATGAAATCATCTGCAAAACTGGCACAGCGGGCGAGAAGACCCTGCTGTCTGTGAATCTGGCACCCTACCACTCTGCCCAATATGACTGCCCCTGAATCCTCGAGAGTGAGATGGAGCGCCTGTTGTAGCATAAGAGAATGAGGGTCTAGGCAGTAACATTTGAGATCCAGATCCTCCTGGGGACACTATAGACTGCCCCATTGATCTGGCCCTGTTTACTGGCCCTTCCTCAGATTTATGTATCCTCTTTCTTTGCCTTTGGTCTTTATTTTTCTGCGCGAAGGCCTGAATTCTCTCTATATCCATATCTCGATTTAAGGCAGCGATAGTACAGTCCCGTACCAAATAAGGCTCCAATCTGTCCACATATCTATGTACTCTATCTTCCATCGTGGCCACCACATGTGGAGCATATCGTGCCAAGGAATTAAACTGCAAACTGTACTCTCTAACACTCATATTTCCTTGATGTAAATTTAAAAATTGATCCGCACGAGCCTCACGGATCTCATAGGGAAGATAGTGATCCAGAAATGCCGCTTTAAATTCTTCCCACGTAGGTGGGTTTGCACCAATGCCTCGAGCTTTCTTCCAGTCCTCATACCACAAAATAGCCTCGCCCTTCAGTCTATACGCTGCTAGTTCAACAGTTTCTACACCTGTTACGTGCATCACCTCTAGTGGTCTTTGAACCTGGTCCAAAAAATCCTGTGGATCTGCTTTCAAGTCTGATCCAGTGAATATAGGAGGGTCCAATTTTAAAAAGTCTTGTATTCTGCGATTTGCCACTCTAGCCGCATCATCATCATGTGTCATTGGACCAGCTCGTCCTTGATTCTGGGCTGCCACTAACTGTGTTAACATATGAACTGCATTTCTAAGATCCTGGTCCGTAGTATTGACTGGTGGTTCTACAGGTATTTCTCTACCAATTGGCTCTTCCGGAGCTGGAAAAGTAGACGAAGACCGTGATGAAATTTCAGCATTTACTCCACCTTGACTAGCATGGTCAGGTGGTAGTCTACTCCTTCCTTCTTCAGCAGGCACATCTACCTGCTTCCCTTTACCTCTACCTCTCGTGATTGGCATTTTGACTATACCAAAGAAAAATAATTACCAAGATCAGATACAATGCAACTTACAACATTGGCTCTATTGCACGATCTAGAATGAAGAAAAGAAACAATATCCTAAATGTCCCATAGCCTCCTACTTATCAATGTGGTGCACAACACATCGATAAGTAAGACTCTACTCAGACACGGATTTGTAGACACCCTTAGACCGACCTGCTCTGATACCACTTTGTCACGCCCCGAATCCCAACGAGGCGTGATTGGCACCCGAAGCCGATATGGCCCGAGAGAACCAACCTTTGCTCACGAACATTCGCATACATAACCTCATATGAATCTTATTACACCTTGCGCAACTATGCGGAAGTCATAGACATGAAAACATAAGTCATCGCTATGTATGTAAAACTTGGTCGTTTGAGCCATCAAGTCAAAACGACATGTACCTTCACATTTATACACCCACATCCGTCTACAAAATCCTCTAACAAAATGCATTGACCAAAATGAACTAAAAGTCGGGACAAGTCCCCGCTTTATACAACATGTACAAAATCAAAACATATGTACAACAGTGACTCGGAGAAGCCCCGAACTAACTGGAGCTCACCAAAGATCTGCAACCCTGACAATCTACTGTGGAGGCCTACTAGGACCTGCGCCTGCAGCAAGTAAGGTAAATTCCCCAAGAGGGGTCAGTACGAAGAATGTACTGAGTATTTAAGGCTCAAATAAAACTGTAAGATATGAAAATATATCAAGAACTCAAGTTCAAATGCATAACCAATATAGATAAGTCACAGTGTAGATGAGTCACTTTTCTGTACTTTGGAAACCATGTATATTACATTCTTTCTTTTTCTTGCCTTTACTTTACATTACTTTTACATTGCTCATATGTTGTTAGGGTCCTCATCATGCAGGTGTTCTTTTCACCCCATGGATAACATATCATCGTCATGCAGGTATTCGTGTTACCCCATGGATAAGATCATATTATCATGCGGGTGTTCTTGCACCCCATGGATAAATGGCCATCATCATGCGGGTATTTGTACCCCATGGATAAACTAACATCATCATGCGGGTATTTGTACCCCATGGATAACACCCATGAACACAATCAATATGCATTACTTTATTCTTACTTCATTTCTTACTTTTGAGATTGATACCTTACTTGTGAGAGATTGGTACATTCACTTGACATAGCATTTTTGGAAGCTTTGAAACCATAACCAAAATATAAGATATGTGAATAAACATTATTGGAAACCTAGCCTTATTGGAAACATAACACCATTGGACCCATTGGACAATAAACCATGAACAAGAGACATGAGTATAATCACTATTGGAATATTGAAACATAAACTTATGTGAGCTTTTGGAACATTAACCATGAATATGATACATGAGATTCACCATTGCTCAATGAGTAGGAAATATATGACAATGACCATTGATAACCGCATATGGGATACCTTCGCACATTTCGGGATGGGACAAGCGTAATGCCAATGTGAATACTATTTGCCGCAGAAAAATACGGACAGAGTAACCTTACATACCTTGGATTCGTAATCGAATATATAATCCTGGAGGTGCATACAATAGTCCCGCTCCGTCTTTATGTGTCACTCTACAACACAAATACAATACGAAATTCACATTAACCACCAACTACCTTACAAATGCATACAATGTCAATGAATTACATGTTTGCCTTTAAACATGCCATTTCCCCTTGCCAAAACCATTGATAGAAGTATTATTCCAAAAATTCCATAATATTCCCAACATTGACCAATACATGACAATTGATACATTTCACCACAACACTTCTCCTTTACACTTTCTTATCCATATCACATCACAAATAATCCATCAAATTACCTTAATACACCTTATAACACATATCGGCCAAAATCCCACAATTTCCACTTATAGACAAGAACAAGTTTAATACAAAAAATAACACCATACATGTTCATATTTTTTCCATACCATGCTTTTTCATCAAAGGCACAAGGCCTAATTCAAGTTCAAATTACCAAGATAGCACATCCTTCACCAAAAGCAAAAATACTATTTATCACCTTGCCAACACAACTAGCTTAATATACATAATCTCCCATGCATATAATATGTTAAACCATAATAATAAACACTTACCCAAGCTTGAATAGTGATGATCTTCTCCAAAAGTGGACTTAGGGTTTTGAGAGCAAAAGGGGTTTCTTGAAATGTTTTTGGAAAAACATAGAAATACATGTGTGTGTATAATGGATAAAAATCAGATTTTTGGTCCCTTTTATAAGCTTTTGAGTCCATCCTTAGCCACTCTTTATCATTTAATATAGTGTTCTAGAAGGTCAAATGGAAGAATGGGTCATTTGACCATTTGGGCCATGTCTTTCTTCCACTTTTGGGCCTTAATTTGGGCCCAATAAGACATATACATTTAACCCATCATATTTTATGTATTATTCACCATATATCTCATGTTTACATAATTTCATAAGGTCACGACAATATTCTCTTACAAGATTCTCATTCGTCGTTTCGATTTCAAAAGTAGGAATTCTAGTCGTCCATGGCTTCCTTGAACATTTTTGATAATTACTTATGTCTCATGGTTTGATCTTGTAGAAGTATGTAGGAGTGTATTGAGGTATTTGAAGCTTTAACAACACTCAAAGAACTCCCAAGAACCAAAAGAACCCATATAAGGATCGTCGTAGAATTGCGTTGTGAAACGAGCCCGGAAAGGCAAAACATTTGTTCCTTGCGCCACTGCTGCAAAGCAAGGCAGTGGCGCAAGATTTTCTTGCCCTATGAATCAGTGGCTTGCGCCACACCCCCTAAAACAGGGCAGTGGCGCAAGTTTTGGTGCTTTGCTGAATTTTTCGGCCATTTTTCCAACACTTGCGTATCGTCCAATACCTTATCAAAACACTACAAAATACTTACTTAGTGATCTTAATCATCAAGTAAACATGACTACAAGTCACCAAATGAGGTTAGAATGTGTACGGGGTATTACACAAATGCTCCTTGAAATCACAAAACCCTTCCTATGAAAGTCTAATTGCATGTACGTGGCCAAATTTCAATTTTTCCCGTCGTTAGCATTACCAAATACATACTTATATCTCTTGACACCTAAGAAAACATTATTCAACATCATCAAATAGGGTTGGGAAGGTACGGGGTGTTACACTTGAATGCTAACACTGAGGTTGTAGCAGACACTATCATTGGTGGAGCATTCATTAGTCTACGTTAGGAGCATGCTTCTGAGATTCTAGATAGGATCACAAAAACTAATCGAGGCTGGCATACTTGGGATACAGATAGAACCGCAGGTACATACGCAATTGGAGTATCCATAAAGCAGAGAGATCTAGATGAGACGGTAGCCCAAGAGGTAGCACAACTGAGGATAGAAATTGAAATGTTAACTAAATAATTTGCAGCAGCCGGAGCCAAAAAAGTACATGCAGTCGGTTCACAAGGCAAAGCAACTAGGTGTGAATATTTAGATTTTGAAGAGGAGGCAAAATATCAAGATAGGAAAGTGAAGGGATTTTGAGCAAAGGGTCAAGGGTATAACCAAGATAATTGAAACTCTCGGCAATGGAATCAAGGTCGAAACTACTATGGAGACAACAATTATAATAAGTTTGGGTATAGAGATAGTGATAGGGATCGAGATGGTGATTGAAGGAGAAAAGATAACTACAAGGATAAGAGTGGCGTTTTCGTTCCACCTGGGAACCGTGATACCAGTTCAAGCAACTCGAGGATGGAAGACATGCTTGCAAAGATTGTGAAAAGGGTAGAGAAAATGGAAGACTGCCTTAAGGAGATTAAGGCAAATACTTTGGGTATGAATCAGAAAGTTGAATCACATGCTACCGGTATCAAACATCTTGAGCAACAGTTTGGCCAAATTTTGGTGGTATTGAATCAGCGTCAATAAGGTGCACTCCCAAGAAACACCATCCAAAATCCAAAGAATGATGGGCATTGCTTAGATATTACTACTTAAAGTGGTAAGATGACCACTGATCCTTCTATGCCTGTGATTGTTGATGATGTGGTAAAATCGGTGATAGAAGATGCTGAGAAAGTTGTCGATTCTAAAAAAGTCGCGGTGAATGAGAATTCACCTGAAAAGCCTCAAGTTGACAATCATGAGGCTAAGGTAGGGAAGGAAAAGGAGGTCCCACAAGTATTAACCCCAATTCCACGACCTCCTCCTCCTTTTCCATAAAGAATTTAAAAAAAAAACTGAAAAGGAAAAGTACCAAAAGTTTATTTCTATGCTGAAGGAGCTGATAATGAATATCCCTCTAGTTGAGGCACTTGAACAAATGCTAGGTTACGTAAAGTTTATGAAGGATTTGGTGAATAAGAAGCGGACATTGAGTTTTGAGCCCATTGATAATGTGCACCATTGTAGTGCAATAGCCTCTAGATCTTTGGTTGAGAAGAAGAAAGACCCGAGAGCATTCACGATTCCATGCACTATAGGGTGCTTCAACTTTGCAAAAGCTTTGTGCGACTTAGGTGCTCGAATAAATCTAATGCCGCTAGTAGTTTATAAATAGTTGGGGTTGGGCTCACCCAAATCAACTTCGATGAAACTTCTCATAGCTGACCGCATTATAAATAAGCAGGTGGGAATCTTATGTGACATTTTGGTGAGGGTTGCATCCTTCATCTTTCCAGCTGATTTTATCATCCTTGATTGTGAGGTTGACTTTTAGATTCCTATTATTTTAGGAAGACCATTCCTCGCAACTGGGCGTGCATTGGTTGATATGGAGACTAGGCAGATGAGGTTTTGATTAACTAATAAATAGGTCACGTTTAATAAATGCTAGTTCATGAAGTATCCAAAGGATAAGCGGGTGATTTTTATGATTGATAGAGTCAACGACGATGATTTGGGAGCTCTCATTTGGGAAAGGCTTGGAGTTGATGCCCTCACAACATCAATCATGAATTTCAAAGGTGATGATATTGAAAGTTATGATGAGATGGTGAGCACACTTGAAGCTAGGGGTTCATATAATTATGCACCAAAAAAGTTAGATCTTAATTTGAAGAACAGAGTGACCCCACCATCTATTGAGAAGCCTTCTATTGAGAAGCCTCCAGTTTTGGAGCTCAAAGCTCTTTCATCCCATCTTTGTTATACATTTTTGGGAGCCAAAAATACCTTACCAGTTATTATTGAAGCTGATTTGGTAGATTATCAAGTTGAGGCTCTGGTTTTTGTGTTTAAAAGGTTTAAAAAGGCCATTGGATGGTCCATTATTGACATTATTGGGATTCTGCTCAAAATTTGTACACATAAAATTCAACTTGAGTTGAATTATGTGCCAGTATTAAGCATCAACAGAGATTGAATCCACCTATATAAGAGGTGGTAAAGAAAGAAATCATCAAGTGATTGGACGCGGGTGTGGTTTATCTGATTTCAAACAGCAAGTGGATAATCCCGGTCCAATGTGTGTCGAAGAAGGGTGGAATCACTATGGTTCCAAATGAGAAGAATCAGCTTATTCCAATGAGGCCATTCACAGGTTGGCGTGTGGGTATGGACTATAGGAAGCTGAACTCTTGGACTGAGAAGAATCACTTCCCCATGCCCTTTATGGATCAGATGTTAGACTGACTTGTTGGTATAGGATGGTATTATTTTCTTGATGGATACTCGGGTTATATTGATCTTGAGGATCAATAGAAGACCACTTTCACTTATCCATATGAGAAGTTCGCATTCAAGAGAATGCCCTTTGGTTTGTGTGATGCACCCACAACTTTTCACCGTTGCATGATGGTGATTTTTTCTAACATGGTTGAGGACACTATTAAGGTATTCATGGATGACTTCTCAGTTGTTGGAGACTCTATTAAAGATTGTTTGGTACAACTCGCCAATGTTCTGAGGAGATGCGAGGAGTGTAACTTGGTCCTAAATTAGGAGAAGTACCACTTCATGGTTAAACAAGGAATAGTACTTGCTCACAAGATTTTGAAGAAGGGGATTGAAGTCGACAAGGCAAAGATAAAGGTGACTGAAAAGTTGCCTCCACTAATTTTTGTGAAGGGTATTCGTAGCTTTTTGGGGCATGTAGGATTCTATAGAATATTCATTAAGGACTTCCCTAAAATTGCAAATCTTTTATGTAAGCTATTGGAGAAAGAGGTGAAGTTTGTGTTTGATGAAACATGTCTAAAATTGTTTGAGTGCTTGAAAGAGAAGTTGATTTCAGCCCCTATCATTATCTCTCCTGATTGGTCCTTGCCATTTGATTTTATGTGTGATGCTAATGGTGTGGCGTTAGGTGTAGTCCTAGGCTAAATATGAGAGAAGATTTTACATCCCATCTACTATGCTAGCAAAACACATAACCCTGTAAAGAAAAATTACACTATGACTGAACAAAAGTTGCTTACTATGGTGTTTTGTTTTAAGAAATTTCGGTCTTATTTGCTTGGCACAAAATTCATTGTGTATACTGACTATACAACTCTTAGGTACCTTATGGCAAACAAGGATGCAAAGCCGAGGTTGATTCATTAAGTACTTTTACTGTAAGAATGTGACTTTGAGGTTAAGGCTCAAAAGGGGACTAAGAATCAAGTGGCTAACCACTTATCACACCTTGAAGAAGAGGCCATGCTAAAAATGAAAGATGAGCTTGAGATTGATGACACTTTTTCGGACAAGCAAGTATTAGCCACATCATAAGATTTCATTCCATGATTCACAGATTTTGCAAATTATTTAGTGAGTGATGTGGTTCCTGAAGACCTGTCGTTTCACTAACGTAAGAAGTTCATGTATGATGTGAGGAAGTTCTTTTGGGATGAGCCATATTTATTCTGAAGTTGTGATGATAGAGTAGTGCAGAGATGTGTTTCTGAAGTTGAGATGATGAGTATCTTAGAGGCATGTTATTCCTCTCCAGTTAAGGGTCATCATAGTGGTGCGCGGATTGTGCACAAGATCTTACGGTGTGGATACTATTGGCCCACCAATTACAAATATGCACACAACTATGCCAAGGCATGTGACTAATTCCAAAGGAAAGAAAACATCTCGCGAAGGAAAGAGCTTCTAATAACCACTATTCTAGAGCTTCAGTTGTTTGATGGATACAAGTTCATTGGTGGCTGTTGACTATGTTTCAAAATGGGTGGAGGCATTTGCGCTTTCGAACAACAAAGGGAAGAGTGTCACAGCATTCCTGAAGAGGAACATATTTTCCAGATTCAGGACTCCTAGGGTGATCATTAGTGATGGAGGCCCACATTTTTGCAATCGTTTCTTCAAATCCTTGCTTGAGAAATATGGTGTAAAACATAAGGTGGCAACGCCTTACCATCCTCAGACAAGCGGGCAAGTTGAGGTGTCAAATCAATGAGATCAAGTCCATCTTGGCAAAGACTATGAATGCCAATAGGACGAATTGAGCAAGAAATTTAGATGACACACTATGGGCCTATCAGACAGTATTTAAGACCCTTATTGGTACGTACCATATTAGCTTATGTATGATAAAGCATGCCACTTTCCTGTTGAGCTTGAGCATAAGGCATTGTGGGCTTTGAAGAAGCTAAATTTGGAGTCGAACGATGCGACTAAATTGAGACTAGATCAGCTAAATGAGATGGATGAATTCTATCTCCACACCTATGAACGATCAACTTTGTACAAGGAGAGGATGAAGCTATACCATGATCGCAAAATTGAGAAAAGAGAATTCAACACGGGCGATATGGTATTGCTTTTCGAGTCAAAGCTGAAGTAATTTCCAGGTAAGTTGAAGTCAAAGTGGAGAAGGCCATATATAGTGACTAGAGTGTTCCCCTATGGTACACTTGAGCTGGAAAATAAGGAGGGCCAAAAGTTTAAGGTGAATGTCCAAAGGGTGAAACACTATCTTGGGTCCATTTATAAAGTGAAAATAGTATGTGATAAGAATTTAGATGGAGATTAAGGTGTCAAGCACACCTGAGTTGTACCGCGATGTTAAATCAGGTGCTTTATGAGAGGTAACCCATGGGCTCGTTAGTGAAGTATGAATAACCAACCTAGCCACGTCGTACCACGATGTTAAATTAATAGCTTCTTGGGAGGCAACCCATGATTTTGTACTTTTTAAGTTATAGGGTAATATGTGTTACTAGTGCAGGGATTGTGTATGAAAGATAGTGCAAAACTGGACTCGGTACTGAACCCATGATAAGATTGCACGACTGTGGGAAGATCCCATGATCGTGAGTTTAGTCTTCTGCACAAGATACACAAAATTCCAGGGGGATTAATTTTAGGAGTTATCCTATAATCGGTCATCATGATCGCACCTTAATGTCATGATCGTGGTGCTAATCGTCTGATCAAACCCTTGGAAACCAACATTCAAGACATCAAACCTAAGATTTTAAGAAATAGTCGTGGTTACATACCACGATCGTTCTTAAGACTCGATTCCCAGGTAAGTTTTCTTATAACCTCTTGATACGAAAAGTAGTCATGACCATGGTTAGATTCCATGATCGTCAGACTGAGTCCTCTGTTGAGTCCAACTATTTTATTGATAACTTATACTCGACCCAACCCAACTCAGAAATTAATCGTAATACCCTATACCTGAGACACGATGCAAATTTCAACTCATTCAAACTCTAATTCATGCAACTTCAATCAATTAAAAAAGCAAACTCTAATCCTAATACCCTTTAATTCGTATGCTCAAGCTACGCCTCAATTTCAAACTCATTCACTCCTCATGTGCTTGAATTTGAAAACCAAACTTGTATGTATTATTGTTTCATCTATCAAAAATTTTATTTTTGAGTGCAAATTTAGGTTCATGGGAGTAGCATTGCAATGAGGGTATTAAAATGAATGTTGTCTATGAGTTTTTGAATGGGTGATAGCAATGGGGAAGTCTTGAGTACCCATTATTGCTACAACTTGGTCAATGAAGGTCAATAAATATGGGTCAAACTTCATGCTTAAAAGCTGTTAAGTATTAGTACACTCCACGACACAACCTACGATTGTGGTTTCTACCTACAATCATAGGATGGATCATGTGGGGTACTAGTGTCCTTATTTTAGATGCTCATCATACGAGCACATACCACGATCATCCTATCAAGGTATGATTGTGGTATGTGATCGTCTAATGTGACATACCCTCGATAAATTGAGTTTGCTCCTATGATTAGAAGGTACGATAATACCTTCATTGCACGATCATAGGATAAGTCTGTATGATGTGATGTTTCACTAGTATTTTTGGGGAACCTATCATATGATCGGAAGGTATGATCATACCTTCATTTCATGATCATAGGAAGGGTCGTTTGAGTAAATTCCTGCACCTGAAACAATGTTTCCAATTTGAGTCTAATCTTTTCCTATATAAGTACAATGGCACCTAAGTCACAAACCAAGCTGAAGAAGGACATCTCTAAGAAGCGGGCACCCAAAAACACACCTCCAACCTCAGAGAGTGAGTCTGAGGTGAACCTTTCCACCAGTATTTCTACTGATCAATCCTTGCCTCGGACCACTAGCCTTGCCTCGGACCACTAGAGCAAAGCATAAGGAAATTGAGAAGGACAAAGACACTGCTACATCTATGACTTTGGTGCCCATAGATAACTTTGTCAACCTTACTTAGTCTGAAGAGGGAGGGAAAGACAGATAAAAATATGGGGGTGAGCATGATGCTGCTGCTAAGGAGATAAGTTCCTCAGAGGAGGAGGAAGCATCCAACCCCGAATCCTCCAAGGGTGCTACTGCTGCCCCACTTTAAAGAGGCACTGATCCGAAATGCTAGGGTGTGCCAAACTCCAAAGATTACCACACTGATGGGGTGTCCTTAAAGGATAATGGGAACTAAAAGAGAAGCATCTAAGAGGAACCCCGCATAGTGCTTGAGTCATTACAGAAAGTCCCGGAGGTGGTCTGGGTGTTTGAAAAATACTACTTGGGGTAGATGACTAAACCACTCTGTATATATGGGACGGAGCTCATGAGGGAATTTTATGCAAACTATGCAACTACACTGAAGAATATGACTCTCCGAAAGAGATAATGATATAAGAAGAAACCCCGATTGGATATAGTGATTATGTAGGGTAGAGAAGTTGATATATCCATCAAGGCGATCTCTACGGCCTTGTTTGGAGATATGTTTGTACCAGTTGAGGAGACTCCAGAATATAATTTTTGGATGAATGAATTAAAAGGGTGAAAAAGTTGATCGTAGATGACAAGGTCATGCAAGGGTGAAAAAGTTGATCGTAGATGACAAGGTCATGCATTACAAGTGGTTGGCGGACCATATTGTAGAAGCTGGAGAAAATGCACAATGGGTCAATGGGAAAACCATATACAAGCATACACTAAAGTTCATAGCCAAAGATTGATGGTCACATGTGAGGCACCACATCCCACACGGCCAATGATAATACATTGGGTGCAACCAATGCAGCCCTGGTAGCTGCTTTTATAGCAGAATTGGAGTTGAATATCCTGCACATTATTGAGGAAGAGAATCGGGATTGAGTACTAGAGTTCAGCACTACTTTGACGTTCCCATGCTTGATCACACATCTATTATAGGATTCAGGTGTGCCTTCTATATGATAAATTTTAACAGCCAACAAATACGATGGATTTGGTGATGATCAATGATTTGAGGAACCCCGTGGCTCCATCCTAGGGGCCTCTTCCAGATTTACAACCAAAAGTTGTGGGGGGGTACCTCTGCTAGTGAGATCTCGGCAGCTGCAGCTGGTGCCACATCATCTTCATCGCAGCCAGCCACAGCACCTTTAGGTTCCCATCCTTATGATTCAGCCGAATACATATTGATTCTGACTGCTTAGTTGGAGCAGATTATGAGGACACAACTCTTTCTTAATGCTCGGCTATGAAAGTTGGAGATAGGGGTAAATCCCTACGAAACCGATGAGATTAAGGCAATAGTGTAGATGGTTCAGACCCACTTTGATAGATTCTAGAGCCAGATAATAGGTAAGATTATGGAGGTCCAGGCTCCAGATATGAGTGCAATTTCTACTGACTTGGCTGCGTTAAAGGAAGAGGTCAAGGAGCTGACTGAGAATGCAAATTGTTTTTGAATGATTTAAATGATACCCCTCCAAAAAATGTATTTTTTATGTGCTGTGTTGTGAGCTTACTTGAACTGTAGCCAATGTTTGGATCTCGACATGGAATTAGAATTATGAGTGTGACAAACTGGCCTGACTTTACATGAACCAAATAGGTAGTGACTTAGATAATAGCCCTGAGCAAAGAGTGTGTAAGGATTTACCTAGTAGGGGTGTGTGTGTGATCTAGAACTTGCATGGTTAGTCTCACTAAATTCGTAGGATAGAATATTAGAAAAGGATCATAGCTTATTTTTGAAATAGTCCACTAAATGCCTAATAAGCCTACCAAATAAAGGTGATAACCCTTGAACCCAAATTTAAGCTTAAATAGACCTTTTCTTTGAACTACCCTATTCATCTCCCCGATTTTCACAATGAACCTTCTTTGGCCCTGGTCCTTCCTTGGACACTGTGCACCTCAACTCAGGCAAATCGTCTAAGTTGAGGGTAGCTATCGTAGGGGTACATAAAAGATTGGGTATGAAGAAATTGTAGTGAAAATAAAAAGAGACCCGGGAGGTGTGATGAGAAAAAGAAAAGAAGAAGAAAAAAAAAAGAGAAAAGAAGAAAAAGCAAGAGAAAAGAGAAGTTGCAAAAATAAAACTTCACCCGAGGTCCAAAAGATTGAAAAAGTTGAAAATGGGAAAGGAATAAAAGAAGGTAGAAAGATAGTGGAAGCCAAAAATAGTGTAGTGTCAAGGAAGGTTAGTCACTATACCCTTATGTACCATACTTGTCCCCAAGCCTACATTACAAGCCCATAAAAGTCCTATAGTGATCCTAATCGGGTTGTCTGAAAGATGAGGCATCGAAAATAAGGGCAATCCTATAGTATCAAATACACACAACCTGACTTCTTTGTGAGACTGAGAGATTTGATTGAGTCTCGGTTTGTGATATTCATTCATATACTGAGTGTGGGACTTCTTTGACATGAGGGCATAAGGATTGTATCTTAGTTGCTGCTTGTTTGGGTAGTGTAATTTGTTTAAGTGTTAGGTCGTCTACTAATAATGTGATGCCGTTTCTTGATCCCATTGTGTTATGGTTGATGTTTTGTGTATATATAGTACGTGTTAAGTTTGATGAGGTTGGAGGGTGTTGAACTGTGTTTTGATAATGTGTCGTGTAAATGGTTTTGTAAAAATTTGACTGCCCTAGTTTTCTTGGTTTTTCTCTTAGTTAAGCGTCATGATAGTATAGTGTTTTTGTTTACCTGAGGACATGCAAATGGTCTAAGTTAAGGGTGTTGATGTGTCGTGAAAGTACGGCACTTGAGACGCTTAAAACCATGAATATTAGCTAGTACAAGGGTCTTTCTATGTGGATATAATGGGGTTTTGGGTGTTTTCAGGTCAAACATGTCCGGAAGAGTGGAGTGCTGGATTTTGGACAAAACATGGTGATCAGACGAAAGCTCTCACGATCGTACATGGATCATACAATCGTACTACCTGATCGTGGGAAGGACCTCCTAAAAACGTGTCTGCAGAAGCTAAGTATAAAGAGAATCAGACGATAAGATCCCACGACCGTACCTAGATGTGATGATCGTACCATGAGGCCGTGGGATTGAAGGCCAGAAGTGAAGTCTGCAGGAGTCAAAGTGTAGGATGATCAGACGACTGCATGTTACGATTGTGAGAAGATGTCACGGAGTCGTACTAAGGGTCATACCATTGAAGACCTGAATAGGATAAAGTCCATGAGAAAACCATGAGCACCAAAGGACGATCGTGGTATCTAACCATGATCGTACCTTCCTCGCGTCTAACATGACCGACTTAGATTTTCTATTTTATTTAGGATAGGTTTTATTTTGTCTATAAATACTCTTATTCACTTTATTATATTACGTTACGTTCTATTACATTCATGTAAGGTTCTAAGGCATACTTTTGGCTTTGGAATTTTACAAACATCGATTTCTTATGTTTTAATTCAAAGTGAGATCTTGGAGTTTTTCATATTCTTATTGTAAATTCGTAATTATGATTTCTATCAGACTTTATCTTTTGTTCTTGCAATTATGAGTAAATAAACAACACAACTAGGGTTGTGGGAATTATGACAGATTAATGAATTAGGATTCATCGTACGGAGTAATCTTCAATCGGTGTTCATCTGTATTGGTTGTTTTCTTGGGTTTGAATGCTTTTTGTCGGTGCGCAACGTTAGAACTTGCCTATTTTCTATTCTGGACGAAAGGATGAATACGGATGGGAAGAAAGGAATAAGCAATAGAGACTTGGAGTTATCAAGTTTCACTTAATAGCTTGAGCCGATAATCTGGGATAGCTATCTGGGATCCAAGATAGGGGTTAGTAATGCAGGCGCGGGAAAAGAGAAAACTTACTTAAGGATACTGCTTAGACAAGAGCGTAAATCTGTTCTAGGTATACATAACCTATCTATTCTAGCTTCCAAACACCGGGAGGAGTTACGAAGTATGAAGAACCTACAAAATCATGAAGTTATTGGGGAACACAGTCCTAGTGCTTTTCTTATATTGATTACAAATAACCCAACAACTGTTACTACTGAATTATTTATTTACAAATTCTCCTCTTTTACTGGAGACTGTTATTGATTGCTTCGACAGACACATTGATTGATATTCGACCTATTCCCTGTAGGATCGACCCTAACCTAGTTGGGTTCTATATTTGACAGCGACCGTTTTATACTTCGTTGCGAGGTGTAATTTGGGCGACATCACTTTACCTTTCACAACAACACCAAGAATTCAGTCAAGTGTAAATCATTTTAGATAATATACCAAGTCAAGACCATGACTACCAGCAATAGACCTAGTCAACAAAACATGACTAACCACAATAAACCAAGTTAACAGAACCATGATTCACAACAATAACTTACACCTTATATCAAATACACTAGTAGGTAAACAATAACAGAATATATGCCATTCTTTTATGTTCTTAGCCTGGACCACTCAAGGATCTAATATAACCAATAAGTCAGTAATCATAATTCCCGATTCACTCAAGAACCCAAATATAACAAGTCAATACATAAACCTAGTCCACTCAAGGAACCAAATATAATACCAGACAACATATAAACCTAGTTCACTCAAGGAACCAAATATAATATCAGATAACACATAAACCCGATTCACTAAGGAACCAAAGATAATATCAAATAACATATAAACCCGATTCACACAAGAAAAAAATATAATATCAGATAACACATAAACCTGGTTCACTCAAGGAACCAAATATAATATCAAATAACACATAAACATGGTTCACTCAAGGAATTGTCACACTCACCAATACCTTATACACATATGCTAAAGGTCTTATGGTTTCCCACTAGCCATGAAATGCAGAGGACGAGCTCTTGTCCATGTACCAAAAATCTCATACATCTAGTTTCTGCTAACCTTATATCAACCAATCCCATGAAGATGTCCAAATACTGGTACATTCCATAATAATAAATATAATTCTCGTGAAGATGTCTGAGTACCAGTATATCCCATAATAGCAAATATAATCCCATGAAGATGTTCAAATACCAGTACATCCCATAATAATAACACATATTACAGCAATCACAACCACAATGAGAATAAGCAATCATACTTGTACAGTCAACAAGCCTTTAATATAACCTCATTATATGTTGTTAACACTTAGGATATCATTCAACAATTTATTTTCTTGTACATACATTGCAATAAGCAGATAAGCACTTCAAACACTTGGTCAAACACAAGTTAATCATTTCATGTAAACAACAATTATTCTTTAACACATGAAATTACAAGTATCCCCAAAGGCCAGCAAACAACTTATAATTCACGCCTTATCAATTCATATCTTATCAATTCATATTCATCAATTACAGCTCCTGGCCTTCAAAAAAGGCATAGAACAAAAGAGAAAAGGGGGTTGCAATTGAACTGGAAATTGGAGAAAAAGGATGCGCATATCACTTGGGTGTACGCAGTGTAATTATTTTTTGTCAAGTACCTATTATAAAAATTAATATGGAAGGGGGTATTTGGATGTAAATATTTTAGTTTTTTAGTCTATTTAGTGTATTTTTTTCTATATATACAGCTTATTCCAGTAAGCATTATCAAGTCATATTCATCAAATCCAAGTATTTATCAAGTCATATTCATCAAGTCCAAGTATTCATTTTAGGAGTGCATATTCAACTAAATGGAGTCTAAACTCTAGTTCAACAATCATAAATTCATTCACTAATCCAATCCTCTTTTATTTCTGTCGAGACCTGTGATTCCACTATTATCTAGCAACCCTTACATTCAAGTCATCACTAACTTTAAGCAAGATTATTTCATATTCCAAACACACATAATATCAAGTTCACCCATTTTATGGTATTTAGGCTGAATCACTAGATTATAGGCTCACACATTCTCCTTATCACCATCTATGTTAAAATAATGCGCATTACAATCCATCATGGAGTCATACACATCAAGGATTCATACATTAACATATCAATGCACAATTAGGTCTTTATTACATTAATCCCATGTTTTATCCATCTAAACTCCGTACTCGCAGGCCTAAACATGATTTCTCCCGTCAAATCTATATTATGAATTAAATTTGTAACCACAGTCTACTACTCATAAACCATAATCTACTTGGGCACTAAGCTGCTACAACAAGAAAGCAATACCATGGATGATCTTCCTTTCTCTTCACATTTTTGAATGCTAAATTATCTAATAACAACAATTATAAGAGTTATTAATCAACTACTCTTCAAAAAAATAATTTGGGAATTCAAACCCACTAGTTCTACCCTTCAATCTACTCAAAATCTCTTTATTTTAGAATAGTTAGATCAATTTCTAGTCCTAAGGACATAATCTATCAATACTAACTCAAATTCAAGGAATTTCAACCTATTAATTCACTTCAAACCAGAAAATTCCATCTAGGTTAACTTTATACCACCACCATGTTCAATCTAATATTATTATAAGGATTTTAGAATCAAATGAGTGTTATATTGATGGGAAAAAATGCCTTGAAGGAGGAAATCAATAGAAAACTGAAAAAATCACCTCTTTAGGGTTAGGGAATGAATATTTTGAGTTTTGGAACTGAAACCCATCAAAAATAAGCTTATATATTGTTGTCATCCCGTAGCGCAAACATTCCCACTATAGCGGCCCCGTTATAGTGGCTTGATCCCACTACAGTGGCCTCAACTTTTTAGCATGGATAGTATTCAATAAAAAAGTCATAACTTTTATCACAGGAAGCGGATTAATAAATAGTAAATTGCTTCGGAAAGAAGACTTAGAGATCTTTAATTTGGTGAGTATTTGGCCCCATAATTCTTTATATTCTAGGAGGAGTTCTCATTTGAAGTTGAACCTAGTTTAAACTTATCCCCAAACTAAATCGGTAAGGACACTTTCAACTCAACTTTGTGTTAGGGGTATTGTATGACCTTAACTCATAACTAATGCACTCACATACCAAGGAAGTAATCCTAACATCTATGATGAATGAGATTCGTATATCTTTACTACAGATATTTTTAGTAACGACGGAACTGGTCATTACATTAGTAGGCTAAAATTTAGTCAAATCTGATAGGCAAGGTATCTATAAATAACATGCTCAATCGGTTCATAGTACCAAAACTTAGTATGAACATATTGGAAATTAACCATAATTTTACTAGACATGCTTGACATCATTAATGTTAAGTAGTCATAAGGGCATGATATCTAGGCGGATACAACCAAATCAACATGTTGGAATATTAAGAACCTATAAGCAGGAATTCTAGAAAATAACTATTAAGCTAAATATCCTGAAAAGCACCAGTACAACCTATAGTTATGATGTCTAGGCGAATAATATTGATCTAAACATGATGAAAGATTTATGTAATGATCTATGATCATGATCTCTAGATAATGATACTAAGTTAAACATGTTGAAAATTGATTAATAAACCTGTCGGCATGATTTCTAGTAATGAACATACGTAGCATGATAAAAGACAATTAAGGTGTGAATGAAGCAAGTAGCAGATAATCCCCTCCCCCATAAGCAATCCCATAATCTTTATTATGTCATAAAGTTTATACAATAGTTATTACATACCAATAATGAATATGAAAGAAGAAAAAAACCAAAGACTATTTGGACTGCCTTTAAAAGAACCCCAAACCCAAGCAACTCTTCATCTTCTCGAGTCAAATCAACCTTCGAATAAAGAACCTGCGAAACACAATAATGTATGCCAAACCAACAGATTCTTATAGACAACATCTAACTAGTTGCACGAAAATAAAACAAGTGTGAGCAGTCCATATTGAGACTAGATTTCATACCAAGCCACATAAGAAAACAAAGGTTATAGCATCACACTTAAAGGTTTGGAAAAAGACATACCTAGGTGCTTCCAATAGAATTCTTTAGGCATTCGAGCTTTCCAACTACTTAACTAATACAAGATTTAAATTTACATAAAACTAACACATAGAAATTGAATGCATCGTTAAGAGAACTAACCGATTAGCAGCAAGAAAGCAGTGAAAATTTTGTAAATAGAGCAAAGAGTAATGAGCAGAACGTGTGTATCATGACCCAAGTGGTCATGATTGGTACCCACCCTAACAATATAGTGGAAGGACCATCTAAACCAACCCTTACCAACTAAGTCAAACCCTTCACAAGTCACTTTAGTAATTTCTTTATTTTAAAACACTAAACACAATATATGATCAACTAAAATAAAATCTAACTTAAATCATAGTCATAACCAAAGAATAGAGTGCGAAATATATCTAATTATTACAATCTCCAGGACCTGAAGTCGCCGTTAAGAACATCTAACTATATCCAAAAACTAAGTCTAATAGATTATCCAAAATGCAAAATAATGAAAAGTCTCAGTGTTGAACAAAGGACAGAACAATCATAAGGAAGATTCAATGGTTGCCTGGTCATGGTGCTCACCCTTGAACCGAGGTCTGAAATCACTGGCTAAAGTCGAGGTCTCATCTCAAATGCTGGAACATATTCTGCACTAAATAAAAGGAAGAGTACAGATAGCATCAATACATCAACTAAGTACTGGTAAGCATCATAGGTCAACTCAACTCAACACTATACAAATAGGCAAATCAAATGTAAGTAACAACGATCAAAACAGAACTTACAATTAATGAAAACTAATACAGATTTAACACTTCACATCATCAGGAATACAAGTACACAATTACACCATTTACACTTAGGCAAATTCTTCAGCAAGGTTCACCACAACATATATGTATAAATGTATATTCAAATACATATACTGAATATATGTATGCAAAATGTACATATCATCTCATTCTTATCTCAACATCATCATCAATATCATCTTATCATGATCTCAATATCATCATTAATATCATCTTATAATCATTTCAGTATCATTCTCAATATTATTCTGATATGATCTTAATATCATCACCAATATCATCTCAACATCATCTCCATAACATCTCAATATTCATCATTAACATTAATGTAAATGCAAGATGCAACCAATAATCACAAGTAGTACCCAAAAGTAATCACAAAAACTCAATTCATATATGAGCACAGATTCAAGCAAGTGTTTTGCTATAATTAAACCATAACTTACCTCGATTCCTTTCTTGAAAACACTATTTAGCCGTAAACTTGACATTCCTTTCAATGTCAGTCCGTTCTTGATCTATAAACAACAATTATACAACATTCATTTTAATAATTCACCTCTCCTAAGCATTAAGAACTTAAATTTACCAATTTAATCTAAGGAATTGCCCTAGTTTATCATCTTAGGATTTTCTACCCTTTAAACCTCATGAATCCTACATAATTTAGCATTATCAATAAGGATTCTACCATAAAAAGTGTTTTCTAACACCCTAGCATCAATAACAACTGAAATAAATGAATTCCCTACCTATTTACCTTTAGTTCTTAATTTGGGGTCAAACTCCAATTTCTACCAAGTACCAGATGCTAGCAATTTTTAAGAATTTAAGGAGTAATTCAAGTTTAGAAAGTAACGAAACCTTACCTCCAAATAAGAAAACCCCAAAATTTGCATAAAACCGTACTTTGCTAAGCCCTTACACGTTTTTGAAAAAAGTGGGAATGAAAATGTATTTTTTGAATCCAGTGTTTTTACTACTGCAGCGGTGAATCTGCCGCTGCAGTGGCCTGTAGGCCAAATTGGGTTGCTGCTGTGGTGGCACTTTTACCACTGCAACAAATAGAAGTATCGCTGCAGCAACCCCAAAGTAGTAACTCGAGATTTGGTCCCTGTTCAGGCCATTTCACAATACACTTCTCAAAATTTGACATCATGATATAACCCTTTCACGATAATCTAAGAGCTATAATCAGAGTTTTATTAACCCATTTTACATATCAAAAGTTGCTACGACATCCTAAACTCGTCCTTTAACACAAAATCAAATCGAAAACACCAACCAAGACTCAAATTACTACCAAATTTCCCTTGAACATCACACCCTCAAAATACTTCTAAGACTAGGCCAGTCCTGAATTTTCAAATTTTTGTCTAGGGTAAGATTAAGCAAAGGTTCTACTCTCTATTTCAGTGTAACAATAATTTGGGTTGTTAAAGTAGATTACAATTTACTACCCGTTCATCCCCAAATGACAACTATCCCCAAATGGTACACCAAATAGTAAGGGTAATTACCTGAGTCTATGAACAAGTGTGGATAGCGCTTGCACATATCCTCATCCATCTCTCAAATTATACTCAATCGGTTGATTCCTCCACTGAACTTTCACTGACGAAATGACCTTGGTTCTCATCTTTCTCACATCCCTGTCCAAGATAGCAATTGGCTCCTCTTAATAGGAGAGCTTCTTGTCAAACAATTCAGAGTCCAACGAATGATGTAATCTCCATCACTGTGATACTTCTTAAGCATTGGCACGTGGAAATCGGATGAACCCCCGACAAGCTAGGAGGTAAAGCCATTTTGTAAGCTACTGACCCTACTCCATTCAAAATCTCAAAGGATCCGATGTATCTCAGATTCAACTTCCACTTCTTACCACAATGCATCAGACCCTTCATGGGTGACACTTTTAACAACACTTTCTCACCTTTCTTACCTTATTATCTGCATGTTCCTTTTATCGGTTATGAGATGATACCAACTTCCCCTGGATGAACCTCACTTTCTCCATTGACTCCTTTAGCATATCAGTTCCCCAAGGTCTCACCTCGAAGGCATCAAACCATCCGATCGTCAACCTACATCTTCTTCCAAACAAAGATTCAAAAAGTATCATGTCAATACTGGAGTGGTAGCTATTGTTATAAGCAAATTCATACAAGGATAAATACTAATTCCATTGACCACCAAATTCCATCACATAAGCCTGAAGCATGTCTTTAAGTACTTGGATTGTCCGTTCTAACTGCCCATCGATCTGCGAATGAAAAGTTGTACTTAGGTCCAACCTAGTACCCAATTCTAACTGAAACTTTTCCCAAAATTTGAGCTAAACTGCGTACCTCTGTCTAACACAATAGAAACAGGCACCCCATGGAGCCTTACAATCTCCTTCACATAAATCTTGGCAGACTTAGCTGCAATATAATCCACCCTCACCAAAATGAAGTGAGCTGACTTGGTCAATCAATCAACTATTACCCATATGGGGTCACACTTCCTCAAAGTCTTAGGAAGACCTATAACAAAATCTATGGTTATTCTTTCCCACTTCCACTCCAGAATGGGCATTTTTTTGAAAAGTGCCACTATGTTTCTGATGTTCTTACTTGACCTGTTGACAATTCTAACACTTGATTACAAAATCTACAATATCTCTCTTTATTCTTTGCCACCAATAGTATTGTCACAAATCTCTATACATTTTGGTTGCACCCGCGTGTATAGAATACTTAGAATTATGGGCCTCCGCAAGAATTGTAGGAATCAAGTTGCCCACACGTGGCACACACACTTACCCCTGAATCCTCAACACTCTTTCTTCATCAATAATGGCCTCCTTGGCCTCACCTTGCAACACTTTCTCCCTAAGGTTGCTCAACTTCTTGTCTTCAAACTGTTTGCTCTTAATCTTTTCAAAGAAATTAGACTTAGCCCTCATATGGGCTAACACCCCTCCCTTGCTAGTCACCTGCAATCTCGTGGAGCTATTAGTTAGAGTCTGTACGTCTCAAGCCAATGGATGCCTCGACACCTCTAACCATGACAAACTTTCCATAGTTTCCAACCTTCGGCTCAATGCGTCTGCCACCACATTGGCCTTTCTCGGATGCTATAAGATTGAGATGTCATAGTCTTTGATCAATTCCATCGACCTTATCTGCCTTAAATTCAGGTTTCTTTGGGTAAACACATGTTGTAAACTATGGTTTTCTTTGAACACTTCACACTTCACCCCATAGAGGTAGTGTCTCCAAATCTTCAAATCAAAGACCACTGCTGTCAACTCCAAATCGAGAGTGGGATAGTTCTTCTTATATGTTTCAGCTGTCGTACAGCATAAACAATCACATTTTGACCCTGCATCAAAATAGCACCCAAGCCACACCGTGAAGTATCACAATATACAAGAAAATCCTTACCTTCAACAGGCAAGGTAAGAATAGGAGCTGAAGTTAACAAGGTCTTGAGCTTCGGAAGATCTCCTCATAGATATAATCCCACATAAAAGTTACCTCTTTCTGAGATAGGCGGGTCATATGTAAATCAATGAAAGCGAACCCTTTGATGAACCGATGATAGTAACTGGCCAACTATACAAAACTATGAATCTCCGTAACATTTGTCGGTCTAGCCCAGTTCTTAACAGCTTCAATCTTCTGTGGGTCTACCATTACCCCTTTCTTAGATAACATACACCTCAAAAAGGACACTGAAGATAACAAGAATTCACAATTTGAATACTTAGCATAAAGTTGCTTCTCCTCAAGTAACCCCAACACTATACGCAAGTGAGTTTCATGCTCCTCTTCTCTTTGAGTAAACCAGATATCATCAATGAAAACAATGACAAACGAATCCAAAAATGGCTTAAAACCCCATGTATCAAGCTCATAAAAGTGGCTGGGGAATTGGTAAAACCAAAATACATAACCAAAAACTCGTAATGCCCATAAAGGGTTTGAAAAAGTAGTCATTGGGATGTCCTCTGCTAGAATCTTAAGTTGGTGGTAACCTTACCTCAAATTAATTTTGGAGAACACGGCAGCTCCCTGCAACTGGTCAAACAGATCATCTATCCCAGGAAAAGGATACTTGTTGTAAATAGTCACCTTATTCAACTACCAATAGTCTATGCATATCCGCATTCTACCATCCTTCTTTTTCACAAAAAGAATAGGAGCACCCCAAGGCAAAACACTTGGGCAAATAAAACCCTTATCTAACCACTCTTGCAACTGGGACTTCAATTCCCTTAACTTTGCTAGTGCCATACGATAAAGAGGAATAGAGATGTGGTAGGTTCCCAGCTCTAAGTCTATACAAAAGTCAAACTCACGATCCGGAGGCATACCAGGGAGATCATCTGGAAACACCTCTAAGAATTCACACACTATTGGAACTGAAGCTATAGGAAGAACTACTTAACTTTCTTCCCGGAGATGAGCTAGAAATGCCCTACACCCCTACTTAACTAACTTCTAGGCACAAATAGCTTACACAATTCTCACATGAGTCAGGTTAAAGGTACCCTCCCACTCTAACCTTTCCATCCGAGCATAGTTATAGTGACAATCTTAGCTTAACAATCAAGGATAGCACGATAAAGGCGACAGCCAACATATCCCCAAAATAATATCAAACTCCTTCATATCTAAAATCACTAAGTCTTATAAAGTTTTACACCCTATAAACATCACAGAACACGCCCGATAAACGTGATCAACACATACAGAAACCCCAAATGGTGTAGACACATACATAAGAGTATCAAGAAGTTCATATTCTAAGTCCCAACCCAAAGTAAAATTTCATAGACACATAAGAGAAAGTAGACTCGGGATCAAATAATATAGAAGACATATGATCACAGACAAGAATAGTACCTGTGATCATATCAGTAGAAGCTTCAGCTTTAGGACGGGTCGGAAAAACATAAAATGGGCCTAACGACCACCTTGACCGCCACCTTTACCAGCCTGAGCACCACCTTAACCAACCTTTCCTCTACCACGGTTAGCTTAGTAACCACTCCTCCCTGTATTATGACCACCATGTTCACCATGTGGGCGACCCCTACCATATACTCCACCACTACGACCTACTGGAACTAGGGCACTAAAAGTTGATTGCTGAGTCAACTGACCTACAGACAAGAAATTAGGACAAAACCTCTTGACATGAACCAAATCCCTACACTCATGGCACTTAATACCCAAGGCAGGTCTCTAAATTGAAGATGATAAAGGTGTATAGCTGCCTGTCCGTGAAAGCTAATAACTGAGCCCAGATAGGCCCCCTGCAGACACAGGCATGGCTTAATAGAAAGGCCGAGAAGAATTACCCTGCAAACCATGACCCCTCAAATAAGTACCACTGAACTGACCAGATGTCTGGGCCTTTTTTTTCTCTGCCTTCACCTCTCCTTGCTTCCTAATAGCTTCAGCCTTCTTAACAAACTCAACCATATCCTAAAAAGACTTGCCGAATACAGCCACTAACAAGGTGACCATTTGAATCCCTGAATTCAAACCTTTTACAAAGTACCTGATTCGCCTTCCTCTAAAGTAATCAACTGAAGGGCATAATGGGACAGAGCGTGAAATTTGGCCTCATAGATAGCCACAAATATATCACCCTGCTCTAGCCTCAGAAACTTATCCTTCTTTTGATCCCGATATTTGTGAGGGACATACTTCTCAAGAAACACGTTCTGGAACTGAGCCCAAGTAAGTGGAGGTAAGGAAGCCTTATACTTAACAAAGGACCTCCATCATTGCATGGCCTCTGCCTGCAACTGAAATGACACAAACTTTATATCATACATCTCTACGACACCCATCTTATGCAGACGCTAATGACAGTCAATCAAGAATTCAAAAGCATCCTCTGACTCAGTACCCTGGAACACTAGAGGTTTCATCTTCATGAACTTACAGAACAGTCTATGCTCATCGTCAGTTGTCATCGGTCCTAATATCTGCTGGGAAAACACTCCAGTCTCAGAGCCCTCGTCCATCCGGGGTGCTACAGCAGCTGCATGCTGCAAGGCTGGGGATGGGACTACAGGAATAGCTAGGGTAATACAGGTGCCAGCCAAACTACTCAGGAATCCCAACACCTGCTGAATCACCTCTACGGACATAGGCACCTGAGCTGCACCATTCTGCATAGGCACCACATTCTCTGGAACCACTACTTCTTCCTCCTCAATAACCACATCCTTATTCTAAGCTAACCCTGGAGCATCCTGTTGTGGGGGAGAGGACGGTGTCCTCTGTCTAGCCGCCCTCCGGCTGCCCGGGCTCCACTTTGATAGGTGTTGCCCCTCTTTTATACATATACTATATAAAATTAGCGTTAATAAATAATAATAATAAAAAGTCAAATATTTTAAAATCATGAGATGTGAAACATTTGGATTTATTTGATACTAAAATAATAATTAAAGAAAATATTAATATCCAAAACCAATAAGTTGTAAAATAACAGCCTAAGAGGAATATAGAGAGGCCAAAATTATGTGTCGACAATACATATCTCATTGTTTCATCTATACGCTACCACGTGACATAAAACATGAGAAATGTGTTGAATCATTTTGCTTGCTTGTGAATTTTACTTGTACATTATGTTGTAGTTGTAGCTGAAGAAAATATTGAATTAAAGTTTGATACTCCTATATGGTTATAAGAAGAATCTGAATACAACAAAGTTGTTGTTAGGATTTTTGTCTTGATTTTCTTACCAAAATTGAGTATTAATTTTCTATTGAAGGAAAACAAAAGTAATACCATAATTACTTTTACTTTTCCTAAAAGGAAAATATAAAACTCTTTCATATTTGGCTAACCTCTTTATTGTAGGAAAGGTTTTGAAATTCTATAAATAGAAGATCCCTCTTCTCATACCACAACACAATAACATTCACAATGTAATCCTTAAAGAGTCTTGTTTAGAGAGAGATTTTCTCTCAATAGGTTTTATGTTTTTTCAATATTAGTTTTTTAATATGTAGGTCGTTTGACCAAACCCTATTAATAATATGTTTTTAGTATGTTTTTATTTGTCATCCGATTTATCATCTACATGGTTTGAAACAATTAGCTTCCGCATGACGCCCTCTTGATTTCGAACCCAACAAGTGGTATCAGAGCTTACGGTTCAAAGGTCCAATAATTTGGTGAAACGAGAATAAAAACAGGTTCAAAGCGGTTTCAAATCAAGTTGCAACCAATTTGATGATAATGAAGATTTTTGTCCAACTACATATGGAGAAGAAGTTTCAACCATATTTTCAACATACCTGCTGCTGCATTTTTAAAAATAAAAACAAAATATTAATTTTTAACCCATTTTTAACCATGATATTTTAAACCTTATTTTTAACCATGGCAAGCAGCAGTGATGAATATTATGTGAAGAACAAAGATCATATATGCAAGTGAAGAAGGTGGATCCAGTTTTGCCAAGAAAATCCAGCCAAAAAGGGGAGATTTGTTAGCATTTTTGTCTTGATTTTCTTACCAAAATTGAATATTAATTTTCTATTGAAGGAAAATAAAAGTAATACCATAATTACTTTTACTTTTCCTAAAAGGAAAATATAAAACTATTCCATATTTGGCTAACCTCTTTATTGTAGGAAAGGTTTTGAAATTCTATAAATAGAAGACCCCTTTTCTCATACCACAACACAATAACATTCACAATGTAGTCCTTAAAGAGTCTTGTTTAGAGGGAGATTTTCTCTCAATAGGTTTTATGCTTTTTCAATATTAGTTTTTTAATATGTAGGTCGTTTGACCAAACCCTATTAATAATATGTTTTTAGTATGTTTTTATTTGTCATCCGATTTATCATCTACATGGTTTGAAACAATTAGCTTCCGCATGACGCCCTCTTGATTTCGAACCCAACAGTTGTGATAGTTACATATAATAAGTATTATATTTTATTATTATTGAAGTTGTGTTAGCTATTTAAGACATTTAAAAATAAGAAAGAATATCATGTAAATCTGTACGAAAGTATATAGATTGTAATATATATTATTTTATTTGATTCTTTTATCAGTTGACTAAGATATTATATAGCTCGATAATCCACTATTTTAAGGCATGATTTTGTTTGGAAATTTGCTGCTGTCAAGCATGGTGGAGCTTTTTGTTTATTTTTGGTATTTGAAAGAGAGCTGAGATTGTGTTTTGTTATGAAGTTTTTTGCTGACATTTCTTAAACTTAGACTAGAAAGGTCACATTTTTAGAGAGTGCATGTTGTAGTTGATACCTTTTAAGTGATGAGGCTTGTGGAAGGTGTTGAACACTCTATGGGAATTTAACGCCTTCACTAGCCGATCCAGCAGCAAATACTGTTTCTTTTTTTGTTTATCATTTTAAACTTTTTAGGCTAATGGTATGATGGTGGTGGTTAGGTGCAAAAACAAGAGGTGCGCCTTGTACCACCAAAGGATATGGTGCAGTGGATAGATTTGCTCCTCCTTTAACCACAGGTTTTGGGTTCTAGCCCTGGGTATGGAAAAATCTTTGGTAGAGAGCATTTCCCCTGAATCTACACGGTGCAAATCCAGATCAGTTGTGTCCAATGCGAGTAGCAAACACCGGAATAGAAACCAAAAACAAAAAGTGGTGCGCCTGCTGGGATTAGTGAAGAGAAGTTAGTAGCATAGATTCTCTTGTTCTTTCGGGCTGCTGTCCTTTCTTTCTTTGTGAGCATTTTGATGCCCTCCCAATGCTTGTGAACTGTGAAACTTTCTTGAACAATATAAACATGGAATTAAATGACCTCGTGTTGTCTTCTCAATTGTTATTTGCTTGGACCATGGCTTACTTTCTCACTCTCCATACCTTAAAATATAAACCTAGTTAGGGAAAAGAAGAACCACAATTCCATATCTCGAATAATGAAAGAAACAACTAAGCCACAATTCCAACTGAGTTGAAGTCATCTACATTCAAGTGATCTTTTATATCTTTAACTGGCATATAAATATTTGATATGACTAAAAGGTTTCTGTGAAACATAAAATTAGTGGCGGAGCCAACAATTTAAGTTAGTGAATTCAAAAATGCAAGAATATTTAACATAAGATATGATCCTGTGTCAAAGATATGCAACAGTTCTATAACAATTTCCTAATAATTATTAAACGTAAAGGAAAATGATTTTCTTCTCGTAGTCAATCAAACAAGGTAAACTAGGTATATGTCTATCCTAGCCCGAGGAGATCCTAGAATTTCTAGAACATGGTGCATCAGTAAAAAGAGAAGAAAAAATTGTATTTAGTGGGAATTGATCCCTAATCAGTCCTCAAGGCAAATAACTAAATCTTTAATCAAGTGCACCATTAATCTTCTTGTAGCATGGGAGCCAACACGAAATATAATATTAATTTTATAAAATATATACATAAAATACCTAGTTTTACGAAGAGACCACGGATTCACATACTCCATTTTTTAAATGTAAATTTGCCCCTGATCCTAGCCATAAATTTCCTCCCTCCTATTAGGGTTATGATCTTGCTCTACCTATCATGTTTACATCTTAGGATTTCCAGTCTCGTGTTCAATCTTTTGGTGTAAAGATTTGTCCATTGTTCACGACACAATAAATTTCTTATGTATTTTATTGTAACAACATTACATGGCTCAATAATTAATACTTCACTCTCTATAACGTGTTAATGTTTTCTATTTAAATTATGCGCAACTATTTATCAAAACACATATTGATTAGTACATGTGCGGTGTATACTCTCATTAGTTGTCTAAAAATGGTGTCAAATAGAACTCTACATAGATATTTAAAGAAATTAATTAATTGGGAAAAACATTTATGAAGTATCACTTTCTGATGAATTCCCCATTTATCAGGTGTTCGCGTTTTCTACCAGAACTATCACCAACTTTTTATCAATACACACTTCGAAATTAATGAGTCAGCTGATGTGGATCAAATTCTGGACAAATTAAGTTGTTAAGTATCTTTTGGCGATTGTATTCGAATACTTGGTCTAGTTAGCTTCGAGGGGTATTTGATAAATGATTGATGATAGTTCCTGTCAGGAAATGTAAACGCATGATATCAGGAACTCGCAAAAAGGTGATGCATCAGATTTTTTTTTGCGATTTAGATTTAATACGTGAGCCATTTTTCTGAAAAAGGCTATATATCCGCTATAAATCGCAAAGTTGAGAGGTATACTATACTTTTTCCCCTTTTTTTAGTAGTAAATATTGTATTTTCTTTTGCTATTACAGATTGGAATTTTTTATTTATAATTACACGTATTATCGTCTTATTTGTGGATTTGATACGTCGTTAGATATTAACTTTCATACCGATTGATCTCGTAAATACAAAAATATGATGTATAGTCTGACACCTTACAAAATTTAAAAAATTACTACTAAAATTGAAGTGTCCAAATGTCTCAAAATTGATTAAATACATTAATACTTTTTTTTGCATTTGATTTGGTTTGATTTAAATTTAAAGAAAATTATATTTGATATTATTTAGCAAAAAAAAAAACTAAGAAAAAATTTGTTAAAGAATGAGAAAAAGTCTGATGGTTAATAAGATGAGTGGTCTTTTTATAATGTTTGGGCAATCCTCCTCCCTTTTAGCTAGCTTTTGGGTGTGAGTTTAGTCCAAGACCTAATTTTACATGGTATCGAGCAGAACTCATCTCACCCAATATTGGGCCCCCAAACTAAAAATTATCCACACACCAGATGTTCAGTCCTGGACGTGAGGCAGGGAGTTAACGAGTTTTTATCTTGACTCTCTAAGATGAAGTCCTTTCATGCGCGAGGAACTGTCTGAAATGATAAAAAGTGTGGTTAATCAGATGGTAGTCTCTTTATAAGATTTATACAATCATCCACCCTTTCAACTAGTTTTTGGTGTGTGAGTTAGGCTCAAGACGTAATTTTACAACATCAAATCAAATCCACAAATTATATACATAATTAAAAAAAAATTGTGTAATTTTTTATCAAAATTTTATTTCTAGTATTAGTTTTTCTCTAATAAACTCATGGGGAAAGGAGAAAAATAATCTCTCGGCTGAAACAAATTCCGAAAAATAGCCAAATATTTAATTTTCAATTTATAGCCGCATTTGTTGACCAAATATTGGTTGACTTTGCTAAGGTCCTTCCGTTTCTTCTTCTTTTTCATTTCATCTTTTATAGTTGCCAATTTACTTCTGTTCTTTTCTCTTTTTTAATCTTTTTTGCTAGTTTCATTTTTTCCTGCTGCTTTAGTACAAAAAAAATAAATTTGCTCTTTTATTTTTTAAACAATTAAATATAATTTTGTAGTTATTTTGTTTTAGTTGATGCTTCTCTTTTCTTTTTTTTTTTTTTGATTGTTTCGCTTCTCTTTTTTTCTGTTGCTGCTTATTTTATTTTTATGCTTTTAGATAGGAATGATACAATTTCTATACACCATATACAAAAAAAAAATATTCTATACAATAATTATACAGTTTATATATCCATTCTATATAATAATTATACAATTTCTACACACAATCTATACAACCTTTAGTTGTAATTATTATTCAGATACATATTTTATACAATACCTATACAGTTTTTGTACACATTCTATATAGTACGTATACCACATTAATGCAGTTTATACAAAAAAATCTATTCATAGACAGTTTCAACACCATAATGATACAGTCCTCATAGCATATTCATATAGTTTATACAGAAAAAATCTATGCATATATAGATCATTTACCATATTGATACAGTCCTTATACCATATTGATGCAATTCCTATACCATATTGATACAATCCTTATACCATATTGATACAACCCCGATACCATATTGATACAGTCTCTATACCACATTCATTGTTCTATACATATATCTTATATACATACATATTCTATATAAAAATAATACAGTTCCTATACACATAGTATATACAATTTTTATACAATAACTATACAATTTTTATATATATATATACACACACACACACACACACATACATAGTCTATACAACAAAAATACAATTCTATACAATTATATTTTTTTTTTATATATATATATATAAAAAAAAAGTATATTTTTTTAGCTAAAAAAATTGTAGCAAAAAAAAAAAAAGAACTAAACATTTTAATAAAAAAGGGTTGAATAGCCCAAAGATGACAAAAAGGGTCAAATGGCCATTGAGTGGAAAACATTTGGAGCAACTGGCTATTTATGGCATTACTTTGAAATGGCTGGCCACTTTTAGGGGAAATAGTTTTCCAAAGTGGTCATGTGGTGTCCTTCCCCTAAACTAATAGACTTTAGGCCCATAAGCTCGTTCTTAAAGAAAGACATAAATCAAAATCAATTTATGTAATAAAAAAAAAACTATGAATATTTTGCCTAGGACTTTTTTTATATATATTTCCAAGAACTTTATTCACCTAATTAAAACATAAAGATCCCAAGACATTTTTTCAATAATTCAAGGAAAATCAAAAACCATGATAAAATGATGGTAAAGGACAATAAGTTAGCGAAGAATGAAAATTATTTTTAATTGTAGGGAAAAAAAGAAGGGAGAAATACTATTAGACGTTTTAAAAACTGGGGGAAAAAATAAGAAAAAATTACATAATACTACATCTTAACTTATTATTATTACCTAAAATCTCAGTCCCTTAAAATAATTACAAAAATTCCTTCTTTCATTTTTTCACTCCAAAACTTCAAATACATCACAGCTTCCCCCAATTCTCGCGTAATGCACCACATATCTCGACTATAATCAAGAGCATGTATCAGCGGTTTTCCCCAACTCACCGAATTTGAATTACAGTCGTGTTCTCCTCCACTTCATCAACATACAAGCTTCAACTTCTACTTACAACCTCCATTTAATTTTCTTTTTTAATTTTTTCGGAGCTTAGTCTGTTAGCATAGTTTTTTTAAATTTAGTAGAACGGAAATTGCAGTCAACATATTGTCGATTTACTATTCTAACACCAATTTAAGTCTATTAATGAAGTCAGGACCATTGTTTAGTATTGAAATTACTCAATTAAATGATAAAACTCCAATGCTTGATGTAGTTGGATTTGTTTCTGTTCATTTTGATATGGATGATTATGATTTTCGTGAAAATAGATAGAAACATCACTATGATCCTGCTATGATGAAGAAGTTACGGGAAGTGGCAGGTAGAATTAGCACAAAGCCAGATGTTGTATCTTCAAAAAGAAAAAGAAAAGCAGTTACATCACTTGACCCTCTACCAAAGGTACTAATGCTATGAATCATACTTATTATTGTGTTACAAATACATAAGATTGATGTATTTGTCTTAAAATATGACAAAAATCATATATTGCATTGCTTTTTTCCTTTTACTAATACGTAAGTCTAATCCAACATAGTTTTACAAATACATAGCTTGTTATGTATCGGTATAGTGTATGTGCTATGTATTTTATGAATCACCAGGTGTTAATGAAACTTATACATTGTAATGTATCTGAATGTAGGAGATGAACTATGTTGTCCAAGACATTCCACCTCATCCTCTCAGGTTTGGCAACTCATGCAACCGTAATATTCTAGAGGATTTTAAGAATTTTCTAGACGAAGAAGTAGTGGAGTTAATCCGACAAATCTATTTTGGGGTATATCTCAAGATGCCCAAGTGTAATTTTTAAGTTCAAATTAACAAATGCCATTTGATGCTTGAGTTAGAGCAGAACAATCCTAATGAACTTCATGTATACGTTAAGGGCATCGTGCTTATTAGATTTTTCATATTTAAATTTTCTCTTATTACCAATTTGAAATGCACCAGTAATACTGGAGATTTTGAATATCCTAAATCGCCTCCCACTAGGCTGATGGAGAAGCTGAGTCAACAACTGACATTTTTAAAGTGGTCTATTTGGCTCAACGTTCAAGATGGAAAATTTTGACAACAATCACGATGCTATACTTCATCCATATCTCTATGCTTTCACAACTGAATGATGCACTGGTTACCTTTTCAGATTTCAAAATGGCAGAGGATGGAAGATATAAACATTTTCCATGGGGAAAGATGCCTTCACCAAGTTGAAGTTGATCCATTCGTAGAGACAAGATTTTTTTATAGAAAAACAGTTATATCGTTTAGCGGGCATGCCATACGTACTGAATGTATGAATGTACGAATGTTGCTCTGAAGTTGACAAAGGTATAGCTGCTCGTGAGGGTAATCATATTTCGAGGATATTAAATTAGGGAGTTGTGCTTATTAGATTTTTCATATTTAAATTTTCTCTTATTACCAATTTGAAATGCACCGGTAATACTGAAGATTTTGAATATCCTAAATTGCCTCCCACTAGGCTGATGGAGAAGCTGAGTCAACAACTGACATTTTCAAAGTGGTCTATTTGGCTCAACGTTTCAAGATGGAAAATTTTGACAACAATCACGATGCTCTGCTTCATCCATATCTCTGTGCTTTCACAACTGAATGATGCACTGGTTACCTTATCATATTTCAAAATGGTAGAGGATGGAAGATGTAAACATTTTCCATGGGGAAAAATGCCTTCACCAAGTTGATCCATTCGTAGAGACAAGATTTTTTTTATAGAAAACAGTTATATCGTTTAGCGGGCATGCCATACGTACTGAATGTATGAATGTACGAATATTGATCTGAAGTTGACAAAGGTATAGCTGCTCGTGAGGGTAATCATATTTTGAGGATATTAAATTAGAGAATTGTGAAAATCAAGCCAAAATATGAGAATATTATGATAGGGATGTTTAGCAAGGTAAATTTCATACTCAACATAAATTATATCTATTTTACTAAGAAGTTTTATTTATGTGTTGTTTTTATTTAAACATTTCATACACTACATTCCACTGATACATTACTACTTATGTATCTTTTAGTTAACTAAATATGATATATAGGAATATATGTTGCATCTAATACATTAGATTCAGTTAAACTTAAAATTGTTTCAACTGATATATCGTTTACTGTCAACTAATGATTAATTACATACAATTCTTATGAATAGTTATTTCAATCCTATTGTAATCATTCCTAACTTTATCTATTTTCTTTGTAAATCATAATTACGTATGTGTATACCAACCTAGTTCCTGCAGTGGAGAAATTGGGTAATCTTGATTTGCCTATTCCATTGATTATTGCATCATATGATCCTGCCACATCATTTATACCAACCATATCGGTTAATCCTCCTAAGAAAATGGAGTTTGAAGCTAATCAACCAGCTTCTGTATCGGAATCTGATGGTTTTAAGGACTTTAGTACAAAATCACCAAGTGATCTGTTGAAGAAATCCAAACATGCTTCTGATACATTGTTACCCCCTCCCTCCACCAAAGAGAAGGAAAACTATTACTGTACCAAAAAAATCTGGAATTGAACGAGAAAGAAAGAAATCTAAAACATCTGCACCAAAAGTAACACAGTTCATCAAAATCTCCTAATGATCCCATTATTGAAGCAGCTAAAGATACACCATCTAGGATATTTCACGATCAACAAACATCACCATCCTCTTCGCAGCCGTGTGAGACTGAAAAGTCCTTTGATAGATTTTTCAGCAGACATCAAGAACAACATTTTGCTAAAAGTGGATGTAGATGCAGTAAAGTATTATGTTCAAACCTATGTGAGTATCTGTTGCACATTTTAATTCAATATTAGCTTAGTTATCTTCACTATTACTATCCATTTATTTACGTGATAAGGTTGACAAAAAATTCAAGAACCTTGAGACATCACTGACTAAGCAACACACAGAGATGATGAAAGTTTTGAAACAGAAGCACCATGCTGATGAGAAGGTAAAAGAGTTTGGTTTTTATCTTATTCATATCAGCTATCATATATTGATGTTGTAAATATTGTTTATCAGGTTAATGATGGAACTGACATCCCTAATAGAGATGACCCAAAGGATGGACAAGGTGATTCTTGATAATAGAACTGACAATCCTAATGGAGATGACCAAAAGAATGGACAAGGTGATGTTGATCGCTCTCAAAAATTGAAGAGTCCAAGGGATCCAGTAATTCAATTTTTTTTTAGTTTGTTCATATCAGTTACAAAATATTCATGCTGCAAATTTTGTTTTATAGATTGATGATGGAACCAACAGTCCAAATAGAGATCACCCAATGAATGAACAAGGCGATGTTAATCTCTCTCCAAAATCAAAGAGTCCAAAGGATCCATCCAGCCAAGATGGTGATCAGGACAGTGTCAACATTAATCGTGCATCGGTAGAGACCACCGATGTTCATGATGAACAAAAGGTAAATGTACACCAATGATACATTGTTTTTGTTCAAAACATTCGTATGTATTAGATACAAGTAATATATCTGATACATCACTGAATCTGCAATATATCGCATACATTATTAATGTATCTGATATATCAACATATCAATTCTATATTAATCTATCTGAGATTATCAAAAATATGTGTTTCCAACAAGTATACCCCATGTTTGTCTTCAGGATGATGGTACAAAAAAAATACTTGAGTCTGTAAAAGAATCTATAGACACACTCATCTTGTTACCAACTGCTCTCCTTCTAGCACTACCATTGAAGGTTGTTAGTCAGCTCAAAATAATAGATAGTCAATTTTACATCCTTGACAGTCAGTTTCCACCAGATTTTTCATGCATCAAATTAGTTTTAATAATGACACAAAGACACCTGCTTCAAGGACTAGGGAGCCTTTAAAGATATTCAAGTCACCGTACCTAACAACTTTTGTCTCAAGTTTCAAAGGCAAGGAGACTGCAACTTCTAATTTTCCTCAGAAATATCCTTTTGAAGGTTTCAATAATTTCGAAGAGGGTCCGATGGAATTAATCACGATATACTCTGAATAAATTGTGGAAGAACTGTTAAAGTATCATTCTAACAAGTAAGATATCTTTTTTTTTTTATTGATATTTAAATAATAAATTTATGCTTATTCATACATTATCATAATTATATTACTTATACAGAAAATAAAAGGACGATCACTATAAAGCTAAATTGTCGGGACTTGATTTCAAACAACTTAATTTTATTATTGCACATCCCAAGATAAAGAATTGATTCTACTTGATGTCCCAACCCAACACTTGCTGAAATGATGAGGTATAAATATATTTTTTTACATTGCACAATATGGTATTTATAGTTAAGTAGTATGCATGATACATACACATGTACTTATATCATCCTACCAGATACATAGACACATATGTATCAGGTGCACTCTGTTAGGATAACTTATGTATCAGTTTAGAAATCTTCTTTACTAAATTTCTCTTGATACATTATGCGGCATATTGATGTCATATTCTACTACATGTGTAAAAGTCCAATCAATCAACAATACAGATGCACCACTACAAATTATTTGTTTAAAATATATATAGACAAGACATATCGTAGGTATTATCCAGAAGCGGGGGATGATGATGCTTCTACTCATGAGGACTATGCACATTCTTGTATTGTTGCCTGGCATGAGAAATCACTAAGCAACATTATCAAAGGGTTTAGCATCCCCAATGTCTGTCTTGGCATTTGATAGATGAGGTTTACGTACCTATAAATAACGATGGAGAGTTTTACTGGGAGTTGGTTGTTATTGTTCTCAAGGAAAGACGCATACGGATTTATGATTCATTGTTTACATCAAGACATAGGGAACCTTCACCTGAGATTCAAAATTTGGTTGTGATGTTGCCAACTTATATGCAAATTAGTAAATTTCTGAAACAAAAGGATCGTACGAACTGATCAATGCTTGAAGTGTACAAGAATAAGACAAGTGGCAGCGAGTATGTAAACCAACACTCATTTGATGTTGAATATGTGGAAGGTATTGCTCAGTAAGCAAGTGACATCCTATTTGTATCAGATTAAAGTTTTAACAAAATTATGACTTTACAATGCATACAACTGTATACTAATTCTAAACAGATTTCTGACATAAGATACATTATTATGCAGGGATTGCGGAGTATTTGTAGCTGGTTATGCTGAATATCTGAGTGATGTCCTATGAGTTCCTTCTTCTGATTTTGATGCTGAATTTCATCAAAGGAGATACGCATCACTTTTATGAAACTATGGAGTTGTGGAGGCTAAGAATGACTATGTTAGTGACATTGAAGATCCACCAAGATCAAGGGCCAATTTTATACCACCTGATAAATCAGATTTAGTTAACATTGAGTAGATTTGTATTAGATGGTTCTGTTTAGTTAAACTTAGGAAAATACTTTTAGTTTTTGTGAAAAATATTTGGTTGTTGTGTTAGCAGTTACTGATCAAGACATGTCTTGATGTTTTACGTATTTCGTATTAATTTTGTGGTCAAGACGGGTTATGGTATGTTTGGTAATGCTTTTGGCTATTTCTCTCATATCGCGAATATGTAATATTTTTTACACCAATTAAAATATTATATAGCAACAAATACATTACTATTTTGTAATGTATCAAATAAAATACTTTACAGTAATGTATCATGAGTTTTAACATAATGCAATGTATCATTTTCATTTAAATCAGAAAAGTAGAATGCACAATTAATTGCAATTATGTATCATTTATCATAATGAAAGCAATGTATCGAAACTTAATGACAGTTAATGTATCAAGAACCATTTATATGGGTATGTATCATGCATTATTTTGTTAACAGAAACATATTATTAACAATGGAAAAGGGACAAATATACCCCCAAAGAATGATAAATGGTACGTATATAACTTCCGTCATACTTTGGGTACACATATGTCTCTACCATTAATGAAATGGTACGTATATGCCTCTTACACTAACGGCAGGGGCATATGTGTATCCAAAGTATGACGAAGGATATATACGTACCATTTATCATAGTTCGGGGGTATATTTATTCCTTTTTCATTTTAATTTTTTTATTCTAAATAATTAACCCAAATCCACTACCTGACCTTACGGTCTCAATTAAAACCCAAGAGACTCCTATCTAACAGACACGTTTTTCCCACCCCTGTAACGATATACACACATAATACAGTAACACCCACTACTATCAATTTAAAAAAAAAATCATTAACCCATAACACCCAAAAACAACACCAAATAAACTGAACCCCTCACGTTTCAATTTCAGTGAAATTTCATCGAAAAAACACTACCCATCACTGGTCAACACCACATAGACATCGTATCTATCGAACCAAAAATACCCCACCGGCGAACCATCGCAGCACTCCTAGCTCTGGCCACCTCTGGCCTAATCTCCACTCCCTTCAATCAGTAACACCAACTAGCAGCAGCGACCAATCACTGCAATTCGATTGAGATTCATGTTTAAGAGAAAAACAGAGGGAGTATCGGGTTTGAAATAAAAATAGAGGTCGAGTCGAGTTGGTTTAAAATCGGATTCGATGGGTTTATTGGGTCGGGTAGTGAGTTTGAGTTAATTATTTAGGATAAAAAAAATTAAAATGAAAAAGGGATAAATATATCCCCGAACTATGATAAATGGTATATGTACACCCTCTGTCATGCTTTGGATACACATATGCCCCTACCATTAGTGTGAGGGGCATATACATATCATTTTATTCACGGTAGGGGCATATATGTACCCAAAGTATGATGGAGGGTATATGTCACGCCCCAAATCCCATTGAGGCGGACTGGCACCCGAAGCTGATATGGCCCGAGAGAACCACTCTTTGCTCATATACATTCGTATGCATATCCTCGCATGAACATTATTATGTCTCATGCAACTAGGCGGAAGTCATGGAAAATATGTTATATATGAACTTGGCCGTTAGGGCCATCAAGTCAAAATGGACATACATCTTTTACATCCATATACCCACATATGTCTACAAAGCCTCTACAGATACATAACTGTAACAAACCTAGAGTCGGGATAATACCCCGCTCTATACTCATGTACAATACCAAACAAATGTGCATAATGACTCGGAAAGCCCCGAAGTAACTGGAGCTCACCAACGATCTGCAAATGATCTGCAACCTACTGTGGAGGTCTACTAGCACCTGTGCCTGTAGCAAGTAAGGTAAGCCCCCCAAGAGGGGTCAGTACGAAGAAAGTACTGAGTATGCAAGGCTATATGAAACTGTGTAATACATAAATACTTCCAAGAAATTAAGCGTAAGAGAATAATCAATATGGATAGACCTCCGTTCGAAATATGTGGAACCATGTTCATTACTTCTATTAGTTTTATTACTTGATCATGCATTTTTATACTAACCTTCATATTTATATATTCATGCAAAGGATACACTCTCTTTTCTTTTACAACTATCTTCATCACTGTTCATCCAACTAGTTAGTGGGATATAATATGATGTCGATCATCACCTTATAGGTGGGTTATAATATAATACCGATCATCACCTTATAGGTGGGTTATAATATAATACCGATCATCACCTTATAGGTGGGCTATAATATAATAACGTAGCATAATATTGAGATTATTCCATCCAAGCTTATGCCCTTTAGATTTGTGATCCATACTCAATGCAACATAAAGTAATCATGTGTGCATTACGTCTTCACATACTTCTTTCCTTTAGATTTGTTATGATAGTGATACATTGGTGATTGAAACATTATTGGGAACACATATATACATTACTTCACTCCTTAGTTTCATGAGATTGATACATATTCACTTATGAGAGATTGATATATTCACTTATGACAGATTGATACATTTGTTTGTGAGGGATTGATATATTAGCTTGCACATTACTTCCTTCATTACTCTTATGAGAGTGGTACAAAGATAATCATAATATTATTGAACTTTGGAACACGACATGATTGGAAATGCTATTCAAGAATAAATAGATTCTCTTTACATCCTTACTCTCTTTGAGATAGTTCTTTTAGAAATTACGACGGTATGACAGCTTTGGAACTTCAGTCAATGAATAAGAGATAAGTGAATCGTAATTCATCTAAGAATAGGACACATGTGAATAACGATATATGTCAACCTGAATTGATACACTCCAAAACCCCTCGGAATGGAATAAGCCCAATGTCAATATAAATAATATGCTGCAGAAGGATACAAAAAGAGTAACCTTACATACATTGTCTTTCCAATATAAATACACAATCCAATAGTGAGTACAACAATTCAGCTCCTTCCTTACGTTTCACTCTACATCACAAGTACATAACAGAACCAACATTAACCACAAGCTACATTCCAAGTGTATAAGACGACCATGAGCTACATGATTGCCCTATTCATGGCATTATCATACCAACAATACCACAATATTTCATACATTGACCAATACATCATAAACCAATAGCTTTTCACACTAAGTTCCTCCTTGACATTTTCTCATCAACACTACATCATAATGAATCCATCAAGTCACCTCAATACACTTCATAACCACATATCGACAATAATCCCACAATTTACACTTATAGCAAAATAATAAGTTAAGGAACATAATCACACCATACATGTTGACATCTCATCCATACCATTCACTTTTATTCAAACCTCAAGTCTCCTTTTAATTTTAAATTCCATAGATGGTACATCTTTTGGCAAAAAGAAAAAGGACACTATTCAACACCTTGTCAACACAACCATCATGATATACATACCATATTAAGCATATAATAAATTAATCCATGAGAGTAGATACTTACCAAGGCTTGCAAAGTGATGATCTTTACCAAAGAGAAAGGGTTGCCTTAGGGTTTGAGTTGAGAGAAATGGGTTTGGAAATACCTCAAAAGGCATGTGGGTTTTAATGAATAAAATCAGCCCTTTGTGTCTTTATATAATTCTCATGGTCATCCGTAGCCACATTTAATCAATAATTGAGGTGTTTTACTTGGTCAAATGGAAGAATGGGTCATTTGACCCATTATGCCATGTCTTTTGGCTTCTTTTTGGGCTTTAAATTGAGCCCAATAACACATGTCATCTTAGCCCACCAAATTCAATGTGTAATCCATCATATATCTCATGTTTAAAGAATTCTATAAGTGTCACGACAACATTCAATTCACGAGACTCATATTCGTGGCCTCAATCTCCCAATAAGAAATTCTAGCCACTTATGGCTTAATTGAACAAAATTTGATAAAATAATTATGACGGCGAATTAACCCCAACTTGGATGCTAAACTCACTCAAGAGTAGCCCTACTACGATGGAGTAATGATTCCATAACCCAAGAGTCCTATTTATAGACTATTGGTCGAAGAAAATTTTTTGCAAAAACCAGCCTGGCGAGCCTCCTTGCTGCCTGGTCCAGAAAAATTCTGGCCAAAAGCGGCCTAGCACTCCCTTGGGCGCACCTGGCCCAAGATTTTTGAAAAAAATTCCGTTTTTCAACTTTTCGTTGCGGATTTGGTTGGATACTTCAAGTTCTAATCTTTAGCTTGCCTCTTGTCTTTAAGAACCTTTGTTTAGGAGTCATTCAAGCTTCGTTTTTGTTTTTTTTTTTCATTTTTTTTTCGACTCCAAAGGTCATAAACTTTTCCCACAAGGGTTTCATCACACTTACTAGCACAATATCAAATGTTCCATCAATAACAATACAAAATACGTTCTTATTGCTCTCGAACCTAGAGTAAATATGGTTCAAGGTTGTCAAGTAGGGTCGGAAAGGTACGGGGTGTTACAGTATATACGTAACATTTATCATAGTTCGGGGGTATATTTGTCCCTTTTCCGTATAAACAATAAAGAAAATAGAGAATCATTGTCATTACTAACAATAATTTATCTAGCACTTTAATTTTCAGTAATGTACCATCAAATATCAATGAAGTAATGTATCTTAATGAATTGTGTAAGCAATGTATCGGACACTTTAAAGATTAAAACTCTCATACCAAATAATACATTCATTACATCAAATCTGGTTTAACAAGATTTAATATTGTTCAAAATAAAAAATAACAAGTTCCTCATGAATTTATGATAGTGGAAACATGCTTTGTATCTGCAAATCAAAATGTCACTTTTCCTTTGAAAAGAAATCACAAGTGCGTCTGTTGTGACCTTCACTATCACATCTTCCACAACAGTTTGTGTTTGATGAGAGTGTTTCACTGAATTTCTTGTGCCTCCATTTCTTTGGCCTTCTGTATTTTGGTGGTAAGACCACTTCTTCTTGAATTTCTTGATGCACGAGTCAATCCTTTTTATCGAGCATCACAATCATTGAAACTTTATATGTCTTCACTAATTTTGCAGCCTTACAGTAATCAGAGCAGTACTGACTCATATAATCTATATTTTTGCTTTTCAAAATTGCAATTGCGTGAGGACATGGTATCTCGTCAAGTTGAAACCTTCCACAATTGTATGTTTTACTCTCAAGGTTCCATAATGTACCTTCTACTAGATTTATAAACAGAGTAGATATAGTTTGATGAAGCTTTAACCTGTCCAAATAATCACTAGTCAGTCAGCTGATTCATAATCATAAGTTATGTATCATGCTCAAATCCAAGATATAAGTCCAAAATTTGTTTCTCAGAAAATACAGATAATTTTATCTTATATAAAATAGTCAACATACTCGCAGATACATAAAGAAAAAATAACATATGTAACATACCGTCACGGGAGAAGATTTCACTCCATTAAGAACTAGAATATATTCGAACCCTCTTCCTAATGTAGTCTTTGTATACGATGCTCTTTCTCTGTTTTTGCAATTTCATGATTCAAATAGTATTCGCACTTGTTTCAAAAATTCCAAAATAGGCAATTCACGCGCCTCTACCAAACACTCTTGATACATTCAGCAATATTAGATGTCATCATCCTACCTCTATTTATTGGTGCATAAACTTTTGACCACTTTTCTTAACCGGCATTATAAAGGTACTTCTTTACCCTATGATTCACTTTACCCACCTTGGCCATAAGATAATCAAAATTCTCTTTTCTGTAAGCCTTGACCCTAGAATAGTATAAGTCACTAAGTCTGTTTTTGCTCCTCCGAAAGTTTGTGTAAACATTTCTCCAAAGATGTCAAATGCATGCAAAATGAGCAACATTAGGGTACACAATGCTTACACTTTTCAATATACTTTTGTTGCGATCAGATACATCACACATATTCTCACTCTCTCCAAAAGCACTTTTAAACTATTGAAAAAATCATGTCCGTGAACAATCATTCTCTGTATCTACAACCCCATATGCTATTGGTAATATGAAATCTAAAATCATAAAATATATGATACATTACTGTTTTAGATTATATAATTCAGGTTATGCATATGAACCTTAGACATTACATGCTAATAAAATTTTATTAAATAGAAGTCAAATATGTTCATTTGATACATATCAGATGACATACCTGCACCATCGAGGGTGCTAGCCGAATGGAATGTTCCTTTGTATGCTCTACTCAAATGAGCCCCATCTACCACAACTATTGGTCTACAAAACTCAAACCCTCTCATCAATAGATGTAAAGCTATAAATAGATACATAAATTTATTTTCTGCTGACTTATGCATCCTAATGTGTGAGTTAGGATACACAATGTTTAGCATATGAATGTATCTAGGCATTTGTCTATATCCATCAGCCGGTCCACCCCTTACCATCTCTATTGCACAATTCTTAGCCCGTCATGCTTTCATATAAGTAATATCCACACCATAAGCAGCTTTCACCTTTTCAATTATGTCACCTGAAGTGTGTTTTCTCTTATGATTCACTAACTTTGGGGCTGTAAAGTCACTAGCAAAGGCAACTGTAGCTTGTACTTGGTTTAACACCTTATCACTCAATGGACAGGTATGTACATCTTTGAAATTTCTAACTTTAAAGAGATGAAAATTCTTCAGACAAGATGCCTTCATGATCCAGCTATACTGCTCAGAATAACAATGCAGGACATAATTGTAAAAAAATTATGAAGCAGTGTATCTCAACTCAGGCATGATATGTACCATCATCGTAATAAGGAATGTATCAAAAATATAAAATCACAAATATATATAATATATTTGTAGCTAATGTATCTTGCCAGTATATCTGGGTAATGTATCAGACAATCCAGAAAATGGTTGGAAAAATCTAGTCAAGATACATATATACTAATGTATCTTTATGACCAATGTAATATGTTTTCCATTTAATTATCGAAATTTATTTAACCAGATACTTAAATAAGCATACCACTATTTATCGGATCGCTTTGATTTGAAGTTAAAGTTATGATCTAAGTCATCGTTCGCCAAAAAATACAAGAGTTGCTTTATCCTTGTAAAGACGATTCTCCTTAACTTTTGTATTTTTGCAATCACTGATGAAGTTTTCAATTATAATTTTTGATACATATAATGAGTAATCATTTTTTGACTCAACGACAGTAAGTGCAAGACATTTTTTTCCATACCTCCTATACAAACAATGGCACCAGTATCTGCATCAAACATCAGCTCATCAAAAGATTTATCTGTTGTAGTTATGCACAAAGGATACATTACAAATTTAGGAACACTTTTTTTCAACTCAAAGTAAAGCTTCACTCCATTATCGTTGCAAATCACCATTGGAGCAGAATTACCTTCTACTATGTATTGGATGTTAATATGTTGCCTTGATTCATCAATGTCCAATTCTGCTGCGATTGCCGAAATCAATTCATATACAAAATATTATCTCCAACAACAATTCCCTCATATTTGTATTGTTCATATTCTATTTTCAGTTGCCAAACTCCAAAATGTCTTAACAAAATCGAGATGTTCATTGTGTATCGAGATGAAAGAAATTGAAATTAAAAAATAGAGATGGAACTATTTGGGAGAATTTGATTGAAAGAGCTTAATCTGATAATTGAAATTTGAATTTTTGAAGTTGTTACGCATTTTCAGTGATTCAACAGTCGTCTTAAAATCGTGATCGTGTTAATTTCTCGGCTGTTCACGCAATTTTCGTTATTTTATTCTTTTTTAATTCGTTACTAATGTATTAGTAAGTGATGTATCGCGAGTGTCAATTATGTATCCAGCAGTTGAAAATTTGGGATTTGATGTAATTATGAAAAGAGAGAAATTGGGATTTATGTTGTTTACACGCGAATCAAATAGATGAAAAAAGAATACCACAATGGAAGGGGTCGTGAGCTTTCTTATATAGATCTAGACAATTCTTTCCCTGATTTACATCTAGTTTTGGGGGTTGAATTAGGTCTATTTAACACCATATCTAGCCCCACACCCCACCGTACCCCGATGTGGGGCTGCGTATCACTGTCCAGACCTGGTAGGGAATGAAAGTGTTCAGGTGTGCACACTCTCGAGACCGATAGAATCGATCGCATAGGGGTGATGGAAGATGAATACCACATTAGTGATGGAAGGGTCCTAGAATTTGAGTTGACTTCTTTATATGAACTTGAACGATCCTTCCCTTTGAGTTGACTTTTGGGATTCAATTAAACTCAAGGTTGATTTGACATAAGTCGACAATTACCAAATTGATAAATATGTATCATATTTGATTTAATTTGGTTTTTATAATTGAAAACCCAATTAAATTAATTTAATTTTGATCTTAATCAAAATCCAAACCGAATAGAACCACGAAGGTAATTGATGATTGAGCTTGAGAAGAAAAGAAAAAAGGAAGGCGTGGAGAATGATGAAGCACATAATTATGAGAAGTTAGGAAATGGTAGAATGAGGAGGTTCGTGGCTTCAAACTTGCCAAGGGAACAATATTAGTACTGTAACACCTACACACTTTCACTCATTTTAGTGCTTTTCCATTTCACTTAAGGGTTGTTTGGTATAAGAGATAAGGAATAACTAATCCGGGATTGATTTTAGAATGAGCCTATGTTTGATTTGGATAAAATGAACAGGATAAATCATTCCACTATTTTAAAATTAGTTATCCTAAAATTGTAGTGTTATTTTTATGCACTTTGAGGGTGGGATAACTAATCCCAGAATAATTAATTTCGGGATAACTTATTTCCAACCAAACGACCCCTTAAGGATAAGGGATAACCAAATTTCAAATTAATTTTAAGATAAGCTTTTCTCATATTTGGTTGAGATAAAATTTCGAGATTAGTTATCCTATAATTATAATATTATTTTTATTCGATATTAAGGACAGAATAAATAATTATGGAATAATTAATCCCGTGATAACTTTCGTTTCTAACCAAACTAATTGTTAAGTCTTGTCACTATGCACATTTCGTTTTTCATGCCAAGCCAGTTGGCTCACGCCTCTCGGCTCTGTCACCACTCAGCCACACAAAAACACAACTTTATTTTTCATTTCAATTTATGAATCTTAACTCTTTTATTTAATTTCCACATTTTTTATTTGTACTAATATAAAAAGATAGGGAATCTAAACTGAAATATGAAGAGATAAAAATATGCCCTTCTAAAGTTGACAACCTTTAATATCTCAAATTATTCCTCCATTACTTACTAATACATTATTCCTTCTAACTTGATGTATTAGTTCAAGCTAATTGGTGTTTCTACACTCCTTTAGTCTCACATCTCACATCAAATTTTGTATTTCTAACTTGTCATTCTTTCAGTGAAATTTTATGGACAAATTCATACTAAACTTGGATTAAATCTTATATTCATGATATGTTGACCAACTCAAATTATTGATTAATAAAGTTGAATTGAGTTTTAAGTTAAAATTATAGAACTTAAATGAAGTTCAATTACATTTGGGCCAATCTGTTAAGTTGACAAGACAAGTCCAACTCATGCTCTTCAATCCCAAGGTTCGTTAGGATTACTTGGAGACCAAAATACCCCCAAGCCCTAACTCATGCCTATATAAAGGGGTCTTGACCAAAGAAAGACACAACAAATACATAAACACATAAAGAGAAGCTCTCCTCTTCATTGGTGATCCGCAAGCCTTCCGCATATCAAGAAGTCTTCGTCTCCAAGTGGTGAGCCGCAAGTTTCATACCTCCACTATTGTGAACAAAGCTTAGCTCCACAATTCGTGGTGAAATCCAAACAAATATCAGGTCGATTCAAGAACAAGGCGAAGAACGTGAGGAGAAGAATCAAAGGATTACATCTTTTTATTTAAGATTTTATAAAGATTGTAACCCTGCGCATATTTTGAAATAAAAAAACTCTTGTTTGTCGCTATTTTCCTTGTCTTGATTGTTATTTTTCAGGAAAGAAATTTAAACGCTTACAAATTGGCACGCCCAGTGGGACAATCTTTACCTCGCATCTCTCCTCTTCAAAGTTTAGTATTAATATAGCCGTAATGAATATCAACCCTAAATCCTCTGCTATTGAGGATGTTGACTCCACAAATGGCTTGAAAATTTCCATGGAGATTGTTGGCCAAATTAAGAGTAAAGCAGAAATACTGGGACAAAAGGTGATTCAAATACCATCCCAGTCATCTCATGTTTTTGGCTCATCTTCTCCAAAAGAGGGATTCTCGCTGTATATACTAGAACAAGGGAACAATATTGCTGAGATAGTAGAAAGAACTTTGGCTTGACTATGGCTGTCACAAGAACGTCATCTCCAGTCCACCAATCCCTTAATGTAGAAAGGTGGTGATGTCTTGAGTACTAGATGTGCTCCAATGTTACCTTGTGTCACTTCTCAATCTAAGTTCTATCTAACTGATGATCCGTATTATTCTTCATCCTCTACGATGGTAGTGCAAGCAATGGTGACTGAAGTTTCCACCATAGAAGTACAACTTGAAAATCTGATAAAAGCAGTTGAAGACCCAAAATCTTCCCTTCATCTCTTCTCTCACAAATCAGATCTGCAAATGTGGAGCCACAAAATTACAAAGATGGAAGAATACTTCTATACTCATATTTGAGTTTCATCAAGTCTACACTCCGACAAGCCTTGAAGTAAGGGGTATTTGTAGACATCATAATTTTGTATGAATCTACAAGATGAATCCAATTTCTGTCAGAGTTGTTGGAGACTACTTCACCCTAAACCTAGCTTGGAGGCTACTCAACTTTAAACCCTAAATCACGTCTATTTAAAGGGTATCATATTTCCTTACTGAGGCATCTGGAATATCTCATAAACTCATGAATATTCAAAAAGAGATCAAAACCCTCTCTTCTTGATAATCAAATACTTCAAGAATATCCACACAATCTAAATCCTCCTTTCATGGAGATCTTCCTGTGTTTGAGAATTACGCTACTAACAGATCTCAAATTAAAGAGAAGAGGAATCAAGGGAGGAACAAAATTGTACCTACATATCTATCAATAAAATATTATTGTTTCTTCAGATTTTATTTGTGGTTGTTTATTTTTCATGAATTAAAATTTGTTACAAACAAATTAGCACTCACAGTGGGATCAAATCTACCCTTTATCTCTTCTCTCACAAATCAGATCTGCAAATCTGAAGCCAAAAAATTACAAGGATGGAAGAGTACTTCAAGACTCGTCTTTGAGTTTCATGAAGTCTACAGCCCGACAAGCCTTGAAGTAGGGGGCATTTGTGGATATCGAAATTTTGTATGATTTTACAAAACGAATCCAATTTCTGTTAGGGTTCTTGGAGGCTACTCTACCCTAAACCCTAGCTTGGAGGCTACTCTATCTTAAACCCTCAATCATGCCTATTTAAAGGGTACCATATTCCTTTGAAGAGGCATCTCAAAAATTCCACAAAATTATGGAATATCATAAAGAGATCAACACTCTCTCTTCTTGATAATCAAACACATCAAGAAGATCTACAAAACCCTTCTTTCATGAAGATTAAATCCAAGTCTTTCTACATTCGAGAAATACACTACTATCGGCCCTCGAATTATGGAAGAAGATCAAATCCAAACATTTCTACATTTGAGAAATACGCTACTAACGACACTCAAATTACAGAGAAAATCAAGAGAGAAGAATCAAGGAAACAAATAGAATTGTACCCGCATATTGTTTATCAATAAAAATTCTTGTTTCTTCAATTTTCATTTGTGGTTGATTTATTTTACATGAATTTAAATTTATTACAAACAAATTGGCACGCCCAGTGGGATTGATGGCGTAGGAGCATCCATATGACGAGCAACTTTTTTTGTAAAAACTAGACTTGGTAACCTACAAATATCCAAAAAAACAAAGGCAAACTCCTTTTTGATTAACCAGAATTGATTTTTGAACTCGACCATAAATCTGACCTATTTCTGACAGATTTGCGCAGTTCCACCAAAACCTCCTCGTCTTGACGTAGGAGCATCCAAATAATGAGTGACTTAATTCTATGGAAACCAGACTTCGAGGGCTACAACATATATAAAAATCTAGGCATAAATCCATTTGAATTGACATGAATTGATTTCTGAAGTCGACTATAAAATCTTGTAAGCCTTGATTTTGGACAACATTCATGTGCGCACTTCTCCTTTTTATTTCTTCCCTTTTTTGTAGGTCTTCCAAAGGATCAGACCGAGAAGCTACAAGGAATATCCATATAGTTTACGAGGTACCAACTGATGTGTTACCTCTTGTAACTTGGAAAGAGAGAGGCTTGGAAGAACTGCATTCTGTCTTTGACGAGCAAATATGTTTTGTACCTCATTCTTCTGCAAGTTTTTATTTTACGGAACTGCATTTCATCTATGGTGCTCAAGCATCTGCCCATCTCAACCTTGCGGCTTGTTGAGAAGGAATCTTGGAGTAGTCCTTCCAAACTTTACCGGTGCAACATCCTTATCTTTGACTTGACGGATAGCACACTCCAAAATTCCATTTTTGACGAGCAAAGCACATGAAATGTACTTTTTTTTTAGTTCACCCAAGACGTAGATGGTGAATTCTTGGTCCAAGATTTGATAAAAAAAAGTAGACAAAACACTTTCTCCTTGCAACTTTTAATTTCATAGATGAGGCATCATCTTTCTATCGCTCGGTGTAGGAGAATTAGAAGCAAACCAAAGGCCGCATATTGATTTTCACATTGCTGGAGATTTTTCTTCAACAACCAAATTAGAGAGGCTCTAAACTTTAAACCATTAGAATCGTATTCGTCGTGATGAGGTGAAGCATATATATGGTAAAACTCTCATCATACCGACTTGATGAATTACACCATTGGCAGCGAAGAATACATCACCCCCCTTTTTGTTGCAAGTTTACAAGGGATAATCACATGCCTGGTGAGGAACCACTTGGTGTATTTCCTTTCAACTCCGACAAGCAAGTTCTTGGTGCATCTTGAAAAAAAGTATATATTTTGATGTAGGAATGACAAAATTTAGATCCTCTTGAATTTGAGGAAATTATACTCCAAAAGATGCAACATCTCATATATTAGACCGAAATATTATTAAGATCAGCTTGAAATAAATTCTTAGTTGATCAAAAGATCTGCCGCAATGAATTTTTAGCTTTGGGTGCTCCAGCCGCAACATCTTTATCCAGAGCTTTGAAATTTGAAGACTTCGCTTGAATTTGAGGAGCTTTGTAACTTGAAGTTAGCTCAAATTTGACAAACCTCATGATATGCATTTTAGGTTCTTTAGTCAAGGAGCATTTCAACTTGCAGTTTAGTATCATGCATCGAGGAGCATTTCAGCATGGAGATATAGCTCAAATTTGATGAGCTTTATGACATATAGTTTAGGCTCGTGTTTCTAGGAGCATTTCAACTTGTAGTTTAGGCTCATGCGTCGAGGAGCATTTCAACTTACATAGACTATTCCGTATTAGTTTTGGATGAAAGTTTGCCCACATCCTCTATATCATGTACTTTTTGTTCATGAGGCTCAAAGTCGGGCAGCCCATGGTCTCCACTTATGGCCATACTCAGTTTTATATCATGAGCATGAGTTGCTAGTTCTTCAAATGTTTTAGGTTTTGTGCCTTGAAATATGTAATGAAGATCCCATTATATACCTTGGATACATATTTCAATCCCAGAAGTTTCACTAAGGCGGTCTTTGCAGTTAAGACTGAAGCTCCTCCATCGATCAATGAAGTCAATAGCTCGCTCATCAATTCTTTGATGGGTGTTAGTAATCTCTATCATGCTCACAACACACCTCGTGTTATAAAAACGATTAAGGAATTCTTCCTCCAACTGCTCCCAGCTATCGATGGAATCAGGTTCTAGATTTGTGTAACAATAGAAAACATTTTCTTTGAGTGATCGAATAAATTATTTAACAAGATGATCACCGTATGTTCCAGCATTATTGTAAGTTTCAACAAAGTGTTCTACATGTTGTTTCATATTTTTCTTTTCGTCAAATTACTACAACTTAGGAGGTTCATAGCCAACATGCATCCTTAAGTTATCAATCCTTTGCATATAAGGCTTTATATATATGAGAGATGATTTGGATGTGGACTCATATTTATCTTTGATCACCTCCATGATGATGTTCTTCAACTGATCAACGGGAATCATACCTTCTACGGATACTTGAAACTCCTTGATCATTGTTTCTTGTTTTGTCAAGGACTCTCTTTTGTCTTATGTCTCATAAAGTTTCACATGTGGTTGAGTGGATTCTCCTTTCTTCATGCTCTCCATCATACTCATCAACTTGGTAATTTGGACATCTTGACCTTCAACACACATCGATAGGCCTTCAGCTGCTTTTATCAAAATTTTAAGTTGTTCTTCTATGGTAGAAACTTTAGTCACCATTGCTTGCACTACCACCATAGAGGATGAAGAATAGTACGGATCATCAGTTGGATAGAACTTGGATTGAGAAGTGACATAAGGTAACATTGAAGCAGATCTAGTGCTCAAGACATCACCACCTTTCTGCATTAAGGGATTGGTGGACTGGAGATGGAGTTCTTGTGACAGCCTTAGTCGAGCCAAACTTCTTTCTACCATCTCAGTAATATTGTTCCCTTGTTCTAGTATATACGGTGAGGATCCCTCTTTTGGATAAGATGAGCCAAAAATATGAGATGACTGGGATGGTATTTGAATCACCTTTTGTCCCAGTATTTCGTCTTTACTCTTTATTTGGCCAACAATCTCCATGGCAATTTTCAAGCCATTTATGGAGTCAACATCCTCAATAGCATCAAATTTAGGGTTGATATTCATTGAGGTCATATTGATATTCTAAACTTTGAAGAGAGAAGATGAGAGGTAAAGATTATCCCACTGGGCATGCCAATTTATAAGAGACTATGTTTATTTCCTAAAAAATAGCAATCAAGAAAAGAAAAATAGCGACAAACAAGAGTATTTTATTTCAAAATATGCGCGGGGTTACAATCTTTATAAAATCTTAAATAAAAAGATGTAATCCTCTGATTCTTCTCCTCACATTCTTCAACTTGTTCTTGAATCGATGGGATATTATTGGATTTCACCACGAATTGCGGAACTTAGCTTTGTTCACAATTGTGGAGGTATGGAAACTTACGGCTCACCACTTGGAGACAAAAACTTCTTGATATGCGGAAGACTTATAGATCACCAATGAAGAGGAGAAACTCTCTTTATGTGTTTATGTATTTTTGTGTCCCCCTTTTTTCTTTGGTCAAGACCCCTTTATATAAGTGTGAGCTAGGGGTTGGCGGTATGTTGGTCTTCAAGTAACCCTAACTAACTTTGGTCTTGAAGAGCATGAGTGGGGCACGTCTTATCAACTTAACAGACTGGCCCAAATATAATTGGACTTCATATAAGTTATATAAATTTAACTTAAAACTCAATCCAATTTTATTAACTAATAATTTTACTTGGTTAACATATCATGAATATAAGATTTAATCCAAATTTAATATGAATTTGTCCATAAAATTTCACTGTCTACAAAAATTTATTTTCAACAAATTTTAATTCATGGAAAATAAATCAACCACAAATGAAAATTGAAGAAACAAGAACTTTTATTGATAAACAATATGCGGGTACAATTCTGTTTGTTCTCTTGATTCTTCTCTCTTAATTTTATCCATAATTCGAGGCCCGTTAGTAGCGTATTTTTCGAACGTAGGGACGTTTGGATTTGATCTCCTTCCATAATTCGAGGGTCTTGTATTTCTCGAACATAGGAAAATTTGGATTTGATCTCCATGAAAGGAGGGTTTTGTAGATCTTCTTGATATCAAAGAAGAGATAACGTTGATCTCTTCGTGATATTCCATGATTTTGTGGAATTTTTGAGATGCCTCTTCAAAGGAATATGGTACCCTTTAAATAGGCATGATTTAGGGTTTAAGATAAAGTGGCCTCTCACATATATAGAGCTGTATACGTAAAGGATTGATAACTTAAGGATGCATGTTGGCTATCAACCTCCTAAGTTGCAGTAATTTGATGGCAAGGAAAATCCAAAACAACATGTAGCACACTTTGTTGAAACTTACAATAATGTTGGAACATACGGTGATCATCATGTCAAACAATTTGTTTGATCCCTCAAATAAAATGCTTTCGATTGTTACACAGATCTCGAACCTGATTCCATTGATAGCTAGAAGAAGTTGGAGCAAGAATTCCTTAATCATTTTTATAGCACGAGGTGTGTTGTGAGCATGATAGAGCTTACTAATTCCCACCAAAGGAATGATGAGCAAGACATTGACTTCATCGATCGCTGGAGAAACTTGAGCCTTAACTGCAAAGATCGCCTTAGTAAAACTTCTGGGATTGAAATATGCATTCAAGGTATGCATTGGGATCTTCATTACATATTGCAAGGCATAAAACCTAAGACATTTAATGAACTAGCAACTCGTGCTCATGATATGGAACTGAGTGTGGCTACAAGTGGAGAACATGGGTTGTCCGACTTCGAGCCTTATGAACAAAAAGGACATGATATCGAGGATAGGGGCAAGCTTTCATCCGAAACTAATACCACCTCGACACATGAGCCTAAACTGCAAGTTGAAATTTCCCTAGAAATGGGCCTAAATTGTATGTCATAAAGCTCATCAAATTCGAGCTACATCTGCATGCCAAAATGCTCCTCGATGCATGTACCTGCACTGCAAGTTGAAATGCTTTTATAAACATGATCCTAAACTGTATGTCATAAAGCTCATCAAATTAGAGCTACATCTACATGCCGAAATGCTCCTGGTCGCACGGGTCTAAACTGCAAGTTATAATGTTCCTTGACAAAAGAACCGAAAACACATGTCATGAAGTTCGTCAAATTTGAGCTAAAAACTTCAAGTCACAAAGCTCCTAAAATTTGAGCGAAGTCTCCAAATTTTAAAGCTCTTCAAATTCAAGCTAACTTGAAGCCACAAAATCTCTATTAAAATAAGTTAAATCTTCAAGTGCCCAAGCTCTTCAATTTGAGCCAAATCGTCAAGTTACAAAGTTTTTCAAGTTCGAGCCAAATTCTTGAAGTCATAAAGATCCTAGAATTTGAGCTAAATTTTCTATTTAAAAAAAAAAAAGGCTCTTCAAATTCTACCTAAGTTTTCAAGTAACAAAAGATCCTCAAAATAAAGCGGTATTCAAGTTGCAAAATCTCCATGAAATGAGATAAATCCTCAAGTTGAATCCTCCTAGCTTGGGATAAGAATGTTGCGCCTGGAGCATCCAAAGCTATAAAGTCATTGCGGCAGATCTTTTGATCAACTTAAAATTTAATTCAAGCTAATCTTAATAATATTTCGGTCTAATATTTGAGATGTTGCATCTTTTGGAGTCTAATTTCCTCAAAATCAAGAGGATCTAAATTCCATCATTCCTACATCAAAATAAATACTTTTTGTGGAGATGCACCAAGGACTTGCTTGCCGAAGTTAAACGAAAATACACCAAGTGGTTCCTCTCCAAGCATGCGGTTATTCCTTGTAAACTTGCAACAAAAAGGGAGGTGATGTATTCTTCGCTGCCAATGGCATAGTTCATCAAATCGGCATGATGAGAGTTTTACCATATAGATGCTTCACCTCATCATGACGAGTACAGTTCTAATGGTTTAAAGTTTAGAGCCTCTCTCATTTGGTTGTTGAAGATAAATCTCCAGCAATGCGGAAATCAGTATGTGGCCTTTGGTTTGCTTCTAATTCTCCTTCGCCGAGCGACATAAAGATGATGCCTCATCTATGAAATTAAAAGCTGCAAGGAGAAAGTGCTTTATCTACTTTTTTGCCAAATCTTGGACCAAGAATTCACCATATACATATTAGGTGAAATAAAAGAAAAGGACACTTCATGCGCTTCGCTCGTCAAGAATGGAATTTTGGAGTGTGCTATCCATCAAGTCAAAGATAAGGATGTTGCACCGCCAAAGTTGGGAAGGACTACTCCAAGAATATTTATCACCAAGCCACAAGGTTGAGGTGGACACATGATTGAGCACCATGGATAAAATATGGTTCCTTAAAATAAAATCTTGCGGAAGAATGAGGTGCATAGCATGTTTGCTCGCCAAAGACGTAATGTGGTTGCTCCAAGCCTCTCTCTTACCAAGCTACAAGAGGTAACACATCAGTTGGTACCTCATAAACTATATGGATATTCCTTTCACCTTATCGATCTAAAATAGAGACCATTTACATCCTTGGGGATACCTACAAAAAGGGAAGAAACAAAAAGGAGAAGTGCGCTCATGAATGTTGTCCAAAGTCAAGGCTTGAAAGATTTTATAATTGACTTTAGAAATCAAATTCTATCAATACGGATGGATTTACACATTGATTTTTATATATGTTGTAGCCCTCTAAGTCTGGTTTCCAGAGAATTAAGTCGCTCATCATTTGGATGCTCCTACGTCAAGACGAGGAGGTTTTGGTGCAACTATGCAAATCTGTCAAAAATAGGTCAGATTTATAGCCGAGTTCAAAAATCAATTTCGGTTAATAAAAAAGGAGTTTGACTTTGATTTTTGAATATGTTGTAGGTTACCAAGTTTAGTTTTTACATAAAAAGTCTCTCTTCATGTGGACGCTCCTGTGCCAAGATACGGACGTTTTGATGAAACTACACAAATCTGTCAAACAAGCTGGTCAGATTTATAACCAACTTCAAAAATTGATTGCGGCTCTTACGGAAGGAGTTTTACCTTAATTTTTGGATATGTTGTAGCCTTTCAAGTCTAGTTTTTATAAATCAAGCATCTCATCATTTGGACACTCCTACACCAAGATGGGGATGTTTTGGTGAGACGGTACAAATCTATAAAAAAAAAAAAAGCCAGATTTATCACCAACTTCAAAAAATTAATTGTCGTTACCGAGAAGGAGTTTGGATTTGGTTTTTGGATATCTTATATATATATAAAAGTGTAGTTTTTGTAACATTAAACGGATCTTGATTTCTCCATTTCTACTGTAAGATATGAATTTTCAACCATAAGTGTGCTGAGCTGAGGAGAAAGTCATGAAAATAAAGTTTTAAAAATTACCTGATAGAAATGGAGAACGAGCTTGACGATGCCGCAAATTGACGATCAACCACCGTAGAAACATGAGAATTTATAGATGTAAAAAGATATTGACATAAGTTTGGTCCCTACATATTATGAAAAATTATAGTTATGTAAAGTTTCCATTGGAACCAAATTATGAAAAAGTTCTCTTGAAATCAAATTATGGAGCGTTTCCATTGGAATCAAATTATGGAAAAGTTCACTTGAAATCAAATTATGAAAAAATTTCATTGAAACCAAATTATGGAAAGTTTTCATTAGAATCTAGTTATGGAAAGTTTCCATTAAATTATGGAAACTATGGAAAATTTCCATTGGAATCAAATTATTGAAAATATTCGTTAGTATTTGTTCTAATTCCACTTCATCCAAGTCACCGTTAGCATGAATGAAAGCATAATTCCTTACATGTTGCTACAAATTATCATGACTTAAAGAAAGTCAAGTGTCTATCGTCATTGTGGTTGATTATTAGCTACCCGCATCATCAGGACAAGATCGTTGATGCAATTCTTGCTCTTAAGATGTCGTGTCTGTATAGTTGGTAGTAAAAGAAAATTGATACTTTTAGGGTCTTGATAACATTTTTTGATACAACAAGACTTCGTGTTTTCCAACCGTCAAATGACAAAGAAATATTATGCAATAATCCTCCACAAGATAGGAACACTTCAAACAAAAATGAGCCGGCAAATGATCGGAAGTCAAGCTTATCTCTTGCAAATTAGAGAATACTACCAAAAACACTCTGATATGTATGAACTTGGATAGCTTCAACACGTCTGCATAGTCATTTCTTGTGAAGTTTCAAATATTTTGCAAGAAGTCAACCACGTGAAAAAAAATTATTTCACCCATACTTCAAGTCTTGTCTTTAAAGGTTCGACAAGTCATACACCTCAATAAGCCTTGAAGCAGGGGGCATTTGTAGACAGTGAAATTTTATGGACAAATTCATATTAAATTTGGATTAAATCTTATATTCATGACATATTGACCAGGTCAAATTATTGGTTAATAAAGTTGAATTGAGTTTTAAGTTAAAATTATATAACTTAAATGAAATCCAATTACATTTGGGTCAGTCTATTAAGTTGACAAGACGAGTCCAAATCATGCTCTTCAAGTCCAAGGTTCGTTAGGATTACTTGGAGACCAAAATACCCCCAAGTCCTAACGCTTGCCTATATCAAGGGGTCTTGGCCAAAGAAAGACACAACAAATACATAAACACATAAAGAGAGGCTCTCCCCTTCATTGGTGATCCGTAAGTCCAGGGCCGGCCCTATGGTAAAGCTCCTGAAGCATGGGCTTTAGGCCTCCAATTTTTGAGGGCCCATTTTACATCACAATATTTAATATTTTTTATAATTAAAAAAACAAAAAAAAAGAGGTATAACTATTTTTGTTCATCGAAAAGGATAAAAGGCTCTAAATTTTTGATTTAATTGGCCTTGAAAGAAGCAGTAGAGGGCCCATTTGTACCAAATAGTAGTATAGTACTTAATACGTTTTAAAAAAAAAACGCACAACTCTTATTCATTGAAAAGGAAAAAATACTTTAAAGAATTTGATTTGACTAAGCCTTAGAAAAGGCAAACTAAACGTTTACAAATAAAAATATATGGAAGGAAGAACAAAAATAATTACTACCTTCTTTGTTTTTATCTTTTCAATTAAAATGTTACTTTTCATTTCCTTTCTTGAATTATGAAATCAATGTACATTTTCATTCATCTCTATTTATTTACCTTCAATTCTTATTTTCTTTCAATTATTATACCATTAAAGCTTCTATTGTTCAAGAGATTTTTTTTTTACAATTTACTATTGATCTGGATTTTCTTGCATCTCAAGATTGCACATAGTTTATGAAGATTGAAGTTATTATTTTCAGATCAAGTTATTAAACCAGGTTCTAGTATTTTAATTTTTAAAATTATTTTTCTGTTAAATAATTGTGTAGGTATATATTGGTAGACATATTTTGTTATTTCTTAGATATTTTATTATTAGTTTTTTTAAGTTTTTGATTGCGTAGGTATAAATTACACTTTTACTATGCATTGAAATTTAAATATGTCAACTAGAAAATATGAATCCGGTGCTTCAAAACATTTTTTTAAAAAAAAGAATTGAAACTTTGATATAATCTCAAAAGGAGCTCTAGTTAAGTTTTTAATAAATAATAAAAAATCAAGATTAGAAAATGTATGAGAATGTTATCGAGATTAGCAAGTTACTTAGTTGAATTAGATGATAATTAGTGAGAAATATAATATAGATCCTCAAGACAATCAAGAACTTAATCTTGAAAAAAAATATCAAGGCCTCTAATCGAAGTTTGGCTTTAGGCCTCCAATAGTGTTGAGCCGCCCCTGCGTAAGTCTTCCGCATATCAAGAAGTCTTCGTCTCCATGTGGTGAGCCGCAAGTTTCCATATCTCCACGATTGTGAACAAAGCTTAGATCTGCAATTCGTGGTGAAATCCAAACAAATATCGTGTCGATTCAAGAACAAGGTGAAGAACGTGAGGAGAAAAATCAGAGAATTACATCTTTTTATTTAAGATTTTATAAAGATTGTAACCCCGCCTATATTTTGAAATAAAATACTCTTGTTTGTCGCTATTTTCCTTGTCTTGATTGCTATTTTTCAAAAAAGAAATTTAGACGCTTACACTTTCCTTAAACAAAATATAACTAAATTAATACTTTCAATTAGAAAATACGTAATACTTTTAATGGAATTGAAGCTTTTCTACCATGCTATAATTAATACAAAACAAATTTGTAATTGATAACTAGCACCATAATAGAGTTTATTGCATTATAATTTGAACATCAATGAGAAACTTTAAGCTACTGCGTAACGATAGAAATATGTCTTGTGGTTCTTGTTTTATCAAATTGTATTAAACATATCTCTAAAATTGCTTTACCTTTAATTAATTTTCTTATATTCACAACAAAATCACTTTGATATTGATACAAATCTAATCAAGTTTGTGATGCACACTAATTATATAGGGGCTGCGTTAATCAAAGGAAACAACGGCCACGAGAAGTCAAATATCTTTGTTGATACTGCTTCTAATAAAAGTTCAAAGTAAAAGACTACTTATATTAAAAATATTCAATTGTTGATACATGATACAGTAGACAATGTCTTGATTTTGGAGAACAATGAGATGGATTATACATGCACATAAACTATATATATGTTGTAAGCAGTAACTAGTGTTAAGAAAAAAAGACATGTTTCTATATTTAATAACACAATTTTAATTGCAACATTCTTGTTAATCTATATCTATATCTATATCTATAATCTATCTATAATCTATACTACATTAAAAGTGTGAAGGTTCTTATAAATGTTGTTTAAACTTTTAGCCCTTTATTAAAAGACTCTATAATAGACAAAATTGTCTTTTTACTTATTTCCTCAGATTATTATACCATTATATTTATAATATATTTAAAATTAGGAATCCTAAAATATATGGTAAGAGAAAAATATATTTTAAAAATTAAGGAATCCAAAAATATATCGTAAAAGGTATTAGGAGAATTAATAATTAAGGAGTCCTAAAATATTGATAAGAAGAAAATATATTTTAAACAAAGATGCAAAATAAAATTACGTTAGGAAATAATAACATTAATTAATAATTGGGTCTCCTTTTTCCCTTTTCATCTCAAACCAATTTTGATAATAAGAAATCTTAAACCTAAGTAACATAATTGTCAATTTTTTTGTGTTTACTTCGTATGCTACCCATTTTTGGTTAAATAAATTCAAATTTAAAGTAATATTAAAAAGGACTTGGTCCTTTAAAAAAAAAAAATCAAAAGTCAATTATTGAAAAGTGTTACTATAATTTTGTATATATAACAATTTCGTACACTAATTTGTTTCATAGATGTGTTAGGATTGACCCTAATATTTTAATTATATTTGGCTTTTACCTTTGAAGGGAGGGAAGAGAGTTTACATAATTGATTTTTACTTTTCAGAAAAAGAATTTTTTTTTTCCATATTTAGGTAATTCTTTTTTGGAGAAATTTTTTTTGGATTTCTATGAATTGAGTATCATCTTTTAGGAGAAATTATTCTCCCAATCATACCTTTTTTTTTTTATGTAAGTCATATGTAGATCAATTGACCAAACCAATTTAATATATTTCTATATAACATATACGTAATTGTTTGTTCTCTACATTATTTTAATTTATTTTTTTTATTTTGATATTCAATTGCTTACTTTTCTTTCTTAGTTTTCAGTGGAGATGATTTTTTTGGTTAAACATTATATACAATACGATTATTGAAGAATGATACTTTATTTTGATGAATATTTGTTTTATGTTTTTGTGATATAATGATATTTAAATTTAACTCACACCTATTTTTACATCTTCTCTTCTTATTTTCAGAACTAGAATGAGATGAAGATTTTCGTCCACAAGATTATCGATTTCAAATGAGGCAGGCTCTTTCTTATTAAGGAGGACCAATTAATACAAGGTTTGTTATTTTCCCTTTTTTTTTTACTATAAAATTGTAAAACTTCAAAAATTTGAGTTAGACTTGAATTGTTTAATTTTGTAATTCTCTAATTATATATATTAGACATTCTACGTAAAGTATATCAGTTATCTCTATAGACGTATAATTATAATATATATTATCTTACACATTTTGATTTCTAATTGCTTCTCTTCTCGTGTTTGGGGTGTCGTTCTATAGCCTTGGTAGTTTTTCTTAATTAGTTTAAAGTTGTTTTTAATGCTTTTATATGATTTTTCATGAATATATTAATTTTCTTTTAAAGTGTTTTTCGTATTTACTAAGAACTTCAATTTGCTTATTAATCAAAGCATATTTTCTCTTATAATCTCGAAGTGATTTTATAAAATTAAACTCATTGAACGAAGTACACGAACGGGGCGCGTACCCTAAGACTAGTATATTAAAAGTGTGAAGACACTTAGAAAAGTGATTAGAACTTTTTGTCCTTCATTAAAAGATTCTCTTTTAGACAATATCATCTTTTCATCTTTATCTTCTAATAATTATATCATTATAAATAGGTTATTTGAGGTAGAAGTCTCCTAAAACTAATTGGATTCGAAGACAACTTGCTGGCAATGGTACTAGAAGATTTCCATGTTTGCTGGAGAAAGTAGGAAACTTTTTTGTGGTTGCTTCGGTTAATTTTTCTTTCCTTCTTTATTTAGGTTTAAATTGCTTAACTTTTTAATTCTTTTAGGTTAATATAATTTATTTTATTTTTTCTTAAAAATAAGGATACTAATTAACTTGATCCTGACGTGCATTAGTAGGAAAAAAATTACTTAAATTTAGATTTTTTAAATTTAGCATATATAGGTTCACACTAGACAAAATAATAATTTAATTATTTTCATAATTTTTGAAAATAGTCCTTCAATTACATATATGGAAAGAATGTGATAAATAAAGGTTTTTAAACCATAGAAAATTAAGGAATACTAAAATATATGGTAAGAGGAAAATATATAGTAAGAGGTGTATGAAAAATTAAGGACTCCTAAAATATATGAAAAAATCCTAATAGAATAAATATATGTGCTTGTGAAGAGAAGCACTCCAACGTCCCTCAACCTTCATACCCGTTTGTGAGCGCTGGGATTGTATAGCGTGTGTTCTATAAAAATTTTGGTACGTGACTGGCCTATTTATGTTTATTGGTATGTTTGTTTGTTAGGCTATGTATGTATGTTTCAATGATGCCTTGCTTATTTATGTTTTGCTATAGTGTTTGTATACGGCTAGCTTAATGAGTTAATTTCAGTTTGATTCAATCTTATTTAAATTCTTATAAAGATCTTTATGTTTGGAGCAGTCCAATGTTATTAAGCAATATTCGTTTACCCCTCTTATTTTGCATTTATATCCTTCTAGCTTAATGAGTTAATTTCCCAAATATCTATTAAGTTGAGTGACTTTTTGAGATAAAAAATATTAGATACATAGCCCTCCTATAGATTAAAATCCAATATCAAAATACATGGAGGAGGGTCACATGATGTCTAACCTACCTCCAGGGGCGGCTCAATACTATTGGAGGCCTAAAGCCAAACTTCGGTTAGAGGCCTTGATATTTTTTTTCAAGATTAAGTTCTTGATTGTCTTGAGGATCTATATTATATTTCTCACTAATTATCATCTAATTCAACTAAGTAACTTGCTAATCTCGATAACATTCTCATATATTTTCTAATCTTGATTTTTTATTATTTATTAAAAACTTAACTAGAGCTCCTTTTGAGATTATATCAAAGTTTCAATTCTTTTTTTTAAAAAAATGTTTTGAAGCACCGGATTCATATTTTCTAGTTGACATATTTAAATTTCAATGCATAGTAAAAGTGTAATTTATACCTACGCAATCAAAAACTTAAAAAAACTAATAATAAAATATCTAAGAAATAACAAAATATGTCTACCAATATATGCCTACACAATTATTTAACAGAAAAATAATTTTAAAAATTAAAATACTAGAACCTGGTTTAATAACTTGATCTGAAAATAATAACTTCAATCTTCATAAACTATGTGCAATCTTGAGATGCAAGAAAATCCAGATCAATAGTAAATTGTAAAAAAAAAATCTCTTGAACAATAGAAGCTTTAATGGTATAATAATTGAAAGAAAATAAGAATTGAAGGTAAATAAATAGAGATGAATGAAAATGTACATTGATTTCATAATTCAAGAAAGGAAATGAAAAGTAACATTTTAATTGAAAAGATAAAAACAAAGAAGGTAGTAATTATTTTTGTTCTTCCTTCCATATATTTTTATTTGTAAACGTTTAGTTTGCCTTTTCTAAGGCTTAGTCAAATCAAATTCTTTAAAGTATTTTTTCCTTTTCAATGAATAAGAGTTGTGCCTTTTTTTTTTTAAACGTATTAAGTACTATACTACTATTTGGTACAAATGGGCCCTCTACTGCTTCTTTCAAGGCCAATTAAATCAAAAATTTAGAGTCTTTTATCCTTTTCGATGAACAAAAATAGTTATACCTCTTTTTTTTTGTTTTTTTAATTATAAAAAATATTAAATATTGTGATGTAAAATGGGCCCTCAAAAATTGGAGGCCTAAAGCCCATGCTTCAGGAGCTTTACCATAGGGCCGGCCCTGCCTACCTCCTCATAACCTGGTATTACTCTTTCCTTACCCAAAGAAATTGTCGAGGTTTATTACCTAACAAGAATCTGCAAAAGTATAAAATATTATCCCAAGCAAGCTAACATAGAATTTGAATTTGTTAATCTTGAAGCTGGAAACATCTAAGCTGCAATGCTCCATACACAATAGCAATTATTTTCATTGTTTTAATTTGTTGTTGTCTATAATTTCATGAATATTAATAATGAGATTTTGGTTCTCCTATTTATTTTGTCTTTTATGAATTTTGCAGCCATGTATTCAAACTAATCTGGGATAAACCAATATTAAAATTTTTAACCAATTAATGATCTTCAATATTGATAACGAATAATCGAATTATAAAAAGAATTTAATTCAATTTCTCTGAATTTTTCATATAGATAAAATTATTTTCAAGTTAACAAAAGCATATCTTAAGGTGCATAAATTTATTTTTATGAAAAGAAAATGATTAAAGAAATTATAAATTTTAAAGTTTTATATTTAATAATATAGTGCACATAATAATTTGTTTTTTTATATGGTCTTATTATTAATTAACGCGATACACACGTGCAAAACACGTACACCTTGACTAGTATCCTTATAAAATCAGATAATATGTTTAGAACCATAAGAATTAATAGGGTATTTTTGATATGCTATTACATTCATTTTTTTAATATTTTAAACTTTATATACTAATTAAACTCAGATACATAAAAATGTAAATGTGTATATACTTTTAACAATATAAAATTGTGTTGACCATATCAATATATTCTTAAATTACTCTCTCCGTCTTAATTTATATGACACAGTTGAAATTTTGAGAGGTAACCCTAGTTTTTCTTCTGATCGAAATTTATTTATATGTCTTTTAATTATCTTAAGTTGTTAATTATTATGATTTATAATACTTTTACACAATTTTTGAATATATAAATTTTATTTCAACAAACTTAAAATTTATGTAACCAAATTCACAACTAAAATTTTAAAATTTAAATCTCAAAATTCTAATTATACCATATAAATTAAAATAGAGAAAATAATATATTCTTTTGCTCATACCAAAGCCAAAAAGACACATGGGTTTGTGTACTTTGCCATATTGCCTATCTGCCCATATGTATCGCCGCTGATGTAATGGCAGTCAACTATACAAGATATTTTGAAAAATCTACAAAGAGGAAACATACTTTTTTTAAGAAAAAAATAGAAAAAAAAAAAGAGATACTTTTCCTCATACCAAATAATTAAAAAAAAAAAGATAATTATTTCCTTTTTAATAAAATACGAATTAACAACCCTTTTGTATTTCTCTCTTCGGAAAAGAAAGAGTATTAGAGAAAGACCTTTTTAAAACTTTTTACGTAAATTATGCAGGATAGAGTACGTAAATTATGCAGGATAGAGATTCCAATTATAAGGTTTGGTAATATAATTTTGAAATTTATGGTATAAATATATTTAAAACTTAAGTTATTATTAAATAGTAAAATATAATTTTTTTTGATTGACTTAAAAAAAAAAAGTATCACATAAACTGAAACGAAGGGAGTACATCAACTACTTGTCGTGTGGCCTGAATCTTAGTTTTCAAGGTCAATGTTATATTTTTTTCCAACTTATGTGAAAGTATTTGATTTTTGAATTTATTAAAAATATGATATTTTTTATATTTTAAAAAGAACATACCACAAATTTGAATAAATTTTATTTGTTTTTGAAACTAATTATGGTACCACTTGCATAAAATGAAATGAATAGAGCAGAAAACAAAATTAAGATTTAGTAATTAATGTTTATAGTTTATGCATATGAAAAAATAGGATCCACTCCTCTCCATTTCTTCCCTCTTTATTTTTCCAAGTTCTTATTTAGATTAATGACACATGGCATAATTAACTTGAATGGCTAAGACTTATTTATTTCAAACTAAATCTCTAACCATGGTTTATCCGTAAATATATTATATCAATTTAAAGTAGTCCTTGTTAGACTTTAAAATACTGAAATACATATGCATATAATCAAATACACAAATTAACGCAACGGAATTTAGTGTTACCTCTAGCTATGATGATCAAATGCAGAGAGCATGGTTATTCCCGTTAACCTGAAAGGGAGAGAAACAATAGTGGGAGTTTTCAAGACTGTTTCTGGTATTCTTTTTCTGAAGTCGCCAGGTATGATGGAAACACAGGCTTTTATAACCAGTCAGTCCTGGAATTAGTAGACCCATCAAACAATAAGTCATCAAAGAGTCCAACCTCATCTAGAAATCTTCCCAAATATTATCACTAACTAATATATATATATATATATATATATATATATATATATATATATATATATATATATATATATATATATATATATATATATATATATATATAAAATAATAATAATAATTATATAATTTAATATATATAAATATAAAATCAATTAGTAATGTGTGGCCCACACTTAATGAAAATCTAACATTCTCCCACTTGGACCACATATTACTAATTCAGGTGATAATGATTGAAAATTCTAATGAGTAAACATAAATTAGTATCATGCAAGAATTATGGATGTCCTACCCTGTAATGACTCTCTAGGTCATTTTTGAAGTTGAGAAATGGGTCCCGGGCCAGAACCTCAGGTAAAAGTCCTCAGATTCCATTTCTGATGGTCTTATCAGCTCTACAACGTCGATTTTAGGCTAGGCTTCCGGACTTGTTTTGGGCTATTGGGTGGAATTTGGTTAAAACGACCCTTTGAGGGTGTGGGCCCCACTTTTTATCGAAATGACTCCGGATGAAAAATTTGATGGAGTTGTTGAGTCCAAAATGTCGAATTTAGTAGGGTAGCATAGTTTGTTTGCGAGCATGGGATTTCGAACCAATTTCGAGCACCCGATCAGAGTCCATTGGGACTAGCTAAACTTGGTTAGTGCCAAGTATCTGGTGCAGCCGCTTAAGCGGCCAGGGGACTGCTTTAGAGGTGTCCACTTTAGCGGCCCTGGACCACTTTACCAGAGCTAGCCAGCCTTGGCCTGGCCGCTTTAGCGGCCCTTTGGGCATTTTAGCGGCCATCACTGGTTTGTTATATATATGCTCTCCTCCCTCATTTCAAACATTCCTCTCAAGTGAAAAACTCCATTTTAGACCCCCATAAGCTCTAAATTGGTAGGATGATTTAAGTGATTGAGGCCCAAATTAGCGTGGGGACGTGTCAGTAGGCTTATGGTCGTTAATAATTCTGTAAGTTTCATCTAATTTCTAGCCTAATTCTCATCTTTGATTCTTGATTTCTCCATTAGTGTTGGGACTGATTTGAGGACTATTTTGGGCTCAAATTTAGCTAAATTTGTGTGGCTTTTGATCCTGAGCTGCGTGGGAAGCTATGATCGTTTTAATTTAGCGATTCTGCAAGCGGGCTCCACGTAGGAATTTTGACTCAATTTCTGACTCGAAGCATTTATATTCAATATGGATATTTTCTCATCTTTATGCGATAGACTATTGTTTTGATAGCATGGTAGCTCTCGGAGGCCTCTCGGAAGGAGAAACCTCCGGTTTAAAGGATTCGACTAGCGTTCGCCGGCGTCCAAGTAGGCTAGGCTTATCCTACCTTTAGATTGAGCTTAATTATGGTATTAGTATACTATTGTGCTAGTTTTGGGCAGGTAGATATAGCCCGAGTACCATTTTGACATTTTATGCCTTATTTAGACGGTTAGGGGTCCGTTTTGGTAGATTTAAGGCCCGTTATTCCCTGATATAGTGTGTTATCATCCTGTAAGGATAGTTTTAGTGCTTTTAGTACCTTGAGATGGGAATGGGAAACCTTAGACTAGACTCAAGTAGGTTTTGACCTAGGTTCATAGTGGGCTCCACCGCCTTTTTTAGATAATATATTACGGCATGAAGACCCTTTAGGCTTAGTAACCACCATTTTAGGCTATATCCTTGGGATGGGTTGACTTAGACTTGGCTTCTGGCCTATTCTAGCTCCTTTTCTTCCCAGATAGAATAGTAATTCACCTGGACTGCCCTTCCTTGACCTAGTCATTAGGACCCGCCTTGCCTTAGTGGACTTCTCTGCCCGAGATTGGTACTTGTGACCTTATGGTCTGGAGATAGGCTTGGAAACCCTACATTTCTTCCAGTTAACTAGTTATGCCTATTTCTATATAAATGTATTTCAGTTCTGGTTTGAGTTCGACATATGCTTTATTGCTGTTGTTATTATGAGTTCTGGCATGATATTGGCATCGGTTACGGTTATAGTTATGGTTGCTATGTATGAGTTCTAATTTGAGTCTGGCATCTATTTATATTACGGTGTGGATGTTCTGGTGATGGTTATGGTTGTTCTGGGAGTTCTAACAACGACACTGAGTTCTGTGGTACATGATTTACATATGTGGACTCTTGTTATTACCCACTATTTTTGGTTTGAATCCGGCGTCTGGCCTCTTTTTATTACCCATTGGTTCCGGTTCAAGCCTGGTACATATCTGGATATTTCATCATGGTTTGGGATTTGGAGGTTACTTGGGTTTGGTTCAAGCACTGGATTATTTATGTTTTCGATATTAGTTTCCTATTGTCTGTACTCGTCGGCTTATGAGGGCTTGGTAGGGTTAATTTCTTTCTGGTGTTTGCCTTCTGGCTTTTGGGGCCCCAATTAGGTTGTAGTTAGTGCATTTCTTTCATCTCTGAGTTATTCATCTCCTGTATTGCGCTTATTTATTTCCTTATCGTACTTGCCCAGTTCAGTAGATATTTACATTTCTACCTCTGTTATGTTTGACTTAGCTTACGCACTCGCATTATATTTATGCTTTTACTATATTGAGCTCAGTTGGCCGATAATGTCTATTGAGTACCTGTTGCTTTGGTACTCATAGTGCACTTCTGCATCTTTTTCCTGATATAGATCTAAGTACGAGCTACCAGCATTGACGCTATCCTCAGGCCCAACTACTGATCCGGAGACGGGATGAGTTTTCTAGAGTCTGAGGCTGATCCTTCTCCATCTAGTTCAGTTATAGTCTTTTGCATTCTGAGGCAACTGTGTATATGTATATTTTGGATACTATCTAGTACTCTTTATTTGGTTATAGTGGATCTTGTGTTGACCTTACCAGCTCTTGGGACGGATTATTTTGTATATTTTATCCTTTTTCTTCTCTTGTACTGTATATTATGTATGTATATTCCTTTCCTTCCGCTTATATTGTTGTTGCTGTTGTTTTTCCTTCCTATTTTCGTTCATCTTCCACCTGTTAGCCCGTTACTGGCTGTTTGAGGCTATGACTTGGCTTATCTATCGGTGGGTTGAAGTAGGTGTCATTATGACCTGAGAAATTAGGCCATGACAGCTTGATATCAAAGCCCAAGTTTCACCGGTATTATTGGTACAAGAGCCAATGTTTAGTAGAGTCCCACGGATCGGTACAGAGATGTCTGTATCCTATCTTTGGGAGGCTACGAGACATTTTTAGGAAAGTCTTATCTTTTTAATTCACTTCCGTGCGCTGTGTCTGTATTGGTTTCTAAATTCTTATTTGTTTCACTCTTTTGCAGATGGCTAGGACGCGGGGTACGTAGGGATTAGGACCCTGAGCCAGCTGCTAGAGCTCCAGTTAGGGGCAAAGGTCTACCCCGAGGTCGACAACCATCGCAAGACCCTATTATAACTCCTGAGCCAGAGATAGCACTAGAGGTACCACCGCCACAACAACAGGTGGGCCAGGGGGTAGCCCAGGCCCCACCTGGGTTTATGTCATCATTAGTTCTCCGTGATGCATTAGTTCAATTATAGGGTTTAGTTGGCAGTTCGTCAATCGATGGAGCTCAGCCAGCAGCACAGGGTCGTATTGGTTTAGGGGCGCAGCCCGCAGTTGGGCTTCCAAAGTAGATGTTTCTCCAGCACCGGTAGTTCCATATCTGGCAGTGGCCCAGCCAGTTATGTCTGTGGAGGAGTAGAAGATGCTGGGCCAGTTTTTGAGATTGACTCCATCCAGGTTTGTCGGGACCCCAGGAAAGGATGCTTGTGAGTTCCTTACCAGTTGTGAGGAGAGGTTACACAGTTTGGAGTTGGTTCAGTCGTGTGGAGGGGATTTTATTGCATATCAGTTAGACACGTCAGCGAGGAGGCAGTGGAGAGGTTATCTTGATTCCAGGCCAGCTGGATCTCCACCTATGACTTGGACTTAGTTCTCCGAGGCTTTCTTGGGGAAGTATATTCCTCGCAGTATGAGCGAGCGCCTGAGAGATGAGTTTTCTTCTTTGAGACAGGGTTCTATGTCTGTGGCCGAGTATGAGGTAAGATTTCACGAGCTAGATAGACACCCCACTATAATTCTGACTATAGAGTATGAGCAGGTTCGATGCTTTGTTAGGGGTTTGAGACTACTGCTTCGCAGGGCTACTCAGAGTTTGGTGACTTTAGGGAAGTCTTTTTCTAATATTGCTGAGCACGTCTATTCTATTGGAGAGATAGATTGCGAGGCCTAAGGGGGCAGCGATAAAAGACTCCATTATCATTGCAGTTACAGTGGGAGACACAGTGGCTCACAGTTTAGGGGCTGAGGATTTCAGGGTAGGTACTCCCAGCAGTAGCCTTATCAGTATCACAGTTAGTATAGTAGGCCATTTCAGGCAGCGCTTTAGATATCAGATGGGGGTAAGCCCAGATATAGTGGTACCGGTGGTCAGAGCAGTAGTCAGCTGTAGAGGGGTGTTCAATCAGGGTCAATGGGCCGAGGTAGCTATTTCGAATCAGTCTGACCTTCTAGATAGAGCAGAGTGCCAGGGGCATGTTATAATTATGGGGTTATCGATCACTTTGCTCGAGAGTGTCTGCGGCATGGGATGATAGAGTCTTCAGTTCAGAGTGCTCAGCAGATCATATTAGTGCCGCCTCCAATTAAGGGTGGTAATCAGGGTCGTAGGGGTGGTCCCTAGGGTTCCAGAGGTGGTCATCAAGGAGGTAGGACAGGTGGTCGGGCAGGCACTCAGTCCAGTAGCAGGAAGGGCCATTTGTATATTATAGCGGGTAGGCCAGAGGCTGAGGCATTTGATTCTGTGATCACAGGTATGATTTTAGTATGCCATCAGCCAGCTTCTGCTTTATTTGATCCAGTATCCACCTTTTTGTATATTTTTGCTTATTATGCACCACGATTGGGTTTGTCTTTAGAGTGTTTATTTGTGCCATTGCGTGTAGATACCCCCATGGGTGATTCCTTAGTAGTGGATCAGATAAATAGATCATGTTTGGTGACTATTCGAGAGTATAATACTTGGGTTGATCTTGTTGTGTTTGCTATGGTGGATTTTGACGTGATTCTGGGCATGAACTAGTTATGCCCCTACCATGCAGTCTTGGATTGCTTAGCCAAAACCGTTACCTTAGCCATGCTTGGCATACTGTCACGACCCGAGAATACCCCTTAGTCGTAACACGGTGCTTAAAGTCACAAGTGACCCCAATCTAACCTCTGGCCTGACATGACACTAAGAGTAATAAAATAAACTGATAAATACTGAGCGGAAGCTGAACTAAAATGACGTAATCTTAAAAAAAAAAAACCAAAATCAATACTGAATGTCAAAACTAAGACTGTCTGACAGAATCAACATGCTGAAAATCTAACTGTCTGTCTGAAAACCTCTAAATCATATAAGTTGTTAGGACAAGCCCATAACTAACTCTAACTGTCTGAAACTGAAGTAAAATAAAAATGAAATACTGATAACTAGTCCTCGAATGATGAGGACTCACCAAACACTACTGCTGATATGATGTAGGATCGTACTAAGCGCGGTCTGGATGTTGAACATCAGAACCTATATTATAAGACAATATAGCGCAACGAGAGTATGTGATCAGTACTTTGAATGTACTGAGTATATGAGATGGGAAAATAACTGATATAAGATGAACATGATGTATGTAACATGATAAGTTGATGCAAGACCAAATGATAAACGTGTACTGTATGATAAGTTGAACAAATGAATATAAGGTCATACAAGTATCTGAATCTGAACTATGAACTGTGGACGGTGGGATCTACCGTTAACTGACATACCCCAATCTGAGTTCATCAGGGTCTAACCTGTTATAGATTCTTCGTGATCGTAAGTTATATGTAAAGTTCTCTAAGTGTGAATTTTGGTTAAAATCTGTAGCATTCTTGGGTCACATGGTATCAGATAAAGGAATAGGGGTTGATACACAAAAGATAAAGGCCGTGAAGAATTGGCCAAAACCTACGACGCCTACAGAGATTCGTAGTTTTCTTGGGTTGACAGGCTATTACAGAAGGTTTGTTGAAGAGTTTTTCTTCCATTTCAGCACCCTTAACAAGCTAACACGCAAAGCAACCAAGTTTCAGTGGAATGATGCATGTGAGAAGAGTTTTCAAGAGCTGAAAGATAAATTGACTTCTAAATTGACTTCCACACCTGTGTTGGTACTTCCAGAAGGTACAGAGGGGTATGCAGTATATTGTGATGCTTCAGGAGTCGGCCTAGGGTGTGTATTGATGCAGCACGGCAATGTGATAGCTATGCTTCAAGACAATTGCGTCCACATGAAAGAAATTATCCAACATATGATCTTAAGCTAATAGCTGTGATATTTTCTTTAAAAAAAATATATGGTGCCACTACTTGTATGGGGTTCACGTTGATATATACATAGATCATAAAAGTTCACAGTATAACTTAAGCAGAAGGACCTAAACTGGAGACAGCGAAGGTGGCTGGAATTACTAAAAGATTATGATAGTAATATCTTATACCATCCGGGAAAAGCAAACGTGGTAACCGATGCATTAAGCCGCAAGGAAATAGAAAGCACTAGTGGCCAGTGACAGAAAAGCAAGGTATAGTCAAGTACCTACGTCAACTATCCAGCTTGGGAGTTCGTCTTCTTGAAAGTCCAGATGAAAGAAATTATAGCGCAAAATGCGACAGAGTCTTCATTTGTAGCTGAGGTAAGGGAAAAGTGATATGCAAATCCTATTTTATTTCAGCTGATAAAGAATATACAAAAAAGTTCGACAAAGGTATTTGAGCTTACACAAGAGGGAGTACTTGAGTACTTCAATGCCAAGGTAGATTTCGTGTACCGGATATAGAAGAGCTAAGAAAATGGGTTATGATAGAAGCACATCATTCATGGTATTTTATTCATTCGGGAGAAACCAAAATGTACCATGGTTTGGAAGAGATGTATTGGTAAAGTTACATGAAAAGAGCACTGCAAAATTTGTAGCTCAATGTCCAAGCTGTCAATATGTAAAAGTAGGGCATCAGAAACTTGGAGGATAAATGCAATGTATAAATCTTCCAGTCTGGAAGAGGGACATGATTAACATGGATTTCATCACAGGTTTGTCTAGTACATTGCGGAAAATTGATTCCATATGGGTGATAGTTGACAGGCTTACCAAGTTAGCACACTTTTGGAAATTTTTTCAGAAGAGTTTGGGAACCCAAGTGAATTTAAGTACGGCTTTTCATCCTCAGACAGATGGACAAGCAGAACGTACTATCCAAACACTTGAAGAGATGCTACGAGCTTGCACATTGGATTTTAAAGGTAGTTGGGATGATCACCTATCGTTTATTGAATTTACCTATAAGAATAACTATCATTCAAGTATCAATATGGCCTCTTACGAAGCCTTATATGGAAGAAAGTGTAGATCACCAATTGGATGGTTTGAAGCGGGTGAAACTTCTCTACTTGGAACAAATCTTGTTCATCGAGCTATGGAGAAAGTTAAGGTGATACAACAACGGCTACAAACGGCCCAAAGTCGACACAAGTCATATGCCGATATTTGAAGAAGGGAATTAGAATTTGCCATAGGTGATTGGGTATTTTTGAAAGTGTCACCAATGAAAGGGGTAATGAGATTCGGAAATAAAGTAAAGTTGACCCTATATAACGTGCCATATAGGATTGTTTGAAGATTTGGTCACTTCGCGTATGAATTTGAAATACCCCAAGAACTCTCCACAGTTCATCCAGTATTTTATGTTTCAATGCTTCGAAAGTGCATAGGAGATCCATTGCTCCCATTAAAGATGTACAAGTTATGGAGGATCTCACCTATGAAGAGATACCTATTCCTACTCTGGATTGACAAGTGATAAGGTTAAGAAATAAAGAAGTAGCTTCCATAAAATTACTTTGGAGGAATCAGCAAGTAGAAGGAATCACATGGGAAGCTGAAGAAATGATGAAGTCTAAATACCCTCATTTGTTTCAAATGGAAGAGAAAGTTCAAGATGCAAGATTGGAGCAATAACAAGTAAGTCTTTACAAGCATTATGTATATATGATAACATGACGAATGATCCTAGACTTGAATCTGTTTAAAATGGATAATGTCACTAACATTCGAGGACGAATGTTTCTAAGGAGGGAAGGATGTAACGCCCCGTATATTTTCGAACCTAGTTGATTATCGTAACATTCATGGAATTATTTAAACATGAGATTTTTGAGGTATTATACATTAAATTTGTTGGGCTAATTGAATCTTGTGCTACTGGGCTTAATTGAGGCCCAAAATCATACAAAAGACATGACCCAAAATGGAAATGACCCATTCCTCATGTTGACCAAGTAAACCATCATTTAATGAACAAGAATTGGCTAAGGATGACCATAAATAAGGCCAAAAAAAAATCAGATTTTATTGAATGAAACACACATGCCAAATTCTTGACTTTTCCACCAAAAAGATATTTTCTCTCTTCTCTCAAACCCTAAGGCAACCATCTCTTTGGACAAGATCATCACTTTGAAAGCTTGGGTAAGTGTTTAATATTATGGTTTAGTATATTATATTATTAATATGGTGTATAAATCATGTTGGTTATGTTCACAAAATGTGGAGAAGTTCACTATGTGTGAAACAGTCTATGTTTGCTTAATCGGTAAGGGGTTTTGTATTATAAACTTGAAAGGAGACTTGTGGTATTGAAGAAAGTGAATTCGATGGATTAAATTTCAACATGTATGATGTGTTTATGTACCTAACTTGATTTCTCTTTGTGTATAATATTTGGAATTGTTGTTGTGAAAATTGTGCATGAAATTGGTGATGGAAGGAGGATGTAGTTTGGTGATGTTTATGTGCGTTGTGAAACCATGATTGTTTTTTGGCATCCAAGTTAACCTAAAATATGAAAATATAAGCTTAATTATGACCTTGGACCATTCATTGCGAAAAAGGACTCGAAAATGACCCCTGGAGGCTGAAACGGGCACCTGCCCTCGCGGGCGGGGCACCTGCGGGCACAGTTGCCAACACAAGTGGCCCTGGACCAGGCCAATGGTCACCTACGGCTGTACCTCAACCACCTGTGGGTGCAGGTGGCCTCGCAGGTCAGCCCAGAACCCCATTTTGCATGTTTTTGTCTCTCTTTGACCCCCCAAAACCCCTATACCCTTCTTGGATGCAATTATCAACTTATGGTACCCTTTGAATGGATTTAAGGAGTCGTTTGGAGACATGTTGGATTATATCAATTATGGATTATTGTTAATATGTTATTGTGAAAGGTATTTAAGTGACTTGATGGAGTAAAGGTGACGTAGTGTTGAAGGGGAAATGTAAAGCATAAACTTGGTGTGAAATGCTATTGGTTTCTGATGTCTTGGTTGATGTGTCACATATTATGGTGTTGTTGGTATAGTAATGCAGTGAATGGTATTGTGAAGGGAGAAATGACGTTATATGGCAGTCATGTAGTTCATTGTCATTTTATGCACTTGTAATGAAGTTAGTTATTAACGTGGGTTCAGTTATGTACTTGTGTTGTAGAGTGAAACTTAAGGGAGAAGCTGGACTATAGTATTCACATATAGGACTGTATATTCATATTGGAAAGATAAGGTATGTAAGGTTACTCTTTCCGTATCCTTTGGCAGCATCTCTTGTTCTTATTGTTACCGACTTGTTCTCATTTCAAAATGTCTCAAAGTATCTCATGTCAGGTTATCATATGTTGTTATTCACATGTCTTTTATTCATTGACTAAAGTTCCAAAGCTTCCATAATGATGTTATGACCACCAAGGTATCAATCTCACACAAGTAAAGGAATGAAGTAATGTATATATATGTAACACCCCGTACCTGCAAAACCTTACTTGACAATGTAGAACAATGTTTAATTAAGTGTCGAGAGCCAAAAGTATGTCAATTGTAAGGTTAATTGATGAGGTAATTGACATTGGGCCTAGTACGAGGGATTAGACCCTCGTGGGAGGTGTAACATCCCGTATGTTGTCAATCCTATACGACTTTATGGACATAATGAAACATGGGAGATTAGATGAATTATACATTAACTTGTGGGCATTAAAAAGTCTTGTGTCAATGGGCCCAACAATGAAGCCCAAACAAAATAGGTGAAATTGACAAGAAGGCATGGCCCAACATGAAAACTTGACCCATTCTTCCATTTTGACTAATCAACCATGTATTAAATGCCAAAATTGGATAAGGGAGACTTAAAGGGGGCCTATATATATGAGAGAAATCAGATTTTTATATCATTTTGGACACCCATGCCTTTTCTAGAATTTTCTCAATATTTCCACAAACCCTAAGCTTTCATCATTTTGGCCAAAGATCATCACTTGGTGAGTAGTGGTAAGTGTTTCTTATTATGGTTTAATATATTTTATGTATGGTAGATGGTTTATATGATGCTGGTTATGTTTGTGATGTATTGAGAATTCACTATGTGCTAAGTGTATGTGTTTGCTAAATCGGAGGATGGGTTTGCCTTGTCAACTTGACTGGGGACTTGTGAACTTAAAGGAAATGAATTTGATGGATTCAATATTCATATATGAGATGTGAATCCAGCCATGACTTGTTTTATTCCTGTGAATAATTGTAATTGCAAAAGTTAGCATGGAAATGATGGCGAAATGTAAGGAAAATGTCATTTTGGTGATGTTATGTGTGTTGTGAGACCATGGCTGGTTGGGGGAATTTAATATGCTCAAAAATATGTTGAAATAAGTTTGATTATGATCATGTACCATTCATGGCATTAAAAGACCCAAAACGAAGCCATTTCGGACCAAACGGGCATCCGCCCCCGCAGACGGAGGCACCTGCGGGCGCAGATGCCTCTGGCTACTACCAGAGGGAACCTGCGCGCACACCTCAGCCACCTGCATGCGCAGGTGGCAGCACAGGTCAGTCCAGATTTTGGTTTGGTGTGTTTTCGTCCCTAGTTGATCCCCAAAGGCCCCGATACCCTTTATGGATATAATTATCAACTTGTGGTGTCATTTTAATGACTTTGAAGTGTCGTATGGAGGTGTTTTGGACTATGTTAAGTATGGATGGTTGTGTATAAGTTGGTATAAAGACATAATTGCGACGGAATGATAAAGGGAAAAACGTAGAAGGGTACGTGTGGTGTGAAATGCTATTGTATGATATTTTGGTCAATGTGTGTCATGTGATGGTGTTGTTGATATGGGAATACATTGGATTGTATTGTAAGGGGGTGACATGACATGATATTGTAGCCACCTAGTTCATTGTCGTCTTGTACGCTTCTGTAGTGACGAGTTGCTAATGTAAGTTCCGGTGTGGACTTGTATTGTAGAGTAAGACGCAAGGAAGAAGCTGGACTAAAGTGAAGGTATGTAAGGTTACTCTTATCTTTCCTTCTGCAACGTATGGTGTTCACATTGTCATAGTATTCACCCGATTCCGAAATACTCTAAGGTATTCCGTATCTTCCTACGACATATGACGAACATCTTGGTAGGGTACTTATTCAATTACGAATTGTTCTAAGGTACCTCATTTCGGGTTATCCTCCATAGTTAATCCTCTATACGTTACTCTTGGTCTATTGACATTCATGGCTTACATAATTACAAATATGGTTCCAAGTTCCAAAAGTGTTGTGACTACCAAAAAGAAACTGTTTTAAGGGAAGTGATGACATAAGGAGAATCTATTCATTCTTACGTGATATAGTCCGTATTCATTAGTCGTTGTTGTTCATAAGTTTCATCATTATGGATATGTTCCGAAAGTCCCAAGCATGTTGTGTCCTTGAGTTCCAATAATGTTGTGGCTATGTATATATACGTTAACCTCTCATCATTGAATGTATTAATCTCTCATAACTGAACGTACCAATCTCACACAAGTGAATGTATACATCTCTCACAAGGAAAAGTATCAAACTCTCAAAATTAAAGAAGTGAAGTAAGACATATGTGGTTAATGATCAAGTATGGGTGACAAGTCTAGGGGCATAAGCCTAGCTCGACTCAATCCCGATGTATGATTTATGGGTGGCAGGTCTAGGGGCATAAGCCTAGCTCGACCCGATCCCTGGGTGGCAGGTCTAGGGGCATAAGCCTAGCTCGACCCGATACCAACATGACGATATGTCATGAAAAGACCCACTGATCAGTCGGGGCCCAGGCACGTTATGATATGAGTGAGGAGGAATAAACAACAAAGAGAAGAACTTAATCTATGTAAGCTACATGGTTCCATATGCAAATCGATGAGTTGTTCATGTTGCTTATTCTACTAACTTTTGATTCTATTGATGTAGTTATGACAGTTTCATATGGCCTTACATACTCAGTGCATTCTCCGTACTGACCCCTCTTGGGGGATTTACCTTACTTGCTGCAGGTGCAGGTACTAGTAAGTCTCCACTGTAGGTTGCAGATCTTTTTTCGGACTGTTGGTGAGCTCCATTAGTTCGGGGCTTTCTGAGGTGCTATGTACATTTATTTTGGTACTGTATATGCGTATAGAGCGGGGTGTTGTCCCGACTCTAGGTTTGTCATAGTCATGTATCTCTAGAGGCTTTGTAGACTTATGTGGGAACAAAATGTAAGATATGTATGCTCATTTTGGGTATGATGGCCCCACCGGCCAAGTCGATATATATATATATATATCTCCATGTATGGCATCTGTTTCCATATCCGTTTCCCTATCCATGACTTTTGCATAGTTGCATGGGGGTTTCATATGGTCCATATGAGGAGACGCATGCGAGTGTTCATAAGCAAAGATTGGTTCTCTCGGGCCATATCGGCTTCGGGTGCCAATCACGCCTCAATGGGTTTGGGGGCCTGACAAAAGTGGTATCAGAGCAGTTCGTTCTAAGGTGTCTACAAAGCCGTGTCTGAGTAGAGTCTTACTTATCAATGTGTTGTGCACCACATTTATAAGTAGGAGGCTATGGGACATTTAGGGTGTTGTTTCTTGTCTTCATTCCTAGATCGTGCAGTAGAACCAGTGTTGTAAGTTAGATTATATCTGACCATGGTGATTGGTTTTCTGTGATATAGAAACTGCCGATGACAAGAAGAGCTAAAGGCAAGGGTAAGCAGGTTGACATGCTTGCCGAGGAAGGAGAGAGTAGATCACCACCTGACTCAGCTAGTCAAGGTGGTGCTGATACCGAATTTGCATCACGGGTTTCTCCTACTTTGCCAGCTCCAGAAGAGCTGGGAAAGAGAGTAGTATCTTCGGGACTGCCCGACAATACCATTGAGCAGGACTTGATGAGTGCGGTGCAAATATTGACTCGTGTGGTGGCTGCACAAGCTCAAAGACAAGCTCGTGTACAGCAAAAGGAGGGACAGAGACAAAGGGGAAAGATGCAGGAATTGGAAGTAGGATCATCAAAAAGAGCTAAACCCATGGGACAAGTTATGGCATCCGTAGAAGGATTTGGGCCTCGAGTTTTATACAAACCACCTAGGCCATCAGTTCCCCCTTCCGCAGCAAATACTCCTCCTCTATTCCAAGGGTTTCGAAGCAACCAGTTTGGGCAAGGAGGTGAGATTCAGGGTCTACGTACAGTGGGGTACCAAGCACAAGACAGTATGAACTGCCTGAGGTTTCATCGTCGGTTGTGCCAGCGTTGCAGGAGGTTTCATGCAGGTGAATGTCGGTTTGGGCAGAATGTTTGCTATTATTGCGGCATGCCAGGGCATGTGGCAAGGGGGTGTCCATGAAGGAACACAGGTGGCATGGCACGAACCACGGGACCAACCTTTGCATTGACATCATATGTGCTCCCTCTAGATAGAGGTGCACAAGCTGCTGGTCATGCCAAGGGTGCGAGAGGAGAAGCTAGTTCTAGTAATATCCAGGGCAGTACCTACGCCGTGGTGGATCGGCAGAAATTCGAGGATTCTCCTGATGATGCAACAGGTATATGATCTGTCCTTTTTTTGTAACGTATTTCCATTGATTGATTTGGGAAATTACCCTATCATATTTTATTCCATGGATTGTTGAAAAAAAAAAAGAAGAAACTTTGTGACAGGATAGTAGAAGTTTTAGTTCATCCATTTGAAACAACTCTACACCAAAAGGGGAAATTATTGGAATGTGTCATGATTATGTGGTAACGACGTGGGGTTCTACTACATTGGCCAATCTTATGAATTGCAAACGGTGGATGTTCATGTGATCATGGGAATGACTTAGTTCGTTTCTTGGTATACCATGGTGAATTGCCAAGGTATATTTTCCCTATCCATACGAACATGTTCCTGAGTGGAAGAGTAGTGTGGGGTCACCAAGGAAACATTTGATTGTCTATTGTAAAGTGACAAAATTTATAGCCAAGGGGTATGTATGCCAGTTAGTCCAAGAGCGGAAGATTGATGCGAAACCACCAAATCCTCAATAGATTCCGATGGTCAAATGACTTTTTTTGACATATATGCCTGATGAATTTCCAGGCTTACCCCCGAAATAGGAAGTAGAGCTTAATATGGACGTGATTGCAGACCCTCTGCTTATCTCTCTTCCTCTATATACCATGGCCCCAGTAATGCTATAGGAAGTAAAACAGAGCAATGAAGAGATTTGGGGGACATGGGATACATAAGATCTAATGTGTCCTTTGGGGCGCATCCGTGTGAATGTGGAAAACAAAAAGGGAGAGGAATGACTAATAGACCAAATGTTCCCTCCTAAGAATTCACGATTTGGTTGATCAGTTACAGGATGCCAAGTGTGTTGTTCCTTTGTATCAGAAGGATTATGTCCACTCGTTCTTGCACTGACTTTCTTTGGACCAAGAGAGACTTGGGATCGGGTTATCACCAAGTCAGAGTTAGAAATAAGGATATACCCAGGATAGTCTATCTAACACGTTCTAATTGCAATGGTGGTTCTTAGTTGTGTCATTGGGACTAACACATGTACCAGCTGCTGTTCTAGAAAGGATGAATAGGGTATGCAAACTATTGTTGGATGTATTTGTAACCGTGTCCACGGATGATATTCTTGATTATTCAAGGCCGAAAGAGGACCATTTGGACAAGTGGTATAGAAGTTGGTTATATCGCTAGTGATCTTGAATTACATTGCCTATAGAATGACGGAATGAAGGTCGATATTCTAAAGATAGAAACAGGGAAAAACAAAATTTGTTATTCATCATTTTCTTGGGATGATTGGTGATCTAGAAGAATTACTAAAGGAGTTTCTTCTATCTCTGTACCCATAATAGAGCCGTAACTCAGTTTCAGTGGAGTGATGCATATGAGAAAAATTTCGAAGAGACTTCTACACCAGTTTCATATTGCTCAAAGGCACAAACGTTATGCAAACCATGGTGCTGCTTCCGGGGATGACCTGGGGTGTGTGTTAATGCAGCATGATAAGATAAAAGCATATGCCTCACGGCAGTTGTGGCCATGTGAAAGGTATGACGAGATGACGCTACTACGTAGGGTTCATAATTGATATATGAATATTGATCATAAGAGTTTGCATACACCTCGAGTAGAAGGACTTATCTCTGAGGAAGGGAAGAAAACTCAAAGTATTAAGAGATTAACATAAGATACTGAGATCATATTCAGGACGAACAAATGCACTGGTCGATGCATTAGGCCATAAAGCATTAGGAAGTACTGATGATCGGTCCATGGGGACACAAGGTATAGTGAGGATCTACATATTAATTAAGCAGTTTGTTTGGTAGTGTATCTTACGAGAAACTTCAAATCGTCTACATATTAATTTTGGTAGTGTATTTTACGAGAAATTTCAGATCAAAGGGTTATAGCACAAAATGCGGTAAAGTCCTTATTCGTAAAGGTGAAGGAAAAGCAACATGTGAATCCTATTGTTAGTTCAGCAAAATGAAAGTACCACAAGGTTCGATGAGACTTGACCTTATGCACGAGGAACTATCTCAATGGTACGGTAGATTAGGTATACCCGATATGGGCGAACCAAGGAAATAAAGTATAACCGAAGCACATCATTCACAGAACCGTGGTTGGGGCACGAAGACATTGGTGAGGCAAAATAATGAGAAAGACTCTTACAGAAAGTGTAACTCCTTGCTCAAATTAGCAATAGGTAATAGCAGAGTATCAGAAACCTGGAGGGTATATGCCATGTATATGTTGTCCAGGTTAAATAAGACATGGTTAACATGGGTTTGATTGCAAGTTTGACTCATACACATACATGAGAGATAGTTGACAGGTTTACCTACATAACACACATGTTGCCTTTCAAGACCACTTACATGGTTGACGAATATGCGTTCGTCGAGGTTAGTTATTAAAGAGGAAGTCCAACTATACGGAGTTTCGAACTCTAGTAACAGGCAAGGGAGCTCAATTTGCTATACATTTTTTTTGAAAGGTGAGGTACATAAGTGAATTTGAGTACAAATTATCACCCTCAGACGAACGGACAAGCGGACTATACTGTCCAAACATTTGAAGGGATACTACGAGTCTGGACGAGAGACTGAAACGGTCGTTGGGATGATCATTTACCCCTTATGGAATGTGCTTATCATGATAGCTAGTGTTCAACTATTAACATGGTATCTGTGAGGGCATATACAAAAGATAGTTTAAATCATCAATTGGGCGAGTTACACCTAGTGGAACTGCCTCATTTGGGGCTAGATTTTGTTCACTGCGCTACAGAGAGGATTAAGATAGCAAAACAGTAACTAAAGGCTACACAAGTCGTATGATGAGAGTCCTTATTGGATTAGATGGACAGGCTATGCGGGATGTCCCTTATGCAGGGATATGTTGCCATGCTATATGGGAGAGTGGAAAGATAAAGAGCAAATAAGAATACGGTAAAGGTACGATGGCGAAATCAAATCAAGTAGGGAGCCAGTACCCGTGACTATTTCAAGAGTTTAGGGAATGGAGTTAGACCAATAACAAGGAAATATCTATAAGTATTATGTGTATATGCATATGTAGATGGAGACAGAGGTGCATGGGATGTACATAAAACGATGTTACTAACATTCGAGGACGAATGTTTCTAAGGGGGGAAGAATGTAACACCCCGTACCTGCAAAACCTTACTTGACAATGTAGAACAATGTTTACTTAAGTGTCGAGAGCCAAAAGTATGTCAATTGTAAGGTTAATTGATGAGGTAATTGACATTGGGCCTAGTACGAGGGATTAGACCCTCGTGGGAGGTGTAACATCCCGTATGTTGTCAATCCTATACGACTTTATGGACATAATGAAACATGGGAGATTAGATGAATTATACATTAACTTGTGGGCATTAAAAAGTCTTGTGTCAATGGGCCCAACAATGAAGCCCAAACAAAATAGGTGAAATTGACAAGAAGGCATGGCCCAACATGAAAACTTGACCCATTCTTCCATTGTGACTAATCAACCATGTATTAATTGCCAAAATTGGATAAGGGAGACTTAAAGGGGGCCTATATATATGAGAGAAATCAGATTTTTATATCATTTTGGACACCCATGCCTTTTCTAGAATTTTCTCAATATTTCCACAAACCCTAAGCTTTCATCATTTTGGCCAAAGATCATCACTTGGTGAGTAGTGGTAAGTGTTTCTTATTATGGTTTAATATATTTTATGTATGGTAGATGGTTTATATGATGCTGGTTATGTTTGTGATGTATTGAGAATTCACTATGTGCTAAGTGTATGTGTTTGCTAAATCGGAGGATGGGTTTGCCTTGTCAACTTGACTGGGGACTTGTGACCTTAAAGGAAATGAATTTTATGGATTCAATATTCATATGTGAGATGTGAATCCAGCCTTGACTTGTTTTATTCTTGTGAATAATTGTAATTGCAAAAGTTAGCATGGAAATGATGGCGAAATGTAAGGAAAATGTCATTTTGGTGATGTTATGTGTGTTATGAGACCATGGCTGGTTGGTGGAATTTAATATGCTCAAAAATATGTTGAAATAAGTTTGATTATGATCATGGACCATTCATGGCATTAAAAGACCCAAAACGGAGCCATTTCGGACCAAACGGGCATCCGCCCCCGCAGACGGAAGCACCTGCGGGCGCAGATGCCAACGCAGATGCCTCTGGATGCTGCCAGAGGGCACCTTAGCGCTCACCTCATCCACCTGCGTGTGCAGGTGGCAGCACAGGTCAGTCCAAATTTTGGTTTTGTGTGTTTTCGTCCCTAGTTGATCCCCGAAGGCCCCGATACCCTTTATGGATATAATTATCAACTTGTGGTGTCGTTTTAATGACTTTGAAGTGTCGTATGGAGGTGTTTTGGACTATGTTAAGTATGGATGGTTGTGTATAATTTTGTATAAAGACATAATTGCGACGGAATGATAAAGGGAAAAACGTAGAAGGGTACGTGTGGTGTGAAATGCTATTGTATGATATTTTGGTCAATGTGTGTCATGTGATGGTGTTGTTGATATGGGAATACATTGGATTGTATTGTAAGGGGGTGACATGACATGATATTGTAGCCACCTAGTTCATTGTCGTCTTGTACGCTTCTATAGTGACGAGTTGCTAATGTAAGTTCCGGTGTGGACTTGTATTGTAGAGTAAGACGCAAGGAAGAAGTGAAGGTATGTAAGGTTACTCTTATCTTTCCTTCTGCAACGTATGGTGTTCACATTGTCATAGTATTCACCCGATTCTGAAATACTCTAAGGTATTCCGTATCTTCCTACGACATAGGACGAACATCTTGGTAGGGTACTTATTCAATTCCGAATTGTTCTAAGGTACCTCATTTCTGGTTATCCTCCGTAGTTAATCCTCTATACGTTACTCTTGGTCTATTGACATTCATGGCTTACATAATTACAAATATGGTTCCAAGTTCCAAAAGTGTTGTGACTACCAAAAAGAAACTGTTTTAAGGGAAGTGATGACATAAGGAGAATCTATTCATTCTTACGTGATATAGTCCGTATTCATTAGTCGTTGTTGTTCATAAGTTTCATCATTATGGATATGTTCCGAAAGTCCCAAGCATGTTGTGTCCTTGAGTTCCAATAATGTTGTGGCTATGTATATATACGTTAACCTCTCATCATTGAATGTATTAATCTCTCATAACTGAACGTACCAATCTCACACAAGTGAATGTATACATCTCTCACAAGGAAAAGTATCAAACTCTCAAAAGTAAAGAAGTGAAGTAAGACATATGTGGTTAATGATCAAGTATGGGTGGCAAGTCTAGGGGCATAAGCCTAGCTCGACTCGATCCCGATGTATGATTTATGGGTGGCAGGTCTAGGGGCATAAGCCTAGCTCAACCCGATCCCTGGGTGGCAGGTCTAGGGGCATAAGCCTAGCTCGACCCGATACCAACATGACGATATGTCATGAAAAGACCCACTGATCAGTCGGGGCCCGGGCATGTTATGATATGAGTGAGGAGGAATAAACAACAAAGAGAAGAACTTAATCTATGTAAGCTACACGGTTCCATATGCAAATCGATGAGTTGTTCATGTTGCTTATTCTACTAACTTTTGATTCTATTGATGTAGTTATGACAGTTTCATATGGCCTTACATACTCAGTGCATTCTCCGTACTGACCCCTCTTGGGGGATTTACCTTACTTGCTGCAGGTGCAGGTACTAGTAAGTCTCCACTGTAGGTTGCAGATCTTTTTGCGGACTGTTGGTGAGCTCCATTAGTTCGGGGCTTTCTGAGGTGCTATGTACATTTATTTTGGTACTGTATATGCGTATAGAGCGGGGTGTTGTCCCGACTCTAGGTTTGTCATAGTCATGTATCTCTAGAGGCTTTGTAGACTTATGTGGGAACAAAATGTAAGATATGTATGCTCATTTTGGGTTTGATGGCCCCACCGGCCAAGTCGATATATATATATATATCTCCATGTATGGCATCTGTTTCCATATCCGTTTCCCTATCCATGACTTTTGCATAATTGCATGGGGGTTTCATACGGTCCATATGAGGAGACGCATGCGAGTGTTCATAAGCAAAGATTGGTTCTCTCGGGCCATATCGGCTTCGGGTGCCAATCACGCCTCAATGGGTTTGGGGGCGTGACAATATATATATTATATTATGGCCCACCGATAAGGTGGATGATTGTTGATATAATACATTATATTATATTATGGCCCACTGATAAGGTGGATGATTGTTGATATAATACATTATATAATGTTATGGCCCACTGATAAGGTGGATGATTGTTGATATAATACATTATATAATGTTATGGCCCATTAATAAGGTGGATGATTATGCTATGGCCCACTGATCAACTGGGTGAATAGTAATAATGATGAACGTATAAGCAAAGAAAGTAATGAATATAATGTACATGATTCCACACATATACAGAATGGTGGTTCATCCATAATGTTTATTCCCTTGTAATTGATTCCATCTGAGATCCTATGTTTCATACAGTCTCTTATAGCCTTACATACTCAATACATTCTTCGTACTGACGTCCCTCGGGGGACTTACCTTACTTGCTGCAGGCACAGGTGCTAGTAGACCTCCACAGTAGGTTGTGGGTCATATACGGAATATTGGTGAGCTCCAGTTTGTTCGGGGCTTTTCGAGTCACATGTGTACACTTGTTTTGGTATTATGTAAATGTTGTATAAAGTGGGGACTTGTACCGACTTTAGGTTGGTTATTTCTATGTATCTGTAGAGGCTTTGTTGATATTGTGGGACAAATGAAGGAAATGTAAGGAATGTATGCTTTGACTTGATGGCCCTAACAGCCAAGTTTTGTCTATATATCATATGTTCTCCATGACTTCCACCATTGGTATCTTGAATTTACATGAGTAGAATGATGTTCACTCAGGGACATGCATATGAATGTACATGAATGAAAATTGGTTCTCTCGGGCCTTAACGGCTTCGGGTTCCAGTCCGCCCCGTTGGAATTCGAGATGTGACAAGTCTTATATGTGAATATAATAATCCATCTCCTTCCTTACGTTTTACTCTACAACACAAGTACATAACGGAGCTCACATTAACAACTAACTACCTTACAAGTGCATAAGACGACAAGGAGTTACATGATTGCCCTATAATGTCATTTCATCCCTTACAATACAATTCACTGCATTGTCATACCAACAATACCACAAGATTCCACACATTGACCAATACATCATAAACCAATAGCATTTCACACCAAGTTTATCCTTTACGCTTCCTCCTTAACACTACGTCACAAATACTCCATCAAGTCACCTCAATACGTTGCATCACAACAATCCCACAAGTTATACACATAGAAAAAGCAAGGTAAGGACATAACCACATCTTACGTGTTGATATTTAATCCATCAAATTCACTTCCTTCAATACCACAAGTCTCTTTTCACGTTTATAAAGCAAAGCCTTTTACCGATTGAGCAAAAGTAGACAGTTTTACACATAGTGAACTGTCCAACACTTTGTCAACATAACCAACATGATTTATACACCATATTAATCATATAATATATGAAACCATGAGAGGAAACACTTACCAAAGCTTACAAGAGGATGATCTTGTCCAAGGGAGTGATGGCTTAGGGTCTGAGAGATAAAAGAAATATCTTGGAATTGTCTAGAAATGGCATGTGTGTTTTGTGGAATAAAATCTGATTTTTGTGCCTTTATAAAGGCCCTCATGATCATCCTTAGCCACTTACTTAGTCATAAATGTTATGTTTACTTGGTCAACACAAGAATGAGTCATTTTTCCCCATTTGGGCCATGTCTTGTGACTTAATTTTGGGCCTTAAATTGAGCCCATTAACACATGTTAATTCAGCCCACCAAATTTAATGCATGATCCACCAACTATCTCATGTTTAAAGAATTCCATAAATGTTACGACAATATTCAACTTACGAGATTCATGTTCGTAGTCTCAACCCCAAGAATAAGCATTTTTTGCCACTCATGGCTTAATGTAACATAAATTGATAAAAATTTATAAAAAGAAATAAAAATAAAAAGGAAGAAGAATTAACCCTAATTTGGATGCCAAAATCGCCCAAGAGTAGTCCCACCAAGATGGAATAATATTACAATACCCCAAGAGTCCTACTTATAGGCTGGTGGTCGGAGAAAAAATTTAGCAAAAAGCGGCCTGGCACGCTGCCTGGCGCGCCCCTCTGCTGTCCATGCCATCAAAATTTCTTTCAAAAGCGGCCCGGTACGCTGCCTGGCGCTCCTGACACTTAAACTCCAATTTTCTTCCTTTCTTCGACTTTTCTTTGCGAATTTGGTTGGATTCTTCAAGTTCAAATCTTTAGATTGCCTCTTATCTTTAAGATCCTTTGCTTGGAAGTCCTTCAAGCCTCACTTTTCACTCCAAAAATGCTCCAAAAAGTCGCAAACGCCTCTTACAAGGGTCTAACCACATTTGTTAGCACAATATCAAATATTCCATCAAAACAATACAAAATACGTACTTATTGCTCTCAAAACTAAGGTAAACACGGTTCAAAGTTGGCAATAAGGCATATAACTATGCCCTAGATCACCAATAAAGCATCACAATATACTGCATACCCTTCTGTGCCTTCGGGAAGTACTAATACGGGTGTGGAAGTTAATTTATCTTTCAACTCTTGCAAACTTTTCTCACATGCATCATTCCACTGAAACTTTATTGCCTTGTGTGTTAGCTTCGTTAAAGGTGTAGCAATAGAAGAAAACCCTTCAACAAATCTCCTATAATAACCTTCCAATCCAAGAAAACTATGAATCTCTATAGGCGTCGTAGGTCTTAGCCAATTTTTCACAGCTTCAAGTTTTTGTGTATCTACTCTTATTCCTTCATCCGACACAATGTGACCCAAGAATTCTATGGATTTTAACCAAAATTTTCATTAAGAGAACTTTGCATACAACTTACGATCACGAAGAATCTGTAACACCTATCGTAAGTGATTAGCATGGTCCTCTTGTGATCTTGAATAAATCGGAATGTCATCTATGAACACGGTCATGAATACGTCCAAGAATGGCTTGAACACCCTATTCATCAAATCCATGAAAACAACTGGTGCATTTGTTAGTCCAAATGACATAACTAAAAATTCATAGTGACCATACCGTGTTCGAAAAGCTGTCTTGGGTATATCTTTTTCTCTAACCCTGACTTGGTGGTAACCTGATCTCAAGTCAATCTTTGAAAAATATTTGGCACCCTGTAACTGATCAAACAAATCGTCAATTCTGGGGAGGGGATATTTGTTCTTGATCGTTACCTTATCCAATTATCGATAGTTAATACACATTCTCAACATGCCATCTTTCTTTCATACAAATAGTACTGGTGCACCCCACGGGGACATACTAGGCCTTATGAATACCTTATCCAGCAAGTCTTTTAATTGCTTCTTCAATTCTCGTAATTCTGATGGAGCCATTCTATATGGAGGGATAGAGATAGGCTGAGTGCCTAGAATCACATCAATACCAAACTCTACTTCCCATTCTGGAGGCAAACCTGGAAGATCGTCAGGAAATACATCGAGGAATTCATTGACCACTGAAACCGATTGAAGAGTTGGTGGCTTCACAAATGCACTCTTACTAAGTGACATATATACCCCTTGGATATCATTTTCCTTGCCTTCAGATAGGAAATAAATTTACCTCTCGGTGCCCCAACATTACCCCTCCATTCAAGGACATCCTTTTGTGGAAAATGAAAATATACTTTCTTAGCTCGGTAATATACCGTGGCATAACAAGAAGCCAACCAGTCCATACCCATTATAACATCAAAATCTACCATTTCTAGCTCAATAAGATCAGCCAACGTATCATAACCACACACAGTTACTACACAATTATGATATATTCTTTTTGTAACAATAGGTTCACCAACTGGTGTAGATACTTCAATTGACTTAACTAAGAATTCTGGGGTTCTTTCAAATTTCACAGCAATCAATGGAGTAACATATGATAGGGTAGAGCCCAGATCAATCAATGCATATACATTATGTGAAATATGGACAATATACCTGTTACTACATCAGGAGATGCCTCTGAATTCTGCCTGTCCACTAGAGCATAGGTGCGATTCTGGGCTCCACTGGAACTAGCTGCTCCTCTAGTACCTCTACCACGACCAGCAGACTGTACACCTCTGCCTAAGGAAGGAACCGATGATGATGATGCAACGACTGATCCCGTAGGTCGTGCTATACCCCCCGTACACCTTTGTGGGTATTCTCTCATTATGTACCCCGTCATACCACACCAAAAGCACACATGTGTCCCCAACCGGCATTCACCTAAATGATACCTTCTGCAGCACTGACATGGAGGACGATAAAATCCTGCTATCTGTGAACCTTGCATCCCACTACTCTGCCCAAAATGACTGTCCCTAAACCCTCGGAATTGAGGTTGAGTACCTGCTATGGAATAAGAGAATGATGGTCTAGGCGGTCTAGGAAACATCCGAGGCCTAGATTCTCCTTGGGATACCATAGACTGCCCCACAGGTCTAGCCCTCTTTGACGGCCCTCTTTCAAATTCGTGTACCCTTCTTCTTTGCCTCTGATCCTCCATCTTCTGTGCGAAAGCCTGAATTCTGGATAAATCCATATCTCTGTTCAAAGCAGCAATGGTACAGTCCCTCACCAAATATGGCTCTAGTCTGTCCACATATCGATGGACTCTGTCTTCCATTGTGGCCACTACATTCAGAGCATATAGAACCAAAGAATTAAAATGCAGACTGTATTCTCTGATACTCATATTCCCTTGATGAAGATTTAAAAACTGATCTGCACGAGCCTCTTAGATCTCATATGGGAGATAATGGTCAAGGAATGCCACTTTAAATTCTTCCCAATTAGGTGGATTTGCACCGATACCACGAGATTGCTTCCAATCTTCGTACCATAATATCGTTTCTCCTTTCAATCTATAGGCTGCAAGCTCAACTATTTCTACACCAGTCACGACCATAACATTTAGAGCCCTTTGAATTTAGTCCACGAAATCCTGTGGATCTGCTTTCGGATCTGACCTAGTGAATATGGGAGGGTCTAATTTCAGAAAATCCTATGTCCGCCGACTAGCTACTCTAGCCGAGCCGTCCTCACTTGTCATTGGACCAACTTGTCCCTGAGTTTGTGCAGTAACTATCTGAGTTAACATATGCACGGCATTTCTTAAATCCTGTTCAGTGGCATTCATAGGCGGTTCTGCAGGTACTTCTCTACCTCTTGGCTCTTCTGGAAATGGAAGAGGAGAAGAAGCCCGCGATGCAAACTCCTGTTCAGGACCACCTTGACTAGCTTGGTCAAATGGTGATTTACTCGTTCCTTCTCCGGCAATCATATCTACCTGCTTACCTTTGCCCATACCTCGTCTTGTCATCGACATTTTACTATAACAAAAAAAACCAATTCCAATGGTCAGATACGATTCCACTTACAACATTGGCTCTATTGCACGATCTAGATATGAAGAAAAGAAACAACTCCTAAATGCCCCATAGCCTCCTGCTTATAAATGTGGTGCACAACACATCCATAAGCAAGAATCTACATCGGACACAGCTTTGTAGACACCCTGAGGACGACCTGCTCTGATACTACTTTTGTCACGCCTCAAATTCTAACGGGGCGGACTGGCACCCGAAGCCATTAAGGCCCGAGAGAACCAATCTTCATTCATGTACACTCATATGCATGTCACTAGATGAACAACATTCTCTCTCATGTAAATACAAGATACCAATGGCGGAAGTCATGTAGAACATATGATATATACATATATGAAACTTGGTCGTTAGGGCCACCATGTCAAAAACATACATTCCTTGCATTCCTTCATTTTTCCCACAATATCTACAAAGCCTCTACAGATACATAGACATAACCAACCTACAGTCGGGACCAATTCCCCCCTTTATTCAACATTTACAACACCACAATACCAAAACATATGTACATAGTGACTCGAAAAGCCCCGAACTAACTAGAGCTCAGCAATGATCCGCAAATGACCCCCAACCTACTGTGGAGGTCTATTAGCACCTGTGCCTGCAGCAAGTAAGGTGAGTCCCCTAAAGGACGTCTGTACTAAGAATGTACTGAGTATGTAAGGACATAAGAAACTGCATGATAAATAAGTACTTCAATGGAAACAATTGTAAGAGAATAGTCAATATGGATAAACCATTGTTCTATATATGTGGAACCATGTACATTGCTTTCATTACTTTCTTTGCCTTTACGGTTATTCATCATCATCGTTCATTACTTAACATTATTCTTCTTTGCATTAAGAAATTGTAAAGCATATGATAAACAAATGACCAACTGATCAGTAGTAAAAGAGGATAACCCATGATAGGTATTTTAACCCCTGGGATGTGATTAACCCATGCTAGGCTTTTCTATCGCCCCTGGGATGAGATTAACCCATGCTAGGCTTTTCTGTCGCCCCTGGGATGTTACTGTGATAACCCATGCTAGGCTTTTCTGTCGCCCTTGGGATGTTACTCAAGAATATACAAACAATTCTGCATTACTTCTTTCTTTCATTATAAGAGTGATACATTGGTTATTGTACATTATTGGAACTTTGAAATATTAGTCAATGAACATGAGACATGTGAATCACAATTGGTCCTATGGGTAATACTATATGACAACCTGGAATGAGATATGGAACAAGTACAATGTCAATGTGAACAATATGTGTTGTAGAGGGATACGGAAAGAGTAACCTTACATACCTTATCTTCCAAATATGAATACACAGTCCTATATGTGAATACAATAATCCAGCTCCTTCCTTACGTTTTACTCTACAGCACAAGTACATAACGGATCTCATGTTAACAACTAACTACCTTACAAGTGCATAAGACGACAATGAGTTACATGATTGCCCTATAACGCCATTTCATCCTTTACAATACAATTCACGGCATTGTCATACGAAAAATACCACAACATTACACACATTGACCAAGACATCATAAACCAATAGCATTTCACACTAAGTTTATCCTTTACGCTTCCTCCTTAACACTACGTCACAAATACTCCATCAAGTCACCTCAATACGTTGCATCACAACAATCCCACAAGTTATACACATAGAAAAAGCATTGTAAGGACATAACCACATCTTATGTGTTGATATTTAATCCATCAAATTAACTTCCTTCAATACCACAACTCTCCTTTCACGTTTATAAAGCAAAGCCCTTTACCAATTGAGCAAAAGTAGACAGTTTTACACATAGTGAACTGTCCAACACTTTGTCAACATAACCAACATGATTTATACACCATATTAATCATATAATATATGAAACCATGAGAGGAAACACTTACCAAAGCTTACAAGAGGATGATCTTGTCCAAGGGAGTGATGGCTTAGGGTCTGAGAGATAAAAGAAATATCTTGGAATTGTCTAGAAATGGCATGTGTGTTTTGTGGAATAAAATCTGATTTTTGTGCCTTTATAAAGGCCCTCATGATCATCCTTAGCCACTTACTTAGTCATAAATGTTATGTTTACTTGGTCAACACAAGAATGAGTCATTTTTCCCCATTTGGGCCATGTCTTGTGACTTAATTTTGGGCCTTAAATTGAGCCCATTAACACATGTTAATTCAGCCCACCAAATTTAATGCATGATCCACCAACTATCTCATGTTTAAAGAATTCCATAAATGTTACGACAATATTCAACTTACGAGATTCATGTTCGTAGTCTCAACCCCAAGAATAAGCATTTTTTGCCACTCATGGCTTAATGTAACATAAATTGATAAAAATTTATAAAAAGAAATAAAAATAAAAAGGAAGAAGAATTAACCCTAATTTGGATGCCAAAATCGCCCAAGAGTAGTCCCACCAAGATGGAATAATGATACAATAACCCAAGAGCCCTATTTATAGACTGGTGGTTGGAGAAGAAATTTAGAAAAAAGTTGTCTGGCGTGCCCCTCTACTGTCCATGCCATCAAAATTTCTGTCAAAATTGGCTCGGCATGCTGCCTGGCGCGCTTGACACTTAAACTCCGATTTTCTTCCTTTCTTCGACTTTTCTTTGCAGATTTGGTTGGATTCTTCAAGTTCAAATCTTTATATTGCCTCTTATATTTAAGATCCTTTGCTTGGAAGTCCTTCAAACCTCACTTTTCACTCCAAAAATGCTCTAAAAAGTCGCAAACGCCTCTTACAACGGTCTAACCTATTTATTAGCACAATCTCAAATATTCCATCAAAAACAATACAAAATACGTACTTATTTCTCTCAAAACCATGGTAAACATGTTTCAAAGTTGGCAATAAGGCATATAAATTGGCCCTAAATCACCAATCAAGTAGGGTCAAAAATGTACGGGGAGTTACAGTAAGTTAGTTTATATCAAACACCCGAAGTCAAGGCAATCCCCAAATTCCCATTGACCACGAGCTTGAGCGTACTCTTAGGAAAATGAACACTCCAGAGATTAACAATCAAACTGAGGCTATCCGACAAGCTGAAGTAGCCCAACTGGCTACGGAGGCTGAAGATCTTATGAGTTATGAAGCTTCGGTAGTTGATGCAGATGTTGTTAATACTTGTAGGAACCAAAGGCTCATGAGCCATAATCAAAGGTTGGTTGTTCAATATGATAATTTGGATGAAGAGGAGGATGCTGATTTAGATGGACTAGGTGCTACAGGTGCCATAGTTCCTCCTACATTAGCCCCTAGTGCTAAGTTTGACATCACCAGTACTAAGATACACCTGTTGAATATGAAGGGTCTATTTGGAGGTGGTGCTTGATATGATCCAAACCTCCACTTGACAATTTTTTTGGGGAATTTTCAAGGCGTAGAGGTTGCCAGGTGTTAGTCAAGATATTATCAGACGACAGTTATTTCCCTTCTCGCTATCTGGGGAAGCAACTCTTTGATTGACTGAACTTCCGGATGACTCCACTACTAACTAGAGAGATTTTTCCCACCTTCCAGAATGTTGTAGTTGAGAGATGAGATTTATAAATTCAGGCAGTAGGCTATAGAAGCTTTACATAAGGCTTGGTTGAGGTTCATTATAAAGTTGAAGAAGTGCCCAAACCACAAGCTAGCTAATAAGAGCCTTTTGGAGCTCTTTTACAAGTCTTTGAATTCTACAACTAAGGTGATGGTTTATACTATAGCTGGAGGTTCTTTGACGTCACATACTTATGCAGATGCGGTTGTGATACTAAATAGAGTGAAAACCAATAGAGCATGACACACTAGGGAGTATGAGTTCTCTATTAGTACTTATTCTAAGGACATGTCAGCTAAGCAGCGCCAAAAAAAAGAGAAGAGTGATTAGGATATAGCTCATCTAAAAAATGAACCTGATTATTAAGCATTTGATAGGGCTCAATTCTGAAAAAGTGAATGCGGTGGGTTCATAAGGTAAAGCGCCTAGGCATGAAGATTATGATTCTAATTCTGAAGAGGTGGCAAATTTTGTCAATAACCAGACAAGGGGTTTCTGAGCCAACACCCAAGTTTCTAATAAGGACTCTTGGCAACAAGGTCAAGAAAATCAAGGTCAGAACTATTACAAGGATAATAACTATGATCGGTCTGGGTATAGAGATAGAAATAGAGATAGAGATTTAGGCAACTAGAGAAATAAAGATGGTTACGAAAATGATCAAAATGGTATGTATGTTCCTCCAAAGGGATGAGATCAAGGAAATTCAAGTGGTTCTAGAATGAAGGATAATTGTGAAGGCGTTGAAAAGGGTAGAGTCCACTAATGTTGGCATTAAAAAGATATGAGGCAATATATATAATAGGACTCAGATTGTTGATTCTTATTAAACCTCCATTAAGCAGTTAGAGCAGAAAATGGGGCAAATTTTTGCATCATTGAGTCAAAGAAAGAATGGTACTTTTCCAAGTGATACTATGCCAAACCCAATAAATAATAATTATTGTATGGCAGTCACTATTAGAAGTGGCAAGCATGTGAATGAGCAACCCAAGCCTATTGTTTATGATTATGACGAGGTTGTTGCTTATGAGGTTGAATAGAAAAAGAAGTTGGTTGATTCTAAAGAGAAGATTATAGTTGATGAGGTCCATAAAGATGTTGAAAAGTCTCCAGTTATTGAAAATAAGACTACTACTAATAATGGGAAGGAAAAGAAGGTCTTAAATCCACTGACTCTTATTCCTAGGCTACCTCCTCCCTTCCCACAGTGATTGAAGAAGGTGGAACATGGTAAATTACACAAGTTTATATCTATGTTGAAATAGTTGTCCATGAACATCCCACTAATAGAGACACTTAAGAAGATGTCTATTCATATTTATATTGAAACAGTTATCCGTAAACATCCCATTAGTAGAGACACTTGAGCATATGCCTGGTTATGCAAAGTTTATAAAGGATCTAGTCATAGAGAAGAGAACCATGAGTTTTGACCCGGCTGACAATTTACACCGCTATAGTGAAATAGTTTCTCATTCTCTTATGTAGAAAAAGGAGGATCCTGGAGCTTTCACTATTTCTTGACTATTAGGGTGTTCAATTTTGCTAAGGCTTTGTGTGATCTTGGTGCAAGCATATATCTAATGTCGTTTGCTATGTTTAAACAGTTAGGCTTGGGAACCCCTAAACCAACAACTATGTGGCTACTTATAGCAGATCGCACTGTTAAGCATTATATGGGCATACTGTATAATGAGTTGGTGAAGGTTGAAACCTTCATCTTTCCTACTGATTTTGTAATATTGGACTACAAGGTTGACTTTAAGGTTCCTATAATCTTGGGATTGCCATTCTTAGCTACCAGAACAGAACTTGTTGACATGGAAAGTGGTGAATTGAAGTTTCGGTTGAATAATGAAGAAGTGATGTTGAATATTTATCAATCAATGAAGTAGCCAGGTGAGATGAGTATTGTCTATATCATTGATGTGATTGATGAGGTGGTGCCTAAGGTATTTATCAAGGAGATATTTATTGTTGAGACATTGGCCGCAGTCATCATAAATTTTTATAGGGATGACAATGATAAGTATGATGAGATGGTTCATGAATTTGGTGGTATGGGATCTTACACTTATGCACCGAAGAAGTTAGATCTTGATATGAATAATCGTGAGACTCCACAGGCCAAACCTTCCATTAAGAGGAGCCTCCAGTTTTGGAGCTTAAGGTTCTTCCCCCTCACCTTTGATATTCCTTGTTGGAGCTAACCACACTTTGCCAGTGATTATTGTAGCAGATTTACTTGAGTGGCAAGTGGAAGCTCTTGTAATTATTTTATAGCAGTTTAATAGGCAATTGGTTGGACCATTGCCCATATTATCAGGATTCCTCCTAGAGTTTGCACCCATAAAATCCAACTTGAGCCTGATTATATTTCTAGCATTGAGCATCAGCATAGGTTAAGTCTGCCTATCCAAGAGGTTGTGAAGAAGTACATTATTAAGTGGTTGGATGCAGGCGTGGTTTACTCTATCACAAAGAGCAAGTGGGTGAGCCCTATTTAATGTGTGCCAAATAAAGGTGGGATTACTGTAGTCCCAAATGATAAAAATGAGTTTATTCTATCAAGGTCGATCACAGGATGGTGAATATATATGGACTATAGAAATATGAATGAATGGACCCAGAAAGATCACTTCCAAATGTCTTTTATGGATCAGATAATAGACAGTCTTGCGGGTAGATGATGGTATTATTTCTTGATGGTTATTTGGGTTACAATCAAATCTTTATTACTCCCAAGGACCAGAGAAAACAACTTTTACCTGCCCATATGGGACCTTTGCATTCAAGAAGATGTCGTTCAGGTTGTGTAATGTGCTGGCTACTTTTTAGTGGTGTATGGTATACATTTTTTCTGATATGGTAGAGGACACTCTTGAGATATTTATGGATTATTTCTCAGTAATGGGTAATTCCTTTAAGGAGTGATTGGCCTATATAGGCAATATGTTAAGAAGATGTGATAGTGGGTAATTTCTTTGAAGAGTGATTGCCCCATATAGGCATTGTGTTAAGAAGATGCGAGGAGACGAACCTTGTGCTAAATTAGGAGAAATGTCACTTTATGGTGAAATAGGGTGTAGTTCTTGACACAAAATTTCTGCTAGAGGTACAGAGGTTAATGAGCCAAAATAAAGGTTATTGCCAAATTGCCCCCTCCACTTTCTGTGAAGGGTATTCGTGACTTTTTGGGGCATGCTAGTTTCTATCACAGGTTCATCAAGGACTTCTCTAAGATTTCACACCCTTTGTGCAAGTTGCTTGAGAAGGAGGTGAAGTTTGTTTTTTATAATGCTTGTCTAAAGGCATTAGAGTGCCTTAGGGAGAGGTTGACTTTAGCCCCTATTATTGTTGCTCCGAATTAGTCTTTGCCATTTGAGGGTATATGTGATGCTAGTGGAGTGGAACTAGCAGAAGTCCAAGGTCAAAGGTGCAAGAAGATTCTTCATCCCATCGACTATACTAGCAAAGCAATTAATCCAACCCCAAAAAATTACTTGTGATGGAGCAAGAGCTGTTTGTTGTGGTGTTTGCTTTTGAGAATTTTAGGGCTTACTTGTTTGGCACAAAATTCATTGTGCATACTAACCACGCAACTCTGAGGTATCTTATGGCAAAGAAAGATATGAAGCCTAGATTGATTCGGTGGGTACTTCTGCCATAAGAATTAGACTTTGAGGTCAAGGACCAAAAGGGCAAACAAAAGCAAGTGGTCGACCACTTGTCCGAACTTGAAGAAGTGGCTATGTTGAAGAATGAAGTTGAAATAAGTGATATTTTTCTTGATGAGCAAGTATTAGCCGAAACTCATGATTTGATCCCATGGTTTGTTGTTTTTGCTAATTTCTTGGTGAGTGATGTGATGCCTGAGGATTTAAGACTCCATCAGTAGAGAAAATTTGTTTATGATATGAGGAAGTTCTTTTGGGATGAGCCATATTTGTTCTGACTGAGGTTGAGATGATGAGCATTTTTTAGGTGTGTCACTCATCCTCTGTTGGGTGCTATCATAGTGGCATATAGACAGCATATAAGATCTTGCAATGTGGGTATTATTCGCCCACTATTCATCAGGACGCACCTGATTATACGAGGACATGTGATTAATGTAAAAGGCTTGGTGGCATATCAATGAAGCATGAGTTGCCTTTAACCCCAATTCTTGAGGTAGAGCTATTTGATGCATGAGGTATTGATTTCATGGGCCCGTTTGTGCATTTGTATGGGATAAAGTATATACTTGTGGCTTTTGACTATGTTTCTAAATAGGTGGGGGCAGTTGCACTTTCCAATAATGAGGGAAAAAGTGTCACAACATTTTTTAGGCAAAATATCTTTTCTAGCTTTGGTATGTGGGTAGCCATAATCAGCAATGGCGGCTCTCACTTCTCTAATCATTTGTTTAGCGCCTTGCTTGAAAAATATGGTGTAAAGTACAAAGTGGCCACACCTCATTATCCATAAACAAATGGGCAAGTAGAGGTCTTCAACCGATAGATAAAGACCATCCTCGCGAACACTGTGAATGCGAATAGGAAAGATTAGTCAAGGAAGTTGAATGACGCTCTATGGGCGTACCGAAGTTACGACAAAACACCAATAAGTATGTTCCCTTATCAGCTTGTGTTAGGAAAAGCATGTCATTTACCAGTGGAACTTGAGCACAAAGCTTTGTGGGAACTCAAGAAGCTAAATTTGAATTGGATTGATGACTCTAACTTGAGGCTTGAACAACTTAATGATATAGATGACTTTTGTCTGGGGCTTATGAGAGTGCAGCCCTTTAAAAGGAGAAGATTAAAATGTATCTTGTCCAGAAGATTGAAAAGAGAGAATTCAGTCCGGGTGATTTGGTCTTGTTGCTCAACTCAAGACTTTGCCTGTTTCCTGGCAAGTTGAAGTCTAAGTGATCGGGACCATTTAGAGTGGTAATGTGTTTCCATTTGGTGCTATTGATTTTAAGAACCATGAAGGTCAGCGGTTCAAGGTAAGTGGTCAGTGTGTCAGACTATATCTTGGGACATCTAACGAGATAAAGGTAGTCAATGTGGTGTACCATGATGAAGTCTGAGTAATCAAGGTACTTGAATTATTCTGCGATGTTAAATTTGGCACTTCTCAGGAGGCAACCCATGGGGTATCCTAGTGAAGTCTGAGTAATCAAGATACCAACTTTGTGTCACAACATTAAATTAAGCCCTGCTTGGGAGGCAACCCAAGGTGTTTTATTTGTTTTTACCTTTAATTTGAGCTTTGTGTAGGTTTGATATTTGTTTAAGTGTGCATTTATGACTTGAACAAACAAGGAAGAAAGAAAAATTGATCAAAAATAGGGACCACGAGGAAATGGACAAGTTGTTGGAAGCTTTGATGGCTCGTGGTTCCCTTTGCGTAAACCTGGAACCAAAATCAGAAAATTCAAAGGGTGGAACCACGATTGTTTTCATGAATCGTACTCTCAAACCACGAGTCTGAACCTCACCATAGTTTCTGACCCAAGGTATAGATGACTAGGACACTACACTTACTGAGTTATGAAATCATAGGAAACATAATCCTAGTCCATTCTCATTAATTTATTACAAATAACATTCTTAATATACAATAACTCATTTTACTGAAGCTTACAAACTGTTGCTTGTTACTTTACAATCCCCACTTCAGAAATAACTGGCTACTTGTTTAAATAACCTCATTAACCTGATTGCTATCCATATTCCCTGTGGGATCGACCCCAACCTAGTTGGGTTCTATATTTGATCATTGACCGCGTTATACTTCAATGCAAGATGTAATTTGAGCGATATCATCTTGATACCAAAATAAGAATCAACAACCTCAATGCTTATCTTCAAACTATTATTAGTTCCAATCAATCAAGTTTTCTACAAGGCCATTCAGTTGTTGATAATTGTCATAGTTAATAAAATCTTTTTCAATTTTTTAGGAAATAGAAAAAAAAATAGGAAGCACGCTAATGAAATTGGATCTAGTAAAGGCTTTTGATCATTTAGAATAGTCCTTAATTTGACAAGCTCTACAATACTTCAACATACCTTAACCCTTTGTACAATATCATTATACCTTGTATATCAACATCTACTATCTCTATTATAATAAATGGTACATGAACTAATTTTTCCAGATCTACACACGATATACAACAAAGAGACCCTCCATCTTCTTATATTTTCATCATGTGCATGAAATTATTATCCCAATCCATCCACCATATGTACAACAAAAAATGGCTTCCAATAAATCTAGGATGTCAAGGACCATCGATCTCGCATGTTCTCTATGTAGATATTATTTTAAGATTAAAAAACCCAAATAGGTATTATGAAGTCATTGATTTCCTAAATTCCTTTCTACCTCTTCAGGTTAGAAAATTAATTTTGTTGAGTCATGAATCTTCCTCTCCAAGAACTGTCTTTAGACAGATAAGAACAGTTTTACTCAATCCTTCAACATGAAGGAAGCCACTACTGTTGGTAGATATATGGGCTTCCCATTTACCACTAACCGTTAATAACATAGTGATTTTCAATTTCTGATTGACAATTTAAAACTACATCTAGTAGGATGTAAATATAAGTTTCTAAATATGGTGGGACAAACAAACTTAATCAGGTCAGCTCTTAATAGCCTTGTGAACCATGTCATGCAATTTATTTTTCTTCACACTAACATTCTTTCAACTCTTGAAAAGTTTCAGCATAATTTCTTGTGAGGATCAACTCAGCAGGCTCGTAAACTTTACTTATTCAAATTGAAACTTATCAATTCTACTCGACCATCATATGGGTTAGGAATCCAATTCCTTCACATAAAAAATCGAGTCCTAATTGTTATCCTAGCATGGCGACTATTAAACAATCCATCTACGTTTTGGGCCACAATCCTTACAAGCCATTACATTCCTCCCCAATGTCAATCCCCAAAAACTATCACGGAACAGTGGAGAACAATTCTTAAGAGGTGGCTACCATTCCAAAGAGGTATTTTTTGGAAATTTGGCAATGGGAGTGATATTCTCTTTTGGGAAGAATCTAGACTAGCCCCAAATCAAACCCTTAAAAAACATTTATTGGTCCACTTTCTAAGAATGAATCATCAAAATTTGTTGCATGTTACATCACCGGATATCCATTTGAATCTTGATTCACTACTTTTTTTTCTCCGAATGAATCAATCTTATATGATCTCAAATAAACATATATCCCTATCTACCCCTACTATAGGGATACAAAAATTTGTGTACTCACATCAAATGTCCAGTTTAGTACCAAGTCCTTATATCCAAAAATATAATAGACTCTAATTGCAACTCCTATCCAGTTTTTAAATGGATATAGAAGATAGCAATACCACCTAAATTGAAAGTCTTCATACTATTATATTGGCACCAAACTTTCTAGTGCTTCTCATTTGGTATACATTAGGATTGTCACTACTGAATGATGTTTCCAATGCAACAACTCTCTTGATAATATAACACATATTCTTCTCTTTTGTCCATAGTCCACATCTCATGGACACATATCAAGTTAATACAGATGATCAACACTCAGAGTGTACAAGATATGAGTCCTTTTATTTGGATTCCTCAACTAATATGTCAAATTCCAACGAATATTACCTATTCTGTCCCACTTGCAATGCTTCATTATTTTGGATTTTAGAAGTCATGGAAAAATCACAATGATAACTTCTTTAACCACACTCACAATACCCAAATCACCAACATACTCTTTAGAGAGCCTTCAAAAATAATTCATTTGGTATTACAGATTACTTAAGCCACCAAGGACTCTAATCTTGTTTAAATGGTTACCCTTGCCATAACATTGCATTAAATTGAGTACTAAAGGAGCATATATCCCAAATACTAGCTAAGGAGGTATTTTAGAATGAGGGTTCCTAACTCTAAGAGATCCTGGATCCTTGGGTTCATGGGATCAACCACCAATTCTACTAGTATAAAGGTTGAACTACTAGCCTTATTTCATGGACTTTGTATAGCACTTCATAATCTTGAATCTTTGTAAATTGAGATTGATGCTCAAGAAGTGATAAGCTATTATGCAATCCTAACGTACAATTATATAGCATTCCTTGTGACTGTAGGTGGGTTCTTCATCAAATGCATGATCCTATCATAAAATACACATACATGAAAAACAATGATGTAGCAAATAGGCTAGCTAAAGTAGCTTCAAGTGGTAACCTTTTGAGTTACTTATCTATTTTGGAAGAACCACCCTTTTTTGTATCATCTCTACTAGAAGTTGATCAATGAGGATATGTGCCGCATAAATCAATACCAGTTGCTTCATTTAGTAGTGTTAGTATAGAATCTTATGACTTTATAGTTTTGTATCTGTCACTTACCATTTTTTGTGTAATTCAGACTCAGTGGATCATGGTAGGCCAAGGTCCAACATTTACTTTACTGTTGAATAGTTAATATATGCAATATATGTTAGTTTACTTATTCTAAAGTCAGTGTTAGTAATTTTAAGAGTCTTTTATGTTTTCAGTTAACTAGATTTTAGGAGTCCTATTAGTTGAAGTCAGTAAGCAAGCAGGTCATGTAATAGTGCTAAACTAGTGCACTATTTCTTCTCAAGATTTGTTGCTCTCCAATTACTATTTTAAGTCATGTATCATTAGTTTTTTAGTTGTTATAAAAAAAGACTAAGTTTCTCTCAGCTTCTTCTTTATATCGTATTGTACCCTTTGTTTATCCTTTTGCAAGTAGTTTTGGTATCAGAGCCTAACTTCAGGTTTGAGATCTACTCTTTCCTCATGTAGGGATTGGTAAAGTAAGAGAGAAAAGAGTGAAATATTGTGAGAATCTAAAGTCAGGTTTGAGATCTACTCTTTCCTCATGTAGGGATTGGTAAAGTAAGAGAAAAAAGAGTGAAATACTGTGAGAATTTTTTAGATAGAAATCAAAATATTTTCATGGCAGGAAACAACACAACATCTTTGTCGCACCCCTGATTCCAACCTTCAAAGGGGAAATTTATCGGTTTGGGAGTCTAATAATGAAAACTCTTTTCAAGTCTCAAGAATTGTGAAATATAGCTAAGACTGAAATTCCTGAAGGAAATGCAAACCAACTAAGAGAACATCGAAAGAGAGACTCAAAAGCTCTATTCACAATCCAAAACAACGAAAGAGAGACTCAAAAGCTCTATTCACAATCTAAACTCTTTTCCTCACATATCAGTGATGTGTGGCCAAAATTACATATATTTAGTACTATTTACCTCGTATTTAGTATTTTTATTTGTCCTTTTTGAGCATTGATTTTATGAATTATGCTTAATATTATATTTTTATCTGTAGGATTAAATTGGGGTGAAGATGAAGAAATTTAGAGCAAAAACGGAATTAAAATCGAGAAGTTATATAAGAAAATCAAGCAAGTAGCTTAATGGATTAAATTCATTATAATAATGAATTTCTAACATTCAAGTTGAATTGCATGCAGAATTGAAGTTGAGGCGGCAAGGCCACCGACGTCCGTCGCCCAATTGGACTGGGTTTTATTTTCCCAGTCCATTTTGGACTCAGTTATTTTATTTTGGGGTTTTTCTTACACCTATAAATATTCCAACTTTCATAACTTTCAGATTATTGAAACCTTGGAGAGGTAACTTGTAAACTTTTTATTTAGAGAAAGCTTGGAGCCGCCTTGGAGGCCGAAGAGAATTGGTTTATTCTTTTCTTCTCCATCTTTATTAATTTTTTTTGATAATTCAAGATTCCGGATTTATTCTACTCAATTTGTAAGTTCATAATTATGATTTTGTCTATGATTTCTAATTGTGATTTTCAAGTCATGAGTAGTTAAATACCACAACTAGGATTGTGGGAACCATGATGAATTAACGAAGTAGGTTAAAATACATAGTAATTTTTGGAACGGTGTGAATGCATGTATTGTTATTTCCTTCGTTGTGATTGCTCCTCTAACGGTTGCAAACGTTAGAAACTCGCCTGTATTCTAAACTTGCTCGAGAGAGAGGTAGAGATTAGGAAAAGGGAATAACAACAGAGATTTGAAGCTATCAACCTTCATCTAATAACTTGAGCCTTAGCGGGAATAGTTATCTGAGATCCAGGACAAGGGTTAGTAGTGCGACACTCGGAGACCGAGAGGAGAATAGTGAAATTTGTCTAACCAAGGTCGAGAGACGTTTAGATGAACCTAACTTGTTAGATTTTGCATGCAACGCATCGGAATAGATCACTAGTACGTAGAACTTACGGATTTATGAAGTCATGGGGAACACAATCCTAGTTCATCATTCTCATTGACTTTCTCAGCATAAATTGACATTTGTTTACTTGTTACTTCAAACTAAGAATTGTTACTTGTTCTTTTAAATCCCCCATTGAAAATAAATGACTAAAAGTCTAAATAACCACATTGACCTAGATTCTAACCATATTCCTCGTGGGATTGACCCCAACCTAGTTGGGTTCTATATTTGATTCAGCGACCGCTTTATACTTTTGTGGAGGTATATTTTGGGCGACATCAAATTTTAGCGTCGTTGCCGGGGAATGCGGTTTAGGGTTAGATCAATTGTGTTTATTTGACTATTAGTCCTTATTTCTTGTGTATATTTTATTTATTTTATAAATTTTTGTTTTTGTTTTTGGTATTTTTTATTTTTATTTATTTATTTATTATATTTTACTACTCTTCTTGATATGACATCTTTACAAGAAAAAGTGTGGAGTGATGAGGAATACTATTTTATTGATCCTTTTCCTTTTGATATGGTGCATTATTGTAGGAGTGTGATTGATATATTGTGGGATCACAATGAAAGCATGATAGAAACGCTAACACTCCTTGCAGTAGAAAACGTGAATTCATGAAAGAGGTTGATAGGTTTTGTTTGGATATTCACAACTTAAAAGAAGGTTTGAATGCAAAGGTTGATGCGTGTAACGTCCAACAATTTAGTTATGAGTTGTGTGAGGCTGAAAAAATTCTTATAAGCCAAATTGAGGAGCTAAAATTGGAGGGTCAAATACTTGATCATACTTTTAGTAATGTTGTCACTTTTGAGAAGAGTACACTAGAGTTATGTGAGGAAGTAGATATTATTATTTTTAAAAACTCTAGTGTGTTTAAATATGAGGATGTAAATAGTAATACAATTCATGAGTTAGGGTGTATTGGACCTCATTCTAATCACTTTTCCACATTATGTTTGGATAGTAAGATATTAATCGAGCCATCCAAGCCTATGGAAGAGTGTAAAGAGGAGGAAAAATATGTCTATATTCTTGAATTTATTATGCCAAAGTCGAAAAATTACATTCCTCACTTAAGGGCCAAGAATTGTAATATGTCACATCTATTGCTTGGTTCCTTTACTTTTATACCACCGCCCCTTGAGCGTAGTAGAAAATTAGAAAAGAAATTAGGGGTGCAATTTATAAGTTCAAAGTGGAAGGAAAAGTCGGAGGCAACCCAACTAGTAGTTTAACTTCTTAGTTTATTTTTATAATATCACGTTGTTTTTTTTTGTTGTTGTTGGTTTTTTTTTGTTTTTTTTTGCAGATTTAGGGTAAGTCGGAGTACCCAAATTTAAAGCTAAGGAGCATGTTTGAACTTAAATGTGGGGTGCGCACGATCCTTGATGAAAATTGAAGAAACATGTTGCTAGCTAGGCCCTAGAGGGTCTCAGGAAGTATCTTTAACCCTCGTTTTACTTTATTTATTGCTTTGGGGACAATGCATGATTTTAAGTGTGGGATGGGATATCTTCCAATATTTGTTAAGGGTAAAGTATGCTATAGGTTTTTATATTTATTTATTTTTAGTAAAAAAAAAAAAAAAAAAGAGAGAATTTTTATTTTTTATTTTTTGAAAAAATACAAAAAGATTTTACTTTTATTCTTTAGATTAAAATAGTTTTTTGTTTTTAGTTTTTTTTTTTTAATATATAGTTGAGCATACTTTGCCCACCCCTTGGTTTTTCTTTTTTGTTCTTTTCCGAGGGGGGCCCTTTGAACCGTATTATTTTTTTAGGAATAAATTTTTATTTTTTTTTGGAGTGAAAAGAAAAGATTTTTTTTGTTTGGTTGATACTAGCAATTTAGGGCTAATTTTGAGTAGTACTTTTCTGTGAGTGTTTGAGTATAAATAAAATAATAGACTTTTTGACACCTAAACTCATGGTTGTGACTCTGTATATAACTTATTCTTATTTCTGTATTTTGCTATAACCCTATTTGTCTTAGAAGTGGAATTGATCCATCTTGATTGATACTTGTGTCATGTGGGGTGAGGATATTTTTGCATATATTCCATGTTTTGCATCTTAGTCTAGAACTTGCCCTGTATGTTATTGAAGCGAAATAAAAAGTATTACTTTGTTTAGAATATGATACTAGGCTTTCTTTGTTATGTCTTGTAAATTTTAGCCATTTCAGATATTATATCACTAGTTAGCCCCTTTGAGCCTGTAGCCTATTTTTGGTAGCCATATTTTTACCTTGATCCATTTTTTGAATCCCTAAATTTTGCACCATGCTTCCTTGAGCACTGTAGCATAGATTGTGTTTGAAATTGTTAAATTTGAAGAAAGGAGATGGTTGAGTGTAAAAGGTGATCAATGCTAGCTACAAAGTGATGAAAAGACCCTCTTTGAAAGAATGTGACATATAAAAAAAAAGTGTGGAAAAGAAAAATTAAAATATTCTTGATATGATGAGAAATACTAGTGAAAATAATTGATGAAGAGAGGGCTGGAAAAAAAAAGTGATGAAAATAATGGGTGATGAAGTTTAAAAAAGTACAAAGTGCTTATAGAAGTGTAAGTTACTATTATATAGTTTTCCTACCCGTCCCCTAGCCAACATTACAACCCGTTAAAGTCCTATTTGATTCTATTCGAGCATGCTTAATTAGTGGAGATGTACATAATGGGCAAGCATATGGTTCTTTGTGCATACATGTGAATTCTTTGTGAGTGTGAGAGTTGTTCTTTGATGTTAAGTCCTTAAATTATATTCGATCTTTTGAATTGAGTGTGTGGACTATTTGTTCTTGTGAGGGAACTTGGCTCATGATAGATAGGTGATGTTATTAGCTTTCTTTGACACAAATAGGTCAGCAATCTTAAATTTGATTTAGTTAGAGCCCATCCTTGAGGTTAGGATGTTAGAGGTTCGTTGTTTGTTTGTATTTCTTGCACAATGATCGAAAAGTGTACTTGATGTTGTGAATTGTTATATGGTCTAATTGCTTGTATCAACCAAAGTCGTGACGTTCTTTGATTTGATTAATTGAGATGAGCTTTAAGGCTTGCTCGAGGAAGAACAAGAGTCTAAGTGTGGGGTGTTGATGTGTGGCCAAAATTACATATATGCAGTACTATTTACCTCGTATTTAGTATTTTTATTTATCCTTTTTGAGCATTGATTTTATGAATTATGCTTCATATTATATTTTTATCTGTAGGATTAAATTGGGGTGAAGATGAAGAAATTTAGAGCAAAAACGGAATTAAAATCGAGAAGTTATATAAGAAAATCAAGCAAGCAGCTTAATGGATTAAATTCATTATAATAATGAATTTCTAACATTCAAGTTGAATTGCATGCAGAATTGAAGTTGAGGCGGTAGGGCCACCGACGTCCGTCGCCCAATTGGACTGGGTTTTATTTTCCTAGTCCATTTTGGACTCAGTTATTTTATTTTGGGGTTTTTCTTACACCTATAAATATTCCAACTTTCATAACTTTCAGATTATTGAAACCTTGGAGAGGTAACTTGTAAACTTTTTATTTAGAGAAAGCTTGGAGCCGCCGTGGAGGCCGGAGAGAATTGGTTTATTCTTTTCTTCTCCATCTTTATTATTTTTTCTTTGATAATTCAAGATTCCGGATTTATTCTACTCAATTTGTAAGTTCATAATTATGATTTTTTCTATGATTTCTAATTGTGATTTTCAAGTCATGAGTAGTTAAATACCACAACTAGGATTGTGGGAACCATGATGAATTAACGAAGTAGGTTAAAATACATAGTAAGTTTTGGAACAGTGTGAATGCATGTATTGTTATTTCCTTCGTTGTGATTGCTCTTCTAACGGTTGCAAATGTTAGAAACTTGCCTCTATTCTAAACTTGTTCGAGAGAGAGGGTAGGGAATAGGAAAAGGGAATAACAACAGAGATTTGAAGCTATCAACCTTCATCTAATAACTTGAGCCTTAGCGAGAATAGTTATCTGAGATCCAGGACAAGGGTTAGTAGTGCGACACTAGGAGACCGAGAGGAGAATAGTGAAATTTGTCTAACCAAGGTCGAGAGACGTTTAGATGAACCTAACTTGTTAGATTTTGCATGCAACGCATCGGAATAGATCACTAGTACGTAGAACTTACGGATTTATGAAGTCATGGAGAACACAATCCTAGTTCATCATTCTCATTGACTTTCTCAGCATAAATAGATATTTGTTTACTTGTTACTTCAAACTAAGAATTGTTACTTATTATTTTAACCCCCCCCCCCCTTGAAAATAAATGACTAAAAGTCTAAATAACCACATTGACCTAGATTCTAACCATATTCCTCGTAGGATCGACCCCAACCTAGTTGGGTTCTATATTTGATTCAGCGACCGCTTTATACTTTTACGGAGGTATATTTTGGGCGACATCAATCAGCAGTTGAGAATTCTAAACAAGTATGATAGATCCTGAAACAAAAGTGCTTTGGTGATGACAAGATAATTAATGTCAAATAGCAACCTCTCTAACGTGATTTTGAAATATTGTTCATGAATGAAAATGAATCTCTGCAAGAATATTTGTCTAGAACATCTTCTATTGTCAAAAGGATGAGGTCCTATAACGAGAAAATTAATAATCAGATTACTATGTCTAAAGCGTTGAGAAGTTTAAGCACCAAATTTGAGCATGTTGTTACTGCAATTGAGAAATCTAGGAAATTGCAATCTAAGGACCTATCTACCTATTATTTTGATGAATTAATGAATTCCTTTCTAGATAAAAAAAGATAGCTAAATAGGACCTATGAGAAAGTTGAAAAGAAGGTATTCTAGGTAAAAAGGGAGCTATCTAACAAGGGAAAAGCAGAAAACTCAGCAGGACGCTGACACGAAAGGAAATTATTGTGGTCAAGGTTGTGGTGGTGGAAGAGGTAGGAACCAATATGGTGAATCACGTCAGTACAAGAGCATAATTTAATGCTGATACTACAAGAAATTGGACCAAAGAAGCTGATTACTGGACGAAGCAGAAAGATTATCAAAAGGAAGCCAATTTCACACAAAATGTGGAAGAAGAAAGTAAGTTGTTTATGGCCAATTTCTCAGTAATTGAAAGTATGAATGTTTTATGGTTCATTGATAGTGGATGCTCCAATCACATCACAAGATCAAAGTCACTTATTAGAGATCTTGGTGAGTCATAGAAAAGCAAGGCACGGCTAGGAGATGACAAACAAGTGCAGGTCAAAGGGAAAGGTACAGTTGAGATAAAAATTGTCCAAGATAATGTGAAACTTTTATATAATGTGCAATATGTCCTCAATTTGGCTCATAACCTATTAAGTGTCGGTCATTGATGACTAGTGGCTACTCAATTAAATTTTATGATAATGCATGTGACATTAAGGATAACAATAATAAACAAGTATTATCATTATCAACAAGAGGGATATGACTATTCAAGAAAACATCTAATAACCCCATTCCATAAACCGACCCTATAACTAAGGAACATCAATCATAATCAAGCTATATCATTGCAGGGACCCCAGCAATTCGATTATACCATTCACAAGGAATACTATTAATCAATAATTATTGTCATATAATAAGCATATGAACAATGTCAAACAATAAACGGCCAATGGCAAGTTATTTTATTAATCAACACATGAGTGACTATTTCTACCAATAGACAACCATAATTACTGTTTCACAAATACAAAAGAACTTAGGCCCACCATAATTTTATGATTTCCTCATCAACTACATATTATCACCACAATGTAAGTAGTTACTCAAACAACAATAAAATAAAGTTTGATGTTCAAATATAAATGTTACCTCAAACAGACAACATCACCCACATCAAACAATTAACTTTCATGCCAAGGGCTATCATATCCACCTTTTCATTTACTTAACCGACAATTCAGTCAATAATTAAATCTTCAAGTTATCACAAAATTTAAAGAAAAAACAAATTTTCCTTAAGTCACAATCATGAATTACCATAAAAAATTTATAACCGCAATTCCCGTTATCAAGCAACAATAGCCCCTTTCCATGGTACTTATTCATGTACCAACTGTTTGAAACAAGAGTTTTCATAATTTTGTACTATTTTTTCACATACCATTTTACCAATGATAAGATCAAGTCCAGTATTTAGCATACCGTTTTCCACTTAAATCGCATAACAAGAATTCCTTTAGCCATTAACACATAACCAAGTAATCACCTTTCACAATTCACGGAATTTACAATTATTCAACCAACTACAATTCACATAAGTACCAAGGAATTAACCTTATGTACAAATTTAAACCTTTATGTTACTACCAACAAGATAAGCAACAATCATAGTCAAATTCTATCATACACCACACAACACATGGTAACTTGCAACATTCACCTATCACAGATTCAGAGTTAATCAAACAACTACAAATCACAAACACATCTTATATTACACCAAAAAAGTTACAACCAATCAATTTCATCATAATTCATATGACAATCATAAGTTCCATCCCTTATAGACAGATGCCAATTAGAAATAACTAGGTTCTAATTGCAAACTCCTCAAGATACCAATTGGAATCGACTAGATTCTAATTACGATTGTAGATATACCAATTGAAATTGAGAGATACCAATTGGATTCAACCCATACAAGAAAATATACGAACCGTACGAGAGGAAAAAAGAAAGTGAAACAATTTTCTATAATGCCTCATAGCTCCCCGAAGATTAGATATGGACATCAACATACCAATCCGCATGACTCTACTCGACATTTACTTTTGTAATGGGAGACCAGTAATCTAGGCTCTCATACCAAATTTTCACGACTCAAACTACCAGAACGTGAGGGCACCTACTCTAATCCACCTAGGAAAGAGAACCATTTACCACTCGTTCAACATAACATGCGGAAATCTTTATTGAATAGAAATGTCACCTTAAATAGACAACATCACCCACATCAAACAATTAACTTTCATGCCAAAGGCTACCATATTCACCCTTTCATTTACTTAACGGACAATCCAGTCATCAATTAAACCTTTAAGTTATTACAAAATGTAAAGCAAAAACAAATTTTCCTTAAGTCATAATCATGAATTACCATAAAAAATTTCTTACTGCAATTCCCGCTATCAAGCAACAATAGCCCTTTTTCCATGGTACTTATTCATGTACCAACTGTTTGAAACAAGAGTTTCCACAACTTTGTACTATTTTTTCCCAAACCATTTTACCAATGATAAGATCATGTCCAGTATTTAGCATACCGTTTTCCACTTAAATCACATAACAAGAATTCCTTTAGCCATTAACACATTACCAAGTTATCACCTTTCACAATTCACAGAATTTACGGTAATTAAACTAACTACGATTCATATAAGTACCAAGGCATTAACCTTATGCACAAATTTAAACCTTTATGTTACTACCAATAAGATAAACAACAATCGTAGTCAAATTCTATACACACCACTCAACACATGGTAACTTGCAACATTCACCTATCACATATTAGAATTAATAAAAAAAACTAGAAATCACAAGCACATCTTATATTACACCAACAAAGTTATAACCAATCAATTTCATCATAATTTATATGAAAATCATAAGTTCTAGCCCTTATAGATAGATACCAATTGGAAACAACTAGGTTCCAATTGAGAACTCCTCAAGATACCAATTGAAATCGGCTAGATTCTAATTACAATTGTAGATATACCAATTGGAATCGAGAGATACCAATTGGATTCAACCCATATAAGCAACTATACAAATCGTATGAGAGGAAAGAAGAAAGTGAAACAATTTCCTATAATGCCTCATAGCTCCCCGATAATTAGATATGGACATCAACACACCGATCCGCAGGACTCTACTCGACATTTGCTCTTGTACTGGGAGACTGGAAACCTTGGCTCTGATACCAAATTATCATAACCCAAACTACCAAATTGCGATGTAACCTACTCTAATCCTCCTAGGTAGGAGAACCCTTTACCACCTGTTCAACATAACATATGAAAGTCTTTATTGAATAGAAATAACCAATCTTTATTACAACTATTTTACTACAAATATTAAGTGCGGAATTGTAAACTACCTCTAGAAACTAGTCTAAATAGGTGCAAGAGCTTTTAAATCAAGAACGATAAGACAGGACACAATTTCCACCATGAATGAGAGGACTAGAAGTTGTTGGAGATCACTATCTACATCACCAATGAAACATCAACTGATTCTGCAACCAGACTATAGCCCAAAAAGGGTATTGCAAGAGTAGTATCAGCACAAATAATACATACTGGTTGGTATCATCATCCGACCAGGGTTAGATCACGTAAACACAATATAGAAATCACATAAGAAAACATGATAACTTATATAACAATTTAATCAACAACACTATTATCCACTTGTGTTACCTAAGAGTATTCAAATTTTTATTCCCGTTGATCATTCATCACCTTTACATCAAGTGTCATCCATCCTAACTCTAAGAATTTAACCCCAATAGTTATTATAAGTAAATTTATTTTACTTACGCCTCAATTAACCTCAATGATAAATGGAAAACCAGTAATCATCACTTTGTAACAAGTACAACTATGACCCCACATTGTGATAAATACCTCAAGTTTCTGATACTTAGCCTTTTTAAGTAACTCTACAACTTCAGTCAACTACAAGTCAAGAGACAACAAGTCAAGTCAAACTGTGACCAAGTCAACAACCCTGACTCTAACAATATCCAAGTCATCAAACCATGACTCTAACAACAAAATCCCAAAATATGTATCACTGAAGGAACCCACAACAACAAGCATAATATAACTAGGTCCACTCATGAAACCAATATAAACAGCAACAATAACCATAATCATATACCCGATCCACTCAAAGAACCATCACACTCAAACATACCTAGTACATACATGCTAAGGGTCTTATGGTTGTCAACTAGCCATGACCTACTGGGGAATAGCTCTTATCCATGTACTATTCCGGCGTGGTACCCGAGCCAACCAATAAATCAAAATACCCAATCCCGTGACGATGTCCAAATATCGGTGCATCCCATAATAATAACATATATCACAGCAATCACAACCACAATGAGAATAAGCAATCATACTTGTATAGGCAACAAGCCTTTAATATAACCTCATTATATGTGATTAACACCTAGGATATTATTTAACAATTTCCTTTCTTAAGCATGCATTACAACAATAGACAACCACCCAAACATATGGTCAACTTGAGCTAATCATTCCATGTAAACAACAATCATTCTTTAACACAACAAATCACAAGTAGATATAATTCATTGGTTTTATATATTACAACATGTCCAAAGACCAATCCACGTCTTATTCAAGTAAGCATTATCAAGCTACATCATTAAATTCAAGTATTCAATTTAGGAGTGCACATTCAACCCAAAGGAGTCTAAACTATATTTCAACATTCATAAATTCATTCACTATTCTAATCCTTCTTTATTTATATCGAGATCAGAGATTTCATTATTATCAAGCAACCCATACATTCAAGTCATTACTAGGTTTAAGATCTACTCCATTAGCCAATCACTCAGCTCTATTCAACTTACAATCAAGCTTTAGTGGTACACCTTTATACATTTTACTTCCTAACCCTTAGCCTAACTTGACCTTAGGCTCTTAAGTTACGTCACCGCCTCCTTATACCATAATCAGTCCTAATCACTAACTTTAAGCAAGATTATCCCATATTCCAATCACACATAATACCAAGTTCACCCTTTTATGGTAATTAGGCTAAATAACTAAATTATGAGCTCACACAATCTCATTGTCATCGATATTCACATAATTCACATTACAATCCATCATAGAGTCATACAAACATAAAACATCCATCAAGTATTCATACATTAACATATCAACACACAATTAGGTCCTTATTACATTAAATTCATGTTTTATCCACCCAAACTCCATGCCCGCAGTCTTAAGCATGATTACTCCCGTCAAATCTACATTATGTATACGATTACTAACCACAGTCTACTACTCATAAAACATAAACTACTTGGGCGCCAAGCTGCTGTAATAGGTAGCTATAACATGGATGATCCTCCTTTTTCTTTACGTTTCCAAAGGCTAATCATCTAACAAACATCAATTACAAGAGTAATTAATAAACTACGCTTCAAATAAATACTTTGGAAATTCAATCCCACTAGTTTTACCCTTATTAACGGTCCACCAAATTACCTAAGGGTCAATTAACTATTAAATAGTTTCTTCAAGCTCAACCCAACTCCCTTAATGGAGTTTTTTGGGTAAAGGTTTCACTTTTATTGAATTCAAGGTCCGCAACTATCAATTTTCATGTTTTAGAATCACTAATTCATGCTAGGGATTGTTAATTAACAATTTAAAACTGATTCTAGGTGATATTAACCCAACCCATTGGTTTTTCCCAAAATATCATGAACTTAGGGTTCAAATCCCTAAGAATTTCACCATTAAAGGTTGTTATAATGATTCCAGGATGTTAAAGGATTGAAAAAGAAGAAGATTACGAAAGAAACTTACCTTAATGAAGAATTTCCACCCATTTCAAGAGAAAATCGCCCCTCTTGGTCTTAGGAATGAAATTTTAAGGTTTAGGGGATGAAACCCATCAAAATTAGGTCATACGCTATTGTTGTGTCGCTATAGCGACATGCCATCGCTATAGTAATGTTGCTATAGCCACCTGAGCCCGCTACAGCGGCCTCAGCTTTTTTAGCACAGATAGTGTTCAGTAAAACAGTCATAATTTTTTACTCAAGAAGAGGATTAACGAATAGTTAGTTGCTTTGGAAAGAAGACTCAGAGATATTTAATTTGGTGGGTATTGTTCCCCCTAAACTTAGCCAAAACTAAATCGGTAAGGATACTTTCAACTTAAATTTATGATAGGAGTATTGTATGACCTTAGTACAAATCAAATTCACTCCCATATTAAAGAATTGATCTTAACACATGTGATAAATGATATTCTTATGCCCTTGACACAGATGTTTTCAGTAACGATGAAACCAGTTGTTACATTAGATACCAATTTACCATCAGTTTGTCCCCAAACGGGCATTGGGTGAAGAGAAGCATGAATTAGTTATTTTTATCATTGGTCTAAGAATAAAACCTTGAGAATTTATGATGAGGTAACATCTAAACTCAAAGAAAATTGAACAATTACTACATTGATCCCGCTATAGCAGCCCAATCCTGCTATAGTAGAAATTACTCTGCTATAGCAACATAAACGTCGCTATAACAGCATAGGCAAATCAGAAACTCTAAAATCCTCTCAGTTTTGCCTTTTTCACCACACGATACTCAGATTTTTGGCATTCCAAACTAACTCTTTTATGTTAAACACTATACCTGGAGTTTTACTAACCCAAACTCCTTTTCAAATGTTTATATGGGATACTTATCATCCTAGCTATCATAAAATCAAGCTAAACTTTATTATATCTACCCAATCCATTCTCGGATTTCCCTAGACCATACCCCGCTCAGATTTAAGCTATCACAAAATTTAAAGCAAAAACAAATTTTCCTTAAGTCATAATCATGAATTACCATAAAATTTTCTTGCCACAATTGCCGCTACCAAGCAACAATAGCCTTTTTCCATAGTACTTATTCATGTACCAACTGTTTGAAAATAGAGTTTCCATAATTCTATACTATTTTTTCACATACCATTTTATCAATAATAAGATCATGTCCAGTATTTAGCGTACCGTTTTCCACTTAAATCACATAACTAGAATTCCTTTAGCCATTAATACATAACCAAGTTATGACTTTTCACAATTCATGGAATTTACAATAATTCAACCAACTACGATTCACATAAGTACCAAGGCATTAACCTTATGCATAAATTTAAACCTTTATGTTACTGCCAATAAGATAAGCAACAGTCGTAGTTAAATTCTATCACACACCACACAACACATGGTAACTTGCAACATTCACCTATTACAGATTCAGAGTTAATCAAACAACTACAAATCACAAACATATCTTATATTACACCAACAAAGTTACAACCAATTAATTTCATCATAATTCATATGACAATCATAAGTTCCAGCCCTTAAGGATAGATATCAATTGGAAACAACTAGGTTCCAATTGAGAACTCCTCAAGATACCAATTGAAATAGACTAGATTCTAATTACAATTGTAGATATACCAATTGGAATCGAGAGATACCAATTGGATTCAACCCATACAAGCAACTATACAAACCATATGAGAGGAAAGAAAAAAGTGAAACAATTTTCTATAATGCCTCATAGCTCCTCGATAATTAGATATGGATGTCAACACACCGATCCGCAGGACTCTACTCGACATTTGCTCTTGTACTGGGAGACTGGAAACCTAGGCTCTGATACCAAATTGTCATGACCCAAACTACCAAATCGTGAAGGCACCTACTCTAATCCATCTAGGTAGGAGAACCCTTTACCATCCGTTCAACATAACATGTGAAACTCTTTATTGAATAGAAATAACTAATCTTTATTACAGCTATTTTATTACAAATATTAAGTGCGGAATTGTAAATTACCCCTAGAAACTAGTCTAAACAAGTACAAGAGCTTCTAATTCAAGAACGATAAGACTTGACAAAACTTCCACCATGAATGAGAGGATTAGAAGTTGTTGGAGATCACTATCCACATCACCTATGAAACATCAACTGATTCTGCAACCAGATTATACCCCTAAAAAGGGTATAGCAAGAGTAGTATCAGCATAAATAATACATACTGGTTGGTATCATCATTCGACCAGGGTTAGATCTCGTAAACACAATGTAGAAATCACAAAAGAAAACATGACAACTTATATAACAATCTAATCCACAACACTATTATCCACTTGTGTTACCTAAGAGTATTCTCATTCTTATTCTCGTTAATCATTCATCACCTTCACATCAAGTGACATCCATCCTAACTCTTAGAGTTTAACCCTAATAGTTATTATAAGTAAATCTATTTCACTTGTGCCTCAATTAACCTCAATGATAAATGAAAAACTAGTAATCATCACTTTGTAACAAGTAAAACTATGAACACACATTGTGATAAATACCTTAAGCTTATGATACTTAGCCTTTTCAAGTAACTCTAAAACTTTAGTTAAGTACAAGTCAAGAGATAACTAGTCAAGTCAAACCATGACCAAGTCAATAATCTTTACTCTAACAATATCTAAGTCAACAAACCATGACTCAAACAATAGAATCCTAAAATATATCAAGCAACATCATAATCTGGTTCACTCAAGGAACCCATAACAACAACCATAATATAACTAGGTCCACTCAAAGAACCAATATAAATAGCAACAATAACCATAATCATATACTCGTTCCACTCAAGAAACCGTCACACTCAAACATACCTTGTACATACAATCAAGGGTCTTGTGGTTGCCCACAAGCCATGAACTACAGGGGATGAGCTCTTATCCATGTACTATACTAATGTGGTACCCGAGCCAACCAATAAATCATAATAACCAATCCCGTGAAGATGTCCAAATATCGGTACATCCCACAATAATAAAAGATGTCATAGTAATCACAACCACAATGAGAATAAGTTATCATACTTGTACAATTACAAGCCTTTAATATTACCTCATTACATACGATTAACACCTAGGATATTATTTAACAATTTCCTTTCTTAAGCATGCATTACAACAATAGACAACCATCCAAACGCTTGGTCAACTCGAGCTAATCATTCTATGTAAACAACAATCATTATTTAAAATACCAAATCTCAAGTAGCTATAATTTACTGGTTTTATAAATTACAACATGTTCGAAGAAAAATCCATGACTTATTCAAGTAAGCATTATTAATTCACATCATTAGATTCAAGTATTCAATTTAGGAGTGCACATTCAACCTAAAGGAGTCTAAACTCTAGTTCAATATTCATAAATTCATTCACTATTCTAATCCTCCTTTATTTATACCGAGACCGGAGATTCCATTATTATCTAGAAACCCTTACTTTCAATTCATTACTAGGTTCAAGACGTACTCCATTAGCCAATCATTCAACCCTATTCAACTGACAATCTAGCTTTAGTCATATACCTTTATACCTTTTACTACCTAACCCTTAGCCTAACTTGACCTTCAGCTCTTAAGTTAAGTCACTACCTCTTTATACCATAATCAGTCCTCATCACTAACCTTAAGCAATATTATCCCATATTCCAACCACACATAATACCAAGTTTACCCTTTTATAGTAATTAGGCTAAATGACTAGATTATGAGCTCATACAATCTCATTGTCACCTATATTTACATAATTCATATTACAATCCACCATAGAGTCATACAAACACAAAACATTCATCAAGGGTACATACATTAACATATCAACACACAGTTAGGTACTTATTAGATTAAATTCATGTTTTATCCAGGCAAACTCCATGCCCACGGGCCTAAGCATGATTTCTCCCGTCAAATCTACATTATGGATACGATTACTAACCACAGTCTGCTACTCATAAACCATAAACTACCTGGGTTCCAAGCTGCTACAACAAGTAGCTATAACACGGATGATCCTCCTTCTTCTTCACATTTCCAACTGCTAATCATCTAACAAACAACAATTATAAGAGTAATTAATAAACTACTCTTCAAATAAATACTTTGGGAATTCAATACCACTAGTTTTACCCTTATTTATGGTCTACAAAATTACCCAAGAGTCAATTAACCATTAAATAGTTCCTTCAAGCTCAACCCAACACCATTAATGGAGTTTTTTGGGTAAAGGTCACCTCTATTGAATTCAAGGTCCCCAACTATCAATTTTCATGTTTTAGAATCACTTATTCATGTTAGGGATTGTTAATTAATAATTTAGAAGTGATTCTAGGTTACATTAGCCCAACTCATAGATTTTTTCCAAACTATCATGAGCTTAGGGTTCAAATCACCAAGAATTTCACCATTAAAGGTTGTTCTAATGATTCCAGGATGTTAAAGGATTGAAAAATGAAGAAGATGACTGAAGAAACTTACCTCAACAAAGAATTTCCACTCATACCAAGAGAAAATCACCCCTCTAGAGCTTAGGAATGAAATTTTGGGGTTTGAAGGCTGAAACACATCAAAATAGGTTATAAACTACTGATGCATCGCTATAGCAACATGTCATCTCTATTGTGTCCTAAGCTCACTACAGCGGCCTCTGCTTTTTCAGCACAGACAGTCTTCAGTAAAATGGTCATAACTTTTTACTTAAGAAATGGATTAATAAATAGTTAGTTGCTTTGGAAAGAAGACTCGGGATGTTTAATTTGGTAGTTTTTGTTCCCCCTAACTCATTATATTATAGTATTAATACTCATTTAAAGTTGACCCTAGTTTAAACTTAACACAGAACTAAATCGGTAAGGATACTTTAAACTTAACTTTGTGCTAGGAGTATTGTATGACCTTAGTACATATCAAATGCACAGACATACTAAAGAATTAATCCTAACACATTTGATGAATAAAATTCTTATGCCCTTGCCATAAATATTTTCAGTAACGATGGAATCGGTCATTGTATTAGATACGCCTGGACACAACTTCCACCATGAATGAGAGGAGTAGAAGTTGTTGGTGATCACTATCCACGTCACCTGTAAAACAAAAATTGATACTTCAACTAGACTATACCCTAAAAGGGTATAGCAAGAGTAGTAGCAGAACAAACAACACGTACTAGTAGGTATCATTGGCCGACCACGGTTAGATCACATAAACACAATATAGAAATCACAAAAAAAACATGACAACTTATATAACAATTTAATCCACAACACTATTATCCACTTGTGTTACCTAAGAGTATTCCCATTCTTATTATCGTTGATCATTCATCACCCTTACATCAAGTGTCATCCATCCTAACTCTTAGAGTTTAACCCCAATAGTTATTATAAGTCAATCTATTTCACTTACGCCTCAATTAACCTCAATGATAAATGGAAAACCAGTGATCATCACTTTGTAACAAGTACAACTATGAACATACATTGTGATAAATAACTCAAGTGTATGATACTTGGCCTTTTCAAGTAACTCTAAAACTTTAGTCAAGTACAAGTCAAGTCAAACTATGACCAAGTCAACAACCCTGACTCTAACAATAGCCAAGTCAATAAACCATGACTCTAACATTAGAATCCCAAAATTTATCAAGCAACATCATAATTCGGTGCTCTCAAGAAACCCACAATAATAACCATAATATAACTAGGTCCACTCATGGAACCAATATAAACAGCAACAATAACCATAATCATATACCCAATCTACTCAAGGAATCGTCACACTCAAACATACCTTGCACATACAATCAAGGGTCTTGTGGTTGCCCACAAGCCATGAACTATAGGGGATGAGATTTTTTCTATGTACTATACCAGCATAGTACCCGAGCCAACCAATAAATCATAATAACCAATCTCGTGAAGATGTCCAAATATCAGTACATCCCATACTAATAAAAGATGTCACAGCAATCACAACCATAATGATAATAAGCAATCATACTTATACAGTGAACAAGCCTTTAATATAACCTCATTATATGTGATTAACACCTAGGATATTATTTAAAAATTTCCTTCCTAAAGTATGCATTGCAATAATAGAAAACCACCCAAACATGTGGTCAACTTGAGCTAATCATTTCATGTAAACAATAATAATTCATTAACATACCTCATTGTGTAACGATCGGTTCTGTCGTTACAGAAAATATTTGGGGTCAAGGAATGTATTTCTCATTAGTAATAAGTGTTAGGATTAATTCTTTAGTATGGGAGTGCATTTTATAGGTAGTAAGGTCATGCAATACTCATAGCATAAAGTTAAGTTGAAAGGGTCCTTACTAATTTAGTTTCGGGCTAAGTTTAAACTAGGGTCAACTTCAATCGAGATTTTATCCTAGAATATAAATAGTTAAGGAGCCTAATACCCACTAAATTAAATATGTTTGAGTCTTCTTTCCAATTCAATTGACAGTTTGTTAATCCAATTTATAAGTAAAAAGTTATGGCCATTATACTAAAGTCTGTCCGTGCTGAAAAGCTGAGATCGTCATAGAGGGATCAGGGCGCTATAGCGGTATGGTGGTAGTATATAAGCCTATTTTTAATGGGTTTTAGATCCAAAACTCAAAATTATCATTCTCCAACCCTATAGAGGCAATTTCTTGAATTTTTCATCAATTTCTTCCCTCAAGGTATGTTTTTCCATCAATCTAATATTTGTTTGAATCTAAAATCCATAGAATAACATTAGATTAATCAAGATGGTGGTAGAAAGTTAACCTAGATGGAATTTTTGGGTGTACAGTGAATTAATAGGTTGAAATCTCTTGAAATTGAGTTAGTATTAATAGATTATGTCCTTAGGACTAGAAATTGATCTAACCATTCCTAAATATAAAGATTTTGAGTTGAATGAGGGTAGAATTAGTGGGTTTAAATTCCCAAAGTATTTATTTAAAGATTAGTTTATTAATTGCTCTTATAATTTTTGTTGTTAGATGATTTAGCCTTCAGAAACGTGAAGAAGAAGGAAGATCATCCATGGCATAGCTACTTCTTCGAGCAGCTTGGCGTCCAGGTAAATTATGGTTTATGAGTAGTAGATTGTGGTTAGTAAACATATTCATAATGTATATTTGATGGGAGAAATCATGTTTAGTCCTATGGGCATAGATTTTGGATGGATAAAGTATGGATTTAATGTAATAAGGGCCTAATTATGTGTTACTATGTTAATGTATGAACCCTTGATGGGTGTTTTGTGTTTGTATGACTCCATGGGGGATTGTAGTATAAATTATGTGAATATAGATGACAATGAGATTGCGTGAGCTCATAATCTAGTTATTTAGCCTAATTACCATAAAAGGGTGAACTTGGTATTATGTGTGGTTGGAATATGGAATAATCTTGATTAAGGTTAGTGATGACTATGGGTTATGGTATAAAAAGGTGGTGACTTAACTTAAGAGCCTAAGTTCAAGTAAGGCTAAGGGTTAGAAAGTAAAAGGTATAAAGGCATACGACTAGAACTAGATTGTAAGTTGAATAGAGATGAATGATTGGTTAATGGAGTAGGATCTTGAATCCAGTAATTACATGAATGTAGGGGTTGCTGGATAATAATGGGATCCCCGGTTTTGGTATAAATAAAGGAGGATGAGATTAGTAAATGAACTTATGAATGTTGAACTAGAGTTTAGACTCCTTTGGGTTGAATGTGCACTCCTAAAATGAATACTTGAATTTGAAAAATATGGCTTGATAATACTTACTTGAATAAGTTGTGAATTGGTCTTTGGATATGTTGTAATTTATGAAACCAATGAATTATAGTTACGTGTGATTTGGTGTTAAAGAATGATTATTGTTTACATGTAATGATTAGTTTGAGTTGACCAAGTATTTGGGTGGTTTGCATACTATTGTAACGAATACTTAAGGAAGGTAATTGTTAAATGATATTCTAAGTGTAACCACATTCGATGAATTTATATATAAAGCTTGTGATTGTTACAAGTGTTGGTTGTTATCATTGTTTTATGTGATTACTGTGATATTCTATTAGTTAATTATGGGACGTACTGGTATTTGGAAATCTTCACGGAATTGGTTATTATGAATCATTAGTTAGCTCGGGTACCACGCCGGTATAGTACATGGATATGAGCTCGTCCCATGTAGGTCATGACTAGTGGAAAACCATAAGACTCCTAGCATGTATGTACAAGGTATGTATGAGTGTGATGGTTCCTTGAGTGGACTGAGTATATGCTTATTTTCATTGTTGTTGTTTATATTAGTTCCATTAGTAGACTGAGTATTATCATGGTTGTTGCTCTGGGTTCTTTGAGCGAACCGAATTATGATTTTCTTGATATATTTGGGATTCTTGTGATTAGAGCCATGGTTGGTTGACTTGGATATTGTTAGAGTCATGGATTGTTGACTTGGATATTGTTAGACTCATGGTTTGTTGACTTGGATATGGTTAGAGTCATTGTTTGTTGACTTGGATATTGTTAGAATCAAGGTTGTTATTTGGTCAAGATTTGACTTAATTTGTTGTCTCTTGACTTGTACTCTACTGAAGTTGTAGAGTTACTTGAAAAGGCTAAGAGTCATAAACTTGAAGTATTTTATCATAATTTGTGCTCATAGTTTTACTTGTTACAAAGTTATGATTATTAACTTCCATTTATTATCGAGGTTAGTCTAGGCGTAAGCGAAATAGATTGACTTATAATAACTATTGGGATTACACTCTAAGAGTTAGGATAGATGACACTTGATGTGAAGGTGATGAATGATCAATGGATTAAAAATGTGAAATACTCTTAGGTAACACAAGTGGATAATAATGTTGTGGATTAAACTGTTATATAAGCTATCATGTTTTCTTTTGTGATTTCTATATTGTGTTTATGTGATCTAGCCCTGTACTTATACTACTCTTGCTATACCCTTTTTGGGGTATAGTCTTTTATAGGAATTAGTGTTGGTTTCATGATTATTGCGGATAGTGATCCTTCAGCAGCTTCTACTTACCTCACTCATGGTGGAAGTTGTGTCCTGTTGTATTCTCTTACTTAGAAACTCTTGTACCTATTTAGACTAGGTCCTAGGGGTAGTTTCTTTTTTCACATTTAATACTTATTAAATCAGTTGTAATACAGTTTGGTTAATGTTATTCAATAAAGACTTTCTCACATCTTTTTAAAGGGTGAAAGGGGTTCTCCTATCTAAATGAATTAGAATAGGTGCCCTCACGATTCGATAATTTAGGTCGTGATAATTTGGTATCAGAGCCTAGGTTACAGGTCTTCCAGTACAATAGCAAATGTTGAGTAGAGACCTGCGGATTGGTGTGTTGACATCCACATCTAATCTTTGGGAAGCTATGAGGCGTTCTAGAAAATTATTTCACTTCTTTCTTTCCTCTCGTGCAGTTTGTGTAGTTGCTTGTATAGGTTGAATCCAATTGGTATCTCTCAATTCCAATTGGTATCTCCATAATCATAATTGAAATCTAGTCGATTCCAATTGGTATCTTGAGGAGTTTGTAATTGGAACCTAGTTGGTTCTAATTGGTATCTTTCTAAAGGGTTGAAATATAACACCCCGTACCTTCCCGACCCTACTTGATAATCTTGAAGCATGTTTACCCTAGGTTCGAGAGCAATAATTATGTATTTTGCATTGTTATTAATGAACATTTGATATTGTGCTAGTAAATGTAATTAGACCTTTGTAGTAGGTGGTGTTTGTGATTTTGTGGAGCATTTGTGGGGTGGAAATTGAGGTTTAAGGGACATCCAAGCAAAGGATCTTAAATATAAGAGGCAAGCAAAAGGTTGGGACTTGAAAGATCCAACCAAATCCGCAAAGAAAAGTCGAAATCAAAAATTAAGTGTGGGGCACTGTAGGTGGCGTACTAGGCCGCTTTGGCCTGAAATTTCTATGGCACAGGCAGCAAGGGGGCACGCCCAAGGGCGTGCCAGGCCGCCCCTGCACACCTTTGAAATGCTGAAATTTTCTCTAAGTCTTTGGGGCGCCCGGGGGCATGTCGGGGTGCTTTTGGCCCGATTTCTTCTACGATTATAAGTCTTTAAAAAGGACTCTTGGGCTATGGTATCATTATTCCATCATATTAGGACTACTCTTGAGTAAGTTTCACATCCGAGTTGGGGTTAAGTCATTTTCATAATTAGTTTACCAAATTATGCTCAATTAAGTCATGGGTGGCTAGAATTTTTTTTGAAATTGAGGTTACGAACATGAAGTTCGTGAGTGAATATTGTCGTGACATTTATGGAATTATTTAAACATGAGATATATAGTGGATCATGCGTTGAAATTGGTGGGCTAAGTTACTATGTGTTAATGGGCTCAATTTGAGGCCCAAATTGGGATAAAATGCATGGCCCAAAAGGGCAAATGACCCATTCTTCCACTTTGACCAATGGAACATGGCATTTAATGCCAAGAAGTGTCTAAGGATGACCATGAGGACTATATAAAGGCACAAAAGGCTGATTTTATTCATTATAACACACATGTCTTTCTAGATATTTCCAAACATATTTCTCTCAACACAAACCCTAAGGCAACCATTCTCTTTGGTAAAGATCATCACTTTGCAAGATTTGGTAAGTGTATACTCTCATGGATTAATATATTATATGCTTAAGTTGGTGTATATATCCTGATGGTTATGTTGGCAAGGTGTTGAATAGGGCACTTTTGCTTTTTCCTAAAAGATGTGCCATCCTTGTGATTTAAAATTGAAAGGAGACTTGAGGTTTGAATGAAAGTGCATGGTGTGGATGAGATACTAACATGTATGGTGTGATTATGTTCCTTACCTTGTTATTTTTTGATGCATATAATTTGTGGTATTGTTGTCGATATGTTGTTATGAAGTGTATTGAGGTGACTTGATGGAGTAATTGTGATGTTGTATTGATGGAGAAGTGTAAAGTATGAAATTGGTGTGACATACTATTGATTTATGATGTATTGGTCAATGTATGGATTGTTGTGGTATTGTTGGTATGACAATTTCATAAATGTTATTGTTAAGGGGGAAATGACATGTTAAGGCAATCATGTAACTCATTGTCGTCATATGCCTTTGTAAGGTAGTTGGTGGTTAATGTAAACTCCGTTATGTACTTGTGTTGCAGAGTGAAACGTAAGGAAGGAGTTGGACTATTTTATTCACGTTTAGGATTGTATATTCAGATTGGGAAGATCAGGTATGTAAGGTTACTCTTCCTATATCCTTCGGCAGCATGTAGTATTCACCTTGTCACTATACTTGTTCATTTCCAAAATTTTCTAAGGTATCTCATTTCAGGTTATCATCTATTGTTAATCACATATATCTTATTCTTTGACCTATTGTTATTCATGTGTCACATAATGGTGGACATGATTCCAAGTTCCAATAATGTTACATTCAAAAGTTCCAATAATGACATAATCATCGAATGAACTATTTCTAAGATTGAATAAGTGAGGTAATAACGTCTTTATTCTTGGGTGGTATCCCATGGGTTAAAATACCTAGCATGGGTCGATCCCAATATCTCGGGTGGTATCCCAGGGGTGAAAAGAACACCTAGCATGGGTCAATCCCGCTACTACGGGTGGTATCCCAGGGGCAAAAGAAAAGCCTAGCATAGGCCAATCCCGAAAACTATTGATTACCCACTGATTAGCTTGGGGCCCGGACATTGTAAGAATGGAAGGATGAGTAGTGAATGAAGAAGTGAGTCATGAAAGAATGAATGAGCGTAAAAATAAAGAAAGTAATCCACTTAATGTACATATTTCCATACATTTAGCATGGTGACTCATCCACATTGGTTATTCACTTATATTGATTCCATTGAAGTATTTATGTATCATATAGTTTCTTATGGCCTTACATACTCAGTACATTCTTCGTACTGACCTCCCTTGGGGAGGTTTACCTTACTTACTGCAGGCACAGGTGTTAGTAGACCTCTGCAGTAGGCTACGAGGAATCCACAGAATATTGGTGAGCTCCAGTTGGTTCGGTGCTTTCCGAGATGTCTATGTATATTTATTTTGGTATTGTATATGTGTATAGAGTGGGGTCTTGTCCCTACTCTAGGTTGGCTATGGTTATGCATCTATAGAGGCTTTGTAGATGTTATGGGACAGATGAAGAAAATGTAAGGAATGTATGTTTTGTCTTGATGGCCCTGACGGCCAAGTTTCACATATGTATATATCACATGTTTCCATGACTTCCGCTATTGGTATCTTATATCTCTATACGTGATGGTGGTGTTTCGTGAATGACATGCATATGAATAGATATAGATGAAGATTGGTTCTCTCGGGCCTTATCGTCTTCGGGTGCCAGTCCGTCCCGAATGGGATTCGGGGCATGACATGAAACTTATGATTATCATATGAATTATGATGAAATTGGTTGGTTGTAAATTTGTTGGTGTTATATAAGATGTGTTTGTCATTTGTAGTTGCTTGATTAACTATGAATCTGTGACAGGTGAATGTTGCAAGTTGCCATATGTTGTGTGGTGTGTGATAGAATTTGACTACGATTGTTGCTTGTCTTGTTGGTAGTAACATAAGGTTTGAATTCGTGCATAAGGTTAATGTCTTCGTGCTTATGTGAGTCGTAGTTGGTTGAATTATTGTAAATTTTGTGAATTGTGAAAGGTCATAACTATGTTTTGTGTTATTGATTAAAGGAAACTGTTGTTATGTGATTTAAGTGGAAAATGGTATGCTAAATGTTGGGCATGGTCTTATCATTGGTAAAATGGTAAGGGAAAAATTGTACAGAATTGTGGAAACTCTTGTTTCAAATAGTTGGTATGGGAATAAGTACCATGGACCAAGGGCTATCGTTGCTTAATAGCGGGAATTCTGGTAAGAAAATTTTTTGATGATTCATGATTTTGACTTAAGGAAATTTTTTTTGGCTTTAAATTTTGTAATAACTTAAAGGTTTAATTGATGACTGGATTGTCGGGTAAGTAAATGAAAAGGTGAATATAGTAACCATTGGCATGAAAGTTAATTGTTTGATGTGGGTGATGTTTCTGGTTGAGGTAAGATTTATATTTAAACATCAGACTTTATATGACTCGGTGGTTTTTACTGTCGATTGACTAACTACTTGCATTTTGATGATAATGTGTAGTTTATAAGGAAATTGTGAGATTATGGTGGAACTAAGTTCCCGGGTATTTGTGAAATTATGGTTGTCTATTGGTAGAAATAGTCACCCATGTATTAATTATTAAAATGAATTGTCATTGGATGTTTATTGTTTGATGTTGCTCATATGGTTATTCTATGACAATAATTATTGATTAATAGTATTCCTCGGGAATGGCATAATTGAATTGCTATGGTCCTCACAATGAGATAACTTTATTATGATTGATGATCCTTAGTTGTAAGGTCAGATGAGGGAATGGGGTTATTAGATGTGTTCTTGAATATTCATGTCCCTCTCATTGATCATGGTATTACTTGGTTGTTGTTGCTCCTTGAGTGATTGGAGTATGTTGGGTCGGTAGCTTGACTAGTTGTAAGATATTAGTGAGACTATATAAGTATAGTTTGTCCTTGGGTGATAGCTAAAAAGCGGGTTGTTTATAAACGATTGATTGAGGAGGGTTGAATATACTAATGTAAGTAGTGGTGGAGAATCTATGTGTTAATGAAATCCATAGTGGTGTGTTGGTTAGTGGTTGTACTCTAGATAGTCTATTCTTATCCGTTGATCATGGAACGGTGAAAAGGGTCATGAGGTACACGTCCCAAAGGGAAAACATAGTGTAGTGTTTGGTGATGTTATGTTTGTTATATCATTGTTTAGGGTGTAATTTCCCGGGTTAAAATTTTCCTCGGATTCGGAGTTAGAATTTTAAGGCTAAACTAGTCTAGGATGAAATCTGAGTGAGGTATAGTCTAGGGAAATTCGTGAATAGATTGGGTATATATAATAAAGTTTAGATTTATTTTACGTGAGCCAAGGCGATAAGGAATCCATAGGACTTTTCGTAATGGAGTTCGGGTTAGTAGAACTCCGGGTATAGTGTTTAACATGAAGGGGTTAGTATGGAATGTCAAAAATCTAAGTATCATATGGTGAAAAAGTAAAAACTTAGAAGATTCCCAAGTTTCTGCCACGCCTTTACCGCTATAGCGGTGTGCATACTGCTCTAGCGGTGCTGCTATAGCAGAATAATTACCACTATAGCGGTGTTGCTATAGCAGGATCGATGAAGTTATTGCTTAGCTTTCTTAGAGTTTAGACATTACCTAGTAATAAATTCTCAAGGTTTTATTCTTAGACCAAATAGAGAAATAACTAATCTGTGCTTCTCTTTAACCAATGCCCGTTCAGGGATGAACAGATGGTAAATTGGTATCTGTTGTAATGATCGGTTCCATCTTTACTAAAAGTATCTGTGGTCAAGGAATTTGTTTCTCATTTGTAATAATTTTTAGGATTAATTATTTAGTATGGGAGTGCATTTGATATGTAATAAGGTCATGCAATACTTCTAGCACAAAGTTAAGCTGAAAGGGTCCTTACCGATTTAGTTTCGAGCTAAGTTTAAACTAGGATCAACTTCAAACTAGGCTTTCTCCTGAGTTAGGGGGCCTAATACACACCAAATTAAATATCTTTGAGTCCTCCTTCCAACTCAATTGACCGTTTGTTAATCTGATTTTTGAGTAAAAAGTTATGGCCATTTTACTGAAGTTTGTCCGTGCTGAAAAATTGAGATCGCCATAGCCGGATCAGGGCACTATAGCAGTATGGCGGCAGTATATAAGCCTATTTTTGACGGGTTTTATTTCCAAAAATCAAAATTATCATTCTCCAACCCTACAGAGATGATTTATTCAATTTTCCATCGTTTTCCTCCCTCAAGGTATGTTTTTCCATCAATCTAACGTTCGTTTGATTCTAAAATTCATAGAATAACATTTGATTGATCATGGTGGTTGGATAAATTTAACCTAGATGGAGTTTTCTTGTGTAAAGCGAATTAATAAGTTGAAATCTCTTAAAATTGAGTTGGTATTAATAGATTATGTCCTTGGGGCTAGAAATTAATCTAACCATTGCAAAATATAGAGATTTTGAGTTGAATAAGGGTAGAATTAATGGGTTTAAATTTCCAAAGTATTTTTTTGAAGAGTAGTTTATTAGTTACTCTTATAATTGTTGTTGTTAGATGATTAACCTTAGAAAATATGAAGAAGAAGGAAGATCATCCATCGCATAGCTACTTACTGGAGCAGCTTGGTGCCTAGGTAGGTTATGGTTTGTGAGTGGTAGACTGAGGTTAGTAAACATATTCATAATGTAGATTTGATGGGAGAAATCATGATTACTCCTACGGGCATGGAGTTTGGATGGATAAAATGTGGATTTAATGTAATAAGGGCCTAATTATGTGTTACTATGTTAATGTATGAACCCTTGATGGGTGTTTTGTATTTGTATGACTCCATGGGTGATTGTAGTATGAATTATGTAAATATAGATGACAATGAGATTGTGTGAGCTCATAATCTAGTTATTTAGCCTAATTACCATAAAAGGGTGAACTTGGTATTATGTGTGGTTGGAATATGGAATAATCTTGCTTAAGCTTAGTGATGAAAATGGGTTATGGTATAAAGAGGCGGGTGACTTAATTTAAGAGCCAAAGGTCAAGTTAGGCTAAGGGTTAGGAAGTAAAAGGTATAAAGGCGTACGACTAGAACTGGATTGTAAGTTGAATAGAGCTGAATGATTGGTTAATGGAGTAGGATCTTGAACCTATATTGACTTGAATGTAGGGGTTGCTGGATAATAGTGGGATCCCCAGTTTTGGTATAAATAAAGAAGGATGGGATTAGTAAATGAACTTATGAATGTTGAACTAGAGTTTAGACTCCTTTGGGTTGATTGTGCACTCCTAAAATGAATACTTGAATTTGACAAATATGGCTTGATAATACTTACTTGAATAAGCCGTGAATTAGTCTTCGGACATGCTGTAATTTATAAAACCAATGAATCAAATTTATGTGTGATTTGGTGTTAAAGAAAGATTATTGTTTACCTGGAATGATTAGTTTGAGTTGACCAAGTGTTTGGTGGTTTGCATATTATTGCAATGAATACTTAAGGAAAGTAATTGTTAAATAATATTCTAAGTGTAATCACATTCAATGAATTTATATGTAAATCTTGTGATTGTTACAAGTGTTGGTTGTTATCATTATTTTATATGATTACTGTGATATTCTATTGGTTAATTGTGGGATGTATCAGTATTTGGACATATTCATAGGATTGGTTATTATGATTCATTGGTTGGATGGAATACCACGCCGATACAGTATATGGATATAAGCTTGTCCCCGGTAGGTCATGACTAGTGGGCAACCATAAGACCCTTAGTATGTTTGTACAATGTATGTATGAGTATGATGGTTCCTTGAGTGGACCGGGTATATGCTTATTTTCATTATTATTGTTTATATTGGTTCCATGAGTGGACAGAGTATTATCATGGTTGTTGTTGTGGTTTCCTTGAGCGAACCGGATAATGATTTGCTTGATATATTTAGGATTCTTATGATTAGAGTCATGGTTGGTTGACTTGGATATTGTTAGAGTCATGGTTTGTTGACTTGGATATTGTTAGAGTCATAGTTTGTTGACTTGGATATGGTTAGAGCCATTGTTTGTTGACTTGGATATTGTTAGAGTCAAGGTTGTTGTTTGGTCATGGTTTGACTTGACTTGTTGTCTCTTGACTTGTACTTGACTGAAGTTGTAAAGTTACTTGAAAAGGCTAAGTGCCATAAACTTGAGGTATTTTATCATAACGTGTGCTCATAGTTATACTTGTTACAAGGTGATGATTATTGACTTCCATTTGTTATCGAGGTTAGTCTAAGTGTAAGCAAAATAGATTGACTTATAATAACTATTGGGGTTACACTTTGAGAGTTAGGATGGATGACACTTAATGTGAAGGTGATGAATGATCAACGGGATTAATAATGAGTAATACCCTTAGGTAACACAAGTGGATAATAGTGTTGTGGATTAAACTGTTATATAAGCTGTCATGTTTCCTTTTGTGATTTCTATATTATGTTTATGTGATCTAACCCTGGTCATCTAATGATTCCTATCAGTACATGTTGTTTGTACTGATACTACTCTTGCTATACCCTTTTTAGGGTATAGTCTTTTGTAGGAATCAGTGTTGGTTTCCTGATTAATGCGGATAGCAATCCTTCAGCAGCTTCTACTTACCTCACTCATGGTGTAAGTTATGTCCAGTTGTATTCTCTTACTTAGAAGTTCTTGTACCTATTTAGACTAGGTCCTAGGAGTAGGTTCTTTTTCTGTTTTTAATACTAGTAAAATCAGTTGTAATACAATTTGGTTAATTTTATTCAATAAAGACTTCCGCGCATCTTCTTAAAGGGTGAAAGGGGTTCTCCTATCTAGATGAATTAGAATAGGTGCCCTCACGATCCAGTGATTTGGGTCATGACACATTGGTTTCATAAATTACAACATGTCCGAAGACCAATCCACGGCTTATTCAAGTAGGCATTATCAAGCAACATCATTAAATTCAAGTATTCAATTTAGAAGTGCACATTGAACCTAAAGGAGTCTAAACTCTAGTTCAATATTCATAAATTCATTCACTATTCTAATCTTCCTTTATTTATACTGAGACCAGAGATTCTGTTATTTTCTAGCAACCCTTGCATTTAAGTCATTACTAGGTTCAAGACCTACTCCATTATCCAATCACTCAACTCTATTCAACTTACAATCTAGCTTTAGTCATACACCTTTATACCTTTAACTTTCTACCCCTTAGCCTAACTTGACCTTAGGCTCTTAAGGCACCACCTCCTTATACCATAATCAATCCTCATCACTAACCTTAAGCAATATTATCCCATATTCCAACCACACATAATACCAAGTTCACCCTTTTATGGTAATTAGGCTAAGTAACTAGATAATGAGCTCACACAATATCATTGTCATATATAGTCACATAATTCACATTACAATCCACCATAGAGTCATACAAACACAAAACATCCATCAAAGATTCATACATTAACATATCAACACACAATTAGGTCCTTATTATATTAAAATCATGTTTTATCCACCCAAACTCCATGCCTGCAGGCCTAAGCATGATTTATCCCATCAAATCTACAATATGGATACGATTAACAACTACAGTCTACTACTCATAAACCATAAACTACCTGGCTCCAAGCTGCTACAACAAGTAGCTATAAAATGGATGATCCTCCTTCTTCTTTATGTTTTTGAAGGATAATCATCTAACAAACAACAATTATAAGAGTAATTAATAAACTACTCTTCAAACAAATACTTTGGGAATTCAATCCCATTAGTTTTACCCTTATTTAAGGTCTACAAAATTACCCAAGGGTTAATTAACCATTAAATAGTTCCTTCAAGTTCAACCCAACTGCATTAATGGAGTTTTTAGGCTAAAGGTTTCACCTTTATTGAATTCAAGGTCCCCAACTATCAATTTTCATATTTTAGAATCACTAATTCATGCTAGAGATTGTTAATTAACAATTTAGAAGTGATTCTACCTGATATTAACCCAATTCATAGGTTTTCCCTAAAATATCATGAACTTAGGGTTCAAATCACCAAGAATTTCATCATTAAAGGTTGTTCTAATGATTCTAGGATGTTAAAGGATTGAAAAATGAAGAAGATGACAAAGGAAACTTACCTAACAAAGAATTTCCACCCAGACCAAGAAAAAATTGTCCCTCTAGGGCTTAGGAATGAAATTTTGGGGTTTGGGGGCTGAAGCCCATCAAAAATAGGCTACAGCGGCCTCAACTTTTTCAGCACGGACACCCTTCAGTAAAATAGTCATAACCTTTTACTCAAGAAGAGGATTAACAAATGGTTAGTTGCTTTGAAAAGAAGACTCAGAGATCTTTAATTTGGTGGGTATTGGGCCAGGAATATTTATTTTGGTGGGTATTGGGCCTCCTAACTCCTTATATTCTAGGAAGAATGCTTGTTTGAATTTGGCCCTAGTTTAAACTTAGCCCGAAACTAAATCGATAAGGATACTTTCAACTTAACTTTGTGCTAGGAGTATTGTATGACTTTAGTACATTTCAAATTCACTCCCATACTAAAGAATTGATCCTAACAGATGTGATGAATGAGATTTTTATGCCCTTGCCACATATGTTTTTAGTAACGATGGAACCGGTCATTACATTAGATATCAATTTATTATCCGTTCATCCCTGAATGGGCATTGGCTGAAGAGAAGCAGTAATTACTTATTTCCCTCATTGGTCTAAGAATGAAACCTTGAGAATTTACGATAAGGTAACATCTAAACTTGGAGAAAACTAAATAATTACTACATCAATCCCACTATAGCGGCCCAATCCTACTATAGCGACATCACTATAGCAGGAATTATTTTGCTATAGCGACATGCACGTCTCTATAGCCGCATAGACGAGGCAGAAACTCGGGAATTCTCCCAGTTTTTCCTTTTTCACCACAAGTGACCCTAAGCTAACCCATGGCATGGCATAATACTAAACATTCTGAATATCAATAAGATTGAGCAGAATCTAAACTAAATTTAAATGTAAGATCTGAAATAAACTGAGAAATCTATGAAATAAAACTAAGTCTGAAATGAAATACTAAAACAAAAATAAATTGAAAAGCTGAAAATCTGGCTCTATGTCTGAAAACCTCTATTGATGATGAGTTACTGTGACAAGTCCCCAACTAACTCTAAATATTGAAACTGAAAATATTAAGCAAACATAATGAATACTTTCCCTCAAATGATGAGGACTTGCCATTGGTAGTCGCTGATGTGGCATTGGAACGTACTACCTGTGATGATGAAACCGAGCACCCAAAACTATATCATCTTATGATATAGTGCAAAAGAAAGTATGCGATCAGTACTTTGAATGTACTGAGCATATGAGATATGAAAGCCAAAAAATAAATTGAGCATTCTGAAAATAGTAATATATTATACTGAATGCAAACTAAGTGCAAAGAACTAAACTATAGTATAATGACACAATAATGATAGACATATATGCTGATATGCAAAGGTACTCTAAAAAATCATATTATAAAACAAGTAAAGTGCACTGACGGTCATATATAATTATACTGAGTCTGAGTCGGTGGGAGATTCTATGAACCAACATAAACCACGTGAGCTAACGTGGAGTCCAATGTATACGCCCCATCTAAAGGACCCAGTATACATTAGCAGGGTATAAAGGCATGACTGGCTTGATCACTAAACTGATGCCCAACTGGGCTATATATAATGACCCTCCAGGTAATTTTCATGATTTCCATGCATTCTAGTATTTTGAGCCTTCCCACAGTAGTTATATGTCATTTATGACTTGTCAGAACTGTAGATTTAATCATCAGATAGTTCGTTTGGATTTTAGTCTCATTTCCATGTTTTGAAGCTTTCGTTGTTAAGGAATTGGTCTCGGATAAAACCTTCTAGTAAACAATCTTATATGGAAATTCTGACAGTGCCATCATCTCTGAAACATTGATTTTAGGCTGGGGGGAGCCTTGGTTTAGGTCCCGAGGCTTGCGGACTCATTTTGGGCTAATGGGTAGATTTGATGAAAAATGGAACTATAGGTGTGGGCCCCACATTTAATCAAAACAATCTCGGATGAAAGTTTGTATGGTTCCATTGAGTTTGGAATGTCAAATTTGGAGTGGTAGCATAGTTCGTTTCTGCGCACGGGGTTTTGAACGAATCCTGAACACTCGGTCGGAGTCCATTTTGGACTTAGCTAAAATCTGATGTCTGATATCTGGTATGACCGCTAAAGCAGTCAAAGAACTATTTTAGTGATGCTGAATAGCTTTAGCAGCCTTGGCTACTTGGCTGAGGTCCGCTTTAGCGGTCAAGGACCGCTTAAACGGATGTCACTTTAGCGGCCAAGTTTTGCTTTAGCGGCCTTCGGCCCTTTTGCTCCAGCCGCTTTAGCAGAACTCTACCGCTTTACTAGTAGCTGCTTTAGTGGCCAAGTGACCTATTTAGTTGTACTTGGGGGTGTTAAATCCCCCTTCTTCACTCGATTCTCTCTCATTTTCTCAACCCTTTTCCAATATTTTTGAGGGCTTAAAGAGAGAGAAAGTGTGGAAAATCTTCCATTGAAGCTAAGGTAAGTTAGCTCTACACTCCTTGGCCCTTATTCATCATTTAAACCGTTGAATTCCATACCATTTCATTGTAAATTCTTAGAAATTAGGTCTTTAAATCCTTAACTTTGGGGACTGATTTGGGCCCCGATTTGTGTCCCATTTGTGTTCAACTTTTAAGCACACATTCTTTGTCCTTCGAAGGACCTCGTGACGGATTCAATTTTGAATTTTGTTTGTGGGACCCATGGCCCCATTCTTGACCCAAGTTTTTATATAGAAATATGGGTCTCATTTTACTCGTATTGACGTATAGATTATTATTTTGATAGCGCAGTGGCATTTTGGGATCATGGAGCAAAGTCGAGCAAATTATGGATAATTCAAGACTTGCGATTTAGCATCGAGGTAGGCTTTGGTCTACTTTTCTCTATGAGATTGTGTATAGTATAGTTTGCATGCTAGGTAGGGATGGTAGGCTATATTTATGACTAGTATAGCATGACTTAGGCCATTTAGGAAATTTGGGGTAGAAATGTGACCCGAACCTTAGTATAAAACACTTGTCATTGCTATAGAATCCTATTACCCTCAATTATACGCATGTTAACCGTAGTTTAATATTAAGGATCCTTTAGTATAAGATTTATCATTTGACTTAGTAATTTGGAAGATATTTCCCCAATTAGATCCTTGTAGTGGCTTTATGCCCTTGATTACTATAGATTCTCGAGTTATGAGGCTTGTTATGTTGATTATGCATTATTGGGCCCGGGGTCATGGTTATGATACCAGTTGGACTCCAGGTGAGCATTTTACCCTTATAGAGGGCATGATTCTGGTTTATAGACACTTAGGAGCTTATGGGTGTATTGTTTGGATACTAGTGATGGCATGCATATTGTTAGGCGTATTCATGCTCACTTAGTGGTATGATTCCAACCCCAAACCTTGATTTCACTACTATTTTCCAAAAAGGGATTTATTCCAACTTTTCACTTTTAAAATGGATTCTTTTATAATGGGAATTGGACTACCTTATTTAATGAATTATGAGCTTTTGGAACTAAAAATTATGTCTTAGAAATTCGACTGAGGCTGATTCTGGTCCATTATTGATCCACTCATTTTACCACTACTATTTACTTCGGTCGACGAAGATTCTGACACTTTCTATATTATTATGATGATTTAGTCCCAAACTTGATCTCGGACAATGGATTTACAAACTTGCACTTCCTTAGTCATGGTTCGAGTCCGTGCACTTATTATACACTGTATATTCCTTTAGTCGCGGTTTGAGTTCGTGCACTTATTACAATATGTACACTCTTTTAGTCACAGTTCGAGTTCGTGCACTTATTATATATATATATATATATATATATATATATACTTTTAGTCACGGTTCAAGTCCGTGCACTTATTATATATATATATATATATATATATATAGGTGTTGGATGGAGTAGATTGATTATGATGGTTATTGAAAATCCTGGTTTGGGACCAGGCAGTGTATACGGATATCTCAAATCCCCTATGGGCCCCTTCGTCCTTGAGCCACAATGCTAGAGAAGGATGGTCGTCGTAGGTCCTACCTTTGCGAGCTCCAGAGATGGAGGAGTTCTATACCCTTGGTACTTATGGAACTTGGATCGGATGTGGTACTATGGTTTTACATTTTATTCATTCATTTATATGCATCGCTATCACCAGTATGATTGTTTGGCGCTTGTATCTATCGATCCTATTGGGGGCGGTTTAGGTACATGTTATGATTGTTGTTGTTGAGTGTTTCAGTGAACCTTTTGGGTTTATGGAGGCCTAGTTAGGTATTTGTGTGTTTGTTCTAGACGGTTACTTTATTATTGATTATTATGGTTAGTTCGTGGCAGGATGAGTATGGACTGGTACCCTGGATTGGCGATACATTTCTAATTCCTTTCTCTATTTTGGTGAATTATATTATTGTTGGATTACCCCATGATTAGTCACCTTGTGGTTAGAGACTTGATGATGCTGGTATTAGCTCTCTTACTTGGCCATGATCCTCAAGATATTAGGTAGGCTTCCTTAGGTATTTACCTTTGAGTTAGTCCTATATATATATATATATATATATATATATATATATACATATTGTAGAGGAGAGAGGGTTCCCTTTCGGGAGTCCCCGAAGTGCTCCTGGCTGGACTGGAAAATAAACTAAGCACACCTTTTTACAAACACTCGTACTCACAACACTCTTATTGTTTCACAATATTACAAAAATATGGAAATATTTTCTAATAACTTGCTTTCAATATTGATTCTTGCTCGTGCTCTCTATTGTTGTTGATGATCTTTGTCTGAAGCAAATGAAGGGTATATATAGGCAAATGGTTGAAGAGGCGGATTTCAAAATGAAATTTATTTCAGCAAAAGAATCTGAATTATTGAAGTTGTCTTGGGTCCCATCTTACTGTTCAAAATTCTGAAAATTATTGAAGTGGCTGTCGTTTTCAGTCTTCTTTCTCCTGTGCTCTTTACGACTTTTCTTTGAATGTGGATTCCACCTGTCTGCTATAAACGTCATTGCTTATGTCTTTGGCAAAATATAAAATAGCTGATGTTATTGCTGACGTCCGTCTTTAGCCGATAGTGTCTAAATTGTGTAGTGCTACCGAATCAAAACTCATGCCTGAATCATCATCCTCATGAGGATCCTGAGCAAATTGTTCTGTCGTGGGATCATAATCTGAGTCTGAATTAGGAATGTCTGAATCTTCTTCTTCTGGTTTGGGCTGTATAATCATGTTTTTAGTTTCTTCATTTGTCTCATTTGTGGGTTTTTGAGGAGTGACATCTTGCATAAGTCTCATTAGAGTTTGTCCAATACTGTTTTCAATTGTCTTGGCACTAGTCTTATTTTTTTTTTTTGTTTTTCTTGTCTTTGAACTGGTCTTTGAGCTTGAGGCTTCTAAATTGAAGCTTGCAGGTAATCGTCTTACACTTTTTGGCAAAGTGTCAGCCATTAACGGACTTGATGAGTCTTTACCAGCTGTCGTTTGAACTGGACTAGTTGTACCTTTACCTGATACAGTAGGTCTGTTTACATTCACAGGGGAATGCATACCCGTCTGATCCATTTTGAGTGGAGTTGGAGAACTCACTTGGGTCTGAAACTCATTGGACTGAGTAGCTAAATTTGAAAAATCTTTAAAAGAAGTTTGTTGTTGGGTTATTTCGATATCGCTAATATAATCTTGCAAAATCAGATTTTGTCTAATCAAATCGTTTCTTTCCTTTTCCAAAATCTCATTTTTATGGTTAAGTCTCTTAAAATTTTCGGTCATAGAGTTACAGTGATCACAAAAAATTATTTTATTAGTGTATTTTTGAATGTTATATTGAGGAAAAACTGTCTGATTTCGAAGTTCTGGTACGATAAAGAAATTAGGTCCTAAATTACCTCTGGCGTAGTCTAGTGCCTCATTAAAGTTGTTAAAACCTTTGTATAATGGGTCTTTGAATCCTTTGATAGTATCGATCACTTGTATCCATGTCTGGTATATACCTGGTGTCTTTCCCTGTATGATCACATAAAACTTAAACTTATTTGTTAGATTCTTGTCTGTAAAGTACTGAGCCAGGGCGTTCATTACAGCTAAAAAATAGCTGACATCCCTTGGAGTCTTATTATAAGAAATCCATAAATTGTCTAGTATACACTTTTGGTTCTTGTCTACCCTTGCTTCAGGTCTTGTCTTGAAACTGAAATTACTTTCTGGATAACAAATCAAATTATGTCTGCCAAAATGAATTCTTTCAATTGTCTGAGGAGTAGAAGTCTGAGACGTATTTAATGAACTTAAAGGTCTGAAATGAGTATTGCTTAAAAGAGTCTTTAAATAATCGTCTGTAGCTGAGTCTGAGGAAGAAGCCTTAGGTTTTTCTTTGTCTGCTTTGTCTGCCATGCTGCATGAAAAAACTAATTAGTAGTTTTTGAAATTAATCTACTAAGTAGAAATCTAAGTATATTCCCCAAAAATTTAACTTCTTTTTTTTTTTTTTTTTTTTTTAACTATTCATAGTCATACCCTGTTCATCTCTTCTTCGTAGACTTTGTACTTAAGAACTGCTTCTTAACCGCACCCCACCACCAAATTGAGCTTGTCCTCTGCCACGACCTCGACCACGAAAACTACCTCTGCCTTCATATCCTCTAGAATTTGAAACTTCTGATTTTCCTTTGAAAGAAGACTCCCCCTTCACCTGAAAAGCTTTCTCCTCTACCTTTTCAGAGAACCTACTAATCCGAACTTCATGATCTAATAATGAATTCATTAATTCATCAAAATTATAAGTAGAAAGGTCCTTAGATTCTTCTATTACAGCAACAACATGGTCAAAGCCTTTTGTTAAATTTCTCAACACCTTCTCACAACAGTTTCATTATCAACATTTTCACCTTATGTTTCATGTGATTAACAACTCCAGACGCCCTAGATATATATTCCTGCACAGGTTCTTTTTCTTTTATGGCCAAATTTTCAAACCCACGATGTGCATCCTGAGTCTACTAATCCTAAGGTTTCTATTTCATAGTCATTCCTAGGATGATTTATACCTACCCCTAGTATATGGTTAGTCTCCTGAATGCTTAAGGAACCCTGATGGATTGACCTGTAAATACCTAGGATGTTGAAGTCCATTATGGCCAAGAGAGCCGCAGGACATTGTTTCCAGGGTGTGGTCAAAGAAACGGTTCTTAAGTATTAAGTTTAGGAGAAAGAGATGAAAAGGGAAGGTATAGATATGCTAAAAATATTTGGCGGTTCCCGGGTGCGGTTAAGAAGCAGTTCTTAAGTACAAAGTCTATGAAGAAGAGATGAACAGGGTATGACTATGAATAGTTAAAAAAAAAAAAAAAAAAAAGTTAAATTTCTGGGGAATATACTTAGATTTCTAGGAAAACCTTAACTAAATTACATAAAGTAGACCAAAGGAGGAGGAAGTACCGAGTAGGATTTTACAACTATAAGAATACAAAGCTATTTTTGAATGAAGCTAAAGCATAATCTTGTTTTGGTTCAAAACATTGAGAAAGCCACTTTCCTAAGGACCAAAATTTCAGTTGTGTAGACACATCAAAACTTCATTTGCAAAGTCTGAGCAAACACTGTGATCAACAGATATCAGCACAAGCCAATCTGTGTACAGTGCATTCTGCATACCAACCGTTTCAATGCATTAGTTCCTGGAAAGCCTCATTGAGAGTCTCCACTGCATATTCATAACCAAGACTGTCAGCTCGACCCCGGAATTCATCGACCTCACCCTGTGGAACTTGGATGCCGATTAACACATTCACACCAGTTTCTCCCTTTCAGATAGATGAAAAAGAATTACTCAAAATATAGCAGAAAAACTACATTATAGTACCAAAAAAGGGACAATGTGACAATGGAACTAGAAGAATGAGATTCCTAAAAGGTACCTGTACACGGTAATGTAATAGACTTATGTTCCAACGCGGGCTGAAAGTATCTAAAAAATTCATGAAAGCACCAGGCTTGTTGGGGAAAATGAATCGACCAAGAAGCTCATTGTGAACATTTGATGTACCATCCATCTGAAAAACATTATAGGAGAAAAGAGAGAGAGATAGGAAAAGTACGAGCCATCAATATCTAATCCATACAACCAAGTAGAATGACGAAAGAACAACATCTTATTTCTTAAGAAAGGAATTTGAAAACTCATAATTCTCTAAGAATTTAGAATCTCAAGAGACGAAAAATCACTAATCTGTTAATATAGTCTATAAGGATCTTAGCATACAACAACAACATACCCAGTGTATTCCCACAAAGTGGGGTAAAATTTTTCAAACAAATCATAGAATAACTAATCACGAGATACACACATATATTTACTGTTTTGGTCTAAGAATTAGATTCACATGATAAGGAGAGATTTGAAACACTACCAGATGCCTTAGATGAGCTTTGACCAATTCATTATCTATAAAATTAATGGTATGCAGTTGTGATGATTCCATTCTGTCCACCATTTCTTCAAGTTCCAATTTAGTGTGACGACCAACTCTGCCATAAGGAAAAATGTCATAATGAATAGAACTGGCTTTATTTTAGGTTATAATAGACATGGATGGGAGGTAAATAACCGAGACAAATGATCCATTATAAACTACGAATTCTTATATGTCCCTACATGGATAAAGTAATTTACTGACAAATAACAAAATCAATGTCAAAATGAGTCAACATTCTCTTTAAAGTATACCCTCCTCTTGTTGTTTCTCATTGAAATTGGCATGTTGTTGTTCATCCTTCTGTTTCTTCCAACAATCAACTTCTTTGTGCCCCATTTTTCTGTAATAGCAACATTGAATATTGTTGTTAAACTGTCGGTTCTCACCACCAAATTGAGCTTGTCCTTTGCCACGACCTCGACCACGAAAATTACCTCTGCCTTCGTATCCTCTAGAATTTGAAACTTCTGATTTTCCTTTGAAAGAAGACTCCCCCTTCACCTGAAAAGCTTTCTCCTCTACCTTTTCAGAGAACCTACTAATCCGAACTTCATGATCTAATAATGAATTCATTAATTCATCAAAATTATAAGTAGAAAGGTCCTTAGATTCTTCTATTACAGTAACAACATGGTCAAAGCCTTTTGTTAAATTTCTCAACACCTTCTCACAACAGTTTCATTATCAACATTTTCACCTTATGTTTCATGTGATTAACAACTCCAGACGCCCTAGATATATATTCCTGCACAGGTTCTTTTTCTTTTATGGCCAAATTTTCAAACCCACGATGAAGTGTTTGTAATTTCACAGTAATTACCTTCTTGTCGCCCAAATACTCTTGCTTTAGAATTTTCCATTTTTATCTGGAGGTTGTTGTTGTTTCAATTCGGGTGAAATTTTCATCATCCAGTGCCGATTGGATGAGAAATAGTGTCTTTGCATCTTTCTTGCTAGTCTCTCGTAGCTGATTATGAGGTTAAGTCGGTGCCGGATTTGGTTCAACATACCCCGTCTCCATCAAATCCCTAGCTCCTGGGACTTGAACATTGTCTTCATTTTGAGACTCTAAAGATGATATTTTTCCCCTTTAAATATTGGAATCAAGGGCTGAGAAGAAGAATTGAAACCGTTGCTTGCTATGGGCAACTCTCAATCTATCGCCCATTTAGTTTGACATCACCTGCTTTAAGAGAGAAATTATTGTTCTCTCTTGCTTGCTCTGATACCAAAATATTATTGGGGGATTTGGAAGAGAACGTTAAAACAGAGTTAGAGGTTTTCAGTAGTCTTTTAATTGTGATAAAAAAGCTACAGCAGTGGCCTGTTGAATAGGCTTACAACTAACTTACTTTAGCTAAAAATAAGCAACTAACAAGGAAGTAGATAAATATGATGTCTACTAAACTCTACCCTATCAACTAAAAAATAGGAAGCAACTTCATTCTAATTAACTGAACAAACAACTACTTTTACTAGCTAAAAATTAGGAACTAAGTCGACTAGTTTTGAAGAACTAATCAAGAAACAATTTAAATTTCTAGAATAAACAATATAAATTCTATTACTATAGGAGCTAATTACTCCTTTTCCCACTACTTTTCAATATTACATAATATCTCATTAAAAAGTGAGGCGGATACATTTTGATCTTCAGTTGCTGAACTGAAGTAATTAATACTGTAAATACCCTTCTCTGCCTTCAAATTACATTACCATAGCTCATCTCCAAGAACGATGGCTTAAATTATTGGACAGGGATATATGGTAGTGTACTTTAGTTCATGAGTATTGTCAAGATAAGGTAGTTATCCTTATGGCTCCATTAACATTATTATGCCTAGTTCCTTGGATAGTTACCTGTAGCTATATTTATGCCTTACATATTATTTATGGTTACATTAATTCTGGAGCTCAGTTGGCCGATGCCTACTGAGTGTCATGTGTTTGGTCATTATTCTTTCTCCTGTGCTCTTTACGACTTTTCTTTGAATGTGGATTCCACCTGTCTGCTATAAACGTCATTGCTTATGTCTTTGGCAAAATATAAAATAGCTGATGTTATTGCTGACGTCGACCTTGCTGAATACAATATAGTCTTTTGCTTAATTCTCTATACTGTTTACGATATTTTTTAATAATATGTTTAGAATAGTGCATAAATTTCTTATCCTAAAGGAAGATATCTTACTCTATTTCTTAAAAACTTAATATAGTCTTTGAAATTTTTAATTTCTTTTTCTATATATATATATATATATATATATATATATATATATATATATATATATATGTATGTATATATATATATATACGTATGTATATATATATATATACGTATGTATATATATATACGTATGTATGGTATTACCGTATGTCCCTTTCTTCCTTGATCTATTCATATTGTATATGTATCCTTTGGCCTTGTATATTACTATGTATACTTCTTTCTCTATTTATTTGTTTATTGGACAGGGATATATGGTAGTGTACTTTAGTTCTTGAGTATTGTCAAGATAAAGTAGTTATCCTTATGGCTCCATTAACATTATTATGCCTAGTTCCTTGGATAGTTACCTGTAGTTATATTTATGCCTTACATATTATTTATGGTTACATTATTTCTGGAGCTCAGTTGGCCGATGCCTACTGAGTGTCATGTGTTTGGTCATTATACTACACTTCTGCAGCCTATAAATTATAGTACAAGTTATCGCCGTTGATATGTGCATCGTGCGGAGCAGCTATGAATCGGAGACTTGGGGTGAGCTACTGACTTTTAGAGTTGTTCCTACTCTCTCTTATTATTAGACTGATCTCTATATTGTACTCAAATACATCTTTTTATATATGTTTATCCTGTATTTCACTTGTACTCTTGATGTATTAGAAGCTCTTGTAATGGCTCCACCAAGTTTTGGGATTATATTGGCCCTTTTATTATGTTTATTCCACTGCTTTCTTTTATTTCTCTTGATAGTCCGTTACTAGCTATTCTGGATTAGGTTTTGGTTTACCTACTAGTGGGTTAGAGTAGGTGTCATCATGACCTAAGAAATTGGGTCGTGAAAAATTGGTATCAGAGCCTAGGCTTATCAGTGTAGCTGGTACAAGAGCTTAAGTTTTTAGTAGAGTCCTGCGGATCGGTACGGAGACGTTTGTATCCTATCTTCGAGAGGCTACATGATATTCTTAGGAAATTCTATTCTTGACTCCCTATCGTGTGTCCGTACTTATTATAAACCTCTAAGTACTTCTTTGACTCTATTCCTTCCCAGATAGATGGCACGAGGTTATCGATAGATGCGAATAGTACTTCTGCACATGTGGCCAGAGTTTTAGTTCAACGGTGGGCTAGGGAGTTAGAGATTGATGTAGAGGATCTTCAGCATCAGACAGAGGTTGTGGGGCTAGCCCAGGCTCCGACAGAGTTTACGATCGCCTCATCTTTTCAGGATTCAGTGTTAGAGATTCTAAGTCTTTTTATGGATGCTTCACACTCAAGGGTATTGCCTGGTACATTGAGAGATTCTCAGGCCAGAGCTGGGTTTGTTGGTGTTCAGCAAGGTTCCTTATCAATTTCTACGTATGAGATTGGGTTTCTCGAGTGGGCCAGTTAGACATCTATGTTATATGCTCTAAGCATGAGATGGTGTAGAGATTTATTAGAGGATTGGCTTTACCACTCCACTTGGCGACTGAGAATTTGGTAGAAGCTCGACCTACTTTCCTTCAGGTTGTTGAGTATGCGAGGGATACAAAGAGGGCTTACTTTGAGACATATGGAGGTGGCATTAAGATGTCATGTCAGTATTTTAGTGTTAGTGCTATTCCGATTAGAGGTCTGGAACTTTCAGGCAGAGGTCAGCATCACTTGCCACCTATTAGACCAGTACAGGTAGCACCTCAGTGTATGGATAGCTCTCAGGTAGATCGTGGTAGTATCAGTGGACAAAGTTTTGGTCAGGCAATATAGGTTATTCAGTCTAGGTTGTCAGGTCATGGAAGCCGTTCTGGGTCTGCAGGCATAGAACATCCGAGTATTCCAAGAGCTTATTTTGACTGTGGAGAGGTTGGTCATTGGTCACTTCAGTAGAGAGTGTCCTCGATGTCAGTTTGTTAGCCAGTTAGGGCCAGCTCATGTTTCTCGCCATGTTAGACCTTCAGGGGTTTGTTATGATTGCAGAGAGACCGTCCACTGGTCCAGAGAGTTGCCCCGGCATAGGATTATTAGTCATTCAGCTCATACAGATCAGTCTCATGGAGTTAAGGCACCTTGGGTAGAGATAGTGCACTTAGTGCCTCAGTTGGTCATTCAGATGCTCAGCTCGAGTTTGTACATGCTTAGATTCGTACTCCCTCCTGCACGTCAGATTTATGATTTTGGATATCCACTGTGATAGGTGTGCCTTTGATTTTTTGCCTTTAGTTTCTATTTTGAATTATATTAGGGTTTTCAAACCCATCGATGATTATATGTCGTGGTATTTCTATATTAGGTGATGTATGCCTTTGTGTAGATTTATGATTATTTGACTGCCCCTGTAGATGATTTCTTTTAATAGTGGATTGGGTGGATTGGTATGGTATTTTACTTAGGGTGTAGCATTTGGGTTAAATTCCCATTTGCTTTGGCATATTAGCCTTATTATGGCCTTAGAGTGGTACTTGTTGTTGATTTTCGTTTCAGTGCCACCTGCAGCCTATGCTATTGTTAGTATTATCATTGTTTTGACATTTATTGATTCTTCTTTGATAGATGACTAGACTAGCGTTATCTAGTTAGTGTTTTCCCATCCTTGCAATTCTTCTTCGTTGACTTTGATGGCTACCTTGGTTGGTTAGCCTTTCCTTTCTATTAGCAAGGTCATTTGTTGATCGAATTATGGAACTGAAGGTAAGTTTGACCCTTTATGGCTTTGTTGAAATTTTAGCACTAGCAGTCTTCCTCCATAGCTAATTCATACTGATGATGTATTTGAGATAGTTCTTCAGATTGGGATAGTTCATTGCCCGGTACTAGTTTTGACCTTGATGTCGGTGTTAAGTTAGAATTGGCAATTTGGTCCTATTGCCCATTTCAGATGTTGGAAAGTTTAAGGCTTACTTTTTGATTTGTTGGGTTTGTCTCCTGATGATCATTTCGTTCTGGGTATAGATGTGAAGTTGAATACTCCATTTTTTCTACAATATGGTTCACGGCTCAGCCGAGTTAAAGTTGGTATAAATTAGGAGATTTTACAAAATTTCTCATCTCGATACTTGTTCGGCCTTATATGACTTCGTGAGATGCCTCTGCTTGGTGATATATGCTTAGGCATCAGTTATTGCTAATTAAAGTAGTTGTTTGTTGGGAACGAGTATTCGTTGCCATGTTTTGGGTACTGGTTTGACCAGATTCAGGCTAAGTTCATGTTTCCAGGTTTGCTCGAGATTTGGGTGTCATTAGTGCTTTTTTTGCACCCTTGGTGAGTTCTTGATTATGCCTTTCAGTGGATGTGGATTTGATTGTTTGTATCTTAAGCTTGTGGTCTTCCTCCGCCATGATTATGTATTCGATGATATTTCAGTTTCAGCCCTTGCGAGGAGCATTGAGTATATGGGTATTTGACCCTAGTAAAGGCTCATTGACTCCAGTTTTGGAGTTTGATGCCTTCAGATGAAGACTTGGGAGTTATGATAGATTTTGGCATGTGGATGCTTACTCGTCAACAGGATCAGTTTGGATGGTTGAGTTTGAGTAGTTCGGATTCAGTGCTGAGATTATAGCTTTGGATTGCATAACTGGGTTGCATCCCCGTTTCCAGATCAGCTTCAGTTGAGCATTTATATAGAGACTGACTAAGCCTACTCGTTGCCTACCGATTCAGTTTTCTCTAGCTCAGCTAGATTGTACTTGTTAGATACTCAAAGATTGGTCCATCAGCACATGGTATTGGATGCTACCGCAGTTAACCTCGATTTCCAATTTTCATCGAGAATTTTGAATGCCTACTCAGTAGAAGAAGTGTACTAGACTTTGATCTAGCATGGTTTCACCCACAGTTGGTGGGTTGTCTTGGAGCGGATCATTCAGTTTTATGAGTTGGTGCTTCAGACTCCTACCTATCAGTTTCGAGGGTCATTTGGACCAGTTGTTGCTTTGGCTAGGGATAGCAGGCTTTGGTCATCTCCATTTGTGTACCAGGGTAACACCTTATGGGCTTACTTGTATGCTGGCCAGTATGGATTTTCTGTGGATCAGTTTCAGTCTTTCGAGGTCAGTATGCTGTGATTGTACGGACATGACTCGAATGACATTTGGTGTGGTTCAAAGTAAGTAGTAGGTTTGGAAAGGCAAAAGAAGGTTAAATTTGAAATTAGAGTTGGTTGTATGATTCATACCTTGGTTTGCCTTTGGATTGGTCAAGTAACTACCTGGTTAGGCTTGTACTGGTGTGCTGTCAGCTTGTTGTGGTTTGGATTTGCGGGCGTCAATCGTTCTTGGTTCAGTTGAAGGCCAGTTGGTTGTAGAAGTTAAGTTTTGGTTATTTGGGAAGTGAAGTAAGGAAGTTGGTTGAAAAAGGGGTACCTTTGGAAAAATCCCTTGGAAGCGTTGTCTTTTCTTTGAGGTTATCTGGGGAGTCATACTCGGGGCATGAGGGCCCAGGTCCATTGACTTTTGTCGATAAAATTCCTTTTAGTAATGGATATTGTAATTACCCTCTAGGTCATTTTCTTGATTTCCATGCATTCTGGCTTTTTGAGCCTTCTCACAGTGGCTACATGTCATTTATGACTTACCAGAACTATCGATTCGGTCATCGGATAGTTCGTTTGGATTTTAGGCTCATTTCTCTATTTTGGAGCTTTCGATGTTAAGGAATTGGTCTTGGACCAAAACTACTAGTAAACGATCTCAAATGGAAATTTTGACATCGCCATCAGCTCCGAAATATTGATTTTAGGCTAGAGGACCCTTGGTTCAGGTCCCGAGGCTTTCGAACTCATTTTGGGCTATTGTGTAGATTTGATAAAAAATGAGACCATAGGTACGGGGCCTATTTTTAATCAAAATGATCTCGAATGAAAGTTTTGATGGTACCATTGAGTTTGAAACATCTAATTTAGTGTGGTAGCATAGTTCGTTTGCGTGCACGGGATTTAGAACGAATCTCGAACACCCTGTCGGAGTTCATTTTGGACTTAGCTAAAATTTGGTATCTGATATCTGGTGTGACCACTAAAGTGATCAAAGAGCCTCTTTAGAGGTAATCGCTTTAGCTATCCTAAGCCGCTTTTGCAGCCTTGGCTACTCGGCTGAGGTCCACTTTAGCGGTCAAGGACCGCTTAAGCGAACGTTGCTTTAGCAGCCAAATTCTGATTTAGCGGCCTCCTACCCTTTTTCTCCAGCCGCTTTAGTGGCCAAGTGATCTCTTTAGTGGTACCTGGGGGTGTTAAATACCCCTTCTTCACTCGATTCTCTCTCATTTTCTCAACTCTTTTCCAATATTTTTGAGGGCTTAAAGAGAGAGAAATGTGGGGAATCTTCCATTGAAGCTAAGGTAAGTTAGCTCTACACTCCTTGGTCCTTATTCATCATTTTACCCATTGAATTCCGTTCCATTTCATTATAAATTCTTAGAAATTAGGTCTTTAAATTCTTAACTTTGGGGACTGATTTGGGCCCCAATTTGTGTCCCGTTTGTGCTCAACTTTTGAGCATACATTTCTTGTCCTTCGAGAAACCTCGTGATGGATTCAATTTTTGATTTTGATTTAGGACCTCGCGGGCTAGTAATTAACCTGAATTTTGACCTAAGCTTTTATATAGAAATATGGGTCTTATTTTACACGTATTGACGTTTAGATGATTTTTTTGATATCTTGGTGGCATTTTAGGATCATAGAGCAAAGTCTAGCGAATTTGGACGATTCAAGATTGTGGTTCGACATCGAGGTAGGCTTCAGTCTACTTTTCTCTATGAGATTGTGTATAGTATAGTTTGCATGTTATGGTATAGCATATTTATAGTAGGTTATATTTATGACTAGTATAGCATGACTCAGGCCATGTGGGGAATTTGGGGTAGAAATGTGACTCAAACCTTAGTGTAAAACACTTGTCATGGCTATAGAGTCCTACTACCCTCGATTATAAGCGTGCTAACCATAGTTTAATAGTAAGGATCTCTCAGTATAAGTTTTATCATTTGACTTAGTGATTTGGGAGGTATTTCCCCGATTAGATCCTTGTAGTGGCTTTATGCCCTTGATTACTATGGATTCCCGAGTTATGAGACTTGTTATGTTGATTATGTATTATTGGGCCAGAGGTCGTGGTTACGATACCAGTTGAACTCCAGGTGAGCATTTCACCCTTAGAGAGGGCATGATTCTGGTTTATAAACGCTTAGGCGCTTATGGTTGTATTGTTTAGATACTGTTGATGGAAAACATATTGTTAGGCGCATTCATGCTCACTTAGTAGTATGATTCCAACCCCAAACCTTGATTTCAATACTATTTTCCAAAAAGGAATTTATTCCCACTTTTCACTTTTAAAATGGATTCTTTTATAATGGAAATCGTACCACCTTATTTAATGAATTATAAGCTTTTGGAACTAAAAATGATGTTTGAAATTCGACCGAGGCTGATTCCGGTCCATTATTGATCCACTTATTTTACCACTACAATTTACTTAGGTCGATGGAGATTCCGACCCTTTCTATATTATTATGATAATTTAGTCCCAAACTTGATCTCGGGCAATGGATTTACAAACTTACACTCCTTTAGTTATGGTTTGAGTCTGTGCATTTATTATATACTGTACATTCTTTTAGTCGCGGTTCGAGTCTGAGCACTTTTTACACTATGTACACTCTTTAGTCATGGTTCGAGTTCGTGCACTTATTATATATATATATATAGGTGTTGGATGGAGTAGATTGATTATGATAGATATTGAAAGTCCTCATTCGGGACCAGGCAGTGTATATAGATATCCCTAATCCCCTATGGGCCTCTTCGTCCGTAAGTCGCAGTGCTGGAGAAGGATGATCGTCGTAGGTCCTGCCATTGCAATCTCTGGAGCTGGAAGAGGTGTATACACTTGGTACTTATAGCAGTTGGATCGGATGTGGTACTATGGTTTTAAGTTTCATTCATTCATTTATATGTATCGCCTATCACCAGTATGATTGTTTGGAGCCTGTATCTATCGATCTTATGGGGGGCCGTATAGGTACAGGTTATGATTGTTGTTTGTTGAGTGTTTCAGTGAACCTTTCAGATTTATGGGGGCTCGGTTAGGTATTTGTGTGTCCGGACTAACCAATTACTTTATTATTGGTTATTATGGTTAGTTCGTGGTAGGATGAGAATGGAATGGGAATGGTACACCCAGGATTGGTGGTACGTTTTTTATTCCTTTCTCTATTTTGGTGAATTATATTATTGTTGGATTACCCCATGATTAGTCACCTTGTGGTTAGAGACTTGATAATGTTGGTATTAGCTCACTTACTTGGCCATGATCTTCGAGATGTTAGGAAGGCTTCCTCAAGTATTTACCTTTGAGTTAGTCCTATATGTATGTATGTGTATATATATATATATATATATATGATATTAACGTATGTCCCTCTCTTTCTTGATCTATTCATATTGTATATGTATCCTTTGGCCTTGTTTATTACTATGGATATTTCTTTCTCTATTTATTTGTGTATTGCCCAGGGATATACGGTGGTGTACTTTAGTTCCTGAGTACTGTCAAGATAGGGTAGTTATCCTTATGGCTCCATTAACATTATTATGCCTAGTTTCTTGTATAGTTGCCTGTAGTTATATTCATGCCTTACATGTTAATTATGCTTACATTATTTCTGGAGCTCAGTTGATCGATCCCTACTGAGTACCATGTCTTTGGTACTCATACTACACTTTTGCAGCCTGTAGATCATAGTACGAGTTATCGCCGTTGATGTGTGCATCGTGCGGAGCAGCTATGGATTAGAGACTTGGGGTGAGCTCCTGACATTTGGAGTTGTTCTTACTCACTCTCATATTGTTAGACTGATCTCTATGTTGTTCTCAGAGACATCCTCGTATATATATTTATCCTGTATTTCACTTGTACTATTGATGTATTAGAAGCTCTTGTACTGGCTCCACCTGGTTTTGGGATTATATTGGCCCTTTTATTATATTTATTCCGCTGCTTTCTTTCATTTTTCTTGATAGTCCGTTACTAGCCGTTTCGGATTAGGGGTTGGCTTACCTACTGGTGGGTTATAGTAGGTGCCATCATGACCTGAGAAATTGGGTCGTGACACTAAATGAACCTACGGTGAAACATAGTTCTAAACTTTAGGTGAAACTGGGACCTTAGTCCAACTCGGTGCTAAGTACTACTCCAAAACTGATAATATAATCATAGCTCTTATAAAACTGATGTTCCAAAAACTGGGTCAAAACCTATTTAATCTGAATAATTTCTAAAAGACTGTATAACTGAAAATTGTTCATACTTGTTCCTATTAAATTCACTAAGTTCTAGGATCGTGTGTTCATAACACGCCAAACTTTCTGAAGGAAAGTTAAATCATGTGAAAGTACTGTAAAATCAGGCTAAGTACCAAATCATGAAATTCTATGTCATGCATGATACTGAAGATCATGAAAAAATAAGCTATATAATATCATAACCATGGAAAGCATGTATAAACTAGGTATGAACCCTAGAATCATAACTCATGAATATTGGTGTTTAACTGAAGACTTTTGGGACACAAGGGTGAAAGAGTACCCATTGTTGAAATCCAACATACCTAGAGTCTAAGATTTTATGCTAAGGACTTGAATCTATGAAGTTTTGAGAAAGAACCCTAAGCCTATCTTGAGGGAGTTTAATCACATTTTTCTAAATTTTCTAAGTGTTTAAGAGGGAATGGGAAAAATAGTCAACTAATCCCACTGAAAATAACCCAAATGACGTAGTTTAGGATTAAGATGTAAGGAAAATTTGAAAATACCCCTGACTAAAGTAACTAAAATTTCTAGGTTCAGTCGTCACGGGTCTATGGTTACCTTGAACCCACGAGTCATCCCTTGACTCGTAGTTTGAATTTTCTTGCTTGGGTCACGACTCGATCTCACAACTCATGAGGTCTACCTACAAGTCGTGCCAAGGACTCGTGGCCCTTAAGAGAAAATATTGCCTCTCGGGTTTCTCATTAGTACGAGTCACTTAACGACTCATACTCTATACCTATGACTCATGCCCTTTGAGTCGTAGCAACTGGGTGAAATTTTCATCTTTTCAGGACTTTGGTTCTACCACTCAGAACAAGTCACCTTACGACTTGTGATCTCACTGTACAACTCGTACAGTGAGTTGTTCTGGTGCAGATTTCTGAAACTGCTGACTGATTTTCTGATTAAGGCTAAGTTTATGTACTAGGAACTTGTTGGGTGTTACAATTTTGTTTATCTTTTGAATATTTCTCCAACAAAGGTTGTTTGAAACACAACACCTCTTGAATCTTGAAATGGCAAGAAGCCTTAAATAAGCCACTTAAGAATATTTGATTGTATAGCATATGCTTTGGTTAATTGTCATTTTAAGCTTGATGAAAAATCTGTAAAATACATTTTCCGTTGGTTATAAACTTCAATCCAAAGCATATCGTCTATATAATTCCATAAGTGAAAAAGTTATTATAAGTAGAACTATTGTGTTTAATGACGATGCAAGTTGAAACTTTAATTCTGAATTGTGAGATCAAGTATCCAATTGTTATCTACTAATGAAGAACCTACAACCGATCCTACTCCAGGAAACTCACCCAATTTTTCTCTCGTAAATTCACTTGTTAGCTCAAGAATTGCACCATCAACAACTGCAACAATTGACGAGTCATTAGTTGAGATGATTCCACTAAGAAGATCAACAAGAGAGAAGAAACCAAATTCCAAATATTCGAACAATGTACATACTTCTTGTCAATAGGCTTTGCTTATTTCAAATCATGTTTGTTGTGAAGAAGCAACAAAATAATTTGAATAACCAAATACTATGATAGAAGAAATGCAAGCAATCAAAAGAAATTTTACGTGGGAGTTAGTTAATGCACCTGAATGAAAGAATGTAATAGGGCTCAAATGGGTGTTTCAAACGAAGTACAATGTTGATGGAAGCATTAAAAGGCACAAATTTAAGCTCATGGTGAAAAGATATTCACAACAACAAGGTAGAAATTTTTTCTCCAGATGCTCATTTTGAAATAGTGAGATTTTATTTTCTTTTACTTTGACTACACAATTGTATTTACCGTTTATCAATTTGATGTGAAGTCTGCTTTCTTGAATGTCGATCTGGAAGAGGAGGTTTATGTTTCATAACCTCAAATCTTTTTTTTAAAGGCAATGAGAACAAAGTCTACAAGTTAAGAAAAGAACTTTACGAGTTAAAGCAAGTTCCACATGCACTCATTCTTTCAAAATAGGGAATTCACAAGAAGCGACAATGGGTTAATTTTGTACTTGAAGAAATAAGATAATAGTCTCTACGTTGATGATATGATTTATATTGGTTCCTCAAAGTCTTTAGTTGATTATTTCAAGTCCAGTATGATGAGAAACTTTGAGATGACTGATTTGAACTTATTAAAATATTTTTGGGGGCTTGAGGTGATCCAAGATAAAGATGGAATTTGTATTTCTCAAAAGAAATATGTTGCAATGATCCTTTCCATCATTACGATATTGTCTAGCATGCAAAAATTTAAGTTTCCCCCCGGATGAAAATTTTAAAACTTCATGCTAGGCGAGCTTTAGATAAATTTCAGGTATTGTGTGGTCTAGGTAAATATGGTGGTTGATAGGGTGGTTATTAATGGATTTGATATGATATTGTGTTAGCTAAGAGATTAAGGAGTTTATAGGAACTTTCGAAACGGGATTCAGTTAGTAGAACTCCAAATATTGCATTTGACATAAATGAGTTAGTTCATAAGGTTGAACTCTGGGTATTGTGTTGTGAAAATAGCAAAACTGGGAACTAGCCCCAAGTTTCTGTCTCGACCCTCCCATCGTAGAAAGAAGCAGGCCACTATAGCGGTCCTTCTATAGCAGAAATTTTACTGTTATAACGAAAGTTATATTGGTCAGCATCGCAATAGTAGGATTATCCCGCTATAGCGGTGTTGCTATAGCAAGAATTGGGCTGCTATAGTGGGCTTGACGTTGTAAAATAGTAGTTTATGGCTTAAAACATTATTTTTCATTCAAAAATAGTCAGAGGTCGTACAAGGGCGAAAAAGGGCGATTTTCTTTAGTTTCTTTTTGAATTTTACCATAGAGATAAGTTATTCCACCAATCTAACTCGTTTTTTATTCTTAATTCCTTAGAATCAACATAGATTGATCAAGGTGGGAATGGTGGGTTTAATCCTAGGTTGGAGGAATTGATATGATATGCTTAAGGTTGGATTAGAATTGCTTGTTAATAGTTTAGAAGTGTTAAATTAAGTCTTCTAAACTAGAATTTGACCTATTAATCATAATGTATAGAGAATTTGGGTGGAATGAAGGGTAGAAAACCCTATAATAGTGGAATTGTTCATGAACTTGAGTTAAGAGCTATGAACTTAGGGTTATAATGCCTGGACTTGGTAGAACATTGGTTGAATGATTCTTGTTTGTTGTTCTTAGACCGAAATTAATCCGAGATTGTAAGAAAGGGGAAGACTCAAGTAACTTAGAGCGTTGCAAGGTTTGTTTCAAGGTATGTTATGGTTGAATTGGAGTTGAGACTAGATTTGATTTCATATGCACTCGTTAACTAAATATTTGTTTACTTGCTTCAAGTATTTCCTGTAATTAGTGTTAAATGATTGAACGTAAACTACAAGTGTTGCTTAATGGTGAATCTTATTAGAAAATTAGGTTTATGAATAACATATTAGTGTTGTTGTGAATTGAGTGTTGTTAATGTATGGCATGTGACTGAATTGGTGTATTTGGGTGAAATAAGAGTGGCAATATACTTGGTTTGGCATAAGGGTGCCAAGGTACTTAATTTATTTATGAGATTGGTACATGGACTGAGCTCGTCCCCTGCAGTTCATGGCTAGTGGGCAACTATAAGTCCCATAGCATGTGTGTACGGGATGATATGGAGAGTTTGATGATCTCTTGAGTGGACCGGGTGTTTATTGTTTTGCGGGAAAAAGGTTTCAACTTGATTAAATTTGAAAACTTAAGGAAATTTTCAAATTTTATCAAAAACAGAATAGCCACTTAATTTGATTAAGGGAAATTAAGAAAACCTTCGAAATATTTAAAAAGGATTAAAACAGCCAAAACCTTTTAAGTTTAAAATCCAAGTAAGGGTTCAAATAAATACCCGAGAAGATTTTTAAGGCACGCAAGGTATCCACTAACTTACGATTGTCCGATCTATTTGAAATAACTAGATTTGACCAACTTCGAAAAAGGAATTTGAATTAAAAGAAAATTGGCAAAATAATATTTGGAAAGACACTCAATTTCTTGAGACAATAGTTGGAATTTCGAATTGGTCAATTGCATTTGTATTTCAACATGAAAAAAAGATCATTTTTCGCAAACTAGAAATGATATTCTACCGGGGAATCCAACTAAGTTAAAAATGTTAGCAACAAGACAATATTACAATAAATAATAGGGGGAAAGGAGTTGGGTTTAGGCCTTCTCAGGCCCAAACCCCTAAAATGATCCAACTTTAGACTTTTCAGCTACTGGGGCTTGGCCCATTTCTACTCTTGCACCTGTCTTAATCTATATTTTGGGCTTTGGAGGCCCACCGCATCTGTCCTAGAGCCAATAGCTTTGGATTTTTGACCCGCGAGACAAATCTTTGAGACTTGGGTATCAGGTTTCGATTATAAAAACTGCTTCATAGTCTTTGGCCCATTCTCCTATCTTTCAGTTTATTTTCTGCACTTGTCCATCCCTTAAGAGCTTGGTCATATTGTTGCTTGACTCGATGTGTTGGACTTGAGCCCAACAGGAATGCGAATGAAGGATGGGAGGGTCCAAATGGACCAAAATTTTCACATGTGACAAAGCAAGAAAAATTAGGATCAATCATAGACACTACATGTCACGCCTCAAATCACATTGGGGCAGACTGGCACCTGAAACCGTTAAGGCCCGAGAGAACCAACCTATGACCTCGAACATTCATGTGCATGTCACTAAATGAACAACACTATGTCACTTATAGACACAAGATATCAATGATGGAAATCATGGAAAGACATTCAAATAGATATGAAACTTGGCTATGAGGGCCACCACGTCAAAAAGGTAAGACATTCCTTCGTTTGACATTACAACGTCTACAAAGCCTCTAACAGATACATAACCATGTATATAGTCGGGACAAGTCCCCGCTTTATACAACTGTTATACAATACCAAAAAAAGTGTGTACAAATGACTCGGAAAGCCCAGAGTCAACTAGAGCTCACCAAAAGTCCACTGATGACCCGTATCCTACTGAGAAGGTCTACTAAATCCTGTACCTGCAGAAAGTAAGGTAAGTCCCCCAAGGGACATCAGTACGAAAGAATGTATTGAGTATGTAAGGCCATAAATAACTGCATGAAACATAAGAATTTTAATGAAATCAAATACAAGTGAATGGACAATATTGGTAAACCACCGTACTGTATATATGGAAACATGTACATTGCCTTCATTACTTTCTTTTTACGTTCATATCAATATCAATCATCAATCATATAATGCCTGGGACATTGGGATTGTCTCTAGCTAGGCTTATACCCCTTTGAGTTGTCACCCATAAATCAATAAAACAGGTTCGTATCTAGCTAGGCTTACGCCCCTTTGAGCTGTCCCCTGTGTCCAATAATCATTCGGGATCGTCTCGAGCTAGGCTTTCGCCCCATTGAGCTACCACCCATACTCAAGCAAATATGCATTACTTCAATTCTTTTGGTATGAGATTGATACATTGGTGGTTATAACATTATTGGAACTTTGTAATAATAATCAATGAATAAGATACACGTGAATAACAATTTATAACAAACCTGAATGAGATACTTTAGAACATTTTTGGAGTGGAAACAAGTTCGGTAACAATGAGAACAATAGGTGCAGCCAAAGGATACGAAAAAGAGTAACCTTACATACCTTATCTTCTCACCACGTGAATTCAACAATGTTTCATCTCCTTCCTTATGTATTAATCTAAAACACAAGTACATAATGGAGCTAACATTAACAACTAATTACACTACAAGTTCACAAGACGGCAATTAGCTACTTATCGGGAAGTAAAACCCGTCCAACATTCCAAACACATGGTACATCATTCCACCTTCCTTCCTACTTCCATATAACTTCATTCCACTCTCCTACAATATAATTTACTTCCTCACAACACCAACAATACCAAAACAGTCCGGACATCAACATAGACGTTACAAACCGATAGGATTTCATACCAAGTTCATACTTCACAATTTTACCTTAATGCAACTCCACATAATTATTCCATAAAGTCACATAATTACCTTCCACAACAATATACCAAAAAAAGTCCACACAGTTTCATATTTCACTTTAACATAACAAGAAAGTATTCTCTTTTCACTACGCTAAACGTTCCATATACAAACACGTATAAACATTTCCATCAAGCCATACACAAGGGGAATGAATTAGGGACATAACCACACATTAATATACTGAAATTTCATCCATATAATTCAATTCCTTCAAGACCTTAAGTCCATTTTTAAGTTTAAACCACATAGGAGGCAAATTCTTAACCGAAAGCACCGGTGGACTGCCACTTAAAAAGTGGACTGCCCTATGTTTTTTAAACATAACCAACATGTTTCACACCATATATCATGCATGTATTACATTAATATACAAGGGTAAACACTTACCAAGGCTTTCAAAGAGATGATCTTGTCCAAAGTGGTTGCTTAGGGTTTGAGAGAAAAGGAAATATCTTTTGGAAAATTCTAGAATTGTCAAGTGTGTTGTGGTGAATAAAATATGATTTTTTTCTAAGTGTAATGTGTGTAAATGAGATGATTTTTTAGCTTAAATACTCCCTTTTCCACCACCTCATTATGGCCAAGTTTAGACAATTTATTGGCTAAGAGACACCAAATTATTGGTGTGTTGACTTGGTCCATTTTAAATGGATCATTACCCATTTGGGCTCATGTATTTTTTGCTTAATTTTTGGGCCTCAATAAATCCCATTAGCACAATATTAATTCATCCCACCATATTTAGTGGGTAATTCACCAACCATCTCAAGGTTAAATAATTCCACAAATATTAAGGTAATCAAATAAGTTTGAAAAAATGTACGGGGTGTTACATCCTTCCCCCCTTAGGAACATTCATCCTCGAATGTTAGTAACATTATCTAATCTACACAAGTTCAAGTTTAAGTTCATTCTTCATATTATCGCATACACATAATGCTTATATATACTTACTTGTTATTGCTCCAATTTCGCATTTTGAACTTTCTCTTCCATTTGAAATAAATGTGGGTACTTAGACTTAATCATTTCCTCGGCTTCCCATGTGATTTCTTCTACTTTCTGATTTCTCCAAAGCACTTTTACAGAAGCTACTTCTTTATTTCTTAGCCTCTTGATCTGTCGATCCAGAATAGTAACAGGTACTTCTTCATAGGTGAGATCCTCTGTAACTTGTGCATCTTCAATGGGAGAAATATGGGATGGATCTTCTATGCACTTTCGAAGCATTGAAATATGAAACACTGGATGAACTGTGGAGAAATCTTGGGGTAGTTCTAATTCATACGCAACTTGACCAAATCTTCGGACAATCTTATACGGTCCTATATAACATGGACTCAACTTTCCCTTCTTCCCAAATCTCATTACTCTTTTCATTGGCGACACTTTCAAGAATACCCAATCACCGATAGCAAACTCTAGCCCCCTTCTTCTAACATCTTTGTGCCGACTTTGGGCCGTTTGTAGCCGTTGTTGTATCACCTTAACCTTCTCCATAGCTTGCTAAACAAGATCTAGCCCAAATAAGGCAGTTTCACCCACTTCAAACCATCCAATTAGTGATCTACACTTTCTTCCATATAAAGCTTCGTAAGGCGCCATTTTGATACTTTAATGATAGCTATTATTGTAGGAAAATTCAACAAGAGGTAAATGATCATCCCAACCACCTTTAAAGTCCAATGTGCAAGCTCGTAGCATATCTTCAAGTGTTTGGATAGTACGTTCTGCTTGTCTATCTGTCTGAGGATGAAATGTCATACTTAAATTCACTTGGGTTCCCAAACTCCTCTGAAAAGACTTCCAAAAGTGTGCAGTAAATTGAGCTCCCCGATATGATATAATAGAGATTGGAACTTCGTGCAGTCGTACTATCTCTTTAATATACAACCTCGCATAATCTTCAGCTATGTAGGTGGTCTTGACCGGTAGGAAGTGTGCTGACTTGGTAAGCTTATCAAGTATTACCCATATGAAATCAAATTTCCGAAGTGTACGAGGCAAACCTGTGATGAAATCCATGTTGATCATGTCCTACTTCCAGATTGGAAGATTTATACATTGCATATAAACTCCAGGCTTCTGGTGCTCTACTTTTACTTGTTGACAATTTGGACATTGGGCTACGAATTCTGCAATGTTCTTCTCCATGTTACCCCACCAATACATTTCTTTTAGATCATGGTACATTTTGGTGGCTCCCGAATGAATATAATACCGTGAATAATGCGCCTCTGTCATAATCCTTCTCCTTAGCTCATCTACATCAGCTACACACAATCTACTTTGGCACTGAAGCACTCCCTCTTGCGTAAGATCAAATGCCTTTGTCAAACCTTGTTGTACATTCTCTTTCAGCTGCAGTAAAATTGGATCCGCATACTGTTTTTCCTTCACTTCAGCTACTAATGAAGATTCTGCCGCATTTTGCACCATAATTCCTTCATTTGGAGTTTCAAGAAGACGAACCCCTAAGCTGGCTAGTTGATGTAGATCCTTCACTATACCTTACTTTTCCGCGAGCTGTCCATCAGTGCTTCTTATTGCTTTGCGGCTTAATGCATCGGCTACCACATTCACTTTTTTCGGATGATATAAAATATCTATATCATAATCTTTTAATAGTTCAAGCCACCTCCGTTGTCTCAAATTTAAGTCCTTCTGCTTAAAGATATATTGCAAACTCTTATGATCGATATATATGTCAACATGAATCCCATACAAATAGTGGCACCATATCTTTGAAGCAAATATCACAGTTGCTAGCTCAAGATCATGTGTTGGATAATTTCTTTCATGTGGTCGCAACTATCTTGAGGCACAAGCTATCACATTACCATGCTACATCAACACACATCCTAAGTCGACTCCTGAAGCATCATAATATACCGCATACCCTTCCATGCCTTCTAGAAGTACCAATACAGGTGTAGAAGTCAACTTATTCTTCAGGTCTTGGAAACTCTTCTCACATGCATCATTCCACTGGAATTTGGTTGCCTTGTGTGTTAGCTTTGTTAAAGGTGTCGAAATGGAAGAAAACCCTTCAACAAATCTTCTATAATAACCTGCCAACCCAAGAAAATTACGAATCTATGTAGGCGTTGTAGGTCTTGGCCAGTTCTTCACAGTTTCTATCTTTTGAGTATCAACCCTTATTCCTTCATCCGACACAATATGACCCAAGAATGCTACAGATTTTAACCAAAATTCATATTTAGAGAACTTTGCATATAACTTACGATCACGAAGAATCTGTAACACCTGCCGTAAGTGATTAGCATGGTCCTCTTGTGATCTTGAATAAACAAGAATATCGTCTATAAACACTGTCACGAACACATCTAAGAATGGCTTGAACACCCTATTCATTAAATCCATAAAAATTGTTGGTGCATTTGTTAGCCCAAATGATATAACTAAAATTTCATAATGACCATACCGTGTTCGGAAAGCTGTCTTGGGTATATCTTTCTCCTTAACCCTTACTTGATGATAACCCGATCTCAAGTCAATCTTTGAGAAGCATTTGGCACCCTGTAATTGATCAAACAAATCATCAATTCTGGGGAGGGGATATTTGTTCTTGACTGTCACCTTATTCAGTTGCCAATAATCAATACACATTCTCAACATGCCATCTTTCTTACGTACGAATAACACTGGTGCACCCCACGGAGACATACTAGGTTGTATAAATCCCTTTTCCAGTAGGTCTTTTAATTGCTCCTTCAATTCCCGTAACTCTGCCGAGGCCATTCTATACGGAGGAATAGAGATAGGCTGAGTACCTAGAATCACATCAATACTAAACTCTACTTCCCGTTCTGGAGGCAAACCTGGAAGATCTTCAGGAAATACATCAAGGAATTCATTTACCACTGGAACCGATTGGAGAGTTGGTGGCTTCACATCGGTATCTTTTACTCTTACTAGATGGCATATGTACCCCTTGGATATTATTTTCTTTGCCTTAAGATAAGAAATAAATTTACCTCTCGGTGCTCCAACATTACCCCTCCATTCAAGGATGGTCTTTTGTGGAAAATAAAAATGTACCTTCTTAGCTCGGCAATTTACCGTGGCATAAAAAGAAGACAACTAATCCATACACATTATAACATCAAAATCTATCATTTCCAGCTCTATAAGATCAGAAAACGTATCATGATCACAAATAGTTACTATGCAATTACGATAGACTCTCTTAGCTATAATAGACTCGCCAATGGGTGTAGATACTTCAAATGACTTGACTAGTAATTTTGTTGTTCTTCTGAATTTTTCAGCAATCAATGGAGTGACATATGATAGGGTAGAGCCCGGATCAATCAATGCATATACATTATGTGAAAAGACGGATAATATACCTATAACCACATCAAGAGAAGCCTTCAAATTCTGCCGATCCGCTAAAGCATAGGTACGATTCTGGACCCCACTAGAATTAGCTGCTCCTCTACCACCTCTACCATGACCATTAGGCTGTACGCCCCTACCTGAGGAAAGAACCGATGATGATGATGATGATACGGCTGGTCCAATAGGTCACGCCATACTACCCGTGCCCCTTTGTGGGCATTCTCTCACCATGTTCCCCGACATACCACACCAAAAACAAACATTCATCCCAAACCAGCATTCACCTAAATGAAGCTTTCCGCAATGCTGACACAGCTAACGAGAAAACCCCGATGTTTGTGAACCCTGGATCCCACTACTTTGCCCAACGTGACTGCCTCTAAAGCCTCGGAATTGAGATGGAGTGCCTGCTGTAGAATAAGAAAATAATAGTCTAGGCGGTCTATTAAAAACCCGAGGCCTAGACTCTCCTTGGGATGCCATAAACTGTCCCGTAGATTTAGCCCTCTTTGACTACCCCCTTTTAAATTCCTGCGTCCTTCTCTTTTGCCTCTGATCCTCCATTTTTTGTGCAAAGACTTGTATCCTGGCTATATCCATATCTCTATTCAAAGCAGTAATAGTATAATCCCTCACTAAATATGGATCCAATCTGTCCACATACTGATGAACTCTATCGGCCATAGTAGCTACCACACTAGGAGTGTATCTAGCCAAAGAGTTAAATCGAAGACTGTACTCCCTGGCGCTCATATTCCACTAATGAAGATTTAAGAAATGGTCCGTACGAGCCTCTCGGACCTTATATGGAAGATAGTGATCAAGGAATGCCCCTTTGAATTCTCCCCAACTAGCTGGAAGTGCACCGATACCACTAGATCGTTTCCAATCCTCGTACCATAGTATAGCCTCCCCTTTTAATCTATATGCTGCAAGCTCAACTGTTTCTGCACAAAATACATGCATAACATCCAAATCCCTTTGAATTTGATCCATGAAGTCCTGCGAGTCTTCATTAAGATCTGATCCAGTGAATGTGGGAGGATCCAATTTAAGGAAATCCTGTGTCCGCCGACTAGCTGCCCTATCCGCACCATCATTACTTATAATTGGACCAGCTTGTTCTTGAGCTTGTGCAGCAACTATGCGAGTCAACATTTGCACCTCATTCCTTAAATCCTGGTCAGTAGCATTTACAGGTGGTTCTGCAGGTACTTCTCTCCTTCTCGGCTCTTCTGGAAACGAAAGAGTAGAAGAAGCCCGCGTTGCAAACTTAGTTTCAGCCCCACCTTTATTAGCTTGTTCAGGTGGTGGTCTACTAGTTCCTTCTCCGACAATCCTGTCTATCTTCTTACTTTTACCCCTACTTTTCCTTGCAATTGGCATTTTTCTATAACATAAGAAAACAATTTCAATGGTCAGATGTGATTCCACCTACAACTTTAGCTCTATTGCACGATCTAGAAAATGAAGAAAAAAAACAATTCCAAAATGTCCCTTAGCCTCCTACATATAGACGTGGTGCACAACACATCCATATGCAAGACTCTACTCAGATACGGCTTTGTACACCCTAGGACGACCCACTCTGATACCACTTTTGTCACGCCTCAAATCCCATTGGGGCGGACTGGCACCCAAAGCCGTTAAGGCCCGAAAGAACCAACATATGACCTTGAACATTCATGTGCATGTAACTAAATGAACAACACTATGTCACTTATAGACACAAGATATCAATGACGGAAATCATGGAAAGACATTCAAATAGATATGAAACTTGGCCATTAGGGCCACCAAGTCAAAAAGGTAAGACATTCCTTCATTTGACATTACAATGTCTACAAAGACTCTAACAGATACATAACCATTCCAATAGTCGGGACAAGTCCCCACTTTATACAACTATTATATAATACCAAAACAAGTGTGTACAAATGACTCGAAAAGCCTCGAGTCAACTGGAGCTCACCAATAGTCCGCTAATGACCCGTATCCTACTGAGAAGGTCTACTAACTCCTGTGCCTACAGAAAGTAAGGTAAGTCCCCCAAGGAACGTCATTACGAAAGAATGTACTGAGTATGTAAGGCCATAAATAACTGCACGAAACATAAGAATTTCAATGAAATCAAATACAAGTGAATGGACAATATTGGTAAACCACCGTACTGTATATATGTAAACATGTACATTGCCTTCATTACTTTATTTTTACGTTCATATCAATATCAATCATCAATCATATAATGTCCGGGACCAACTGATCAGTGGTAAATAACATTGGGATTGTCTCTAGCTAGGCTTATTCCCCTTTGAGCTGCCACCCATAAATCAATAAAACAGGTTTGTCTCTAGATAGGCTTACACCCCTTTGAGTTGTCCCCTGTGCCCAATAATCATTCAGGATCGTCTCGAGCTAGTATTTTGCCCCATTGAGCTACCATCCGGACTCAAGCAAATATGCATGACTTCAATTATTTTGGTATGAGATTGATACATTGGTGGTTATAACATTATTGGAACTTTGGAACAATGATCAATGAATAAGATTCACGTGAATAACAATTTATAACAAACCTGAATGAGATACTTTAGAACATTTTTGGAGTGGAAACAAGTTCGGTAACAATGAGAACAATAGGTGCGGCCAAAGGATACGAAAAAAAGTAACCTTACATACCTTATCTCCTCACCACGTGAATACAACAATGTTTCATCTCCTTCCTTATGTATTAATCTAAAACACAAGTACATAATGGAGCTAACATTAACAACTAATTACACTACAAGTTCACAAGACGGTAATTAGTTACTTAACGGGAAGTAAAACCCGTCCAACAATCCAAACTCATGGTACATTATTACACCTTCCTTCCTACTGCCATATAACTTCATTCCACCCTCCTACCATATAATTTACTTCCTCACAACACCAACAATACCAAAACAGTCCGCACATCAACATAGACGTTACAAACTAATAGGATTTCATACCAAGTTCATACTTCACAATTTTACCTTAATGCAACTCCACATAATTATTCCATAAAGTCACATAATTATCTTCCACAACAATATACCAAAAACAGTCCACACAGTTTCAGATTTCACTTTAACATAACAAGAAAGTATTCTCTTTTCACTACGCCAAACATTCCATCTATAAACACGTATAAACACTTTCATCAAGCCATACACAAGGGGAACGAATTAGGGACATAACCACACATTAATATACTAAAATTTCATCCATATAATTCAATTCCTTCAATACCTTAAGTCCCTTTTCAAGTTTAAACCACATAGAAGGCAAATTCTTAACCGAAAGCACTGGTGGACTGCCACTTAAAAGTGGACTGCCATATGCTTTTTAAACATAACCAACATGTTTCCCACCATATATCATGCATGTATTACATTAATAGACAAGGTTAAACACTTACCAAGTCTTTCAAAGAGATGATCTTGTCCAAAGTGGTTGCTTAGGGTTTGAGAGAAAAGGAAATATCTTTTGGAAAATTCTAGAATTGTCAAGTGTGTTGTGGTGAATAAAATCTGATTTTTTTCTAAGTGTAATATGTGGAAATGAGATAATTTTTCAGCTTAAATACTCCCTTTTCCACCACCTCATTATGGCCAAGTTTAGCCAATTTATTGGCTAAGAGACACCAAATTATTGGTGTGTTGACTTGGTCCATTTTAAATGGATCATTACCCATTTGGGCTCATGTCTTTCTTGCTTAATTTTGGGCCTCAATCAAGCCCATTAGCACAATATTAATTTAGCCCACCATATTTAGTGGGTAATTCGCCAACCATCTCAAGGTTAAATAATTCCACAAATATTAAGGTAATCAAATAAGTTCGAAAAAATTTACGGGGTGTTACACTACAAGACAAATTTAAAACAATATGTTAAAAGCATGGTGTGAAAATGTACCCAACAAGTTAAAACACTTAAACATAGATGGCTACATTAACAGTCACAAGATTTTAAACATGAAATCAGTTCTACCAGGACTAGTCCAAAGCAAGGCATTTTGATTCAAAGAAACATGCTGGAATTGCCATTAGCCGTTTGTAATTCGGAAGGAAGTCATACTAGCTTCATGCACAAATAAGTTCATCCAATTAGGATTATACTACTAACATCAATTTAATCAAACCAATAGTTATTCAAGAAAAAACAATTGTTATTTATAATGACGAAGTAAATTCTCTCTAAGAAAAGAAGCAGCTTTTGTGCTGTTAAACAGAAGCATATCAGTGAACAAAATTAAATGGGCACAAATTCACAATCTTTAAGGATAAAAACAATGGGGAGGGGGGAAAACTTTTCCAGTAACACCAAACAACATAAACGTTCGAGGCAGTGAACTTTGAGACAAAATAATCTACAATGGGTCTCTTTCATGTCCAAAGGTTCTAGCTTTTGGGGATTTGCTAAAGAGAAGCCCCCAAATCACACCTTATAGACCTCATTTGGTATGCTAGACCAAAGAAAACGCTCAAACAATCAGCTAAAACAACAAAACACACTTCATCTTCGCAAAGGAGAACTGGAGAAAAACCGTCAAGGGAAAACATGGAACAATCCTCAAGAAAACAGCCTCATCCTCTCTTTACTTGATGTTTTAGTTCAAGAAAAATCCTTGAGGAACCCTAGCCAAAAATATGCTCAAATTCCGTCTTTAACAGTTTCAAACGGCCAAACAAGAACAAAATTGAACTAAATTTAATTGACCATACAACTATGCTCATTGAGAGCTTTTAAGAAGAAGAAAATTAGAGGTGAAATAAAATTAGAGGTGAAATAAAGCTATTGAGAACCTCTACTTCATCTCTTGAATTAGGATTTCAGGAAAAGACTAAAGAGTAGTTCCCAAAGTCCATGTCTTCCCCAACAAGTTCAATGTGGTATTATGAACTAAAAGAACCATAGGAGAACACTCAAATTAAAACATCCATAAAGGCAAGACAACCAATCTCAACTAATACCAAATGCACAAAAATACTGTATTCTCATTGTTAATAAACAAGAATTCTCAGCAACTTAACATTATCAACTCAACTTCAAACAATTGAATTTAGCACTTCCACCAAAATAAAATTGCACACAAATTCAAACAATCCCAGCCGCGATGAAATTCATACTATCGACGAAATTACTATTTCAGAGAAGAAAAGGGCAAAAGGACGAGGCCTTTACCTTTTTTGGAGCAACGAACCAAGGACTTTGAGCTTCAGTGGGACTCACTTCTCACCGTTGCTGAAAAGGGCATTCGAATTTCGTAGCGTAGGAATTCAAGCTTGAAGATGAGCTTTATAGAATCCTTAGCACTGAAATTCCTATTCGATAGCAAAACTCCACACTTTTTGGGGTTCCCGCTATCCAACCCTCTCTAACCCTTCACTTTTGAATTGGTAGGGTATTTATAGGGGAAAATGTGATGGAATTTGCGGCTATGGATCGATGTGGGATACAAGAATGACCTTCGAATTGAAGGGTTATCAAGCAATGTCAAGAAATAGATGGCAATCGACCCTCCTTTGTCCTCGTTTGTACTGCCGATGAATGGGAGAGGCGCGGGTGTTGACTTCAAGTATATTCTTCGTATTTTGGGGAATTTGGAGAAATTCTCAAAATCTTCTAAAGACTTCCTCGTGCCTTGCATGCGATAGAGTACAAAAATGAAGGAGAGGGATTCAAATTCGAACTGAAGGGGGAAAAAAATCGAATTGGGATTTTAGGGTTCTTGGTGTTATTGTTGTTACTGTCATTTTGTTAAAGAGAAGATAAGGGCAAAAGGAACTATATGGACTGGGCCGGGTTGGAATTTGTTGTTGGGCCTGGGTAGGCTGATTATTTAGGGAAAAGAACACAAATGTCACTTCGCCCAAAACTATTTCCACCAAAATAGAAGCTGAACTTAATTACCTCTAATTAGCCATTAAACTAATTCCATTTTCTAACCATATTTAACACACCCTTAAAACACCTGCAATTCTTGGCCAAAAAATATCTTTCCTTTCCTATTCAAACTCCCACTTCCCCTTTTTTATTCAACCTCACGATTTTCTTTCCAATTCAACCTCACAATTCTCCTTTTCCATACAACACATTACCATAAATACTTTCACTAAATTGTATATAGATCTATAAAAATTCGCCGTCAATAAGCTTCATAAACTTTTTTTCATTCTCAATTAGCTGAAATTGATTCGAAATTATAGCTTGAAGTTTGATTTTGGTTCCAATTATGTTATAATACGGAGGAAAGTGGTTAACTGATGTTCAATTTGAAAAATTCACAATCAATGGCGTACTTTTGAATTCGGATTGCAGCTACGAATATTTTGTTGATGAACTATATAAACAGTTGAATGTAGAGCCAACTTCAGGTTTAGTAGTAATAAAATATATTATGAGGAGTGGATCTATCCCTATATACAATAATATGAGTGTCTGACTTTATATGGAGATGAAGAAAAAAAATTTGGGCATCAATAAGTATCCATTGTGTATAACACTACAAGATGCATTTGAAAATGGAGAATCTTCAACTGGTACTGCTATGCAGATTCATCCAATGCCTATTTCTAATTTAGCTATGGTTGATTATACAATTGAAGGTGATTTTTCTGAGGACGAAATGGAGGAAAAGCCAACACCTATAATAAAGGATCCACTTCATAGAGATGTTGCAGAAGGGCAATTATATTGAGACAAAAACAAAATATCAAGTGTCATGAAACATTATGCAATCCGTGACAGATTCCAATTTAAAGTGAATCAATCATCATCATCAAGGTACGAATCTTCATATAACCTGTATAACTACTGTATAAGAGTGTGTGTCAATAAGTATTGGACTTTTACATGTTAGAATAGATGTATGAACTACTATCAATATTGCATATAGACTGTATAAATACTGTATAGAATCTGTATCAATCATGTATAGGTATTGTATGTGGTTAGGATATATGTATGAACTTGTATCGATATTGTATATAAATTGTATAGCTATTGTATAGAACCTGTATCAATCATGTATAGGTCTTGTATGTGGTTGGGATATATGAATGAACTTGTAACAATATTGCATATAAACTGTATAAATACTGTAAGAACCTGTATCAATCTTGTATAGGTATATGGTTGCGATATCAGTAGAACATGTATTGATAGTGCATATAAACTGTATAACTACTGTATAGAGCATGTGTCAATAAGTATAGGACTTTTATATCGTTAGAATGTATGTGTGAACTAGTATTAATATTGTATATAAACTGTACAAAAACTGTATAGAAACTTTATCAATCATGTATAGGTCCTGTATATGGTTGGGATATCAGTAGAACATGTATTGATAGTGCATATAAACTATATAACTATTGTATAGGACCTGAAATATAAACTGTATAACTACTACATAGGACCTAAATCCAAGCATATAAATTGTATAACTACTGTATAGGGCCTGAATCAATATTGCATATAAACTGTACACCGATTGTATAGGGCCTGAATTAATAAGTATAGAATTTTTATATGGTTGGGATATCTGTAGAACATGTATTATTATTGTATAATACCTGTATCAATATTCCTTCAAAGAAGGACCTTCTAGTTGTATAGAAATTATATACTAATAGAAATTAGTATAGAATTTTTATATAGAAACTGCATTCTTATTGTAAAAAGGTATCGTTACTGTGCATAAATGTATCTATATAGGTACTATCTTAAGTGTATCAATCAAAAATGCAAATGGACTTTTAGATCTCCAAGTCAATAACATTCAGAAGTTTTCATGGTGACAAATGAACTTTTAGATCTCCAATTGCGGACAGAATGCTTTCACAATGTTATGCCACTTCAATAACCATTGCTTAAATGGTAAAGCACAACTATCTAAATCTAAAACCAACATACACTCCAGCGGAGATCATGGAGGAATTGAGAAACCTTCACGGGATTAGGATGAACTACAAAAAAAGTATATAGAGCCAAAGAAAAGGCACTTGAACTGGTGAGAGGTTCCCTGCGTGAATCTTATGTTAAACTGCCAGCTTACCTGCATATGGTAAATATAATAAATTCAGGATCGTTCACAATGCTACACAAAATAGAGGACAATCACTTTCTATATGCTTTTGTCGCATTGAGCGCATCAATTAGAGGTTGGGAATATCATATGCCTACCATCGTTGTTGATGGGACTTTCCTGAAATCAGCATACAGGGGAACAATTTTGTGTGCTAGTGTGCTTGATGTAGCAAGTAAGTTCTATGAAACTTCTTATACAAGATTATGCATGTATTAGGCATAAAGTGATACAATTTTTAACTATTTGAATTTCAACCTTGTAAGAATCTATTACATATGTAGTGGTACAACTTTTAACTCTGTAAACTTCAATCTTGTCTGTTAGACATAAAGTGATACAATTTTTAATTGTGTGCACTTCAACCTTGTAAGAATTTATCTGTCAATCTTGTAAGGTTGAAATTTGTTATTCAAACTTACCTAAAATATTGACGTTTTTTCATTTGCTTAATCAGGAAATATTTTGTCACTAGCATATGCTGTTGTTGATTCTGAAAATGACGCTTCATGGGAATGGTTTTTTCGTATGTTTAAAATTTCTTATGGTGAAACATAAAAAAATGTGCATAGTATCTGATCGGCATGATAGCATATTGAAGGTTGCTTCAATTGTATATCTAAATATGGCTCATTGTATATGCATCTACCATCTATGGAACAACATCAAGAGTAATTTTAAGAAGAATCAAAAGCAGTTAAAGGGTGTCTTCTTTGCAATGGCCAGAACATACATAAAGGCAGATTTTGATCGACTTATGGAAGACATAAACAAAATAAACAGTAGGGTGAGGGACTACCTGTTCAATATTGGCTATGAAAAATGGTCCATATCACATTCCATTGTCAACAGATCCATATTAATGCCTTCAAACATAGCGGAGTCCCTAAATTCATCAAATAGGGAGGCAAGAGATCTACCAATAAAAAAATTATTGTAATTCATGATGGATTTGGTCATGAGATGGAACAATGAACACAGAAATGATTCAGTAGCAACATTTACAGAACTGGGAAACAAATACAACATAATAATGAGGGGAAATCTCATTTTCTCAGCCAAGATTAAGGTATAACTTTTTATTTCTGTTTTATAGAGCTTAAATGTCTTACTTTTCCATACTGTTTACTAATGATTTTTATACATTGCAGGTGATGGATTCTACTAACTATGTTTATGTAGTGATTGATGAAGCTCAAAAGCGAAACATTGTGTGCATGCGTGAAAAGAGATGCAGTTGCCTACAATTTCAAGTAGATGGCATACCTTGTCCACATGCCATGGCAGTGTTGACTTACACACATATGGAGTTAAAAAATTATTGTGCTCCATATTACACAAAAATAAATTCATGAAGGTATATGAACTGCCAGTTTTACCATTTCCTGATGAAACTGCTTGGCACATTCCACCAGAGATATCAGATATTATAGTACTCTCACCAATAAAACCAAGACCAGGTAAACCAAAAAACAACAAATGAGGTAAGGGGATTATGGACTACTTTTCTAAGCAACGACTGTGTGGAAAAACAGGACACAATCAAAAAACATGTGCAAATGCTCCAACAAGAATCTAATAGGATGCTGCCATAAGAATACTTTTATGTTCCTCATTTTTTCTTTCAAATGAGACAATTCTTTGCATAACAAAAAATGTAATAGATGCTGCTACAAGGATACTTTTATGTTTTCTAGTTTGGTTCAAATACAATGCCTCAATTTTATAGAATAATGCAAATGCCTTTTTTATGGTGCCTTTATTTCGCAGTTTCATGTGTGTATAGAATGAATCATTATTGTATAGAATAGGTATCTGATTAGGATTTCACTCGCACTCTTGAACATAAGCATCTATGCATTGTGGTGTTTTCAAATGCAAACAAAAGATGATGCATTTGTTTCATAATTTCGTGTCTATTTGCATAGGATTCAATCACATTCTTCAGAACTATGGAGTGATTGACTCTTTTGACCTAGGAGAGTATAATCTTTCACCATCTTACCTCTGTCTAATTTTTCTTGTGCACTACAGATACCTAAACTACTGTATAACACCTGTATCAATCATGTATAAGGCATGTATATACTACACCAAAATCACCTACCACAAAAAAGGTGGACATAAACTAACAGCTGCACAACTTGCCTACTCAAGCAAGGTCAAAAAATGTGCACTGGTATTTATGTAACAATCAAAAACCATTTATACAGACTTGTATCAAGTGCCAAAACATATGATATTCAACATATGATATCAAAACAAAAACAAAAACAGAATTAAGTATTTCAATTGTATATGCAGTTTACATATATTTCACATCTACGCTTGCAAGACATTCTGAACTAATTCGGCTGCACACCATCCTTCTTTTTCAATCAACCAGTAGACTCATCATCACTAATCGCACATTGCCTTTGTTTATTCTTTCCATAATCCCACAACAATACTCCATACCAATTTCGAATAGCATCAATATCATCTATATGGTTAGTAATTTCAAGACCGTCAAACAAATACTCATCAAATGCAGTAGCAAAGACGCCGCAGTCCCTTCAACATATTTCAAAATTAGTACAATTGACCAAAAAAAGATTTAAAAAAATGAGCAATTGAATTGGTATTCAATAGATTACGTGTTCTCTTGAGTTGGCATTCCATCAACCATGCGAATCTCAAAGGAATCAGCCACTGGACGTCTATCACTCCTACTGTCTCAAAAATCAATACAAGAAAGAAAGCGTGGAATTAACTCCGAATATGCTGCAACTACTTTCTGAACAGGAACCGTATGTCATGCACCACGCATCGAATCATATACATATATGCATTAATCTTTAAAAGAAAGTCTCGCCAATATCCAATGGAAGTCCTCAACAAGATTTGTTGGGAAAAGAACGTTATCAACGCTACGCCAAAGGACGTTACACCTTATAAAAAATCCAAGTATGTACTCAACAATTTGATCTTCTTTGGTAATAAGTGCCACATCTCTATCATTCTCCAAAATTGCTTATACAAAGTTTGCATCAAGCAGTTGGTTCAACAGTCGGTGGTTGTGAACTTAACTGAACCATCACCAGGTTCGTATTCTGACTTCTTTCGCAAATAGTAAAAGATCACATCAATATGCTGAAAATGTGAATAATAAAAACACATTAAAAAATTAAAAATGAATACCAAACAATAACAAAAATCTAATAATTTTAAATTGAACAACTGAATATAGAGCATGCATCATCTACAAAAATTATTATACCAATTAGCTTATAACTTTCAACTAACAATGCAAAAACTATATACAGGTACTTCTTAAAAAAAACACTATATACAGATACTATACATTCTGAGAATTTTGTGTACTTTCCACCTATTAAATTATGAAGTCTCTTACTTACTGAATCGTTTAGGGGTACTCCTGGATATGCAAATGTGAAGAACCACTCTTTTAGTTTAACCGTATCAACTTCATATTCAAAATGTTTTGAGAGAGCATTCACAAAATCTAAATAAACAGGCCTGCAAAAAAATCATGATACAGAAAGCATAATTTATGATGAAAGAAAATGAAGTTAAAAGGAACTACAAATAGAAGTCTTACATATGTTTAAGGCATAACGATATGGCAATAAACTTATTAAACTGTGATGTCACATTCATATGATCAATTCCCTCCTTAATACTAGTCACAAAAGGATGTTTTATAGAGAAGAGACTTTTACTGGACTTAGCTTTCTCTATACATTTAGATGGTTGACCTTCAATATTATTGCCACCAGAATCAAATTTCGACAAGAATGGTGATTCACAAACTGCCGCTGGCTTCCATAATTTATGAGGGACATCATGTGTGTCATCCAAAATAACAACAGAAGCAGCCACCAAATTTTTCTCAACCCTTTTAATATTATCACCTACATTTGTATCCACCTTCCCAACATCACCACTGTCGCGTCCCATTTTACTCGTGAAAAGCGAGATTCGACGTGACAACTCTATTTAGGATTAATTAGAGTGAATAGTCGCCACCTAACGAATTAAGATGCGTTAGGGCACCATTCTAGACTAATTACGAATTATTTAATTCTTAGTCTACGTCACCAGAAATTCGGGTAAGGGTTTAAATTACCTCGAAAGGAAGGTGTTAGGCACCTTTCGAGGTCCACAAATGTGGATCCCGTCTGAACTCATATATCACGTGGGGGATTCTATGTGATAAGCCAAATTCAATTATTAATTAACTTAACGTTTAACTAGACGTTTAAATGATAAAAGATAATAAACAAATTAAACATGCAATTTAGTTATTATCTAGTTAATAATTAACTATGTGATAAAATAATAAAATGCGTAAGTAAATAAAGAAGGGAATTAGATAAGCGAGAAGACAGAAAAAGATACGATTAATAATGAAAAGATTCATTAAGTTATACCTAGACTACCCCAAACAAAAAGGCATGCAAAATATAAAATTCAATCAAATTTAGACAAGGGTTAATTTTTTATCCTATTTGGATCAGCGTCCGACTTATGAACGGGTGACAATGTCGCATATCACATTGTTGAATTCTGCTTGGGGCAACTTCCATCATTTCTGTCTATCTACCCACCCCACCTAGTTTGTTATTAAGCCTAAAGGCATTCTAAAGAAAAAGATTAAAAAAACTAGCGTTCCCTAAAAATGTCTACCCGTCCCAACTTAATGTCCAAGAGGCATTGGATTTACTATTTGTGGATTTGGGTCTAGACAAAAGAAAGTTTAGGTTGCCTAATTAGACATGGGAAATGCATCATACAAAACAAACCAGACTAGCATTTAGCATGTAACGGTTTCAAATAAGCCTCTTAGTTAGTAGCATGTAATGGTTTCAAATAAGCCTCTTAGTTAGTTAAAGGTTGCTTAAGATTAACATGCTCGAAAAAAGATAATCATTCACTTGATTAAGACCTATAGGCATAATTTCTAGTCGAGGCGTATTAATCAAGGTGCCGAAAATTAAATTAAAGTGCGAAAAAAATAATTTTAAATATGTTGAAATTAATTTAAAAGTGCTGGAAATTAAAATAAATATGCTGCAAATTATTCTTGGTTATACTGAATATTATTTAAACATGTCGGACATTGATTTAAACATGCTTTAAACTAATTTAAATATGTTGGAAATTCGAATATCTTAATTGCTGAAAACTATTAAAATATGTTGAAAATTTAATTTTTAAATGCTGGAAATTCAATTTTTAAATACTGAAAATTATTAAAATATGTTGTAAATTTAATTTTGTTGGAAAGCGGGAAATTATTAAAATGCTGAACATTTAATTTTAAAAGGCTGGAAAATATGCTGAATATTTAATTTTGAAGGCTGAAAATTCAATTTTTTAAAGGGCTGGAAATTACAAAATAGGCTAAAAATTAGTTTAAATATGCTAAAAACTAATTTAAACGTGCTGAAAAATGATTTAAATATGCTGAAAACTTATCAAGATATGTTGAAAATTGTTTAAACATGCTAGAACTTTATTAAGACATACTAGAAATTGTTTAAACAATCTTAAAGCATGATTTTTAGGTGATAAAACAATTAAATTAACAATCCTAGAATGTTTGCCTAAGTGATAAAATAATTTAATTAACATGTGAAATCTATTAAATAATCCTATAGGCATGGTATCTAAGTGATACAATATTCAAACCATAGAATCCCCTCTCCCTTATAAGCGTTCCCCATAATTTCATTATACATGGTAGAGGTTTATACAAAATTTATTACAGACCCAAAAATGAATAGGAAATAGAGGAATTAGACAAAAAAAATGAAATGAACTAGGCAACCCCCAAACTCCCGGACAACTCTTCACGTCCCAAGCATTTACCTTCTAACAAAACTTGTTAAACACGAAATCGAAGACAAATGCACCAAAATATGCAGCAACCAAGGGGAAACAAACACATGGAGGAAACAAGACATCATTTTAACACTTAATATGTAAACATATTCTCTAAGTTACAAAAAAACTACCATATAAAAAATTTGAAAGTTGCATCAATAGAGACTCACCTGTTAACAACAAAATAAGAAGAAACAAGAGTAGTTGATAACGAGATAGCAAGCACAAACCAAGAGCCAACACTTTTAGCACACAGGATGAGAGCTTCAAGCATTTTTTTTATTTTTTAGAGAAAGTCAGTGCTTGAAAGTGTATAATAGTGAGAGTGTCAACGTCTATTTAAGAGACGTGAGAATGCGAATAATGTCCCCTGAAAAATCGTAGAGGAAACTCATGTTTTTATAGTGAATCGGAAATCAATCAATAAAAGGAAGAGAATAAGTCAAGAGAGAATCCGGGAAATTCTTTTTCTTAATTAATATGGTGAATCAATCAAGTTGGGGCAAAAATCATGTCACATTTACTATGAATAATAAAGTAAAAATCTGTCCAGATTAAAGATGGCAGCATCAGTAAAAAGAAAAACAATGTGTCAAAATTTATCATAAATACGGAGTCTTAAATCAAAGCCAAATTTACCATGAATCAGCAGGCAGTTAAGCTGTCAATTACTAATCAAAGGAGATGAATGAGGGAGAGCATGAATCATGGGAGATTCTTCTCACCCAATCTAATTATTTATTAGCATGTCCATTACCAAACAAACAAAAAATAAAGCACGTCCAAATTCACGTTCAGAAATGAAGGACCGGACAAACCCGAATCATCAGAAAAATATTGAAATAGCAAAAGCTTTTCAAGAAAGCAAACTCTAACTCCGAACTCAATAGCGAAATCTCGATCTTATCGATGTCAAAGTAATCAACCAACAATCAAAAGAGACAAGTTTCAGAAATCATGTGAATCAGTATCCAACCAGAAATTAGGATTAACCTATGTCCATAAAAATTGGGTCTTTTCCACACATGTCCAACTACATGAGTAAATACACATAAAACTGAAAAAATCAAGCAAAAATTCATAGCCAAACAACACATCTTTTAATTCTACGAACCTATTATGGAATACTTCTCAAACAAAGCAACACATTGAAATGTAAGTCGAGAAAGAAACCAAACCAGAAAATATTAATGATAATCCGTCATAACACATCAAACATTGAATTCCAATTGATCGATCTTCCCTTCTCAAAATATCAACTCACGAGGTTTCTAAATCATGGAGAATAGCATGGGGTTCTCCGGAGGAGGCGGTGATGGTTCTGCCGCTAGGACTCCGACGACCGAGTTTGATGGAATCGGGAGAAAGATGGCAAGAGGACATAGAAGAGGGGCTGGTTCGATGGTTCATTGGACGAAGATGGTGAGGAGGCAATAGAAAGAAGAAGAGACGAGGTGAAGATGGTGGGTGGTGCGGTGGAGTTTGGAGTTGGCTCGTCGAGATGGTGGAGGCGACTGGTTTGCAGCACGTCAATGAAGCGGCGATGGTGATGGGGCAGTGGCTGAGGTGGTTTTTCGGTGAGATGATGGAGATAGAGAGAGGCGAGGGTGGCGGCTAGAGGTGGAGAAGATCAAACCGCAGGCGATGGCCATAGGGTTAGTCGGAGCGGTGGTGGCGAGAGGTCTGGCCGGCGGTGGTTGTGGTGCGGTGATGGAGATGGAGAAGAGAGAGTTCGGCTAGTTTGAGAGGAAAATGAAATTAGGGTTTTGGGCTTTGGTTTTGATTAAAAGGGAAAGAATTGGGATTAAATTGGGATCGTAAGATTAAAATGATGGACGGATGTGATTAAAAATTGAAAATGGATAGGGTTATGGGTCAATTGAATTGGGTCATGAAATTGGGTGTATTGAATTGGAGATTTCAAATTGATTTGGGATTTAAAAATGAGCCAAATTAGACTCACTTTAGGCTAAAATTGGGTACAAAATGGCTAGAATTTAAATAAATTAGGGAAATTGAATTGAATTAGACTGTTATTTAATAAATATAGTACTAAATCAGTATATATCTAATAAAATACTAACAAAATTAATCAATATCATAAAATCATTATTCTTCAATTAATTATGAATAAATTATGTAAACAAAATTAATGACACATAATATATTATTTGAAATCGCCGATAATAATAATTCGAAATAAATTAGCTGCCTATAAATTATGAATACGAATTTTGAGAAATGCTATAATAATAATAATAACAACAACAACAATAACAACAACAACAACAACAACAACAACAACAACAACAACAACAACAACAACAACAACAACAATAATAATAATAATAATAATAGTAATAGAATATGTGTTTGTAAATTATGAGTAAGCATATTTGTGGAAATAATTTAACTAAATTATGTAAAATAGTACATAAGAACCGAAATATAAAGGAATTTTCATATAGCCGATGACTGTATGGAAGGATATTCTTACCTTTTACCCAAGCACGGGGCCTATCAGGATCTACTATATACTCTTATTGAGCCCATGTGTCTAGCGGTTCTAACTGAAAAAGATCGCCCTTTTTCATCATCTTTTAACGGGCTCAGAAAACCGGCTTGCTAGACGTAGTCACTAAGACAAAGCTAATAAGAATAGTACTAGATCCGACTGTACCACCATCTAAGAACCAAGTCAAATTGCTATATAATAATTTCTTTATATTTTGATAAAGCCAGATCTTTAAGGTCAATATGCAAGAGAAGTTAGCTATTCAACATAGATATGGAATCTAGCCGGACATAGTCACGGTTGGGAGAAGGAAAAAGTAAAGGGGTATCACCTCAAGGACCCAACTGCAAAGAGTCTAGGCCAAATGAGCAAGGCCAAGGATTTGTGTCCAAAGTTGGACCTTTTTGTTTTTCTTTTATTAATAAAATTTAAAACTTTATAAGAGAGAAGATTTACAGAGAGAGGAGAGAAGTAAGAGAGAGAGAGGGGAGTTTCTAAACTCTGCCTCCTCCTACAAAAATGAAATCTATATATAGAAAAAAAAATCTATATACAGTAGATGGGTCCCATATCTGGGTCCCTGTTATAGTAAATCTACTGTGTATTGGGTCCCCCGACGGCTACACTGTGCTGCACTGTTTCTGCGGGTCCCTTGGTGGTTTTCTCTGTCATATTTTTCTTTTCCCTTGAATTTTTTCCAGTTCTTTCATTTTGCGGACAAATTCTTCTGCATTATCAATGTCTTCTCCGAATAATATTTCTTTCGGTGGTATCTACTGAGAATCCTACAAGATATTTTCTTCGCTACTTTCACTTTTCATTGATGTATCAAATTTTTCTATCTGATTAAGCGACTGTAATAAATTTTGCTTGACTTCTTCTAGATAATTACTGATCATAGTTTCTTTATCGCCATCTTGGAATGAAATTTTTCTAGCGATATGTCTGAAGGAAGGGTCATCTATTTTACCCTTTTCAGCAATTCTTTCATATTCTTGGATTTTTGCTTTAATTAAATCCAAAAGTTCTTGGTTGTATAACACCTAGGTTTTGGGATCAATTTTTATTAATTTATTCTAGAAATTATTATAGAAAGTTCTATAGAGACACGGTATTTGGTCTTCAGTGAAACAAGTTCTGGAGCCAACTTATGTATCCATGGGATAGAGAATTCAATGAAAAAATAAATCTGGTCAATTTTTTCAAGGTAGCAGATATGATCTGCAAAGTATAATTCATTCCAATCTGATGAAACTTTCTTCCATTCTTTGTATAATATCAAAAATAGTTCAGGCAATATTTTGACTGTTGGTCTGTGGTATGACCACCAATGTAGAAATCAATTTGGAATCTGTTCTGCAAATATCTTTGCACACATCTTTATGAACCAAGTGTGTCTATATTTATCATTATTGTAATAAAGCACTTTATCAAAGGCTTGAATATAATCCCAGTAAGTAAAATTCATTCTGGAATTATTAAGACTGATTTGTTGTTCTTTCATTGTGGATATTCCCAGTCTTTGACAGACATAATCTATTTAATGATAATTTTTGAGAAATTATAAACAGTCTCATCTGAATTATATCCGGCAAAATGTTGAATCTCAGCACTTCTAGTACTGGTGAGAATAGTCGCATAGTACGATCGGGTTTTGTATGACTTACCCGATAAATATAATCCATTAATCAAGTACCATTGGAATATCTTCCAAGGCTCATTTTTTCTGTGTATCTCAGAATTTTCTACAAGAAATATCATTTCTTGTTTTGGTAATCTCTCATAGGACTTGATATCATCATGATCCTCTTTGGCAATTGAAGCAAAAGTATTACTTTGCTTTTGAGCGGCAAAATAAGCCTGCATGTGGGTGTATAACGAACTATCTTCAGGAATATCTTCCAAATGAACAGATGTTTTTGAAGATGAAGATTCTCTTGAGATATCTTTGCGTTTATCATACTCTTTCTTCCCAGCTGTATTACTAGGGAATTTGTAGAGGATCCGTATGACGATCCTTGACTGTATGACTGGAATGATCTTCCCGGCGAAGAGGATGATCTTCCTCTGCCTCGTCCTCTACCTCTGGTCCATGGAGGATACATCCTGCAAGTATTCACAAGATAAGAAATCTGGCAAGCAATTATCAATCCCCTTTTTGTATAGAATCTCAAAGTCAAATGGGGCTAATTGAACCTGCCACCTCGCAAATATTAGTTTTGAGGCATCATATTTAAAACCTTTGTTAAACATATATTTTACCGATTGAGCATCAGTCTTTATCAAAAAATTTTGATTATATAAATCATCCTGAAATTTTAAAACACATTTAACAATGGTAAGCATTTCATGCGCTATAGTAACATATTTCTTCTGTGCTTGGGTCCATTTACCTAAATGAAATCGTATCAAATATTCACAATTATCATGAGGATTAATTTATTTTAAAATTCCTCTAAAACCAATATTGGACGCATCCGTCTCAATAATTTTTTGCCAAGCTGGGTTAGCAAGCGTTAAACAAGGTAGAACTTTTACACGTTTTTTAACATCTTGAACAATAGCCATATGTTTATGAGTCCATGGTTCCTTATAATTCTTTTTTAGCCTGTCATATAACGGGGCTAAATCATGAGATAAATTTTTATAAAATGGGAAAATATAATTTAAACTTCCCAACAATCTTTGTAACTGAGTTCTATCAGTAATAACATCAGGAAATTTATCGGCAAAGTTAATAGCCCTTTGTATCGGGGTTATTTTTCCTTGACAAATATTATGCCCTAAAAAGCGGACATCTGTTTGACATAAACTCATTTTTGGTTTAGATATAACCAAACCGTTTTGAATAACAATCTTTTTAAAGATATCAAGATGCTTGATGTGCATTTCTAAAGTTTTAGAAAAAACTAGAATGTCATCAATATAGACGATAAAAAAATTCATATAAGGATTAAAAACATCATTGATAATATTTTGAAATTCAAAAGGAGCATTTTTCAAATCGAATGGCATGACATTCCATTCGTATTGTCCGAACGGGACATTAAAATCAGTTCTATAAGTATGCTCTTTTAAAATTTGTATCTGCCAATATCCTGATTTTAAATCAAATTTCGAAAAGATATTAGCATCATATAGTCTGGAAAGTAAATCTTTTTTATTCGGAATGGAATACCGAATCCATTTTAAATTTTTATTCAGGGGTTTATAATTAATAACCAATCTGAGAACACCTCTTTCTTTTTCTACAGCATTATTAACATAAAATGCAGTATATGACCAAGGAGACTTGGAAGGTTTTATAAAACCTTTTTGTAATAAATTATCAATTTTTTTTTTTGCAGAATTCTACTAATTCAATATTCATCTAACAAGGTAGGGATTTTGTAGGAATATCATCTTCGGAAAATCCTTCTTCATAAGAAAGAGTAACTATATGTTTTTTTCTATTTCAAAAAGCACTTGGATGATCAGCCTAAATATCAACAGCAATCTGTTCGGAAACTAATTTAATCTTTTCCTGAAGTTTAGCAGATTTTAATGTATCAAAAATATTCATGCTAAATAGTTCTAGTTGTAAAAAATTAATATGTTTTTGCGTCATATCAATTAAAGCATTTATGTCTCTAGTTACGGGATCTGTAACAAATGTATAGTTGATTTCTTTATTATTGAAAGTAGCTTTAAATCCTTTAGCATCAATATGAGTGTAAGGATAAATAGCATTTATAAAAGTGGTTCCAAGTATAATTGGAGGATATAATTGATTTTTTACTAGAAAAAAGAAATGCGGAATGCAGACTTTATTTTGACAAATATGTGCATTGGGCAATTTATACTTTATATCTAAAGCATGACCTGATGCTGATTTGACCATATGTGTAGTTTTTTGAAAATATTTAGTAGGTATCAAACCTTCTTGGATGCAACTAACATCTGCTCCACGATCAATCATAGCAACATCGTTAATATAGAAATTGTTATCAACTAAAATTGTACATTTAATGTACCATTTATGAGCAGTAACAATTTGCATCATACCTAAAAACATATCATGTTTAGGACTTAAATCAAGTTATTTTGAAAACTCATTATTATCTGGTAGTTCAGAAATAAGTTTTTTCTTATCAGTAGAAGACTCAGTCAAAGAATTATTTTTCTCTATCTGAGTAATCCTATGATCACAAATCATTTGATTCTGTTTAAGATATTTAATCTCTTTTTTCGAATTTCAAATCTTCAAAAGATGATTCCCTGGAAGGGCCATGTTTTTCCAGAAGTCTTTTTTTGACTTCGGATAGAGAATAAGGAGCAGAATAATAAAATTCATCCTTCTGACTTGAAGTACCAGAATTGGAACTTGTTGCCAAAGTAATGATTTTTTCTCGAAGGTTGTTATCAGTAACCTCCTTTAAAAGTTCAATTACATTATCAGAAGTAATAGTTTGAACATTCAAATTTTGAAATTGAGCTTGTATTTTATAAAACTCATCAATTTTGCAAGAACAATTATCATCTTTTCAAGTTTTGAAAACATCATTATTTTCATTATCAGAAAAATCAAGCAAATCAACCTCTGCTTTGGATTCAGAATGATTAGGCTCATAATCTGATTTTGATCCAGAAGTGTATAACATACCATAAATTTTATCATGCAAACTATTATCAAGTTCTAAAGCTTTAAGCTTTTCTAACCTACAATTAGGGGCTATGTGACCTAATTTTCCACACCTATAACATTTAACTTTAGACAGATCCCTATTAGACCTAGCTTTTGTAAATCGTTTAGATTTACGAGTACTTTTTCGTGCCTCGCGTTCCTCTTTGGATCTATATCTAGATATCCTTTTCCTATAAGGATTGTCTGGGTTAGGGTGTCTATGATGCTTGCCCTTCTTTGTCTTGTTATGACTAGACGTTTGGGGTAAACCAAAATTGAGCACAGAAATCTCCTAATTGAGATTTTTCCTTAAGCTTATCAATCTTAAGTTGTCTGGACAATTTAATCTCATTACACAAGTTTAATCCTTCTTGTGTACAAACTCCTATGAGCTTACCATAAGTATAATTTTTATACGAAATTTCTCCATAATTTCCTCGAAGAGTTTCGCGAACCCTTTTGGCAAATAACGAGGGGAGGCCATTTATAAATTTGGCTTTCCAATAATCATATTTATTTTTGGATAATTCCATGACCCTACTAAGGAAGGTATCCTTATACCATCGAAATTCACCTAAAGTCCTACATCTAAGCCTGTTTAGGAGTGTACGAGTGGTTTCGAAAGCACTGGTAAATCTACCACTAAAATGTTTTAAAATGGTCATAACCAAAATATAGACCGCATCTTCTCGGCCACTAGGTAACTTATGTCCCAAATTATCAATACTATCTTCGGGATTGACTGCGTTCATCACAGCAGTTTTAGCTTCTACAGACATATAATTATCCCACCAACCTCTAAGTTGGCCTGTAAAACCTGCAATTATCATTTTGCAAATAGTTCTATCGATATTCTTTGTGCTAGATTTGAAAATAGTAGCATACATCATCATCCTACGAACTAATATAGTCATCTGCCTATCAGTCAGACCATTAATATTCAATTCATAAATATCAGAACCACTATAGGAAGTATTAGTCTGGTTCCAATCTCGTTCTTCTATTAGAACGTCCTGAGGGGTTGGTCTAGGATAGTAATGGATTTGCATCCTAGGCTTATCAGCATAACGAATAGTTCCCTTAAGCTTATTAAGCTCGGACAACGTTTCTTCTTTATGATTAGACGGTGACTCTTAGCTTATCAGCAAATTGAGAAGACAAATCTGTAGGTTTAATATTTAGACTAGAAAACTTTTCATTAAGAAGTTATTCTAAATCATCAAAAGTTTTAATTTTAAAATCCTGAATCTCAGGAGGTCTTTGAATAGAGGTAGTAACAATCTGAGTAGATGATGCACTAGAAGAGGAAGCTACATCAGTCTTCTCTTTATTGTCACTAAGCTGTTTTATAAAAATAGTCAATTTATCTAACTTTTCATCAAGTGAACTAATATGCTCACCTAATACTTTAATTTTAAAATAAATGGACTATTCCAAAAGTTTCGATAAGAACTATTTATGATTATGGTTGGTTTGATAAACTGTCTTCCACTCAGTTAATAAAAACTACTGAGCAATCTTTAGCTCTAAATTCGTCAGAACAGACTATTCGTTTATTAAATAAATGAGATATTGATTTATATAAAAATAGTTATAATTTTCTGCATATAGGCATGGTTCAAATTGCTTTTAAACCATTAACCCTTAAAGGGTTACCAAAAACCTTTTTAGCAGCTCTTAGAGAAGCAAGAAATTTAAATTTTCGACAGTCTTTAATGGGTTCGATAGAATCTACCGTGGCCTATGGTCCAGTATATTTTAATACTCAGCCTAATTTGCAGCTCTCTTTGTCTGATGTTAATATTCTTGATGCATTAACATTAAATGTAAAAACGCATGGTTATAATTATGCACCTAGATCTGAATTTTTATGTTTATCTTATCGAATTTATTATAAACTATTGTCTACTTTGAATCCTTGATGTAAGTTATATGATACATCTAATCAAACCATTCTATTTGAAACTAATTTTATTAAATCAAAAATTACTGCTAGAAGACCAATTAGGTGGGAAGAAATTAATTTTCCAGCTACTTAGGTTTTAAACTCGGTTATATCACCCAATCAGTTAGCCGATAAGGTTACGAATTCTGAATACTCTCATATTACTCAAACTCCTGATGGTCAGATTTGTATTCAATTTGATGAAAAATCTTCTGTTTATAACAGACAGTCATTTTCTGGTAGCAATAGATTATTGCCTTCTATGATAGCTCCGGTTGAACCTATTTACGTTCCGGCTAGAGTCAATAAAGTTGCTTCTTTACATACTATTTAAACTAGTGATATGCTTGTTAATCAATTAAAGATTAACCCGACAACAAATGTTGTTCAGGCGTATGATAATGTTTCTAATAAGGATATTCCATCAGCATCCGAAATTGATTTTGACCCAAATAAGGTTTAATGATTCCTTACAAAATTGATTTTAGTCCAGGATCCCTAGCAAGAAAACATATTCAAAAAGAATATTTTGATGACAAATGGAACCAGTTTAAAACTTGGTTTTTTGATACTTATAGTAAGGATGATATGAATAATATTTCTCAAAAATTTTATGAAACTTGTGCTTTACATAATAAAATTATGTATTTTGTTCCATGGTTTATAACCACTTATTTACCGTTATACGTAAATATTTTAGAAAGATCTTATCAAGATGCTCAGGGTAATACTGTTACGTCTACATACCCTCCGCAATCATCATTTATTCTACCTAATAATACTGTTATTACTTTTACAGCATTACAAATATTTGTTGAAAATGATATTGCCGCAATTAGTATTGCTGAAATTAATAAATTAATTTCCCAAAATAACTATCTGGGTTTATATGTAAAAGTATTGGGTGAGCATATTAGTTCACTTGATGAAAAGTTAGATAAATTGACTGTTTTGATAAAACAACTTAGTGACAATAAAGAGAAGACTGATGTAGCTTCCTCTTCTGGTACGTCATCTACTCAGATTGTTACTACCTCTAGTCAAAGACCTTCTGAGATTCATGATTTTAAAATTAAAACTTTTGATGATTTAGAAGAACTTCTTAATGAAAAGTTTTCTAGTCTAAATATTAAGCCTATAGATTTTTCTTCTCAATTTGCTGATAAGCTAGAGTCACCGTCTAATCATAAAGAAGAAACATGGTCCGAGCTTAATAAGCTTAAGGGAACTATTCGTTATACTGATAAGCCTAGGATGCAAACCCATTGCTATCCTAGACCAACCCCTCAAGACGTTCTAATAGAAGAACGAGATTGGAACCAGACTAATACTTCCTATAGTGGTTCTGATATTTATGAATGGAATATTGATGGTCTGACTGATAGGCAGATGACTATATTAGTTCATAGGATGATGATGTATGCTACTATTTGCAAATCTAGCACAAAGAATACCGATAGAACTATTTGTAAAATGATAATTGCAGGTTTTACAGGCCAACTTAGAGGTTGGTGGGATACTTATATGTCCGTAGAAGCTAAAGCTGCTGTGATGAATGCAGTCAATACCGAAGATAGTATTGATAATTTGGGACATAAGTTACTTAGTGGCTGAGAACATGCGGTCTATACTTTGGTTATGAACATTTTAGAACATTTTAGTGGTAGATTTACCAGTGATTTCGAAACCACTCGTACACTCCTAAACAGTCTTAGATGTAGGACTTTGGGTGAATTTTGATGGTATAAGGATACCTTCCTTAGTAGGGTCATGGAATTACCCGAAAATAAATATGATCATTGGAAAGCCAAATTTATAGATGGCCTCCCCTCGTTATTTGCCGAAAGTGTTCGCAAAACTCTTCAAGGAAATTACGGAGAAATTTCGTATAAAAATTATACTTATAGTAAGCTCATAGGAGTTTGTACACAAGAAGGATTAAACTTGTGTAATGAGATTAAATTGTCTAGACAACTTAAGATTGATAAGATTAAGGAAAAATCTCAATAAGAAGATATTTGTGCTCAATTTGGTTTACCCCAAACATCTAGTCATAACAAGACAAAGAAGGGCAAGCATCATAGACACCCTAACCCAGACAATCCTTATAGGAAAAGGAGATCTAGATATAGATCCAAGGAGGAACGTGAGGCACAAAAAAGTGCTCGTAAATCTAAAAGATTTACAAAAGATAGGTCTAATAGGGATCTGTCTAAAGTTAAATGTTATAGGTGTGGAAAATTAGGTCACGTAGCCCCTAATTGTAAGTTAGAAAAGCTTAAAGCTTTAGAACTTGATAATAGTTTGCATGATAAAATTTATGGTATGTTATACACTTCTGGATCAGAATCAGATTATGAGCCTAATCATTCTGAATCCGAAGCAGAGGTTGATTTGCTTGATTTTTCTGATAATGAAAATAATGACGTTTGCAAAACTTGCCAAGATGATAATTGTTCTTGCAAAATTGATGAGTTTTATAAAATACAAGCTCAATTTCAAGATTTGAACATTCAAACTATTACTTCTAATAATGTAATTGAACTTTTAAAGGAGGTTACTGATAACAATCTTCAAGAAAAAATCATTACTTTGGAAACAAGTTCCAATTCTGGTACTTCAAGTCAGAAAAATGAATTTTATTATTCTTCTCCTTATTCTCAATCCGAAGTCAATAAAAGACTTCTGGAAAAACATGCCCCTTCTAGGGAATCATCTTTTGAAGATGAAGATTCTCCTTGAGATATCTTTGCGTTTATCAAACTCTTTATTCCCAACTGTATTACTGGGAAATTTGTAGAGGATCCGTATGACGATCCTTGACTTTATGACTGGGATGATCTTCCCGGCGAAGAGGATGATCTTCCTCTACCTCTTCCTCTACCTCTGGTCCATGGAGGATCCATCCTGCAAGTATTCACGAGATAAGAAATCTGGCAAGAAATTATCAATCCCCTTTTTGTATTGAATCTCAAAGTCAAATGGGGCTAATTGAGCCTGCAACCTCGCAAATATTAGCTTTGAGGCATCTTTTTTAAAATCTTTGTTAAACATATATTTTATCGATTGACCATCAGTTTTTATCTAAAAATTTTGATAGTATAACTCATCCTGCAATTTTAAAACACATTTAACAATGGTAAGCATTTCATGCACTACAGTAGCATATTTCTTCTATGCTTCGGTCCGTTTACCTGAATGAAATCGTATCAAATATTCATAATTATCATGAGGATTAATTGGTTTTAAAATTTCTCCAAAACCAATATTGGACGCATCCGTCTCAATAATTTTTTGTCAAGTTGGGTTAGAAAGAGTTAAACAAGGTAAAATTTTTACACGTTTTTTAATATCCTGAACAATAGTTGTATGTTTATCAGTCCACGGTTCCTTATAATTCTTTTTTAACCTGTCATATAATGGGGCTAAATCACGGGATAAATTTTTATAAAATGGGAAAATATAATTTAAACTTCCCAAAAATCATTGTAACTGAGTTCTATCAGTAATAACATCAGGAAATTTATCGGCAAAGTTAATTTCCATTTGTATCGAGGTTATTTTTCCTTGACAAATATTATGCCCTAAAAAGCGGACATCTGTTTGAAATAAATTCATTTTTGGTTTAGATATAACCAAAACATTTTGAATAACAATCTTTTTAAAGATATCAAGATGCTTGATATGCATTTCTAAAGTTTTAGAAAAAACTAGAATGTCATCAATATAGACGATAATAAAATCCATATAAGGATTAAAAATATCATTCATAATTTTTTGAAATTCAGAAGGAGCATTTTTCTAACTGAATGGCATGACATTCCATTCGTATTGTCCGAACGGGACATTAAAAGCAGTTCTATAACTATGCTGTTTTAAACTTTGTATCTGTCATTATCCTGATTTTAAATCAAATTTTGAAAAGATATTAGCATCATATAGTCTGGAAAGTAAATCTTTTTTATTCAGAATGAGCTACGGAATCCATTTTAAATGTTTATTCAGGGGTCTATAATTAATAGCCAATCTGAGAACACCTCTTTCTTTTTCTACAGCATTATTAACATAAAATGCAGTACATGACTAAGGAGACTTGGAAGGTTTTATCAAACCTTTTTGTAACAAATTCTAAATTTCTTTTTTACAGAATTCTACTAATTCAATATTCATCTAACAAGGTAGGGATTTCGTACAAATATCATCCTCTAAAAATCCTTCATGCTTTTTTCTATTCCAAAAATCACTGGGATGATCAGCGCAAATATCAACAGCAATCTGTTCGGAAATTAATTTAATCTTTTCCTGAACTTTAGCATATTTTAATGCATCAAAAATATTCATGTTAAATAGTTCTAGTTGTAAAGAATTAATATGTTTTTGCTTCATATCAATAAGAGCATTTATGTCTCTAGTCACGGGATCTGTAACAAATGTATAGCTGATTTCTTTTTATTGAAAGTAGCTTTAAATCCTTTAGCATCAATATGAGTGTAAGGATAAATAACATTTATAAAAGGGGTTCCAAGTATAATTGGAGGATATAATTGATTTTTTACTAGAAAAAAAAAATGCGGAATGCAGACTTTATTATGACAAATATGCGCATTGGGCAATTTATACTTTATATCTAAAGCATGACCTGATGTTGATTTGACCACATGTGTAGTTTTTTAAAATATATAGTAGGTATCAAACCTTCTTGGATGAAACTAACATCTGCTCCACTATCAATCATAGCAACATCGTTAATATAGAAATTGTAATCAACTAAAATTGTACATTTAATGTACTATTTATGAGCAGTAAGAATTTGCATCATACCTAAAAACATATCATGTTTAGGACTTAAATCAAGTTGTTTTAAAAACTCATTATTATCTGGCTGTTCAAAAAGATCATCCCAGTCATACAGTCAAGGATCGTTATACGGATCCTCTATAAATTCCCCAGTAATACAACTGGGAAGAAAGAGGTTGATAAATGCAAAGTTATCTCAAGGAGAATCTTCTTCTTCAAAAACATATGTTCATTTGGAAGATATTACAGAAGATAATCTGTTATACGCCCACATGCAGGCTTATTTAACTGCTCAAAAGCAAAGTAATATCTTTGCTTCAATTGCCAAAGAGGACCATGATGATATCAAGTCCTATGAGAGATTACCAAAACAAGAAATGATATTTCTTGTAGAAAATTCTGAGATACACAGAAAAAATGAGCCTTGGAAGATATTCCAATGGTACTTGATTAATGGATTATATTTTTCGGATAAGTCATACAAAACCCGATCGTACTATGAGACTATTCTCACCAGTATTGGAAGTGCTGAGATTCAGCATTTTGCCAGATATAATTTAGATGAGAAAATTTATAATTTCTCAAAAATTATCATTAAACAGATTATATCAATCGAAGACTGGGAATATCCACAATTAAAGAACGACAGATCAATCTTAATAATTTCAGAATGAATTTTACTTACTGGGATTATATTCAAGCCTTTGATAAAGTGCTTTATTACAACAATGATAAACATAGACACACTTGGTTCATAAAGATGTGTGCAAAGATATTTGCAGAACAAATTCCAAAATAGTTATATCACCCAATCAGGTAGTCGATAAGGTTACGAATTCTGAGTACTCTAGTATTACTCAAACTCCTGATGGTCAAATTTGTATTCAATTTGATGAAAAATCTTCTGTTTATAACAGACAGTCATTTTCTGGTAGCAATAGATATGAATAATATTTCTCAAAAATTTTATGAAACTTGTGCTTTACATAATCAAATTATGTATTTTGTTCCATGGTTTATAACCACTTATTTACCGTTATACATAAATATTTTAGAAAGATCTTATCAAGATGCTCAGGGTAATACTGTTACGTCTACATACCCTCCGCAATCATCATTTATTCTACCTAATAATACTGTTATTACTTTTACAGCATTACAAATATTTGTTGAAAATGATATTGCCGCAATTAGTATTGCTGAAATTAATAAATTAATTTCCCAAAATAACTATCTGGGTTTATATGTAAAAGTATTGGGTGAGCATATTAGTTCACTTGATGAAAAGTTAGATAAATTGACTGTTTTGATAAAACAACTTAGTGACAATAAAGAGAAGACTGATGTAGCTTCCTCTTCTGGTACGTCATCTACTCAGATTGTTACTACCTCTAGTCAAAGACCTTCTGAGATTCATGATTTTAAAATTAAAACTTTTGATGATTTAGAAGAACTTCTTAATGAAAAGTTTTCTAGTCTAAATATTAAGCCTATAGATTTTTCTTCTCAATTTGCTGATAAGCTAGAGTCACCGTCTAATCATAAAGAAGAAACATGGTCCGAGCTTAATAAGCTTAAGGGAACTATTCGTTATACTGATAAGCCTAGGATGCAAACCCATTGCTATCCTAGACCAACCCCTCAAGACGTTCTAATAGAAGAACGAGATTGGAACCAGACTAATACTTCCTATAGTGGTTCTGATATTTATGAATGGAATATTGATGGTCTGACTGATAGGCAGATGACTATATTAGTTCATAGGATGATGATGTATGCTACTATTTGCAAATCTAGCACAAAGAATACCGATAGAACTATTTGTAAAATGATAATTGCAGGTTTTACAGGCCAACTTAGAGGTTGGTGGGATACTTATATGTCCGTAGAAGCTAAAGCTGCTGTGATGAATGCAGTCAATACCGAAGATAGTATTGATAATTTGGGACATAAGTTACTTAGTGGCTGAGAACATGCGGTCTATACTTTGGTTATGAACATTTTAGAACATTTTAGTGGTAGATTTACCAGTGATTTCGAAACCACTCGTACACTCCTAAACAGTCTTAGATGTAGGACTTTGGGTGAATTTCGATGGTATAAGGATACCTTCCTTAGTAGGGTCATGGAATTACCCGAAAATAAATATGATCATTGGAAAGCCAAATTTATAGATGGCCTCCCCTCGTTATTTGCCGAAAGTGTTCGCAAAACTCTTCAAGGAAATTACGGAGAAATTTCGTATAAAAATTATACTTATGGTAAGCTCATAGGAGTTTGTACACAAGAAGGATTAAACTTGTGTAATGAGATTAAATTGTCTAGACAACTTAAACTTGCCAAGATGATAATTGTTCTTGCAAAATTGATGAGTTTTATAAAATACAAGCTCAATTTCAAGATTTGAATGTTCAAACTATTACTTCTAATAATGTAATTGAACTTTTAAAGGAGGTTACTGATAACAACCTTCGAGAAAAAATCATTACTTTGGCAACAAGTTCCGATTCTGTTACTTCAAGTCAAAAGGATGAATTTTATTATTCTGCTCCTTATTCTCTATTCGAAGTCAATAAAAGACTTCTGGAAAACATGCCCTTTCTAGGGAATCATCTTTTGAAGATGAAGATTCTCCTTGAGATATCTTTGCGTTTATCAAGCTCTTTCTTCCCAGTTGTATTATTGGGATGATCTTCTCGGCAAAGAGGATGATCTTCCTATGCCTCGTCCTCTACCTCTGGTCCATGGAGGATCCATCCTGCAAGTATTCACGAGATAAGAAATCTGGAAAGGAATTATCTATCCCCTTTTTGCATTGAATCTCAAAGTCAAATGGGGCTAATTGAGCCTTCTACCTCGCAAATATTAGTTTTGAGGCATCATGTTTAAAATCTTTGTTAAACATATATTTTACCGATTGAGCATTAGTTTTTATCAAAAATTTTTGATTATATAAATCATCCTGAAAATTTTAAAACACATTTAACAATGGTAAGCATTTCATGCGTTACAGTAGCATATTTCTTCTGTGCTTCAGTCCATTTACCTAAATGAAATCGTATCAAATATTCACAATTATCATTAGGATTAATTTGTTTTAAAATTCCTCCAAAACCAATATTGGACGCATCCATTTCAATAAATTTTATCCAAGCTGGGTTAGCAAGCGTTAAACAAGGTAGAACTTTTACACCTTTTTTAACATCTTGAACAATAGCCGTATGTTTATGAGTCCATGGTTCCTTATAATTCTTTTTTAGCCTGTCATATAACGGGGCTAAATCATGAGATAAATTTTTATAAAATGGGGAAGTATAATTTAACTTCCCAAAAATCTTTGTAACCGAGTTCTATCAGTAATAACATCAGGAAATTTATCGGCAAAGTTAATAGCCCTTTGTATCGAGGTTATTTTTCCTTGACAAATATCATGCCCTAAAAAGCAGACATCTGTTTGAAATAAACTCATTTTTGGTTTAGATATAACCAAACCGTTTTGAATAAAAATCTTTTTAAGGATATCAAGATGCTTGATATGCATTTCTAAAGCTTGATATGCATTTCTAAAGTTTTAGAAAAAACTAGAATGTCATCAATATAGACGATAATAAAATCCATATAAGGATTAAAAATATCATTCATAATTATTTGAAATTCATAAGGAGCATTTTTCAAACCAAATGGCATGACATTCCATTCGTATTGTCCGAACGGGACATTAAAAGCAGTTCTATAAGTATGCTCTTTTAAAATTTGTATCTGTCAATATCCTGATTTTAAATCAAATTTCGAAAAGATATTAGCATCATATAAACTGGAAAGTAAATCTTTTTTATTCGGAATGGGATACCGAATTCATTTTAAATGTTTATTCATGGGTTTATAGTTAATAACCAATCTGGGAACGCCTCTTTCTTTTTTTGCAGCGTTATTAACATAAAATACAGTACATGACCAAGGAGACTTGGAAGGTTTTAACAAACCTTTTTGTAATAAATTATCAATTTCTTTTTTACAGAATTCTACTAATTCGATATTCATCTGACAAGGTCGGGATTTCGTAGGAATAACATCCTCGGAAAATCCTTCTTCATATGGAAGAGTAACTATATGCTTATTTCTATTCCAAAAAGCACTTGGATGATCAGCGCAAATATCAACAGCAATCTGTTCGAAAATTAATTTAATCTTTTCTTGAACTTTAGTAGATTTTAATGTATCAAAAATATTCATGCTAAATAGTTCTAGTTGTAAAGAATTAATATGTTTTTGCTTCATATCAATAAAAGCATTTAGAAAAAAGAAATGCCGAATGCAGACTTTATTCTGACAAATATGCGCATTGGGCAATTTATATTTTATATCTAAAGCATGACCTAATGCTGATTTGACCATATGTGTAGTTTTTTAAAAATATTTAGTAGGTATCAAACCTTCTTGGATGAAACTAACATCTGCTCCACTATCAATCATAGCAACATCGTTAATATAGAAATTGTTATCAACTAAAATTGTACATTTAATGTACCATTTGTGAACAGAAAGAATTTGCATCATACCTAAAAACATATCATGTTTAGGACTTAAATCAAGTTGTTTTAAAAACTCATCAATGTCTGGTTGTTCAGAAAGATCATCCCAGTCAAACAGTCAAGGATCGTCATACGGATCTTCTACAAATTTCCTAGTAATACATCTGGGTACAAAGAGTTTGATAAATGCAAAGATATCTCAAGGAGAATCTTCATCTTCAAAAACATCTGTTCATTTGGAAGATATTACAGAAGATAGTCCGTTATACGCCCACATGCAGGATTATTTAGCCGCTCAAAAGCAAAGTAATACTTTTGCTTCAATTGCCAAAGAGGACCATGATGATATCAAGTCCTATGAGAGATTACCAAAACAAGAAATGATATTTCTTGTAGAAAATTTTGAGATACACAGAAAAAATGAGCCCTGGAAGATATTCCAACGGTACTTGATTAATGGATTATATTTCCTGGATAAGTCATATAAAACCCGATCATACTATGAGACTATTCTCACCAGTACGGGAAGTGCTGAGATTCAGCATTTTGCCGGATAAAATTCAGATGAGACCATTTATAATTTCTCAAAATTATCATTAAACAGATTATATCAATCGAAGACTGGGGAATATCCATAATGAAAGAATGACAAATCAATCTTAATAATTCCAGAATGAATTTTACTTACTGGGATTATATTCAAGCCTTTGATAAAGTGTTGTATTACAACAATGATAAACATAGATACACTTGGTTCATAAAGGTGTTTGCAAATATATTTGCAGAACAGATTCCAAAATGGTTATATCACCCAATCAGTTAGCAGATAAGGTTACGAATTCTGAGTACTCTCATATTACTCAAACTCCTGATGGTTAGATTTGTATTCAATTTGATGAAAAATCTTCTGTTTATAATAGACCGTCCTTTTCTGGTAGCAACAGATTATTGCCTTCTATGATAGCTCCGGTTGAACCTATTTACGGTCCGGCTAGAGTCAATAAAGTTGCTTCTTTGCATACTATTTCAACTAGTGATATGCCTGTTAATCAATTAAAGATTAACCCGACAACAAATGTTGTTCAGGCGCATGATAATGTTTCTGATAAGGATATTCCATCAGCATCCGAAATGGATTTTAACCCAAATAAGGTTTAATGATTCCTTACAAAATTGATTTTAGTTCAGGATCCCTAGCAAGAAAACATATTCAAAAAGAATTTTTCGATGACAAATGGAACAAGTTTAAAACTTGATTTTTTGATACTTATAGTAAGGATGATATGAATAATATTTCTCAAAAATTTTATGAAACTTGTGCTTTACATAATAAAATTATGTATTTTGTTCCATGGTTTATAACCACTTATTTACCGTTATACGTAAATATTTTAGAAAGATCTTATCAAGATGCTCAGGGTAATACTATTACGTCTACATACCCTCCGCATTCATCATTTATTCTACCTAATAATACAGGTATTACTTTTACTGTATTTCAAAAATTTGTTGAAAATGATTTTGCTGCAGTTAGTATTGCTGAAATTAATAAATTAATTTCCCAAAATAACTATCTGGGTTTATATATAAAAGTATTAGGTGAGCATATTAGTTCACTTGATGAAAAGTTAGATAAATTGACTGTTTTGATAAAACAACTTAGTGACAATAAAGAGAAGACTGATGTAGCTTCCTCTTCTGGTACGTCATCTACTCAGATTGTTACTACCTCTATTCAAAGACCTTCTGAGATTCAGGATTTTAAAATTAAAACTTTTGATGATTTAGAAGAACTTCTTAATGAAAAGTTTTCTAGTCTAAATATTAAGCCTATAGATTTGTCTTCTCAATCTGCTGATAAGCCAGAGTCACCGTCTAATCATAAAGAAGAAACGTGGTCCGAGATTAATAAGCTTAAGGGAACTATTCGTTATGCTGATAAGCCTAGGATGCAAACCCATTACTATCCTAGACCAACCCCTCAGGATGTTCTAATAGAAGAACGAGCTTGGAACCAGACTATTACATTTTATAGTGGTTCTGATATTTATGAATGGAATATTGATGGTCTGACTGATAGGTAGATGACTATATTCGTTCATAGGATGATGATGTATGCTACTATTTGCAAATCTAGCACAAAGAATACCGATAGAACTATTTGTAAAATGATAATTGCAGGTTTTACAGGCCAACTTAGTTGTTGGTGGTATAATTATATGTCACGCCCCGAATTCCAACGGGGCGGACTGGAACCCGAAGCTGATACGGCCCGAGAGAACCAATCTTTTCTTATGTCCATTCATATGCATGTCATTCAAGGAATATCACCACCACGTATAGATACAAGATGCTAATAGCGGAAGCCATGGAAACATGTGATATATACATATATGAAACTTGGTCGTTAGGGCCATCAAGTCAAAATGGACGCACATCCCTTACATTCATATTTCCACATACGTCTACAAAGCCTCTAATAGATGCATATACATAACCATACTAAAGTCGGGACAAGTTCTCATTTTATACAACATCACAGTACCAAAACAAATATATACACATGTGACTCGGAAAGCCCCGAACCAACTGGAGCTCACCAAAGATCGGCAAAACGATCCGCAACCTACTGTGGAGGTCTACTAGCACCTGTGCCTGCAGCAAGTAAGGTAAGTCCCCCAAGGGATGTCAGTACGAAGAATGTACTGAGTATGTAAGGTTTATAGGAAACTGCATGATATATATAAGTGCTTCCATGGAATCAATATAAGAGAATAGTCAGTACAGATAAATCACCGATCTGCATATGTGGAACCATGTACATTACATTGTTTACTTTTTTTGCCTTTATGTTTATTCATCTTTATCGTTCTACCCATGCTAGGCTTTTTCGCCCCTGGGATGAGATTTATCTACCCATGCTAGGCTTTTCTGTCGCCCCTGGGATGAGATTAACCCATGCTAGGTATTTTAACCCCTGGGATGTAATTAACCCATGCTAGGCTTTTATGTCGCCCCTGGGATGTAACTGCGATAACCCATGCTAGGCATATCTGTCGCCCCTGGGATGTTAGATTAACCCATGCTAGGATTTTATGTTGCCCCTGGTATGTTACTCAAGAATATACAAACAATTATACATTACTTTCGTTCTTACATTATGAGAGTGATACATTACTTTATTTCTTTACTTCTATGAGATTGATGTGTTGGTGATTGTAACTTATTAGAACTTTGGAACCATGTCCACAATTATGTGACACATGAATAATAATTAGTCAATGAATAAGGTACATGTTAACAACAATATATATGACAACTCGAAATGAGACACCCTTGAACAATTCGGAATAGGATAAGTACAATGACAATGTAAACACTATGTGCTGCAGAAGGATACGGAAAGAGTAACCTTACATACCTTATCTTTCCAATTTGAATATACAATCCTATACGTGAATACAACAGTCCAGCTCCTTCCTTACGTTTCACTCTACAACACAAGTACGTAGCGGAGCTCACGTTAATAACTAACTACCTTAAAAGTGCATAAGACGACAATGAGTTACATGATTACCCTATAACATCATTTCCCCCTTTACAATACCATTCACGGCATTGTCATACCAACAATACCACAACATTCCATACATTGACCAAGACATCATAAACCAATAGCATGTCACACCAATTTCATACTTTACACTTCTCCATCAACACAACATCACGATTACAACATCAAGTCACCTAAATACACTTCATAACAACATATCGACAACAATCCCACAATTTACACTCATGGAAAAATAACAAGTCAAGGAACATAACCACACCATATATGTCGATATTTCATTCACACCATGCACTTTCATCAAAACCTCAAGTCTCCTTTCAAGTTTAAATCACATAGATGACACACCTTTTAGCAAAAATGCATTACTTACACTTTTATACATAACCATCATGATCTAAATACTCTCCCATGCATATAATATATTAATCCATAAGAATAATCACTTACCCAAACTTGCAAATGAGTGATCTTGTCCAAAGAGATGGCTTAGGGTTTGAGAGCTTGAAGAAATATCTTGTGGAAATGTCTAGAATGGCATGTGTGCTTTGTGGAAATAAAAATCTGATTTTTTCCACCTTATATAGCCCTTCAAGTCATACTTATCCACTTCTTGGCATTAAATGTCATGTTTACTTGGTCAAAGTGGAAGAATGGGTCATTTGCCCTTTTAGGCCATGTCTTTTAATCCAATTTGGGCCTTAAATTGAGCCCATTTACACATATTAACTTAGCCCACCAATTTCAATGTGTAATACTCCAATTATCTCATGTTTAAATAATTTCATAAATATCACGACAATATTCACTCACGAAATTCATGTTCGTAGCCTCAATCTTAAAAAAAAAATAAGACATTCTAGCCACTCATGGCTTAATTGAACATAATTTGATAAAGTAATTGTGACGAAGAATTAACCCCAACTCGGATGCCAAACTTGCTCAAGAGTAGTCCTACTATGATGGAATAATGATATCATAACCCAAGAGTCCTCTTTATAAACTAATAATCGTAGAAGAAATCGGGCAAAAAGCAGCTCGGCGCGCTCCCGGGCGCCCCTGAGACTTAGCTGAATTTCAGCTCTGGAAAAGGTGGCCAGGAGCGGCCTGGCACGCCCCTGGGGGCGCCCCCTTGCTGCCTGTGCCAAAAATATTTCGGCCAAAAGTGGCCCGGCACGCCACCTGGCGCGCCCCACACTTAAAATGCGATTTCAACTTTTCTTTGCGGATTTGGTTGGATCTTTCAACTTTCAACCTTTTTCTTGCCTCTTATATTTAAGATACTTTGCTTGGATGTCCTTTAAACCTCGCTTTTCACCCCACAAATGCTCCACAAAGTCACAAACACCTCCTACAAAAGTCTAGTCACATTTACGAGCACAATATCAAATGTTCCATCAATAACAATATGAAAGACGTACTCATTGCTCTCGAACCTAGGGCATGGTTCAAGGTTGGAAATTAAGGTCGTAAATGTATGGGGTGTTACATTATATGTCTATTGAAGCTAAAGCTGTTGTGATGAACGTAGTCAATCCCGAATATAGTACATAAGTTACCTAGTGGCCGAGAAGATGCGGTCTATACTTTGGTTATGACCATTTTAGAACATTTTAGTGGTAGATTTACCAGTGATTTCAAAACTACTCATACACTCCTAAATAGTCTTAGATGTAGGACCTTAGGTGAATTTCAATGGTATAAGGATACCTTCCTTAGTAGGGTCATGGAAATACCCGAAAATAAATATGATCATTGGAAAGCCAAATTTATAAATGGACTCCCCTCGTTATTTGCCGAAAGGGTTCGCAAAACTCTTCGAGGAAATTACGGAGAAATTCCGTATAAAAATTATACTTGTGGTAAGCTCATAGGAGTTTGTACACAAGAAGGATTAAACTTATGTAATGAGATTAAATTGTCTAGACAACTTAAGATTGATAAGCTTAAGGAAAAATCTCAATTAGGAGATTTCTATGCTCAATTTGGTTTACCCCAAACATCTAGTCATAACAAGACAAAGAAAGGTAAGCATCATAGACACCCTAACCCAGACTATCCTTATAGGAAAAAGAGATCTAGATATAGATCCAAAGAGGAACGTGGGGCATGAAAAAGTGCTCGTAAATCTAAAAGATTTACAAAAGATAGGTCTAATAGGGATCTGTCTAAAGTTAAATGTTATAGGTGTGGAAAATTAGGTCATATAGCCCCTAATTGTAAGTTAGAAAAGCTTAAAGCTTTAGAACTTGATAATAGTTTGCATGATAAAATTTATGGTATATTATACACTTCTGGATCAAAATCATATTATGAGCCTAATCATTCTGAATCCGAAGCAGAGGTTGATTTGCTTGATTTTTCTGATAATAAAATAATGATGTTTGCAAAACTTGCCAAGATGATAATTGTTCTTGCAAAATTGATGAGTGTGATAAAATACAAGCTCAATTTTAAGATTTGAATGTTCAAACTATTACTTCTGATAATGTAATTGAACTTTTAAAGGAGGTTACTGATAGCAACCTTCAAGAAAAATCATTACTTTGGCAACAAGTTCCAATTCTGGTACTTCAAGTCAGAAGGATGAATTTTATTATTCTGCTCCTTATTCTCTAGCCGAAGTCAATAAAAGACTTCTGAAAAAACATGCCCCTTCTAGGGAATCATCTTTTGAAGATTTGAAATTTGAAATTGAAAATTTGAAAAAAGAGATTAAACCTCTTAAACAGAATCAAATGATTTGTGATCATAGGATTACTCAGATAGAGAAAATTAATTCTTTAACTGAGTCTTCTACTGATAAGAAAAAACTTGTTTCTGAGCAACCAGATAATAATTAGTTTTCAAAATAACTTGATTTAAGTCCTAAATATGATATGTTTGTAGGTATGATGCAAATTGTTACTGCTCATAAATGGTACATTAAATGTACAATTTTAGTTGATAAGAATTTCTATATTAACGATGTTGCTATGATTGATAGTGGAGCAGATGTTAGTTGCATCCAAGAAGGTTTGATACCTACTAAATATTTTCAAAAAACTACACATATGGTCAAATCAGCATCAGGTCATGCTTTAGATATAATGTATAAATTGCCCAATGCGCATATTTGTCAGAATAAAGTCTGCATTCCGCATTTCTTTTTTCTAGTAAAAAAGCAATTATATCTTCCAATTATATTTGGAACCCCTTTTATAAATGCTATTTATCCTTACACTCATATTGATGCTAAAGGATTTAAATCTACTTTCAATAATAAAGAAATCAGCTATACGTTTGTTACAGATCCCGTAACTAGAGACATAAATGCTTTAATTGATATGAATCAAAAACATATTAATTCTTTACAACTAAAACTATTTAGCATGAATATTTTTGATACATTAAAATCTACTAAGTTCAGGAAAAGATTAAATTAATTTTCGAACAGATTGTTGTTGATATTTGGGCTGATCATCCAAGTGCTTTTTGGAATAGAAAAAAGCATATAGTTACTCTTCCTTATGAAGAAGGATTTTTCGAGGATTTTATTCCTACGAAATCCCGACCTTGTCCGATGAATATCGAATTAGTAGAATTCTGCAAAAAAGAAATTGATAATTTGTTACAAAAAGGTTTGATAAAACCTTCCAAGTCTCCTTGGTCATATACTGCATTTTATGTTAATAACGCTGCAGAAAAAGAAAGAGGTGTTCCCAGATTGGTTATTAATTATAAACCAATGAATAAACATTTAAAATGGATTCGGTATCCCATTCCGAATAAAAAAGATTTACTTTCCAGACTATATGATGCTAATATCTTTTCGAAATTTGATTTAAAATCAGGATATTGGCAGATACAAATTTTAAAAGAGCATACTTATAGAACTGCTTTTAATGTCCCGTTCGGACAATAAGAATGGAATGTCATGTCATTCGGTTTGAAAAATGCTCCTTTTGAATTTCAAAAAATTATGAATGATATTTTTAATCCTTATATGGATTTTACTATCGTCCATACTGATGACATTCTAGTTTTTTCTAAAACTTTAGAAATGCATATCAAGCATCTTGATATCTTTAAAAAGATTGTTATTCAAAACGGTTTGGTTATATCTAAACCAAAAATGAGTTTATTTCAAACAGATGTCCGCTTTTTAGGGCATAATATTTGTCAAGGAAAAATAACCCCGATACAAAGGGCTATTAACTTTGCCGATAAATTTCCTGATGTTATTACTGATAGAACTCAGTTACAAAGATTTTTGGGAAGTTTAAATTATATTTCCCCATTTTATAAAAATTTATCTCGCGATTTAGCCCCGTTATATGACTACCTAAAAAAGAATTATAAGGAAACATGGACTGATAAACATACGGCTATTGTTCAAGATGTTAAAAAACGTGTAAAAGTTCTACCTTGTTTAACACTTGCTAACCCAGCTTGGCAAAAATTTATTGAGACGGTTGCGTCCAATATTGGTTTTGGAGGAATTTTAAAACAAATTAATCCTCATGATAATTGTGAATATTTGATACGATTTCATTCAGGTAAATGGACCAAAGCACAGAAGAAATATGCTACTGTAGTGCATGAAATGCTTACCACTGTTAAATGTGTTTTAAATTTCAGGATGATTTATATAATCAAAATTTTTTGATAAAAACTAATGCTCAATCGGTAAAATATATGTTTAACAAAGATTTTAAACATGATGCCTCAAAACTAATATTTGCGAGGTGGCATGCTCAATTAGCCCCATTTGACTTTGAGATTCAATACAAAAAAGGGATTGATAATTCCTTGCCAGATTTCTGATCTCGTGAATATTTGCAAGATGGAACCTCCATGGACCAGAGGTAGAGGACGAGGCAGAGGAAGATCATCCTCTTCGCCGGGAAGATCATCCAGTCATACAGTCAAGGATCGTCATACGGATCCTCTACAAATTCCCCAGTAATACAGCTAGGAAGAAAGAGTTTGATAAATACAAAGAGATCTCAAGGAGAATCTTCATCTTCAAAAACATCTGTTCATTTGAAAGATATTGCAGAAGATAGTCCGTTATACGCCCACATGTAAGCTTATTTAGACGCTAAAAAGCAAAGTAATACTTTTGCTTCAATTGCCAAAGCGGACCATGATGATGTCAAGTCCTATAAGAGATTACCAAAACAAGAAATGATATTTCTTGTAGAAAATCCTGAGATACACAGAAAAAATGAGACTTGGAAGATATTCCAACGGTACTTGATTAATGGATTATATTTCCTGGGTTAGTCATACAAAAACCGATCGTACTATGAGACTATTCTCACCAGTACTGGAAGTTCTGAGATTCAGCATTTTTCCTGATATAATTCAGATGAGACCGTTTATAATTTCTCAAAAATTATCATTAAACAGATTATATCTGTCGAAGACTGGGGAATATCCACAACGAAAGAACGATAGATCAGTCTTAATAATTCCAGAATAAATTTTACTTACTGGGATTATATTCAAGCCTTTGATAAAGTGCTTTATTACAACAATGATAAACATAGACACACTTGGTTCATAAAGGTGTGCGCAAAGATATTTGCAGAACAGATTCCAAATTGGTTTCTACATTGGTGGTCATACCACGGACCAACAGTCAAAATATTACCTGAATCATTTTTGATATTATACAAGAATAGAAGTTTCATCAGATTTTAATGAATTATACCATGCAGATCATATCTGCTACCCTGAAAAAATTGACCAGATTTATTTTTTTCATTGAATTCTCTATCCCATGGATACACAAGTGGGCTCCAGAACTGGGTTTCACTGAATACCAAATATCGTGTCTCTATAGAACTTTCTATGATAATTTCTGGGATAAATTAATGAAAATTGATCCCAAAACCCAGGTGTTATACGACCAAGAACTTTTGGATTTAATTAAAGCAAAAATCCAAGAATATGAAACAATTACTGAAAAGGGTAAAATAGATGACCCTTCCATCAGATATATCTCTAGAAAAATTTCATTCCAAGATGGAGATAAAGAAACTATGATCAATAATTATCTAGAAGAAGTCAAGCAAAATTTATTACAGTCACTTAATCTGATAGAAAAATCTAATACATCAATGAAAAGTGAAAGTAGCGACGAAAATATCTTGCAAGATTCTCAGCAGATACCACCGGAAGAAATATTATCCGAAGAAGACATTGATAATGCAGAAGAATTTGTCTGCAGAATGAAAGAACTAGACAAAATTCAAGGGAAAAGAAAAATATGACGAAAAAAAACCCCAAGGGACCCGCAGAAACAGTACAGCACAGTGTAGCCACCGGAGGACCCAATACACAGTAGATTTACTATAACAGGGACCCAAAAATGAGACCCATCTATTGTATATAGATTCTTTTTTTTTCTATATATAGATTCATTTTTGTAAGAGGAGGCAGAGTTTAGAAACTCCCCTCTCTCTCTTACTTCTCTCCTCTCTCTGTAAATCTTCTCTCTTGTAAAGTTTTAAATTTTGTTAATAAAAGAAAAACAAAAAGGTCCAACTTTGGACACCAATCCTTGGCCTTGGTTATTCGGCCTAGAACCTTTGCAGTCGGGTCCTTGAGGTGATACCCCTTTACTTTTTCCTTCTCCCAGCCGTGACTATGTCCGGCTAGATTTCATATCTATGTTGAATATCTAACTTCTCTTGCATATTGACCTTAAAGATATGGCTTTATCAAAATATAAAGAAATTATTCTATAGCAATTTGACTTGGTTCTGAGATGGCGGTACAGTCGGATCTAGTACTATTCTTATTGGCTTTGTCTTAGTGACTACGTCTAGCAAGCCGATTTCCTGAGCCCGTTAAAAGATGATGAAAAAGGGAGATCTTTTTCAGTTAGAACTACTAGACACATGGGCTCAATAAGAGTATGTATTAGATCCTAGCAGGCCCCATGCTTGGGTAAAAGGTAAGAAGATCTTTCCATACAGTCATCGGCTATATGAAAATTTCCTTATATTTTGGTTCTTATGTCTCAGCATAAGGGTGCTAAATTAGCTAGATCTGTCTGGCCGAGCGGACTACAGCCCGCCTCAGAGATTCTGTTAGTATGGTATCTATATTAAAATAAATTACATACTTCAAAAAATCATGAATACGAGACGTCAAGATTTATTTGATACTAGAATAATTAGTAAAAAAATATTAATACCCAAAACAAATAATTTTGTAAAATAGCAGTCTAGAGGGAATATCGAGAGGTCAAAATTGGGTGTCAAAAACCACCTACTATAATAGTTGCATCCACCTTTCCAACATCATCACCTATTACAACAGTTGCATCCACCTTTCTAACATCATCACCTACTACAACAGTTGCATCCACCATTGCAACACTCGTATCAGGTTAGGTGAACTTAGAGATTTCACTGTCTGGAACTTCTGACCAGTCAAGCTCATGCTGGCTAAGCCCTGCAACATCATTCACATTCTGTGTTTTTTTATTACGAAAAATCTGGGTGATTTTGGACACTTCAAAATCCAAAAAATTAGACCAATCACTCTAACCCTGACTATTTTTATCCTCCCCTACAACCTTATTTTCACTTGAGCTTTGTGCGAACTTGAGAAAATCAAAATTTGAAAAATCATTCTAGTCAGCATCCTTAATAGTCCTATTCGCAAACTCAACATCAACATGATCAACTACATGATCACCTACAAAATTATTTTTTTGTCTCATATCAGCAATCAAATTACCAACTATATGATCACCTACAAAATCAGTTTTGTGTCCCACATCATCCACCAAATTATCACTTATGTGATCCGCCTCGGATGTAACAACATTTTCCTATCCCACATTATCAAGTTGATTATCACCTATATCACCCCCATTGGGTGGATCATCATTTTTTCCCCTCAAATTGTCACCATTGTGATCATCAGTTGGTGTATCAAACTGTTCAAAAAAGTATAAGAATATACTTTCAATACTGTATATAAGTTGTATAAAGAAAACAGAAAAAATAGAAAAAGAATACCTTAGAATCATCCTTTATATGTAGAGCTCAAAAAATTAATTCGAATGAAGATTTCATAAACTTCTCCATTGAGGAAACCTTCTTCGTTAGCTACACAAAAATAAAAAAAGCCAAAACATCAACTAAGAAAAAATACAGCTACTAATAGAACAAAAACACTGCACATACCAAATTGGCATCGCTTCCCAGAAGTGTCAACTCATCATCAGAACTTGAATGACTATTTTCTCTTGATCCTTGTTTTACGTCCACAGATTCAAAAACAGGTAATTGAAGAATCGATTTTCAAGACAGGATAGCGTAATGTTACTCAACACCACCTGTACATACAAAAACAAAACTCAAAAAATATGGTAACATCAAAAAGTAAATAACCATTTCACAAATAGTTATACATTAAGTTTTAAAACAAAACTATATACCTGCTCTTGTCTTATATCAAAAAATGCAGACTTGACATCCTTGTAGGTTGGTCTGTGTTTCACAGACCAATTGAGAATTTGGGATATACTATCGCCAACTCTTTCAGCAAGATGGCCATCAGCATATGGGCAGCATTCATAAAACCAGCATTGAAATGCCAAGGGAAAACCAGCACAGCGATACATACTTTTTCTCTGATAAACCTTAAACTTCATTGATTCCAACATCAGACGAAAACATAGTTTTCCCCAAAGGAATTCTTTATAATTCCCAGACTCAACCACTAAGAAATTAGCCTTTGTTATAACATCACCATACGTGATGGAAAAAAGAAAGCTACGAATGAAGAACAAAATAGCAATTTTTAAGGCATCCTCATCACATCACCATCTTTTCTCCATGAAACACTCTTTCAAATCAAGCTTTGTGACCTTGAACTTGCCTGAAAAGTACAACTCTATCAAGTGACTTGACTGACTAAGTTCAAAATCATCATTATAATTGTCAGTGCACTTTAAGCCACTAATTATACTAAATTCTGAGGGTCCAAATCGTAACCTAGTATTATTAACTTTAATCCACATCTCATCATCTCTCTCACACACAATTTTCCTAAGTAACATTTCATGAATGAGTTGATTTTGGGTAAAAACACTCGGCAAGGATAAGAAATACCCAAAACAACTATTCTTAAACAATGCAAGTTGCTTCTTATCCAACTTAGCTTCTAAGGCAGTCACAATAGGACAGTTTGTGTGCACACTGATCTCAGTCTTGTAATGATCAGCCGGACCAACAAATAAATCCCAAACCTGAAATGCATATGTGTACTTCTAAGTTCTAAAGATCTCAAAAAGCTACATACATTGATACAACTTTTATACAATAATCATATAGCTAGATGCATGTTATATGCAATAATGATCCAGTTTATGCACACTCCTGCATAAATACATGTGTCATATAGTACTCATACATCTACAGGATTGATTCAATAGTGTTCAATGCAAGACTGTTACAAGTTCTATACAGTAATAACTCACACATCCCTACTCTACACATCTCCTATACAATGCTGATACAAGCACTATATAGTAATAACACCATATATCCCAACCCTATACATTTCCTATGCAATGCTAATACAGTTTCTATACAGTAAATAACACATACATCCCAACCTTACACATCTCCTATACAAATACTGATACAGGTCATATACAGTAATAACATATATATTCCAATTCTATACATTTCATATACAATACTGAAATAGTTGATATCCAGTGATTAAACATATATCAGAACCATATACATCTCCTATACAATAATTATGCAAGTTCTCTACAGTAATAATACAGGTGTTAGTATTTTCATAAACCTGAAATATTGTAGTGCTAGATTTGACATACTACAAAATGCATCTTATACACTAAATATACAGATACAAGACATACACAACGTACCTCAAAAACAGATATGCTGGGTATTTTTCTCTTTCGATGAACAGAAACCATTTCCCTTTTCTTTTTTGATAGTTGAACATCTTCCTCCTTTGCACGAATCCGTTTTATTGTTTTTTTTGGAGGAACAACAGGACCTTCATCATTCACATCTATCTTCTCCTTTCTTATGGATTTATTGCTATTTTGGTGAAACAACAGGTACTTTACTTTGAGACCTAGTAATTTAATCAGGAGTATTACATTGAGATGTGTTTTTTATAGCAGATGGGGAATGACTCTAAGACCTAGTCACTCTAGCAAATGGAGTACTAAGCATTTATGTAATCCTTTTAGACAATTTTGGAGGATGAACAGTGTTTGAATCATTCAATCGAACACCAATAGTTGGTAAATCAGCAAAATCGATATCATTAACAACAAATTTGGGATCATATTTGATCCCTCTACCAGCCAATTTCAAAACAACCTTCGCTTTGCTCTTTGGCTTCATCACAACAGAATTCATCCACAATGGTTACAATGCAGAGAAAAAGTCAAACAAATTTAACACTACATCGAAATATGAGTAGATTTGAATAGATGCAGTAGAGAAGAACCCTATTCAAAATAAGAAAGTAGAGAAAAAACCCTATTTGGAATGAGAAAGTAGAGAAGAAACCCAATTTCGGAAAGAGTAATCAAAAATGGAAAGCGCACTAAAAGAGTTAATATCTTTTGGCTACTAATCAAAAGGTACTAGATTGGGCCATCTATACAGATGTCTACTAAATGAAAATAAAAAGGAGGAGTGTCACTTTCTGTCCAATACGTTAGAGTTGGGCCATTTCTTTTTAAAATGGTCAGCCCACGTCCTTTTCCCAATTATTTAAGGGGTTACAAAATTAGGGATATTTAAAGGTGAAAGTACATCCTTGCACCATGGGAGCAAACTATTTACAACTAAATGTCCACTTACATAAAATGCCCCTAACTAATTACATAAAATGTCCCCTTCCCTCGTAGCTTTAGTTATTTAGCTCTCTTTAATTCATTTTCTTTTTATTTCTCTATTTCTCTACTTCTTTTTTTTTTTTCTTTTTTTTTTTTTCTCATTTTCTTTTTTCTTTTTATGCTTCTTTGTTCTTTTATTTTTTCGTAAGATTATTTTATTCTTTATTTTCTTTTTACACCACAATCTAATTCACACTTAATTTTTATTTTATATACTCCTTTTCTTCTTTTTTTTTTTTTCTTTTTTCTTGTTTATTTCTTTCTTTCTTTATTTTTTTCTCTTCTTCTTTTTTTTCTGCTTTTATTTTTCTCTTTTTTCCCCTTTATTGGTTCCTTTTATTTTTGCGTTTTTTTATTTTTTTATTTTTTGTTTTTCAATTTCTTTATTTTTTATTCCTTTTCTTTTCTTTTTTTCTTTTATTTTTTGTTTATTTCTTTATTTTTTATTTTTTTTCCTGCTTTTATTTTTCTCTTTTTTCTTTTATTGGTTCCTTTTATTTTTGTGTTTTTTATTTTTTATTTTCTCTTTGTTTTTCAATTTCTTTACCTTTTCTTTTTTTCATTTATTTCTTTATTCCTTTTTTTTTTTCCTCAAATCATAATATTCTTTATTTTTTCACCACAAGCTAATTTCATATTTTCGGTCATTTTTTATTTTTTTATTTATTTCTTTTCTTTTGTAATTTTATTTGATTCTCTTTTCTTTTTTTTTATTTTTATTTCTTTCATTTCCTTCAGTCCGTAATGATACCATTAGAGTATATCTATGTACTGTGGTGATATCATTGATGTCTTCTTCAATCCTTCACTCAGACCTCCATGATACCATACAGTATATATATACTGACATGGTATCATTGAGTTTGCTTTAGTCTGTAATGATACCATCACAGTATATCTATATACCGTTATGACATCATTGATGTATGCTTCATCATTCAGTGAGACCTCCATGATACCATCACAGTATATCTATATACTGTCACGGTATCATTGATGTCTGCTTCAATCATTCAGTCAGACCTTCATGATACCATCACAATATATATATATATATATATATATATATATATATATATATATTGACATAGTATCATTGGGCTTGCTTCAGTCCGTAATGAGATCATCACAGTATATCGATATACCATCATGGTATCATTGATGTATGCTTTAATCCTTCAGTCAGACCTCCATGATACCATGTAAGTATATATATATATATATATACTGACATGGTATCATTGGGTTTGCTTCAGTTCGTAATGATATCATCACAGTATATCTATATACTATCATGATATCATTGATGTGTGCTTTTGTCCTTCAATGACCATCACAGTATATAGATACTGACATGGTATCATTGGGTTTGCTTCAGTCCGTAATGATACCATCACGGTATAACTCTATACCGTCATGGTAACATTGATGTATGCTTCATCATTCAGTGAGGCCTCCATGATACCATCACAGTATATCTATATATTGTCATGGTATCTTTGATGTCTGCTTCAATCCTTCAATCAGACCTCCGTGATACCATCACAGTATATATATATATATTGACATGGTATCATTGGGTTTGCTTCAGTTCGTAATGAGATCATCACAGTATATCTATATACCATCATGGTATCATTGATGAATGTTTCAATCCTTAGTGGAAGCTCTATGATACCGTCACAGTATATCTATATACCGTCATGGTATCATTGATGTCTGCTTCAATCCTTCAGTCAGACCTCCATGATACCATCACAATATATATATACTGACATGGTATTATTGGGGTTTACTTCAGTCTGTAATGATACCATAACAGTATATCTATATACCACCATGATATCATTGATGTATGCTTCATCATTTAGTGAGACCTTTCTATATACTATCATGGTATCATTGATATCTGCTTCATCCCTTCAGTGAGACCTCCATGATACCATCATAATATATCTATATACTAACATGGAGGGTTTTGCTTTAGTACGTAATGATACCATCACAGTATATTTATATATTGTCGTGGTATCATTGATGCCTTCTTCAACCCTTCAGTGAAACCTTCATGATACCATCACAGTATATTTATATACTAACATGGTATCATTTGGGTTTGCTTCAATCTGTAATGATATCATCACAATATATTCGTATATTGTCATGGTAGCATTGAGGTTTACTTCAGTCCTTAATGATACCATCACAGTGTATCTATATACTATTGTGGTATCATTGATCTGTGCTTCAATTCTTTCTTGAGACTTCTATGATACCATCACAGTATATTTATATATAGACATGGTATCATTGAGGTATGTTTTAGTCTTTTAATAGACCACAAGATTCAAAAGTCTTTTGTTCTTTCTTAAATTATGTGACAAGTCAAACACAACAAACAAGAAGAAACGGGCGGAGTATATGTTTTGCTTATATTTGCGAAAACAAAATAAATTATAAATATAAGACATTTCTCAATCTTCATTATACCATCACAATATATTTATATATTGTCATAGTATCACTGAGGTCTACTTCAATCCTCAATAATACCATCTTAGAATAAATATATTGTGATGGTATCATAGAGGACTGTTCTAGTCCTTCAATGAGACACTACTTAATCGTTCTTAATTATTTACTATTGTGATTTATTTATTATTTTTTATATTTTTATTATTCTAATAATAATTAGATAATATACTTATCTTTATAGTTTATTTTATCTTTTGAAAATGATAAAAAGAAGATAATCTAACCAAAAATAAAAATATATATTTCTATTAATTTAGATTTTATAAAATAAATTAGTGAATTTAATATTTTTTAAATTACTTTTATTGTAGTCTATTTATTTATTTATTTTTTATATTTTTATTACTCAGAAAATAATGAAAATAATTAGCTACTATGTTTGCTTTTTATATTTAAATAAAAGAAAAGTAAATAACACATAAAGCAAAAAAGTACAAAAATAAAGAAAAAAAGAAAAGGAAGAGAAAAGTACAATGAAGACAAAATGAATTGGAAAAGCTTTTTTTTTAAATAGAAAAGAGAAAACGGCGCTGCAATTTAAGCAGCCGCATTTAATGCTGATGAAAGAATGTTGCGCATGGGGCATTGTAGGTAAATAGTATCTGCCGATTGGATAGTGAGGGAATTAGTATGAGCGGAGATATTTGAGTGTAAATATTCTATTTTTTTTAAAATCTATTTAGTGTATTTTTTCCATTTTTAAAAGAGAGGATAGAAATTAGACTATTTGAAAATAACCCAATCTATTAGGATTTTAGTCAATTTTATTTGAATTTTAATCAAATTAAAAATTAATTGGTCGATTACATTGCAATTGTGGATAAATTGATTTCAATTACGGTCAAATTTAATAAATTGGCTAAATTGGACCATGATCCGATACGAATTATTAATTATTTTAATTCCAAGTTTCTTGTTTTAACAAAATCAAGTAAATACTTTTTCAAATAATTTATTTTTAATAAAAAAATATATTTAAATCAAGATTTACTCATTTGACCTAATTTTTAAGATGGTTCTTGATTAAAATCGGTCTTTTGCTAAAAATAATCATTTAAGCATCAAAATTACACTATCCCGTATATTTGAATATGAAAATGCATAATTACCACTTAAATGACAAAGTTAACTCAAATAAATATTAAGAAACTCTTTATTCGGATAAAATAAATATTTTGATTTTATTTAAAATCGAATAAACTCATAATTAAAGCTAGTCGTGGAAGGCAAAAATTAGGTGTCAACATTTATATTTCATATATGTTCTTGGAATTTCTTGTGTGAACTACCGGTGTTGTTATTACCTTGATTTCCTACTGTGGATTGATTCTTGACTGGATATCTGTTGTTAGTGCTTTTTGTTTACTGATTTATGAGGTCAATGAGGATTCTTGATATAAATGGCAACTGAATTGGTTATGAGTTGTTCATGTTGGATTGTACTGATTTGGGCATTACATGTCTAATTGGTGCCTTTGTTACTTGATTTGGCTTGGTTGTGTTAATATGTCTGTTGTTGTTGAGGTTTGATGATTTGTTTGATATGCTTGTTATTTGTTTACAATTATTTAGTTAAGCGTACATATCAGTTAAGTTGGGACGGCCTATGATACCTACCAGTACATAGTGATTTTGTACTGATACTATCACGTGCCCTTCTTTTTATTGATTGCATAGCATATTCCATCTGCTTCTACAAGACCTCATTTGTAGACCTTAGAGCGACATCAGATCCAAGGGTGAGCATTCATCTTTCGGGCAACCATGGATCTCTCTATCTTGATCTTGTCCTTATTGATTCAAACAAAGATATTCTATTTAGTTTTATTAGCTTTTGGTTGTAATAGACTTGTTAGCTAGAATTCTGGTACGTTGACTTTCAGTTCTTGAGAATTATCGTTAAGACTGATATTTTGTTAAGTTTCTGCATTTTAATTAATTGTTAAGGATATTTACTTTTATTAATGAAAATGGTTGTATTCTTGTTTAAAATGGCTAAGTAGTTGGTATTGATATTCGGGTTAAATAGTTCTTCCACTGGTGGGTTAGTATGGGTGTCACTCACAATGAATTTGGGTCGTGACATAAGCGAAGGATCTTTTAAAAAATTTCATATGATGAATAGTGAAGCAGCAGCTACACCTATGAATACCAATGAGAAGTTGTAGCGTATAGATGGAATTGGAAAAGCAAATTCAAGATTGTTTAGAAGTTTAGTTTGTGGCTTAAATGATCTAACACACACTAGACCTGACATTGTTTTTTCAATTAGTGTTGTGTCCAAATTTTTACGAAGTCTGACAAAGAAATATTTTGATGTTGTAAAAAGAACTCTTCGCCATGTTACAGGAATAACAGACTTTGATATCTGGTATTCTAAAGCACCAAATTTTAGATTAGTTGGCTTTACTGATGATGATTATGCAGGCTGGTTGGATGATCAAAAAAGCACTTCATGTAGTTGTTTCAACCTTTTTAGTTCTAGAGTTGTGACATGAAGTTCAAAGAAGCAGAAGACAATAGCTTTGTCGACATCAGAGTCAGAGTATACATCAACAACTTTAGCAGCATGACAACCTTTATGACTACAAAAACTACTTGCCAATTTTAGTTATGAGCACAAGGAGGCTACTGAGAATTTTTGTGATAATAAATCAGCAATTGTTATGGCTAAAAATTTCTTGTTTCATCGGATAACTAAGCATATTGGTGTGAAATATCACTTTATTTGAAAGTTGGTAGCTGAAGAAAGAATTGTGCATAGATATTTTGTGTGACAAATGAACAAGCATCAGATATATTTATAAAGTTTCTTCCTCAGGCTAAGCATGAATTTTTCAGGTTGCAGTTGAGCGTGTGTGATTTTGAATTAAAGGGGAGTGTTAGTTGACTGATTCTAAAGTCAATGTTAGTATTTTAGGAATCTTTTACATTTTCAGTTAACTAGCTTTAGGAGTACTAATTAGTTGGAGTTAGTCAGTTAGCAGGTCAGGGGATAGTGCTAAATTGTGCCCTATTTTTTCTCTAGGTTTGTTGCTCTCCGAGAACTATTTAAAGTCTTGTATCGCTGATTTTCTAATTGCAAAAAAAAAAAAAGGCTAAGTTTCTCAATGCTTCTTCTTCATATTGTATTGTAGCCTTTGTTTATCTCTTTTGTCAACAGTATCTTTCTTTAATAAAAAAAAGTTCCAACTAAGTGATACAATGTAAAATTGAAAATTCAGTTATAAAATCGAGTTAATAACATGGATTGCCTACATGAATCACGATCAAAACTTAATTTTTATTTTTTATTTTTGTATTCTTAAATCAATGACACCTATGCCATAAAGATTATATGTGTCGTGATGAAATGCAAGAATGTTATAGCAGTGTATATGTTTTTGCATATGGTTACTACTAATTAAGTGATCCCAGAAGCTTGAATGAAACTCTAAAAATAAGTTTTTTTGGTTATTAATGTAATTTTCTTGATAGATACATAAATCCGCCTCCAAACTTGTCCACTTAATTTAGTTTAGCACTTTATATTTTACGGGAGTTAATATATCCATATTCCAGTTTGAAGTGAAATCAGTACCCATTTCCAAAATAATTACAAATTATTATTCAAGAGTGTTATATATGCATCTAACACATTCAATCTTGATATCATAGGCATAGGAATATTTATCGAACGTCGTTCAATCTTGAGGTCATATTTTGTTTTTTCACTGTGAATTGTTATCTACTCTATCTTCAATACATTTTAATCTTTTATGTTGCATGACTAGATCATTTGTCAAATGTAATTACTTTTTTTGGTACATTGAAAAATACTACTCATACACTATGTACATTTTTCAGGCAGTGACGGTGGAGTCAAAAAAATTTGTAATATAAAGAAGTAAATACATGAAGAATCCAATGAAATTCAACATCTATTATATATGCATAAAAAATAATTGTAACCTTGAATATATAGTGTGATTTTCTATTAAAAGATAAACCCCCTTACACTTACGTGGCTTTGCTCCTGCTGCTGTCAAGAGCAAAAATTTTATTTTTTTGATTATAGCTCCCCACATCACTATGCTTGTGACCTTCATTTACAAGTTGCGTAGAGTATTGCTTTTGAATCATGTTGGTCTTTAATTTTTACCCCTCGTATTTGTGGTATTTATTTTTTGTTTTTGTTGCTCATTTGATAAAAAAATTAACCAAATTATCTTATCTATTTAGACCTGATTCACTCAGAGGAGGATTTGTGGATCAAAATAGACTGGGAGAATTTTTTGACGGCAGAATTGATACTGGTACCAAAACATCTAAATGGAGTGCAAAAATTGAGAAGGCTCATGCAAATTAAAGGTAATGCTAGCTTCCTCTGTGAACTTCTTCAATTATAAACTACCTCGTCCAACCTACCTATGTAAAGTTCTTCAATTATAGATTACCTCGTTCAAATTTATAGTGTGATTTCTTCTTATTGACAGCATGAATGTGATGCCCAAGCAAAAAAACAAAAGGCAATAAGAATTTATGAAAGAAGTAGTCAGTAATTAGTGCTTTGTAATTTGTGGATGCTTTATTCTCCTATGAAAATCTTTGTTAATTATATTTTACAAGTTTTAAGCCGTAAGTGATTCCAACTTATAGTGCACCACATGTGTTTGACTATTGCCCTGTATTGTTGGTAAAGAATTTTAGGTGGGTTGCTTTTTAAAAAACAAGATCATAAGTTTTGTTTTATGAGCCAAAATTCGTATACAACGAAACAAGATATGCATAGCGTATTTATTAAAAAGTTTTGCCTTGTGACAAAAAATAGTAGTTGAAATTTTATACTCCCTCCGTTTCAAAAAGAATGACCTAGTTTGCTTTGGCACGGAGTTTAAGAAAATAAAGAAGACTTTTGAATCATGTGGTCATAAATTAAAGTTGTGTCAAGTGTACCAAAATGGCCTTTAATCTTGTGGTCTTAAACATGCCACGTGGAAAGTTGGAATTAAAATATTGCCAAAAAAGGAAATGGTCATTCTTTTTTAAACAGACTAAAAAGAAAAGTAGGTCATTCTTTTTTGAAACGAAGGAAGTATAAGAAAGTATCAAGCTAAGTTTTGCCTTATGAGTCAAAACTCGTATACGAGTCAAGATATGCATAGTATATATAATGGAAACTTTTACCTCGAGGCAAAAGTAGTTGAATTTTATAACCAAAAAAGAAGAGGTAGAATAAGCATCAAGCTAAATTTGTCTTATGAGACAAATCTTACATACAACGAGTCAAGATATGCATAATGTATATAATGAGAAGTTTTTCTTCGAGACAAAATCAATTGAAATTTTATAAAAAAAAAAGAAGTACAATAATCATCGAGCAAAGTTTTGTCTTAATGAGACAAATATTGTATACAACAAGTCAAGATATGCGACTACAATGGGAGACGAAGGCGACGTGGGCTTGCCATATAGATGTAGCGCTTGCAAGGCAATTCAGACGACGTTAGCAAGATGTAGCGCTAGCTAGGTTAGGGTAGCGCTTGCCATAAAGAAGCTAGCGTCCGTATCATGGTGAAGATAAGGTAAGGCTGTGATTCTTGCTCAAAAAACAGACCGAACGCCTTCGAGTTATTGGCTTGATGGTAGCTGTGGTGAAGTAGGCACGGGTATCAACGTCACACGGGCGGTCTGGTGTCCGAGCCGATTGGTCAGACGACGACTACTTCACTTATTATTTTAGTATTAGCCGCCTATCCCTGTATATAATAGGACATTTTGTATTGAGGCAAAACTTAAAGTTCAAGTTGTTGAATTGTTCTAAAGATAAGAACTTGTGCCCAAGAGACCGTGACTTAGTTTTTAAAGAGTTTCGGTACCTTGAAGATATATACAAGTTATGACTCAGGCATAACTTAAGTTCAAGTAGTTGAATTCTTCCAAAGATAAGAACTTGTGCCTAATGAAGCATGACTTCAGTTTCTAAGATGTTCGTGTGTCCTATAGATGTGTACAAGTTATGGCATAGGACATCATATAAGTTTTAGTTGTTGAATTCTTTCAAGTGGTAAATTCATAAAATCAGAAAACATAAACTTGAATCTATTGAATTTTTGCCTCGTTCGGCATAAAATATGCCTTTTAAAAACATAACTTGTGGGTTTTGAACTGAACTTGTTTTTTAGGAATTAAGTGACGTAAAAGGCATAATTTATGTTATATTATGATACAAAGTATAAATTTATGCCGAGCAAAAATTATTTATTTTGGTGTCAATAATATTTTCAGCTACTTACTTTTTTACCTAAATGCTAAAGACAAAAATTATAGAACATCAAAATTGAGGGGAAAAAATAATCATCACCCCAAAATAGGGGCATTTGTGCGCCCATACTAGTTCTCCTATATTATAAGAGAGAGTTAGCTGCTCAAGCACACACCTCATAGTCAACATGCTTGCTTGCTGACCATGAGGGCAAATATATCATTCCAAAAAAAGTTCTGCTTTTCAATGTTGCACATTAGGGAATGAAAATTTGGACTTTCTTTGTTGAATTGACAGTAAACTCATGTGTTTTTCATTTATTCCAAATACATCCACTGCACTAGAATGGGTCTCATTTTATAGCTACTTTTTGCCCCACATTTTCAAATTTATTTCATTATTAGTGCATGTACTTTTTGATAAGGTGAAATACATACGGAGAACCTCAAACTTGTTCGATTTTTTCACTTAGACACTTGTACTTAACTCTGCACCTATTGAATACTTGATTTCTGTAGAAAGTGTGTCAATTAGACACAATTTGCTGAGGTGGCATAGTACTACATTGAATTTGTGAGCGTGAGATGTTAAATTTTTTTATTTTTTATTTTTTACTTGAATCTCTTTATCTTTTTCATATATTTTTTTTAATCTCTTCTTTCTCATTATTTTTTTTTCTAAAATAAATTTTTTCTCTTTTCCCTCTTTATAAACTGCTCTCTGCCACCACTTCAACACCACAAGTTCACCACTCCACCATCAAATATTTATAATCTACCTTCACCTGATAGGTCTCTTAGAAATTGCAAATTTGTATTTTAGGCATTAAACTTATGATGAAATGGGTGTGAGAAATTAAATAATGTTTGCAAAAAAAAAAAGCATCCTTGGGATTGGAATTTTGACGAAATGGGTGTGAAAATTTGAGAAAATTAAGTGTAGATTGGTAAAGAATGGGTTTGAGGACAACCATTTCAGTAGATAAATTGAATTTCAACCAACGAAATTTTTTAATTTCAACAGTTAGAACCAAAGTATGACTAATCACACCATCAATAGCTAAAATTCTTCTTTCTTTCTCTTTATATTGTCGTTGTTCATCCACCCATTTTCGATCATTTATGTGTTACTACTTCATTTTTCTTCATTCTATTGAATATCAATTTTTTTATTCTACCTATTTCTCATTTTTAAAAGGTGAAGATTGTTCATCACATCAAATTTTGTACAAAATAAAACTATTAAAAGAGAATAAGAAGAAGAGGGGGACGACAGGGGTGGTTTTCAGGGAAAGAGAAGGGGTTAGGGTTGGATAGGTTGCAGTAAGGGTTGGGGTGTATAAGTGGGGGTTTTTCTTCTTTTTTTTGTCCTCTTTCTTTTGGGTTTAGATTTTTTTATATTAAAATTTTATTTTTATAATTATTTTAAGTTAAAATACCATATGTCTTTATTTGATTTGTCACTTTGCCACATCATCTGTGTGTATATTACACGCATTTTATATTTTTGGTTAGCTGTTTTCAAGTATTAAATAGGCATATTTTCAACATAAATTAAGTGTTCAATAGGTGCTGGGCTAAGTACAAGTGTTTAAGTGAAAAAATTGAACAAATTTAAAGGGTTGCATATGTATTCCGCTTTTTGATAAATATGATCAACTTTGACGTGTTTTCTAAATGTACGAAAAAGGGGCCTTCACTCTTGGCCACTTGGCCTAACCACATTAGTACCTTCTAACTATTGTTTGAACTTTGAGTTTATCTTTTGATGGGGCATGTGAAGCTATGAGATTCATAAATTTTATTAATATGTTAAATTAAGTAATAAATTCATAATTAAAAATTATGTTAAAATATTATATATCACAATAATTAGTAATTTAAAATATTTTTATATAGAAAATTTTTATACTCTTCTCCGTTTTAATTTATCCGTCTTACTTTTAATTCATTATTATATTTGAAAATTACATTAAAAGTATTATACACAATAATTAATAGTTTAAAATATTTTTATGTGAATTTTCTTAACCTAAATAAAATAATGTATGCACATCTAAGAATTTGTCAACTAAACAAATGGAGATTCTCAATTATAAATGATAGAATTGTGTGCATTTTAGAATTTTCAAGCAATCACCAACTGGTTAATTATGACAAGATGGGGAATTTGGGAGAGAGGCACACAGAGCTATTAGCCCAATTCAAAATGAGATACCAGAAGCCCAATAAAGATCCAACAGTTGCTCGGGTTATCCCGAGCTCTTATCCCGTTTTCCTTGGACACTAGTTGGACAACTCTTACCTTCGCCGGCGAACACTCTTCCTTCAGTCAAAATGGTAACGTCTGCAATTACTGGAACCTCAATTATACCACTCTCTTTCCGCTGCCAAACTTCCTCTCTTTTTTCCTCTAGGTAATTGTTTGCTTTAATATATTGAAGTAAAATTTACATTATCTTTTTTTATTTTACATGTAAGGAATTAATACTAATTCCTTTTCCGCAGAAGCTTAAGGAAAAATGTAGTTTCTGTTCTCCAAAGTCCATATTCTGATTCATCAGCTATTGGTAAGTTAGGTTCTGGATTAGCGACAGGATTGAGTTAATTAATTACTTAGTTAGCTACTTAATTATATTGAACTCGAATATTCTATGAATTTTTTGGTGAAATTTTGGTTGTATTTTGCCAATTTCTAGGATTTTCAAACAACAAGTTGAGGATCCCATTAAAGCTCAATGAGCACGAATCCGGTGCTCTTAACAATTCAAGGTTTTATCTTCAATCCTTAGACTCCTTGCATATATGCTCCGCACTGCTTTCCTATTAGTTGTCATGTTTTTTTTTTTTTTCACTGTTGTTTTTCCTTTCCATTACTTAATTTGATTTGCTTCACTTGAGCCTAGGGTCTCGGAAACAGCCTCTTTACCTCCAAGAGGTAGAGGTAAGGTCTGTGTACACACTACCCTCGCCAGACCCCATTTTGTGGGATTTGACTGGGTATGTTATTGTTGTTGTTATCTTCAATCCTCAGACTGCATATGCTAGTAATCAGACTTTTTTTTTATTGGTACCTTTAGTGCTCAAACTTGTGTGTACTTGCTAATATTTTGCTCTTATCTTATTGCTTTAAAAAGTCAAATTTTGGTAAAATATACTACTACATGCAGCAGTGATGTAGTTCTGAAAGAAAATAAGAATAAAGAGACATTCTCCAAACTTGGTATTCACATCTTCCAACAAACATTCTTCGATCTAGAATTAGAATTTAGAAGGTTAATTTTCCCTTGCTCTTGAGATGTGCTTAGTGTTGTTCTTTTTTCCTAAACAGAAATATAGTTTTTGAAATTAATTATGAGTATCTTCACTTTCACTTTGATGGCATTGGTGTGTGGCACGTTGTTAGAAACTGAGACTATAATGAAGAGAACAAACTATCACGCCCACTTTAATATTGTTATGGTGCTTGCTAGGTCTCAAACGATTGGAATAAATAGGGCAAAAGACGATAATCTCTCGTAGGGAATTGTTGAAGCAATTTATCCAAAGTATATAAGTCGATATTATACAATAAATAAATATATAAGACGAGCATAGACCAAAATGTGCATGGAGAAAGGATGGTCAGCCAGCCTGCACTGAACTAGCAAGCAGAAATATTACATTGTGATTGTCTCTTGTGCACTGGGTGGTCTCTGAAAATTCACTTGGTCAATGTTCACAAACAAAGACTAAATCATTGATCGAAACATGTCCCTAGAAAATATAACAGCTGATGTTTTGAAATTCATGGCAGTTATGGTGTTATCGAAGCAAAAGAGGGGGTCAGCAATCCACCCATCATGCCCGCCGTGCTGACACCAGGGGGCGCGTTGGATCTTTCTACTGTGTTATTCAGGAATCGAATTATCTTCATTGGAACACCAATCAACTCTGCAGTTGCTCAGAAAGTGATATCACAACTTGTGACCCTTGCAACTATAGATGAAAACGCAGATATTTTGGTACTGCTTTGCTTTTCCATAACCGTATAGCTAGATTTTTTAGTTGTATGTAAAAAGGTCTTGTTTACAATTATATCCATGTTTTGCAATGTCAGATCTATCTTAATTGTCCTGGTGGAAGCACGTACGCTGTCTTGGCAATATATGACTGCATGTCATGGGTAAGTATGCCCCTTTATAGTGTCTATAAGCATTCCGTTTAATCAACTTTGAACGACTTTCAATTGCAGATATGCTCTACTGCTTGGCATTATGTTCTTATGATAATTATGCTTTCAAGCAATGACTTCTTTTCAGATAAAGCCTAAGGTTGGTACAGTATGTTTTGGAGCTGCTGCAAGCCAAGGAGCACTTCTTCTTGCCGGTGGAGAAAAGGGCATGAGGTATGCAATGCCAAATGCACGCATAATGGTTCATCAACCTCAAAGTGGTTGTGGAGTAAGTTCTCATCTCTTTTGCTAAGAGTGTCAGTTAAGATGTGTTACTTTGGGTGAGCTACAGCTACCTTTCCTCTGATTTGGCAATGTTACAATCCCCCCCCCCTTCCCCTAAAAATTGGGCAGCTGGATTGCCCAATTTATTTACTTCCAATTTGTTGGATGATTACTCTTTGTTACCTTCATTTTTTCCTAATATAAATATTGCAAACAGTTAAAAAAGTGTAAACTGCTAATTTGATCTGACAAAAACTTTGTAAAATTGATTGTACATTTCTAGTACTAAACTTTGTATTGGCACAATACTACTACACACTTGGTATGTGCTAATCTGCCATATATTTTTATCTTTTTGCTTTTTTTTTCCGTTGGGCATAATGAAAGGGAATTTTCATTTTTCCGATAAATTCTTATTCTCTATCTCAATATACTCAAATATCTTTTTGAATATTTTTGCTAGTTCAAAACTGTTTGAAGATGCTTATGCATAAAAAAAACTGTATGAAGATGCTCCCTTTTTAGCTACTTAAACTGGCTTTATTTCTATTAAAAGCCTATTTGCGCTAACTGCTTTAGGGTCACGTGGAGGATGTGCGGCGCCAAGTAAACGAAGCGGTTCAATCTCGCCAGGTTAGTAGTTTTTCTTATTCAACCTTCTGTTTCTGATAATCTACGAGTGGGTTTCAAAGAAGATTATCTTTGCTCAGTTCCAAATTTTAATTTAATGCTCTCCTTATCTTGATCTTTTTCTTGGCACCCCCACACTCTATACAAGGGGAAAATAAAACTATAAAGAGTACTTGAGAGGTTTTGTTTCATGGGCACCAAGCTTAAATTTGCAAGCAAAGTTTCCAATTCCTTAAAGACTTTAAGCTTAATGTCATAGTTTTCAGATTAGGATGTGTATCATGTACCACATTTAGTTTGTAGAGTGTGTATAGCAACTTTCAATGAAAAAGATTATGACAACAATCAAAGGATACACAGGAAATATCATGGTTTCAGATTCAACTGTTACTTACATTACCCTTTGAAAGATTTGAGGTACAACTAAAATATACAATAATAACCAAAAGAGAAAAATAAACTGAAAGCCTTCTAATAAATTTATCATGCATCATTTAGATTGATATCAACAATGCTCAGATTTATATCAGCAATGTCACTAACACGACTCTCCCTAGATTTAACATGACTCAGGAAATTTTGACGACTCGTAGCATACACAGGGAAATTGTAAGATACAAATGAAATGTTCGCACTAAATAACATGATCAAAAGATGGGAATTTTTTAAACTTTTGGATGAACCATATGTAATAGATACAGAACTTGTCTAATAGGGTCATAAAGCTAAGTTGATGGAGGTCCACTTGGTATTTGTGGTACTCTACTACAAAGTCATTGTTATACGACGTCACCAAAAAAAAAAAAAAAACACAAAAATCATTGTTATACGATCATCCAGATTAAACATAGTGATGACTAGATTGAGAATTTGTCAGCACAGAAGGTTCCATGGCCTTCCTTTTCCATGTGTATAATTTGGAAAAACACAGCATAGGATCATGATGACCATATAGAAGTGTTTTTGTAAACTTCAGTTTCAGTTTTACTGGTTCGTGTCTAGGCTCTTTATTTAACTTATTAGAAAAAGATTGTTGACACCCTAGGGTGTGGCCTACTGATTCAATGAAGTTGGGTTGAACACCATGAGGTCTTAGGTTCAATTCCCAACAGAGACAAACATTATGTGATTTCTTCCCATCTGTTCTAGCCTTGGTGGACAGAGTTACCTGGTACCTGTTGCTGGTGGGAGGTGGCAGGTATCCCGTGGAATTTGTCGAGGTGCGCGCAAGCTGGCCCGGACACCACGGTTATAAAAAAAAAAACGATTGTTGACAGGGATGCATTTTTGCTCGAATGAATCACCGAAATTTTCAGTTCAACTTTATACATGGGTGTCAAGCTTCAGGGTATTATATTTAAGCTAACATTGATGGCCCTTCACGAAGAGCATGTGACGTGTGAACTTGAATGATATGATGCACCAGACTTGTGACTAGGGACATAAGATTATTAAATTAGGATTATGAAAAATAGGATATTCTAGTTCACCTATAAAATTAAGGTAAAGCTCTGGCAGAGTAGTTAATACCTCCGTCCGAATATATGGGACGGTATTTCATTTTTAGTCTATCTCAAAAAGAACAACACCTTTCTATACGTAGAGATAATTTTACTTTAAAACGTCTCACTTATCGTTAATGAGATATTTATAACCACATATTTATAGATGGTTATAGTTACTGTGTGCCCAGTCAAACACCATCACATAAATTGGAACTGAATGAGTAGCATATTTTCTAGGATTTTATTATTGAGTTGATATATCTACTTTTTTATACAGAAAATCGACAGCATGTATTCTGCCTTCACTGGCCAACCAATTGAGAAGGTGCAACAGTACACTGAAAGGGATCGCTTTTTGTCTGCCTCTGAGGTAATGTTGCTCATGCTATAACTTGTATGCTGGTGTTTTAGATGCTACTCCTAGGGATGGCAATGGGGCGGGGCGGGGCGGTTGCGGGGCGGGTTTAGCTTAAACCCACAATGACTCAACCCGCCCCGCCCCGCATAGTAATGTTTTTTGTTTTCAACCCGCCCCGCCCCGCTTAAGTTTTCTTCCTTATTTTTATTGAGTTGCGACATATTTTAATGACCCATTTATCAAATTTACACTTACATCTTGAACTGAAAATTATGTTATTTATAAAATAGTTTTGGACTTACCAATCCTAGAATTACCGATTTAACAAAGTTTAGTATTCAAATACAGTAACAGTTAAATGGATACAATCTAAATGTCCCAGACTTTTGATCGTATATAATATTCTCAATAAAATATTAGTGACATTTAGCAGTTAAATTTCCAAGTGCAAAAGAACAAACTAATACAAAACCATTTTATTCTAAATTTCAACAATACGAAGGTGATATCTTATAATTGTGATGTATTGACATTAAATATTTGAGATGCCGATTTTTCGAAAACAGAAGGTAAAAGTTGTTCTTTTGAATTTGACACTAGAGTTTGAATCTGGCAGCTAAATGACTTCACAATATGAAACCCGCGTATACCCGCAACCCGCCGCGCATTAATTTTTTAAAAAATTATTTTAACCCGCCCCGCATAGCCTAAAACCCGCCCCGCCCCGCCCCGCCCCATTGTCATCCCTAGCTACTCCTACGTCCTTGCTTTAGTATTTCTAAATTCCCCAAAAAATTTGTTACCAATTTCAAAAGTAGTTATTCTCATGGTGTAGATATGGTTCCATTTTATCTGATCTCATTTCCTTCAATGCCATTTTTAGCTGGGCAAGAGACAAGAATCCATCTGATTGATCAAACATTTTCTTTCTTTACTGCTATATGGCAGGCCATGGAGTTTGGTCTCATTGATGGGATGCTAGAAACAGAATACTAGTTGCACATGATAGCTTGCCTTCAGATGATGAAAAAGCTGCTACTGATTATTAACCACTTGGAAAGACAAGAAGCTGGCTCTTGCAAATTTGTTTGACATACTTCAATCCAATTGAGAACGTTCAAGATCTCCGAAAGCATAATTTTGAAGGTTCACTGAAAGCAATCTTGTATTACTATTGTGTCTCTCCTGCAGATTCACTCAAGCACTTTCACCGGTATTGTCTTGTATTACTATTGTGTCTCTCCTGCAGATTCACTCAAGCACTTTCACCGGTATTGATCAAAGTCGTAATTTATTCATCACTTAATTGCAATTCAGTGGGAAGCAAAGTGATCCAACACAAAGAAGATGCAGGAGGCTGTGGTGTACTTCTGCCAAATATATATTAATTAATTATCATACCTTCCCTGTCCTCCAGACGATAGAATTGATTATATCTTTGGAGTTTCTGTCCTATAATTACCGCTTGCTTCTACCAACTCTGTGGAAAAAGCGAAAATTAAATGAGGCAAAACCTCCATATGATATACAGATAAAGTGTCCTACGCAAGTTGGTTCAGAAAATGACCTACTCTTCAATTAAAAAAGAATCGATCTTTTTTAAGAAGAACCAAGTTTCAACTATTAGGGTGTGTTCGATAGCAAGGGAAATGACTTTCATAAAAAATATTTTCTAGAAAATAAATAGGTTTCTCATTTATTTTCTTCTGTTAGTAAGGAACCGTTCCTCTAAGTTTTGTCTCAAATTTTTCACCATACCTATTTTATCAAGCTTTTCTCAAACTTCAGTGATGTTCCTTTAAGTTTTGTCTCTACGAGCTCCAAATCAATTTGTAGCTACTGATTTATGCTTAATTAACCATCTATGAACCGTTTTTCGCAACAACAATCATCTAATTTACAACAAATTTTCTGATTTGAAGCTTAAAAATGGTGGTTAACTTTCTACTTGAACTCTTCACATTTTCTAGCAAAAAAAAAAAAAAATTGTATCCACAATGAACCAACAAATAGTGAATCTGAAATTTCACCTTCCGAATTTCTTCTAATCAGTTTGGTTGTTCGATTTTTAGCTCAACCCAACAATTTCAACAAATTTTAGAGAAAACGAATTAATTTTGTCAGGTGGGTCTTTTCAAGAAGAATTTCCAATGAGAAATATGGATTTTTTTTTGGTCAAAACAATATAAATCCCAACTGTTTAGTACCTAATTACACCATATCTCCACTCTTTTGATAATTACAAAAAGTTCCAGATTTTGGTAATTTTCGCGATACATTACTGAGGCTCGGACATAACCTTCCTGATACATAAGTAATGATACATAACTCTTATGTAGTATTAATACCACAGAGATATATTCAGATACATAAGTATTATGTATCAATAATGCAAAAAGCATTCTGATACATGATTTTTGTCAGATTTTCAACCAAAGACATCTTTCTTATGTATCTGTAACCTAATGTTCAGTAAGATACATAGCTTTTGTACATTTGGTGAAGGATCGCGTGATGTATCTTTTTGTCCTTTTCAGCCAGATACATCATTTTTATGTATCTCCGAACTCCCTTAACAGATACAGCAGGGTCGCGTAATGTATCTTCTTGTCCTTTTTCAATTTGAAGCTTCAAACCTTCGAGAATAGAGTTCTCTTTCAACTCGTTCTTCAAGCTCCAGCCCAACGAGCTGTGTTCTTTTCTTCTTTCTTCGAAATGAAATCAAACAGTGAATCTAAATTCCAATATTCAACAACCAAGCTACAAAGAAATCAAATCGATGTTCGTCGCAATCTCAAACACCCAACATAACAACGATGTATTTTCTTAGATCTGAAACACCTAATTCCAATTTTAATCAGCAAACTTTGAATCTCCCCCTCACATATTATCAATCATGGTTTGAACAACGATATGCAACTTGAAACCACAATTGTGAACCTTCAAAAACACCACAAATGGAGGTTGATTATTTTTATTTTTTTTTAGAAATTTCCAGTGAGGTGTGTTAGTGTGTTAATAGAGGGGGGTATTTTGGGTTGTTGCTATGAATAAAATGGAATCGAGAAGGTTACGCGAGTAAAAGGGTTGTTGTGATGTATTTAGATGTTTAGAGAGAAAGTAAAAAAAAATAAATTGTAATTATTTTATAGGATTGGGATTTTAAGTAATAATGGTAAGTTAAGGTGTGGTATTATGTAATTTGTCTTTTTTTTTTTTTTATCATCATAGAACTAAATCCCAAAACTTGAAGTTCACCCAATTAAAATTACATAAATCATTGTTAAAACGCCAAATCAACATGTTCAAACTTAAGAGTCTAAGCAAATAAAACAACAAACTATTAAATAAGGACTAAATCACAACTGCATATTATTATAGATTCCATTCTTCCAAGGAAAATGATTTTTATTGTATGTTGATGTTGTGTATCAAAGATGCCAAAGATGGTTGAGGAAGAAAGGAAGAAGAAGAAAGAGGAATTTTTTTTTTTTAAAAAAGATAAATGTTGAAATACATGTGTTAAGTGCGTGTGTTTCACCACCTGACAAATAACCGATTGTGATGTTTTAGGGTGAAATTAATAAAAAAGTTCAGGGGGTAATAGGACTCTCGTAAACTTGTAAAGTATAAGTGTGTAGTTGGTAGCTGGATAATAGATTGGAGGGGCTTTTAGCCATTTTTTCTAAAAAAAAAAAAAGTTATCCAAAATTTTAAATAACGAAAAAAATTTAAAAATATTTTCCTCTGAACTGAACACAACCTTATAAACATAAATACAACTATTTTAAAAAACATTGGTTATCGCACTAGGAGATTAGGGAAGGGATGTAACTATTTGGTTTATTCTAAAAGTACAAACTCAAAACATCCGTATTTGTCATCAAATTCGTGAATTATCGTGATCTCACCTGTAATGTGTCATACTTTTCAATACATGTACGACTAAGTTAACATTGATAAAGTATTTAGATTTGAGAATATAAGGTAGAGTCTAAAGCGGCCAAGTGTATATAGTAAAGGAACTAAGATTTGGAAAGTAGAATAAAATAAGTGACGTATTTATTTTAATTAAAATTAAGCTAATTGGTAACAAGTAGGTACATCATACGTACACCGAAGATAAATGGATCAAATTAAAAAATCAAGTAGGTGCATCACTTACTTAGCCAAATTATGGCCAAAATGAAGGAAAAAGAGGCGGCAAAAAAGGAGCCTATTAAGGTAAAATCTGATCCATTTTCTTCTCATTCTCTCATTTAAAATATTATAAGTCCTTAATCTCTCTCTATATCTATCTATCTATCTATCTATCTATCTATCTATCTCTATCTCTATCTCTCTTTCTTAAAGCTTAAGCAACCACCTAAAATCCCATTAGGTTCTTGAGAATTTTTCATCTTTTCAAGCCAAGGTACGTAAAAATACTTATAGTTTTAATTGGACTTTCACATGAGAGATTATAGAATCATGTTCTTCATGATTGAAGCATAAGACAGTCCCTAAGGGTACTTCTTCAAGCTTGACCGCCTCATTTTCTTTGGTTTCTAAGAGATTTTCTCTTCTTTCTTGATTCAAGATTGAAGAAAGATTTAAATTCTTGAAGAATTAGAAGTTGATAGACTAAAAATCTTCACCAAAAAATATAAAGTTACTGTCCCATTTTCGTCCCTCTTAACATATGAATTTGATTGAAGAATCTATATGTAATTTTATTAAAAATTCACTTAACTATGATCAAAAGTTGTGAGTTCAAGTTTCTATTGTGTTATGAAATTATAAGACTATTTTAGGGATTGTTTTATGTGTATAGTTATTTAGACAGTTGGGTGACCTTAGAGATGATGTGTATGAAGTTGTATTGAGGGGGAAAGGAGGGTGTGGTAATACACAAAGTGTTTGAGGGTTATACAGGCTTGTTGCCTATCATGTGTATAGCTACTGTGTTTTGGAGCTGCTAATATTTACTTCATTATGCACTTATTTGGTAGATTAGTCCCTAAAGAAAAAGCCAAGTCATCGTAATTGTGTTGACCATAAGACCAAGTACATAAGGTTAAAACTTCTTTCATCATTAAGGCACCACTCTGTGTCACTTGTTTCTCTTATATCAATCAATAAGGTCTTAGATTACACATTTTAAGAGCATTCATATATTAGATATACAATCTTCCCATATACTATTAAATTATTTCAATTGTCTATTTGATCATTTATGCCATTTACTCACATGTTTACATGTTTCTTTCATTGAATATCACTTTAATTATGTTAGGTTATAATATTACCTCATAAGGTTCTTATTCTTTCATTTAGAAAGTTCATATGTCTTCACTTACAACGTCCATTTGTCCCTATTTTAAATCTGACCTCATTTGAAATAATTAAGTCACATGTCTTAAGTAAATCACATGCTAAATATAGATCACTTGCTTAATAGTTACATGCTTTTATCGCTCACTTGTTTATAAACTTTATGCTTAATGAGGCTCATTTGCTAATCTCCCTAAAAAGGACATGAACATTTGCTAATATGACACTATTGACTCAACAAAGAGGAAAACGAGTATATTCATATGCAGTATTTAAACTATGTGATTCAGTGCATCGAATTTGATTGAGCTACCTTTCATTTGCTATGCTCAACGACGTAGACTTTCACGTACTATGAAACTTGCAAAACTAAATTTTCATATGCTAATAATCTTCAAGGCTCACTTGTTCATTTTCTTATTTGTGCCTACATAAAATATATGAATCCTAAGTGTAATAATGTATTATCTATCCAAATGTATTAATGAACAGTTTAAAGACACTTGCATAAGGTATTAAAAATGGTAAAACATGATTTATAATTTCTAAACATACATTTAATGTAAGTAATACGAAAAATTTTAGTAGCTAAGTTGGTTGACTAGCTTAACTTTCACTTTATTGTTAGAGGATTAGATTCCTCACCTTATAATTTTCCCTCTCCTTCACCTTCCCCCCTCCAACAAAAATGTAAGTACTACAAAAATAATTTATTAAATAATTCTCTATTATATATTTAATTTTTTAAAAAGCACATATTAATATAAAATGGCAATGAAAACTAAAATCTATATTGATAAATTACATATATGTATATTTTCAATTATAGAATATAGTGACAAATTATAAAAAGATTGAGCATGTTATAAACCTAATTTGATTTGGAAGTGAATGTCTATTCCTTGGAGAAAAGGAAAATCAAATTCTATTTGGAGTGAATGTCTAATCCTTAGGAGAAAAGGATCAAGTCAATTCTCCTCTATAAATAGAGAGGTCCTCTTCCTTGTAATTCATCCTTAGTCCCTCAATACAATCTCTCGAGAAATAAGAATTGCTCTCTTCTTTCCCTTATTATTCTTGTCTTTGCTATATTATTGTATAACACGTTATCAACATGAGATTCTACCGTCTCAAAATTTGAAGGCTACTTGTAATGACCCTCATATTGATATTCAGAATTTTCTGTGTTTTGACTATTTTGTCCATCCCTGTGGTTGCCTTGTCTTGTTTAAGAGTTATGGGGATAGTTGGCGTGGTCCCAGATGCATTCGGGAGTGTTTTATTTGAGTTTGTGGTTTTGAGTATCCTTATAACGATAGGTTTGACTTTGGTCAACATTTTGTGATTCGAGTCTCGGATGAGGTTTCTGACTGTCCCATTAGATTCGTAGCGTCGATTTTAGGTTGGTAGCATGGTTGGTTGGGGTTGGAACCTTTAATTGTATTTCAACCCTCCATTTGAAAAATACTCCCTCTGTCCCAATTTATGTGATGTATTTTCACTTGGCACGGAGTTTAAGAAAGAAAGGAAGACTTTTGAAACTTTTGGTCTAAAATGAGTCATAGATATTTTTGTGGTTGTAAATCATTTCATTAAGGGTAAAGTGGGTATTTTAAAGTTAAATTGTTACCAAATATAGAAATGTGTCATTCTTTTTGGGACTGACTAAAAAGGAAAGTGTGTCATATAAATTTGGACAGAGGGAGTAGTGCATTTTGGCATAAGGGGGTTCCGGGGGTTAATTTATTGTAAACGACCTTTTTTCGTAAATTCGATAATTCCATTGGATACGGAACGTATTTTATGATCAATTTGCACTATTGGTTCATGTTCATAGGGTTCCGGATGAGTTTCGAGGGTCAAAAACAAGTTTTTAAAATTGCTGATGGTTGGTCAACAGTTGACCGCAATCAACGCGCGGTCAACGGTCAACAAGTCAACCTTCTTTGCTGAAAATTGCCCAAATTCGGGATTTTCCCCATTTTTATCATATTGGGAGCTTGGGAGGAGGATTTTGGGGGAGATTTCTTGCGTAAGTTCGTGCGGGTAAGTTCCTAACTCAATTCTAAATCATTTCCTACCAACTTTATCATCTAAATTCTTCTAAATCAAAGATTTCAAAAGAGGGTTTTTGGAGTTTTTCCCCAACTTAAAAATTTGGTATTTCTTTGATTTGAGTTTCGATTCTTCCTCGTTTTTGCTTGGGTTTTCACCCATTGAGTCCTTTTCACTTGAAGATTATGATTTTCAAATAAAAATTCCATTTTTACCCTTTTTGATGGATTTTTGGGGTTTTGACGGTAAAGCTTGAAAATGATTTTTCTTCTATTTGGACCTCATTTTTAACTCGTTTTCGCATGAGTTTTCAGCTGTAGGTTTCTTTAACCTTGGAAAATGTGTTTTTAAAATAAAATTCTAGTTTCACCTCTTTGTTTTCAAGACCAATTTTCGAGGTCCGTTTTTGACCCATTTCAAATATGGTCAATATGGGTATCATTAGCTTCTTTTTGACTTGTAGATGACATATTTGACTTGATTGGACACATTTGGTGTTGATTCGAGAGATTTGGGCTTTCGGTTGAGGTTTTGGACGATGTTTGAGCTTGCGAGTCTTTATTTAAGGCAAGTTGAGCTACACCTTGACTTTTTCCAAAGTGTTTATGTGTTTGTATGCTTGGTTGCTTATATTTGGTGATTGGTTAGGATTGGGGGTCCCGCTTAGGTGAAATGGCGAGCATCTCCGCGGGTACCGGAGTTTTTGGTGGATCATAATTAGATTATTGTTTTTCTTAGTTAGTATTATTGCTTGTGCTTATCCTTAGAAATAGATTATAGATAACTAATTTAGCGTTTCTGTAATGTTAGTATTAATGCCTGTTTTGGAGCTAGATTAATGTTTAGTGGACTCTGACATAATGATTGGGGCTTTAGTGAACTCTTAAGGGATAATTGTGTGATCATCATGATTTGATGGAATAACTGGGGTTAGAAGATACTTAGAGCGAGATTGGCTTGTAATAGTTAAGGAAACTTAAGTTATTATCAAGCTAAGTTTGGGTAGTCTCACGTTCTAATATTATTGAGATTGTTGATATCTATCATTGCGTGCCCGAGTGGGGGTTTATGTGCATATTATTATTACCGGTCTTGAGTGTATATTTTATGGTGATGCCCGAATGGGGGCTTGAATTATGTTAATTAGCTATGAGCGTGCATTTAATTGTCATATTATGTACTATGTCGCTGAGTAAAGGCTTGACTTGATGATTGTTGGTCATGATTTTACATTAAGGCCATATTTATTATTGTGTTGCCCGAGTAGGGGCTTGACTTGATATTGTAGGCCTTATCTGAACATGTGATTGCATATTCATCATAGTGATGCCCGGGAGTGGGCTTGAAAATGGTAATTTTGATGATTACATGACCATATATTCAGTTGGTACCAAGTGGAGACTGATATCATGAGTTATTGATACATTGAGTTGATTCTGAGCTCACTTGTGCATATATCATGCGTATTGATGGATTTGAGATCCTTGTGTTGAGATTACTGTGAGCATTGCATTCTCATATCACACATGCAAATTCATGATACATTGTTATCACCGGGATATTTTGTAAAACCCTCTACCGTGATCCACGATGCGGAGAGGAGATATTGAGATTGAGATTGGTATTGAGATTAAGACTGAGTAGTATATGGGTTGCGAACCCCCCATGGGTCCTACCTGATAGCTGCGAGCTCGGTGGGTGTATACAGAAAGTTATGCGATAACTTTCAAAGATTCATCATCAACACATCATAATCACTTCATTGCATTGCATTATCATCATTGGTGTGTTTTCATATTGTGTTAGTGTCTATTCTTGTACCGTATTTCTGTGTTAGGACCTTGTTTGTGATACTGTGTTTGAGCATTTATTTCATTATCTTATTTCATCATATGTTGGTCGAAAGGGAGAGGTGTGATGAGACTTGGGTATGATGGTGACTTGATTGAAAGATAGATGGATAGCACCCTTTTTGGTAGCATGAGATACATCCTTATATATATATACACTCTCCCTGTTGCTATCCCATAGTATTGGTTAATAATAATTGACTCACCTGGATTAGTGTGCCTACCTTGCATTTGGTTTACCTGTTGACCATTGTCTTGGGTTACCCTGGTAGGATAAACTACTGTGATTTTGGCGGGTTATAGAAGGATTAGGGAAACCTTGGGTAGTTGGGGTGGTGGTTCTCGCTATCACTTTGGATTAGGATCGGTTATCGACGATGCTTGCTGAGTACATATGTTTTCGTACTCACTTTTGCTTCCTTTTCCTTTTTCTTATTTTTCTGCACCCCGTGCATGTATTGGGCCGAGTAGTAGTTTGTAGATTGTCTTCTTCCAGTATTAGCATTACGGAGTTTAAGGTAGTAGCTGAGGGACTTCAGGACTTCTCAGATCTCCCTATTTATGTCTTATGCTTTATTCGCAACTAAGCTATTCTAGAGGATTATTATTCCTATTCTATATGAGAGGCTTGTACTAGTGACGACCTGACCTGGATGTATCTTAAATATTTTCTTCTTTTTTAAATATATTTTGGGGATTATTCTTTTTCTTCCGCTTCTGAATTACTTGATTTTTGAGTTTGGGTTGGGATAGGCTTACTTGTTTAGAGGGTGTGACAAGTGTCATCACGTGCCTATTTTGGGTCGTGACAAATTGGTATCAAAGCCAGGTTCATTGGTCTCATTAGTACAAGCCGTGTTTAGTAGAGTCTTGCGGATCGGTGTGGAGACGTCCGTTATCTATCTTTGAGAGGCTACATGACTTTAGGAGATTTCCATTTCTTCATTCTTCTCGTGCCTTCGTAGCTTTGTATAGCTTAAAAATCTCTTATTCACTCTCTCACAGATGGTGAGCACGCGTTCTTTCGTGGATAGAGATTCAGAGGCCGTGCTTTTAATGCACGGTAAGAGTAGAGTTCGAGGTAGAGGTCGGATCAGGATGTCTAAACTAGCTAGGGGTCAGGTTAGAGTTGCCTTTTTAGGTTTTGGAGTTTTCTATGGTGGCAGGTCTTATGAGTTAGAGGGGTTGAGGCCAGTTCAGACACTACCTGTGACCGTACCTATGCTTGAGGATTGTCAAGTTCGAGTGTTGGGTTTCCTTCAGAGGGTGGCTCCTATTCTGATTCAGCATGCTACTTCAGGGCTTCAGACTTTAGATGTATCTGCGACTCCTACTGATTCTCCTAGTGTTGATGAGATATTGCCAAAGATTACTTCACATCCAGTGACCTTACCCTTCATATCCATGGAAGTACAAATTAGATTTATAGAGTTTATGAGGACAGATCCTTCTTGATTCGATAGAGATCCTAGGTTTAATGTTTATTTGTTCTTGCTGGGTTGCCGTGAGAGGTTGTACAGGTTGGGCATGGTGGATTCAAATGGAGTAGACTTTACTTTCTTTCAGTTCTTTGGGTCAGCTAGGCAGTGGTGGAGGACCTTTGTAGAGAGTAGACCAGTTGGATTACCCCCTCTTTCATGGGATCAGTTTGATCGAGCGTTTCTAGAGGAGTTTATATGGAGATATGAAAGGGTTGTGGGTCAGAGGGCCCAGGGATTTGATGGTCATAGCGATATGCATGATGGAGGTCAGGATCTTCGTGGTTATGCTTAGAGAGGGTTAGATCATGGTGGTTGTTTAGGGTTTTCAGCGTAGTTCAACGGGCCTCAATATCCTTGAGTTGAGTCTTATATGGGGATCTTAGGCACTATAGGGGGAGTTTCCCACATGTTAGACAGAGAGAGGCTTTACTAGATACGCTAGGATATGACAGATCCCAGTATCATATTTCACAGGATGGACTCAAGGCAGGATCTTCTAGTACTGTAGCCACAAATATGATTCTTGGTACGTTTTTGCTATAGCTTAGCGGTATTGACTGTGGTTCTACATTCTACTATGTATTTATTTATTCATCTTTGAGTTTAGATATGATTTTGTGAGTTTTACTGGAGTTGTTGATATTTTCTACCCCGTGGATATTTCCTTAGTGGTGGATCGGATGTACCGATCCTATGTCGCTACTCGCTTAGAGGTCATAGTGGGATTTAGGCCAAATTTCTTTGGTATTAAGGATTTTGGTGTCTGGTTATGTGTTCTTGATGGGTATGTCGTGGATGAATGGTGGATCGGCTGTGCCAATACTCTGTTGGGACTTGTTCAGAGTATACCACTGGATTTTGATTTGACCTTCTTGAGTATTATGGATTTAGTGTATCTCAGTATGATACTCTTGATGGTTATGTGAGGAATAGTGATGGATCAATTTTAGGTTTTGGCGCCTTTAGATTGATTGAATGGATTGGTCTCATGGTTTGGCATTACGGATGGCAGCATGCCTAGCGATGTTCATTAGTGGTAGAACCTATGATAGCCTAGACTTGTGGTGTGATTGATTCAAAAAGGATTGCGAGTAAGAGATTCTAGTTGGATAAGAAAAGACTTCAGGCATTCGGGCCTCGCGATTTGTTACTTCCTTAGTATTTGATTTTTGCTTGTGTGAATACACTACTTGGTATTGAGACACTCCTCGATCAGAATCAAAGATTTCAGCTCATATGGATGTTTTCTTTTAATTTGGAAAGAGTTCAAATGGAAAGTGGTGCCTAGTTGTGGCATTGTTACTTTTGTATCTAAGCGGCTTGGTGGAACATTCAGCTCATAAGCTTTGATTTGAGTATGTGTTACTCTTCGTGGACCTTTTGTTAGGTAATGTCGAATGAGGATTCAGCTAGTCCGAGTTGTACCTTATTAGTCCACGACTCATGTATTAAAGAATTCTAAATGGGAATATAGTTAGGAAAAAGAGATAAGGATTTCTTCTTGTGCATAAGGATATTTGATTTATTCAGGGCTTATCTATGGGTAGAGTTAGAAAATTTGGAGTCCTGATAATGTGGTTCATTGGTAGCTTGTGTAGAGTCTAGTAATGTGTCTCCCGATATTTAATTTGTGACTTGGGCGTCAGTCAGTGAGATATGGTGATTGTTGCGCTTCTTCTATGGTCTGATTATTTCTGATATGACAGATCGCTTATGTGTGCGGGATCGGAAAGACTCTTTGTTCTACCTTGTTGTTGAGGATTTCAGATTATATGATGGCTTTTGGGTATCGAGGTTTGCTGGGTCATTGTGATGAATCACGCATGGATTCGATGCCATTTTTGTGTTCATGTCTATAGTATATAGAGTTTTATGGTGCTTGTTGATTGCCTCAAAGAGGTTGAGCATGAGAGTGTTATGGTAGAGTAGAGTTTTGGTGTGCTGAGTGTGGCTTTTAGGTGTTTTGTGTAGTTTTGTTACCAGTTTTTGGCCGGGTAGCTTTAGCCTGAGGCTATAGTGTGAGTGGTTTTTGATAGTGATAGTATCGACCTTAGGCAGGTGGATTCAGTAGTTTGGTAGGTGGTTATGTGATTGGTGAGTCCCTTGGTTTTGTGGGTCCGAGGGTAATTTATGGTCTTGTGGTTGTGGCATGTGCCTTCTGGTGCCTTGTTCAGGTTTAGATTAGCCGAGCATGCTCAGTACCTCTATTGTGTTTGATTCAATTTATGAGTTTAGAGGAAGTTCATTGATATAGAAATTTGTTTTCATTGAGAATTCAAGCCTTTTATGGCTTGTGTTGTGACCTGGTGAGGTCTTATGTGATAGATTCTGGTCCTATGATGAGACCGGTAGTTCACTACTTGTGAACTGCGTTGGGGTGCTTGTTTGATGTCTCTCAAGGGTATCTTCTATCTTTACTTGTGCTAGTTTTTCTTACTTTTACGTTAGAGGACAAACGTGAATCTTAGTGGTGGATACTATAATGACCCTCATATTGATATTCAAAATATTCTGTGTTTTGACTATTTTGCCCGTCCCCGTGGTTTCCTTGTCTTGTTTAAGAGTTGTGGGGATAGTTGGCGTGGTCCCCGATGCATTCAGGAGTGTTTTATTTGAGTTTGTGATTTTGAGTATCCTTATAACGATAGGTTTGACTTTGGTCAATATTTTGTGATTCGAGTCTCGGATGAGGTTTCTGGCTATCCCATTAGATCCGGAGTGTCGATTTTAGGTTGGTAGCATGGTTGGTTGGGGTTCGGAACCTTTAGTTGTATTTCAACCCTCCATTTGAAAAATAGTGTATTTTGGCCTAAAGGGGTTCCGGGGGTTCAATTTATTGTAAATGACCTTTTTTTTCATAAATCCGATAATTCCATTGGATTCGGAACGTATTTTATGATCAATTTGCACTATTGGTTCATGTTCATAGGGTTCCGAATGAGTTTCGAGGGTCAAAAATAAGTTTTTAAAATTGCTGATGGTTGGTCAATAGTTGACCGCAGTCAACGCGAGGTCAACGGTCAACAAGTCAACCTTCTTTGCTGAAAATTGCCCGAATTCGGGATTTTTCCCATTTTTGCTTATTTTCACCATTTTTATCATATTGGGAGTTTGGGGGAGATTTCTTGCGTAAGTTCGTGCGGGTAAGTTCCTCACTTAATTCTAAATCATTTCCTACCAACTTTATCATCTAAATTTTTTTAAATCAAAGATTTCAAAAGAGGATTTTTAGAGTTTTTCCCCAAATTGAAAATTTGGTATTTCTTTGATTTGAGTTTCGATTCTTCCTCGTTTTTGCTTGGGTTTTCACCCATAGAGTCCTTTTTACTTGAGGATTATGATTTTCAAATAAAAATTTTGTTTTTATCCTTTTTAATTTTCGATGGATTTTTGGGATTTTGACGGTAATTCTTGAAAATGGTTTTTCTTCGATTTGGACCTCGTTTTTAACTCATTTTCGCGTGTGTTTTCAGCTGTAGGTTCCTTTAACCTAGGAAATGTGTTTTTAAAATAAAATTCCAGTTTTGCCTCTTCATTTTCAAGACCAATTTTCGAGGTCCGTTTTTGACCCGTTTCAAATATGGTCAATATGGGTATCATTAGCTTCCTTTTGACTTATAGATGACATATTTGACTTGATTGGACATATTTGGTGTTGATTCGAGAGATTTGGGCTTCCGGTTGAGGGTCCCGCTTAGGTGAAATGGCGAGCATCTCCGTGGGTACCGGAGTCTTTGGTGGATCATAATTAGATTATTATTTTCCTTAGTTAGTATTATTGCTTGTGCTTATCCTTAGAAGTAAATTATAGATAACTAACTTAGTGTTTCTGTAACGTTAGTATTAATGCCTGTTTTGAAGCTGGAATAATGTTAAGTGGACTTTGACATAATGATTAGGGCTTTAGTGACCTCTTAAGGGATAATTGTGTGATCATCATGATTTGATGGAATAACTGGGGTTAGAAGATACTTAGAGAGACATTGGCTTGTAATAGTTAAGGAAGCTTAAGTTATGATCAAGCTAAGTTTGGGTAGTCTCACGTTCCATTATTGTTAAGATTGTTGATATCTATCATTGCGTGCCCGAGTGGGGGTTTATGTGCATATTATTATTACTGGTCTTGAGTGTATATTTTATGGTGATGCCGGAATGGGTGCTTGAATTGTGTTAATTGGCTATGAGCGTGCATTTAATTGTCATATTATGTACTATGTCATCGCGTAAAGGTTTGACTTAATGATTGTTGGTCATGATTTTGCATTAAGGCCATATTTATTATTGTGCTGCCCGAGTGGGGGCTTGCCTTGACATTGTAGGCCTTATCTGAACATGTGATTGCATATTCATCATAGTGATGCCCGAGAGTGGGCTGTAAAATGGTAATTTTGATGATTATATGACCATATATTCGTTTGGTACCAAGTGGAGACTGATATCATGAGTTATTGATATATTGAGTTGATTCTGAGCTCACTTCTGCATATATCATGCGTATTGATGGATTTGAGATCCTTGTGTTGAGATTACTGTGAGCATTGCATTCTCATATCAGACATGCAAATTCATGAGACATTGATAGCACCGAGATATTTTATAAAACCCTCTACCGTGATCCACAAGGCGGAGAGGCGATATTGATGAGATATTTTACCAAACCCTCTACCATGATCCACGAGGCGGAGAGGAGATATTGAGATTGAGATTGAGACTGAGTAGTATATAGGTTGCGAAACCCCCCCCCCCCCCCCCCCATGTGTCCTACCTGGTAGCTGCGAGCTCTGTGGGTGTATACAGAAAGTTATGCGATAACTTTCAAAGATTCATCATCATCACATTATTATTACTTCATTGCACTGCATCATTTGTATTGTATTATCATCATTGGTGTGTTTTCATATTGTGTTAGTGTCTATTCTTGTACCGTATTTTTGTGTTAGGACGTTGTTTGTGATACTGTGTTTGAACAGTCATTTCATTTTATTTCATTACCCTATTTCGTCATATGTTGGTCGAAAGGGAGAGGTGTGATGAGACTTGGGTATGATGATAACTTGATCGAAAGATAGATGGATAGCACCCTTTTTGGTAGCATGAGATACATCCTTATATATATATACACTCTCCCTGTTGCTACCAATAGTATTGGTTAATAATGATTGACTCACCTGGATTTGTGTGCCTACCTTGTATTCGGTTTACCTGTTGATCATTGTCTTGGGTTACCCTAGTAGGATAAACTACTGTGATTTTGGCGGGTTATAGAAGAATTAGGGAAACCTTGGGTAGTTGGGGTGGTGATTCTCACCATCACTTTGGATTAGGATCGGTTATCGATGATACTTACTGAGTACATATGGTTTCGTACTCACTCTTGCTTCCTTTTCCTTTTTCTTGTTTTTCTGCACCCCGTGTAGGTATTGGGCCGAATAGCAGTTTGTAGATCGTCTTCTTCCAGTATTAGCGTTGCGGAGTTTAAGGTAGTAGCTGAGGGACTTCAGGACTTCTCATATCTCCCTATTTATGTCTTATGCTTTATTCGCATCTAAGATATTCTAGAAGATTGTTATTCCTATTCTATATTAGAGGCTTGTACTAGTGACAACTAGACCTGAATGTATCTTAAATATTTGCTTCTTCTTTAAATATATTTTGGGGATTATTCTTTTTCTTCCGCTTATGATTTGCTTGATTTTGGAGTTTGGGTTGGGATAGGCTTGTTGACACCTAATTTTTACCCTCTTTTTTGTCATTTTACTTATTTTTATCCTTTATTTTGTTATGAGGTCAAAATCACTATTTTTACTTATTTTTTATCAAATTTTGTGAAAACAAATATTATTCGTATTATTTAATATCATTTCGTGACTATTATTATTATTATATGATTATTATTTTTAATTATCCTTATCACTATTATCATGTCATATTCCTTACTTAACTTTTCACATTTCGCTTTTATTCTATTTTATAAAAGTATTTGATCAAATATTTTAAGAGTTTTATTCTTTTATTGTGAATTATTTTTTATATATAAAATATAATAATTGATTTAATAATTTAGTATTATTTTCCTTCACTTAGTAATTTAGTAGTCATTTTATATATTTTTGGGTAGAAAATAATTTAGTACTAAACAAACTCAAATTTCAAATTTAAATTTTGTCAAATCTTCATAAGTAGGAAAATCCTTCTCACTATCTTTCCTTTCTTGTGAAGAATATTTTTATTCTCAAAATCATTTCAAATTAATTTTATTTATTTTATTTTACTCCCTCTATATCCATAAAATCCTCCTAGAAAATCAGAAAATATTTTCTTAACTTGGAAGAATATTACTCTTTCTCTAAAATAATCCTTCCTGTCATCCCTTTACATGCAGAAAATATTTTCTTTTCATTCCAAACTCCCTCTCCCCAGCATCACTTTTCTTGTCCTCTCCATAAAAGCTAATCTTAGAGCTAATGGGAAAAAGGATGACCAGCACAATCTAATCCTCCTTCACGTCACTCTCACACACACAAAAAAAATCACTCCCTCACTCTCACAAAATTCCATTACCCATGTAGCTATAGCAGCCATGCTGCTCCTCACCCCAAGCAAAAAACCCGAAATCAACACAACACACCTACACACATACACCTTTCACGTAGAGAGAAAAATGCATGCCTTTTCACTAGCTTTTAGCCCAAAAATCAGCCAATACTCATTTCTCTCAAGTGACAAGAAAGAATGACGTTTGATTGAGAAGTAGCCGAGGAATCACAGTTTCCTTAGAATTCGAAAAAGGTACATTCTCAATCCGTTTCTTTACTTAGGCAACCATAAATATTACATGTCTCGATCCTCAATTTGTGAGTTCTTAAAAGTACGATTTAAAATAGTCTTATTCTCATATGTTTAGCAGATTATATTCGCAAAGCTCGTTTACTTTGTGATAAGGAAACTTCTTGTCTGCATTTACAACTTGAATTCACAGTGATATTCTAACTCAATATTTTATTTTGTCATGCTTTGTTTAGTTTCACCCAGAAAGTTTCTATTGGCTAGATTTCCTTAGTATTACATTAGTTACTAGCTTTTAGATACAGATTTGTGTCTTTGTTGTCGTTAAATGAAAACAGACAAAGGTATAGTAATATTATTATCTTGGTATTCTTAAAAAAAAATGGTATCAAATAGTCATGTTTGTTAACTTGGATCCATGCGTTAATATTTCTTTTAGTTAGTTATTTTCTTTTAGTATGAGACTATGCCTTTGTCACGAAGAATTTAAATCTGATTGAGTATTTTGAATATTTAATCTAGTGTTATGATTTATTGTTATAACCTTCATTTTTTTTCGGGTACGTACGAGCATTGGTATAATTGAAGTGCTATACATGTTTTGTCTTGCAGCTAGGAGGACTAAAATCTCGTAATATTTCTATGCTTGTAATTTATTTATTTTCTCAATATTGTATAAACTTCAAAATAATGAAATGTGTGTTTTATTTTTTGGGGACTAATGGGCATGGAGCTACCTCGTATATGTTGTTTCTTTGTTGATCAATTGATATTTTTGCTCCCATTTCACTACTTATTTGAGTCCCTTTTCTCTGTGAATAAGTGGTTTACTTTTTTTAGAACAATGATCCGTAGCAGATTATTTGTATATTTATTTCGCTACATGTCTTATCTAAAGGGAAAATTATACAAAATGTCCATTGAGATAAATTTTTTACATAAAAAATAACCCACTTATTTTTTATTACTTAAAATAGCCTTTCGGCTAAAGTTATTACTTGAAATGGCCTTTCGGCCAAATTATTTACAAATGGTATGGCCAATCGGCCAATTGCACCATTTTCTTGTGCGCCAGTCGGCCAATTGCCCCACATAACATGTAAATCTTTTTGTTGGTCTTTGTTTCCTGCATATTTTTTTGTAAAAAAATCTTCTTCTTTTTTTCCTGCAATGTTTCTTTATAAAAAATTATTGCTATTAAAAATCTTGTTATTGTTATAGTGGGTAAGAATCTCGTATTGAGTGGGAACTTTTTAAATTTTTAACAAGACTAGATGGAGATGAAGAGTAAATTAGTAGTGTGGAGTGTAAATTATTAGAGGAGAAGAAGATTGGAGTATAGTTGCATGTTTATTACATGTGAGGATGTGAGTTTGAATGTGTTGGTTGAGTGAGACGTATTGATTTCATAGTTGGTTAGCTTAATTACTTGGAATTCATTTATGGGTTATATTATCAACAAAAATCAAATTTTTTTTTACATAATTTGATGATTTGTGTGATAAATTATTTCATTAAAGGAGGGAGGGATTATTACTTATACAATATCGATACACGTTTATACATTATTTATATGATAACAATATACGTTTGTACACCATTTATATAATATCAAGATACATATTTATATATTATGTATATAATATTGATACACGCTTGTACACCATTTATACAATGTCTATATGTTACATAACTATTTATACAACATTGATATATTACATATACACTACATAACTATTTGTACATCATGTATACATCATTTATACAATATTGATACACATTTATATATTATTTATACATATTGATACATTACATATACACTACATAACTATTTATGCAATATCGATACATTACATATACACTACATAACTATTTGTACATCATATATACATATTTATACACCATGTATACAATATTGATATATGAAGAAAAAATTGCACGGAAAAGTTTGAAAAAGAAAACGAAACCAGGTTTTTTTAATTAAAAAAAAGCAGCAAAAAAAAAACAATAAAAAAAAGTTTGTTTTTTAAATTACTGTTGAAAAAGAAAAAGAAAGAAAATGGCCTAATGGTTATTTTAAGTAATAAACAAAACCTTGGCTACTTTTGTTGTAAACTATTTACTTTTTTGTATATAAATGAAATTTCCCCTTATCTAAATCTGTTTATTTTGATCAAGAATTGTTATACTTTATTATTATTATTATTATTATTATTATTTCTTTTTTGATTAGTTAAATATCAAGAATAGACATACTCTCACTTCTTTGAATATTCTTTACATGTACACTACAATAAAATGATGTCACTTGGAGTTCAACCACGGGAGGGGAGGAGTCTATGCATGAAACGAGTTCAAATGGAGTAATCGCCCCCAAGCGGGGACCAGGTACGTTTGGAAAATTATGAACTTCTTGTATGAAGCATACACATAGCTTTATTAAAATATAAAACACCTCGTTACTCCCTTATTTTCTTATTTAATATGTCACTCTTTTAAATGTCTCAAGGACTTGACAACTTTTTCTACTATACTAAATTATCCACATGCTTTGATAAGATCTACATATTACACACACACACACACACACACACACACACACACACACACACACACACACACACACATATATATATATATATATATATATATATATCTTCACATGACTTTTAAATATTGAAATATTTTATTTAGTACTCTTGAATAAGTTTTTTTTAAGAATTTCTTTCGTCTTGTCTTAAGGCATTTAAAAGAGTCGATTATAAAAATTGGAATAGAGGAGTAACATCGCATTGGGCCCGTTTCAGCCTTGTCATACCCTGATCCCACTCTCTCTCTCTCCCCCTCTCTCTCCCTCACTTTCTTAACCTTAACTTTTATGTGTTAAATTATTATTCTCTTACATTATATTTGCCACCAAAATAAGGTGGCATACACTTTACTAACAGTTTCCTTTCTTTTTGTCAATTTTTTTACAACTCATGGGGACTATAATGCTATCCTAAAAAATAGGAGAATAATCAAAGGTATTTCTTACAAATTCATTGCTTCACCAACAAGGCAAGCCTCCTGACCTTTATAATTTTTTTTGTTCTTGAATACCAAATTTTTGTGTGTAGATTATTTTATTTTTATTTGTTATTATATTTGAGCGCTTTAATTATTTGCTTGGAAGTAGCCAGGTTAGTTCATTTATCCTTTATTCTTTTAATATTTCTATCCTAGATTTCCTTGTATGCATTATTTGAATAGTTAAAATATTATATTGGAAGCACCCATTTCAGTATCTCCTTCTTTTGATTATTAATATTGCACGTCTTTTTTTTTTGGTTCGTTAGATATTTGCATTATTTTTTTAAAGCTGTATTTAATCGTAAAAATAAGTTATATTCAAGTTGTATAATTATTTATCTTATTTTATTTTTTTGTACAAACTTTTTCTCTTTTTGTTAGATTTAATTTCTTTTCTCTTCTTTCTATCTTAAATGCTTGTATTCTTAATTACCCTTAAATTAGTCCTCAAGTTATTTTGTTGTTTTCTTGCTACCTTTCTCTACTTACCTATTTTTATTTATCTAGAATAATTAAAATAAATTATGCATGCTTAATCACTTAGGTATTTTATAAAATCAATTGACATTTGTTTATCACATATTCCCCACGTAATATATGAGTTCGGTCGGGACCCACATTTGTGGACCTCGAAAGGTGTCTAACACCTTCCTTTCGAGGTAACCTGAACCCTTACCCGAATTTTTGGTTGACATAAACTAATAAATTAAAATAAGTTCGTAGTTAGTTTAGAATGGTGCCCTAACGCACCTTAACTCGTTAGGTGGCGACTCTTCACTCCAATTAATCCCAAAAAGAGTTTTTCACGTCGAATCCCGCTTTTTCAAGAGAAAAATAGGGAGCGACAACATGGAGACTCTGCTGGGGATACTTAGGTTCTAACCATTACGAATTTATGTGTTATGTGGAATTTTACGTTTTTGAATTGATTTTCTTAAGTTGTTGTTTTTTTTCATTTTTTTTTATGCATGTTAATCCTCTTCCCTTTTTCTTACCTTGTTTGTCTTTTCATGTCCCTCCACTTTTCCTTTTCCCTTTTAGTTGCTTACATGTTATCTCCTATTTTTCTTACTCCCCTTTAATTATGTTAATTTTTATTTGCTTGTATTATTTTTCTTGTATTGTTCAACATGTTACTGCTTTTCACTATGTGCTATGTGTTACTGCTTTATATAACTGGCATTCCGTTCATACTTCCTCCACTTGGAACCTCTTTTATTTTTTTCTTTTAAGAACGGTTGCGTGGTTGCACGGACGTTCACTTCCTAAAACACCCTTACGGGAAATGCCTCTTGAATCGGTTGATTAGTGGTGCATCAACAGTCATGAGCTTTCCCACTCTCAAGTTGTCCATTTGAGGAAACCATGTCTAGCAAATCACTCTTGTTCCCTAGATCTTAACCGTATATCCCTTTACTAAGGAATATACATCCTAATGAATCTAGGGTGTCTTTATAACTTATATGCATATGCCTAATTTGTTACTTCTTTAAATTTTTCTTATATTTGTACTTGATTGCTCTCCTTAAGTATTTATCCATAATACATTTTCATCCACTATTCGAATTTCTATAAATCTCATATTTCGAACTACGTCTGACCTGATTCTTGTCCAACAAGATACGTAGGCAATCCTATATAAGGATGCGGTCCTTCTTTTTCCATTCTTTACAAAATATCCCCTTATTTTGAAAATGTAAAACAATATTTATCACAATTTTTCTATCAAATCTTATATTCTTCCTTTCTTTCACCTTTCCATAATGTCATAAGGGTGAAAACTAGAATATTTTTGAGGTTATTCAAATGATTTTCATGATCTTTTAAATTCTCAAATGTTTCAAACTAAATGTCTCGGTTAAGTTTACTCTTTAAAAAAAAATTCAAACTTTTCATCCTCCTGCTTTTTAAAAATAAAATGCCTTTAAATATTCTATACTTATTTTTTAAATATCTTATCACTATTTACTTGTTCACCTAATCAGCGTAGTATTTAGGTCTTGCTTAGAACCTATATTCTACCTTTTTATATCGATGCACTTCTCAAGCTTAAATTCTAGCCCACACATTCGTCCTAAAGTCCTCTTTGACGTGTAAGTCATCTTTTGATACTAGTGTCTTAAATTTTGTGTCTATTAATCCTTGTTTTATTTGAATTATTAATTTTTGTTTAAAAGTTGTCTATCATTTGAAAATAGACTCGATTGTGAATCTGCAATATGACAAGTATTCTCAATATCCAAAAATGGTCGAGCTTTCTTCCTTCTCGCCCAATGCAAAACACTCTTTGGACTAGACCTCCTCATTTCGGTCTCAATCTAACAAAATTTTTATTTTTCCTCTATATTTAAACCATAACAATTTTTGACAAGACTCTCTATTCAACAAGTTAGATTGTTTTTAGCTCATTCCATGACCTCCATATTGGCAAAATGCAGACTCAAAATTGAGACCTCGAGGTTCAAATGTAAGACAACCTTTTGTTTTGAACTAATGTTTTTCTTTGAGTATAGCAGAATTATAAGACTCCATGATTGAAAACTGGGACAGAATTTTTTAGGAGACCTCAAAAATTCCATGAGCAAGCAACATCCCAATTCACAAGGACATGCGGAAACATCTTTATTCTAAACTGGGGCAGAAATTTTTGAGGATTCCTAAAAAATTTCACCATGATTGAGTTCAAGTCTGTCCATGAAATCAAAACAACGAAAAGGAGCATAGACAAGCAAAGGTATGAGTCAACCTTGCTTTTCAAAACTTACATTTTTTTCTTTGAGTCCAGAAACAATAGGTACAAATACAATAGCTACCTTAAAACACCTGTACAATTATTATCAAAGAAAGCCCACTATACATCCAACGTGGGAAAACAGCTAAGCTACTCTATCCTCTCATCAACATTGCATGGCTCCTGCAAGGGTCAATATTGCATGGCTCCCTCAAGAGTCCACACCGCAGTGCATCTACAGAAATATACATTGCATGGCTCCTGCAAGGGTCAATATTGCATGGCTCCCGTAACATCGCAGTGCATCCATAGAAATCAATATTGCATGGCTCCCGCAAGAGTCCACACCATAGTGCATCCATAGAAATCAACATCGAATGGCTCCTGCAAGAGTCCACACCGCAGTGCATCCGTTGAAATCTACATTGCATGGCTCCTGCAAAAGTCCACATCGCAAGGCATCCGCAGAAATCTACATTACATGACTTCTGCAAGAGTCCGCATTATATTGCACCTGTAAAATCCACAATCAAGCATACAAATTGCATCAAGTTATTGAACCACGTCAAACTACTACAGACCAAGCTACTCAAATCACTCGACGACACATTATGCTACTCAAGACAGATACGCTCTATTTAATCATTAAATAATTACCCTAAGGCGTCATAGTCTAAAGGCATTATCTTCATAGCCTGCGGACATCATCTCATGGCATAAAGGTTTACTTTTTGCTTATCATGCTCCGAAGACGTCATGATCTAAAGGAGTCATTTTCATGGCATGCGGACATCATTTCATGGCCTAAGGATTTACTTTTTGTTTATCATGCTTCAAAGGCATCATAGTCTAAAGGCGCCATTTTCATGGCCAGCAAACATCATCTCATGGCCTAAGGATTTACTTTCTACTTATCATGCTCCGAAGGAGTCATGGTCTAAAGGCATCATCTTCATGGTTAGCGGACATCATTTCATTGCCTTAGGATTTATTTTCTGTTTATCATGGCCCTTAGACATCATGACTTAGAGACATCATCCTTGCCGTCTCGAAGCAAATGCTCATGGTCTAACTGGGAAATTGCATCATGTTTTAATATTTACAACTATTACTTATCATTTATTTTATCCACATGTTCTAACCATTTTATCTAGTTATACTAGAAGCACGTAGGTAACGAAAGAAAATCGAGTTTCGAACGAGAGCAGCTTTCGCTCTTATTTCAAGATATGATTCTATTTATCCCCGCGTCACTCCAAACACATTTACCTTTCTTTCTACAAACTGCATTTACAGTGCTGCATCCAATTCTACCTATTCCAATCTCATTGACCTATACTACTGTTATTCTTGCCCGCATACTGTAACATTAACTTTTTTAGGAATCTCGATTGTTCCTAAATCTAGAACTACACATGGCCTGATTCTCATAAAACCAGAGATATGTCGGCGACTTGAAAGCAAAGTCTCAGCCACAACATTTTCACAACTTTATCATACTTCTTCGGATTTCAAAAGAGTCATTCCCTCAGTCGGATAAAATTGGCTACTTCGTCAACGTTCTTTGCTAGACAATTCATCCTTCATTCTGGAGCAAAGAAGGGGCAGCTGTTGACACCCAATTTTGACCCTCTTTTTTGTCATTTTACTCATTTTTATCCTTTATTTTGTTACGAGGTCAAAATCGCTATTTTTACTTATTTTTTTATCAAATTTTGTGAAAACAAATATTATTCGTATTATTTAATATCATTTCATGACTATTATTATTATTATATGATTATTATTTTTAATTATCCTTATCACTATTATCATGTCATATTCCTTACTTAACTTTTCACATTTCGCTTTTATTCTATTTTATAAAAGTATTTGATCAAATATTTTAAGAGTTTTATTCTTTTATTGTGAATTATTTTTTATATATAAAATATAATAATTGATTTAATAATTTAGTATTATTTTCCTTCACTTAGTAATTTAGTAGTCATTTTATATATTTTTGGGTAGAAAATAATTTAGTACTAAACAAACTCAAATTTCAAATTTAAATTTTGTCAAATCTTCATAAGTAGGAAAATCCTTCTCACTATCTTTCCTTTCTTGTGAAGAATATTTTTATTCTCAAAATCATTTCAAATTAATTTTACTTATTTTATTTTACTCCTTCTATATCCATAAAATCCTCCTAGAAAATCAGAAAATATTTTCTTAACTTGGAAGAATATTACTCTTTCTCTAAAATAATCCTTCCTGTCATCCCTTTACATGCAGAAAATATTTTCTTTTCATTCCAAACTCCCTCTCCCCAACATCACTTTTCTTGTCCTCTCCATAAAAGCTAATCTTAGAGCTAATGGGAAAAAGGATGACCAGCACAATCTAATCCTCCTTCACGTCACTCTCACACACACAAAAAAAATCACTCCCTCACTCTCACAAAATTCCATTACCCATGTAGCTATAGCAGCCATGCTGCTCCTCACCCCAAGCAAAAAACCCGAAATCAACACAACACACCTACACACATACACCTTTCACGTAGAGAGAAAAATGCATGCCTTTTCACTAGCTTTTAGCCCAAAAATCAGCCAATACTCATTTCTCTCAAGTGACAAGAAAGAATGACGTTTGATTGAGAAGTAGCCGAGGAATCACAGTTTCCTTAGAATTCGAAAAAGGTACATTCTCAATCCGTTTCTTTACTTAGGCAACCATAAATATTACATGTCTCGATCCTCAATTTGTGAGTTCTTAAAAGTACGATTTAAAATAGTCTTATTCTCATATGTTTAGCAGATTATATTCGCAAAGCTCGTTTACTTTGTGATAAGGAAACTTCTTGTCTGCATTTACAACTTGAATTCACAGTGATATTCTAACTCAATATTTTATTTTGTCATGCTTTGTTTAGTTTCACCCAGAAAGTTTCTATTGGTTAGATTACCTTAGTATTACATTAGTTACTAGCTTTTAGATACAGATTTGTGTCTTTGTTGTCGTTAAATGAAAACAGACAAAGGTATAGTAATATTATTATCTTGGTATTCTTAAAAAAAAATGGTATCAAATAGTCATGTTTGTTAACTTGGATCCATGCGTTAATATTTCTTTTAGTTAGTTATTTTCTTTTAGTATGAGACTATGCCTTGTCACGAAGAATTTAAATCTGATTGAGTATTTTGAATATTTAATCTAGTGTTATGATTTATTGTTGTAACCCTCATTTTTATTTCGGGTACGTACGAGCATTGGTATAATTGAAGTGCTATACATGTTTTGTCTTGCAGCTAGGAGGACCAAAATCTCATAATATTTCTATGCTTGTAATTTATTTATTTTCTCAATATTGTATAAACTTCAAAATAATGAAATGTGTGTTTTATTTTTTGGGGACTAATGGGCATGGAGCTACCTCGTATATGTTGTTTCTTTGTTGATCAATTGATATTTTTGCTCCCATTTCACTACGTTATTTGAGTCGCTTTTCTCTGTGAATAAGCGGTTTATCTTTTTTTAGAACAATGATCCGTAGCAGATTACATGTATATTTATTTCGCTACATGTCTTATCTAAATCTGTTTATTTTGATCAAGAATTGTTATACTTTATTATTATTATTATTATTATTATTATTATTTCTTTTTTGATTAGTTAAATATCAAGAATAGACATACTCTCACTTCTTTGAATATTCTTTACATGTACACTACAATAAAATGATGTCACTTGGAGTTCAACCAGGGGAGGGGAGGAGTCAATGCATGAAGCGAGTTCAAATGGAGTAATCGCCCCCAAGCGGGGACCAGGTACGTTTGGGAAATGATGACAAATCAAAAGGACAAGCAATAGTTGACTTCTTGTATGAAGCATACACATAGCTTTATTAAAATATAAAGCACCTCGTTACTCCCTTATTTTCTTATTTAATATGTCACTCTTTTAAAAGTCTCAAGGGCTTGACAACTTTTACTACTATACTAAATTATCCACATGCTTTAATAAGATCTACATATTATATATATATATATATATATATATATATAGCTTCACATGACTTTTAAATATTGAAATATTTTATTTAGTACTCTTGAATAAGTTCTTTTTAAGAATTTCTTTCGTCTTGTCTTAAGGCGTTTAAAAGAGTCGATCATAAAAATTGGAATAGAGGGAGTAACATCGCATTGGGCCCGTTTCAGCCTTGTCATACCCTGATCCCACTCTCTCTCTCTCCCCCTCTCTCTCCCTCACTTTCTTAACCTTAACTTTTATGTGTTAAATTATTATTCTCTTACATTATATTTGCCACCAAAATAAGGTGACATACACTTTACTAACAATTTCCTTTCTTTTTGTCAATTTTTTTACAACTCATGGGGACTATAATGCTATCCTAAAAAATAGGAGAATAATCAAAGGTATTTCTTACAAATTCACTGCTTCACCAACAAGGTAAGCCTCCTGACCTTTATAATTTTTTTTGTTCTTGAATACCAAATTTTGTGTGTAGATTATTTTATTTTTATTTGTTATTATATTTGAGCGCTTTAATTATTTGCTTGGAAGTAGCCAGGTTAGTTCATTTATCCTTTATTCTTTTAATATTTCTATCCTAGATTTCCTTGTATGCATTATTTGAATAGTTAAAATATTATATTGGAAGCACCCATTTCAGTATCTCCTTCTTTTGATTATTAATATTGCACGTCTTTTTTTTTGGTTCGTTAGATATTTGCATTATTTTTTTAAAGCTGTTTTTAATCATAAAAATAAGTTATATTCAAGTTGTACAATTATTTATCTTATTTTATTTTTTTGTACAAACTTTTTCTCTTTTTGTTAGATTTAATTTCTTTTCTCTTCTTTCTATCTTAAATGCTTGTATTCTTAATTACCCTTAAATTAGTCCTCAAGTTATTTTGTTGTTTTCTTGCTACCTTTCTCTACTTACCTATTTTTATTTATCTAGAATAATTAAAATAAATTATGCATGCTTAATCACTTAGGTATTTTATAAAATCAATTGACATTTGTTTATCACATATTCCCCACGTAATATATGAGTTCGGTCGGGACCCACATTTGTGGACCTCGAAAGGTGCCTAACACCTTCCTTTCGAGGTAACCTGAACCCTTACCCGAATTTTTGGTTGACATAAACTAATAAATTAAAATAAGTTCGTAGTTAGTCTAGAATGGTGCCCTAACACACCTTAACTCGTTAGGTGGCGACTCTTCAGTCCAATTAATCCCAAAAAGAGTTTGTCACGTCGAATCCCGCTTTTTCGCAAGAAAAATGGGGCGCGACAAGGCTTACTTGTCTAGAGGGTGTGACAAGTGTCATCACGTGCCTATTTTGGGTCATGACAGTACCGTCTCAAAATTTGAAGGCTAAGGTACTATTTTCTCTTTCCTTTAATATGTCTAATCTTTCAAAAGTCGAGTTCGTTGCCCTTTAAAGTTTAGGCAAGAACTATCTTTCATGGGTGTTGGATGCTGAAATCCATCTGGATGCAATGGGTCTTAGAGACGCCATTAAGAAAGAAAATAAAGCATCAAACCAATACTGTGCTAAGGCTATGATATTCTTGCATCATTATCTTGAAAAAATACTGAAAATTAAATATCTAATGGTTAAAGATCCACTTAACTTATGGAATAGCCTGAAATAAAGGTATTACCACCTGAAGATGGTCATCCACCCAAAGGCACAATATGATTAGATGCATCTGAGGTTTCAAGACTATAAGTCTGTTCATGAGTATAATTCTACTATGTTTAGAATTTTTTCTCTGTTGAAACTATGTGGAGAGACTATTAATGATGTTGATATGATGGAAAAGAAGCTCTCCACCTTTCATGTCTCGAATGTGCTTTTGCAGCAACAATATTGAGAGAAAGATCTCAAGAAGTACTCCGATCTGATTTCTCATCTTCTCGTGGCTGAACAAAATACTAATTTATTGATGAAAAATCACGAGAATCGACCTACTGAATCTACACCATTCCCTGAAGTGAATGAAGTGTATGCCCATCACACTAGGCGTGGAAAAGGTCTCGGCTCAGGTCGTGGACGTGGGAGTGGTCGTGGACGTGGGAGTGGTCGTGATCGTGATCGTGATGACAATCAAGAAAGAAAGTATGTACCTGGGGTTAATCATTCATCAAAGAAAAAGCACTATCAAAAAGGAAAAGGAAAGGATGAGAAGCGTGAAATAGTTGGAGCAAGTGGATGCTATCGATGTAGTGGAAAAGGACACTATGTACATGATTGTCGTATTTCCAAACACTTGGTTGAGCTTTATCAAGCATCACTAAAGAAGAAAGAGAAAAATTATGAGGCTAATTTTATCTCTGAAAATCATGTTGACATCACATGCTTGGATGTAACAGATTTTTTCGAGCACCCTGAAGGAAAGATAGATCACTTGATTGGTGATGGTTCTGCGGCCATGAAAAAGGGATTAATTTTTAAAATTTTTTTGCTAGTGATAATAGTTAGTAATAAAAGATCATGTAAAAGTAGTTTTTTACATGAGCAATATTTTTTTTTTTGTTTGGTGATATTATCGTATTTCATTAGATTCAATTTGGTTTCGCTTTGATTGATTTAGTCATATTATTGAAGTTTGTTATCAATTTAGTTTCAGTTTTTCTTCCTCTTCTGATTAAGGTGATATGGGTTTGATTTTATTATATTTTAAATAATATTACATTGCTTACTTACTGCAAAGAAAGAAAAAAATGGTATCCTATGAAAAACAAAAAGTAAAAGACAAAAAGGAAAAGAAATTGGATTTTTTGGGCCATGATTTTTTTTTTGTTCTTCTAAACTTGTTAACACTGCAATTTTCTTTTTAAATGGAAAAGGTAAGAACTCCGTATGCATACGTGTGTAAATCTTTAGTTTATTATATGGCTATTTAGTTTTTTACTTTGTAGTTTTTGATAACACGAATTCTTGATATATATATTTATTTTACTTTGTGTATGCCATTCTATTTGAAGATATCAATAATTCTCAAAGCAAGTTGTCCAATTATGAAGATATTTATTTGATTGATTCTGGTACAACACATACGATATTCAAAGACGAGAAATAATTTTTTCATTTGAACATGGACAAGATTAATGTTACTACAATTTCTGGTAGTACTAATTTGACTGAAGGCTCCAAAAAAGCCATTGTGATCTTGCCTAAAGGAGCTAAACTCATCATAAATAATGCTATGTTTTCTCCTAAGTCTTGGAGAAATTTATTGAGTTTTAAAGATATTCTTGAAAATGGTTATTATATCAAGACAATTGATGAAATTAATCTTGAATATCTTGGTATCACCAAAAATGTCTCTGGGCAGACATATGTTATGGAAAAGCTCCCTGTTTTATCCTCTGGCTTGTATTGGACAAAGATTAGTGCAATTGAGGAACGTTCTATAATAAATTAGAAGTTTACTAATTTCAATACTTTTGAACTTTGGCGCGATCGATTGGGACATCCTGGATCTATAATGATGAGACGAAGTATAGAAAATTCAAATGGAAATCCATTAAAGAACCTCCATTAAAGAACTTGAAGGTTCTTTCAAATGGTGAATTTTCTTGTACTGCTTGTTATCAAGGAAAGTTAATTGTGAGACCATCACCAACTAAGGTTGAGATTGAGTCCCCTGCATTTTTGGAACGTATACAAGGAGATATTTATGGACCTATTCACCCACCTAGTGAGTCATTTAGACATTTTATGGTCCTAATAGATGTTTCTTCTAGATGATGGTCTCATGTGTGCCTATTGTCTTCTCGCAATATGACATTTACAAAATTATTGACATAAATAATACGATTACGGACACAATTTCCTAATAATCAAATTAAGTCTATTCGCGTTGATAATGCTGCAGAGTTTTCATCCCAAGTATTTAATAATAATTACTTATCAATTGAGATAAAAGTTGAACCTCTTATATCTCATGTTCACACTCAAAATGGCCTTGTTGAGTCATTAATTAAATGTTTGCAGTTGATAGCAGGATCATTGCTTGTGAAAACTAAGTTGCCCACTTCTGTTTGGGGTCATGTGATTTTGTATGCTGCAACACTTGTTCATCTCACACCGACAAATTATCATAAATTTTCTCCGTTACAATTAGTTTTGGGTCAAGAGCCCAATATATCTCATTTGAGAATTTTTGGATGTGCTGTATATGTGCCTGTAGCACCATCACATCACACATAGATGAGTCCTCAAAGAAGGTTGGGAATTTATGTTGGGTTTGACTCGCCCTCCATTATTCGCTATCTTGAACCATTAATGGTTTACTTCTTTGACCCGAATGAACCCTTATGGGTGATTGCTCCATTTTTGGTGAGGTTTTATCATGAGGCGATGAAATAATCGTGTCTTATGGATCCTAAATCATATGTGATATCATCTCTTGGGATTCTTGATGCCATTAAGATCTTTGTGGTTTCCTTGTCTCGTGATGTTGCTTATAACCAATTCCATTGTACCTTATATGATGAATGGATCTTCTTCAACATAAAGGATAGTTGGTTGTATTACAAATGTGTGCCTCCTTGCCAAGTTGGTGTGGTTGATAACCCTTGTCCTAACCCTCATGCTATGAGGATATGTTTGTTATTTGTCCTTTCATGTTTTTACAAGGTTTGGATTCGAGGACGAATCCTTTTAAAGAAGGGGAGGATGATACGAGCATGGTTAGCGTGGGACACATTAGGATGAGCTTCTACATATGGATGATAGCTTGGAGCCCGGAAGAAGCCATGGAGCAACAAACACACAAGGCCATGAGCAATCAAGATGCCATTTGGGCAATCAAGAAGGGCTCTTGTAGATTATTTCGTAAATAGTCACTTTTGAGCTATTTTTATAATAGGTTATTTTTGCAAAGGCAATAACTATAAATAGTTGCCTTAGCCATTTTCTTCCTTAGTTTTATGAAGATTATGATGAGATTAGGATTTTGAGATCTTTTAAGCTTGTAGTTTCTAGGTGAAGCCTAGCATTAGTTTAATCAAGTAGTTGATAATCGTACATTGAGTGTTTAAGGTGGATTCTCTAAATTGCTCGTGTTAACTTCTTCTACCTTAATCAATCATCAAGTTTCTCTCTTTGTGGATTCAATTTGATTTTCTCGTCTTTGATTAAGTCAGAATTCTTGTTGTTTGATTGGATTCAATTGGTAGGTGAAGGTATAAATTCCTTTGTTGCTCATAAATCCGATTGAATTTCGATAATTTCACATATCCTTTTCTTTATTTCAATTTTCCATATTTTTTATTCTAGTTTTTGACTAGGATCATTATCAAAGACCCACATATCTCTACCTCTATACAAAACAAATCCCATACCATCATGGATATCATCATAAGCAAAGAGGTAGTAGAGAAAAGTGTTAAGCTCACTATTATCATCTAGGCCGTGCCAAAAGATAAGGGCACCGGTAGCTAAGAAGAGATATTTTAAGCACAAAATGATGATACCCATGCTACTAGAATGGTAGAGGAATCTAAGAGTAGTCAAATCACTCCATATCAAATAATACTCCCAATGAGTTGAAGTCCCTCGTATCATAGTATCAAACATGCTTCCAAGAGTCCCATTTGAAATTTCAACTTGTCCAACCCTATGAAGGTGACAAGGAGCTTATATCTATGGACTCTCCCAAAAACAAATAAGTAACTTAGCACCCACTAGTTGTGGTTCACACAACTTAAGCACAAGTGTGTCAAACAAGGATGCAAGAACATAGAAAACTCCCAAAATAGGCAATACACATTTTCCTTGGGGTTCACAAGCATGAGAGCATATTTGGGAAAAGGGTCATCATATGCAAACAAGTAGTAAAGAAAGGTGTTACTTAAATGAACTTCATCCAAGGTTTGCCCACATATAGAATCACCCTTTGATCCACAAGCATTAAGGCCTTGATTAAGAATGGGGTCACACAAGAATGAAAGGGTCATTGGAGAACATACACCTCCTTTCTTTTGACACCACTAACCTCTCCAATAGACGTACTATTATCTTCCAAGAAAAGAGTTCCATCTTCGGAAAGTGTGTCACTATACCATAATGGATTTTCAATCACTTGTTAGCCTTCAAGAGGGGCTATACTTCTATCATGCCAAGGCACACCACTATGCATTTAATCTTCATTAGTAATGTCAACCTCAAACAAAAGATTATCCTTAAAAACATATTCCACCTCAAAATCCTCATTAGAAGAATAAGGAATGGGATCACAATTCAAGGATTCATTATTTAGGTGCAATGAATTCACATGACTATATACATGACCAACTATATCAATGCCCACACTAAATTGAGGTTCTTTAAGTTCATCATAAAACTCCTCATTTAGTGGGTCATCATTACACACAAGTTGATCAACACCAATATCAATTGGTAATGAACTATCATTCAAAGCACATGTATCAATACTAGGTGGACACAAATTGATCTTACTAGAAGAATCAATAGGATCAACTAGTGTATCCACATTCTCAACATGCACATTATCAAAACATGACAAAGAATCACATGACAATGTACTATCATTCAAGGCACAAGTGTCAACACTAGGTGGACACAAATTGATCTTACTAGAAGAATCAATTCGATCATCAATAGGATCAACTAGTGTATGAACACTCTCAACAAATACATTATCACTATATGAAAAAGAAGAATTAAGCTCACATGAAAACAAACTATCACTTACACTCAATTGGCTACTAGCCATGCAATGATTTTTTACTTTCAACAAAGTGTAAGGTTTATCTTTGTTACCTTGTAGCTCACATGAATGATTGCCTTCACCTTGGTTTTCAATATTGGAGTCGCACACATATGGGACATTTTGATTTTGGAATCAAGAAAAGTCCAAATGAATAGTTCGAGTATCCAATATTCCCACGCCACACCATACCTTTTCTTGATACCCCCCAAGTGAAATAAGTACCCTTACTTGTTGATCAATCCCAAACCCTTTTACATCTTGAATAGGATTTTGAATTGAATGTAAAGATAACCCAAAATATTCCACCACTTTATATGATATGACATGGATAATACATTGATTATCAAGTACAAGATCAAACCCCGCAACACCATAAATAGTTACTTTTGTTCTAAGAATCCGCTTCTCGGGGTCTTGCATATCTTGGAACATTAAGCTCACTCCACTCCCATGGCCTATGGATCTTTCCATCCTACCTCCAACATCATTACCATATGGACAACTAGTCACATTGGAATAAGGATAAGAAGTACAAGTTCTTGCACCATAAGAAGTAGAGAATGTTCTTTGCCTATGGTCCACATTACGTCTTCGAATTGGTTTTGCCCATACATATATACCTCCTCGACTAGGATAGGAAGAAGCACAAGTCGAGGAAGGTAATTCATCCCCAAAACCTCCCCTTCTATCACAATTCTCCTCAAAGGGTTCATAAGACTTATGGGAGAAAGAATCGTACCTCACATCATCTTCATCACCATAGTGTGTAATATGAGAACCCTTATACCCCCCATTTTTACTATCAAATTCATCATAAGATACTTCTACTCCTTCATATTCATCATAAGAGCCATAAGCTCCATGCATCTCATATTCGTCTAAAGTGTAGTAATTCTCATCCCCATGTCGATCGTAATCTCTTGGACTGTCATATCCTTCATAGGATTTACCATCATACTCTTGATATTCATTACTTTTCTCACAAACACTCAAAGAACCCTCATGTGGCTCATCATCACTATACTCATAGCTCTTGTCACTACAAGCATAGTCACTAATGTCATCTCCATAATAATCCGAAGCTATAAATGACATTCCCCCTTTTGTACCAACAAAACTAGAAAATAAGTTAGTAATAAAAGCCTCACGTCACTCGTATATGCACTCTCAACTCACTTTCTATGGCTTCTTCTCTAAATTGCTCGTGAACTAGCTTTGCTCAATCAATTCAAGGTCGTTTATTTTTGTGGTGGAGTGAATTCTTGTGACTCTTGAAAGAAGGAAGACTCAAATGAATCTAAAAGGAATTGAATCAAGAAAGTTATCTATGAGTTAAGACAAAAAAATTATAAGAAAAGAAGCACGAAAAAATCAAACTAAAAAAAAACTAAGTAACAAAAGTAGAAGAAATTTACTCGTTGTTACTTAATTTGAAGAAAAAAAGAAAAAAAATGATTTGATGTTTAGAAACTAGTTAAAAACTAAATAAAGATGTTATTTAGTTGTTAAATAGTAGAGAAATCAGAGAAAAATGAGTATAAAAAAAGAATTAGGAAGTTCGGACACTTAGAAAAAATTTGAGGCCTCAAAGAAGTTCATCACTTTAAAGGATTTGATTTGATGATTAAAACTAGTTAAAAAGTGATTAAAGATGTTAAGTACTTGTTAAATAGTTGAGAAATCAAAGAAGAAAGAGAATTAAAAAAAATCACGAGGTTTGGACACTTGAAAAATATTTTGGGTCCCAAAAACTTTAGGAACCCCCCCCCCCCCCCGAAAAAACTAAGTGTTGAAAACCTATTTTTTTGCTCTCTGAATCTGATATGCACGCGCCTAGCTGGCGAGTAGGGCTTTGGCTGGGCGTTGACTGGGTGCTGCTGCAGTTGACTGCTGATGTGGCAATTCCGAATTTAATTTTTTTTAATGCCACAAGCGGACCTACAAACATTTTGACCAACTTTGACTTGAACAATTTGGATCAAAGTGTATTTTTTTAATCTTCTTCTCCCAGACCCCCAATCTTCAAAAATTCATAACTCCTTCATTTTAACTTCAAATTCGATGAAATTTTAACCATGAGCTCCTTTCAACACCACAAAAAATCTCCAATAATTTTTAGCCCTTAATTTCAACCAAAAAATAAATCCATTTCTCCATCTTCAAGTTTTAAAGAACACTATGAACACCATGAACATGCAAAAATTCAAGCTCAATCAAACGAGCTCCGATTGACACGAAATTTTAACCACGAGCTCCTTTCAACACCACAAACAAACTCAAATAATTTTTAAGCTTCAATTCTACACCAATTGCTCCCGAAAATTAAGCCCAGATGCAATTTCTTCAAACCATGAAGAACATCATGAACACCAAAATTGACCCTAGTGAAATTTAACTCTGTTTGCCTTTAAATTTTAGATCCGAGCTCCAATTGACTAGGGAAAAAAACTCCAATACACTTGAACCTTCAATTTTGCCTCAATCCACAAACCCACTTCACCTTTTTCAAGCTCAACGATGGTGAAATTTCCAAACAACTCCAAATCAAACCAAATTTCAAATCCAAACTTTCACAACACTAGAGAACACTAATCTAGTGCTAGAAACTCAAACAAAGACATGAATCACACGATTTTATTTATTTATTTATTTTGAATTTTTGACCCAATTTTTTTGGCATAATTTTCAGATTTATGAATTTAGAATTGTAACAACTCTTTAGCCTAAGCTCTGATACCAAAATGATAACGGTCCTAGTAAAAAATTAGACCAAAAATACTAAAAATTGAAATAAAGAAAAGAATATGTAAAATTATCAAAATTCGATATAATTTATGCGCACCAAGGACTTTATATCTTCACCTCCCAATTGAATCCAATTAAACAACAAGAATTCCGACTCAATCAAAGACGAGAAAATCAAATTGAATCCACAAAGAGGAAAACTAGATGATTGATTAAGCTAGAAGAAGTTAACACGAGTAATTTAGAGAATCCACCCGAAACACTCAATCTACGATTATGAACTACTTGATTAAACTAATGCTAGGCTTCACCTAGAAACTACAAGCTTAAAGGCTCTCAAAATCATAATCTCATCATAATCTTCATAAAACTAAGAAAGAAAATGGCTAAGACAACTATATATAGTAACTGCCTTTGCAAAAATAACCAATTACAAAAATAGCCCAAAAGAGACTATTTACGAAATAACCCACAAGGGCCCTTCTTGATTGCCCCAATGGCATCTTGATTGCCCATGGCCTTGGGTATTTGTTGCTCCATGACTTCTTCCAGGATCCAAGATATCATCCATATGTAGAAGCTTATCCTAATGTGTCCCACGCTAATCGTGATATGTTCACTGCTCAATTTGTAGATTGTTGATTTGATGAGACACTTTTCTCAAAATTAGGGGGAGGAAATAGTGAAATCAAAAGAGAAATTTTATGAAAAAATTCATTATTGTCTCATCTTGATCCACCGGATTCTGTTTGTGAGCAAGAAGCACAAAAGATTATTCATCTGCAGAAAATTACAAATCACATGCCAGACGCATTTACAGATTTGAAAAGGATTACTAAATCACATATTCCTGTAGAGAATGTCCCAATTCGAATTGAGGTCCCTGTAGGACCATCTACTAGTGTCATAGCTAATGAGTCCAAATCACGCATGAAGCGTGGTAGACCATTGGGTTCTAAGGATCGAAATCCTAGAAAAAAAATTAAATGGTAAAGATGACACTACAAAAGATTCTCATATGGAAGTTCAAAAGTTGAGAAATTTTAATATCCCTGAAGGAATCAATGATCCTGAGATTCAAGAAAATGAGGAACTATCCATTAATTCAAGTGATGCTGGAACTAACTTGGATCGATCAGAAATAGTGGTGGATTATGTCTTTGCATATAATGTTGCAACAAAAATCATGCAAGATAGTGAGGATCTTGAACCTCAATCTGTCATAGAATATCCACAAAGAAATGATTGGCCAAATTGACAAGAAGCAATTTAATCAGAATTGAATTCACTTGCCAAGCATAAAGTTTTTGGACCTATAGTTCAAACACCTAATGGTATTAAACATGTCGGCTATAAATGGGTCTTTGTGTGAAAAAGAAATGAGTAAAATAAAATACAAATGTATAAAGCACGCCTTGTTGCACAAGGATTTTCACAAAGGCCTGGTGTCGATTATGAAAAGACATACTCACCAATTATGGATGCAATAACATTGCATTACCTTATTAGTTTCACTGTCCATGAGAGGCTTAAAGTGCATTTGATAGATGTAGTTACAACTTATTTATATGGATCACTTGATAATGAGATATAAATGAAAATTTCTGAAGGATTTAAGATGCCTGAATCATATAGCTTAAAATCTCGAGAAATGCATTCAATTAGATTGCAAAGATCATTGTATGGTTTGAAGCAATCCGGACGCATGTGGTATAACCATCTTAGTGAGTATTTATCTAAAGAAGGTTATATAAATGATGCAATTAGCCCATGTGTTTTTATAAAGGAAACAACATCAGAATTTTTTGTAGTTGTTGTTTCTGTTGATGAAATAAATCTTATTGGAACTCCCATAGAGCTTCAAAAGGCAATTGATTATTTGAAGAAGGAATTTGAGATGAAAGATTTTGGAAGGACAAAATTATGTCTTGGTTTGCAAATTGAGCATTTGACAAACAGTATCTTTGTTCATCAATCTTCCTATACAGAAAAGGTATTGAAAAGATTTTATATGGATGAAGCACATCCATTAAGTACTCCGATGGTTGTTACTTGATGTGAATAAGGATCTATTCCGACCTCAAGAAAAGAATGAGAAAATCCTTGGTTTTGAAGTACCATATCTTAGTGCAATTGGTGCAGTAATGTATCTTGTTAACACTACTAAGCCTGATATAGACTTTTCAATTAATTTGTTAGCAAGGTATAGTTTTGCTCCTACTAGGAGACATTGGAATGGAATCAAACATATATTGTGGTATCTAAAAAGGACTATCGATATGAGCTTATTTTACTCAAATGATTATAGTCCCAATCTTGTTGGTTATGCTGGTGTAGGGTATTTGTCTGACCCACACAAAGCACGATCTCAAACAGGCTATGTGTTTATTTGTAGGGGTACTGTTATATCTTGAAGGGCAATAAAGTAGTCTATCGTGTCCACTTCGTCAAATCATACTGAGATAATAGCTATTCATGAATCAAGCAGAGAATGTGTATGGTTGAGGTCCATAATTGTCACAACCCGGGACTATCCCCTTGTCGTAACACGGTGCTTAGAGTCACAAGTGATCCCAAGCTAACCATGGCCTGGCATAACATTAAGAATACTAAAATAACTGGTAAAAACACTGTACGGAAGCTAAACTGAATGATAAAATAATAATCAAAACTAATGATAATATTTGTGTTTAAAACCAAAAGGTTAAAAATCTAACTGTATATCTAAAAGCCTCTACTAAGACGAGTTGGTGGGACAAGCCCCCAGCTAACTCTAACTGTCTGAAAACTGAAAGGGATATAAATGAAAAATACTAATAACTAGTCCTCGAATGATGAGGACTCACCAAAGTGTTGTTGCTGGTGTAGTAAGAGATTATACTATGAGCGATTCGGAGGCTGAATGGCAGAACCTATATTATAAGATAATATAGCTTAAAGAAAAGTATGCGGTCAGTACTTAGAATGTACTGAGCATGTGAGATATGCACTACACTATATATGTTGAACATAAGAAAATAAATTGAACACGGAGTGAGGAACGTAAACTGATGCAATGACCAAGTAAAGTAAACATGTAACATAATAATAATAAAATGCTGAGTAAACTGAATACAAGGATATTCTGAAGCCCTAAAGGGATATACAAATTGATGTGCTGATGATGGCATATTTAAATCAAAAGTAATATTGGGGTACACTAAGATGTATGGATCCATCCGAATAATCATAAATATTAAGTGCATGAATATTTTGATAAAAGTGAGATACTGTAAACTAGACTGAGTTGAGGGTCATTCAAAAGCTGAAGTCTGAGACTGTGGGGGATACTTTTAACCGACATATAACCATGTGAGCCAAACATGGAGTTTGATGTATAATTTCCATCGAAGAGGGCCCAATATACCTTGACAGGGTATAAAGGCTGAGTTGATCTAATATGGTATAAATAAACCTACGATGGCATATAGTTCTGTGACTTAGGGACTGCTATTAAAGGTCTCAGCCTAGTGGGCCGGTGAGCCTTCATCCCCTCATCCGTTCGGTGCTAAGTACTACTCCCAATTGAACATAATTGATAGCTCGATGAGATGATATATCTGAATGTCAACCTGAGATGACATATATAGATGTCAACCTGTCCTTAATCATGGATGCCATACCTGACTGCCATACTACTATTGAACTTTTGTTTTATAAGAAAATTGATCCACCATCATTGATGGTATTCTGGATACCATACTAATCGGGAACCCTACTTTTGAGAAAAGTGTTTAGAGCATTAATGGCATATCTGGATGTCATGCATTTCATACATCTTATTGATATGAGCTGAAGCTCTTGACTATGATATGAGTACATATATATAGAGATCATGTATTTCTGAATTATGAGACTTGTACATTTATGGGGGACATGAGATGGCTGGAGTAAATGCATAAAAGAAATATATGAGGACTGAGATTTAGAAAAAATCTATAAGGCCGGACCTGAACCTTGAATCCTGATTCATGAAACTACTAATAGTCTAATAGAGTGAATTTATCTGAAAACACCATTTAGGATATACTTTATCTGAAAACACTCTGCGGGTCAGTAACACTGAAAGTACGAATAAACTAAGACTGAGTAACAGACCCTCTATCTGAAAGTATCCTAAAATATGTAAACCTGAAGGAATGAATGTTTAATTAACAACACATGGGATCCTAGGTCATCGTGTGTTCATAACCCGCCATCTCTGAAGAATGCAACTATTCATAACAGCTTCTATGATATGAATGGAATATGAAATTACATAATATAAGACCCAAAATCATGGAATATCATTATACTTAGGGTTCAAGAACATGATACTATCAACGTACTAAATTTCATGGAGAAACATGTATTTATATTTTACTAGTTATGGGAAACGGAAGTACAAGAAGAATCATGGCTGTTTTGTAAACCCTAATTTCAAGATCATGAATGAACTGAGGAACTGAATGTATTTCGGGATTCAATGGGTGAAAGGATATCCACTGATGAAATCGCACATACCTTAGAGTGAAAACCTTAGTGAAACCTTTGTATTTGGAGCTTTAAGTTGAGGAACCCTAATTTTTGCCTTTGGAGAAACTAATCACCTCTTTCCTTATTTCTGACTAAGTGTCAGATGTTTTTGAGTGAGTGAGAGGCTTAAGGTAATATTAAACTTAATAACCAGCCTTGGAATAGCTTAAACAACGTAGTTTTGGTGTTAAAAAATTAGGAAAATACCAAACAACCTTTTTAAAATCGTCTAGAAAGTTGCTGGAATCAGTCCCGACTACTCACGTGACGACTCGTAGGGTCTGGCTATAAGTCGTGGACTGATTTTTCACCTAGGACTTAATTTTTGCTTCCCTATACCTTGACCACAAGTCACCCTATGATTCGTAGGGTCACTTGATGACACATCGGATCTCCTGATGACTCATCGTGTCTGAGTTGTAGTCACTGACAACTTTGACAGTGCTTCAGTAAAATGGTCATAACATTTTACTCTGATACCGGATTAATGAGAAATCGGATGCGTTGGATAGATAATTCAATATATATCGATTGATGTGTCTTGAGCTGAAAAATACTTCAGAATCTAGGAGTTATGCTCCTTTGAAGTTGACTATAGCAAGATTCTTCATAGGAAATCAATCGGTAAGGGAGGTTTTAACTTGGCTATGAGTTAGGAGTTACTTGAGGCCTTAATACTTGTCTAAATAACTTCTCATACTACCAAAACATGATGTTTGGTTCTACATGTACTTGAAATATTTTTCTAATCTTAACTTGGATTTTTAGGGTGTTATAACATTTCCCTCTTGGAGTCATTCGTCCCTGAATAAACACTACTAAGCTAAGAGAATAGGGAAAGAGACACAGTCCCAACACTGAGTAGGTTGGATCTGAATACTAATATGATAACTGATTCTTTACTAAAACATGGACTGAATTGGACTCATGAATGCATGCTATGACATGGGAGTTACGAAGGGACATGAAACTGAAGAAAGTAATAGGGAGGAAAATATTACCTTGAACTAACTTTAGGCTAAGAATAAGACTTAAGTGTATTTACATACATTACGAATGCACAAAGAGCTCACAGGGAATAAGCACAGACATGGACTTAGGAGAGTACAACTGTAAGGAAAAAGAGGAAGTCACTAGTAGTATTCGCCTGATATCTAAACTGAAGCATTGGCTATACAGAGTGATCAATACTTAGAATTTAGAACTCACTGAAGTATTCTTGATTGAAATATGCACATGGAACTACGAGGCAATGGATACTGATATGAAATTTTTAATAGTCATTGAGAAAAGAACTTTGTTCCTTCCAACGCTCTTCGTTAGGAATTTTAGTTACATCTAGGGAAAGGAATCACGAGTATGGTCTAAGCGTTACATCTAACTGGTGAAATTTGGACTCTATATACACTAGGGTCAAACTTTACACCACCAAATCTGAGTTCTGATAAGGGGTTTACTATCCACCCAACACCAAAATCTATAAGTTACATTCTTGAAGCATCTAAGCCAAGCCTACGGTTCAGTTGTCACCAACCCCACTACCATGGTATACTAAAGTCACAAATACTCTACTAGGAAAATCTAAGGTAAGAGGGGTACTGCAGCATCATAATTCAAAGACTCCTATAACCCTTGACACTCAATAAGGGTCTAAAGAGTACACCTGACGTGGTGACTTCACTAATCATCAAGAATGTATTATGAGTACGCGGGACTGAGCATACTGAGAAATCATGGGTGCAGAAGTAATCATGGGTGCAGAAGTCCTAAGTTGTATGGTATAAGACTGATATTCATGGGCTCATAGATCATGATTTAGATTTCTGAGAGAGACTATTATTCCTTATACTAAGGACTGAGAATAGACATACATTTGAATGAAGTGTGTATATCAGGATGATGCAAGGAAGGGGTAAGTGTCATAATGATGTAGGTGTACTGAATGGGCTAAGATAAGAATGGGTCTCTACCTCCAGTTATCTCTGTTCTAGAACTGGCTAACATTACTACCTAAATTTCTAAAACCTGACTTGTTCCATACTCTAACATCTCTTCTTTATATCATAGTCACCATACCAAGTTTGCAAGTCTTCTTTTTCACTACTCTCTAACTAAACTCACTCAAATGATCAAGACATACCACTTTTGGATCTATTCTAATTATGCACTTTCTCATACCGGCCAAGAATATTTCTCTTTCTATTGTCCGCCTTACTGCTACTCTGCACCATCACAACTTTGTTCTAAACTATAACTATTCACCGTTTGGTGAGGATAAGGGCCTGAGGACTATAAATGCATGAAGGAGAAAATTAGGAAACATACCCAACTCGACCTTAGGTGAATCATTTTGATTTCGCTAGCTGGAAGATAAATGGATTGAGTTAAGTGCTGACCAAAGCCTACATTAGGAGGGGTACCCTTCTGATTTAGGTGGCCTGGAGAGGTTGTTGAGGAAGTAGGCTGAGCCTGCTGGCAAACCTCCCTGCCTTTTATCGAAGCTACCGGACAATCTCTCAACCTGTGGACTAGCTTGTCACAACCCAAACAACCTTAATAGCCTGCCATACATTTCCTTATATGGCACTTATTGCAAGTGAGGGGGTATTTTTCCTTTACAATATTTTTCTAAGAATGAGAGCCAGATGCTTCCCCCTTTTGATCATAATTGGACCTGAGGTCCAGAGATAAAGTACTAGATGATGAAAGGGTCGGCCCTGATGACCTTTGAGGAAAAGAAGATCGGTTCTCACTAGTGATCTTCTAGTGATTAGAGTTACTATTCCTTGGTATGACCCTCTTTCTCTTCTTTCTTCTCTTCTTACCAACAGAATTTACAGGGACTACCACCTGCTGATTCAATTGAGCAGTCATAGCTCAAGCTAATAATTGGATGGCATCATAAAACTCTACATTAGAAATATCAGCATTTGCAGACTAATCGACTGGTGCGGAAGGGTTACCATTTTGATCCTTTTTTGCCTGATATATTCTTGAGAAGACATATTCTGAAACACGTGAGTCATGAGTTATAAAAATACCTGCACGAAATGATCCTGAATGAAGTGAAACTTTCCTAAAATATTTCATAGCCTCTCACTCATAAGTGTGGCGCGCTTCACACTCATGAGCAAGACTCTACTCAACGTGGCTTGCAGATACCCTAGGACACTTGACCCTAGTGCTCTGATACCAAGTTTGTCATGATCCGAGACTACCCCCTTGTCACAACACGGTGCTTAAAGTCGCAAGTGACCCCAAGCTAACCCATGGCCTGGTATGACACTAAGAATACTATGCAGAAGTTGAACTAAATGATGAAATAATAATCCAAACCAACGACAATATCTGAGTTTAAAACCGCAAAGTTGAACATCTAATTGTATGTCTGAAAGCCTTTACTAAGATGAGTTGCTGGGATAAGCCCCTAGCTAACTCTAGCTGTCTGAAAACTGAAAGGGACATAAAAGAAAAATAATGATAACTAGTCCTCGAATGATGAGGACTCACCAAAGTATTATTTCTAGTGTAGTAGGAGATCGTACTATGTGTGATCCAAAGGCTGAACGTCAGAACCTATATTATAAGACTATATAGTGCAAAGAAAAGTATGTCGTCAGTACATTGAATATACTGAGCATATGAGATATGCACTACACTATATATGCTGAACATAAGAAAATAAATTGAATATGGAGTGAGGAACGTAAACTGATGCAACGACTAAGTAAACTAAACATGTAACATAATAATAATAATAAAATGCTGAGTAAACTGAATACAAGGATATTCTGAATTCCTAAAGGGATATACAAACTAACGTGCTAATGATGGCATATTTAAATCAAAAGTAATATTGGGGTATACTAAGATGTACAGATCCATCCGAATAATAATAAATACTGAGTGCATGTATATTTTGATAAAACTGAGATACTGTGAACTAGAATAAGCTAAGGGTCATGCAAAAGTCGAAGTCTGAGACTGTGGGAGATACTCTTAACCGACATATAACCATGTGAGCTAAGCATAGTATTTGATGTATAATCCCTATCGAAGAGGGCCCAATATACCTTACCAGGGTATAAAGGCTGAGCTGATTTGATGTGGTATTAATAAACCTATGGTGGCATGTCATTTTGTGACTTAGGTACTCCTATTAAAGGTAACAGCCTAGCGGGTGGGTGAGCCTTAATCCCCTCATCCCCTTGGTGCTAAGTACTACTCCTAATTGAACAAAGTTGATAGCTCTATGAGATAACATCTATGGATGTCAACCTGAGATGACATCTATAGATGTTAACCTAACCATAATCATGGATGCCATACTTGACTGCCATAATACTAGTGAACCTTGCTTTTATAAGAAAATTTATCCACAATAATTGATGGCATTCCGGATACCATACTAATCAGGAACCTTACTTTTGGGAAAAGTATTCAAAGCATTGATGGCATAGTTGGATGTTATTCATGTCATACATCTTACTGACATGAACGAAGCTCCTTACTATGATATGAGAGTATATATATATATATATATATATATATATATATATATATATATATATATAGAGAGAGAGAGAGAGAGAGAGAGAGAGAGAGAGAGAGAGATCATGTATTTCTGAATTATGACACTTGTACATTTATGGGGGACATGAGATGACTGGAGTAAAACATAAAACAAATATATGAGGACTTAGATTTAGAAGAAATCTATAAGGCTGGAACTGAACCTTGAATCCTGATTCATGAAATTGCTAATAGTCTAATAGGGTGAATTTATCTGAAAACACCATTTAATATATACTTTATCTGAACACACTCTGCAGGTCAGTAATACTGAAAGTATGGATAAACTGAGAATGAGTAACACCCTCTATCTGAAAGTATCTTAAAACATGTAAACCTGAAAGAATTAATGTTTAATTAATAATGCATGGGATCATAGGTCATCGGGTGTTCATAACGCGCCATCTCTGAAGAATACAACTATTTATAACAGCTTCTATGATATGAATGGAATATAAAATTACATAATATAAGCCTAGAAATTATGGAATATCATTATACTTAGGGTTCATGGACATGAATACATGATACTATCAACGTACTGAATTTCATGGAGAAATATGTATTTATAGTTTACTAGTTTGGGAAACTGAAGTACAAGAAGAATCATGACTGTAATGAAAATCCTAACTTCGAGATCATGAATGAACTGAGGAACTAAATGTATTTTGAGACTCAACGGGTGAAAGGATATCCACTGATGAAATCCCATATACCTGAGAGTGAAAACCTTAGTGAAACCTTTGGATTTGGAGCTTGAATTTGAGGAACCCTAATTCTTGCCTTTGGAGAAACTAATTGCCTCTTTTTTTATTCTGACTAAGTGTCGGATGTTTTTGAGTAAGTAAGAGGCTTAGGGTAATACTAAACTTAATAACAAGCCTTGTAATAGCTTAAATGACATAGTTTTGGTGTTAAAAGAGTGGAAAAAGAGCAAACAACCCTTTTAAAATTATCTGAAAAGTTGTTGGAATCAATCTCGACGACTAACATGATGACTCGTAGAGTCTGGCTACTAGTCGTGGCCGGAGTCGTCGGCTAGGACTTAATTTTTGCTTCCTTCTGGCTTTATCTAAAAACACTCTACAGGTCAGTAAACTGAAAGCACATATAAATTGAGGCTGAGTATCAGATCCTCTATCTAAAAGTATCCTAAAACTTGTAAACCTGAAGGAACGAGTGTTTAATTAACAATGCATGGGATCCTAGGCCATCGGGTGTTCATAACCCACCATCTCTTAGGAATGCAACTATTCATAACAACTTCTATAATATGAATGAAATATGAAATTACATAATACAAGCCCAAAAATCATGGAATTTTTCTTATAATTAGGGTTCATGGACATGATACTATCAACATACTGAATTTCATGGAGAAATATGTATTTATAGTTTACTAGTTATGGAAAACTGAAGTACAAGAAGAATCATGGCTGTAATGAAAATCCTAAATTCTAGATCATGAATGAACTGAGGAACTGACTGTATTTCGGGACTCAATGGATGAAAGTATACCCACTGATGAAATCCCATATACCTGAGAGTTAAAACCTTAGTGAAACCTTTGGATTTAGAGCTTGAAGTTGAGGAATCCTAATTCTTGCCTTTGGAGAAACTAATCGCCTCTTTTCTTGTTTCTGACTAAGTGTCAGATGTTTTTGAGTGAGTGAGAGGCTTAGGGTAATATTAAACTTAATAACCAGCCTTGGAATAGCTTAAACGACATAGTTTTGGTGTTAAAAGAGTGGTAAAAGACCAAACAACCCTTTTAAAATTGTCTAGAAAGTTGCTGGAATCAGTCCCGATGACTCACATGACGACTCGTAGGGTTTGGCTACGAGTCATGACCTAAGTCATTGCCTAGAACTTAATTTTTGCTTCCTTCTGGCTTGACTGTTAGTCACCCTACGATTCGTAGGGTCACTTGATGACTCATCATGTCTGAGTCATCATCACTGACAGCTTTGATAGTGCTTCAGTAAAATGGTCATAACGTTTTACTTCGATACCGGATTAATGAGCAATCAAATGCATTGGATAGATAATTCAATATCTATCATTTGGTGGGACTTGAGCTCAAAAATACTTCAGTATCTAGGAGTTATGCAAGTTGAAAGTTGACTACAGCAAGATTCTTCACAATAAATCAATCGGTAATGGAGGTTTTAACTTAGCTATAAGCTAGGAGTTACTTGACGCCTTAATACTTGTCTAAATCACTTCTCATACTACCAAAACATGATGTTTGGTTCTATATGTTCTTGAAACATGGTTCTAATCTTAGCTTGGATTTTCGGGGTGTTACAATGATACATCTCATTAAAGAAAAATATGGTTTAAAATGTGATAAAGTACCCACAATTTTACATGAAGATAATGCAACATGCATAGCACAACTCAAGGGAGGATTCATAAAAGGAGATAGAACAAAGCACATTTTGCCAAAGCTTTTCTACACACATGAGATCCAAATGAATGGTGATATCAACATGTAATAGATTCGTTCAAGTGACAATGTGGTTGGTTTATTCACCAAGTCTCTACCAACTGCAACTTTCAAGAAGATGGTGCACAAGATTGGGATGCGAAGATTCAAGGATATTCTCATTAAGGGGAGTTAATATGCGTTGTACTCTTTTTTCCTTACGAGGTTTTGTCCCAATGGGTTTTCCTTGTAAGGTTTTTAATGAGACAGCCTAAATGCGTATAATTAGATGTGTGCTCATTTTCCTTAACTAGAGTTTTTTCTATTTGAGTTTTTCCTAGTAAGGTTTTAACGAGGAACGTCATCTATCAATTAGACATTCAAGGAGGAGTGTTATAAACCTAATTTGATTTGAAAGTGAATATCTATTCCTTGGAGAAAAGGAAAACCAAATTCTATTTGGAGTGAATGTCTAATCCTTGGGAGGAAAGGATCAAGTCAATTCTTCTCTATAAATAGAGAGCTCCTCATCCTTGTAATTCATCCCTAATCCCTCCCTCAATACAATCTCTCGAGAAATAAGAATTGTTCTCTCTTCTTTCCCTTATTATTCTTGTCTTTGCTATATTATTGTAGTACAGAGCATTTATTATTTAAAGTTGGTGAAGATAGTTCAATTTTTAAAGTAAAGTGGGAGAGAAAAACTAATTTTCAAAGCGTTAAATTTCATTAGGAAATTCCAAAATTTATAAAATGTAATGTAACGGTGTGTTCGGTATGGAGGGAAATGTTTTTCGAAAAAAATATATTTTTTCCATATTTGATTGGACAAAATCTTTAGAAAATATTTTCTCGAAAACAAGTTAATTAAAAATGAAGAAAATGACTTCCTTAATAGAAGTAGGAAAAACAAGTTATATATATGACATTTTGCATTTATTATATGCTCTCACCCACTCAACCACTCAACGCCCTAACCCCTCTCCTTGACTATCCCACCCCTGGTACCCTCAAACCCCATATTCCACGCCCTCTCATTCTCTATAGTTTTATATTATATCACATATAAATATTTTTTTGCCTGTTTATCAAACACTAATAGTATACAAGACCAATGCATGCGTTATTTTTTTTAGAGAAAATACATAAAAACACCCTTAAACTTGTCTGTCCAACTCACTTTAGCACTTTAACTTTATGGGTATTTAAATACCCCCTTAAACAACTTTAAAGTGAATAAATTTCACCCCTAAGACTGACGTGGCACTAAAACAAAAGAAAAAAAAATATAAAACGCGTAATTCTTATTTTTTAAAAAAAATGGTTCCACTAAAATGTACTATATAATAGAAAAAAAAAGAAAAAAGAACCCCCCCCCCCCGCCCACTCCCTTTCTTCTTCAACCCCCACCCCCACCCCTGCGTTTTTTTTTCCTGCAAACTCCTCCACACTACCCCTACCCCCTTCCTTCTTTTTCTAACCCCCACCACTTCTACACCTTTGTCTTCATTTTCTTTGTTATTTTTCTCTTCTAATTTTCCTTTTTATATAGTAGATAAATTAAAGAAAGTAAAATCATCAATAAAAAATGGATAAAATTATCAAAATTTTATTTTTATTAGAATTGAGTTTTTGTCCAAAACAAAACCACATTAACATATCTTAAGATTTTTTAGGTCAGAATATTAAAAAGAGGATAGTTTTTTTGTTTTTTTTTGAAGGGTCTAGTCTAATGGGAGATAGTTAAAAAATTTGGTGGAGGTGGAAAACAAAGAGGCAATTAGCAAAATTTAATCAATCAAGGAATAAGAAGATATTAATGGAGGTTAGAAGAAGGAGAAAGGCTCGGGGACGCGGGGTGGTGGGGGATGAGGGTGGGGTGCGGGGTGGGGGTGGGGGGTGTTTGCGGGATTGAAGAAGTTGATTGGGGTGGATGGGTATGAAGAAGAAAGGGTGGGGCAGGGTATTTTTATTTTTTATTATATAATATAATAAAAATGATGTGGCGCTTCATACTTACGTGGCTCTGACGTAAAAATGATGTGGCGCTGACATGGTAATAATATAAAGCGAGTGTAATGCACTTCCCAAGGTGAGAGTGGTATTGTATTTTTAGGGTGCTACTTATACACTTCAAAGTTGTTTAGGGGGGTATTTAAATACTCGTAAAGTTAAAGTGTTAAAGTGAGTTGGACAGACAAGTTTAAGGGTGTTTTTATGTATTTTCTCTTTTTTTTATACACTCTACCAAACGAGCCCTATTAAAAAAGAGTAAGAAACAAGGGATAATAAATTAAGGGTGATAGAAAAGTTTGAAAATTGAGTGTAGGTGACTCAAGTCTTAATTATTGAGTATGGGTGACTATTTTAAGATTAATGATTAAGGGAATGAATTTCATATCCCTAAGTTTTGGGACTTACACCTTGGCCCATCTATATAAAACCCTAAAACTAAAAAAGGAAGGAAAAAAGCGGCTAGGCTAGGCTCTTTTCTCTCTCTTCGGGCTTTTTTTCATTGTTGTTCGTTGTTGTTGCTTCTTGGATCCTTCTTCTTATTCTTATTCTTCTTCTTTATCATAATCATCTTCTTCTTCATTATCTTCTTCTTCTTATACTGCTTGTCGTCATTGTTGTTATTGTTCTTGTTGCTACAGTTACTGCTGCTACTGGACCAAATATTTTGGCCAAATTTTGTTCGTATATCACTGGACATTACTTCATAGGTGATTTTGGTAAGTAAAATAATGATTCTTAGTTCAATTTTTCATCTGGTTATATCAGATATTTTTCTAACAATTTACAGTAGTGTATCCAATAGCTGTTGTATTCATTTACAATAGTTGTTGGATAGTTTCCACTACTGTTAAAGTAGTTCCAACATGTAAGTCATCTGTTGCAACATATATCTTAAGTGAATCGAATAGATTAGTAATCTGTTGTAACAAATCACTTAGTTGTTGGATAGCTTCTATCAAAACTGGGACAAAACAAAAGATGAATCCAATAGGTAAGTCATCTATTGCCGCAAATAAAGCATTTATTGCAACATATGACCCATATGTTGCAATAGATGACATACCTGTTGGATATATGTCCAGAAATAGAAGCTTAATCCAACAGATAAGTCGTCTGCTGCAACAGATGGGTCATCTGTTGCCACAGATGCTTCATTTGTTGCAATAGATGACTTACCTATTGGATACATGCTACAGTAGCTAGCCAAGATGGGATAGAACTAGAAGATGAATCCAACATATAAGTCATCTGCTGCAATAGATAAGTCATCTGCTGCAACAGATGACTTATCTGTTGCAACAAATGACTTGCCTATTGGATTTTTTTTTTCTGAACATGTATCCAACATATGAGTCATCTGTTGCAACAGATGAAGCATCTGCTGCAATAGATGACTTATCTGCTGTAACACATCAGTTATCTGTTGTAACAGATGACTCATCTGTTGCAACAAATGACTCATCTGTTGCAACAAATGATTATCCGTTGGGATAATAATAGTGCATATAATTTTGTTGTTGTACATAGCCACTCAACTTTACTATACTATCATTATTAATATTTTTAACAAATTTTGTTATTTCATGTTATGGCAGCGCCTCGAGCCCAATATGGTGCACAATTTGGAAACCAAATTTATGAGTACTCATCTCCATATTATTTGGTAAAAAAAAAAATACGTAATTTTATATTGTGAGGAAATTAATCTGGTGCCTCTTAAAGATTCTTGGATTGTTCTTTTGGAGAGAGAAATACCTCCTTCATATGTTGACCCAAGCAAATCAGGAAGAAGGCGAATGAAGAAGAGGCATGGAGTCAGGGAATCATTTCCAACAAGAAAAAATAAGTTCTCCATATGTAAGACGGTTGGCCACAAAAGAACTACATGCCTGGATCGAAATGCTCCATAATTATTGTAATAATAAATAGTCTTGTTGTTCGTTTAGTTATGAACTTGATAATTTTAACTCATTTTAGATGGTGATGTATGATATTTATTATATAAAATATATTTTTGTTTACGGTCCAACAACTGTTGTATGTGTGGGAACAACTTCTGTTGCAACATAAGTTATATCTGTTGCAACAGATGTAAATTAGTTCGAATAATGAAATATGTTGCAGGAGATGATTAATCTGTTACAACAGATTATATATCTATTGGACATAATCAAAAAGATATAGACATTTGTTGCAGCATATGTCTAATATGTTTTATTATTTCCAACAAACTCTACATATGTTGCAACAGATTAGTCATCTGTTGAAACAAATATCTCATTTGTTAGACATAATCAAATAGATATACACATCTGTTGCAACAGATATAGACATCTGTTGCAGCAGATGTCTACTATATTTGATCATTTCTAACAGACTCTACACTTCTTGCAACAGATGTCTCATCTATTGGACATAATCAAACAGATATACACATCTGTTGCAACAGATATAGACATCTGTCATCTATTACAACATATGTCTAATATGTTTGATCATTCCAACAGACTCTACACCTATTGCAACAAATTACTAATCTGTTGTAATAGGTATAGAGTCTGTTGGAAATGATCAAACAGATATACACATCTGTTGCAGCAGATGAATGATATGTTTGATTATTTCTAACATAATCTACATATATTTGATGTGAATTGCTTCACTAAACCATGATTAGTAATAAACAAATTTATTTAACTATAATTAGCCTTCAATTAACAAGTTCAATTACAATCTCAATGAATTACAGAGTAATTACATGATCAACTAAGTGTTCATCCTAAATAGAGTGATCAATCGACTAATTTGATGTGAATTACTTTATTAAACCATGATTAGTTATAAATAAAGTTATTTAACTATAATTAATTTTCAATTAATAAGTTCAATTACAATCTCAATGAATTTCATAGTAATTACATGTCCAACTAAGTGTATGCATCCTAAATAGAGTGATCAATCAACTAATTTGATGTGAATAGCTTCATTAAATCATGATTAGTAATAAACAAAGTTATTTAACTATAATTAATTTTCAATTAACAAGTTCAATTACAATCTCAATGAATTACAGAGTAATTACATGATCAACTAAGTGTTCATCCTAAATAGAGTGATCAATCGACTAATTTGATGTGAATAGCTTCATTAAATCATGATTAGTAATAAACAAAGTTATTTAACTATAATTAGCTTTCAATTAACAAGTTCAATTACAATCTCAATGAATTTCATAGTAATTACATGTTCAACTAAGTGTATTCGTCCTAAATAGAGTGATTAATCGACTAATTTGATATGAATTGCTCCATTAAATCATGATTAGTAATAAATAAAGTTATTTAACTATAATTAGCTTTCAATTAATAAGTTAAATTACAATCTCAATGAATTGCATAGTAATTACATGCTCAACTAGGTGTATTCGTCCTAAATAGAATGATCAATCGACTAATTTGATGTGGATTGCTTCATTAAACTATGATTAGTAATAAAAAAAGTTGTTTAACTATAATTGGACTTCAATTAATAAGTTCAATTACAATCTTAATAAATTACATAGTAATTATATGTTCAACTAAGTATATAATATTTTGCAATAGATTATAACCTATTGCAACAGATGACTATATCTGTTTGATTATTGCCAACAGATTAAACATCTATTGCAGCAGATTATTCATCTGTTGCAAAATATGTAGAGTATGTTAGAACTAATCAAATAGCTATAGTCATCTGTTGCAACAGATTTGTCAGCTGTTGCAACATATGTAGAGTATATTGAAAATCATTTCCAACAGATATACATCTGTTGGAGCAGATACAGTAGAACTGTTGGAAATAATGTTGTAAATTTATACATCTAAGAAATTAATTCATAACAAAATAAAATTCATAACAAAAAATAAATCCAAGCCATCACAAATTACATAAAATAATTCACAAAAATATGAAAATATAAAAATTATTATCTTATCAGAACCAACAATTAAATAGAAATAAAAGTCATCACAAATTACAAATTGTTTGACTAGGACTCTAAACTCTTGCATACTACACCAGCAACCCATACAACTTGCATTCTTTTAACAGAATTGTCACACATTAAAGTGTTTAAATTTGTCACATTGGTCCTGGTTATCAAATACACTATGAAGACAAGCGAATATGATGCGCATGCATGACCAGTTTCATTTTTGGCCAGATTCGATATTCTCCCATCAAAACCCCATTGTTCATTTAGCAATTTTTTTTGCAAGTGATCAAATTTGCCACTTTGCTTCAACAACTTGGGAAACAACTCCAATCGACATTCCATTAGACATAAGAAAGGACCATCTTCAAAGACTGAAATATTTCCATGATACACATTTATGACTCCCTCTTCGATGATTATCTCAAGAGTCACAAAGTGTATTTTGTCAAGGTTCATCACAACCAAAATTATTCGAGCACCTATCCAGGGTAAGGCACCTAGGTAGGGTTTCTTACCTTTACAGTAATTGAGCATATCATCATCCCATTTGAATTCAGCAAGTAATTGGTCAAGTGGCTTTCCACTTTTGCCTGTCGCTTCCTCCGCCAGCTTATTGTATCTCAATCGAAAGTTACTGTAGAAGTTTAGATCCATGATTCTATCTTTTATATCATAGTACTCAGAGTATTTGACATGTCTCTCATGCATCAGATAAAGAATTTCATCAACATACTGAAATGAAAAAAGAATTTACATAAATATGTATAATAAAAATAAACAATATGCAGCAGATGGGTAATATGTTGCAACAAATGTCCCATCTGTTGCAACACATATGATATCTATTATAACAGATGTCCCATCTGTTGCATTTATCTCTGTACTTGTTAACACATAACCCCAGCTACTGCAAGTTATGCAACATATGGGTAATCTGTTGCAATAGATGTCTCATCTGTTGCATTTATCTCTGTACTTGTTAATAGATAACCCCAGCTACTACAAGTTATGCAAAAAATGGGTAATTTGTTACAATAGATGTCCCATCTGTTGCAATAGATATGATATATATTGCAATAGATGTCTCATCTGTTGCAATAGATATGATATTTGTTGTCCATCTGTTGCAATAGATATGATATCTGTTGCGACAGATAGGACATTTGTTGCACTTATCTCTATACTTGTTAACAAATTACCCCAACTATTATAAGTTATACAGCAGATGGGTAATCTATTGCAACATATATTTGTTGCAACAAATGGGACATTTATTACACTTATCTCTGTACTTGTTAACAGATTACCCCAGCTACTGCAAGTTATACAACAAATAGGTAATCTGTTATAACAGATAGGACATCTGCTGCACTTATCTCCATACTTGTTAATAGATTACCTTAACTACTATAAGTTATGCAGTAGATGGATAATCTGTTGCAACAAATATCCCTTATGTTGCAACAGATGAGAAATATTTACATAAATATTTACAAGTTTAAAATCCCTAAAAATTATTATATAAATTAAAGGTTAGAAAACTTACCCAATCCACGCACCAAACATCCATACTAGTCATGTCCTTGAAATCTTTTGCACCAAATTTTTGCATGAAGTAGACTTCTGAGGCTTTTGTTGATTTCATCACTGTGTTCAGCTTAGCCTTCTTTTGGGAACTCACAATCTTATAAATAATCACCTTTTTCAGCTCATGTTGCTCTCTTATGGCCCTTGAAAATTGCTCAACAGTGTAAGAAAGAGGAGTTACAGTTTTTCTTTGTTTGATATCTGATAGTACCTTAGAAATTGCTTTCTTTCTCCTCTTAACCTCTAATGGAGTGAATGGATCTGAAATCCACTTTGATTGAATGACACCCTCCTTAGATGTCAATTCCTTAACAACAATAGTCAATATGTTAAGAGCATTAATCACTCCATCATGTTTTACCTTGCACTCTTGGCATTTGCATGCAGAACATGAGCTAGGAGAGGCAACACCTCCAAATGATTGTCTACCTATTCTGTGTGAGAAATTTGTAGCATGCCCACTTAAAGGGGTATATCCACCACCAAAATCAGCAAAACTAGTATGACCATAATTATGGTCATTTCTTATTTCAAAAACTTTAAGAGGGGCATCAGCCAGCCTATCACCACCACTAACCCCAACAGCAACACCATCAACACCACCAACACCAACAAAAACACCATCTCCACTACCACCACCACCAATAATACCATCACCACCACCAACACCAACAGCAGCACCATCAACAACACCAACAGAAGTACTATCAACAACAATATTACCAAGAATAAGCTTACCCTCTCCAAGTGCTTTTCTTTTGATGGTTGTTGCTCCAGCCAATACCTTTTTTATTTTATCAATTAACTTAGGGTCCAATAAAATTTTGACAGACCGTAAAGTAACAAGAAATGGCATCTTCATGTAACACCCCAAAAATCCAAGCTAAGATTATAACCATGCTTCAAGTACATATAAAATCAAACATCATATTTTGGTAGTATGAGAAGTGATTCAGACATATATTAAGGCCACAAGTAACTCCTAGATCATAGCCAAGTTGAAATCTTCCTTACCGGTGGTTTTTTTATGGAGAATCTTCTAGAGTTGGTGTGTTGATACAACATGGCAAGGTTATAAAATATGCCTCTAGACTGCTCAAGCCTCATAAGAAGACTCGTGATCTTGAGTTGGCAACTGTCGTTTTTTCTTAAATATTTGGAGTCATTATCTCTATGGGGTTCACATTGATGTGTTCATTGAACATAAGAGCCTTCAGTATGCGTTCAGCCAGAAAGATCTAAATCTTTATCAGAGAAGATGGCTAGAGTTGTTGAGGGATTATGATATGAGTGTCTTGTACCATCTGGGTAAAGCCAATGTTGTGGCCGACACTCTTAGTAGATTGTCTATGGGAAGTGTTGCTCATATTGAGGATGAGAAGAAAGAGTTAGTTCGTGAGGTTCACCAACTTACTAGATTGGGAGTTCAGTTGGTTAATTCAGCCAAAGGTAATATTTTGGTTTAGAATGGTTTGGAATCTTCATTAATAACTGAGGTGAAGGAAAAGAAAGATAGTGATCCTATTTTGATTAAGTTGAAAGAAGATGTCCAAAGTCAGAAGGTTGAGGTTTTCTCCCAAGGTGGTGATGGTGTTCTTCGTTGTCAGGATAGACTATATATTCTAGATGTGGATGGCTTGAGACAACTGATGCTAACAGAAGCTCACAGTTCTCGGTATTTTATTCACCTAGGAGCCACTAAGATATACCTTGACTTAAGGGAAGTCTATTAGTGGAATGTCATAAAGAAGAATATCACAAAATATGTGGCTAAGTGTCCAAATTGCCAGCAGGTTAAGGTTGAGCACCAGAGACCTGGTGGTATGCTTCAGGATATTAGTATTCCTACTTGGAAGTAGGAACTGGTGAATATGGACTTCATTATAGGGTTGCCTCGTACTCGCCGACAACATGATTCTATTTTGGTTATTGTAGACCGAATGACTAAGTCAGCCCATTTTATGCCAGTTAACACTTCAAATTCAGCTGAGGATTACACTAGACTCTATCTTAGAGAGTTAGTGAAGTTACACGGAGTAATTTTGACCATCATTTCAGATAAGGGTACTCAATTTACCTCTCAGTTCTGAAAGACGTTTCAAAAGGGTCTGGGTACCCAAGTTCACCTCAGTATATCTTTTCACCCGCAGCTAGATGGTCAGGTTGAGCAGACCATTTAGACTTTAGAGCAGACCATTGAGGGCATGTGTGATCGATTTCAAGGGTAGTTAGAATGATCAGTTTCCTTTGATTGAGTTTGCTTATAATAACAGTTATCATTCTAGTATTCAGATGGCCCCGTTTGAAGCACTTTATGGTAGGAGGTATAGATTTCCTATTGGTTGGTTTGAAGTTGGCGAAGCTACAGTGATAGGGCCTGATTTAGTCCGTGTGGCAATAGAGAAAGTTTAATTGATAAGAGAGAGACTGAAAATAGCTCAGAGTCGTCAGAAATCCTATACAGATGTGAGGAGAAGGGAGCTTGAATTTACTATTGGTGATTTTATCTACTTGAAAGTTTCACCTATGAAAGAGGTGAAGAGGTTTGGTAAGAAAGGAAAACTCAGTCCCCGCTATATTGGTCCATATAAGATTATGGGTCGTTTTGGCAATGTAGCCTATGAGTTAGATTTGCCCACAGGCTTAGCATCAGTGCATCTAGTTTTTTATGTGTCTCAGTTAAAGAAATACATTGGCGATCCCGCATAGATTGTACCTTTAGATAGTGTGGGTGTGAAAGATAGTCTCTCTTACGAGGAGGTCCAGTTGAGATAATTGATCGTCAGGTTCATGAGTTGAGGAATAAAGAGGTCGCTTCAGTAAAGGTTCTATGGCGAAATCAGCTCATTGAGGTAGCTACTTGGGAAGCAAAGGCAGATATGATGACCAAGTACCCTCATATTTTCTATTCGAACTCTGTTCCAGCTTAAGGTAATAGTTTCCCCGTAATTAATTCTTTCCATCTCATGTCACCTAGTTATTTTTATGTCATATCATGCATTCACGAGTTCAAATTAGTTTATGTATCAGTTATGGACTCAGTATCATGTTAGTATTCAGATCTTCGAGTTTCAGTGTTGGGATTGCAGCTCCTTCACTAACTTTTCAGCTTAGTAGGTTTTCATTCGGGGACAAATGACCCCAAGAGGGAAATATTGTAACACCCCAAAAATCCAATCTAAGATTAGAACCATGATCCCAGTACATGTAAAATCAAACATCATATTTTGGTAGTATGAGAATTGATTAATACATGTATTAAGGCCATAAGTAACTCCTAGCTCATAGCCAAGTTGAAATCTTCCTTACCTGTGGTTTTCTTGTGAAGAATCTTGCTATAGTCAACTTCAAACGAGAATAACACCTAGATTCTAAGATATTTTTAAGCAAAAGACCATAAAATGATAGATATTTTAATTATCTTTCCAACGCATCCAGATTAGCCTTAATCCAATATCGGAGCTAAGAGTTATGATCATTTTAGTGAAGCACTGTCCAGCAGTGAGAACCTACGAGCATAGGTACGACCGTGGTTACATTGTACGACCATAAAATGGTATCGTATGCATGAAACAACCCCAAAAACTTGAAAGTTGAAAATTATACCTTCCAACCACGATAGGGAACCACGACCATGGTTAGAAACCACGATCTTAGGTACGATCTTGACTTCTAAAGTTAATCCGGTTGGAACCTACGACCTACGAACCAAGGCACGATCGTGAGTGGTTCCCACGATTGTACCATGGCTCGTCTGATCATGTTTAGAGAACCTACAGTTCAGCCTCCCAACCAGAGCACCACCCACGAACATAGGTGGGACCCACGAATGTGGGATGGTCCATATGACACATTCTGCAGCTTTGTTAGTTACTTTTTATAAGGGGTATTTTAGTCTTTTCCTACTCTTTTAACATTAAAGCTATGTTATTTAAGCCACCCCAAGGCTGATTATGTAGATTAATATTACCCTAAGTCCTCATTACTATGAAAAACAATCGACACTTAGCTTTAACACAAAGGAAGAGGCGATTTTCTTTCCCCAAGGCAGAGTTAGGGTTTTATTACTTCAAGCTTCCAATTTCAACGTTTTCTTGAGGGTTTTCATCTTCAGGTGTGTGGGATTTTATCAATGGGTTTCCTTTCACCCATTGAGCCCCAAGGTTAACTCAATTTCTCAGTTTAATTCCTTCCTCAGAGCTTAAGGTTCGTGAATGGTGTGAATTTCTTGATATTCCAGTCCCTTGATCTCAATGAGTTATAAATTCATGTTTATATATGAATTTTTGTACCATTACATGTTCAAAATTATAAACCCTAATTATATTGTTAAATCCATATTTTTTGGACACGAGTTATTAAATTCCTTGATTCACTCAGTTTATGAAATTATCTTAATAGTAGCATTCTTCAGAGATGGTGGGTTATGAACACCTAGGGCTATTCAAAATCGAACCCTAACCAATAACCCAACCGTAAAATTAGCTTATTGACTTATTGGTTATGGGTTATCGGATTAACAGTTGGTGAACGAATTAAAATTTTATAGTTAATGGCTTATCGGTGCGGGGTGGATTACTCAATTTAGTTATTGGGTAAACCGTTAACCCGTTATGAGCTATCACATTTTTACCTTCAAAGTTTTTTTTTTAAAAAAAAATTAGACATGAAAATAATTGTGAACTTCAATTCCAAAACCCCAACTAAGGAAAATAAGGATTTGAGTGATACAAGTAGACTCCAATTAAGAATATAAAGATATATTTGGACTCATGGTTAAGTTAAAAAGATATTTAGCATTGTCTCTTCACCACTAATATTAAAATTATAAGTAGAAATTAATATTCCAACCTACACCAAACTTCTGGTACAATAAATGCCCAAGATCCATCTCCATTCCTCCAAGAAAATATAAAATATTATCTTCATCACTTCCATTTCTATTAGTATTATTTAATTCTTTCTTAGGAATTCATTTTTCAATAACATTTATATTTACTATGGTCTATGGAATACATTTTTAGTTGATGTCCATATATATAACGAGAGAGCTGGCACATTCACAAATAGGTTCTATGGTGTAGTGGTTACAAAAAACTTAGTCAATGAAGACATATCGATAACCTCTCGATATTTTATTACTCTCTTCATTCCATATTAAGTGAATTGTTGAGATTTTTTTCATAGTTCAAAATAAGTGAATTTTTCAAAGTCCAAGAGAACTGTTGAAACTTTGTTTATATATTTACCCTTTTGTTTAATGAGGTTCTTCAGTACTTCATATTTTCTAGGAGAATAATTTAAGAATAATTAGAAGCATAATAGTGGAAAGTAGCCTACAATTCATGTCCTTAAAATTTTTTTCTTAAGGGGTGTGTCATACCCCAACAATTCACTTAATATGGAATAGAGGGAGTATCTTTTAGACTTATCCGATAAACCGCCCAATAACCATCCATTAATTACTAATCGGATACCGAACCAATCGTTATTTTATCGATTGGCCAGCAGATTAGTACATTTAACCACTAAACCAAACCATTAAGCATAATTATCTGTCCGATCTGTCCGATAAACAACCCTATGAACACCTGATGACCTAGGATTTCATGTATATACTTACGAGTATTATATCCTCCAGTTTACATATTTTGAATGCTCTCAGATAATGCATTTAATTTTAGTCTTCAGAACATTACTATTATTGAGCATTTCAGTTATCATTTGTTATTCAATTGGGAGTAGTACTTAGCACTGAATGGACACAGGGATGACGGCTCACCCTTAAGTTAGATTGAGACCTTTAGTAGAAGTCCCTAAGTCCCTGAACTACGGCACCACCATAGGTTTTAAAGGGTCACCCGTCAGCCCAGGCTTGACACTTTAGTCCTTTCGGACATCAATTTAGCGGATCCATGTCAGTTAGTGTTCGTACCCTTGGCAAGGTACTGAACACTCTTCTAACTGGGGTTACAGGTTAGAACCTGGTTAATTCAGATTGGGGTATGTCGGTTAATAGGAGCTCCCACAGTCCACAGATCATAGATCAGATTCAGATACTTGCATAACCTTGTATTCAGTTGTTCAGCTTATCATATAGTACATGTTTATAACTTGGTCTTACATCATTTTATCATGATACATGCATTACATTCAGCCTATAGCAGTTATTTCCTATCTCACATACTCAGTATATTCAAAGTACTAATCACATACTTTCTTTTGCACTATATTGTCTTACAATATAGGTTCTAATGTTCAGCATCCAGACCGCGCATAGTACGATTTCCTACCATATCAGCAGTAATGTTTGGTGAGTCTTCATCATTTGGGGGCCAGTTATCAGTATTTCTTTTCAGTAGTATTTTAGTTCGAGACAGTTGGAGTCAGTTGGGGGCTTGTCCCAACAACTCATCTTATTTAGAGACTTTCAGACAGACAGTTAGATTTTTAGCATGTTGATTATGTTAGACAGTCTTAGTTCTGACATTTAGTATTGATTTTAGCATTTATTATAATCATGACATTTCAGTTCAGCTTCCATGCAGTATTTATCAGTTTACTTTATTATTCTTAGTGTCATGCCAGGCCATGGGTTAGCTTGGGGTCACTTGTGACTCTAAGCACCGTGTTATGTCTAGGGGTTAGTCATGACAAACTTGGTGTCAGAGTATCAGGTTTAAAATGTCCTAGGATGTCTGAAATCCACTTTAAGTAGAGTCTTGTTTATGGGTGTGAAACGCGCCACACTTATAAGTGAGAGGCTATGAAATGTTTTAGGAAAAAATTTCACTTCTTTCATGTTCATATAGTGTGATAGAGTATGAACTCTATTAAAACCCTTTTCTAACTCATGCCCTACACGTTTACAGAATATGTCTCCCAAGAGAGCTAACGGAAGGAGGAATGGCAATGGCAATGGAAATAAAAATCAGCAAGCACCACCAGCTCCCGCAAACCCTTAGAATGAACAAGTTTCTCATGCCGAATTCAAGGCTGCTTTCACAGAGTTAGCCCATTCCATTATCACTCAGAATAACCAGCAGGCTGTTGCACCAGCCAACCCAATAGTGACTAAGGAAGCAGCCAGAGTCTGAAACTTCTCTCGGATGAATCCTCTAGTATTCTTTGGGTCTAAGTCTGAAGAAGATCCACAGGAGTTCCTGGATAATATTAAAAAATTCACTGAGATCATGGGTTTCAGTCCAACTGAAAGTGTTGCCTTGGCTTCTTATCACTTGTAAGGAGTGGCTTACATTTGGTGCCAATAGTGTAAGAAGGATAGAGGTGTTGATGCAGGTTCGGTAGAGTAGGACTAGTTCGTTGCTGCTTTTCTAGATCGGTTCTTCCCACTTGAGCTAAGGGAGGCCAAGGTACAGGAATTTATTAATTTGAAGTAGGGAAACATAAGTGTGAAGGAGTATTTTCTTAAGTTTACCCAGTTGGCAAAGTTTGCTCCAGCTATGGTTGCTGACTCCAAGGCCTGCATGAGTAAGTTTGTGACAGGTGTTTCTGAGGATGAGTGTAGGACTGCGATGTTGGTTAAGGAGATGGACATCTCTAGGTTGATGGTTCATGCTCAACAGATTGAGGAGTAAAAAATCAAGGAGAAGGAAAGGGAGAATAAGAGGGCCAAAATAGGTAGCTTTAATTTCTCTCAGCAGAGGTCAGATGGTGGTAGCCGTTCTTAGTTCCTCCATAAATCATCAGTTCTAGCCCCATCTTCTACTAGTGCTTCAGTGCCCAAGTTCAGGCAGGATAATCGAGATAGGGCACCAGGCTCTAAGTCCCAAGGAAGCATTACTAGTGGTCGTACTAACCCGTTTTACAAAAAGTATGGTAAGAACCACAAGAGTAAGAGTATGGATAATAGTTATACTTGTTTTGAGTGTGGTAAGCCAGGCCACAGATTGAGAGAATGTCTAGTGTCTTCACAGAGAGGCAGGGATACTCGTCAGCAGAATCATTCTAACTCTTCAGCAGCTCCAACAGGTCGCCCGACTCAGCAGGGTACCTCGTCTAGTGCGGGTGGCGAGCAACATCATGACAGGTTTATGCACTTCATACTTGATAGGATCAGGAGGGTTCTCCTGATGTAGTCATTGGTACGTTACATGTCTTTCATATTCATGTCTATGCATTATTAGATCCTAGAGCCTCCCTCTCTTTTGTAACTCCCTATATAGTAGTAGACTTCAGTGTCAATCCCAAAACTCTCTTAGACCCTTTCTCAGTATCTACTCCAGTTGGTGATTCAGTCATAGCTAGACGAGTATACAAAAATTGCCCAGTCATAGTTTTTCAGAAGGTCACCTCAATTGATCTTTTAGAGTTAGATATGACAGATTTTGATGTCATTCTTGGCATGGATTGCCTCCACTCTTGCTATGCCTCTATTGATTGTAAAAATAGAGTAGTTCAGTTTCATTTTCCTAATTCTCCTGATGTAGTCACTGGTACGTTACATGTCTTTCATATTCATGTCTATGCATTATTAGATCCTAGAGCCTCTCTCTCTCTTTTGTAACTCCCTATATAGTAATAGACTTTAGTGTCAGACCCAAAACTCTCTTAGAACCTTTCTCAGTCTCTACTCTAGTTGGTGATTCAGTCATAGCTAGACGAGTATACAGAAATTGCCCAGTCACAGTTTTTCAGAAGGTCACCTCAATTGATCTTGTAGAGTTAGACATGATAGATTTAGATGTCATTCTTGGCATGGATTGGCTCCACTCTTGCTATGCCTCTATTGATTGTAAAAATAGAGTAGTTCAGTTTCAGTTTCCTAATGCGCCAGTCATAGAGTAGAAGGCTAATACCTCAGTGCCTATAGGTCAGTTTGTCTTTTACCTTAAAGCTAGAAAAATGATTTCCAAAGGGGTGCATCTATCATATTGTTTGGATTAAGGATTCAAAGTCTGAGACCCCAACTCTTAAGTCAGTTCTAGTAGTTAATGAGTTCCCAGAAGTGTGTCCCGAAGACCTGCCCGAAGTTCCTCCTAAATGGGAAATTGACTTCGTAACAGATCTCCTTTGAGATACCCAACCTATTTTAATTCCACCCTGCAGAATGGCTTTAGTCGAGCTTAAGGAATTGAAGGAGCAGTTGAAATATCTTTTAGACAAAGGTTTTATCAGGCCTAATATCTTTCTATAGGGTGCTCCAGTTCTCTTCGTGCGTAAGAAAGATGGTTCTCTCAGAATGTGCATTGATTATTGCCAGTTGAACAAAGTCACAGTCAAGATTAAGTATCCCATTACCAGGATTGATGACTTATTCGACTAGTTTCAGGGTGTCAACCGCAAGGAAACCCATCTCGAAACCAGCGAGTTGCCTAAAACCTCCCTTGTTGTCTTGCTTGCTTTCGGATAAGAAAGACTAGTTGTTGCGTCCTTTCACACACGCAAGTGTACGTGGTCGTGCAAGTGATAAAGGATTTTAGTCCAGATATCGTTCCCACAGGGATTTGATAAATTGATTTCTAGTTCGAATTCTTATATGAGTTATTCAGTCGGTAACCAATAATAAGAGTGATATGTGTGTTTTGAAAGTAAATAAAAACAATTGTAAATAAATCGTAGATTGGTTGTGTTGTAATTCAGATTTGAGAAAAGATCTAGGGTTGCGGTGTTTCGACAATCTAGTTGCGCTATCCAATCGTTCGTCTAATTTGCTTTCCTGAGTTACTAGTTGCAGGTTAATAGTAGCTCTATTGAGCGTCTTTCCAACAACTCTAAGCCTACTCGACTATTCCTAACGCCTATATTTCTATGGTCGTCGGTTAATAGTGAAGTGCATAAAGATATCGTCTGTATCAACTAAGTTAGGTCACAGGGTATATTTCTATCCTCAGTGACAAATCGATTCCCTTTCCCTATAAGGTTCACAATCTAGCCCTATTTCCTCTTTTTACACTTGTCGTTCCCTTTTTCAAGTCCAACAAACAAGCCCTAGATAATATTCGTAAGGTGATCAATCAAACGAATAATTGGAAGCAAGAAGAAATAAATAACTCAATAGATGGAAATCAAAATAGACAATATGATGTTCAAACCACAACTTTTATGTTCAACCACAACCCTAGAAATTAAGAGGTTTAGCTACTCATGAATCTCTTAGGAAGAAGAGATTTCATGAGTTTACAAGGCAAAAATTGAAAATAAAATAAAAGAAATAGACTTGACCTTGTTCTTGAGCTTTGCCCTAGCTTTTGGCTTCCCCAAATCAGTTGTGTCCTATTAAAAACGTGGATGGGGGGTTTATATAGAGTTTAGGAACCCTTAGAATGTCTAAAACCAATCCCAATCGGGTTAGGATAAGTCCCGAGTCGCGCCACAGCCCACAACGCGAGCTGTGGCGCAAGGAACAACTCAATATTCAGAGCAATAGCAAATCTCGCGCCACCCCTTGCTTTTGGGGAGTGGCGCAAGCCTTCAGCTTTCCAGACAGCAGCAACATTCCGCGCCACTGCTGCAAAGCAAGCAGTGGCGCAAGGCACACTCAATATGGCTTTCCGCGCTTTTTTTTGCAATGAATTGCTACGTCGATTCTTCCTTAGTTCCTTTTGGTTCCTTGGTGCTCATTTTCTTCTTGTTTTAGCTCCAAATACATCAAGAAACTCCTACATACACAAAACATGAAACACAAGTGTAAATCACATCATTTAAGCTCAAGACAACACCAAAAAGAGAACAAATGTGAGGCGAAAGACTATAAAATAAGGTGGTTTTTAGCCTCGCATCAACACCCCACACTTAACCCTTGCTCGTCCTCGAGTAAGCTATACACTCATGACTTAGACTATACTACAACTACACCAATTGAAACAAGATTCTTCAAGCTAAGACTACAATGACTACAATAGACGACAAATTCTTATTAAACATGCTTCAATCATACCGTAAATTTAAACGACTACTCCAAGACCTTCTAGCCTCAAGAACCAACTCTATGATATTAGCAAACTCATGCAATTCACCCAACTAAAAGATCAAATACTTCACCTATCTTTCGTCAACCATGTGCCCTCACAACAAGAGAGTTACCCATATTCACTCACAATTATACAATTTAACATAAGAATGGGTATAAGAATAAGATTTTGCTCACTCTCAAAAAGAATTTCACATGCAATATATGATGAACCATAAGCTTGCCCTTAGTGTACTACTCCACTAATATAAGAACGTCAAATCTAAGATCAAGTAGGACTTTTCGGGTTGTAACGTAGGCTAAGGGATAGGTAGGAACTATTTTGGCTCAAATAGTGACTAACTTTCCTAAGCACTTTAATACATCACAAATTCTTCATCATTCGCACACTCTTCAATCAACCAACTCTTTCTTCTACTCTTCTTACCCATAGATTTCTTTGTTTTTCCATCTCTTTAAGCAGGTTCACATGCCACCAGCAAGGAGTGCTCATTTATCAAACACAATTTATTTTTTTTTCTACTCCCTACCAACAACATATAAATTCTTTATTTTAATCACTTGCACCATTAGCTTTTTCTACAGGCTTTCCATCTCAACTATCTCCCTTTTCTCAATTCTCACTCCTTTTAACTTTCATTTTTCAATTAACGGGCTTAGGAATTTTGGATCAAATTAAAGGTCTATTGAAAGAAAAGGATTAAGCTTCATATGTGGCTACCAAAGAATAGGCTAAAGGCTCAACGGGGCTAACAAGGATCATCTATTGTAGGTAGGTAAAGCAAAGGATAAGAAAATAGGCTAATCAAAGAAATGCCTATATCATCTCCTAAACTCAATATTCTTCATTTCGCTTTGCAAACACACCGGGCAAGTTCTAGACATCAATATAAAAGCATTGAATATCAACAAACACCTAACACACATGGCACATGTTCAACTCAAGAAGGATCCATACAGACTCTCAATCAAGCAAACAACAAAAGTCCAAATTTAAGCTAAAAATTACATACGAGTCGAGTAAAAGGGCCTAGGTGTCTTAAAAGAAGTAATTCATTTTCCTTCATAGAATGCTTGAATTTAAAACCAACTTGCATCATTCAGTTCATGTGCAGCTCCTAACAAGAGCACCTCACATTCAATTGGTGCTAAAGACTCTCTAACTCCTAATGACTCACTTTTCCTAAAAAATAAAACACAAACTATTCTAAAAATTAAAAGAATAGTCGGTTCAAAGGGCCTCCCCTCGGAAAAGAACCGAAAAGAAAAACCAAGGGGTGGGCGAAGTATGCTCTACTAAAGAACTAAAAAGCTAAAGACTAACACAAACTATTTGACTCTAAAAAAAAAAACTTAAGAAAAATCTTTTTGTGTTTTTGGATTTAAATTATTTTTTTTCCAGCTAAAGCAAGTAACTAAAAATAAAGCAACTCCTATAGCATACTTCACCCTTAACAAATATAGGAAGAATCCCACCCCACACTTAGAGTCATGTTTTGTCCCCAAAACATTTATCAAAATAAAACGGTGGTTAGAAATACTTCCTGAGGCCCTCTAGGGCCTAGCTAGTAGCATGTCTTCTCTCAATATTTCATCAAAGGGGTGAATGACCCCACACTTATGCTTCATCCATGCCTCTTTGCTTGCAAATCCAGGTACTCAGACTTCCCCAAATCTGTACAAACCAAAAACAAAAACAAAGAAAAAAATGACACTATAAATATAAAACTATGCTATTACAACTTGGGTTGCCTCCCAAGTAGCGCCTAATTTAACGTCGCGGCACGACGCCATTCATAGATCAATCAAATTCTTTCAATCTTTTCCTCCCCATATGATGCAACTTCGGCCTCTTCTTCACTTTAGGAGGATCAAAATTATTATTCACTCTTTTTCCATTCAGCTCTTTCACTTTTTCGGGCCCACACCCTTCCACCCCACACTTATCATTAGCCACCTCTGTGATCATACATAAGTCTTTGTAGTGTGAAGGAGTGGAAAGGGACTTATAAACTTTAAATATTTCTTCCTCATCATGGACCCTCATCTTAAGTTCCCCTTTTCGCACATCAATCAAGGCTCCACCAGTGGCTAAGAATGGGCGTCCCAAAATAACCGGTACCTTCTCATCTGCTTCATAATCTAAAATAATAAAGTCGGCAGGAATCACAAACTTACCTACCTTGATGAGCACATCTTCAATTACTCCCTCCGGTTGCACATGAGAGCGGTCTGCCAATTGTAAAGTGATAGTGGTTGGGCGTGGCTCTCCTAAACCTAGTGTCTGAAACACAGATAAGGGCATCAAGTTTATACTCACCCCAAGATCACACAATGCATTCCCAACCTCATCTTCACCAATTTGTATGGGGAGGTTGAAACTCCCAGGATCTTTAAGCTTTTTAGGAAGCTTGCTCAATACCCTTGAACTACACTCTTCAGTGAGTGCAACTGTCTCATATTCTACATGTCTTCTCTTTCCAGCCACCACTTCTCTTAGGTATTTGGCATACTTGGGCATGTCCTTCAGAGCGTCAATCAATGGAATATTGATGTGAAGTTGCTTGAAGATATCAAGAAACTTCTTAAAATTTGCATCCTCCTTGCTTTTCTGGAATCTTTGTGGAAATGGTGGTGGAGGTCTCTCAACCGCAATCTCAGTCTGCTCGACAACCTCTTTATCTCTTCTTCGTACTTGCGCCGACTCTATCTCTGGAGTTGGTGTTGGGGTCAATCTTTGTGGGAAAGAAGGTAGATGCTTGTAGTTGTTCCAATTTATCACTTTCCTCCGTGGAGGCTCTGCATCCGGCAACTCTACACTCGCATCTTGACTTCTCTGTTTAGGAGGAGCTTCAACCAACTCTCTTCCATTCCTGAGTGAGACTGCCATTACCTGCTTAGTATTATTCTCTGTATCACTTGGTAGTGCACCCGCAGGTCTTGCATGTTGTGATAAAGCTAGTTGGTCCACTTGACGCTCAAGTTCATGAATGGATTTTTGCATTTCGTTCACAATCTGAGTCTGTTGCCCCATAAACTGCTTCATTGTCTCCTCCAAAGAATTGCTTACTTGTGGAGCTTGCGGTGTATATTGTTGTCTTTGGACTTGCTGATTTCCACCCCAAGAGAAATTTGGGTGGTTTCTGTAATTTTGCTGCCCTACACAATATATAGATTCTGGATTCAAAGGACATCCAGAGTATGCATGATTTTCACCACACTTCTCACAAAATAATGCCGCCGCCTGAACCTGTTGTACCTGCTGAACTTGATTTGCACTTGGAGCTAATAAACTCTGCTTTATTAAGGTACACAATTGCCCAATATCAGCTCGAATAGCTGACACATCATCTAGCTCTAACTTACCCAGTGTTTTTTGTTTAGACGTGAACACTCGGCTAGGCTCTGAATAGTCTCGATGACCTGCAGACATAAGATTAAGCAGCGCCTCTATTTCATCATAGCTCTTGGACAGAATTTGCCCTTGAGCTGTAGCATCTAATAAAGACTTAGAGTCTAGCCTCAATCCTTCAATAAAATTATGCCCAATAATCTCCTTAGGCTGATGGTGGTGCGGGCAATCTCTCAAGTATCCCTTGTATCTCTCCCAAGCTTGGGGAAGAGATTCAGCATCTTTTTGAATAAATCCAGAAATCTTTCCTCTGAGCTCTTTTGTTCTTCTAGATGAGAAAAACCTGTTGAGAAACTTTTCAGATAAAGCATCCCAAGACGTGATAGATCCTGCCGGTTCATTCTGCAACCATTGCTTCGCTTCCCCAATCAGTGAGAAGGGGAATAGTGTCAACTTCACGTATTCTTCTGAAACATTTTGGTAATGAAAGTTGTCACTCAACTCAGTAAATTCTAGTAGGTGCTTGTGTGGGTCTTCATGCGGTTTACCCTCATATTGACAAGTGTTCTGCACGAGTCGCACCGTTTCCTCTTTAAGCTCAAAATTATCGGTGATATTTGGCTTCACAATAGCTCTAGAGGCATTTTGCTGATTCGACCTCGCAAAATTTAACACCGGAACATGTGGTGCAGGAGGAAGTTGGGCTGCAGCTCTATCCTCCGCATCATTCGGTGGGTTTCGAAGAATTGGATTGTCCAGGTTATCACCCATTGCTCTCACCCCTCTAAGAGTACGTTCAAGCTCGTGGTTAATTGGAATCAAGGGATTGCCTTGACTTTGGGTATTTAGCATAAACTAATTAACCTGTACCCTGAAAGAAACAAAAACAACAACCAAAAGTGAAATCTGAATAATTCAATAAAAACTCAAAATAGTATCAGTTCAAATCAAATCCCCGGCAACGGCGCCAAAAACTTGTTGCGTCCTTTCGCACACGCAAGTGTACGTGGTCGTGCAAGTAATAAAGGATTTTAGTCCAGATATCGTTCCCACAGGGATTTGATAAATTGATTTCTAGTTCGAATTCTTATATGAGTTATTCAGTCGGTAACCAATAATAAGAGTGATATGTGTGTTTTGAAAGTAAATAAAAACAATTGTAAATAAATCGTAGATTGGTTGTGTTGTAATTCAGATTTGAGAAAAGATCTAGGGTTGCGGTGTTTCGACAATCTAGTTGCGCTATCCAATCGTTCGTCTAATTTGCTTTCCTGAGTTACTAGTTGCAGGTTAATGGTAGCTCTATTGAGCGTCTTTCCAACAACTCTAAGCCTACTCGACTATTCCTAACGCCTATATTTCTATGGTCGTCGGTTAATAGTGAAGTGCATAAAGATATCGTCTGTATCAACTAAGTTAGGTCACAGGGTATATTTCTATCCTCAGTGACAAATCGATTCCCTTTCCCTATAAGGTTCACAATCTAGCCCTATTTCCTCTTTTTACACTTGTCGTTCCCTTTTTCAAGTCCAACAAACAAGCCCTAAATAATATTCGTAAGGTGATCAATCAAACGAATAATTGGAAGCAAGAAGAAATAAATAACTCAATAGATGGAAATCAAAATAGACAATATGATGTTCAAACCACAACTTTTATGTTCAACCACAACCCTAGAAATTAAGAGGTTTAGCTACTCATGAATCTCTTAGGAAGAAGAGATTTCATGAGTTTACAAGGCAAAAATTGAAAATAAAATAAAAGAAATAGACTTGACCTTGTTCTTGAGCTTTGCCCTAGCTTTTGGCTTCCCCAAATCAGTTGTGTCCTATTAAAAACGTGGATGGGGGGTTTATATAGAGTTTAGGAACCCTTAGAATGTCTAAAACCAATCCCAATCGGGTTAGGATAAGTCCCGAGTCGCGCCACAGCCCACAACGCGAGCTGTGGCGCAAGGAACAACTCAATATTCAGAGCAGTAGCAAATCTCGCGCCACCCCTTGCTTTTGGGGAGTGGCGCAAGCCTTCAGCTTTCCAGACAGCAGCAACATTCCGCGCCACTGCTGCAAAGCAAGCAGTGGCGCAAGGCACACTCAATATGGCTTTCCGCGCTTTTTTTTGCAATGAATTGCTACGTCGATTCTTCCTTAGTTCCTTTTGGTTCCTTGGTGCTCATTTTCTTCTTGTTTTAGCTCCAAATACATCAAGAAACTCCTACATACACAAAATATGAAACACAAGTGTAAATCACATCATTTAAGCTCAAGACAACACCAAAAAGAGAACAAATGTGAGGCGAAAGACTATAAAATAAGGCGGTTTTTAGCCTCGCATCACTAGTCATCGTAATAGTATACAATTTTGGAACCCTGATGGGTTTCGCAGTCGACCATTTGATTGCTTCTCTAAGATAGAGCTCAGATCCGATTATTATCAGCTCAGAGTTCTGGAACGTGACATTCCAAAAACAGCCTTTAAAACTCGATATGGTCATTTCAAATTTGTTGTTATATCTTTTGGACTAACGAATTCTCCTGCAACTTTTATGGACTTGATGAATAGGGTGTTCAAGCAGTACTTGGACATGTTCATTATAGTCTTCATAGATGACATTCTCATTTATTCTCGGATAGAGGATGAACATGCAGACCATTTGAGGATTATTTTACAGACTCTCAAGGATCACCAGTTATTCACTAAGTTTGGCAAATATGAATTCTGGTTGAAATCAGTAGCATTCTTTAGTCATATCATTTTTGGTGAAGGCATTCAAGTTGATCCTCAAAAGACCAAAGCCGTTAGGAATTGGCCTAGACCCGTCTCTCCATCAGATATCAAGAGTTTCTTGGGTTTAGCTGGTTACTACAGACGGTTTGTTTAAGGATTTTCCTCTATTGCTTCTCCTATGTCCAGATTGACTCAGAATAAAGTCAAGTTTCAGTGGTCCGATTCTTGCAAGAAGAGTTTTCAGGAGTTGAAGACTCGACTCACCTCCGCTCCAGTTTTGACTCTGCCAGAGGGTTCAGACGAGTTTGTGGTTTATTGTGATACTTCCAGAGTTATCCTTGGTTGTGTGTTGATGCAGCATGGAAAGGTTACAGCATATGCCTCTAGACAGCTCAAGCCTCGTGAGAAGAATTACCCGACTCATGATCTTGAGTTGGCAACTATCGTTTTTGCCTTAAAGATGTGGAGGCATTATCTCTATGGGGTTCACATTGATGTGTTCACTAATCACAAGAGCCTTCAGTATGTATTCAGCCAGAAAGATCTAAATCTTCGTCAGAGAAGGTGGCTAGAATTGTTGAAAGATTATGATATGAGTGTCTTGTACCATCCGGATAAAGCCAATGGTGTGGCCGACACTCTTAGTAGATTGTTTATAGGGAGTGTTGCTCATATTGAGGATGAGAAGAAAGATTTAGTTCATGATGTTCACTAGCTTGCTATACTGGGAGTTCGGTTGGTTGATTCAGTCGAAGGTAATATTTTGGTTCAGAATCTTCATTAATAGTTGAGGTGAAGGAAAATCAAGATAGTGATCTTATTTTGATTAAGTTGAAAGAAGCAGTCCAAGTCAGAAGGTTGAGTTTTTCTCCCAAAGGGGAGATGGTATCCTTAGTTGTCAGGGCAGACTATGTGTTTCAGATGTGGATGACTTGAGATAGATGATGCTAACAAAAGCACACAGTTCTCAGTATTCTATTCACCTAGGAGCCACTAAGATGTACCGTGACTTACGAAAAGTCTATTGGTGGAATGTCAAGAAGAAGGATATCGCGGAATTTGTGGCTAAGTGTCCAAATTGCCAACAGGTTAAGGTTGAGCACCAGAGACCTGGTGGTATGCTTCAGGATATCAGTATTCCTACTTGGAAGTGGGAAGTGGTAAATATGGACTTCATTACAGAGTTGCCTCGTACTCGCCGACAACATGATTATATTTGGGTTATTATAGATCGAATGACTAAGTCAGCCTATTTTCTGCCAGTTAACACTTCAAATTCAGCCAAGGATGACGCTAGACTCTATCTTAGTTAGTTAGTGAAGTTACATAGAGTCCCTTTGACCATCATTTCAGATAGGGGTACTCAGTTTACCTCTTAGTTCTAGAAGATATTTCAGAAGGGTTTTGGTACCCAAGTTTACCTCAGTACAACTTTTCACCCTCAAACAGATGGTCAGGCAGAGCGGACCATTCAGACTTTAGAGGACATGTTGAGGGCATGTGTGATCGATATCAAGTGTATTTGGGATGATCATTCTCATAGGAAAATTATCAATACAGAAGGTTTTGACGAACTTGTAACACCCTGTACATTTTAGCACGTATAAGACTAAGACAACATTGATGAAAGTATTTAAACTCGGGCAGTAAGGTGTTTTTTTTTATCTTAAAGTTAGAGGTGATTGATAAGTTTAAGTAAAGGTGTTAAGATTTGGAAAATGGGAAAAAATAATCTAGTAGGTGACAAGTAGGTGCATCACCTACTAAGACTTTTTGACATATTTAAAAGGGCCAAGTAGGTACTTTGACTAATGGACCAGATTGAGGCTCATATTAAGTGACCAATTTTTGGCCCATATTAAGTGAAATGAAAGTGAGAAGAATGGGCATCCCCAATGATGCTAGCATGGAGGGCACGCGTCCTTTCACATGGAGTCAAGCAAGGGAACTCCAAGGTCTACAAATGATGCTTATGAAAAAAGGGACTAGGGAGTAGCCCAAAGATTGCCAATAAAGAATCTACAACGTGTGGAAAAATCAAAGGGGTGAAGCTGATGAAGAAAAGGGTGTCATTGGTGCAAGTGTCTAGATTTTAAATTCAAGAATTCACAACAAGATGACCCAAACAAGGCCCTTGTCTCTCATTAAGAGCATATTTGTAATAACTAATTGTCTTTATTTCTTTAGTATAAATAGGATAATTCCTTATTTGGCATGGTAGATTTTTGATGAATATTGAACAATATTGTTAAATTTTAGTCTTCTTCTTAGCAAATTCCCTTAAGGAATTAGTGGTTAATTAGTGAGTGTTTAGTTGGTGGAACCTTGAAATTGGTGTTGAACTTCTTTGGTTTGAATTAATTTGAGGATTACCCATTTGTGGTATTTGGTTTCCTTTAATTTATTCAAACTAGAATTTGTGTTTGTGTGTTGAAATCAATTGGGAGGTGAGGGTATCAAGCCCCTTGTTGCCTATAATTTCAATACTTAGATATTAATCCACATATCCTTTTTGTTTTCTTTCCTCCTTGTTCTTCCCTCTTTGATTCGTTATCATTTTGGTATCAAGAGCCCAGGTTAAGGTTTGTTTTCACAAATCTTAATATTGGGATTTTGATTTCTTCAAAACTCAAAAAAAAAAATCTGGAAAATTTTTTGTTTTAATTTGTTGTTTTTGACACTAGATCTTGATTCCCTAGTGTCTTGTGAGTCTAGATTTCAAATTTCGTTCAAATCGGAGTTGTAGAAGTGAAGTTACCATTGAAGGGTTTCAAGCTTTTGAAACTTTGTCAATTTTGAAAAGTGGGTTTATTTTGGGCTTGGTTTTGAAGGCCAAAAATTAGTGGGGTTTGTTCGTGGCGTTGAAAGAACCACGTGGGCAAAAATTTCATCAAATTTGGAGTTGAAATGAAGAAGTTATGAGGTTGTGAAGATTGGGGTTTTTGTTGATGTTCTTGAGCATCTTCATGTTGTTCTTGAAGAAGAAGATAACAAATGTACACTTTGATCCAAAAATTTTGAGGTCAAAGTTGGTCAAATTGTTTGTAGGTCATTGTGAAAAAAAAAATCCACGTCAGCAGCTGACATCAGCAAATCAGCACCACACAAACCCTGTAGAGCCTGAGGTACAACTTCAGAGAACAGAATTTTCCAACACTTAGTTTTTTTTGGGTTTGGACCCAAAAATTTTTCTAAGTGTCCAAACTCCGTGATTCTTTTTTCTACGCTTTCTTCTTTCGATTTCTCAACTATTTAACAAGTAATTAACATCCTTAATCACTTGTTAACTAGTTTTAAAACATCAAATTATTTCTTTGACTCATCAAAATTAAGCAACACAAGTAATTTTCTACTTTTGTTACTTAGTTTTTTTTGAGTCCGTTTTCTTTCGTGCTTCGTTTCTTCAACTTTTATCATCTTAATTCGTTGATAAACTTCTTGATTCAAGTCCTTCTACCTTCAATCGAGTTGTCCTTTTCAAGAGTCCCAAGAATCCACTCAACCACAAAGGATAGGTGATCTTGAATTGATCAAGCAAAGCTAGTTCACTACCAATCTTGAGACGACGTTTTAGGAGGCGAGTTGAGAGTTTACCTACGAGTGATGTGAGGTTTTTTATTCTAATATTGTTTGTTGAGTTTTGTAGGTACCATGTCGAATGCAAGTCCAAGTGGTGAAGCCTCAAGCCACATCATAGAGACTATCACCCACCTCACCAAACAAATAGCGAAAATGAGTGTTGATATGAATGGAATGAGGGCGGAAATGAATGAAAGAATGGGAGGTATGGAGGAAAGGTTGGTATGGGTTGAGAGAGGGAAATCACTTCACATAGAAAATGAGGAGATAAGGAGGGCGTCGGTGCAATCCACCACCATTACTCCGGGGCAAGCTCATGAATTGTGTTACCCTCCACCAAATCAAACCCAAAACTTCCAACAACCTACCTTCCAAATGAACAACACCCCAAACTTTCCAAGACAACCTACACCATATCCCCATCCACAACCCTATCATCTTCCACAAAAGAACTGATTTCTTGTGGATGACCAAATCCGAAACCAAACTCCAATCCAAAACACATCAAATGCATCCTTAAGTGATTCCCACATATCACCTCCACAAAATGCACCACAAGTGCCATACCAAGACTACCAATACCCAAATCCTCTCTATGATGAAATGAATGATGAGCTCAACAACAATGAATTTTGGGAGCATGGAGGGAGGGGTGGTTATGGAGTACCAAGAGAAGGGTTTCGACCTCGGGAATTGAGGTGGGGCCAAGGCATGGGAGGTCAAGGATATGGGAATAGAGGAGATAGGATGGGAAATAGAGGAGATAGAATGGGATATGGAGGCGATAGGAAGGGAATTAGAGGAGATAGGTTTGGGGAGAGGAATGATCAAGATCGGGGATTGAACACTATCAAGGTCACACTTCTAAGGTTCAAAAGAAGTAGTGACCCCGATGAGTTCTTGGAATGGAAAATTCAAAGTGAGCGGATCTTTCTTACAAATAATATTTTGGAAACTTTGAAGGCAAAGTATGCTCTCACACAATTCGAAGGGTACGCCTCAACTTGGTGGGAGTCCAAGAGGCGGGAAAGGGAGAGCCATCACAACTATGAGTTACCTACGTGGCTTGAATTGATTACACTTATAGAGATGAGGTACTTGACTCCAAACTACTACCAAGAAGTGCTCAAGAAGGTGTATATGTTGAGGCAAGGTTCCAAAAGTGTGGAAGAGTATTACGATGAGTTCGAAAACTTGAGAATGAAGTCTAAACTTGAAGAAAGCTTGGAATGTACGGTGATTTGATTTGTGGCCAATTTGAGGTATGATATTTTAAAGCCTTTGAAACTTAAACACTATGACACTCTTGAAGCGGCCTTTCATGATGCCTCAAAGGTCGAAGTGGATTTGAAAGAAGAAAAGTCCTACAAGGCCAAGAGTACTTCCACTTCCACGTGGGACAAAAGTAGAGATAATTGGAAGGCGACATCTTCTAAGGGGCAATCTAAGGGTGTTGGTCAAGATGCTCAAGCCAAGTTTGATTATAAGTCCAAAACAAATGAGAAGCCACAAGGAGGTAACTATGTCAAACCTAACTTTCCTAGACCTTCTATCATCCAATGTTTTAAATGCCAAGGAAGGGGACATGTTGCTAGTGAGTGTCCCAATAGAAGAACAATTATTGCACTTTGGGATGGGTATAGAACCGAGGATGAGGAAAAAGGTGTTGAAAAGAATGAGAAGGAGGGAGACAAAAGTGAGAAAGAGGGAGATGCTTCGGGGGATGAAGAAGAAAGGTTGGATAAGAGGGTGAATTTTGCTTGTTTCCTTGAAAAAGGAACACCTTTGCTTGATAGTGATGAAGAATTGAAGGTGAATATCAATATTTCTTGCATTGTGAGGCGAATCATGGGAACCCTTGCCAAAGAAGAACTTGATCAGCGGGAGAATTTATTCCATGCTAGGTGCAAAATCAAAGACAAGGTGTGTTCTTTGATTATTGATAGTAGGAGTTGCACCAATGTAGTAAGTAGTCCTTTGGTGGAGCATATGCAAATTCCAACAAGAAAACACTCCAACCCTTACAAGCTACAATGGCTCAATGAGAGTGGTGAGATGAAAGACCTCAAACAAGCAAGTATCTAATTTAGTGTGGGCAAGTACAATGAGGAGTTGATTTGTGATGTTGTGCCTATGTTGGCTTCTTATATATTGTTGGGGCGGCCGTGGCAATTTGATAGAGATGTTGTGCACCACGGAAGATCCAACAAGTATGCTTTTGTGATTGAAGGTAAGAAGTATGTGCTCGCACCTCTCACTCCATATTAAGTGAGTGAGGACTATAGGGCTATGAAAGAACTTCAGAAGAGGATAAAGGTGGACGAGGCGAGGAGTGAGGGTGAAAGCTCCACCAATGTTCCAAAGGAAAGAAGTGACTTGGCTAAGAATAAGAAGAACATATGTATGATAGCTAAGCCAAGCAAGTGTCTCAAGGGTGTGGATGAGGAATGCTTTCTAGTGTGCCTTGTCAACACCAATCTTTTGTTGCATGCTAATCAAGATACTAGCACTTTGCCTAGTATTATTTCTTCTCTTTTGTAGGACTATAATGATCTATTTCCGTAGGAGATGCCTAAGGGATTAACACCCTTGAGGGGAATTGAGCACCAAATTAATTTTGTACCGGGTTCATAAATTCCAAACCGACCGGCCTATATGTCACGACCCAAAATCCCATTCGGGCCGGACTGGCACCCGAAGCCGATATGGCCCAAGAGAACCAATCTTTGCTCCTATTTACTCACAAGCATATTTCAGTATGAATATTAGTATAACTCATGCAACTAGGCGAAAGTCATGGAAAACGTAACAATATATGAAACTTGGCCGTTAGGGTCGTCCAGTCAAACAGAATACACATCTCTTACATTAACCTTCCCACATATGTCTACAAAGTTGTGTCTGAGTAGAGTCTTGCTTATGGATGTGTTGCGCGCCACATTTATAAGTAGGAGGCTACAGGACATTTAGGATGTTGTTTCTTTTCTTCATTCTAGATCGTGCAATAGAGCCAGTGTTGTAAGTTGAATTGGATCTGATCATGGTGATTGTTTTTCTTTGGTATAGTTAAAATGACAATCACGAGAAGAGGTAGAGGTAAAGATAAACAGGTAGATGTGCCTGGTGATTAAGTACTCGTAAAAGCGTTACTCATGTAAGGTTACTCTGTCTGTATTTTTTCTGCAGCACATATTGTTCATGTTGTCATTGTCCTTGTTCCATTCCAAAATGTTAAAAGGTATCTCAATTCAAGTTGTCATATGTTATTATTCTCATGTATCACATAATTATGGACATGATTCCAAGCTCCAATAATATTATGTCCCAAGGCTTCCAATAATGTTACAACTTCAAAAGTATCAATCTCATGAACTTAAAAGATTGAGGTAATGCACTTATGTGTTTCCAAAAAGGTTATAATCCCCCAATGTATCAATCTCAGAAAAGTAAAAGAGATAAGTAATCCAATGAAGTAATGGAAGAAGTAATTCTCGTATGGTTACTTTATAATTTTCCTTATGGTTACTTTCTATTTTCCCTCATAGTTACTTTATAATTTTCTTTATGGTTACTTTATAATTACTTGCTAATTTCTTCAAAATTAATTTATCATTAATTTATGGTTACTTTATGGTTCTTTGAGTGCGGGTGATAGCTTTGGGGGGGAAAGCCAAACTTGATGCCGAACCTGCTTCCTTGTTTTTCGGGTGGTAGCAGGGGGAAAGCTCAGTGGGGCAAAAGCCAAGCTTGATGCCGAACTTTATTATATTTACTGGATCAAGGGGGAAGCTCAGTGAGGTAAAGGCCAAACTTGATGCCGAACCTGCTTCCTTGTTTTCCGGGTGGTAGCAGGGGGGAAGCTCAGTGGGGTAAAAGCCTAGCTTGATGCCGAACTTGAGACGGTTATATATATATATATATATATATATATATATATATATTGGTGGATGCATTGCATATTGATGGTTGCATTGCATATTGATGGATGCATTGCATATTGACGGATGCATTATATATTAACGGTTGCATATTAACGGTTATACATTATTGAAGGTTCTAACTGTTAACAGTAATGGGCATAAAGGCAAATGGAGTAATGAACATAAGGTACCTATTTCCACACATGCTGAACGATGATTGATCCACATTGACTATTCTCTTTAAATCAAGTTCATTGAGGTGTTTAAGTTTCATGAAGTTTCTTATAACCTTGCATACTCAGTACATTCTTCGTACTGACTCCTTTGGGGGACTTACTTTGTTTGCTGCAGGGACAGGTGTTAGTAGACCTCCATCATAGGATACGGGTTATCCGCGGATCATTGGTGAGCTCCCAGTTGGTTCGGGGCTTTCCGAGTCACACGTGTATATTGTTTTGGTTCTGTAATTATTGTATAAAGCGGGGACTTGTCCCGACTATAGGTTGTTGTGTTCATGTATCGGTTAGAGGCTTTGTAGACATATGTGGGAAGGTAAATGTAAAAGATGTGTATTCTGTTTGACTGGATGGCCCTAATGGCCAAATTTCATATATTGTTACGTTTTCAATGACTTCCGCCTAGTTGCATGAGTTATACTAATATTCATACTAAAATATGCTTGCGAGTGAATAGGAGCAAAGATTGGTTCTCTCGGGCCATATCGGCTTTGGGTGCCAGTCCGGCCCGAATGGGATTTCGGGTCGTGACACTATAGAAGCAATCCGAAAAAAACCAAGGAACTACAAAGGCAAGTGGAAGAACTTCTTGATAAGGGGTTGATCAAAGAGAGCCTAAGTCCTTGTGCCATACCGGTAATCCTTGTTCCCAAAAAAGATGGCACTTGGAGGATGTGCATTGATTGTAGAGCCGTGAACAAGATTACAATCAAGTATAGGCATCCAATTCCTAGACTTGATGACATGTTAGATGAATTGTGTGGCTCAAGTGTCTTCTCAAATATTGATCTTCGAAGTGGCTATCATCAAATTCGCATGAAACCGGGTGATGAATGCAAAACGGCTTTCAAGATGAAGTTTGGGTTGTATGAATGGCTTGTCATGCCATTTGGGTTGACAAATGCTCCAAGCACTTTCATGAGGTTGATGAACCATGTTCTCAAGCCTTTCATCAACAAGTTTGTGGTGGTATATTTTGATGATATCCTTGTGTATAGTAAGACAATTGAAGAGCATGTGATCCATTTGAGGCAAGTGTTCGATGTTTTACTACAAGAAAGGCTCTTTCCTAATCTCAAGAAGTGCTCATTTTGTGTTGAGAAAGTCGTCTTTTTAGGTTTTGTGGTTAGTGCAAATGGTATTGAAGTAGATGAAGAAAAGGTAGAATCCATCAAGTCATGGCCAACTCCAACTAATGCAACCCAAGTAAGAAGTTTTCATGGGTTGGCAAGCTTTTACCGACAATTTGTAAAGGGGTTTAGTTCAATTGCTTCTCCTTTGACCGAATTGATAAAAAAAGATGTACCTTTTGTGTGGGGAGATGAGCAAGAGAAGTCCTTTCAAGCCTTGAAATTGATGTTGAGTTCCTCACCATTACTTCAACTACCCAACTTTGATAAAGCTTTTGAGATTGAATGTGATGCTTCGGGTGTTGGTATAGGTGGTGTATTGAAGCAAGAAGGGAAACCATTAGCTTACTTTAGCGAAAAACTAAAGGGGGCTTCTCTTAGGTACTCAACTTATGACAAAGAGTTGTATGCCCTTGTGCGGGTGTTGGCTCATTGTCAACACTACTTGTGGCACAAAGAATTCATAATAAGGACCGATCATGAGTCCTTGAAACACCTTAAGGGGCAATCCAAGTTGAATAAGCGGCATGCTAAATAGGTTAGTTTATTGAAACCTTCCCATATGTGATCAACTACAAGCAAGGAAAGGAGAATGTGGTGGCGGATACTCTATCAAAAAGGTATGTTTTGGTCAATGTTTTAGCCTCTAAGATGATGGGATTTGAAAGCTTGAAGGGATTCTATGCTATGGATTCTGACTTCAAGGAGACTTTTGAAAGTCTTCATCAAGGGAAGCGGGTTGATAGGATTCAATTGGTTGATGGTTTCTTGTTCAAGGATGGTCTTGTTCAAGGATGGGCGGGTTTGTGTACCCATGAGTTCATGGAGAGAGTTATTCGTCAAATAGGCATATAGTGGTGGTTTGATGGGACACTTTGGGGTACCCAAGATGAATTCTATTGGCCCAAGATGAAGCATGATGTGGAGCGGATTTGTGGACAATGTCTAGATTGCGAGAAAGCCAAATCCATGACTCGGCCTCAAGGTAAGTACACTCCTCTTTCTACTCCTAGTGGTTCATGGATGGACATTTCTATGGATTTTATATTAGGACTTCCTAGGACTAAGAGGGGACATAATAGCATATTCGTGGTAGTGGATAAATTTTCTAAAATGACTCATTTCATTCCATGCCATAAGTATGATGATGCATCTCATGTTGCATCCTTATTTGTCATTCATGTACTTAAATTGCATGGCGTCCCTCAAACCATTGTGAGTGATAGGGATTCCAAATTTCTTAGCCATTTTTGGAAGAGTCTTTGGGGTACACTTGGTACCAAACTTATGTTTTCTACTTCTTGCCACCACCAAATGGATAGGCAAACCGAGGTAGTCAACTGGACTCTTGGTAACATGCTTAGGTGTATGATTAAAGGAACCACAACTACTTGGGAAGACCGTTTACCCTTGATTGAATTTGCATATAACCGGTCTTTCCATTCCTCTATTGGGATGTCTCCATTTGAAGCATGCTATGGTTTTAATCCTTTGTTTCCATTAATCATGACTCCTTTGTCTAGTCATGTTGTTGTAAGCCTAGATACCAAGCAAAGGGCAAGAGAGATGATGAGCATTCATTAAAAGGTAAGAGAGGCCATCGAAAAGAACAATTCCAAAGTGGCCATGAGGAAGAATCGTGGGAGAAAGGAGGTGATCTTCAACCGGGATGATTGGGTATGGGTCCATTTCTGAAAGGAAAGGTTCCCACAAGTCTGAAGAGGAAAGCTAAGTCCAAGGGGAGATGGTCGTTTCAAAGTGCTCAAGCGGATCAATGATAATGCCTACATGGTTGACTTGTCGGGTGAGTACAATGTTCATAATGTGTTTAATGTTAGTGATCTATCTCCTTGTGTTGTAGGTAAACCCTTAGATTCGAGGACGAATCCTTTTCAAGAAGGGGAGAATGATGCTAGCATGGAGGGCACACGTCCTTTCACACGGAGTCAAGCAAGGGAACTCCAAGGTCTACAAATGATGCTTATGCAAAAAGGGACTTGGGAGAAGCCCGAAGATTGCCAATGTAGAATCTACAACGTGTGGAATAATCAAAGGGGTGAAGCGGATGAAGAAAAGGGGGTCATTGGTGCAAGTGGCTAGATTTTAAATTCAAGAATTCACAACAAGATGACCTAAACAAGGCCCTTGTCTCTCATTAAGAGCATATTTGTAATAACTAGTTGTCTTTATTTCTTTAGTATAAATAGGATAATTCCTTATTTGGCATGGTAGATTTTTGATGAATATTGAACAATATTGTTAAATTTTAGTCTTCCTCTTAGCAAATTCCCTTAAGGAATTAGTGGTTAATTAGTGAGTGTTTAGTTGGTGGAACCTTGAAATTGGTGTTGAACTTCTTTGGTTTGAATTAATTTGAGGATTACCCATTTGTGGTATTTGGTTTCCTTTAATTTATTCAAACTAGGGTTTGTGTTTGGGTGTTGAAATCAATTGGGAGATGAGGGTATCAAGCCCCTTGTTGCCCATAATTTCAATACTTAGATATTAATCCACATATCCTTTCTGTTTTCTTTCCTCCTTGTTCTTCCCTCTTTGATTCGTTATCACCCAAGGCCCAATCTGCCCAAGGCCCAAATGTGGTTAAATCCACATAAAGGAGGATTTAAAATAAACTAAGTAGGCGCATCACCTACTTGGACTTATTGGCCAGCTTAAAAGATGCAAGTAGGTGCATCACCTACTAGGCAACTTATGGCCAAAGATAATGCCAAATTGTGGCTGGAAATTAAAGAGGAAAGACAGTCAAAATGGGACCATTTAAATTCAAGATTGGGTTCATTTTTTTCTCATTATCTATTTGCAAAAATTCAGATTCTCTCAAGTCTCTCAAACTCTCTCCTCTCTCCTCCCAACAGCCGCCCTAATGTCCCTTTTAGGGTTCTAAGTGTTCTTCAACTTATTTCTTGCAAAGCATCCCACTAGATCACCTTCCCCCTTCCTTGGCTTAATATATTGAAGAGTTTTTCAAGTAAAGTAAAGTGGATAGAGTTATAGGTGTTGACAGCAAAGGGGTTGTCACTCTCTTCCTAGGATTAAGGTAAGAATTTTATGTTAAAAGCATGGCTCTTTTCCCTATTTTCATGTAATGCTTATTCTAATTTTCCTCTCCTATTTTAGTGGATTGGAAAAGGTTAAAAGGGCAGTAATTGAAGGAAAATAGCATATTAAGATAGCCAAGGGAAGGTGCTGCCCCCACCTTTAATTAAAAGATTATTTAAACATTTTAGGCATACTTGTTAATTAGAACTCATGGGATGGTGATTGGAAGCCATGAATTGAAGTTTTCTGGTTATATTGATATGTTTGGGGGCTGTATTGTTTTGTTGTGAAGTATGGGAGGTTGTGGATGGCCTTAGAAAATGTTTTGGTAAAGTTGTCACGGGCAGATTTGTAGGGTGTGGTGATACACCATTAATTTTAAGTTGTCACGGGGCTTACTGCCCGGCTACTATTTTGATGAGTTAAAATACTGTGAGTTGGTTGGTTAGCTGCTAATATTAGCTTTATTACTTGACACTTGTTGTAGATGAAGATTATTACATTAAAGGACAGGTTGGCACTTCATAAACTATACGAATTGGGAATTGAGGTATGTAAGGCTATACTAGTTCATATTCTTTGGCATGAAGTGTTATACTCATGTACCAATAAAATGAGCTTCTTAGATGATCTTTCATGGTAGAAGATACATTGTGATGGTGTACAATCCTAATTGTACTTGATGGACCTTTCCTTTACTGCCAGTGGTCTAAAAATGTGTCAAAGTGTCACATGTTTCTCTTATATGAGTCAATAAGATCCTAGATTACACATGTTAAGAGTGTCATATATTGGATATACAATCTGTCCAAAATTTCTTCAATTGTCTAATTGATCATATACTTCTTTTGGCTCTCATGTTCACACAATCCTTTTTTGGAATATCACTCCCATCATGTTAGGATATAATTTGACCTTATAGAGTCCTTAAATGTTCCATTATACAATTTATATGTCCTTTCCTGATATGTGCATTTGTTCTAATTGGAATTTGCCCACGTGCGTCATTAGTTCTCATGTTTGTGTACTCTTTTATTTGTTATCACCTAGTAAGTATTTATTATACTGTCCAGACGTCTCTATTTGGGGAATTACATGTCTCCACAAGAAATGCATGTACGCCCCTATTTGAAATGTTTAAATGTGTTTGGGAGGTAGAGCGACGGGCCAGACGAGATCCCGGTGGATTTTTGAAAGTGCACGAGAGGGGCAGGGTTGGAGTGGTTGACTAGGTTGTTTAATACCATTTTTAGAACGACAAGGTTGCCGGAAGCTTGGAGATGGAGTACGATGATTCCTTTGTATAAGAATAAGGGTGACATTCAAGACTGCAACAATTATAGGGGTATCAAGTTGTTGAGCCACACTATGAAGGTTTGAGAGAGGGTGGTAGAGTTGAGGTTACGTAAGATTGTGCCTATTTCTGAGAATCAGTTCAGATTTATGCCGGGACGCTCGACTACTGAGGCCATCCATCTCATAAGGGGACTAGTGGAGCAATATAGGGAGAGGAAGAAGGACTTGCACATGGTGTTCATTGACCTGGAAAAGGCTTATAATAGAGTCCCCAGGGAGGTTTTATGGAGGTGCTTGGAGGCTAGAGGTGTTCCGATGGTGTATGCTAGGGAGATTAAGGATATGTATGACGGAGCTAAGACTCGGGTTAGAACGGTGGGAGGGGACTCTGAGCACTTTCCTGTCTTGATGGGGTTGCATCAAGGATCGACTCTTAGCCCGTTTTTATTTGCTTTGGTGATGGATGTTTTAAATTTGGAAATTCAAGGTGAGGTGCCTTGGTGTATGCTTTTTGCGGATGATGTAGTTTTGTTTGATGAGACCCGCCGTGGAGTTAATGATAAGTTGGAGGTGTGGAGGAAGACCCTCGAGTCTAAGGGATTTAGGTTGAGTAGGTCCAAGACGGAATACTTGGAGTGTAAGTTCAGCGAGGCGGTGCATGAGGTTGAGGTGGTTATAAATATTGATACTCAGGCCATCCGAAAGAGAGATAGTTTCAAGTATCTTGGGTCTACGATTCAAGGGAGTGGAGAGATTGATGAGGATGTCACTTACCGGATTGGGGTAGGATGGTTGAAATAGAGGCTCGCGTCTGGAATCTTGTGTGATAAGAAGGTGCCGCCTAAACTCAAAGACAAGTTCTACAGAGTTGTGGTTAGACCGGCTATGTTATATGGAGCGAAGTGTTGGCCAGTCAAGAAAGCTCACATCTAAAAGATGAAGGTGACGGAGATGAGGATGTTAAGGTGGATGTGTGGGTGTACTAAGAAGGATAGGATTAAGAATGAGGTTATACGAGATAAAGTGGGAGTAGCGTCGGTGGAAGACAAGATGCGGGAAGTGAGGTTGAGATAGTTTGGGCATGTGTTGAAGAGGGGCACGGAGGCCCCAGTACGGAGGGGCGAGATATTGGCTAGGGATGGATTCAGGCGAGGGAGGGGTAGATCGAAGAAGTATTGGAGGGAGGTGATTAGACATGATATAGAGCAGCTGCAACTTACCGAAGACATGGCCCTAGATAGGAAGGTGTGGAGGAGGCGGATTAGGGTAGAAGGTTAGTAGGGAAGGGGCGTCAGTGTTAGTAGATAGGAGAATTTTGTTGCATTAGTAGTGCTTGTAGCTAGAGTATTTGTATTACTTCATAGAGTATTAGTAGTGGTGGGTCCTGTTTATATTATTATTGGGTGTGATTTCACATTTCGTATCTTGTCACTTACTATTTCTTTTCTACACTTTTGTTTCTTGAGCCGGGGGTCTTTCGGAAACATCCTCTCTATCTCACTTTTGAGGTAGTGGTATGGACTGCGTACACTTACCCCCCCCCCCCAGACCCCACGTGGTGGGAATATACTGGGTATGTTGTTGTTGTTGTTGTTGTAAATGTGTTTTAAACAAACCATGTGCTAAGTAGAATCACTTGCTTACTTGTTATACACCTTAGTGGCTCATTTGTTACATGCCCTAATGTTCTTACTTGTCATATGCCTTCATGGTTCATTCGTGTATGTACTTTATACCCAATGAGGTTCATTGAGTCATATAAGTTTCTAAGTATCACATTGAAGTGACATTTTTCTTCCTATGTAATTGTTACTGCCCCAACCATATTGTCACATGTCTATAGTTTCAAAAGCTCAAAAGAGTTACGGCCACTAGAAGAACAATCTCAAAGATTAAAGAAACAAGGTAAAGTGAACTTATGTATTTATGGGTGGCAGCTCAGGGGTTATAATACCTAGCATGGGCCGATCCCAATCTTTGTATTGATGGGTGGTATCCCAGGGGTGGAAGGAACACCTAGAATGGGTCGATCCCAATATTACGGATGGTATCCCAGGGGTGAAAGGAAAGCATAGCATGGGTCGATCCCGATTTGTATTTTTATGAGGACCGTATCCCAGGGGCTAAAATGCCTAGCATGGGTCACTGATTAGCTGGTCATTTGTATCATATGCCTTATAAAGTTAATAATGCAAAGAAGAGTAAAGCAAAGAAAAAAAAATGCAATGTACATGATTCTACAAGTATTAGCAAAGGTGGTCTTCTATCAATATCTATACAGTTGTACCTGGTTTCGTTTGAGCTCTTGTTTCACATATGGTTACTTTATGCCTTACATATTCAGTATATTCTTTCGTACTAACGTCCCTCATGGGGGACACTATGTTTCATGCCGCAGGTCTAAGTATTCCAGCTAATAGATCTCCCTAATATAAGCACAGAATACTCAGCGGCTTTTGGTGAGCTCCAGGCTGATTCGGGGCTTTGCCGAGTCTTTAGCATGTATTTGATATTATTTTATAGTTAAGGGTATGGTGGGGTCCTATCCCGACCTAAGCTAAAGTTGTCTATCTTTTAGAGGCTTTGTAGACTATTGTTAAAGTAAAGTACAGTTGTGTATTATTCTCTAGTAATTAAGGCCCCAACGGCTAAGTCATGTATATCCATTATGGGCCTATTTATGTTGGTCTTTTACCAAGGAGTCTCACCTATACTTATCAAAGCCTTATAATTATCATAGTTACATGCATGGTAATCACAAGGTATAAGTTGGTTCTCTCGAGCCTTTCAGGCATCGAGTGCCTGTCCGTCTCAATAGGATTTGAGGCGTGACAAAACTCTTCAGTGGAAGACCTATTAGGATCAATATTAGCATTTAGATCATGTTGACTTTTTGATCTAAATTTAGGATATTTTGTGAAGCTTTCCTCTTCCTCATGTTCATTTTCATCCTTCCTCTTTTTCTTCTCTTTCATCATTTTTATCATCTTCTCCATCCCCTTCTTTATCTACATCTACTTCCTTATCACTTTCCTCTTCATCTTTCTCATCTCCCTCACTTTCCTCATCTCCTTGTTTATCGTTATTTAAATCTCCAAATTCTTGACTTCTTTCTACTTCATTCTCATCCTCTTTTTCCCTCTCTTTTTCTATATCTAGAGCTGATTGAGAAGGGACTTCTACTTCTTATTGAGATATTGCTTGTACAACAAACTCATCTAGTGGTGAATATAGCCTAGCTACTTTACTTCTTCCTTTCTTTGGAGTTGACTCACTTCCTTTTCTTTTGGGAACCATTTTATCTACAAACAACAGGAAAATAAAAAAGATTATAATTGATTTGTGTATCATTAAAAAAAAGGGTAACAATGAGTTTAACAAGTACAACACAGTAAAATAATAGTTATGTTTAACAAGTACAATACAGTAAAATAATAGTTCCAATAGATGACTGATATGTTGGAAGAAATCAAAATAGTGTACCCTACTATTTTTATTTTTTCTGTTGGAAAAAGTCAAAATAGTATACCCTACTATTTTTATTTCTTCCAACATATGGGTAATCTGTTGGAAGAAATCAAAACAGTATACCCTACTATTTTTATTTCTTCCAACAGATCACTCATCTATTGCAACAGATGGGTAATCTGTTGCAATAGATTACCCATCTGTTGGAAACATCATAACAGTAAACCAACAGATGGTATAGTTGTTCCCAACAGTTGCTTAATATGTTCCAACAGATTCTTATTCTGTTGCAACATATTACACATTTGTTGAGATATTAACAATATTTTTACCACGTAAATACATATATCACCAACAACACCAACACCAACACCAACACCAACATACACCAACATTTACCACTTGAACAATAATTTTCAAGAACAACACCAACATTTACCAATACAAGAACAACACCAACACCAACATTTACCAATACAACAACACCAATAACACCAACAAAATCAACAAAACCAACAAAAACACCAACACCAACAACACCAAGAACACCAACATACACCAACAACACCAACAGAAGTTAACACACACCAACATTTATAATACAACAATACCAACAAAATCAACAAAACTAACAAAAACACCAACACCAACACCAAGAACACCAACAAAAGTTAACACACACCAACATTTATAATACAACAACACAAACAACAAGCCTCAAATATAACCACTTGAAAAAATCAATTGTTGTTTGAGACCAAACAATATTCAGTTGAAAATCCTAATTTTTTAAACCCATTTAAGAATACGAAATCTAATCTATGGTACAATCTCAACAGTTGTTGGATTTGGTCACAACAGATATGTCTCTGAAAAAAATTAAAATTAAAATTTCTCTATTTATACAACAATGTTCGAGAACAACAACAACAACAAAAGTATTTCACTCAAAAAGATAACACATTTACATCAACCATCATATTAAGAGATAAAATACCACAAATTAGGGTTTTCTCGGGTTTTCATTTTTTTAAGCATAAAAAACTCATTCTTGTTAACCTATACTAGAAGAGAAGACAACTCAAGTTCTTCTTTTTCTTCATAACTAAAAATCCCTAATTTTTTGAAAATCAAAAAAAAGAGAAGTCTTTACCTATAAAGAGAGAGAAATTGACGGTTGAAAGTCGAAAGTCACCGAAGGATGACTGTCTCGTCAATCTGTTGTCTATGGAGGGTAGCAATTATTGGGCTTAAGAGAGAAAGAGACGAGAGACGTTTAGGAGGGAAGATTTTTCCCTCACTTTGAATTTTTTGTTTTTATTAAATATAGTTGTGAGTTGATTTATATTTTTTAAAAGATTAAGAAGTTTTCAAAATATTAATTAATCTCCAATTAACTTAAGACTTGGTCAAATATCACCAATATTTAAAACCAAACTTGTTTGACCCCTTTTCTTCAATTTTCTCGAGAAACAAACTTGTTTTACAAAAAAGCCTTTTATAGGAAAATATTTTCCCCTCCATTTCAAACACACCCCAAATGTAAATGAAATGAGTTGTGAAACCTGATATCCTCGGGTGGGTTACTGATTGGAACGGCGACCGCAAAAACCTCCGCTACTTTTCCCCAATTCCTTTACTGAACAAGTGATAACTGCACCGCAATTCATCCAATTCTTTTCAACTTTGGCTACAAAGATTCACTTCTATTATCTTCATGGATCCCGAGGTGTTTTTCTTACACTTTAAATACGCTTTTTTTTTTTAATCGTTGAGTTTCTGACTAATGCATTGACATGTAATTTTTTATTGATTTGTGATCTTCAATTACGGTTGATTTTTCTTTTTATTTACTGTGGAAAAGTTTAGGCGGATCGTGGGGAAAAATAGTTTAACTATGTGTATGCTGAGTGAATTTGTGCCTGATTAGAATGGAATAGATTCATACAGCCAAATTCGACTTGTTTTGAATCAACGTGTTGATATTTGAATTTGAGAGTGGATGCTCTAGTATTTATATACTAGTAAAAAGTGTTGTGGTGAAAGAACGATTCTGTTAAGACGACGAAAAGCAGTTTTAGTAATGAACAGGTTTTAAATCATGAATGAAGTGTCGGAACAATGGCGCATACAATTCCTTGAATCAGTCAATCAATCACCTATTTCCTCAATCTCGATTATCCTACAGGATTCATCATATTTAGACTATTTTTACTTTGGACTCTATATTTTACCAAACTCATGTATGCATAGACAATTCCTTCATCAATAAATACGGTGCAGAACATTTTCCAAAAAAACAAAAGAAAGAGAGAAGATCTTGCTTAGTTTTATGAAATATTGTCTTCAATTCCCGGACTAAGACTGCAGTTCTGTCAAATCACAAAGAACTAATGTTTTGTCTATTATTTGTTCATTTAGGGATTATTTTTTATAAGGTGGTTAAGGGAGCATAGTTTTTACTTCTTTATGTAACACGTCCAAGGACTTTGTATTCTTACATCATTGTAAAATCATCTTTCTGTCTAAACTGTTGGTGCATGATTTGTACTTGCATTTTGATCTTTGGCATCTCTTTGCACTTAGCTGATTGAATTGTGAATTAGTTCTATAAGTCAAGGATGGATTATTTGAGTGGAATCTACACTCTAATTCTTGTGGTAATCCGGCTTTGACAAGCATATACGTGCCTTCATTTTCCCTTACTATTCAAATTGCCGTGTCTTATCACTTATTACCTATTACTGCTCTTACTGTTTCAGCAAAAGAAATTGAAGTTATATTTTGTGCATCTTTTCTCTCGTTATCTTAGAATGTATCAATCATATGAATGAGAATTAAATTCAATGCAGGTTGGATTGAGACTACTCTTTTCTCCACTGGCTTCTAATATTGTTGTGCGGACAGCATGGTGAGCTGTTATTTTATTTTACTGACTGGAACTATTATTTACTATTTTATGAGAACTTGTTTTTCTGTTAAAAATATGATTTATAAAGATTAGAGAAGATTGCTTCTGTAATTGATGATTCGTTGTTATTATGTGACATCTGCAGTTGTTCTGTGGGGGTTGTTTTACCTGGTTATTCCACATTTAAGGCAATTGAGGGAAGAGATGAAAATGAGCAGAAAAAGTGGCTACTATATTGGGCAGGTTTGTACTATTGTTTATTTTTCTTTGCTGTCCTAATTCTTTTCTTCATTGAGTATAAATCTCTTAGTACGCTATTCACTATTTTTGTAAGCAGCTGTCTCTTATCCCCTAATTAACTAACATATTACTTCTAGTACAGCAGTTGTTGAATTTAGGTTCAGGGTGAAAAAACTGTAGCATCTATTCAATGCAGAGCTGTTTATATGTTTTCTAGAGGGACTATGGAGAAGACATATTTAGGCATCTTAATGTTCTAGAACATTAGAATTTTGTATTGCAAGTCATGAATAATTACTGTTACTATTTTAAAGCAAATATTAAATTTTACCTACAAACAACCTAAAAAGCGATAATGATATTGATTGCAATGTGCTGACAAACAAGAGAAGTTTGAATTTTCCAATAAGTTGAGAGACTATAGAATTTTAATATATGGCACGTATATATGCTTTCTGTGGGCATTTATTGGGGATTCACTTATATGTAGATCAGAATAGCATTCCTGCTCAGATTGTAAGTTCATATTATAATGTTCAGTCTAATTCTTTGATAGTTTCTCTTCATATACCCTTGGGTTACCAAATAATTTATTTGCGTTTTCTTACATTCTTCTTACAATTGAAAGAAGTTTCTTTTGCTTGCAGCTTATGGGTCCTTCAGTGTTGTTGAGTTGTTCACTGATAAGTTTCTCTGCTGGTATAGCTCCTAGCTTAACTCATCTTACTTCTAAACCATTTTTAATGTTACTGCTAGTTTAGTCCTGCTGATGTTTTTTTCCCTTCCAATTATATCAGGTTTCCACTGTATTACCACATGAAGTTTGCATTTCTTGTTTGGCTTCAGCTCCCTACTACTGATGTAAGCTAAAGCAGATTCTCTTTTCTTTGCCTTTCCCCTGTTGTTATGTATTGGTCATCCTTGTTTGTTTGTCATTCTGTTTTCTTAAATTCTCCCGTGTAAGGGGTTGTACATAATTATACTTTGTTCCTTGATCAAATTTCTCATGCCACTGTTTATAATTTTTATTTGGCAAAATTTCAATGTTTGACACATCAGGGAATGACTTTGCATATGGTAGGCGACTAAAATAGGAGTAGAGGGGGCAGTACCGACATCGGTAGCATTGGGATAGTTTAGAAGTAGTGTTGTTTGCTAGAGTTACTTAGATTATTGGAATAACAATGGTATATTGGTAGCATCGGGCATCAGCAGTAGTTTTGGGAGCAGTGTAGTGTGTCATAGTTCCTTAGATTTTTGGAGTAACATTAGGAGAACAAATTATTACTATAATATTATTTTGTGATCAATTACATGAATTGACATTAGTCGTGCTATGCACTATCCTAAGAAACTATTTCAACAATTTGAAAGTTTTTCCAGGATTAAACAAGTCTTTCTCTAACCAAGAGGGAGCAGGAATAGTAAAATTAACTAATATAATAAACTAACAAGTTTTGTGCTTTATGGAGTGTCCTATAAATACAAGTACTTGGGGCGGTTAAATTGGAGTTCTAGAAGGCACAAGTGTTAAGCATCTTATCCTCAGCATATTATAGAGGTTCTGCCCAGATGAAGATAATACTTTGTATTAAGGAAAAGCTTGAATTAGAGGAAACCATCGGCAAATAATACTTAATGATCGGTAGGGGAAAAGAGGTTTGCATCCTTCAAGTATCATGGCTTTCATTCATATCGCTGAATGATTTATATAGAACTAGTATACGTACCCGCGCGATGCGCGGAGGTTATCAAAAATATTAATTGTTTGAACACATCACATCATTATGATTTTATAAAAATATAATTATTTGAATGCAATGTACTTAATAGAATAAACTTTGTAATATCAAAGGAAACAACTCATATAAATACACACACAATCATCAAATAACATTTTGATAAACACAAATACTATAATTATGCAATTTCAAGAAAAAAAATATTTCACAGTATACCATGGTTAAAAAAAAATATTTGTAAACAAAGAAGAATTCATTAATTAAGAGAATATGTGCGTAATACTCTCTCAAATTAAATTATGAAAAACATCTTTATTTATTCTATATGTATACACATTTAATCTTTAATTATTATTTCTTCTCTTAAATACTTTTGTTTTTTCATAGAAGACAATAATAGTTTCTATCTTTATCAATGGAGAGATCTTGACCAGACCTAATAATTTTTCTAATGTTCTATTTTTATACTAATAATAGGTGAAATGCCTTTATGATCGTCATAGAATTTATGAGTATTTTAAATAATTATTATTTTAGTCTTACGTGCTATTAGTAGCTAATTTTCTCTCTTTTATCTATAACATAAAATTTTCAATTTTAGATTCAATTTTTGTGATTGTCTACATGAAAAATGTATCTATGTTTTTAAGGCTTTGATGTGTAGCTTGGAATTTCTTCATTTAAATTTCTCATAATATTTTCAAAATATTTATGATCTCGAATTCAAATAGGCCTTTTTGATAATCAATTCTTTGTGATTTTTGCTTCATACTAAACACAAGAAAATAAATAAAAAAATTACTTATTACTTATTTTTCTAAAAAATATTTTTCTTCTACCTTGCTAAGTTTGCTCTCCTCAAGTTTCATGCATCAATTATGATTATGTGCATAACTTTGTATTATATATTTTCTTTCCATGTAGAATTATTTTTTATGTATTGAGATTAAATGGTTGATTGTTTATTCTAATAGCTAGTTTTTTCTTTTTACTTTCCAAAAAGTTTTTGTTAGAAATGTAATAGTGTTGAGGTTGGGAATAGAAGTGAGGTAGTGTTATAAAATTGGATCACAGCCAGATTTATGAAATGGTAATTAGAATCAAGAATTAGAATCAAATGGTATAAAATTGGATCACACCCAGATTTATGAATACTTAAAAAGGTGCCCATTTTAATCAAGAATTAATGAAATGGTTAAAATGGGAATGTTTTTATTTCTAGTTGAAATATCAAGTTGAGTAACTTTTGGAACATAAAACAAAGTTGAGAATTTCTTCCAGAATTACCCTTAGTTGAGTGACTTTGGGGTTATCAAACAAAGTTAAGTAACTTTGTAAGAAAACTATGTATAACTGAGCTTGTCAAAAAACTATGTATAATTGAGTGACCAAATATTATCTCCGAGTAACAATTGAGTACAATAATACATTAACTTGCTGTTCATTTCAAATTGATCAAGTTTCTACCCTCCGACTCATCTAGTCATGATCTAGTTGTTATAGAAGTAAAGAAAAACATTGAAAAGACAGAAAGGATAGAACAGTTCTAAAATATACTCAACATTGTATGTACATTTAATTATTCCGGCAAGACAATCATAATCTCTTTCTCTTTGTTCAAATATTTTGTTATTCCACTTTGACCTTAAGGCATGAACACACTCTGTATAATAATGCTTTAGGACTTGAGCTTGAATTGTTCTTCCTTTAGTTATCTAAAAATTCACTGCTATAACCGGTTGCTAGATGTTGCCATGTTTGCTGGCTTTTTCAACTATTCCATCAACGTAACCTGGACTGCAGTGTCATAACATACACATAATTTAGGAATAAATTAATGATGCTCTGTTGTTTATAGTGCTATGCCACATATCACACATCTAGTATTACATTTTGAACCGCCTGTCAATTCTATTTAGGTGTGCATGTAAATGGACTAAAAATATGAATTCAAATAGGCCTTATCCTTTTCTTGGAGTAAGTTGAATCTCTCCACATATCCTTCCTGCCTTCTGCTTTGAAGAAGACTTGGGCATCACTTTTTCTATCTTTTCTTCAACCCCGGAAATTTTTTTGCTCAACTTTGTGACATACCTCAGGGAAAAAACTTTAGTATTATATATATTTTTTTCTTTTAAAAAACTCACCTTTTTCAACTTTGTTCTTCCACCAAATCATCATATATGGGGTTTACAAATATAGTATTATCCCCATATAATTTTAAAAATAAAGTAGGAGTGTGTTATTTTAGGGAGCATTCCTATAAGCCTCTACATGGAAGGAGGAGAATTTATAAACATATACATACATTTACTAAATGATAAGAAGATGAAGACAATCAAATGGAAATAGAAATTTACCTCCTCTAGCAAGGATTATGAAATCATGAAATCTGATTAATCAGATTTATAGTTTTTGTTTATATAGTAGCCTCGAGGGGAGGTTGAAGAATCACACAGGAAGAAAAGCAGAGTATCAAGCTTATAAGGCCCCCTTCAAAATCTCTGAGTACAAAAGGAAAAGTAGTGAAGCAGAATCACAACAATGTGTTAAAACCTGAATAAACAAAAATTGTTGGTTTAACAAACCGTTTATAGTTTGTACACTGAGTGAAGATAATTGATACACACGCACCAATCCTTTGAAAGATTGTTAATCGAACCATATCAGGATCTTAAAAATAATGTTGATCAATAGAGGAAATAAGACCGACCATAAACGTCAATCAATCAAACAATATTTCCTACTCACAAATTAAGGAAAAACATATAAGAAGCTACAATTTGTAGTTGATATATGAACAGGTTTTCCATAACACAACTAAATGAATAATCAAGTTTATGTTGCCCTAGGAAGCAGTCAGATCTAAGAATAATTTGCCACAATCATGAAAATGGAACTTCTTTAATGCATAACCATTTTGCAGTTCTATCTAGTTGAATACCATAGACAGTTATTTGTGTCTGATTCCCACAGGATTCGTTTGAATGCTTTTTCAAGTAAAAGATAACTGGAAATGTTATCTGTATTTCTTCACAACTATGGCAATGTTACATTGGTGACTCTTTTCACGTAATCTGTTAAGAATAGCTACTATTACCTTGTGAAATGTACCATTGTAGTACCAATTGCTTTGAAATGTAGTAGTGTCTGCTACAAAAAAGATCCTTACTTGAAGTTAACATACCTCTTGTTACTACCAAAAGCTGTTGTAGTTACCTTCTTGATGTTTTACATGCATCATAACACCCTTAACTTCTGAAACCTGGGATTTCACCTTGGCAACTTTGCTAATTTCCTCAGGATGTTCAGCACAATACTGCATATGTTCCTCCAACTTAGGGCTGCACTTAAGAGAGTACTGTAATTAGATGACTCAACAGAAAATTCTGCCTTCACATGATATCACAACCTTTTCACCCGCCATATTTTGACACAAAATCATCCTTACCACACTCCAAAAAGATTATGGGAACTTTTCTTCAAACTGACTACTTGGCAACCACAGAGTATGCTATAAAGTGAATCATAAAGTCAGCATAGGCAAGTCCGTTGATCAACTAACTATGTAATAGTGATCATAATCATGGGAGTGCAAGAGAGCAGCATAAGGAAAAAATTTCCAATAGCACTCAAATTCTCCTGATAATAGCTATGTAATTTCATAGATTAGATGGTCAACTATGATGCTCTTCAATTGATAGTTAATACAAAAATCAACAGATCAGAGTAGAGTAAGAAGCTAAGTTAATGTATCTTGGAAGATGGCATATTCTCTTAAATATACTTCTATTATTTTCAAAAAATGCCTTCTCTTTGCTAAGGGAAATTAAAGATTTTGACCACCACTCCTTTTGTTCCACCATGAACAAACATAAAACATCCAAAAATGTGATAGAAATAATGTCACAACTAAAGTTATATATATTATTAGTTCTGCTAACTTACTATATGAACAAATAAAAATAATGATTTCCTCACAGCTAGTTTCTGCTAATTATTCCAAGCAACCAATTAATATACCAATTTTATGAGTTACATGTGCGTATGTTATAAAGGAAGTTCAGACAAATGCTCACTGTCAAACAAAAATTTAGGAAAGTTGTATTACAACAACAAAGCTTAAATAGAAAAAGATTTGATCTCATGGGATCCAACAAAGTTATAAAAAAAATACAAACGTTTGTGTTCTAGAGTAATGCTTACCTTTAACCCATCAACCCCAATGTTGATGTTGCTATTGTACAACATTGACTTCCGCCTCTCTCCTCTTTTCACTTGAGTCAATCCCATGAACATGATAGTTACATAATCAGGACTAAATGTCACTTTTGTTTCCTTCCTATTTACAATAGCAGACTCTCTATCAGTAATAGTATCATCGAAGATATTTAAACATGAAAAGCAAAAAAAAGGGAAGAGAAAAAGGCAAAATCGAAAGAAAAACTTGGAAAGATGATCTGAAATTGAGAAATTGTGAAGAATCCAACATTGGATGTTTGTTATTCCTCCTTAATTTTGAATAACCAATAGTCGTTCCCGACAATAATCCAACGAACCACAAATTGACTCGGTTGAAAACTTTTAGAACTATCGATTCAAAACCAAAATTCAAGAATCCAATGGAACACCAAGGAGATTTATTTTCTAACAGAAATAAACAAAATTAAGCCGTATGCGATATACCCAAATTTTAGAATTGATGAAAAAGGAAAAACGGAAAAATTAATACCTTCCGTGATCTCTAGCAAATTTCTATGGATTTTTTCTTAACCCATTATGAGTATGAACTCAAATTGAAACTCGCTACTGCCGATTCAAAACTCAACTTCTGGCACACTGTATTTTGATATGTATTTTGTTCCTTCCTTTAGGTCTGATATGGAGTGTATAGTAAAAGAATAGAGAGATGAGAGCAGTTGGGCAAGAGAAAGAGATGAGAGCAGTTTTTGCCAACTCATGTTTATTTTAAAATTTATCGTAATATTATATTAAATTCTGTGTTGTGTGTGGCAGTTGATGTTTTTTAAAATGTTTTTTAATTTTTTAATGATAAATACAGTTTTTTTGTGGTGCTGACACGTGACAGTTTTTGCCTCTGTTATTAGATATAAGATAGATGAGATTGGGAGCTTGGAATGGCGGGGAACTTCCAATTTTCTTTTGGATATTAAGACATCATTTGTTTGCACTTAGGCTGCATTTGTTTTTATTAAGATTAAGACTTCTAAATTTGAATGCACATCTGAATAATTAAGATGTTATATCTAGATCTGAATACTAAATGATTAAGACTGTTTGTTTTTTAACATCCAATAATGCATAATTTATTTATATGTAATAAGTATACAATTTAAATTAATAAGAAGGTAATGTAATTCTAAGATTTCATAAGGTTGGTATATATGAATAAGCTATTAAGATTCACTGGGTAATTTTCAATGTTGCTCAGACTCTTCAAAAATGTCATTTGGTTCCTATTGGATCCTTCAAAAATAGTGCATATTTGGAGAATATGACACGGGAGCAGAGCATTTTTAGAGAGTCTGAGCAACTTAGGTAATTTCTGTATCAATGATGACACAATATTTTTTGGCTTCCAATGGACCTTGGACCAACAATTACATTAGACCTTTTCCATGTTACAATTCTGTTGTATATATTATATATTCATGAGGAAACACCTCAATATATGTAGGACCTCATATAAACATATATAGTTGAGTACAAACTCTCTTAAGAAATGGTGTTTGTGTTTGTCCTAAAGTACCTAACTAACTGTAGCTTAACATAACAAGGGTACAACTTAAAGTTAAACATAAGAATGTAATCCAAATACAATGACTAATCTATGGAAACTTGAGATACTCATTTTGTCCTCTAACTTATGAAGTTCCGGTAAAAGCAAAAGCACAAAAAGGCCCAAAAATAAGGATACTTCAGTAGTGAAGGTATCTTCATCTGTCGTTAAAGATATTGTGCAATTGCCAACCAGAAATACTTCTTATACTTAATATGAGAACTATCATTCTACTCATGCCAAATGTTTCAAATAAACAACAACAACAACAACAACAACATACCCAGTGTATTCCCACCAGGTGGGGTCTGGGGAGGGTAAAGTGTACGCAGTCCATACCACTACCTCAGATGAAGTAGAGAGGCTGAGGCTGTTTCCGATAGACCCCCGGCTCAGAACAAATAAACAAGTTGGATAAAAAATACGACTTTAATTTGTCAAGTGAGATTAAAAATAAACATGCCCCCAAATTACGTCATTTTCGTGAAAAAACTTGAAATTCAAAACCAAAGTACAATTCAACATCTACATTAATGGATTCCACCATATGTTCTTGAATGAACCTAGAAAAAAAAGGATTTTTTTTTTCATAAAAGAGCAGCACAATTTTTCAAACAAATATTTGAAGGCTAATGGTAGGTATTTATAACATTTTTGCACTCAAGTAAATCAAGAACTTTATGCCACAAAATTCCAAAGTTCTTGAATAATAATATGACAAATTAATAACAACGTACTTGTAAAAAGTTTGAAATCTTACCAGTTCAAGATGATTTTGAGTAGTTGACTGATACTTGGAGAAAGAGATGAAAAGTAGGCGGTGATACTTGAGAAAGAGAGGAAGAGTAGACGTTGATATTATGGATAAGAGAGGAAGAGTGGCGCTATTTTTATGCTAAAGAGAAACAAACGGCTTATGAGATTTTTCCGTAGATAAATTAACGTGTTTAAAAGAGCCTGAATGGTATTAAGACTCTTTCCTACGTCTGACCGAATCAGACTCTTCAGACCTACTAAGATTTTTTTTCTTAAAAGAATAAAATAAATGCACTTAATGGGCTGAAGTCTGAACCATTCAAATTCACACCTTCATTAAGTGCAAACAAATGAGATCTTAATGAAGGTCTGAATCTGAATGGTTCCGACTTCAGCCCATTAAGTGTATTTGTTTTTTTTAAAGTCTCTTAATAGGTCTGGAAGTGTCTGATTCGGTCAGATCTAGGAAAGAGTTTTAACACCATTCAGACTCTGTTAAACATGTTTTATTTACGGAAAAAGCTCACAAGTTGTTTCTCTTCGCATAAAATCAACATACGCTTCCATTTTTCTCTATAAAATCAGCGTACTCTTCCTCTTTTGCTCCATAAAATCCTCCCTTCTCTTTCTCCAATTATCACCTCTTGCTCTTCCTCTCTCTCTCCAAGTATCAGTCGACTATTCAAATCCTCTTGAACTGGTAAAATTTCAAAACTTTTTATAAGTATGTTGTTTATAAATTTTTCATATTCAAAATATTATTCAAGAACTCTAAAATTTGTGGCATAAAGTTTTTGATTCACGAAACTGCAGAAACATTATAAATACCTAGAGTTAGCCTTCAAAGATTTGTTTGAAAAATTGCCCTGCTCTATTATATAAAAAAGAACTTTTTTTTCCAGGTTCATTCAAAAACATATGGTGGAAGCCATTAATGCAAATTCGAAATGTACTCTGGTTTTGACTTATAAGATTTTTCATGAAAGTGATGTGCTTTTGTTCATAAAAAAGTTCCATCCACATAATTTTCGTAGTTTTGCAAAAACTTGCTTGGAGTTGTTTAGAATTAAAGCATCTATTAAAGATGGGAGTGAACAATGAGATAGTTGATCAAATTCTTTGAAATTTTGCTTTAGAGAAAGGTCTAGATGATTACATGTTCTACAGTTATTTCACATTGATAATGTAGAAAATTATGTGTTTTATTTCATGTGACATATATATTTTTTAATGTGAGTAGAAAAATATATTCCCTCCATTTCAAAACGAATGACCTGTTTTGACTTTGCACCGAGTTTAAGAAAATAAAGAAGACTTTTAAAACTTGTGGTCTTAAATTAAAGTTATGTCAAATGTACCAAAATGTCCTTTAATCTTGTAGTCTTAAACATGCCACGTGGAAAGTTGGAATTAAAGTATTGCCAAAAAAGTAAAGGGTCATTCTTTTTGAAACAGACTAAAAAGGAAAGTAGGTCATTCTTTTTGAAACGGAGGGAGTATTTTTTATTGCGGGTGTAAAAAGTTATGCTCTTTCCATTGAGCTGGGGAAATCAAAATTGTAGACACTCACTATCACCCGTTTGTTAGGTCAATTTCAAATACTATATTTCTGTACCTACGAAATACAATAGCATTAGAATTTCGAGTAGATAATATTCTGTTGTTCCTTTGGGGTCCCAATTGTACAACTTGTATATTTGCTCTGTTATTAAAAAATACTTTATCTGCCATATGCTACAAATCGTAAATACTATGTGATATTTCCATGAGCTACATAGTTTGTTGAGTTGAATGTCAAAAAAGAGTGGCCTATGAAAGTTGGAGTTTGATAGCAGTGTTTTGAAAAGCGAGAGGCGGAAAAAGCCGACGAGGGCTCGCTTCACAGAAGCGAGAAGCGTGAAGCGAAGCACATGCTTTTTTCCATTAAAGCGCTATTTAGTACAAAATTTAAAAATATTAAATATGCATAAATAAATAGCCAAGAACTCAATAGATAACATAATCTTTCAATTCTTAAAATAAAAAGACAATAGATAGTCATAACAAGCATTCGAGCAAACAGCCAAAGTACTAAAAATCAGTCTCGCGTCTTAATCAACCAACACAGATAGAGAATCAAAAACCAACAATCAGATAAAAGCTTAGAACTTCTATTCTACATGCTACTCCTCAACAAGATCTCCAAACTCTTGAAGTGCCATCATATTATTATCTTGAACCATATCTTCTTCGTCATCAGAGGGCTCACCAACAAGGGTTCTACTTGAACCTGCTCTTTCCTTGCTCCTTAAAGTACTCCCCCTAAGACCATAAATACTCTCCTCAACACCACTTGCCAAAGCAACATGACCATAAGTGAGATCTTCTCCTTCGTATACTTCTTCATCTTCATGAATTGAAGGGGCTCCCGTTAACTCATTTGCATCATCAATACTATCCAACATAATTGGATCAATTGTATCGCGAGCATTTTAACGACGCACCAATGTTCTATTATATTTTATGAACACTAGATCATTGAGGCATTTCAACTCAAGCCTATTCCTCTTTTTAGTATGAATATGCACATAAGTTGTACTTAGTAATTATAAGGTGTACTTAGGACAATTCAGATACCACTTAATTCAGTAATACTGTAATGTGGTTTCTCACATGTTCATACACGCTCCAATATCTCTCACAATCGGATGATCTACAAGTTAAACTTTGAACTCTAATAGCAAACTGTTGCAAGTTTGGGACATTATGACCATATTGCATCCACCATTCAACGGTAGAATTATTTTAAAAGTTAATAACTTAAAAGTTAAGCTTTAAACACAATTAAAAGTTGAAATGCTCACCTGGTGACCTTAAGGTTCTAGCTCTAATGGCCGATTCCAATCCAAGTAGCCCATTAGCTTTCATGTACCTTCCAAGCTCCTCCCCTATTTTGTCTATCAAAGCTTTATTTGGGATCATCCTCTCAACACATGCATGATATCCCAGCCACCCTTCTTCATCTAAAGTCTCCATCTCACTATTTTTATAATAGAGCCCAGGGTTCAAAATATGTGCCGCTGCATGCAAAGGTTGATTAAGTTTATCTGTCCACCTTGCATCAATAATTTCAAAAACTTTCTCAGATTTTCTTTTATCATAATCAAATGCCTTTTCAATATTTTCTTTTGCTCTATCCATGGCTTCATAAATGTAGCGCATTGGTGGTTTTTTCTCTCCATCCACCAAACAAAATACAGTAACTAGAGGACCACCAACTTTAAGTGCTTTTATAGTGTCATCCCAAAAAGATGGACTAATAATGTGTCTGGCAACTTCTTTCCCCAAGAGTTTCCTTTGTATAGGTACTCTCATTCCATTCATTTGACATGAACAAGGTTCGCAAATTTTTCTTTTGCTTATAAAAACTATGCAAAGTCAGAAAAGCTGGTGCAAACCTTGTCTTCACGGGTTTTACCAAATTTCTTTAGTTTGTGTATCTCCTCATTATGTTCAACAGTAATGCCCTTTGACTGATATAAGAATGTATCTTAACAGTCTTAGCAAAAAACTGTTCCAAAAAAATTTAGTAGTTAGTAAACTAAGTATAGATAATTGACATGAAGATTGAAAAAAACACACACTAAAACCACTTATTCACCTGTAGAATATGGGGCTTCCTTGAAAATGTCACCAAACATTAAGTTGATACAGTGAGCAGCACAAGGAGTCCAGAAAATATGCGGGTACACTCCCCTCAACAATTCACCCGCTTTCTTATTCTCACTTGCATTATCAGTCACAACTTGCACCATATTTTCCTTCCCAATTTTCAATATTGTAATCTCAAACAATTTGAACATTTTAGTAGCATCAGTAGAAGAGTCACTAGCATCATGAGATTCAAGGAACACACTCCCCATCGGAGAATTCACCAAAACATTGATTACCATTTTTCCATTTCTGGCTGTCCATTTATCCATCATAATGGAACATCCATAGTTTTTCCATTGAACCTTATGAGCCTCAACAATCTTATTTGTTTTCTCCACCTCATTTTTTAGACAAGGAACTCTAACTTCATGATAGGTTGGGGGCTTCATTCCTGGGCCATATTGGCCTACTGCCTCAATAAATTCACCAAAGCTCTCAGAATAATTAACACAATTAAAAGGGAGGCCTGTGTCATACATCCACCTTACAAAAACGGATACAGCACGGTCCCTTAAAATCTTCCTAGAAGATGCTAAACCAATGGCTCCACCTTTCTTTTTTCATTGGGTTGTTTTGGGTAATAGTTATCTATAGAACTTTTAACATTGCTAGCGGTGGATGATCCACTCCCGCTAGCTGAAGACTTCCTTTGGAATTTTGAAGAAGGCCCCACTGGCATATTCACTTCAACTTCATCATTCTCCATTTGATCTTCATCAACAAGATTAACCATTGATGCATCATGCATCATTTGAGTCTTAAACTCATTTTTTTTCTTCATATACTCCTTCATTTCTTCCTTAACAGCATTCGGGACTTTTGGACATACAATGACATCTTTGTAACCTCCAATAAGATGTTTCTTGTGACGAAATATTCCACCGTTATATATATTGTCACAAAAAACACACTTTATCCGTGTGTTAGAGCCTATTGCAATTCCATAAGCCCAAGCTGGATCTCATTTTTGCGCCATTGAATAAAGAAATATACTACAAGAGAAAACAAAATAGTGAAAATATATACAGAGAGACAGAAGTCAGCACACATACAACAAAAAAATAATAATTTAAAAAGAAGAAAAACAGAGCTGGAAAACAGAGAAGAAGAAGAAGAAGAGAGAAAAAAAACAGAGCTGCGAAGAACAGAGAAAAAGAGAAATAGAGAAGAAGAAGAGAAAAAAAACAGAGTAGTGAACCGTGAAGAAGAAGAAACAGAGAAGAAGAAGAGAAATAGAGAAGAAGAAGAAGCAGCCGCATACCAGTCGCAGCAGCAGCAACTCCACAGTCGAAGAAGTCGCTCAAGGGTTTTTATTAAAATAAACCAATAAAACCCTTGAAAAAAAAACTTAAATAGCGCTTAAGCGAGCTTTTCCTCGCCTTTTCTGCTTCGTCACTTCTCGCTTTTGGGCATGAAGCGTGCGCCTTTTTCTCGCCCCATCGCTTCAGGTAAAAAAAGCGACCCTCTGTAGCTTCGCTTCGCTTGGCGCTTAAAGCGAGCGCTTCAGCGCTTTTCACAACACTGTCTGATAGAAGGGAATAAGTTTTCAATGATGATAATTAAAGTTTGTTCTTAGTAATGCATCATCAGGGATGGCTCAAGGGGAGGCTAATGAAACCTTGGCTTTAGACCCTCCAAAATTAAAATATCTTTAAATATTTTAATTTATTGCTCAAATAGTAATTTTGTTGTTTAAGTTAATATTTTACTATCTAAGATTCTTTTGATATAATATTTAATTACTTTTTAAATTTGAATTTGCATATTTATTACAAATAAATAAACACATTCAGATGTTAAAAACTAATAATCTTATTCATTCAGTGTTCAGATCTAGAGACAACATCTTAATAATTTAGATGTGCATTCAGATTCAGACGTCTTAATCTTAATAAAAACACGGCTGCAACAAATAAAATAAAAGAAACAACAAACTAAACGATAACAAAAATCAGACAAAAACTAAGCAAAAAAAAGAAAGTTCTAGAGCTTCTTCATATTCTCCATCTGCGATGCTTCAACATCGGAGTTGTCGGAGCTGATTGTGATGGTGTTGTTGGTTAGTAGTAGGGATTGGCCTCAGCTGTGGTGGAGGTGGCGGTGACAGTGAATATAATTATAGTGATGACGACGGCGGTGGTTGGTTGTGGTGGTTGACGACGGTAATGGTGGTTGATAATGATGGTGGTTGTGATAACAAAGGTGGTAAGAGGTGGTGACTAATGATTGTGGATAGAGGTGGTGAACATTAAGATCCATACAAGAATACCTCTTAATGGTATTAAGATTTTATTCTAGATCTTAATGGTTAAGACCCATTCAGACCAATTAAGTGCTTAAATCTTAATGAAAACAAATGCACTTATGGCCTAGGGTCTGAACAAATGGCACCATTAAGTGCAAACAAATGAGGCCTAAGTCGGCTAAGCATGCTTAATTAGTAAATGCTTAGTCATTAGGTACTTAGGCTTCTAGAATCTATCCATTATCTAGTTGTAATTATTTAATATTCTAGAACCCTTTTTGTTATGTCGTTAACTAATGTGTACTATAAGTATAATAATTATTATTGTTATTATAATTATAATTATCATTATCATTATCATTTCTACCATCAAGGTAATATAATTAGTATTATACTTGTTATTTCTACATTTCAATTACAAGTACAATGTGAATCAATTAAATTTAATTATAAAGGAGAATAACAGAAGAAACAATTAAGACTTTGTAGAAAAAGAATAGTGAAAGAAAAGTTGGACGAGAGGTGAGAATTGTAGTAGCTGGGATGCTTATGATAGAAATGGTGGCCTATCATTAGCTATTTATAGGCCTAGGGATGGCCTCTAGTCATAACAAATCATAGTTTCCGTTGCCCCTTGTATAAAACTTCTGTATATGAGCCATTTGGCTAGGCTTCTTTGCCATATGTCAATAGCCTTCCACGATGATACCGTTTATCTAATTTATTTGCCATTCGTTCATATCTTTTGAAATACCACTAATACTTTGTCAACAGTTCCCACATATTTCAAAAGATTTGTAAGAATAAAAAGGGTAAGACTTGCTGGATTTATATGATCCAAACTTAAACTGATGATTTGACTCACAAAATTAATGGTGAAATATAATATTTCTATGAACCAATAATTCTTATTGTAAGTCAGAGTTTACACCAATCACATTTGGACCCCTACAATTTTGTTGTGTGGTGCGGTTTTGCGTGAATAGGCCATCGTGTGTCTGGTTATTCATGAGAGCTCTAAAGATTTGGTCTAAATGTTATAGGAGCTACCTGCTCCACTCTCACACCGGTGAATTCATCAAGTGTATACTGCTTTTAAATATGTCTTCCCTAGGGAATATGAATTCATTTAGAGTTGTAACTCAGGCTCTCAATCAATAACAATCAAACAATTACCTTTTAGTTCTGTAGAGTTAATATTGACTTGTTATTACCTATATGAACCTTCTTCATGGAATCTCCAGTCACATAGATTGTGTTGTTATCTCTATTTCTTTTGAGGTTTGAAGAATTAATTTTTCTTCTAAGAGATTTTGTTGGAGGGTTATCGAACTTTACTCCTGACTTCATGTAGTCGATGGAAATTATTCCTTTTCTAAGAAGTTGCTTCCATGCCTCTTTTTGTATTTCCTTAATTTGTTTTCTTAACTGAATTTCGATTGATTAGGATGAAGTAATATAAAAACCGCCGCCTTCTTTAAAATATCTTGAACAATCATCATGCTTCTATTTCAGGTGTCTACTTTTATAGTTATACAATGTGTTCTTGACATTAGCACTCGCCGCCTGAAAATTGCAATGTATTGACACGGGAGGCAACAAGTCCTTAATTAAAGGAATATTAGCCAAGAAGTTTCCTAGCCACTTAGCCTCAAAACTAGCACCACCACCAATGTTGAGTACATCCACTAGGGGTTTGTCTCATTTGAATCAGAAATCCAGTTTGCACCACTATAATCTCCTATAAGTAAAAGGAATCCACTATATAAGATACGATTATTCATGGTACCTATCAATTATTACAATTGTCTAACTAATGCACATTAATGATCTTATATTAATCGTGATGTCTGGGCTAGCTTGCGCGCACCTGGAGTAATTCCACGGGATACTTGCCACCTCCCACCAGCAACAGCTACCAGGGAACTCTATCCACTAGGCTAGGATAGATGGAAAGAAATCAACTAGTGTTTTTTGTCTTCACTGGGATTTGAACCTAAGACGTCATGGTTCTCACTCATTTCATTGACCACTAGGCCACACCCTTGGGTGTATTTTACTCTGGCTACACACAACATAGGCTATGTCAGACGTTGTAAAATTCATTAAATGCATCAAACTCTCAATAATTTGAGCATATTTAGACTAAGAAATTAGATCACCATTATTCTTTTTCAGTTGAGAATTAGCATCATAAGAAGTGCTCCAAGTATCCAAAAGACATCAAACCTGTTGCTTTTGGACCATACAAATTTAACAACAACATACCAGTGCAGTCCCACAAGTGGGGTATAGGGAGGGTAGGATGTACGACACCTTATCCCTACCTTTGTGGAGTAGGGAGGTTGTTTTCGATAGACCCTTGGCTTAAAAGAGAAGTTTTCAAAGCGGGAAAAATATGAAAGCAAAATAGCAAGATAAAAATAAAATGAAACGATAGATAGTGCCACACATTGGAGAATAAGAAACTACGCGATTACTAACCACCACCACTACTACTACTAATAGGAAGGGAGGAGATGAGGCTATCCCCTTGCCTCTCTCACATAAAGTAGGACAACACTCAAATACCTATTAACTGTCTACTCTAATCCTCGACCCTCATACCTTCTTATAGGGTCATGTCCTCAATAAGCTGGAGTATACAAATCCAACAAGTCTTACCCTTTTATTCTTAAAAATCTTTTGAAATATGTGGGAATTGTTGAAAAAGTAAGAGTGGTATTTGAAAAGATATGGACAAATGAAAGAAAGATTAGCTAAGTGGCACATGCATGAAAGGTTATTGACATGTGACAAAGAAGACTAGCCGAATGACTCATACATGGGAGGTTCTATACAAATGGCAAAAGAGATATGATATTTGTCACGACTAGAGGCTTCCTCTTGGCCTAAAAATTAGCTAATAATTTTCTATCAAAGCAATCATCATAAGCCTCTTAGCTATTACATTCTCTCTCCTTGTTCATTTTTTCTTTAAATGTTCTTTTTCTTCAGTAAATTCCTAATTGTTTCTTTTATTGTTCTACTTTCCAAACGTGTTGATTTTGTTGGTGCTGCAGCCTTCTGTTAGTGGAAAGACTTTTTTAATAACGGAAAAACTTTCACATGGCTAAAATAGTTTCTTAGGATAGTGTTTAGTTCGAGTCAAGCCAATTGGTGTATATGCTCATAAATAAATAATAATATAGTACGCCCTCCGTTTCAATTTGTTTGTCTTGCGTTCCTTTTTAATCTGTTTCAAAAAGAATGTCTCTTTCCTTTTTTGACTACTCTCTGACTCTAACTTTCCACATGGCATGTTTGAGACCACAAGATTAGAGGGCATTTTGGTACATTCTACGTATCTTTAGTTTAGGACTACAAGATTCAAAAGTCATCTTTACTTTCTTCAACTCCGTTCCAAGTCAAAACCATACAAACAAATTGAAACGGAGGGAGTAATACTTATTTTTCCATTGTTATTCCAACATCCCCACATATTTCAAAAGACATTTAGGAATAAAAGGTTAAGACTTGTTGGATTTGTATGCAATAGGTTTGGTTCTTTTCGACTATGAACCAAACTTAGACCAATAAAAAACTCCTGGTGAAATATAATATTTCTATGAACCAGTAATTATTATTGTATGTCAGAATGTATTGCCTCTTTTCTTGTTTTACCATTTTGATTTTGCTCTCAATGTTGACTTTACACTAATTTTGGATGTATTTCATCAATTGCTGCCTAAATGTATTGCTTTATACTTTCTTCATATAGTTGTATACTAGACTAAATGAATCGGAAAAAGATTTCATGACTACCAGATCTGCCAGAACAATTTAAATGGTGAACATTGAGACTATCTGAATGATATGTATTTAAATTTACTGTTGACAGGGGGCGAGGCAAATGTATATGGCTCATCTTCGTCCTTTCCTCTTGAAGCATCAGGCCAGGCTGGACCAAGTAGTTGGATTTTTTTATGGTCAAATGGTAATCATAAACTTGATCTTCCTATTTCCCTTTTTTCCCTTCTGTTTTGGCTCTTGTTGGTTTCTTTCCCTTCTTCTTGTGGGAGGTTGGGGACAAGTGGTTGGGAGCTTGTGTCTCCGAGTTATACTAGATGAAGGAGTTGCGCTCTTGATTCATGTTTGGTGGATGAGGTATAATGGCACCGGATCGACACTATGGTCTAGAGCAGTTCGATGTAATGGTTTGGTTTTGGATCTTATAATCAGTATCAGTTACCTGGTTGGCCCTTAAACTTGTTTAAGCTAATCATCTGTTAAGGTGCAATTTGCAAGCAGCTGTGTTTGCAATGTCATTTGACCTGCATTATTCCTGGCCTTGCAGTCCAAGTTTGTTAGCGTGCATCAAGCTGAAATCCAGTTCGTGAGGGCACTTCTGATGAAGACTTTTGTATCAGGTAGCCAAATAAATACACTTGGGACTTGCTACTATTTCGGGTGTTGGATATCAACCGTTCTTTTCATGTATCTCCTGTTGCTTAATTAATTACATACTTCAATCACTAATGTCCTTTTGGAGTTTTGGTCAAGTATCCTGTAAAAAATAAGTTTGTGTTGTTCATTTACATATTTATGTGCTAACTCCCACCCCTCCTTTTCCATGTTTTCTTTTTCTATCAGCGAACCAGTTTGCTATGGGTTTTATTCACCCTGAGCGAGGGCATGTGAGTGGTGCAATTGAAGGACGAAGACAGCAATTTGACACTTCCGATTCTGAATATGAAGATTGATGCTTAACTTGGGAACACTTCGTCATTGCAATGGTTTCCTTAGATAGTAGATCTATTCTGCATACGAGTCGCTCTTACGAGTTTCCAAATTGATTTTCCAGTGGTTTGTACATAGTTGCTCCCCTTCGCTGAAGAGGCATTAGCTTAGTTGTTCAAATGCAGTTAAGATCATATCACTCTTAATTCTCTAGGTTGAAATAATTACTACGAAATAGTATACTAGCAAAAGGTTGTATATGTTTCTAGTTCTTCTTTTTCTTTGTCACTAATTACTGTAAGAAATATGGCACAATGACTGTTTGGTTTAAAAAATATGCCAATCACAGTTGATAGTCTTCTTAAAGCCGACTCATAAACTATATGTTGAGATCAAAAGGTTTAGGACTGCTACAGCTAAGATACTTTTGGTGATTGGTTGATTGAATTTTTTGTCGTCACCAAACTTGTTTTGGATGTTTCAGTTTCTTATTTGACAAATTTTCTGATAGCAAATAGTTTGTATTTTTTGGTCATATGATAGAAGCAATTTTATTTTGTTTTGTTGAGAAATGAGAACAAAAATATCTTTGTTACGAGTTTTTGTCCGGTTATATCAAAACTTTGAGAGCGACCATTCGAAAATGCTACGTGTTTTTATAGTGGTACGTTCACTTGCATTATTTATGATGAACATATGCACACGTGAACCCAATTAAAAATTATTCAGAAGGAAATTAATTTTGTAAATTACAAGATTGCATTTTAAAATCCTTATTTAATAAATGATAGTCAAAATTTATGTGAGGGTCAAAAACATACTTAACTTTCTCAATTTTTTGAGTTTCATATATTATCTATTGAGAGTGTAAGTTTTCTACCTAAATTATTATCAAAGGAACACACACACATTTCTATTCTAAATCAGAGATATCGATGCTAGGGGTGCTTATCGGATGGATCGGGTAGATAATTATGCTTAACGGTTTGGTTTATTGGTTATCGGGTTTTAAATGTAGTAATCCGCTAGCCAACTGATAAGATAACGGTTGGTTCGGTATCAGATTAGCAATTAACGGACGGTTATTGAGCAGTGTATCGGATAAATCTAAGAGAATGAAATATGAAGCGATTATTCGTATTTCCTCCATTTTTCACTGACTAAATTGTTTGTATATACTATGACTCATTTATTTATCAATTTTTTATGTTTGTTGAGTTTTGTTCGTACAATTTTTTAATAAGTTATAACATAAAATCAAATGAGAATTTTCTTTTAGACCTAAAACATATGTAGAAATATTTTTTAATTACTGGGTCAACAGAAAAATCAACACTTTGATATGATTTGAATTTGTTTAGTTTTATATCAAACTTCGTGATGGACAAATTGGGATTGTTTCATTTTTGTTATGGTCTTCATGTTATCAAGGATAATTTGTCTTTTGAGATGAGAATGAATTTCATATTTCTTTCATGTTATAGGGAGACTGACTGTGCTTTATGATTAAAAGTCACAAGAAGTGACTTGTTATTTCCTACGCTAAAAAGTGAATAGAATAATGACTGAGGTCTTAGTTTTTAGGTTTACAAAAGATACTTTATATATCTAAGGGTAAAAATGTAAGTATGATAATTCTTAACGGGTTAACAGTTTATCCGATAAGAAAATTGAGTAATCCGCCCCACACCAATAAGCCATTAACTATAATTTTTTAATTCGTTCACCAACCGTTAATCCGATAACCCATTACCAATAAGCCAATAAACTAATTTTGTGGTTGGGTTATCGGTTACGGTTCGATTTTGAACAACCCTAATCGATGCCACAGTTGACACGGGACTACAATTAAAAAGGTGGAAAAGAAGATGTAGTGGAGAACAAATTAATTTATATGGTGATAATTTTTAACCTTCAATCTAATATTAATTTATTTAGCTTTGTCGTGGTGGAATTATTTTTGCACATGGTAGAATTTTTCAAACGAAAGAGTATAGTACACATATTAGAAATTAGTTAAGATGTGTTTCGCTAGCCATTGAGTGATAGTTCAAGTAGCAAACTCTCATCACTCCATCACAACTTTTACGGATATGTACACTACCAATAGTGCTTAATTTCACTCTCGATAGTTTAAATATGATACTCAAAAAATTAAAATAATTTAAGTATTTTTTTTTTAAATCATTTTAACTAAAACTTATCTGCCTCTTTATAGTGTTTTTCTTGTCCGAGTTGGAGAGGTATCAGTTTCTTTTTCACATTAGAAGCCACTAATATGATTATTATATTTAATGTTTGGTACAAGTTTTAAGACATCAATTATTTAAAATGAATCCTACATAGTTAAGAATAGTTCTCATTCATTTTTATGGAGTTGGTGAAAAAAATAGTAGGCAGATTTTGACATCAAGGGAAAGGACTAGAGGAGGCTCCATCCAATCCACCAACCGACACTACAGTTAAGGAGAGAAAGTCCCTTGCTGGTTTTGTTAGCTGCTCATAGATAATAAAACATATACTATTCTTATATTCTTCTTTTCTTCTATGCTCACCTTTATCCCTTTCAGATCACTCAAAGTATACACTTTTTTCCCAGCTCCTTCAAGATTCTCATCCTAGATCCCTTAATTTCAGGTGTGTTTTCTCAATCTTTTAATTCCATTACATGTGTTATTTTATTAATTTTGATCTTGTTATGGGATCTTGAATTGAGGGAAATTGATGTGGGAGATTTATAGAGTTGACCCTTATTAGTTGTAGATTGGAGGATGGTTGTACTGTTGTTGTTATGTGATCTGTAGTTGGATCTGTTTAGGTTCTTTGTCTCTTTCAATATTCAGGTGATTTACTAACTATATTATGTATAAACTTTCCATCTTTATGTTATAAGTCTATGCTTCTTTTGGGTCCTATTGTCCCAATAAAACTGTGAATTAGAGAAATTGGTCTGGGGCAGGTTGTTTGGGGGGGAAGAAAATGAACAAAGAGAGTATATGGTTGGGCTTTGGTCTTTAATTAGCTTGATTTTGGTGTCTTCAATCTGTACTTTACTAGAGTTTGTTCTTATTGATCCAGACAATCAATAATGTTGGTGTTAATATGGGTTTTCCAATTTGTTCCCTTGTCTCAGTGTGTGTTGTGTATATCAGGAGAGTTGACTATCTCTTGGTTCACGGACATGATTATTTTTAGCGCTATTGTTTCCTCAAGTTTCACGTATTGAAATGAAGAGGCTCAAACGTGCAGGAATATATGTTGAATTTAGTTTCCTTTTCTTTTTAGTAGTAGTAAAAGTTTATTAATTCACATTGTAGCACTGGAGGGATTCTTTATACTCCCTTGGGGATGAGGCCCTTCCCTGGATCATGCTAACATGGGATGCTTTGTGCACCGGGCTGCCCTTTTATTGTAGCACCAAGAGGGAGCTAAAAAGTTACAAAAGAAAAAAGATGACTTCTCGTTAACTATGCAGAAAGTCTATAAACTCCATCATGATGTCCAAATCATAAACAACTTTCGTGTTACACAAAGATGAGGAAGAACATCTACTTTCTCAACATCTGTACATATTCATATTTCATATTTTGTAAGCACTTAAACTCTACAAAACATCATGATTCATTTTCGTTGAGCCCAACTAATTTGGAATTGAGGGGTAGTTGTTTGATTGATTTTTCAGGATTTTGATGAGCAACAACTAAGAATAAGACACATAACTACCCATCCAAAAAAAAAAAAAGAAGAGAAAAGAATCAGACACATATTTCAATAATGGCTGTATGAGTTCACAGTAGTTAGTTACCCTAGATGAATGTCAACAGGTTACCCATGGCTTCTTGTATAAGCAATCACTTAGTGAGAGGGCATTGTACCTTGGAGAAGCGAGATCTCCTTCTCCATGAAGTTTGGAAGCTCACCGCTTAGACGCGGAAAGGAAAATCCTTAGGTTGGCTTTTTCCTTTTGAAATGAATTCTTGATTTTTTGTTTTTTCCATTGTGCAACATAAATCTTGTTCTCTCTATTGACGAGCAGTGTGAGTTTTTACAAAGGACATGATTTCCGCTGCTTAAGACAAATTAAACAAACTGTTGGCGGTGTTGCTTTGCTTGCAACAATTAATTTTACGGACTCTGCTTGGAACCATCAAGAATAATGGACAGATTTTCAGAGAAGCTGGGCAAGAGAGTCTACCTTTCAGAATAACCATAGCATGCTTGGAAATTTTCCACTGATTATGTTGCAGTTTCTATTAAAAGACTTACCAAATTCATTCATAGTTCAGTCTTTACTAATCCCTGCACTACTGTTACTAATCTCTGCAGTACTAATTGTTGCATTATAGTCCCCGAGTGTCATAGGAATTGATATGATTTTGCGTGTTTCACTCTTTTTGATTCTTGAACAACCAAAAGAATATAAATAACCTCTTCACTTATTCGAATTTCCCAAACGAACATGCAGATGCATTTTCTATCAAAAATAATATATCCAAAAAGCTATAGATACCAAAGAAAGAATTAAAGTAATTTATTCCAAAAATAAACAAACAGCTAACATCAATTCCATGATATTATTATGTGCAGAACAAAAAGCCTCTGATACTCGGGAACCCACCACAAACTATACACCAATTGTCTTTCCCCTCTAGGCAAAAGAAATAGTAATATTCTGGTCTCTGCAGATTTATCATTTGTTAACTATATCACATCTTTTTAAGATTCATACCACCCAGTTCCTTCTCTAGTTTTGCATGACAATCAGAGTGAAACACACAACTGGTGGAGAAGATAGTAGAAGAGGAGGGTATGGGTTATGTACATTATAAGAGGTTCAGGATTTATCTATGCTAACTTTTTACCTACAATTTGAAGTTCTTAGGAGAGGAGATTTACATACTATTGTCAGTGCATAGATTTTTGTGTTCCTACTCTGAAGGCTGATTACTGTTTCTATTTCCTGACGTGACAGGTTGCGATATTTATCTACTCTATGTTTTGTTCACAACTTTGTATTTTATCTCTTTTACCAGGCTCTTCACCACTCATTTCTCGTTTTTAATTGCATCTCTGCGCTCTAATTCGCTGACAGGTTTCTTTATTCAAGGATTGTGCATATGGATCATGAGACCGATGAATCATTGGATTCTGTGCATTCAGATAATATTAATTGCGAGCATGGTGATTTTGAGTGCAATATCTGCTTTGAAATAGCTCAAGATCCTATTGTGACTCTTTGCGGCCACCTTTATTGTTGGCCTTGTCTTTGTGAATGGTTGCAAGTTCATTCACATTCCCATGAATGCCCAGTTTGTAAGGCTCTCATAGAAGACCAGAAGTTAGTTCCCATATATGGTCGAGGCAAGGCAAGCTCTGACCCGAGATCTCATGTACGTCAAAGGATGAACATTCCTAACCGTCCAGTATTTGGGCCAAGACCACAAACAGCTCCAGCACTAGATATGAACTATTTCCAGCCCAATGAGTTGGATCCAATGGGGGGATTCGTGCCTATGTCCAGTGCAAGGTTTGGGAACTTGACATTATCTACTCTATTCGGAGCTATTCCAGCTTTTTTTAACCTTCATGTGCAAGGATTTCATGATGCTACTGTATATGGTGCGACCACAGGAGTTCCATACCTCTTTTCTAGTTCAGTTCATGGGGGATATGCTCATGGATTTCATCATTCAATCCATGTAGATGGTACAAAGTTCTTCATCAAGATGTTTCTCTTGATTGTTGGTTTCCTCTTAGTTGTTTCCTTAATTTTGTAGAATCCCACGAATTAAGATGTAGAATTCTTAATCATGTGTGTATATCCTTAGAGTAGTAGACTTATATTCATGTCTAGTAAAGCAAGGTGCTCAGTTATCCTTCATTGTATTCAGAGTTAGGCGTAGGTTATTTCCTTATTGCGCCATAGTTTTGTCCAATAAAATCTGGTGGAGTTTCACTGTCAAATTGTTCTTTAACTATGAGTTCACTGATTACACCATCAAGTTATTTAAAAGTTGAAGTACAATTAACGTGCGAAACACATGGTAAATGATCTGCAATAGCAGTAAAATTATGCTGATAGTTTTCTTGTGTAAGTGTTGTTGCATGGTTTATCCATCAATTGTATGTGAATGGATTAAATTCTTGCAATGTCACGACCCAATATTTGAGTCATGATGGCGCCTACCGTAACCCACCAATAGGCAAGCCAAATCCTAGCCCAGAGCGACAAGCAACGGGCTAACGGGCGGAATCTCAGAAGAACAGAGATGAGGTGGAAGTAACCGTACTAATAAGCATGCTGGAAATATAAAAACAAACAGAACCAAAATATACCCATACCGAGACTGAGAAGGAAGAGGACAATAAATATAATGTCAAGAACCCCTCCCAAGACCTGGTGAGGTCGGTACAAGAGCTATTACTAGACATATCCAAAATACAAGATAGAAACCAAATATATATAACAAGTACAATAGTCTCGAGAGCAAAAGACTATACAGTAGAAGATGGAGTAGGATCTGCCTCGGACGTCAGTAAGCTCACCCTACTCCGGAATCAGTGCTGAGAAGAGCGTCACGTCAAAACCGTCGGCTAGTGTCCGGATCTGCATCGGGGAAAAAGATGCAGAAGTGCAGTATGAGTACCAGGGCAACGGGTACTCAGTAGGCATCATCGGCTGACTGAGCTCAAAATAATATAAGCAAGCTAAAATGCGATGGTGCATGTTAAGTCCGGGGTATAAGTAATAAATACATAAGTAACTGCCGAGGCGTGTAGATATGCTTAGGAATTAAATAAATGTGATACCGACTAATTGAGTAAATAAGTGCGTAAGTAAACACACAAGTCAAACATAACCTATCTGGGCCCCCATAAACCCGATAGGCACACGGAAGAAAACAATAACCCAGCCTGGCCCCCATAAACCGGCGGGACACACAAGAATAGTAAATGCATAGTCACCAGTGTCTCGAAGCTGTATCAGTATCCAGTAACCACAATAACCAACAAGAGTGCATCGGGCTTGAACTGCCGGCACCAATGGGTAATAACAAGAGGCCAAACACCGGAATCCAACCGGACACAGTGGGTAATAACAATAGGCCACATATATATCATATCTGCCGGACTCGACCGAAATTCAGAGAACAACAGTATCATGATCACGGTACCCAGTACCAGAACTCATAGTGTGCCACGATCCGGGGCAGGACTTGAACCGGAACACCCAATAGTCAATACCCAGAATCATCATACCTGAATCAGTAGCCGGACTCGAACCGGAACTCATCATAGCCAGTAACCAGAATAGAATCAAATGTCATATCATATCAGATAAACGGGGAACGCCCTAGTCTCAAGTCAATACTAGTATATAAGTACAGAAGCTAACCCACAACATGCTACAAGTCAATTTCGGGGTCCTTCTAAGTCAACTATCTACTATAAACAATATGTATATACAAGTCTGGGTATACATTATAAGTCATGGAAAGGCGGTTCAGCGTTCTAAATCAAACTAGCCGACCCCGATCAAATACGATGCTATTAGGGACGAACAAAGCTAAACAGGCCAATCGGATATAATCGGGGTGACTCAATCCCGTCACAACCATAATAGTCATATAGGGCTTATCTAAGCCCAAAGATGTCAAAGTTCTGACAAGTCGACAAAAAGGGTAACGGGGCCCGCTATCGGGTCCCGAAAACTAGGTCTGGTTATACTTTTCTAAGTCTGGGCTAAGTCTGTCTAAGCCTGGACTAAGGTCCAACAATAACATTCCCAAACCAGCAACAACAACAACACTACTATCCGACCCCAAATAGGTCATCTGTGGCGTACCACGAGGATAACGGGCTTGGAATGTATCCGAATAGCCCTATCCGACCTAGAAGGCCTAAATCAAAGCAAACCACCACCACCAAGTTTATAATACCATCCCACAACACCAGCACAATAGCATACATATATCACACATAAGCCCAATCTAAGTGTAAAAGAAGGTAAACCTAGCCTACCTGGACGCCACCGCAAGCCTGCCAAAAGAACCAGCTATACAAGAGCCTTCCCCTTTCGAGAGGCTTCTGACTGCTGCCAAGCTACCAAAATAATAAACTACATGTCAAAACATGACTATTGATACCCATATTGCATTAGTTCAAAAAATGTTCGAACAGTCCATGTGGGGCCCGCTTGTGGAATCGCAAAACCAAAGCCGTCACAGCGTCCCAAATCACCCCGTGACCAATAGTCACAAAAAATATCATCCAATCCGAGCTTAAACTCAGCTCTAAACAGCTCCAACTATCAGTACCAATATCAATCCCGCCAAATAACAATTTAAATACACGACTTTAAGCTAGAATTGACTGAAAACTTACAATATAAAGACGCTATACTATCAACCACGCGATCCCCGAGCTTGAATAATTTGACGTAGATATTTTACTTTCGAAGGTTGAATATAACATCAATATATATTTTTTCCCCCCACAATTTTCCTCCTTACATCAATATATATCTATCTATGTGTAGAGAGGAAATATGTTGCAGCTTATATACTTTTCAATTAGTAGACAGAGTGATGAAAACCTTTTTTCTTGTTTAAGGTAAAATGTAATGTAAATGTATAAAGTTATATGTATGCATGTGTAGGTGAATGACACCTCTTTAGTGCCGAATTGTTGTACAAGATTCTCCACCTCCACGTAAAAGTGGAGGTGGCAACACCCCCTTCAATTATTTATTCACTATGTGTATTTTCGGGTATTGCATAGGTCCGTGGTAAAATAAAATTTTAATTTCATTAAATATTTTACAACGTGCTCGGTCTAAATAATATTCTCAAACGAAATGCCTGGAAATCGAACTGTCAATCCCAGCAAGTCATAAATATCTTGGATCAGTTATAGAAAAGCTCTAAACGCTGAGAACACACGAAAACGAGGGAAATGACCGGGAAGGTCATTACATGCAATCACATCTATGGTAATAGTATGTCTTTGTTCATTGCGTTTGCATCAGGCCTTTAAGAGTTAAAATGGATCGTGTGGTTCGCTACCTAATTATGCTGAATTATAATGTAAAGATTATTTCATGACTCAATTTTGGAGGAGCGTCTGACCGACACCCAATGCCTTAATCTCCTTAAACTGTACGAATCAAGTGAATATTCTACCCATAACCTGATAGCATCAGTCATATTTTGAAACACCCATAATTTAAAGGAACTGAAAATATGGTTCACGAGGCACCTTTCATACATAAAAATCATTATATCAACTATTTATAAACATAATGTGCGAAGACACATTTGAATCTCATGTTCATGAATCATGAATCTCCCAACATATACATAAAATGCCAATGGCTAATAAAAAAGTCTCTAGCTAACAACTTAATTAAAGACGAGTTAAGATTCTGCGTGTTGCCGTGATGGCAAAACTGAAGATCTACAGACTGGACAATTTTGCTTCCCCCTCAGCAGCCATTGCTCAATGCAACTTGCGTGATGTTCGTGTCCACATTCAAGTGTACCAATTGTCTCACCATTTACATATCCACATAGGCATATGGGACATATCTCTGAATTAACTTCAACCTTAGCAGAATAAGTTCTTGTTTTCATCATGATAATAACACCCTCCTCCTGGTGGCCTACTCCGGCGTCATTGTCCCCAAGATCAAGCAACATTCTATAATCAATTGGCCGTCCACTGAGACGACTACCAAAGTTGCGATCAAGGTCTTGCATTATGTCTATTAGCCGATTCACATCATCAGTTGCGACATAGGCATCATCAATGAATTGATAATATGTATCCCAATAGTATGGAAAAGCAGAGTTGTTATATGGAGCCAAGTGATTACTAGTAGTATTTCTTGAATATAAGAAACGGTCTGGAATTTGTGAGGAATTTCTATAATGATTGTTGGGTTGTGAAAGATTAGGATTCGTGCGAAACAGAGAAGCATCATTTGTGACAAAGACACCATCAATATATTCACCATTAACATTGTTGTAGGTGGCTGCCCACAAATATGGATCCTCATGACTATATATTGTATGAGCAATAAAACCAGAATTGTGACCGTTGTCCATGTTTCTTGGAAGGTAGTAATTTGCCGGAGGCTGATGTTTATGGGCTAATTGCCAAGAATGCAAATTAGCACTCATCATAACAAGAAACAGAACAACAAGAAGCAGTAAATTTTGATTCTCTTTTGCGACACCCAAAAAACAAGATTGTACGAGAAAGATTAGTTGGGGTACTGCAGAAACAAGAAGGTACTAAAAAAAAAAAAAAGTAGCAAATATGAAATAGATGAATTTTGTAGCAGTATGAGCAACACACACACATATAGAGAGAGATAAAAATGCTTGAGGGCTAAGCAATTGTCATTCTATAACGGTAAGAAATTGGACACGGTTACGATAATGTTTCCTTAATTGCTCGGACTAGGGTTGATATGATCTGTAGACATAGTTATGCGAGAAAATAGGTTTCCTTTAGTAAAGTATATATTGTATTTTTGGTTTCTTCTATCATAAAAATTTATTGTCCCTCCTTCATTTTAATTTGTTTGTCTTAGTTATTATTTGGACAATCAAAAATGATATTTTCTTTGACCATAGTATTTTCAAATACTTTTAAATATTTTAAATTGTTAACTATTGTAATTTATAATATTTTTTTATGTAAATTCTAAATGTATAGATTTATTTATAATTTTTTTTGAAGATTCTATGTCTTAATACAGACCAAATATCAATTAGTTTGTTTCTTGTATTTCGGATCAAGACAAACAAATTAAAATAGGGAGAATACTTTTATCATACTTTTATGTAATTTTTATTTCAAAATAATTAAAAAATTGAATTCCAAATTATGCCCATATAGACATAGAAATTTACACCAAATGACCTTGGAAAATAGCTAGTCACAATTCTTTGATCCCCACTTGTCTTAGGCAAAGTGCACAAATACTCATTTCTGGGATTATTATTTAATTTTTTTTAGAAATTAATTGTTTTTCTTGTGCAAGTTTTTACCAATTTGGGAAAAATTTCAAATGTGCGCGACAGAAGATTGAAGTTGAAAATTCGCGTCTGATTTCGAATATTTTTATTTGAATTGTGGTCATTTGAAGACCAAACATCAAATATTTCTGCTTCAAGATTGGTATAGCTTGCTAAGCCTAACTTGAAACATTTTTGATCGAAAATTTTGTACTTGATAAAGACAAACTGCAAATATGTTTTTACTGAAGTTTGTTCTGTCTTGTCAAGACTAACTTAAGACCAAACTTCAAACATTTTAAACTGAAGTTGTGACTTTAGTAAGATTTCATATACGAATGTTGGAAGTCAGAGTAAGAGAATTCTTTCTATAAAATTGATGACTAGGGGAAATCTTGATAAAGAAGGAAAATAAGGATTGTTGCAAGAAAAAATCTTGCCTTTTCATTTACTCTTAAATTAGTAAAGATGAGGAAGAGAAAAAATTTGGATATCAACGTTCATTATTAAATTGGTATACTGGTAACAAGTTATTTGTTTTGGTTAGTTTCTAAAACGTGGATCGAGAAATTCTTTTAATCCTTTTAATGAAACTAGTTTGATGCTTTAATCATTGATAAATCATTGATAAATCAGGACAAAGGCGGAGCTAGGATTTGAGGCTTGTGAGTTTAAATTTTAAAACAGAACAATGACCTCAAGCTAATGTATAACAACTGTCAAATTAACGAACAAGTACCCATATGTCACACCCCGAATCCCAACGAGGCGTGATTGGCACCCGAAGCCGATAAGGCCCGAGAGAACCAAGCTTTGCTTTTATTCCTTCATCTACATGTCTTAGGAAACACTACTATCACATAGGAACATGAAATGCTAAAATCAGAAATCATAGAACATGTGATGTATATACATATGAGAAACTCGGCCGTTGAGGCCATCAAGTCAAACTGTCATATACCATCGTACATTTGTATACCCACATACGTCTACAAAAGCCTCTAACAGATGCATTGACCAAAACTAACTGAAAGTCGGGATAAGTCCCCGCTTTATACACTATGTATACTATTAAAACATTTGAACAACTGTGACTCGGAGAAGCCCCGAACTAACTGGAGCTCACCAATGATCTGCAATTACTGTCATCCTACGGTGGAGGTCTACTAGTGCCTGCACCTGCAACATGTAAGGTAAGTTCCCCAAAAGGGGTCAGTACGAAGAATGTACTGAGTATGTAAGGCTCAAATGAAACTATACAACACAGGATTAGTTCAATGAAACTATACAACACAGGATTAGTTCAATGAACTCAATGGAACTCAAATGCATATGCATAATCAGATGAATAAGTAACCATTTTGCACTTTGGAAACCATGTGTATTACTTTCATTGCTTTCATGCTTCTTTACTTCAATGTCATTACATATGTCACAATGCACCCGGGCCCCTACTGATCAGTGGGTCTTTACATGACTTATCGTCATGTTGGGATCGGGTCGAGCTAGGCTTGTGCCCCTAGACCTGCCACCCAGGGATCGGGTCGAACTAGGCTTATGCCCCTAGACCTGCCACCCATAAATCATACATCGGGATCGAGTCGAGCTAGGCTTATGCCCCTAGAATTGCCACCCATAAATCAATACATCGGGATCGAGTCGAGCTAGGCTTGCGCCCCTAGACTTGCCACCCATAAATCAACACATCGGGATCGAGTCGAGCTAGGCTTATGCCCCTAGACTTGCCACCCATACTTGATCATTGACCACATTTGCATTACTTTGATCTTTACTTTGAGATTGCTATTTGATAGTCATAACATCACTTGAAACTTTGGAGCATTAGCCAATGAGTAAGAGATATATGAGATTGGTACATTCACTTGTGAGAGATTGACATATTCATGTGACATAGCATGTTTGGAAACTTGGAACCATAATCAAAATAGAAGACATGTGAATAAACATTATTGGAAACATGACACCATTGGAACCATTGGACAATCATTCATAACAAGATACATGAGCATAACCACTATTGGAACATTGGACCATAACCTTGTTTGAGCTTTTGGAACATTAACCATGATAATGAGACATAAGACTCACAAATGATCCATGAGTAGGAAAGATATGACAATGACTATTGATAAACGGATATAGGATACCTTAGCACATTTTGGGATAGGACTAGTGAAATAGCAATGTGGATACTATTTGCCGCAAAAAGATACGGACAGAGTAACCTTACATACCTTGTACTCTCAATACGGATATACAATCCTAGATGTGCATACAATAGTCCCGCTCCTTCTTTATATGTCACTCTACAACACAAATACATAACGGAATTCACATTAATCACAACTACGTCACAAATGCATATAACATCAATGGGGTACATGTTTGCTTTGAAACATGTCATTTCCCCTTGACAAAACCATTGATAGCATCATTATTCCAAAAATCCTCCAATATTCCCAACATTGACCAATACATATTAATCATTGCATTTCACCATAACAATTCTCTTTTACACCTCCTTATCTATACCACATCACAAACAAGCCATCAATTCACCTTAATACACTTCATAGCACATATCGGTCAAAATCCCACAATTTCCACTTATAGACAATAACAAGTTTAATACCAAAAATAACACCATACATGTTCATATTTTATCCATACCATGATCTTTCATCAAAGGCACAAGCCATAATTCAAGTTCAAATCTCATGGATGGCACATCTTGTACAAAAACCCAAAGTACTATGTTCAACTCTTTCAAGCATAACCAACAAGATTCACATACTCTCCCATTCATATAATATATTAATCCATGACAATAATCACTTACCTAGGCTTGGAAGATGTTGATCTTTCTCCAAAGGTTAGCTTTGACCTCTTAGGGTTTGAGAGAAAAAAAAAAAGGTTGAAAAATATCTACAAAGGCATGTGTTTTCCAAATGAATAAAATCAGAATTTTTGCCCTTTATATAGGCTATCAAGTCCATGCTTATCCACTTTGATTCAATGATTGATGTGTATGACTTAGTCAAATGGAAGAATGGGTCTTGTGACCCATTGGGCCATGTTTTCTTTTCATTTTTGGGTCCTTTTTGGGCCCAATTTACTTAACCCAATAAAATCAATAATTTCTCGTGGTTTCATCATCTCATACGTGTTACGACAATATTCATACTCATGTAATTCATATCCGTAGCCTAAATCCAAAAACCAAGTGATTATAGCCACGTATGGCCTATTTTGCCCAAAAGGGTAAAATCGTCATTTTGACCCCAAATTTGTTCTCGAGTAAATTTATCATATCAATATAATATCTCACTCATTTCATGTATATTCTCATGGTTGTAGAAGAATCGTGGCAAAAATCGGCTCAATATGTCCCCGGGAACCCTTGGGACTTACAAAATTTTCAACTTTTGAAAGGTGCGCAGGGGCGGCGTGGCACGCTGCCTGGCGCGCCCCTTTACTGCCTCTGGAATGAAAATTTCATCCCAGAGCGGCGTGGCACGCTACCCAACGCGCCCTTCCCTTAAATTTTTTGAAAATTTCATTTTTCGACTTTTCTTCGCGGGTTTGGTTAGATACTTCAAGTCCTATTCTTTAACTCACTTCTTAACCTTAACATACTTTGTTTAGAGGTCCTCTTAGCCTCGTTTTGAACCCTACAAATGCACCATGAAGATCGCAAAACACCTTCTACGCAAGTTTAAGCATATGTACAAGGCCAAATTTTAATTTTTCCATCACTAACATTACCAAATACATACTTATAGCTCTCGACACCTAAGTAAACGTTGTTCATCGTCATCACATTGGGTTAGGAAGGTACGGGGTGTTACACCATATTTAATATATTTTAAAAAACGATAAAATACTTAAACACTATATAAATATAATCATTTTTGAACGAGAAAAATTTAATATTTAGAATTTTTTTTAATTTTTTTTTTGAGTTTGATGATGCTTTTTTGCTTTTTTCAGTTATCGATTTTCTACTTTATTTAAAAGAATATAGAAAAAATATCTATACGACAAAAGGTGAAAGAAAAAAAAAGGCAAAGAGCATATAAGGCAAAAAAGAAACAAAGTAGTGATGACAATGGATTTTGAAACCACGCACTGCGCAGACCTAGGCTCTGCTGGCTGCGTTCAAACCACTGGACCATCCGCTTCTCCTTCCACATGGGTTCGAACGCTTTATTTATATACATATTTCTTGAGTTTTTAATATAAATATAGAGTCTACGTAAAAGCTACTGGGTTCGCTCGAACCCCCGAATAACATTGTAGCTCTGCCCCTGAATCAGGATATGATTAGTTGCACATGTTAAAAATATTTATATGACCATTTTGTTTTTATTTTTGATGTTAATTTACTTTGACGTTAGGATGTATGCTGGACTAGCTGAAGTTACACCAACAAGGTGTCGCGCCCCATTTTTCTCGTGAAAAGCGGGATTCGACGTGACAAACTCTTTTGGGATTGTTTTAGAGAAGAGACGTCACCTAACGAATTAAGGTGCGTTAGGGCACCATTCTACAACTAATTACGAACTTATTAATTAGTATACGTCAACCAGAAATTTGGGTAAGGGTTCAGGTTACCTCGAAAGGAAGGTGTTAGGCACCTTTCGAGGTCCACAAATGTGGGTCCCGATCGAATTCATATATTACGTGAGGGATTCTATGTGATAAGCAAAAGGTCAATTTATTTTTATTGACTTAATAATAACTAAGTGTTTTAAAAGATAAAAGATCTTAAACAAATTACACATGTAACTTAATTATTATTTAATTAATAATTAACTACGTGATAAAGCAATAAAATATATGAATAACTAAAGAACTGAATGAGATAAGCGAGAAGATAGAAAAAGACATGATTTATTATGGAAAAAGATTTATTAAGTTATACCTAACTACCCCAAACAAGCATGCAAAATAAATAATTCGATCGAATCTAGACAAAGATTAATTTATTTTTTTTAATTCGGATCAGTGCCCGACTTATTAACGGATGACAATGTCATATGTTGCATTGTCATATTCTGCTCGGGTCAACTTCCATCATTTTCGAATGTTCTACCCACCCCACTAGTTTGATTATTGATCTTAAAGGCGTTGTAAAGAAGACGATAAAACTAGCGTTTCCTAAAATGCCTACCTGTCCCAACTTAACGTTCAAGAGGCATTGGACTTTTATTTTTTGAATTTGGGTCTAGACAAAAGAACACTTAGGCTGTCTAATTAGACTCGGGATTTACGTCAAACAAAACAAATAAGACTAACAATTAGCACGTAAAGGTTTCAAGCAAGCCTCTTGATTAATTAAAGTTAATTAGGTGATGACATGCTTGAAAAACAACAACTATTCTTTTACATAATTGAGACTTATAGGCATGATTTATAAGCAAGGGGTCTTAATTAACGTACCAAAAATTTAAATTAATATGCTAAAACTTAATGGACAAATGCTGAAAATTAATTAGCAAACGCTGAAATTTATTCTATACTGCAAAAAATTAGTTAAAAAGTACTAAAATTTATTCTTTTTTTTTTTAAATGCTGGATTTTAACTAAACATGCTGAAATTATTATTATTTTTTTTTTTATATGCTGGAAATAAAATCAAGGATACTGGAAAATTAATTTAAATATGCTGAAAATAATTTGTATGTACTAAAAAAATTACTTTAAGGGTGCGAAAAACTAAATTAAATGTGCTGGAAATAAATATTTATATGTTGGAAATTAATTTTAAGGTGTTGTAAAATTGATTGGACATGCTGAAAAATATCTCAATATTCTGGAAATTACCTTAATAAGCTAAAAAATTATTTTTTAAAATGCTGGAGAATTAATTTAACATGCTGGAAATTAATAAAAGGTGCTGAAATATAATTTTAAAATGCTGGAAATTAATTTTTATGCACCGGAAATTAAATAAACATGGCAGAAATTAATTATTATATGCTGAAAAATTTATTTTTAGATTCTGAAAATTATTTTGATATGCTGAAAATTAATTATTATATTCTGGAAAAACTATTTTGATATGCTGGAGATTAAATTTAAAGGACTGAAAATAAATGTAAATATTAGAAAATGATTTATAGGTGCTGGAAAATAACTTTAAATGCTGGAAACAGTGGAAAGTGCTGAAAATTAATTTAAAATGAGCTGAAAAGTTAAATTAAAAGTGCTGGAAAATGATTTAAGTGCTGAAAAATTATTTAAAAGTGCTGAGAAATCAATTTTAGTGTGTTGGAAGTTACTTATTAAATGCTGGAAAGTAATTTTATATACTAAGAATTAAACTTTGAATGCTGAAAATTAGATTTTAAATGCTGAAAAATGTTAGAAATCACATAAAGATGCTGAAAATTATTTTAATTATACTTCGGGGATTAATTTAACACACGAAGCATTAGACAGACAGACCTTACATTAAAATATTATGTCGGAAATTAAATGAACATGCTAGAAGACTAATTAAACATGGAAAATTAATTTTTAACATATTAAAAGTTGATCCTAAAGCATGATTTCTAAAAAAATAATTAATTAATTATCCTAGATCATTTGCTAAGTGATAAAATAATTAAATCACAGAAATTTCCCCCCCATAAGCATCCCCATAGCCTTTATTACATATCAATGTTCATACAATAGTTATTACAGAATCAATAAATAAACAAAATAGAAAATTTAACTATAAGAGAAAAGGAACAAAACTAGGCCGCCCCTAATGCCTTTCAACTTTTCAAACGACTCTGAAATGTTAGCCTTCCAATAGAACCTGCTAATTATCAAATCGTATCCAAGGAGACAAAACAAACATACAACCACAGAGGGACACACATACAAGAACACGGAATAGCATTTCAACATTAATTCAAGTAAGATCCTTTAAATATTAAAACTATCAAATAAATATCAAGAAAATGCGTCGATAGAGACTAACCGGTTAAGGAATAAGCAGATAATAACAATAAGACCTTCACCAGTGCAGCAAGGTGAGACCAAGAATATAATTTTCAAAGCCAAAGCAAAACAGAGAACTTGCAGTGTATATATATATATATATATATATATATATATATATATATATATTTTCTAGAGAGAGTATGTGATTCAGCCTTAAGAGTCTCTTAGTGAGGGGCCAAAAGTCTGTCTTAATAATGAGGGAGGGTGTTCTCTTTATAGTGAATAAAGGATGATTATTAAATGAAAGAAAATAATTAAGAGATGCAATTAGTTTAGCTAAATCAATTAAGAGAGAAAATCTTGTCAAGTTTACCATAAATAGACAAGTAAGAAAATCTGTCCAAATTTAAATAGATAGTAAATAGACCAAGAATATTTCATAAATAAGAGTGATGGAGCAGTCATATAATTTTTGAATTAATGCTTATAAAGAAGAAATCACAAGTTACCATATTTAACAAATAGCAGCTGCTACAAATCAAATTCAATGGGAAAAAGGGATTAGATTGATCAAAGTTATCAAAATTCTAACTTATAAACAATTGTATTAAAACAAAATTTGAATGTGGTAGGAAATGAGAACAAGATGTGGACACAGAGAGAGAGAGAGAAACATTCCTAGTGCTCGCTGAATGGAAATAATACGAACATGAAGTCTAATCGACAGAAGAACCAAGTAGTGAAAACGATTCATGTAGTACAAAGGAGCATGAATGAACAAGAATCAATTAAGACTCCAACATTGAATTCGCCCCGGAAAGAAGATAATTGCAAGAACGTGGATTAATGCTGAAAGATTCATAACAACACCCCTTTAAACACATTCACAATAAATCAGTACCAAAGCAAGGGGAATTAGTATTAGACAAAACTCGTAAAAATTGGGGGTTTTAGACATTACATTCTAGAGGGTTAAGCAAACATGATTCATTAACCAAACATAAGAACTTTCGAACAAAACAATCAATTGAAATTTAAATCATGAAGGAAATCAAACCGGGAGATGTTCATAATATTTCGCCACGATATTTCAGTCCTCAAAGTCAGACGAGAGCTTTACCATTGCCCAATATACTGAGATTGTCGTAATCAACTGGAGGTCCGTCTGGTGATTGCGTTTCTCCGTCAAAAGGGGGTTCGTCGTTGTCGGCTGGTTCGATTGGAGAAGGTGGTTCGTCGTCGTCGGCGTGGTTCGTCGTAGCAGGGTAGAGGGTTTGCGGTTGTTGAGTTTTCACCGGCCATGACTGTCCGGGGTTCGCGGTGGTCATCGGTTGGGGCTGATAAAGAGGAGGAGAGAGATGAGGGAAAGAAAAAGGGTAGAGAGAGAGGAGGATGTCGGCTGGTGGGGGGGAATGAGGGGAGTTCGCCGGTCAGTGATGACCGGCGATGGTGGCAACGCATGAGAGATCGGGAGAGAGAGCCAGGGGTGTGCGGTTGTGGGGTGTGTTCGGAGAAGAGGAGAGGGAGGTCGGCGCCTGAGCTGTGGTGGAGAGGGTCGTGTCTCACCGGCGTAGACTCGCCGGTGGCGTCGTGGTGGTGCGGCAGGGGGGTTGAGAGGAGAGAGAAGGTGAGGTTGGCGGCTTAGGGTTGAGAGAATTAGGTTTTTGGGTTCTTTGGGGGGGGTTAGGGTATTAAAGGAAAGAAAAGGGGAGTTAATTTCAGCCGTTGGATCAATTTTGATTAACGGCTGAGATTTAAAATTTTTAAAAAGGGTTAAAATTTGGATTATTTAAATTGGGGTCAATTAGAATTGGATTGAGGATTTCAATTTGAGATCAATTTAGGTTAAAATTGATACCAAATTAGGTACAGAATGACTAGATTTTAAATAAATTGAGGAAATTAAATTCAATTAGACTGCTAATTTTTTTGTAAAAATAATTACTCCGTAATAATAAAAATATGTCTCAAAAACTATTATTACATAAATAATATTGTATAAAATTGACAATAATAATAATAATTTGGAAGTAAGTGACGTATGCGAATTTTAAGAAATGCTATAATAATAATGATAAATATATATATTATTAATAATAAATAATAATAATAATAATAATAATAATAATATTGGTAACAACAATAATAGTAATAAACATGTGTTTGTAACTTATGAGTATACACATTTGCAGAAATAATTTGATAAAATTTTACAAAAATTATATAAAATATTAGTAAATTATATATTATATAAGAATATAAAATAAAAAATACTAAAAATAAATTGCATACCTTAAAATTATGAATACGAAATGTCAGAATTTATTTGATATAAAAAATAATAATTAAAAATTTAAAAACTAATATTATTGATAAAATAGCAGCATGTGAGAAATATTGGGAGGTCAAAATTGGGTGTCAACACAAGGGTTCCATCTACTCTTAATTGTCTAAAATGCCTGTACATATCTTGGATTACTTTGGGAGAATTCTTTGAGCTTTCTTTTGCTCTTTGCTTGATAAGAAGCTCTCCACATTTAGAAGAAATTGGAATTAAGGTTGTTAATTATGCTTATTTTTCTCTCTTTCATCTGTGCTTTTTGTATGTAATGACTTACTTATTGTGCATGCTCAGTAGATCTTCAAATTTAAATTCAGGCTGATACGTTATTCTTGATCTATTTAGGTGTGTATTATTAGTGATGAGGACTATTTTGACCCTGTGCCTCGGGATGCTATTGATGTAATTCCTAATTCCTACAAACTTCTCGGATATGATTTTTTATCACCTTGGGATAGTTAAAATTCAAGGTGCAACAACAACAGTGTTGAATGCATCTTATTAAGGTTCTAATAGTCAATTCTCCAGAATGGTAATCAAGACCTACAAAATGATGAAAGATAAATGATCTTTCAAAGTAGTCGCTGAGATAACAAAATTTCAGCGTGCATCATCTAAAGCAGAGGTTGTGCATAATATAAATTAGTATCCCTATCACAATCCTATTTGATCTGCATTTATCTTTTAGGAGACCATGATTTTGGATATAAATGCTCTGATAGTTAAAGATGAATATAGGGAATTGAATATCGAGATAGTAGTAAAATATTATATTTTTTCTTGTTTGGCGATTCGCGAATTCAGAGAAGACTTGGATGTTTCAACTTAGTTTTGTTTGTCATTGTGACAATGCTCAGGATTTAAATTTCATGCTTGTTATTTTAACTAAATACCTATATAAATAAAAATCATATAGTTAGTGGTAACTTATTAATGGATGATATAATTTGTATCGATGCTTTAAAATTGAATGTACCACACTTGCTACAAGGATTTATAAGAAAAAAAATATTCTTTTCCTTTGTCATTTTATGAATTGAGAAAAGATTACAAGTTTTTACTTTATTATATCATTACCAAAAACTTGACCAAAGTGAACAATAGCACAAGGACAAATTTGAGTAGGATACACTCGAAATATAAAAATAGAATCACCAAGGTTCTTTTCTCTTAGTCTCACAATACAAAAAATTGCAATCAAGTCGTTTTAAAGATAAGATAAACAAAACTCTTTTCACAGCAAATCAGATATACTATGCGCCAAAATAATAAAATATATTATATGTTTAAAATAAGGCCAATTACTTATAGAGATAGCCCCTCAAAGTTGGCATGAAATGTTAGTTAGACACTAAAACTTTGCTTCTAACCAATTGACATATCGTGCCAACTTTGAGGGACTATGCATTTGGCCTTAACACAATCAAGTGAAACATTAACCAAGATGATGCACAAAATCCAAATATGATACACTGATGTTTTCTATGTTGGGTTCTAGTGAAAATGTGAATGAAAAATGGAGGGAACAAATGGAGGAAAGAAGTGAATTGTGGTTTCACTTTAAGGAAGTAAATTTCTCCCACATTGGTGGGAGAAAGAAACTTTCTTACGCATATATTGAGATGCATTCTTTCATGTGGATAGTGAGGCAAGAACAAGTCAAGCCTCACGCTGTTGTTATTGTCGCTCGCTCGGCTCGGCTTCGGCTTCGGAACAAGACAATTTTTCTAAACCAATGCTTCTTTGCTGAAGCACCACCTTTTGGCTATAAATACCTGAATTTTTCCTCAGGTATAGGTACGAAATTTTGAAGTGAAAAACACCTTCTTCTTTATAAAAACTCAAGTGTGATTTACTAATCGTTGAGTGCGTTCGTAGTTCGACAAAATTTGAGGTACCTCCATTCTGTCGAAGTGATTCATTTTATCCTGGGAGGATATATTCCATAACATCAGGTACTTGAGGGGAATAATTTCCTTAAGGACACACCGTGATTTCGGTAAACTTGAATCTTCTAATCTTCATCTCTTTCTATAAGTTTGGTTTTGCTATTTTCCAGAAAATAGTTTGAACTTCATTTTGTTGTAGTTCATGAGTTGGGTTGAACTTATTAAAGTTCAAAGTTGTGAATACAGAGTTGTAACTTCATGTGATTGTTTTTATTTTATTTTGAACATGTAATTGAAGTTATTGTTGAAAAATACAGATTTTAATAAACCCGATATACAACAATCTTAAGGAAATTATAAGAATTTGTTAATTTATATAGTGTCTGATTTTGTGGATACTAAATCTTTTGATTTCTACTCCCTTGGTTTAAAGAATATAAAAACTTTACCAAGAAATTCGATTGTGAATTCGGTTCTAAGAATATAAAAACTTCACCGATTCGTTGAACTCTTTGTATTAGTTTCTGGAGTTTAAAATCTATGGGTTTTTACTCTGTTTGAATTTGTTTCTGATTTGAAGAATATAAAAACTTCATCAGATTTCAAAGTTCATTCGGTTGACGATTTGAAGACATAAAAACTTCATTGTTGACTAGAAACGAGTTGTTTAAAGATTAAATTCTTTATTGTTAGTATTCTGAAATACTAAATAGATTGTCAAAGCTTGACAGGAAAATGACGAATGAAACTGAACAACAAATTGATTCGGTTGTGAATGGTTCTTTCCCAAAAGCAACCAATGTTGTGTCATCAAGCCGTTTAGGTGTTGCTCTAGAAATGGTATCGGCACAGAAACCGAAAAAATATTCTGGTATGAACTTCAAAGAATGGCAGCAAATGATGTGTTTTGGCTGACCAAACTTGAAATGCAAATGTTCACAAGTAAAGATCCTCATAGTCCTGAAGAAGGAATTTTTGAACACCAATTATTTAGTTTTGAAGATCTTGTGATTTATCTCACGATAGAAGAGGATATTAAGTTGCGTGAGAAATCAGCAATGATGTGTTTAAATCTTGTTAAAGATAATGATACACATAATATGAAGAAGAAGAGTTCTTCTAGACAAGAGAACGAGCAGAACAAGAAAAGGTTCAAAGGTAACTGCTAGAATTATAGTGAAGTTGGCCACAAAGCTCTAAATTGTCAAGTTCTAAAAAAGAATAGGAAAAGAAATCAGATAAACATGTTGGAAGCAATTGGAATGATTCAAAAGTGGTGTGCTGTTATCACTGAATGTAATCTAGTTGGAAATCCAAATGAATGGTGGCTTGATTCAGGAGCAAGTAGACATTTTTGTGCAGCAAAGAAGCTTTTGCTACTTATGATACCGTTGGTCCCAAAGAAGTGATCTTCACGAGAAATAATGCAACCACCAAGGTTGAAGAAAGTGAGAAGATATTCCTAAAATCAACTTCCGGCAAGGTGTTGACTCTCAATAATGTTCTCCATGTTCCTACCATTAGGAAGAACTTAGTGTCAACAACACTTCTCGTTAAAAACTGGTTTAAATATGTGTTTGTTACGGAGAAAGTTGAAATAAGGAAAAGGCTACCTTATTGAGGGGCTTTTCAAACTTAATGTAATGGATATTGAAAAGAATAAAGCTGAGGCTTCTTCTTACTTACTTGAGTCGAATGAATTATGGCATGAATGTTTAGGACATGTTAATTACAAAACCTTGCAAAAACTGATTAGTTTGAAAGTTTTGCCTAACTTTGAGTGCAATAAATTAAAGTGTCAAATATGTGTTGAATCGAAGTATGTGGGCATCCATATAAGTCTGTTGAAAGGAATTCAAATCCCTTAGACTTAATTCACACAGACATTTGTGATATTTAGTCAACACCATCTCGTGGTGGAAAAAAGTATTTCATAACTTTTATCAATGATTGTACTATATTTTGTTATGTCTATTTGCTGAATAGTAAGGATGAAGCAATAGAAACATTTAGGCAATATAAAACTGAAGTTGAAAATCAGTTGGATAAAAAGATTAAAATGATAAGAAGTGATAGGGGTGGAGAATATGAATCTCCTTTTGCAGAGATATGTTTGGAAAATGAAACTATCCATCAAAATACGGCCCCGTATTTACCTCAATCAAATGGAATTGTGGAAAGAAAAAACCGAACGTTGAAGGAAATGATGAATGCCTTATACTTATAAGTTCAGGTTTACCGCAAAACTTGTTGGGGGAAGCTATCCTTACAGCTAATCGCATACTCAATAGAGTGCCCCATAGAAAGACACAGTCTATTCCATATGAGAAATGGAAATGAAGGAAACCCAAATTGAAATATTTCAAAGTGTGAGGGTATCTAGCAAAAGTCTGAGTTTCTATACCCCAAAGGGTGAAAATAGGACCAAAGACTATGAACTATGTTTTATCGGATATGGTACAAACAGTAAAGCATGTCGATTTTTGGTTCATAAATCTTAACATCCGGATATCCATGAGAATACGGTAATGGAATCAGATAATACTGAGTTCTTTGAACACATTTATCCGTATAAGACTAGACATGAGATGTCTAGTGAAGGGTCTAAACGACCTAGGGATGAACCAAGGAAGAATGTACTTAATGAAGAGAATCTAAGGCGTAGTAAGCGAAGAACGTCGACTTTCTTCGGATCAGATTTTGTAACATTTCTTCTTAAAAATGAACCTCTAACATTCAATGAAGCGATGTCGTCTGCGGACTCATCCTTTTGAAAAGAGGCTATCAATAGTGAGATTGATTCAATCTTGAGCAACCATACTTGGGAGTTGGTTGATCTTCCTCCAAGAAATAAACCTTTAGGTTCTAAATGGATCTTCAAAAGGAAAATGAAAGCTGATGATACTATTGACAAATACAAGGCAAGACTTATTGTGAAAGGCTTTAGACAAAAAGAAGGCCTTGACTATTTTGACACATACTCGCCAATAACAAGGATAGCGTCCATTCGGATATTAGTTGCATTAGCTGCGGTATATGATCTTGAAATCCATCAAATGGATGTGAAAACTGCATTCTTAAATAGAGAATTGGAGGAAGAAATTTACATGGAACAACCCGAGGTTTTTGTAGTTCCTGGTAAAGAAAATAAAGTGTACAAACTTGTTAAGTCACTTTATGGACTAAAACAAGCATCCAAACAGTGGCATGTAAAGTTTGACCAAACCATATTGGCAAACGGATTCAAAATAAATGAATGTAATAAATGTGTTTACATTAAAGACACTCCAAATCACAAAGTCATTGTTTGTTTGTACGTGGATGATATGTTGATCATCAGTAGAGACATTTCTGACATAAATGCTACGAAACGAATGCTTGAGAGCAAGCTTGATATGAAAGACCTTAGAGTTGCTGATGTGATCTTAGGAATAACAATTCATAGAACTCCATAAGGTTTAGCGTTGTCACAGTCTCATTACATTAAAAAAGTACTTGACAAGTTCAGGTATTTGGATTTCAATATTTCCAAAACACCATTGGATGTGAGCTTTACATTTCGAAAGGATGAAGGTGAAAGTGACTCACAATTGGAGTATACAAGAGTGTTGGGAAGTTTGATGTATATCATGAACTGTATGCGACCAGATATAGCATGTACTATTGATACGCCATGGTTACATGACACTTTCGATGCTTAAAACAAGGAAAATATGCAATAACTTGGGTGTATTTGGTTGGTATGATGTGGTTTCTGTCCTACTTTGCAGGAAAACAGGGTTTGAAGGCAAAATGATCAAAAAGGAAGAATCAAGCATGAGAACGAAGTGTATGAAAATGGAAGAAAAAGAATTTGCACCAGAGAGGGACTCACGACACGTGCCCAAAATATACCTCCAAAAAAGTGCAATGCGGTCGCTATATCAAATATAGAACCCAACTAGGTTAGGGTCAATCCTACAGGGAATAGGACAAAGCTGTTTAGAATACTAGATGGAATAATTGGAAAGTAAGTAAAACTGGGGGGTTTTGCGAATGAATAGTAATAATAACGATTGCTGGTTGTATCGAGTTTGTAGACAATACGAGAAACACACTAGGACCGTGATCCCCAATGATTCTTTAACTCCACCGGTTACTTGTGCTAACAAAATCGTCCTGCTATGTGGCATGCAAAATCTGGCGAGATATGTTCATCTAAATGTATCTCGACCTTGGTTAGTTGAATTTCACTCTTCTCCTCTCGGTCTCCGAGTGTTGCACTACTAACCCTTGTCCTGGATCTCAAATAACTATTCCCGCTAAGGCTCAAGTTATTAGGTGAAGGTTGATAGCTTCAAATCTCTGTTGTTATCTCCTTTTCCAAGTCTCTACCTCTCTTTCTCAAGTAAGTCTAGAATACAGAAGAGTTTCTAACGTTTGCAACCGTTAGAAAGCAATCAAAATGAGGAAACAACAATACATGCATTCACAGCGGTTCAGAGTTACTTTGCACTAAACCGATTTCGTTAATTCCTCATGGTTCACACAACCCTAGTTGATGAGTTTAGCTACTCATAATTGTAAGAACACAAGAAGAATTCAGAGATGAAGACATAATTGTAAACTCACAATAATGAAGAAGAACTGAAATCTCAATTATCAATAAAACTCGAATTAGGGTTTGTAACTACAAAACCAAGAATATGTTTATAATCTCAAAAACAATATGAAATAGCTCTCAAAACAATGTAATGACTCTCCCTCTAGCACATAGGACTATACAGGGGTATTTATAGATACAAAGCTAATCATATCCAAATTAAAATAGGAGAACAGAGTCGGCAACTTCCACGGTATCGTGACTTGGTGTCGTGGAACCAAGTCACGCCACGTAGGTTGGTGTCGTGGAAACCAGGCTCAATTGGACGTCTTCAGAAGTTGAGTCACGCCATCAACCCACGCCACGTGAGTGAAAGTCACGACACGTGACTAGCTGGCATGGAAATCAAAACCTTTCTTAATCTCTGAAGTGGACTCACGCCAGCCACTCACGTCACGTGAGTGGTGTCGTGAGTCCCTCTCTGGTGCAGATTCTTTTTCTTCCATCTTCAGACACTTCGTTCTCGGGCTTGATTCTTCCTTTTTGATCATTTTTCCTTCAAACCCTGTTTTCCTGCAAAGTAGAACAGAAACCACAGCATACCAACCAAACACACCCAAGTTATTGCATATTTTCCTTGTTTTAAGCATCGAAAGTGCCATGTAACCATGGCGTATCAACACCCTCAACTTAGAACGTTTGCATGTCCACAGGCGAACAAAACAAAAACACACATATACGATACTTGGTTAAGATAAACCTAAGGAACCTATGGCAATCGACTCATTACCTTTGGCACAAAACTTTTCCGACCCCTCCTATTTGCAAATCAAAACCAAAGTGTGTATACAGGCAGCATATTATCATGACACAGAAGGGATCAAGTGATGGCACCAGATCATGAACAAACAACTAAGCATAGATGCAAATGACATTATTCAAACAAATAGCAGCTAACAATGCAACCCATGTACTCTCACCATCAAAGAAGTCCCATGCACTCACAGTATGCTAATGTATCTCAAATTAGGGACTCGGTCAAAACACTCTCTCTCACAAAGAAGTTCAAACAGTGTGCATGAAATACCATAGGCTTGCCCTTATTTTCTATGCCTTAGTTTTTCGGACAGTTGGACTAGGATCACTATAGGACTTTACTTGGCTTGTAATGTAGGTTTGGGGACGGGTATGGTACATATGGATATGGTGACTCAGCCCTCCTTGACACTACACTATTTTTGGCTCCAACTTCCAACCATTCTCATTTTTATTCTCCCTTATTCTCCTTTCTTTTATTTTCAGATTTCGGGTGTGATTTTTCTCAAACTTCACAACACAATTTTTTTTTTCTTTCTTGCACTTTCTATATTTTTTTCTTTTTCCTTTACACCCAATTCTGTTTTCTCTTTTTCTTTTATTACCCCCTTCACCATACCCAAATCAATTTACGCACCCCTATAATAGCCACCCTCAACTTAGGCGATTTGCCTGAGTTGAGGTACACAGTGTCCAAGGAGGGACCAGGGCCAAGACAGGTTCATTGTAAGTCAAAATGGGAAGGTGAATAGGCTAATGAAAGAAATAGGTCAATTAAAGCTCAAAATAGGGATCAAGGGATACTTATTCATTTGGTTTGGCATTTAGGCTAAAAGTGGACTTATTCAAAAACGGCCTATGATCCTTTCCTAATCCCCTATCCTCAAATCCTAGGCAAGACTAACCGGGAAAGTTCTATATCGCACACACAAAGTTAACTAAGTAGTGACCTCATACACACATAGCACAGGGTTGCATTATCAACTACTACCTATCCGATTCATGCAATGCTGGCTACAGTTATTTTGTCTATAATCCTAGTTCCATAACAAGATCCAATAGTTGTCACACATACACATTCCACACACACAATTCAAAATAAAATTTTCTGGAGGGGTATCCTTTAAATAATCAAAAATCATCAACTTCAAAATCGGACTACACTAAGGTTCCCCTATTCTTCTCCTACTTAAACATTAAAAAAACACAGAAATACTATAAATAAAACCCTAAAAATGTCGGTTCTACTATGATAGCACACTCGGGGAAAAAGAAACACGACAACAAAAACCCCCAAGTGGTTATATAGACCCACAAATACCTCCGCCCCCACCAAATAAGCATGCATTATCCCCAATGCAGTAGATTAAAACAAAACAAGGGAGTTAGGAACATACCTGTGGCACCCTAGGTGCATGGGTCTGATGTCGATCAAAATAACAAAAATCAAAGCAAATGTAGAAATAGTAAGACACCTTGGTTGCCTCCCAAGCAGCGCTTGATTTAACGTCGCGGCACGACGCGGGTGTCTTGATTACTCAGACTTCATCAAGATACCCCCTGGGTTGTCCTCCAGGGTCATCTAAAATATTTATTTTCGAAATCACCCTCATGTCCTTTGGCTGCTTCATAGTTCTGCAAACATTGAATGTGACTTCCTTATTATCCAGCCTGAATTTCAGCTCACCCCGCTCCATAGCTACCAATGCTCTGCCGGTGGCTAAAAATGGTCTCCCTAAAATTATGGGCATCTCAAAATCGACCTCACTGTCCAAGACAACAAAGTCAGCAGGAAAGATGAAGTTTTCAACCTTGACCAAAACATCACATAGTATGCCCACGGGCTTCTTGATAGTACGATCTGCCATCAATAACCGCATCTTTTTTGGCTCGGGGGCTCCCAAACCTAATTTTTCAAATACTGCCAGCGACATCAAGTTAATGCTCGCACCTAGGTCACACAAAGCTCTGGCGAAGTGACCTGACCCAATTGTGCATGGAACTGTGAAGGCACCTGGATCATCTTTCTTTTGCACAAGAGAACGGGATGCAATTGCACTATAATGGTGTAAATTATCAACAGACTCATAACTGACGGTTCTCTTCTTCGTGACCAAGTCTTTCATGAACTTCGCATAGCCTGGCATTTGCTCCAATGCCTCAACAAGAGGGATGTTTATAGAAAATTGTTTCAATATGGACATGAACGTATGAAATTTTCCATCCTCTTTCTTCTTCTTCAATCGATGAGGGAATGGAGGTGGCGGCTTAGGAATGGGGGTTAGCATTTGTGGGGCTTCATTTCTTTCTCGTTTTCAGCATTCACCACATTTTCATCAGCTTGAGGCTTTTCAACTTCTCTCATGATCTCCCCACGAACAATTTTATTTTCATCCACCTTTTTCTTTAGACGTTGAGGGAAAGGTGAAGGAAGCCTTAGGAATGGAACATACTTCTTTAGAGATTCCTTTACCTTTTTCATGGCATGCGTTTGCTCTTCCAGTGAAGCATGAACACCCTCAACTTGATTTGGTGCCTCAATGAGAGTCATTCCACTTCTTGTTGTGATAGCCATACAATGAGCATCATTCTTCGGATTCTGGACAGTGTTGCTTAGAAGAGTACCTGGCTGACGTTGGTTGAATGCCATCGATATCTGCCCGAACTGTTGCTCCAATAGTTTAATGGCAGTTGAATGGGAATCTACCTTCTGACTTATTCCTGAAATATCTGTCTTGATCTCTTTTAAACAGTTTTCTTGGCTTTCTGACCTCGTAACCAGTTTATTCAGAAGGTATTCAATCTTTGAATTTCCAGACTCGACATCGCGGCTACCTGGTGGTACATAAAGACCATTCTTCTCTCTATAATTATCCTTTCACGTCCAATCACCATCACTCTCTCATTCTCTATCTCTATAACCTGATTTATTGTAATTGTCTCCATAGTAGTTCCGACCTTGATTCCCTTGCCTCGAGTTCCAAGAGTCTTGATCAGACCCTTGGCCTTTGGCTCGGAAACCTGCACTTCTCGATCTAGGTACTTAGCCTCTTCATCAGACTCACTATCATCATGTCTAGACAACTTACCTTGTGCACCTACAACATACACCTTCTCAGCATCTATGGCCGCAATTTGTTTAGCCAAAAGACCAATTTCTGTCCTTAACTGAGCGACTTCTTGAGCTACAAATTCGTCCAAAGCCCTTTGAGATGCTGAAGCTCCAATAGCATATGTGCCAGCAGGCGTTTCTGCCTCCCGAGTATGCCATCCTCGATTGGTTTTAGTGACACGATCTAATATCTCCAAAGCTCGTTCCCATCTTAAACTAATGAATGATCCACCAGTGATAGTATCTGCTACCACCTTTATGTTGACATTCAAAGCCCTGTAGAAGATTTTAAGTAAATTTCTACCACTCATCCTGTGATTTGGCACATTCTGCAGCTTCTCTTTGAACCTCAGCCACGTCTCGTAGAGTGCTTCAGAATTGAGCTGTCTGAAATTATAAATCTCGTCCTTCAACTGCAGTATTTTGGAAGGTGGGAAAAATCTTTCCAAAAATTGATTTCTCAATTCTTGCCAAGTAGTGATGGAACCTAGTGGCAACTCGGCCAACCACAAAGTCGCTTCTCCTGTTAGGGAGAATGGGAACAATCTTAACCGAATCGCCTCCTGGTTAACTCCAGGTAGATTATAAGAAGTGCAGACCCCATAAAATTCATCACGTGCATGTTTGGATCATCAGTAGGAAGACCGGCGAACACACCCTTCAAGTTTAGCAAATGAATCATGGCACTAGTAATGTCAAACTTAGTGCCCGGAGGTAACTCTGGTGGAATGATGGCACCAGTCTCTATTGGCTTGAAGTATGCCACATCTTCTTCTTTAGGATCATCATAAATAGGCACATATGGTCTAGGTTGTTCTCTCAGTCGTCTTTGTCACTCTTCAGCATCAGCCAAATGCTGTGCTGTTTCTTGCATAGCTTGATTATCTTTTTCTGCTTGTCTAAGAGCAGCTTGCCTAGCTTGCTTTTCCCGTGTCAATCGAGCGGTAGTTTGATTCGCTGTTTCATGACCAACTGGCTGAATTGGTTGGTGAAAAGAATATCTCCCGCAGCTGCGGGATCCTGAACTCCTTCAGTATTCACCATCCTTCGATTAACTCTCAGAGTTCTTTCAATTTCAAGATCAAGTGGAATTAGGAGATTGCCTTGACTCCTAGTATTGGGCATACACCGGCGTGTACCCTCGAAAATATGTAACAACAAAACCAATCAAATCTATCCAGTACTAATCAACTCTGTAACCGTATTCCCAGGCAACGGAGCCAAAATTTGATGTCGCCCAAAATATACCTCCGAAAAAGTACAATGCGGTTGCTGTATCAAATATAGAACCCAACTAGTTTGGGGTCGATCCCACAGGGAATAGGACAAAGCCGTTTAGAATACTAGATGGAATAATTGGAAAGTAAGTAAAATTGGGGGGTTTTGCGAATGAATAGTAATAATAACGATTGTTGGTTGTATCGAGTTTGTAGACAATACGAGAAATACACTAGGACCGTGATCCCCAATGATTCCTTAACTCCACCGGTTACTTGTGCTAACAAAACCATCCCGCTATGTGGCATGCAAAATCTGGCAAGATATGTTCATCTAAACGTCTCTCGACCTTGGTTAGATGAATTTCACTCTTCTCCTCTCGGTCTCCGAGCGTCGCACTACTAAACCTTGTCCTGGATCTCAGATAACTATTCCCGCTAAGGCTCAAGTTATTAGGTGAAGATTGATAGCTTCAAATCTCTGTTGTTATCTCCTTTTTCCCAATCTCTACCTCTCTCTCTAGCAAGTCTAGAATACAGGCGAGTTTCTAACGTTTGCAACCGTTAGAAAGCAATCAAAATGAAGGAAACAACAATACATGCATTCACAGCGGTTCAGAGTTGCTTTGCACTTAACCGGTTTCGTTAATTCCTCATGGTTCACACAACCCTAGTTGATGAGTTTAGCTACTCATAATTGTAAGAACATAAGAAGAATTCAGAGATGAAGACATAATTGTAAACTCACAATAATGAAGAAGAAGTGAAATCTCAATTATTAATAAAACTCGAATTAGGGTTTGTAACTACAAAACTAAGAATATGTTTATAATCTCAAAAACAATATGAAATAGCTCTCAAAACAATGTAATGACTCTCCCTCTAGCACATAGGACTATACAGGGGTATTTATAGATACAAAGCTAATCATATCCAAATTAAAATAGGAGAACAGAGTCGGCAACTTCCACGGTATCATGACTTGGTGTCGTGGAACCAAGTCACGCCACGTAGGTTGGTGTCGTGGAAACCAGGCTCAATTGGAGGTCTTCAGAAGTTGAGTCACGCCATCAACCCACGCCACATGAGTGACAGTTACGACACGTGACTGGATGGCATGGAAATCAAGACCTTTATTGATCTCTGAAGTGGACTCACACCAGCCACTCACGTCACGTGAGTGGTCTTCACGGTACGTGAGTGGTGTCGTAAGTCCCTCTCTGGTGCAGATTCTTTTTCTTCCATCTTCAGACACTTCGTTCTCGGGCTTAATTCTTCTTTTTTGATCATTTTGCCTTCAAACTCTGTTTTCCTGCAAAGTAGGACAGAAACCACATCATACCAACCAAATACACCCAAGTTATTACATATTTTCCTTGTTTTAAGCATCGAAAGTGCCATGTAACCATGGCGTATCAACTATTAGTAAATTGAGTCGATACCCGGATAATCCCAATCAAACTCATTGGATGGTAATAAAAAGAATTTTGGGGTATTTAAAACATACTCAAGACTATGCTTTGCATTATAACAAATATCCTGCGGTAATTGAAGGATATAGTGATGCAAATTGGATCGCCAGATCGAATAAAGTAAAATCCACGAGTGGATATGTATTTACTTTAGGTGGAGGAGTAGTCTCTTGGAAATCATCCAAACAGACATGTATTGCCCGCTCTATAATGGAATCTGAATTTATCGCGTTAGATAAAGTCGGTGAAGAAGCTGAATGGATCTGAAATTTCTTGGAAGATATTCCTTATTAGCCCAAACCATTGGCACCAGTATGCATATAGTGTGATAGTTAAACGGCAATAGGTAGTGCAGGGAGCATGACGTATAATGGTAAATCTCGTCATATAAGACGGAGACATAATACTATTAGAGAACTTCTCTTTAGTAGAATTATCATGATTGACTATGTGAATTCAAAGGATAATGCGTCGGATCCACTTACAAAAGGCCTATCTAGAGAGGGAGTTGAAAAATCATCGAAAGAAATGGGTTTATGACCCAGGACAAGTCATCATGGCGGTAACTCTACCTAGCGGACTGGGGATCCTAAGAGCTAGGTTCAAGGAGATAAAACAAAGTTGTGACTGACGGTTTAACATTATCAATTAACTCAACCCATTCTCATGATGAAGACAATGTTCAGGAAACAAGGATAAGGCTTATGGTTGAAAGTTTTTTAATGGTTTCTAAGTTTGGCAGATTTGACCAAACAGCTTGATCTATAGGATTGAAAAGTTTAGGAATCACCTATATGAGAGTGAAGTGGAAGCCGCTTCAAAGAGAATGATAGTAAAGGCCTATTCTCTAAGCTCTCATGAAACCAGGTTGTGTTCATGGCTGAAACGAACAAAATCGTGAGAATCATAAATGGTAAAAGGCTGGTTGTGTGACTTGTATTGTCTAGGTGTACATTAAAGTTCGACGGTTCAAAGATATCACATCTACCGATTGATCGAGTGCATCCGATGCAAGTTCACTACGAAAAGTTCAAAGGGAAACCTACTTATCTAGATGCAATTAGTCTTTGCTTGTAGATCACACACATGTCCGAATATATTTTGATGAAATAGCCATTCCCCATTCATGTGGGGGATTGTTGGGTTCTAGTGGAAATATGAATGGAAAATGGAGGGAACAAATGGAGGAAAGAAGTGAATTGTGGTTTCACTCTAAGAAAGTAAAGTTCTCCCACATTGGTGGGAGAAAGAAACTTTCTTATGCATATATTGAGATGCATTCTTACACGTGGATAGTCAGGCAAGAACAAGTCAAGCCTTGCGCCGTCGTCGTCGTCGCTCGCTTGGCTCGGCTTCGTCTTCGAATTCAGATTCGGATATGGATTTGTCAAATGATCGATCAAGAGACTATCTTTTTGGAAAAAAATCATTTGAAATTTGAGAGTTAATAATGTTTTAATCCAAAAATCCGATAAAAAAATATTCTCCATTTGCGTACGCACATGACAAACTGCGGACGCATGTCACAACACACCTCGAAGGGACATGACCCTTCGAGGCACTGTTTTAAGACGAAAAAGCCGACCCGTCGATGCAGGTGGTTCTGGTTTGTGCCATTAGGCACCTGCGAGGGCAGGTGGTCCTGTCGGGTCTGAAACAGTGCAATTTTTCTGAACCAATGCTTCTTTTCTGAAGCACCACCTTTTTGGCTATAAATACGTGAATTTTTCCTCAGGTATAAGTACAAAATTTTGAAGTGAAAAACACCTTCTTCTTGATAAAAATTCAAGTGTGATTTATGAATCGTTGAGTGCATTCTTAGTTCGACATAATTTGAGGTACCGCCATTCTGTCGAAGTGATTCATTTTATCCTGGGAGGATATATTTCATAACATCGGGTACTTGAGGGGAATAATTTTTTTAAGGACACACCGTGAATTCGATGGACTTGAATCTTCTAATCTTCATCTCTTTCTATAAGTTTGGTTTTGCTATTTTTCAGAAAATAGTTTGAACTTCATTTTGTTGTAGTTCATGAGTTGGGTTGAACTTATTAAAGTTCAAAGTTGTGAATACAGAGTTGCAACTTTATGTGATTGTTCTTGTTTTATTTTGAACATGTGATTGAAGTTATTGTTGGAAAATACAGATTTTACTAAACTCGATATACAACATTCTATCCTTACAACTGTACAAAAACAAGGTAGTAGTAGCTAGAAGACGGACAAGAGTGCTATCTCTCTCTCTAAAAAAAAAGCCCAGTACACTATTTAAAGCTTCAGCTATGCATTGGGTCCGGGAAAGGACCGATCGAGCTATTGTATGCAGTCTTACCTTGTATTTTTGTAAAAAATTATTTCCACGGCTTGAATCCATGACCTCCTAATCACATGGCAGCAGTTTTACTAATTACTCCAAGGCTCCCCTTCGAGAGTGCTATCTTAAGAATGTCAAAAATCCATTTTCTTAATTTCTCATTCGTTCTATCTTCAACATCGAATTCCAATGCTTCTAGTCTTTTTGTTTTTCTGTCTTGCTATGTATTCTTGATTTAACTAAATAACTACTATGTTTTAAAGAGCCACTTCCCATGGGTTAAGTTAAATTGCATACAGAGGAAATTTACTGAAAATGGAGAGGAAATTTTCCAGGCAATACAATGTCAACATAAGGTTCTCCGATACAGCTAAAGCAACCCAAGATATACTCCATCCCAGGGGTGTAAAGTGAGCCCAAATTAAGTGAACCTGTCCAACCTAGCCTAATATTGATGGGTTGGGCTGAAGATAATTTATAATTGGGTTCAATCTCAACTCATTAATCCTAAATTCATTTTTAAAAGATCTTCAATTGAACCCAATTCAATTTTCACTTCAACTCATTTAATAAGGAGCATGATTTCCTTAAAGAAAGAGGAGAAAACAAGTGACAACTAATTTTTTTATAAAACTTTTTAAATTTTTTTTTTTGCTTACCCCCCTAAACCCCCCCACCCTCCTACCCCCACTGCAACCCCCCCCCCCCCCCCCCCCCCGAAAAAAAAAAATTATTATTTTTATTTTTTAAGAAACTTTTTAAAAATATTTTTCTCACCCCAAATACACACACACACCTCTCCTACCCCCGAACCCTCTTAACCCCCCCCCCCCCCCCCCCCCAAAAAAAAAAAAAAAAGATTAATTTTTTTTTAAAAAAATCATGGATAATATTTGTCCTCCATACCGAACGCACCCATAATATATTTTATTTCATTGGTATAATATTTTGTGACTTTTATTTTCAAAATTAAAAACTTGCTTTTTTATTTTTGAGTTGGACTTCAAATTATAGTTACAAGGTAAATATCAATATGTTAATATTTTAAAAATTAAATGGGTCAAATTGGGCGGATCAAGACCCAACCCAATTTCTAATTCAACCTATTTTAATGTCTCCAATTTCAGCTCAACTCGCCTATTTGACACCCTTACTCCATCCGTTCCAAAATAGTTGTCACTTTTCGGTTCTCGAGAGCCAGTTTGACTAATTTGCAAAGCTAAATTAGATTAATTCAATATTTTAAAATTAAAATTTGAATATTCAAAAACTATATGAAAAGTACTATAAGTTGCAATTTTTCTCATATCACTATGATAAAAAAAAAAAAAAAATACACCTTAAAAGATTGATCAGAATTCATATTGTTTGACTCTTAAAAAGAAAACTATGAATAATAAAAAGGAACGGAGGGAGTCTTGAAGGAACTATTGCATACAGAAATAAAAGAATTGAGAATAGTGTTATACCTGATATACATATGTGCATGGGTGAAACCAACTTGACCAAATTTCTGGCTTCACCACTAATACATGTGTCAGGAGCTTGATTGTTTCCCGCCAAGAAACTACCCATCATGACAGTTGATGCTCCAAGTGAAGGGGATCCATTAGATTTTTTTTTTTTTTTTTTGAATTTTATTTTAAATCTACCATAGATCATCATATTTAACTAAATCTTTTTCACGTGAAATTATGAATGAAAAATTAATAAGTATTTAAAAGAAATGTATTTCTATTAATAACTAAAGACACAATATGCTTAAAATCATTTAAATGTCAAAATAATTTTCAATTATATTCTTTGCCAATTTGTAATTATTTTACATATTACATGTTATTATTTGTGTTCCTTTGGTGTTTCTTAATTTTCTGGTAAACTTGTTTCTCATGAATATTTTTTAAGAAATTAACTAATTATATTACATTACAACTTTAATAATTAAGAATACTTATCAACAAAGACATAATTAAAGTACCATTACATTAAATTAATTAGGAATAATTACACAAAAGTACAACTTGTAAATATACTTTATATTTAAGTAGCTAAAAATATACTTTACACTTTATAGCCCAAAATCTGATTTGGCCATTCACTGTAAACTAACTTTTCTTTCTAGATATATAGGGAACAACACTTCTCATACCAAATTCTCAGCTTCTTCTTCACGATTTTCACTTCAATTATTTCCCAAAAAACTTCAAGCAAATTAGTGAAAAATTCAGGATTGTTTTGAGTGTTTTTTTTTTTTTTTTTTTTCAATTTGAGGTTCCAATGTTTTGGTAAATAAGCTATGTTTCGAGTGGGTATAGTTATAAAAGATCGGTTATGTATTGAGGAGCCCAAATCTGAAATTTTGGATGATTTGGTGTAGTTTTGAGGTGTTTTTGAATGAATTTTGATGCTTGGATTCGAGAAAGAAGGCGAAGTCTGTTTTTGGTACAACAGTGTATATATTTGTATACTGTATTGTATATTATTGTATATATTTGTATACTATATTGTATATTATTGTATATACAATACAGTTTTTTTTGTTTCGGTGATTTTCTTCTTCCTCTCCATTTTATATACACTTATACAATATAGATACATTGTTTAAATATTATATATGCATATGTATATATTTGAATAATTATGTATTTTATAACTGTATATATACACCTAATTTACAGCATTATGCAAAATTATAAGAAATGTATAGTATACTCATATACAAAAGTATACAAATATTATACAAAAAAATTGACTTTGTCTTCTTCGTTTATTCAAAAAAAAATTGAGCTCACCAAACTCAATTTGTTTCAGCAGTAGCATAAACTAAATTTGGTGCTATTTAAGGAGTCATAGTAGCCGAATACTTTATGCTTGAAGGGCTAACTGAAGCATTCACCGTAGAACTGCTAACGTACAAGTACTTCACGTTATTCTCCCACGTTCTTCCCAAACTGTCATTTTGAGCAGTGAGATGAGGACCACCCATGTTTAGACGATAAATATTTTCAATTTTTAGATTGAGTGAACTTTTTGTCTTTCACTGATTTCCAGATCTGAGAATTCACTGTTTGTTAGATCGCATTTTGTAGATTGCTGTATTTTTGCATAGAATATGTTGTGGTTAGTTGATCTGTTGAGATATGTGGAAAATGTGCTTTGTATAGATATTTGTGTGAATAATATCCTTGATTTAATAGAATGTTAGTTTGGATCAGCATTTCGTAGCGATATTGATGTTATTTAAGCAAACAAATTGTTTCAAGCACTAAGATTTATGTATTGAAGTTTATGATTCAATAGGTGAATTTCATAGTGATCCACTTAATTTCGTGAAAATCAGATGTGTTTGATTGTGAATCATGAATTTTATAATTTTTGTAGTGGTTTTTAATATAAGAGAAGAACAATATAAGATAGATGGGAGATGTAAGAGAAAGAGTAATAATTTGGATAAAGTATCTTTCTTTTTTTATACAATTGGGTCATATTTGATAATGTAACATAGAGTGAAATATATTTTGTAATGCAACATTACTAGTTGTATTTTTTTTTTTATATAATTTTTCCAATTAATTACGCCATAAAAATGTGACAAATTAATTTTTTTGTTTAATATTTTAATAATTAAGCTTAAGCTCAGCCCACTTACAACTAGTATACTATGGACATATAATATGGCAATAGTGGCCAACAAAAATACCATCAGCCACAGCTAAAATTTATTGTTTAATATTTACAACAAACTTGTGGATTAACTATAACTGATTTTGTTCTTCTTTTCCTTCTTCTAACTACCCCAATATATATATACACACACAAAATAAATTAATCAACTTAAAATGTAACATAACAAAAAAGTACATACATTTTAAATGCTTGTTGCAACAGAAGAAAGAAGAATAAATGAAATATACACCCTTCAAAAATTACAATAGATACGGGAAAAACAACATCCCCTTAAAAAAAGGAAAAATATTGTGTGAAATTTCAATTACTTTCACTAAATTCTAATAAGTCTCGATTATAATTGAGCGCTTTATTTAAATTATCGGCCCGAGCATATGTCAATGGCACCTCACAGACACATGTACGACACATGGGACATGTCTTATTTTCTTCTAACCAAGGGCTGACACAAGTATAATAAAACCCATGACCGCAAACAGGATAAATCAAAAAACATCTCCCTATATGTAATTTCTTCAATACAAATAGAATAGTCACTGTTTTTTCCTTTAATTGCTTGAGTCGTTATTGCTTCATCTGAAATATCTAACTACTTCAATAGTTGCCGCTTCTTTTGTTGTCACCACTTCCTCTACATCGTCCGAACGTTGTCGATAACACAATAACATTTTCGTCCATTTGTAGAAAAATAACAAAATAAGAAAAAAGACTACTGCAATCACTACCCAATCTCTAGATGAGGGAAACGACATTCTTTTTTGTGTGTGTTGGTGATGAGTTGAAGGTTGTAGATTAATGAGTTAATAGAAGACAGTATCGGGTTTATATATATATAAGTTGTTGATTTAGAAATCTTATAAGAATGGGAGTAATCAACTATCGAAACCTTTTAGGAGTACGATTGATTACCCATTAAGGAAATGCATGTCCTAATTAATCAAATCCTAAATCATTTGGGATTGTCATTGAGAAAATAAATTATCATTTTCTTCTTGTTATGTAAATTAGGAGCGATACTGAGGTATCCCAATAGTTGACTACGACTACAATCATCCATAGCTTAAATTTATAGTTAAATGTTTAACAATAAACTTGTTTATCAAGTAATAATTGCTTACATTACTCTCCTGTAACAACTAAACCAGAAGTATATTACTTCTCATAACCGATGAGACCATGAACCCTCCTTCAACTTGTGTTGCTCCTGTTCGTGTTAGGATTTGTCCTGAATTTCTTAGTTTACTTGAATTTTACAATTAGGATTTGTCCTGAATTTCTTAGTTTACTTGAATTTTACAATAATTGTGTTTTACTTAAAAAATGTTTTCTTTGTGGAAAAGGTTTTCTTTTAGGAAAAGATCTCTTCCATAATTAGCTAACCTCTTTCTTGGAGGAAAGGTTTTGAACCTCTATAAATAGAAGACCCCTCTTCTCATATCAAAAACACAATAACATCTACAATGTAGTCATCAAAGAGTCTTGTTTAGGGGGAGATTTCTCCCAATAGTTTTTATGTTTTTTTAATATTAAGTTTTTATATGTAGGTCGTTTGACCAAATCATATAATAATATTAAGTTTTTAGTATTGTTTTATGTAACATCTGATTTGTCACATTGATGGTTTGCAACTATAAGCTTCCGCATGACGCCTCATTTCAATTTCGAACCCAACAAGTAATATCAGAGCTAACGATCCTATGATTCCAATGGTTCATCAAGATTGAAGGTTCAAAGCAAGTTGCAACCAAGTTGATGATAATGAAGAGTTTTTTGTCCAAAAAAAAAAAAGTCACGATACTACATGTGGGCAAGAAGTTTCAAACAAACTTTCAACAATCCTGCTGCTAATCCATCGTTAAAATCAAAATATATTTTCAACCCATACTTGCTTCAACGCATGGGCTCCACTTTCAACCCTTGCTAACTTTAAATGCTTGAGCTTCTTTCAACTCATGCATCTATACTTTTAACGCATGAGCTCCACTTTTAACCTGTGCTAACTTTCAATGCACAAGACTCCACTTTTAACCCTGGTCACTTATAACATAGGGCTCCAATAATATTAACCCATAGTAACTTTTAATCATGGTAAGCAGTAGTGATATATGAAGATTATGTGAAGAAGAAGATGAAGATCAACTTTTCCAGAAAATTCAGGCCAAGGGGAGATTAGCTAATTATGGAAGAGATCTTTTCCTAAAAGGAAGCCTTTTCCACTAAGAAAATAGTTTTTAAGTAAAACACAATTATTGTAAAATTCAAGTAAACTAGGAAATTCAGGACAAATCCTAATAGTTCAAACCTAAAGAATCCTAAAGATCGATCATAAGTCGATTTGGCGTCTGCAGGAGAACTGAACTGTAACACCCCGTACCTTCCCAACCCAATGTGACGACGTTGAACAATGGTTACTTAGGTGTCGAGATGCCATGAGTATGTAATTTGTAATGTTAGTGATGGGAAAATTGAAATTTGGCCTTGTACATGTGATTAAACTTGCGTAGGAGGTATTTTGCGATTTTCATGGAGCATTTGTGGGGTTCAAAATGAGGCTAAGAGAACCTCTAAACAAAGGATATTAAGGCTAAGAAGTAAGTTAAAGAATAGAACTTGAAGTATCTAACCCAACCCGCAAAGAAAAGTTGAAAAATGGAATTTTTTGAAAAACTAAGTGTGGGGAGTGCCACGCCGCTTTGGGACAAATTTTTGTGCCCAGAGGCAGTAAGCTGGCGCGCCCAAGGGTGTACCACGCTGGTTTTGGCCACTTTTCAAAGTTGAAATTTTTCTTAAGTCCCAAGGGTGGCCGGGGACGTATTGAGCCGATTTTTGCCACGTTTATTCTACAACCATGAGTATATACATGAAATGAGTAAAGTATTATGTTGGTATGATAAAATTACTCGAGGACGAATTTGGCATCAAAATGACGATTTTACCCTTTTGGTCAAAATAAGCCATACATGGCTAGAATCACTTGTTTTTGGGATTGAGGCTACGGATATGAATGGCGTGAGTGGGAATACTGTTGTAACACGTATGAAATGAATTAAACATGAGAAATTATTGATTTTATTGGGTTAAGTGAATTGGGCTCAAAAAGGGCTCAAAATGAAAAAGAAAACATGGGTCAAGAATGGGTCAAATGACCCATTCTTCCATTGACTAAGCCACACTTAGCATTAAAGGCCAGGAGTGGATAAGGATGACCCCCAAGGCTTATATAAAGGGGACAAAATCAGATTTTTATCACATAAAAGTCTCATGCCAATCTAGAAATTTTCCAAAAGCCTTTTCTTTCAACTTCAAACCCTAAGAGTTCAAAGCCAACTTTTGGAGCAAGATCATCATTTTACAAGATTGGGTAAGTGTTTATTCTTGTGTATTAATATATTATATGCATGGTAGAGTATGTAAATCATGTTGGTTATGCTGAAAGTATTGAACATGGTGCTTTGTGTTTTTGGTAAAGATGTGATATCCATGGAATTGTAACTTGAAATATGACTTGTTGTCTTGATGAAAGTGCATGGTAAGGATGAAATATCACCATGTATGGTGTGATTATGGTCCTAAACTTGTTATTTTCACATAAGTGCAAATTATGGGAATTTGGCCGATTTGTTGTTGTGAGGTGTATTGAAGCAAATTGATGGCATAATGGTGATGTTGTGATGATGGAGAGTGGGAAGTGCGAACTTGGTATGACATGCTATTGGTTATCATGTGTTGGTCAATGTTGGGAATATTGTGGTATTATTGGTATGATAGTTTCATGAATAATATTGTCAAGGGGGAAATGACATGTTAAAGTCAAACATGTAACTCATAGTTATTGTATGTCATTGTAAGGTAGTTGGTGGTTAATGTTGGTTCCATTATGTACTTGTGTTGTAGAGTGAAACATAAGGAAGGAGCGGGACTATTGTATGCACGTCTAAGATTGTAGATTCGTATTGAGACTACAAGGTATGTAAGGTTCCTTTTTCCATATCCTTCTGCAACATGTTGTTCACATTGACATTGGACTTGTTTCAATTCTGAGAGGCTTGAAGTATATCAATTCAGGGTGACGTATTTTGTTATTCATATATGTCCTATTCTTAGATGATTTATGGTTAATTTATCTCTTATTCATTGATTGATGTCCCAAAGATATCATAACGTTGTAACTCCTAAAAGGAACCATCTCAAGAGAGTAATAATGTAAGAGAATCTATTTATGCTTGAATAGCATTTTCCAATCATGTCATGATCCAACACCCAATAATATTATGATTATGTTTGTACCAATCTCTCACAAAAGTAATAGTACCAATCTCATAGATGTGCAAGTTAGTATAATTATTCCTCATAAGTGAAGATGTCAATCCCATGAAGTAAAGGAGTGAAGTGAGATGTATATATAAGTGTGTGCTTTAATGTCATGTTCTTTAATGTGTCACTCTCATAACTATGTAAAGGGTATAAGTTCAATATGGAATAATCCCAATATTATGCTATATCATTTCTAACCCACCAAAGGTGGAGGCCCGGTATTATATATTATCATGATCCTCAATATATCAATCTCTCATAAGCAAATGAATCAATCTCTCCCAAATCAGAAATGATGGAAGATGCAGTACGTATCTTAGTAATAAAAGAAAGAGTAATAAAGAGAAAGAAATGATGTATAATCGATGAGAAATCTCGGGTGGCAACTCAGGGTTGAAAAGAACACCTAGCATGGGTCGATCCCGCAACCACCCACCAAAAAGTGGATGTAGTAATTTACCCACCAAAGAGTGGATGTAGTAAATTACCCACCAAAGAGTGGATGTAGTTAACCCACCAAAGAGTGGATGTAGTAAATTACCCACCAAAGAGTGGATGTAGTAATTCACCCACCAAACAGTGGATGTAGTTAACCAAGAAGATGAATAATAATGATGACGAGCGTAAAAGCAAGAAAGAATCTATTGCGTATAAAAAGTCTCTTGAAGGCAAGTTTCTTGAGTAAAAGTAATTCTCTCTCGAATAAGGGGGTATACAGGATGGTAAACATCCATGGTTCCTAACATATAGAAAGAGAGTTCATTCATATTACTATTCCTCTTATGTTGACTCCATTGTTGTTGTTGTTATTATGTATGATGAATTTCTTATGAGCCTTACATATTCAGTACATTCTTCGTACTGACCCCCTCGGGGGAACTTACCTTACATGTTGCAGGTGCAGGCACTAGTAGATTTGTAAAAAGATAGTAAGTTGACAGTTAGTTGCAGATCTTTGGTGAGCCCCAGTTGCTTCGGGACTTATCACAGTTGTACATTTGTTTTGATGTTGTAAAGATAAAGCGGGAACTTGTCCCGACTTTTAGATGGTCTTGTAAATGCATCAGTTAGAGGCTTTTATAGACGTATGTGGGTATATGAGAACAAGAGATGTATGATCATTTTGACTTAATGGCCCTAACGGCCAAGTTTCGTATATAGATATGATATATGTTTCCATGTTCATGACTTCTGCTTAGTTGCATGAGGAATAATAAGATTTAATAAGATTCACACGAGGATATGCATATGAATAGATATGAGCAAAGATTGGTTCTCTCGGGCCATATCGGCTTTGGGTTCCAGTCTGGCTCGAATGGGATTTCGGGTCGTGACATGAACCAAGAATTCTTTTTCTTTGATCGGTTCCTTATATTATCGGTCTGGTTTGTTAGTTTTCGATTTACAAAAATCCTAGATAAATCAATAATCAAACCAATAAGATATGCATTATCGGTTCTCGGTTAATCGGTTTTTGATCCTTAATGGTTCAGTTTTCGATCTAACAGATAAGAAAATGCTTCTCTATTTATTTTGCATTCTTTTGTTTTCATTTTTTCTTATATACACTGCTTTAATGCATAAAAATCTACATGGATTACAAGCAAGAACAAATTCAAATAAGTTATTACTAAAATAATTTATTTTTAAATCTAATTAGCAAACTTGGATGCAATGTCACTATAGCAATATCTCATAAAGAAAAACAAGGTCAGTTTACAGTCCACGTTGATGGCTAGAACCCTAACAAACCAACTACTTCATAAAGAAAACAATATCACCAAGACAACAACTATAAAATATAAAGGAAAATAGGATTTGTAGTTAAACTCTAAAGCCACTATTTTATAATTAGAGATAAAAAAATTATTTTAGTATAATCTTATCGAGTTATCAATTTAACCATTAATTAAATCTTAGAATCGGGAGCCGAATCGATAACCCAATAAAAAAATTTACAAAATCGTTTAAAAATCGTTAACCCGATATACCGATAAACTGATAACCTTTTTTCGGTTTGATTTATCAATTAAATCAAATAGGATTTGATTTACACACCCCTAGTCTATCCCTCATGTTACGACTCAAATGATTGTGAGTGATACCCACACTAATCCTTCGGTGGGAGAACTGTCACGATCCAAATGGTCGTGAGTGGCACCCACACTAACCCTTCTATGGGAGAACCATTTAACCCAGATACTAACCTAATCATTTAGCCATTTTTTACAGTAATAATAACACCAACTTAATGATAATAGAATGCAAAATCTAATTAATAAATAAATGCGGAAATTCAACAACTATCTATTACAATCTCCAAGATCCGAAAGTCACCGTACAAGAACATCTAAAAACCAACAACTGAAGTTTGAATAAATTTCTCAAAACAACTAAATAAAGGAATGTCATTGTCCAAATGAGTGGACATGATCATTGAGAAGACCCAATGGTTGCCCGAAGATACGCGCTCACCCTTGGATTGATAAACTGCTTGTCACAAACTAGATTCAAGGTCTTGTCTCAGTCACTGGAACATTGTCTGCACTAAACAAAAGGAAGAGTACATGTAGTATCAGTACAAACACTATGTACTGATAGGCATCATCGGCCGACTTAACTTAAAAATCATATACATAAACATAAATTGAATAAAAGAAACTTGCGATCAAGGTATACAAACAATTACACCACAATTTACCACTATCCTAGACCAACCTCTCAACGTAATTTAAACAATACAATAATACCTTTAATAGTCTATTTCCATCATCATGATATCATCTCAAGCTAAGTTAAATCATAAATAGAGGAGAGCCTAAGACCCTCTAATTATCTCAAGTGTAACACACCAAGCTACTTTCATCCACTCATTTCACAAGTATTCTTAAGCTACTTCTAGTTAACACAACACTTAAACCAATCAACCATAAAAAAATCAATGAAGGAATGATATGAAACAATGCATTATGATCATTAACGCGATCATGAAAGTGTAAATATATACCAAGGGTCTTATATACCCAATAGTCATGACCTTCAGGGAACGAGCTCAATCCATGTACCGTACCAGCTTGGTATTCGATTCTCCGAATATCAAGTTGTAAGCAATACGTATCAGCGTGGTACCCAATCCTCCGAATATCATAATATATGAAAATCTAAACCAACATCAATAATAATATGATAAAATACGCCAAATATGACATAACACAACTTATCTAGACACGTAGTCAAATTCAAGGTTCATCACTTATATGAATGAAATCAATAAACAATTCACCAATCACAAGTATGCCCGATGGTCAATTCATGATTATTCAACTCATGGTTAAACATAGAATTCAAATTAAGTCTATAGCTACCATTCAAATCATAACCTACCTCAAATGCATGCCTGGAGTGTCTAATTTGTCAAAGCTTTCCTTTTCTTGCCTTTTCCGGCTGTTCTTGGTCTAAAAACAGTAAATGAGGAGAAATTAATAATCTATTCTCCAATTATAAGCATTAGAAACTAAAATCCATAGGTTTTAACCTAGTTCATATCCTAAACCCCTAATTTGGGATTTTCACCCATTAATCCACCCAATTTCCCCATAACTTATGTTAAAGAGGAAGGAATCTACATTAGGAAGTTAAGTCTAGCAACCTAGAATCATTTACAACTGAATTTAAGCCTACCCAAGAGCAATTCTCTTCATTTCATCACTTTTAGGGCTTAGCCCATAAATTCTTCCTAACCTCATGATTCTAATTTTTTAAAGATTAAAGGAGTTAATCTATGAAAGAATGGTTGAATAATCTTACCTTAACGATGCAAATCACCCAAACTTGGAGGAAAATCACCTCACACAATTATAATGGTCCTCTGCTAAAGCTATGGACTGCTACAACGGCCCCCTTTCCAACTATAGTGGTTCTGCTGTAGTGAGCTAGTCCCACTACAATGGAGCCTAACCAGTAGCTCGGAATTTTTTTATATTTCCCACTTTTTACAATGCAGGATTTGATTTCGGTAACACGAATTTATCCTATAGTGGTAAACGCTATAACGGGAGTTCTATACACCCAAATTTCATTCCATAAGTTTTAATGGATCACTAAACTCCTTATCTATCATACCAAACTCATAAAATCAACATACTAATCATCACAATATACGAAAGATCTCTACACCACACGACACTCATATTTCATCTAAATCCACCCTAGTTTGAGATTTTCCTACTCTCATCCTAATGCCAACCCTGCCTGAAAGGTTGTACCACAGACAATGTTATAACAACGGAATTAGTCGTTACAATAACCATCTAACCCAAGACTTTAACCCATTTAGTTGATCAATTAAGACAGAATAATAATAAATCTCAACAATTTAGTAAAACAAAAGTATAAAAAATCCTCACTATTACATCCCCAGAATCTGAAAGTCACCATACAAGGACGGTAACAAAAACTGTCTAAGAATATCTCATAGAACAACTAAAATGAAATAACTTCATTATCCGAAAGAAAGGAAATAATAACTACGAAAACCCGTGGCAGCTTGATATGCAAGTAGCTCATCCTCGGATCGATCATCTGGAAGTACTAGAGATGAGGTTGCGTCTTAGTCTCTGGAACACAATCTATACTCAACAAAAGAAGAGTTCATGGTAGTATCAGTATAAACCACTATGTATTGGTACGCATCATTGCCGACTCAATTTAATAACACATATAATTCACAAATAAAATAAACAAATAGACGGCATCAACACATAACAAGTAGTTTTTTCAATCAAACAACCATTCCAAATTAGCTAAGCCATGTTAGCAAAAAATACAAACAAGACACCAACAATTTTCACAAGTAATCGTGAACTCTATAATCTCAACAATCATAATAAAAGTATGGTTCTACGACCATATCAATTTACATTTCTATTTCTTTCCCTTTCAGCATTATCATGATATAGCATACTAGCTCACACATCAAGAAACTAATCTGTACACACATGCTAAAGATTCTTATTTCTGCCCAACTAGTCATGACTTGTAGGGACACACTAAGGTCCATGTAACATACCGACGTGATACCCGATCCATAATAATAATTGAAGAAGAACACGAAAAAACTGAAGGGAAAAATCTAGAATAGTAAACTTGACAAAGCCAAATATATTTCAGTCACAAAAGAAAGTAGTACAACTGTATATCAATAGATAGAAGTACATGTGTTTGTTAACTGTTTTATGTTTACTGTACAACTTTTGATGGTTTTTGTACAATTTTTACGTGCAGTGTTCATCCCAACAAAAGTACAACTTTGTTGCTTTTTGTATAATTTTTAGGTGCATTATTGTCCCACCCAAGTGCCACTTCTAAATAAGAAGAAAAAGAGAAAATGTAGGAAGAGAAATTTGAATCTCATGTTCATGAATCTCCTAACATATATATAGCAAAAATGCCAACTCAATAAAAAATTGTTCAAATTAAAGGGTCAACCAATTGTCAATAAAAACAATCTCTTGCTAGCAACATAATTAAAGACAAGTTAAGATTCTTTGTATTGCTGAGATGGCAAAACTGAAGATCTACAAACTGGATAATTTTGTTTCCCCCTCAACAACCATTGGCTCTACGTAACTTGCATGATATTCATGTCCACATTCGAGTGTTCCCATTATCTCATCATTTGTGTATTCACATAGGCATATGGGACATATCTTTGAATTAACTTCAACCTTAGTACAATAAGTTCTTGTTTTTATCATGATAATACCCTCCTCATGGTGGCCTAATCCGGTGTCATTGTCCCCTATATCAAGCAACATTATATAATCAAATATTTATCAGCTGAGACGACTACCAAAGTTGCGATAAAGGTCTTGCATTATGTCTATTAGTTGATTCACATCATCAGTTGCGACATAGGCATCATCAATGAATTGATTGTTGTTTTTTGGGTACAATAAACAAAATCTGTATTTTTCAAAAAGAACTTCAACCATAAGTTCAAATAACTTATGAACAACCACAAGAAGTTCAAACTATTTTCTGGAAAATAGCAAAACCAAACATTTAGAAAAGATGAAGTTTAGAAGATTCAAGTCCACCGAATTCATGGTGTGTCCTTAAGAAAATTATTTCCCTCAAGTACCTGAGGCTATGGAATATATCCTCTAAGAATAAAATGAATCACATCAATAGAATAGCAGTACCTCAAATTCTATCGAACTACAAACTTCAACGATTTGAAAATTACACTCGAGTTTTTAGGAAGAAGAAGAGTTTATAACTTTAAAATTTTGTACCAATTCCTGAGGAAAAATCAGGTATTTATAGCCAAAAGATGTTGCTTCAAAAAGAAGCAATGATTCATGAAGAGTTGTACTTTTTTAAAATGTCGGCCCCACATGAGGACCCATGTGCATCCACACATGGCCATATGTGGTCACATGTCACGTTGCCCAAAAACTAGAAAGTTTAGGGCTGACATGCGTTGGCATGTGTGGACCCATATGTGTCCGTACATGGTCATATGCGCCCACATCTCAACTTTTTCATTTTCAAATAGTGAATTGAAGGGTATCATCCCTTCGAAGTGTGTTATGATATGCGTCCACACATGCTCGTGTGCTTCCTTAAATGGAGAAAATTTTTGTATCAATTTTTTGGATTAAAAATCAAATCTCAAGTTTCAAATGAATTTAGTCCAAAAACATAATCTCTCCATCGATCATTTGACAAATCCAAATCCAAATCCAAATTCAAATTCAAATCCAAATCCAAAGTCGAAGCCGACCAAGCAACGACAACGATGGTGCAAGGCTTGTCTTCTTCTTGCCTCACTATCCATATAAAGGAATGCTTCGATACTTAAGCACAAGGATTTTTCTTTCTCCCACCAATATGGGAGAACACTCCTTTTATAAAGTGAATATACAATTCACTTTCCCTCCATTTTCTTTACTCCACTTTTCATTCACATTTCACTTAGAACCCAACAATCCCCCACATAAATGGGGAATGGATATTTAGTCAAAATATATACAGACAAGTGTGTGATCTACAAGAAAAGACTAATTGCTTCTGGATTAGTAGGTTTCCATTTGAACATTCCGTAGTGAACTTGTATCGGATGCATTCGGTCAATCGATAGATGCGATATCCTTGAACCGTCAAACTTTATTATACACCTAGACAATACAAGCCACACAACTAGCCTTTTACCATTTATGGGACTCATAGTTTTATTCGTTTCAGCCATAAACACTACCTGGTTTTTGAGAGCTTAGAGAATAGGCCTTTACTATCATTCTCCTTGAAGCGGCTTTCAATTCACCCTCACGTAGGTGATTCCTAAACGTTTAATCCTATAGATAAATTATTTGGTCATACCTGCCAAACTTAGAAACCATTAAAAAGCTTCAAACCATAAGCCTTATCCTTGTTTCCTGAATATTGTCTTCATCATAAGAATGGGTTGAGTTAATTGACAATGTTGAACCGTCAGTCACAACTTTGTCTGATCTCCGTGAACCTAGCTGTTAGGATCTCCAGTTTTCTAGGTAGAGTTACCGTCGTGATGACTTCTCCTAGGCTGTAAATCCATTCCCATAGATGATTTCTTAACTCCCTCTCTTGTTAGGACTTTTGTAAGTAGATCCGACACATTATCCTTCGACTTTACATAGTCAATCGTGATAATTCCACTAGAGAGTAGTTCTCTAATGGTATTATATCTCTATCTTATATGATGAAATTTATCGTTATATATCATGCTCCCTGCCCTACCTATTGCAGCATAACTGTCACAGTGTATGCATACTGGTACCAAAGGTTTGGGCAAATAAGGAATATCTTCTAAGAAATTTTGGATCCATTTATCTTCTTCACCAGCCTTATCTAAAGCGATAAATTTAAATTTCATTATAGAGCGAGCAATACATGTCTGTTTGGATGATTTCCAAGAGACTGCTCCTCCACCTAGAGTAAATACATATTACCTCATGGATTTTACTTTATTTGACATGTTCATGCAATTTGCGTCACTATATCCTTCAATTATAGCTGGATATTTGCTATAATGCATAGTTTTGAGTATGTTTTACATACCCCAAAACTCTTTTTATTTCCATCCAATGAGTTTGATTGGGATTACTTGTGTACCGACTTAATTTACTAATAGCATAAGCTATATCTGGTAGTGTACAATTTAGGATATACATTAAACTTTTCAACACTCTTGCATAGTCCAATTGTGAGTCACTTTCACCTTCATTCTTTTGAAGTGCAAAGCTCACGTCTAATGGAGTCTTAGCGCTATTGAAATCCAAATACTTGGACATGTCAAGTACATTTTCATTGTAATGAGAATGTGACAATACTAAGCTTTGTGGAGTTCTATGAATTCTTATCCCTAAGATTACATCAGCAACTCCAAGGTCTTTCATACCAAATTTGCTTTTTAGCATTCGCTTTGTAGCATTTATGTCAGAAATGTCTCTACTGATGATCAACATGTCATCCAAATGGAAACAAACAATGACTTTGTGATTTAGAGTGTCTTTAATGTAAACACATTTTTCACACTCATTAATCTTAAATCCATTTGCCAACATGGTTTGGTGAAATTTTGCATGTCACTGTTTGGGTGCTAGCTTAAGTCCATAAAGTAACTTAACAAGTTTGCACATTTTTCTTTCTTTGACAGGAACTACAAAACCCTTGGGTTGTTTCATGTAAATTTCTTCCTCCAGTTCCCCATTTAAGAAAGCTATTTTCACATCCATTTGATGGATTTCAAGACCATATACCACAGCTAGTGCAACCATACGAATGGATGTAATCCTTGTTACCGGTGAGCATTTGATACTCCCAAATTACAACTCTTTAGAGAAGTGTAAGTAGTCGTTGTCAAATATATAGCCCAACAAAGGTTGGGGTCAAATTCCACAGGGAATACGGTCATAACTAAGTCGTATGCAATTTAAGTGACTATTAGTCGACGATTTTCATGATATTGGAGGGGGGGGGGGGTTGTAAGTAACTTGTGAATTCAAATTCAGTTTGTTTTAAGTGTTCAACGATAAGTTCACAAAATTTTATCAATAGAGAGATGAACTAAGATTGCATTCACCTAGCTTCCTATCAATTCCAGGTCAAGTTAATGGTTAATTCATATTAACAAAAGTAACTGCAAGAAAACGAGTTCAAATATTCACCTAAATGTTTTCCAACCTAAATAGGTGATTTTTCCTTTAATTCTTTTGAATTTAAAGTGATGAAAGTAATAACTCGTGTTTAGCCTCAAGTGAATAATCGTGTTACAACATTATTCATTAGATGAAGGTTAGAACTTGTGAATCCTCGTTGTTCAATCCTTTTCCTGGTTTTACCTCCTTTATTCAAGCAAGCCAAACCTAAGGCTTGTTCTAATGTTTGTAACCATTATAAATCTATAAAAACAAAAGAATTAACAATGCAATTGCGTAGGTTAATCGAATTCATACTAACATTAACTCTAGAATTGATATTTAGCCAAGGATTCCACAACTCTAGTTATGGGGGTTTTAGCCACTCATAGTAATGAAAGAGATGAAAAAAATATGTTTCATAATGTAAAGATTGAATCTTACAAAGAAGAAATTCAAGCCTCAAATCCTTGGCAAAGACCCTAAAATAGCATTTGAAAACCCAAACTATTGTTTCTCCAGAGAAAATACACTATCAAAATTTTCTAAGTTTCAAAATATACCTATTCTAAACCCTAAACTAGGTATTTATTGTTTCTGGGAAAGTGGGAATTTAAACTTCAAACTGGGCTGCCACTTCCACTCTGACGGCTACTCTTACAGTTTGTCGGGCTCTTGATAGTTCGTCAGCTGAACCTTCACTTGACTTCAACTTTACATTTATACTGCTTGGGCCTGGCGGTTGGAGTGATGTCTCTCCAAGGCCTTGATGGATTTCCATCGGAGCTATCATCTGACTTTAGTTTGGCTCTCGTTCTAGTTTCTCTTGACGGATGGTGTGATGACCCGTCACTTTTTTGGCTGTTCGTCAAGTGAACCACCGCTTAGCCTTTTTAGCCCAGATTCACTTATTTTGGTTCTTAGGCAACTTTCCTATCATTCAACACAAAAAGACATTAAAACTACCAACAGTTTCTTGAAAACTCATGATTATCCTTCGTTAAAAGAGTAAAATATGTCGTTATTGGCTGGCACATCAACACCCTTAACTTAGAACGTTCTCTTGTCCTCAAGTAACAAAACACAGCTATGCCAAACAATGTTTTTAAAACACATAGTAACTAAGCTAAATTACGACAATCGAATGACATTTTCAGTTCTTTCAAAACTCACCCACTCCTATCATTTACAAACAAAACACACAGTAACAATCATCTTATCATCCAATTCGGATCTAAGGGTGTCATTACGATATCAATGAATAATTTACATAGACTAAACCCACTATTCTAATAGTGGGTAATTAACAGTGCCTTGTGATGCCCTCGCTACAATGAAGTCCCACACTCACATAACACAAATTAACCGGGGACTAGGAAAGTTTACTCTTGCACTCACAAAAAATCTCGAATGATGCACATACGATACCCTAAGCTTGCCCTTATTATCTTATTTTAATTTTTCAGACAGTTGACCAAGATCACTACAGTACTTTCCTCGGCTTGTAATGAAATCTTCGGTTCTGGTATGATACATTTGGAATTTAGTGACTAAGCCCTCCTTGACCTTAACGAACATCAATTCCACTTAACACAAACTTCCACCCTTATTCTTTTTCCACCAATCAATCTCACTCCCGAGAGCAACAACTCTTTATTTTTCTTTTATTTTCACACCATTTTTTTATAAAGTCTCTTGCTCATACTCGGGGGTTATTATCTGTCCACAGATACTCTTTTCATACCCTAATTCTGTTATCATACACTTCTACAGTAGCCACCCTCTACTTAAGCAATTTGCCTGAGTTGAGGTGCATTATGTCCAAGGAGGGACCAGGGCCAAAATAGAGGTTCAAATATGATAAAGGAAAGGTGAACAATTATTAAATGAAGAATAAGTCATTAAAAGCTCAAACAAGGATCAAGGGGGATTATTCACATCATTTGGACAGTTTTTTTTAGGCTAGTTGGACTAGATTCAAACAAGGCCAGTGATCTTTTTCTAGTCAACTAACTTACACTTTCTACAGAATAAACCAGGCAAGTTTTAGATACATACACAAATTTAGAGAGATGCAACATAAGCTCACAACACTTGGCGTAAAAGAACACCTGTTAATACCTACTGTCAAAAATGCAATTCCGCTTAAGCCCTTGTTCCATTCTTATGCAGTAATGACATTTAGAGATCCAAAATGGTCCACAATATGACTCATATCATGGGTGTTAACAAAATAAGGAGGGGTTTCCAATTTCCAAAAACCACAAAATCAACCATAATTTGCCATTAATTTCTAATAGTTTATCTTAGTAACACACAAATAAAAGCAAATAACCTAAACATGCCAATTCTACTAGATAACAAACTCAAGGGAAAAGAAAAAAGACAACAAAAATCCTTGGATAGTGACAGACTCATAGGTACCCCCACCCCCATAAAAAGAAACATTCATTGACCCCAATACATCAAATTAATTAATAAGAACTCAGAGGAAGGAATACCTATGAAGCCATTAGGATTTGGAGTCTACCAAGTCTTTGGAGGCCTTTGTGGCCTCAGCATTTGAAACAGTGACCCCGGTGAGACCCAGAGTACTCAAACCATCCACAACCTCCTCAATCACTGGAGTGGGAGTAGGAAACATTGGTGATGTGGGCCAACCTCCATGTTTTGAGCTGGAAGAAACTCCCGCAAGCCTATCATGCTCACATTTTTGCCTCAACTTCCCATCTTTCTTGGAGACCTTAAAAGCTTTCCTTAAGTCTCTCTCCTCGAGTGTCTCATCACGATGCTTATTTTTCTTGAATTTCTTGTTTTCTTCACCTTTATTTGGTGCCTTCTCTTTATCTTTAAGAGGACGCCTCATCAAATTAAGAATATGGTTATCTTCATCCGATTCCATGATTTTTAGATCAAGGAATCCAGTAGTGGGGGCCTTTTTTAATGCGGTAATATCATCTTGAGTTTTTTTTAGTTCGGCCATGAACTTAGCCAAATTTGGGATTGACAACTCTCTCAGCTCGTTATTCACCCACTCCTCCATGTCGTCCATACGGGAATGTAGATTAGTGTATGGTTTTAAAGTCTACGTAACAACTTCATCCATGAATGACTTGATCTGCTTAGGCCAAGTACTTAACTGCTTCTCAAATTTCTTTTGCCTTTTGACTACTCTGGCAAAATTTTTTGGGGTGAATTGATATTTCGAATAATCATGTGGCATGGAAGTAGTGTCCAATGTCTCAAGATTTGGGGATGTAGTAGCCACCCCAGATGCAACAAAAATAGCTTGTGGATCAACAAAAGTGAGTTGAAATGGGATACCTGTGGGAGTACTGGATGCCTCTGGAGTGGTTTGAGATTGAGGTCCAAACGATGGCGGTTTGTGGACTCTCAACTCAAACTTTGTATCATCTTGTGTCTTATCAATGTCTTGCCTCTTTGTGGACCATACTTTATTATCCACTCCACTAATGATTGGCACCTTTGCTTGCCTATATAGCTCTATAATTAGACTAGGGAATGGAAATGAAGTTGCAGTCTTAATAGCCCTCACAAATAACTCATCATTAATAACTTGGCCAAAGTTAATCTTTAACCTTTCCATCAAACTCGAGTCACTATATCTCCTTGCTCATCTAGGTTGGCATCACCACCTGTAGGCATCAATTCTGGTCTAACCACAGCCCACCAAAACTTTGCAATGAAACTCAGAGATGATTTGGCTATCCATTCCTTATTTTTTAACTATGAAGGCTCTTCACTCTCTATCAATATTTGAGCTAGCCATGGACGCTGAGTAGAAGCCATCATCATCTAATAATCAAACTCTGGGGTGATGGTTAGAGTTGTATGAATTTGGCCAAACAGAATTCGATTGATTGTGTGTTCGGAGATGTCCATGGAAACCCCACAAACTAAAACTCACACCAAATTTATCATGTCACTAACCTTTTGCCCCTTCGGTCAATCCTTCTCAAGAACTTCCAAGTAATTTGCAAAAAATTCATGGATAATGGTAGGGTAGTAAGTCCCAGGTGGTGTGCTCAGAAAACCCAACTCATACTCATTGAACCGTCGTTTAATATCTGGATACTCTGGCAGGTCAGTTGTTACTATTTGGTATTCTTCAGCATATGGCCTCTTCATGCTTCTTTACTTGGTTGGTTCAAGTCTATCAAATTAATGTTTTTCTGCCCCTTCGACCTTCCATCTAATGGCCTCTCGCATCCCCAGAGTTTTGCTTCAAATTACCTCACCCGTTTCTTTTTTGGGCTCTTTTTTTGGAATGTTAGCAGCTTCAGTATTACCCTCCTTATTTAGGTTAGAGATTGAACTATTACTGCTCTCCCTATCTCTACTTGATTCCTCACTTGATGACTCATCTTCCTCTTCAGACTGGGAGGCCTGAGTGCGCTTTTTTTCACTTTGTCTAGTGTTGTAGCTGGGTCGTCAGTTTTCTCAACCTCGTTATCAGGTTCATTTCTCAATCTCAAGGTTAAGGTATCTCTTGCTTGCCTTTTTCTTTCTACCTCTCATTGTTTGAAGATTTTAAGGCATTGTACCCATGGAGGGAACAAATTAGTTAATGTATAAAACTGAGCCCATAAGCAAAAACTTAAACTTAAAATTGCAAATTGTGTGTGGTTGATGGTAGGAGGTGACGGTTTGTAACATATGTGATGGTTTGTCAACTCAGTCGTCAGTCCTTTCCAGTATCTCTATCACACTTTAACGGTTTGCATGACAGTTCACCATAAGTCTAAAGGATCGTCAGGCCAAAACAAAATACATAGCCATTTTTTTACTTGTGATGGTAGGTTTTGGCAGACCGTCATGGATGTGATGTTCTATCACATGTACCGTCATGGCTAACCAATGAATTTTTGCTTCTTTGGGGAATTTTATCATTCACTTAGCCTACACTCATTATTCTTTGCTTACTCTTTTTGAGCTTGCTCATATTTGCCATGTTCACCATGCAAAAACAATTATTTCACTTGGGTTACTCAGACTTCACCCATTTGGTTTCACCAAAACTCAAATTTGAGCACAACACATCCATTTTCTAGTTTTTGTACAAATAATGATGGTTGTGTTGTCTCTAATTCACCAATAACTTAAAAAAAAATAAAAAATTTAACTAAAGTGAGAGCAAATTAAGTTTGACCATACCTGGAAAAAAAAGTGAATATGAAAAACTTCTTGCATACACAGATACAGTATAAGATGAAGAATCGAGCATGTAAGGCTTAAGTGGTGTAGAGATTGAATTTGTAGAGGCTTGGTTTGGGTAATGGAGGTAAATCCTTTGTGGACGTGGGTGAAGAAAATGTTGGGGAGTTATGGGTTTTGAGTAATGAGGAGTTATTGTGGAAAGGAAAAGAATTAGGAGAGAAAACCGATTAATTTGAATTGGTTTTATTAAATGGCTTTGGTTGTAATAGGGTTTGGATTGGGTTTGGGTCAGTTTTAGGTTAAGGTTTTATTGTTGTTGGATCGGGTTGGTTTAAGTGAAATGAAAAAAGGAATAAGTAAACCTACCTGAGATGGTTTGACTAACGGTTCATCAAGAACATGATGGTTCGCCAGGTGAACCGTCAGGCTTAAGAAGATTGCATCCAAAGTTAGTCATATCTGACATTTGGGTTGACGGTTCATCAGCAATGTGACGGTTTGTCACATGAATCGTCAACCCTCATCTAGAATGAGTCCTTTCTTTCCCTATTGTGACTGCTCGTCAGTCTGTCAAAGGTTTGTCATATGAATCGCCAGTCTTTATCCAGAATGTATCACTTTCTTGTGCTTTACAACGGTTCAGATTGATAGTTTGTCAGGTCCCTGATATTTCATTAGGTGAACCGTCAATCCTTAAACAGATTTTGCCTTTCGTTTTCTTCACCTGCAATTTCTTTTTTTGCATACTTAGCACACACATCAACCATGATCATCAATGAAAAACCTATTCTAACATTTTTTTAACAAAATAATGTGGGTTGCCTCCCACTAGTGCCTGATTTAACGTCGCGACATGACTCTAGTATCTTGACTACTCAGATTTTATCAAGATACACTAGTGATAGTACCTTTACCTATTCCGAAAAGCCTACATATTTTTTTACCCGTTGACCACTCACTTTAAACAGTTTTCCATCTTTGTTTTCCAACTCTACCACTCCGGATGGAAACACTTGAGTCACTTTGAACGGTCTGGACCATTTGGATTTCAGCTTACCTAGAAACAGCTTAAACCTTGAGTTGAACAATAACACTAAGTCCTCTATCTTGAAATCTCTCTTTTCGATCTTCTTGTCATAGACCAACTTCATTTTCTCCTTATAGAGGGAAGCCCTCTTATACGTACAACATCAAAACTCATCCATTTTATTCAATTGATCCAACCTCAAGCCAGCAGCTTCCTTCCAACTCAAATTAAGCCTTTTGAGTGCCCACAAGTCTTTGTGCTCAAGCTCTACAGGCAAATGACAAGCCTTACCGAAGACTAGTTGGTAAGGAGACATACTTATTAGTGTCTTAAAAGCAGTGCAACAAGCCCATAGAGCATCATCAAGTTTTCAGGACCAATCACTTTGATTAGCATTTATAAATTTCGCCAATATCCTCTTGATCTCTCGATTTGAGTAGATGATACAGAGTGACCACTTTATGTTGTTTTACTCCATATTTAGCTAGAGATACACGGATAACCTTGTTATAAAAGTGGTATCCACCGTCACTTATATTCGTGCGAGGAGCACCAAATCGGGAGAATATGTTCCTTTTTAAGAATTTCACCACACTCTTGCCTTCATTATCCGCTAAGGCTACAACTTCCAGTATTTGGACACATAGTCCACTACCACCAGAATATACTTGTGACCATAAGAACTCATAAATGGTCCCATAAAGTCAATGCCCTACACGTAAAATAATTCCATCTCCAACATTTTGGGGGTATTTCTTGATTTTGAGAGATCGAACCCTTTCGTTGACATTGGTCACAAGCTTTGGCTAAGTTGTGGGCATCTTTGTGAATAGTGGGCTAATAGCACCCACTTTGTAATATTTTCCTTGCTGTGCAATCACCTGCATGATGCCCCCATTAGGTACGAGTGACAAGCCTGCAAAATACTCAGTATTTCCACTTCTGACTCACATTTTCTGATGATATTATCAGCACATAGCCTAAAAAGATATGGCTCATCCCAGAAGTAATTGCTCACATCATGAAGAAATTTCTTTTTTTGATGGAAGCTCAAGTCTTCTTAGATCATGTCACTGACTAAGTAATTAGCAAAATCAACATACCAAGGCACAAGGTTAAGAGTAGCTGTAAGTACTTATTCACTCGGGAATGAGTCATTAATCTCTAGCTCATCCAACCTCTTTGACTCATTTTCAAGTCTAGACAAGTGGTCGACCACCTAATTCTCACACCCTTTTCAATCTTTGACTTTAAAGTCAAACTCCTATAGCAACAACCCTATAATGGCCCTCCAGGTTATTTTCTAGATTTTTGCATGTTTTTGGTGTTTTAAGCTTTCCCATAGCGTCTACAGGTCATTTGTGACTTACCGAAACTATCAGTTTGGGTATCGTACAGTTTGTTTTGATTTTAGGATTAATTTCTTGTTTTGGAACTTTCGCTGTTAAGAAATTAGTCTCGGACTAAAACTCCTTATAAATGGCCTCAGATGAGATTTTTGACAGCGTCGTTAGCTTAGAAACATTGATTTTAGCCTATGGAGACCCTTGGTCCGAGTTTCGACTCTTCCGAACTCATTTTGGGCTATTGGATAGATTTGATAAAAAATGAAACTATAGGTATGGGACCCATATTTAATCAACATGACCTTGGATAGAAATTTTAATGGGAATGTCAAATTTGGTATAGTAGGATAGCTCGTTTGCATGCACGGGGTTCCGAACTAATCTCGAGCACTCGGTCATAGTCCGATGGGACTTGGGTTTTTGCTAGTGTAGGCCACCTTTCCCCTTCACGTTCGCGTTGACTGCGTTTGTGAAGGGATAAGTCCTTGACCTTTGCGATCGCGAGCGTTCTCCCGCGTTCACGATAAAGGGTTGTTCGGACTTGGTCCGATCTCTTTTTCGCCTTCGCGTAGGCTTCATCGCATTTATGATGGTCTTCCCCAATTGTTCATCATGATCACAGTTAGTTCCTCGTATTCGTAATGAATGATTTTACTGTCCCTTACGATCATGGCCAGGGGGCCTCGCGTTCGCGATGAGTAACCCCTGGCCCTATATATTGGTGTCTTCCCCAAAAATCTATCATTTTTCTACCCCTTTTTTTGCCATTATTGGACTTGTAAGCTCAAGAACTTGTGGGAATTTATCGGGGACGTTTTAGTGATCATTTTTTCGTCGTTATTCCGTAAATTTCCACCCTGATTCGTTCATTAATTCTTGATTCTCTCTTTTGTTTTCCTTAGCTCTTGCGGATGTTTTGAGCCCTAATTGAGACTCCATTTATGCTCAACTTTCAGGCACTCATTCCTTGTCCTTCGAGGGACCTTGTGACAAATTTAATTTTGAAATTTCATAGCGGGTCCTACGGGCTCATTTTTGACCTAATTTTTTGGGTTCAAAGTTTTATATAGCAATATAGGTATCATTTTACTTGTATTAATGTGTAGCTTATGATTTTGATAGCACGACGACATTCTGAGATCGTAGAGTGAAGATGAGCAGTTCATGAATGGTTTAAGACTGCGATTTGGCATCGAGGTAGACTTTGGTCTACTCTTCTCTACAATATTATGTATTGTATTAATTGCATGCTACGTGGGGTCATAGGATATGGTTAGGGTAAGTTGTATTAGTATTTGGCCTGTATAGGGGGCTTAGGATGGAATTGTGAATTTAGCCTTAGCTTAGAATACCCATCATAGCTTTAGCACAGTCTTAAGCCTGATTAGTTATGTACTCAACCTTAGGATGACATTAGAAATCCTTAGTCTCGGATCTAGGGCAGTACTTACCCCTTTTGATGATATTCCTCGGTTAGATTCACCTAGTAGAATGATGTCTCCTATTGGTCCTGCCTCTGACTTTCTACTTATACATGTATACTCTTACTGTTCTGTGTTTGAATCATCGGTTGTGGTTCAGGCTGAACTTTACCACTTATCATGGTGATAGCTAAACAACTCCCATTATTTTTTGGGTTTATAATCATGTCACTCGATAACGTACCACTCTTTCTTTGATTGAAAGCTGCGGACAACTGACTCATTTGATATTCCAAGTGCTTGATATAAGTGGAGTGGGAATCGACTAGCTGACTCATTGAAAACTATTCAGTCTTTATTTCTTTAATACTTGCCTCAGTGGATTCCACTCCTTTCAGCAACTTAGCCATCATCGCCTCCGTACAAGGCTTCCCTGAGTTATTAGTAGCATTATCACGACTTCTTGGTCATACATATAACCTGCTTTTATTGTTCTTGTTCTTCCAACTCCCTTGCTCACAATCTCTATAACCAGCTTTGTCATAATAGTTATCTCTTTGATAGTTTCGACCTTGGTTTTCTTGGTCATTGGCCCGAAAACCCCCTAGTTATTCAAATAATTTACATTTTCCTCAGAATTAGACTCAGCTACTCTACTATGTGAACCAATTGCCTTTACCTTCTCAATACCACCGATTAACAGGTGCTTTGTTAGCAAAGCCATCTGAGTATTCATGTGTGCCATATCCTGGTCACGCTCTTCTTCTCTTCAGTATTGTTTGGCCAATATGCCCATCGCATATATATTGGATGCTACCTCATAATCCCTGGTATGCCAAGCTCTATTGGTTTTGGTCAGCCTATCAAGTATCACGGTTGCATTTATGAAAGTATGCCATATAAAAGCACCTCTAGTTGTATTATCAACCATTGGCTTAGTATTCAAATTCAAAGACCTGTAAATCATACTCCATCAAATGCTCATCGGTCAATTTATGATTAGGATATTAGGTCAGCTTCATCTTGAACCTAATACAAGTCTCATGTAATGCCTAATTTGGTAGCAACCTGAAGTTGCTAATCTCGTCCCTCAACTGTAACATTCTGGAAGATGGAAAAAACCTTTCTAGGAAAGCACCTTTCAATTGCCTCCAGTTTGTTACAGAATCGGGTGACAACTCAGTTAACCATAAAATCACCTCCCCAGATAGAGGCAGCAAAAGAAACCTCCATCGAATTGCCATTTTGACTAAGTCTAGGATAATCAAAGGACTTGCATATGTTTATGAAGTTGACCAAATGCATATTTGGATCATCATCAAGAAACCCTCTGAAGAAACCCTTAAGGTTCAGTAACTGAATCATCGTGTTAGTGATATTAAACTTTTTTCTTAGGAGATAGTGATGGTAGGACAATGGCTACAGTTGCACCAACCCCATCTAGATCAGCGTCGTCATCATCATCAAGGGAAACGTACACTGCAGGTTGTTGACGCCCTCTACCTCTTTGTCGCTGATTTTGGTTGGTCGGACCAATATTGTCGACACGTTGCCTATTAATAGCATCACCCAACTCTTCATCACCTAAATCCTCATTATCATTATTTGGTACATGGTCGGGTGCATTCACATTCTATTGATTCAATTTGGCAACAGTAAGTGCAAAAGCCTAATTGTTTCATGTTGTTGTGCATCCATGTTCCTTCTAAAAGTTCTACTCAACTCCGGATCATAGGGTGATAATTCTTCACCCGAGCATCGAGTACTTGGCATACACAACTAGTAACCTGAAAATACAGAAACAACAAATAAAAATAAAATTAGGAAATCGGATTAAAAGTCAAATAAATACAACAACTTAATTGACAATAGTATTTCCTGAAAATGGCGCCAAAATTTGATACTCCCAAATTACAACTCCTTAAAGAAGTGTAAGCGGTCGTTGTCAAATATATAACCCAATAAAGGTTGGGGTCAAATCTGTAACACCCCAAAAATTTGAGCTAAGATTAGAACCATGCTACAAGTACATGTATAATCAAACATCACGTTTTGGTAGTGTGAGAAATGATTTATACATTTATTAAGGTCACAAGTAACTCCTAGTTCATGGCCAAGTTGAAACATCCCTTATCGGTTATTTTTCTTGTGAAGAATCTTACTATAGTCAACTTCAAATGAGCATAACTCCCATTATATGATATATATTTGAATTATCTTTCTAAATCATCCAGTTTCGTCTTAATCGGATATCGGAGTAAAAAGTTATGGCCATTTTACTAAAGCACTGTCAAGCTATCAAATTTGACATTCAATACCATGACTGGAGCCCACGATTGTGGGTAGAACCCAAGATCGTGGGATATGCTCGTCTAATGAAGTTCAAAGGCTTTAAAAGTCCCCATAGAACCCAATATTCAATACCACGATTGTGTTTAGATCCCACGATCGTGGGAGGGTTCGTTTGACGTCCAAAATCAGATTTTTCTGCAACATTTTAAGAGGGGTATTTCGGTCTTTTCCCACTTTTTAACCTCCTAAACTATGTCATTTTAACTATCCTAAGTCTGAATATTAAGCCTAAACTACTCCTAATCCCTCATTCACTTCACAACACACAAAATTACTCAGAGAAACATGAGAAATATGCGATTTTTCTTCTCCAAAGCGAGAAATTAGGGTTTTTCATCTTCAAGCTCAAATCCTCCAAGCTTTAGTTCAAGAATCAAAAGTAATCAGGTATGTGGGTATTCAGTGAGGATCTCCTTTCATCCTCATACCCAAATTATGGTTTTTCATTCATGAATTCTATGATTCCCATGAACTAGGGTTTCTACCCAAATATGATTCCAAACTTAAACTCTATTCTCCATGATATAGTTTTCATCCATGAGCATGTCTTAATGATTAATTATTTATCATGATTTGATGGATTTTAATTTATGTTAGTTTGACATGACATGTTTCTCATGAAATTCATTATCTTTAAAGACTTGTGATTCATGGCCCCTCAACATATTGAATAATTCATGATTTTGGACTCAAGTTATGTAATTTCACATTTTACTTAGATTATAGAATTTTCATGATCAGTAGTTGCATTCTTCAGCGATGGCGGGTTATGAACACCCGATGATTTAGGATTCCATGTATTATTTGTTAAACACTCAGTCCTTTCGGTGTACATGATTTAGAATGCTTTCAGATAAAGCACTTATACTTCAGTCTCAGAACCTCAGTATTATTGAGATATTCAGTATATCAGTTTATATTCAGTTGGGAGTAGTACTTAGCAATGAGCGGATGCAGGGATGAAGACCCACCCGTCAGTTAGGCTGAGAACTTTAGTAGAAGTCCCTAAGTCCTAGAACTACGGTGCCACCGAAGGTTCTAAAGGGTCACTCGTCAGACTAGGCTTGTTACCTTAGTTCTTTTGTACATCAGTTTAGTGGTACCACATCAGATCAGCCTTTATACCCTAGCAAGGTATATTGGGCCCTTTTCGATGGGAATTATACGTCGAACTCTATGTTAAGCTCACATGGTTATATTTCGGTTAACAGTAACTCTTACAGTTCAAACTCAGTTATTGCATCACCTTGTATTCAGTTTATTCAGTACAGTATTGATCAGTTATATATTTATTTACTTGGTCAATTCATCAGTTCACATCCTATAGTTTTAGACTCAGTATTCATACATGACCCTCAGTTTAGTTTTACTGGTATTTATACTATGACTTTACAGGTTATCACTTTATATCAGTATATATATATATTATCTAAGATCATTGTACTACAGCTCAGCTCCTTGCATTCAGTTGCACTCAAAATCATTTTATAGTATGTTCAACATTGGTTTTACATCATCTGAAATATTATGCTTTTACAGCACTCTAGTCTCCAGAAATGCTTTAGTTCATGATTGAGATATTTCACTATGTTTCACAGCTTTTGCGTACTGACATGTTTTAAATTCTTATTTTAGTAAATGATTTATGTCCTCAGTTTTAAAGCAGGTTTTAAGTGTTTTCATGACTAGTGCATATCTCATATACTCAGAACATTTAAAAATACTGATTGCATACCTTTTCTGCCTATATTTTTCATGTGATGTAGATTCAGGTGCTTAATCTCAGGATCATAGTCAGGTAGATCACAGCACCCAGCCAGCAGGTGATGAGTTCTCTTATTTTGAGGAATCAAGGTAGTTACAGATCCAGTATTTCTTTTCTACCTGTATGTATTGATTAGGGATAGTTGGAGGTTATGTCCTGGCTAACTATAGTCAGTATTAGTATAGGCTTCATAGATAGTCAGTTAGAGTTATTGCATTCAGCTTCTCTTTCTTTCAGATTACAGATATTGTAAACAAACTCTGTAATAGTAAATGTATTGAACCATTTTATTCTATGATTATACTTCTGCTCAGTCAGTTTAGCCCTTATTTATTTTTTATTTAGTTACTCATGCATTATGCCAGTACCATGGGTTAACTTGGGATCACTTATGGTTCTAAGCACCGTGTTACGACTAGGGGGTAGTCTCAGATCGTGATAAACTTGGTAACTGAGCCCAAGGTTCAAGTGTCATAGGGTGTCTATGAAGCCGTGTCTAGTAGAGTCTTACGGAATGGTACGGAGACGTTTGTACTTTTCTTTGAGAGGCTACAAGGCATTTAGGAAATATTTCCCTTCTTTCATATCTCAGACCATGCAGTAGTGATGTTCTCTATGAAATTTATACAGATCCGAGCATTACTCCATTTCCACTAACTATGCTTCATCTTTGAGGTAATAGAAACAGTCAAGCTTAAATTTCTAGTGATAAAGTTTTCTCGGACAATCCCTACAAACAATTATGAGATTTCACAGGGGCTTGAAAGGATCCCATTAGTGCCTCTAAGTTCAGAATTTTGAAAGAGTTCACTCTTGTTCATGAAAATCGTGCAGTAAGCTAAAGGTAGATGTGCGCTCTCAGATCCCTTCTCAAAATCCTATGGCAGAATGACCTAGAGTTAGAAGCATGAGCCTTGAAATGTAGTAGCAGTAGAGTGGGGATAGTATTTAGATGGATTTAGTAGATGGGAGTTATATATCTAGTGAGACAGCAAGGTGTTGTGTATAATTTATGATAATACTTTGAGAAAGATTTACTGGTTGAGTGGACTTAGAGTATGTCAATGATTTAGCAAGGATCACGCCTAGGCAGTGACCAGAAAGATAGTAAAGCTTGTTAAGGTTGAGTATGTACATAAAATTTTGAGTGGACTAGTGTTTCATGATTCCTATCCAGCAGTAGTAAGTTAGTATAGAGCATGAAAAGTTGTGGGGATATTCATGTTAAGTGTTAGACCCCAAGTTTGGATTGTGGATGATTAGGCTAATAGAGAGAAGAGTTTTGAATTCTAGAAGGAAAAAGTGTGTACTCAGGGTATTGTGACACTTCATAAGATTCTAAGTTAGTAAGCGTATAAGTTATAGTATGATGACTATTGAGGCTAGAGCGAGTTAAAAGTTGTATCTTAGAAGAAAGTACTAGCAGCAGGTTTTGCACTTTCAGATATAGTCTTTCAAGGGAGTTTAGTATTTATATGTATATTTATACCCCAACCACTAGAGTCAAGTGATTATATTTTAGTTTATAGTTTATTGAAGAGGTCTACATAATTAGAGTGATGGCTTAAATCTAAGGGGGAGATGATAGAACAAAGAACCAAGTCAGGTTTTCATATTCTAGTAGTGATGCTAGTAAGTTCTAGAATAGAGCCAAAGGAGGAAGATACCACAACCAGAACCCACGACCGTAGGTAGATAGTACGATCGTACTATCTACTCATCTATATGAAATAGACCCAAAAACCTGAAAGTTGATGATTATACTTCCTAGACACGAAGGGTACCAACGATCATAGGAAGAACCCATGATTGTGGGTATGATCATACCTTGCAGAGTTTGTTACAACTTGGACATTCAATGAAAAATCGAGGAACAATCGTGGGAGGATCCCATGAGTCCTACCTTGGCTCGTCTGATGAAGTCTAGAGGAGCCTCAAATCCAACCACCAACCTACGAGTACTACCCACGATAGTAGGTAGATCCCACGATCATTGAATAGTTTTTACAGATTTTTTTGTTACATTTTATGAGGGGCTTTCCAATCTTTTCCTAATATTTAAACCACTAAACTATGTTGTTTAAACTAATCTAAGGCAAAATAACAAGCCTAAGCTACTCGAAGTTCCTCATTACTCAGAAAATTATTATGACACTCTACTTATGCCATGAATGTCAGCGCCATGATTATAACTCATATTCATACAACTCATACAGAATCATGTTCATTCTCAATCCCTAGTATAAGGAGAAATAGTTCGCTTAGTAGTATGAATCATGCTCTATGAATCTATGAATTTCAGCCTCATGTCATACAGCTGATGACTTATGCACTCATGTTTTACAGTATGCTCAGTTTAGTTACTCATGATACCTTCTTAATGACTAGTGCAATCAAACTACGTATGTATGCTCTCAGATCAGACCTCTTGAAATAAGTTCATTCATATCATACTTTACCCCTCAGGCCTCAGTTGTGTCAAAGTTATGAAAATCCTTCAGTCAAGATTTCACAGTATCCCTCTTATTCCAGATCCTCATGTCCTAGTTCTTCAATGACCCTTTCTTATGCTTTGAGGGTGATGTTGATAGCAGTTGAGGATAGACCTGAATGATTTGTTGATATAAATACGGCTAATGGCTTATGGTGGTTAGTAACTCTCTGATTAGAACTTAAGGACAATTGTATAAGGTTTCAAGAAGTAGTGTATTTTGAGCTTAATCTCTCCTAATGGATATAGAATATAGATTCCCATAGTTGAGATTAGTATGGTCATTTTAGCGGTAGAGCTTTGTATCACTAAGTAGGCTTGAAGGGTGTAAGAGTATGTAACTAGACTTAGCCTCTAGCAGCCTATTATGGTGTATCCCTAAGAGAGTTAGAAAATTTCAACTAGTTAAGTGCGGTATATTCGTAAGGAAGAGCATGGTTAAAAAATATTGCTAAGTTGTAAAATTATCAGTCACATTGCTTAAGCTATATTAGTCCTAACCTTACTTTCGGCCCAAGATACTCATGTCTCATGATAGATAGTTTCAGACAAAAAGGTGTCTTATGTTAAACTCTAAGTTGTTCCTATTCTATGAGCTCAGATCAGTAGACTAGAATGCTTAGACCATGTTGGAATCTTAATTCAGATATCTCACTCAGATCATGCCCAAATTCCCCCCCCCCCTAATGTTATTAGAACCCCAGACAAGGTGCGTTGAAGGTAATATATATTTCTTTCTCAGTGACTCTCAAAAAATCTCATATCTTTATCAATCACTTTATAGTTCTACACATATGTTCATGCTAGGAATGCTTCAGTTGAGGTCTAAACTCTCAGTATGAGTTAGTCCATATGGCCAACAATTCAGTTCAGAGATCAGACAGACAAGCTCCAGTAGTTTCCCATCCTTCCTTCTAATCGTACTCTCATGAGTCCATGTCTGTTCCTACTCTATTTGAGCTCTTATGAGTATTTATGTTATGTGCAAATATATTCAAATCTTATTCCCAGCCTAAAATCAGTTCAAGATAACAATTTTCTCCTTTTTACTTTCCTCAGTCTCATGTCACTCAGTTGCTCACAAGTCTTAGTATACATTCATGAATCCAATCCAGTTTAAGTTTTAGATAGAAACTTAGTCATCATGTCAGTAATCAGCTCTCAAAACTCAGTGTTGGTATTGCAGCTCTTTCCCTATCCTTTTAACCTAGTTAGTCTTCATTCGAGGACGAATGACCCCAAGGGGGAGATATTATAACACCTCAAAAATTTGAGCTAAGATTAGAACCATGCTTCAAGTACATGTAGAATACATGTGGAATAAACCTTCATGTTTTGGTAGTATGAGAAGTGATTTATACATGTATTAAGGCCACAAGTAACTCCTAGCTCATGGTCAAGTTAAAACACCCCTTACCGGTTATTTTTCTTGTGAAGAATCTTGTTATAGTCAATTTCAAACGTGTATAACTCCTAGATTCGAAAGTATTTTTGAGATAAATACCTACCGAATGATATATATTTGAATTATCTTTCTAAATCATCCAGTTTCGTCTTAATCGGATATCGGAGTAAAAAGTTATGGCCATTTTACTAAAGCACTGTCAAGCTATCAAATTTGACATTCAATACCATGACTGGAGCCCACGATTGTGGGTAGAACCCAAGATCGTGGGATATGCTCGTCTAATGAAGTTCAAAGGCTTTAAAATTCCCCATAGAACCCAATATTCAATACCACGATAGTGGTTAGGTCCGTTTGACGTCCAAAATCAGATTTTTCTACAACATTTTAAGAGGGGTATTCTGGTCTTTTTCCATATTTTAACCTCCTAAACTACGTTGTTTTAACCATACTAAGGCTGAATATTAAACTTAAACTAATCCTAATCCCTCATTCAATTCACAACACACAAAATTACTCAGAGAAACATGAGAAACATGCGACTTTTCTTCTCCAAAGTAAGAAATTAGGGTTTTTCATCTTCAAGCTCAAATCCTCCAAGCTTTAGTTCAAGAATCAAAAGTAATCAGGTATGTGGGTATTCAATGAGGATCTCCTTTCATCCTCATACCCAAATTATGGTTTTCATTCATGAATTCTATGATTCCCATAAACTAGGGTTTCTACCCAATTATGATTCCAAACTTAAATTCAATTCTCTGTGATATAGTTTTCATCCATGAGCATTTATTAATGATTATTTATAATTTCTTATGGCTATATTAAGCATTATTTATCATAATTTGGTGGATTTCAATCTATATTAGTTTGACATGACATGTTTCCCATAAAATTCATTATCTTTAAAGACTAGTGATTCATGTTCCCTCAACATATTGAATAATTCATGATTTTGGACTCAAGTTATGTAATTTCACATTTTACGTAGATTATAGAATTTCCATAATCAGTAGTTGCATTCTTTAGAGATGGCAGGTTATGAACACCCGATAGGATTTCATACATTATTTGTTAAACACTCAGTCATTTCGGTGTACATGATTTAGAATGCTTTCAGATAAAGTACTTATACTTCAGTCTCAGAACCTCAGTATTATTGAGCTATTCAGTATATCAGTTTATATTCAGTTGTGAGTAGTTCTTAGCACTGAGTGGATGCATGGATGAAGGCTCACCCATCAGTTAGGCTAAGACCTTTAGTAGAAGTCCCTAAGTCCCAGAACTACGGCGCCACCGTAGGTTCTAAAGGGTCACCCGTCAGACTAGGCTTAACACCTTAGTCTTTTTGGACATCAGTTTAGTGGTACCACATCAGATCAGCCTTTATACCCTAACAAGGTATATTGGGCCCTTTTCGATAAGGATTATACATCGAACTCCATGTTTAGCTCACATGGTTATATGTTGGTTAACAGTAACTCCCACGGTTCAAACTCAATTATTGCATGACCTTGTATTCAGTTTATTTAGTACAGTATTGATCAGTTACATATTTATTTACTTGGTCATTTCATCAGTTCACATCCTATAGTTTCAGGCACAGTATTCATACATGACCCTTAGTTTAGTTTTACTGGCATTTATACTATGAATTTATAGTCTATCACTGCATGTCAGTGTATATATATATATATATATATATATATATATATATATATATATATATATATATATATATATCTTTTATATAGGATCATTATACTATAGCTCAGCTCCTTGCATTCAGTTGCACTTAAAATTGTTTTACAGTATGTTCAACATTGTTTTTACATCATCTGAAATATGGCTTTACATCATCTGAAATATTTATGCTTTTACAGCACTCCAATGACCAATCTCCAAAAATGCATTAGTTCATGATTAAGATATTTCACTATGCTTCACAGCTTTTACGTACAGACATGTTTTAAATGCATTTTTTAATAAATGGTTTATGTCCTCAGTTTTAAAGCAGGTTTTAAGTGTTTTCATGACTAGTGCATATCTCATATACTCAGCACATTTAAAAGTACTGATCGCATACGTCTTCTGCCTATATTTTTCATGTGATATTGATTCAAGTGCTTACTATCAAGATCATAGTCAGGCAGCTCACAGCACCCAACCAACAGGTGATGAGTTCTCTTATTTTGAGGAGTCAAGTCAGTTACAGATCCAGTATTTCTTTTCTACCTGTATGTATTGATTAGGGATAGCTAGAGGTCATCTCCGGGCTAACTATAGTCAGTATTAGTAGAGGCTTCATAGATAGTCAATCAGAGTTGTCGTATTCAGTTTCTCTTTCTTTTCAGATTATAGATGTTGTAAATAAACTCTTTAATAGTAATGTATTGAACCAGTTAATTCCATGATTATGCTTTCGCTCAGTCAATTGCTCATGTATTATGCCAGTACCATGGGTTAGCTTGGGATCACTTGTGGTTCTAAGCACCGTATTACGACTAGGCGGTAGTCTCGGGTTGTGAAAAAATCATGGTGATAATTAATTCATATGCGATTTAAGTGACTATTAGTCGATGATTTCCATGAAATTGGGGGTGGGGGGGTGGGGGTTGTAAGTAAATTGTGAATTCAAATTCAGTTTGTTTTAAGCGTTGAACGATAAGTTCATAAAAATTTAATCAATAGAGAGATGAACTAGGATTGCATTCACCTTGGCTTCCTATCAATTCCAGGTCAAGTTAATAGTGAATTCATATTAACAAAAGTAACTGCAAGCAAATGAGTTCAAATATTAACCTAAATGTTCCCAACCTAAATAGTTGATTTTTCCTTTAATTCTTTCAAACTTAAAGTGATGAAAGTCATAACTCATGTTTAGCCTCAAGTGAATAATTTTGTTAGAGCATTATTCATTAGACGGAGGTTAGAAATTTTGAATCTTCATTGTTCAAACCTTTTCCCGATTTTAACTCCTTTATTCAAGCAAGCCAAACTTATTTGCAACCATTAGAAATCTATAAAAACAAAAGAATTAACAATGCAATTACATAGATTAATCCAATTCACACTAACATTAACCCTAGAATTGATATTTAGCCAAGGATTCAACAACCCTAGTTATGGGGGTTTTGGCCACTCATAGTAATGAAAAAGATGAAAACAATATGTTTCTTAATGTAAAGATTGAATCTTACAAATAATAAATTCAAGCCTCAAATCCTTGGCAAAGACCGTAAAATAGCATTTGAAAACCCAAACTATTGTTTTTCCAAGGAAGATACGCTGTCAAAATATTCTAAGTATCAAAAGATACCTATTCTAAACCCTAGACTAGGTATTTATAGTTTCCAAGAAAGTGGAAATTTAAAATTCAAACTAGGGTGCCACTTCCACTCTGACGGCTACTCTGACGGTTCACTGGGCTCGTGACGGTTCGTCAGCTGAACCGTCACTTGACTTCAACTTGACATACATACTACTTGGGCTTGGCGGTTGGGGTGACGGATCGCCAAGGCCTTGACGGGTTACCAGTTGAGCCATCACCTGACTTCAGTTTGGCACTAATTCTAGTTTCTCCTGACGGATGATGTGATGGCCCGTCACTCTTTTGGCGGTTTGTCAAGTCACCCACCACTTAGCCTTTTTAGCCCAAATTCACTTCTTTTGGTTCTTAGGCAACTTTCCTGCAATTCAACCCAAAAAAAAATTAAAACTACTAACAATTGCTTGAAAATTCATGATTATCCTTAGTTAAAAACATTAAATGTGTCGTTATTGGATGGCACATCAGTATGTGTCAAAATAATCAAGGCCTTCTTTTGGTCTAAAGCTTTTGACGACAAGTCTTACCTTGTATTTGTCAATAGTTCCATCAGCTTTTATTTTCCTTATGAAGATCCCTTTAGAATCTAAAGGTTTATTTCTAGGAGGAAGATTAACCAACTCCCAAGTATAGTTGCTCAAGATTGAATCAATCTCACTATTGACAGCCTCTTTCTAAAAGGATGAGTCCACTGAAGACATTGTTTCTTTGAATGTTTGAGGCTCATTTTCAAGAAGAAATGTTACAAAATATGATCCGAAGGAAGTAGATATCCTTTAACGTTTACTACGCCTTGGATTCTCTTTATTAAGTACATTCTCCTTTGGTTCTTCCCAGGGTCGTTTAGACCTTTCACTATACAGCTCATGTATAGTCTTATACGGATAAATACGTTCAAAGAACTCAGCAATATCTGATTCAATTACCGTATTATCATGAATATCCATATGTTCGGATTTATGAACCAAAAATCAACATGCTTTACTATTTGTAGCATATCCAATGAAAATACAGACCACAGTCTTTGGTCTTATTTTGACCCTTTTGGGTATAGAAACTTGGACTTTGGCTAGACACCCCCACACTTTGAAATATTTCAAGTTGGGTTTTCTTTCTTTCCATTTCTCAAATAGAATAGATTTGTCTTGCTATGGGGCACTCTATTGAGTATTCGATTTGCTGTAAGGATAGCTTCCCCCCACAAGTTTTGCGATAAACCTGAACTTATAAGTAAGGCATTCATCATTTCCTTCAACGTTTGATTTTTCCTTTCCTAAATTCCATTGCTTGAGGTGAGTAAGAGGCAGTATTTGGATAGACAATTACATTTTCTGAATATATCTATACAAAAGGAGATTCATACTCTCCACCCAAATCTCTCCTTATCATTTTAATCTTTTTATCCAACTAATTTTCAACTTCAGTTTTATATTGCCTAAATGCTTCTATTGCTTTATCCTTACTATTCAGTAATTAAACATAACAATATTTAGTGCAATCGTCAATAAATGTTATGAAATACTTTTTTTCCACCACGAGATAGTGTTGACTTCATATCACAGATGTTTGTATGAATCTAGTTTAAGGGATTGGAATTCCTTCAACAGGCTTATAAGGATGCTTAGCATACTTAGATTCAACACATGTTTGATACTTTGATTTGTTGCACTCAAAGTTAGGCAAACTAATCAGTTTTTGTAAGGTTTTATAATTGACATTTTCTAAATGTTCATGTCATAAATTGTTTGACTCAAGTAAGTAAGAAGAACCATACTTTTTATTCATATCAATAGTCATTACATTGATATTAAAAAGACCCTTGGTGAGGTAACCTTTACCTACATACACTTCACCCTTACTTATTACAACTTTATTAGAAACAAAGACACATTTGAATCTGTTCTTAGTCAGAAGTGAAGTAGAAACTAAGTTCTTTCACAACTCTAGAACATAAAGGACATTGTTTAGTGTCATCACCATGCCAGATGTCATCTTCAAGCATAATCTTGCATGTTCCTTCAACCTTTGCCGTAGTGGAGTTCGCCATGAATATTTTCTCATCAACTTGAGCCGGAGCATATGATGCAAATAGTTCTTTGTTGGAACAAATGTGGAGGCACTGAAATTCATCCACTATTCTCTTGGATTACTAACCAGATTGTATTTTGAAAGCATGGCACAAAGATTGTCCATTTCTTCTTTGAATTCAGCCATGTTTGCTTGATCCTTTTTTTGCCCTTCTTTGAAGCCCGACAATCAGTAGACTTGTGGCTAACTATGCCACAATTAAAGCAATTTCTTTTGAACTTCTTCTTAGGAGGATTGTTTTGTGTCCAAATGCTTTCTCTCATCTTTGACTTTATGGGATCATCTTCAACAATATTTGCTCCATTTATTGCTAAATTCCCACGTGACCTCTTTTCTGCAGCCTTATTATCCTCTTCGATTCTCAACTTTACAATGAGATCTTTGACATATATCATCTTGCGTTTGTGTTTCAAGTAGTTTTTGAAGTCCTTCCACATAGGTAGTAACTTCTCAATAATAGCAGCCATTTGAAATGCATCATTCACAACCAAAGCTACAACAAAGGTTAAGTGAATATTTAGAACATTCTTAAAATGTTTAACAAGGAATTAATTTATATTCTACCTTCAATAAGGAGATCGTGGATTATGACTTGCAACTCCTAAACTTGGGTAACAACAGCTTTACTGTCTACCAATTTGAAGTCCAGAAATTTTGCAACAATAAATTTCTTCATTCCGGCATCCTCTATTTTGTACTTCTTTTTCAAAGCATCCAAGAGTTCTTTAGAGGTCTTCATGTTGCTGTACACATTGTACAAATCATCTTATAGGCCGCTTAGAATGTAATTCTTACATAAAAAAATCTGAGTGCTTCCAAGCTTCAGTCACTACGAAACGTTCTTTTTCTGGTTTTTCTTCCAGCAAGACGGGAACGTTTTTCGTGATGAACTTTTGCATACTTAAAATAGTCAAGTAAAGAAGATCCTTTGCTGCCATCTTTTGAAGCCCACACCAGAAAACTTTCCTGGTTTCTCTGTCGGTGCCATGGAAGGAGCATCATTCGAACGACTCGAAGTAGCAATGTTAGTTGTTGCAATATCCGTCGTTCCATCATTGACTTGATTTTCATTAGTCATTTTGCTGTCACAATTGGACAGTCAATTTAGTGTCACAAATACTAACAATAAAGTCTTAAACTTTAAACAACGTGTTTCTAGTCAACAATAAAGTTTTTTATATTCTTAAAATAGCCAACCGAATAAACTTTGACTCCTGACGAAGTTTTTATATCTTCAAATCAATATCAAGTTTAAACAGAGTAGAAAACCAAAAAGCTTTAATCTCCAAAAATCAAAATACAGATATATATTAATTTTCTTAAGATTGTTGTTTTTCGAGTACAATAAATAAAATCTGTATTTTTCAACAAGAACTTCAACCACCAGTTCAAACAATTTATGAACAACCACCAGAAGTTCAAATTATTTTTTGGAAAATAGCAAACCAAATGTTTAGAAAGAGATGAAGATTAGAAGATTCAAGTTCACTGAATTCACAGTGTGTCATTAAGGAAATTATTCCCCTCAAGTACCCGAGGTTATGTAATATATCCCCGCAGGATAAAATGAATCACATCAACAAAATGACGGTACCTCAAATCTGTCGAACTACGAACGCACTCAATGATTTACAAATCACACTTAAGTTTTTAGGAAGAAGAAGAGTTTATAACTTCAAAATTTCGTACCAATACCTAAGGAAAAATCAGGTATTTATAGTCAAAGGATTTTGCTTCATAAAAGAAGCAATGGTTCATCAAAAGTTGCACTTTTCAAATGTTGGGCCCACATGCAGACCCATGTGCGTCCGCATATGGCCACATGCAGTTGCATGTCACGTTGCCCACAAAACAGAAAGTTCAGGGCTGACATGCGTTGGTACATGGTCATATGCACCCACATCTCAACTTTTTCATTTTCAAACAGTGAACTAAATGATCGCATCCCTTCGAAGTGCGTTGTGATATGCGTCGGTACATGCTCGTGTGCGTCCGTAAATGGAGAAAATTTTCGTATCGAATTTTTGGATTAAAAAGTCATCAACTCTCAAGTTTCAAATGAATTTTGTCTAAAAAGATAATCTCTCGATCATTTGATAAATTCGAAGCCGAGCAAGCAAGCGACTATGGCGCGAGATTTGTCTTCTTCTTGCCTCACTATCCAGATGAAGGAGTATTTCTATACTTAAGCACAAGTATTTTCCTTTCTCCCACCAATGTGGAAGAATACGCCTTTTATAAAGTGAACACACATTTCACTTTCTCTCTATTTTCTTTCCTCTATTTTTCATTCACGTTTCACTTAGAACCCAACATTAATAATATGTATCCCAATAGTATGGAAAGGCAGAGTAGTTATGTGGAGCCAAGTGATTACTAGTAACAGAATTTCTTGAAAATAATAAACCATTTGAAATTTGCGAGGAATTTCTCTAATGATTTGGTGGAACGTTAAGATGATTGTGGGGTTGTGAAAGACGACGATTTGCGCGAAACAGAGCAGCATCATTTGTGACATAGGTGGAGTTGTTATATGGAGCCAAGTGATTACCACTAGTATTTCTTGAATATAAGACACGGTCTGGAATTTGAGAGGAATTTCTATAATGATTGTTGGGTTGTGAAAGATTAGGATTCGTGCGAAACAGAGAAGCACCATTTGTGACAAAGACACCATCAATATATTCACCATTAACATTGTTGTAGGTCGCTGCCCACAAATATGGATCCTCATGACTAAATGTATTATGAGCATCGCCCATGTTTCTTGGAAGGTAGTAATTTGCCGGAGGCTGATGATTATGGGCTAATAGCCAAGAGTGCAAATTCGTACTCATCATAACCAAGAAACAGAGCAACAAACCGTTAAATTTGCTTCTTACTAGCGACAACCAAAAAAACAAGATTGTACGAGAAAGAGTCGTTGGGTTTTTGTAGAAACAAGAAAGTACTAAAAATGAAAGCAGCAAATATGAAATAGATAAATTTTGTAGCAGTATGAGCAAAACAAACACACATAGAGAGAGATCTATATTATTCTAAAAGTGGAAGCCACTTAGTTAAAAGTTGAACGATTAAATTGCCCTTAAAATGTTGAACGACTTATTTATCCTATAACAGTAAGAAATTGGACACGGTTACGATAGTGTTTCCTTAAGTTGCTCGGACAAGGGGTAGTATGATCTTTTTAGACAGACCTGCGAGAATGGGTTTCCTTTGTAAAGTATAGAGTACTAGTTTTCCAAATATAATTTTTGGTTTCTTTTATCATAAAAAATTATACTACCTCCTTTTAATTTAGAGTAAAATAAAGTGTCAAAAATACACCTAAATTATCCTCTTTTTTTGAGTTTCATATCTAAATTATTGAAGGTGTGAGAAACACACCTAAACTATCACTCATTAGTTTGAGAAACACACCTCAAAAAGAATAAAAATATTTAAAAAATGAAAAAAAAATAATGTGTTAGTAAAAAAGAATAAAATATGTCACGTAGACTGATTTTTAATGGCTAGACACACTTAAAGAGTTTGTAAACAAATATTTGGTATAATCAGCTTTTAGGTGTGTTTCTCAAACTAATAAGTGATAGTTTAGGTGTGTTTCTCAAACTATAAGTTATAGTTTAGGTGTGTTTCTCAAACTAAAAGTGATAGTTTAGGTGTGTTTCTCACACTTCCATTAGTTTAGGTGTGAAACTCAAAAATATAGGATAGTTTAGGTGTGTTTTTAACACTTCACTCTTTAATTTATTTGTCTTAATTATTACTTGGACATTCAAATAATATTTTCTTTGATCATATTTTTTTCAAATAATTTGAATTATTAACTACTGTCACTTACCTCACACGTTATTTCCATCTTTTTTATCACCATCTTTAGTGTGTTTACTTCTTCAAATGTCAATAAATTCTTATTTTGATCTTTTTAAATATTTAATTAATTGAAATGTGCACCTTGTATCCCTTTGCTTTTAAATTTAGTACTTCCTTTGTTCTAATTTATATGACTCATTTTTCTTTTTAGTCAGTCCCAAAAAGAATAACACATTTTTACTTTTAGTAATATTTTAGCTTTAAAATGTTCATTTTACCCTTAATGAAATGATTTACAGTCACACAAATATCTATAACTTAATTTAGATCACAAGTTTCAGAAGTTTTTTTTTCTTTCTTAAACTACGTGCCGAGTCAAACTACCTCACATAAATTGGGACGTAGGGAGTACTTTATATGAGGAAAAGTTTCATAGTAATTAGGAATGTTTTCTTTTAATTAATGTGCTTTTTAAATCCTAATAGAATTTTATTTGTTTCTCTATAACTTGGAATTGTGGAGCGACAAATTCGTTTCAATTTAGAGGCTCAATGTGTATTTATGCAATAAACAAAGTTTCAAGCGATAGTGTTATGTTAGTTAAAGTTGTAAAGATTTAGAATTTTTAAATGGGGAAAGGACAAGAATAGCATTTAGGTGCAAAATATTTCTACCGAATTAGCCATGGAATTTGATCTTCCTCTTTTTGGCTTTTTGACCTTTTTTGACCGGTAAGGACAACAACTTTTTACTTTAATTAGCTACTTCTTTTGTTTTGTTACTTTTTCAAAAAAAATTTAAAATCTTGTTTATTGCAATTATTTTTGTAAAGAAAAATCACTGGTCCTTTTCTTTTCTTTTTTTCCTTTTTTGCAAGTCTTTTTCTTTTTTAAAAAACCTTTTGTTGCTCTTTTTTTTTTTTACAATCAAATATAAAAAAAAATTATTTTAAATTCTACCAATAAAACAATCAAATATAAATTTGTAATATTGTAATTGCTATTCTTTTTTTTATCAATCAGATTTAAAAAGAGTGGATTTTTTTTTGTTATATAAAAATAACATATTTTATACAACAATGATACATATATATATTAAAATACATCAATAGTACAGTTTCTATACACATCTTATACAAATACATATTCTATGTACTAATGATACAATTTCTATACATATCATATACAAAATACATATTCTATGCAACAATTATACAGTTTCTATATATATTTTATACAACATTTAGCTGCAATAATTATTTAGATACATATTCTATGCAACAATTATATAGTTTCTATACAAATCTTACACATATATATATATATTATCTTATACACATACATATTCTATACATAAATATATTATTTCTATACACATCATATACAACTTTTAGCTACAATAATTATAAATTTTATACATATATACATATACATATTCATATTTTATACAATAAATATACTATTTTTTATACACGTCCTATACAACCTTTAACTACAATAATTATTTAGATACATATTTTATAGAATAATTATACAGTTTCTATACACATTTTATACATATACATATTATCTAATATATATACATATTTTATTCAATAATTATATAATTTCTATACATATCTTATATAGTTGCTATACATATATCTTATATAGATATATATTTTATATAATAATTATACATTGTAGTTAAATTTTCTTAAAAAGAAAAGTAGATTTTTTAGCCCAAAAAAACAAAGGATTAAAGAGCTTGAATGGCCCAAATTATGAAATGATCATAATATGGAATTAGTTGGGCCGATTGACTATATAATGTCTATTGACCCAAACATGGGCCATCAATTTTAAAAAAGGCCGGGCCATGTCCTTTTTCCTTTTTCATAATTAATAGATTCACTTGCTTTGCTATTCAAATAACTGCGAAGGGAATACTCCCTCCGTTCCAATTTATGTGATGTACTTTGACTTGGTACGGAGTTTAAGAAAGAAAGAAAAACTTTTGAAACTTGTGGTCTAAAATGATTCATAGATATTTATGTGGTTGTAAATCATTTCATTAAGGGTAAAGTGGGTATTTTAAAGTTAAATTGTTACCAAATATAGAAATGTGTCATTCTTTTTGGGACTGACTAAAAAGAAAAGTGTGTCATATAAATTGGGACAGAGGGAGTAATTACTAACTGCTCTCACATTCAAAATAATATAAACACAGGGAGACAAGTCTGTGTTTTCATTACCTAGCTATAAGATTACACCTCCTGATGACTTTCGCGATAACTAGTCACAGACCTAAGACTTCAAAGCTTTCTGTGATTTCCAATCATACGATACCCAGCATTCAAGCAAAATCAAAATTTAGGCCCCAATTAGACCAAGACTTGTAAATAAGCGTGTTTTGTTTTGTTTTTTTTGGATTTGGACTTTAAGTTTGACTTGGAATTGTTTGTTTGTTTTACTTAGGGTCGTTTGTCATTTGGAAAGCCACTTTGAGAATTGAATTTGGTGTAATTGGATGTAATTACACAGTTTGACAAGTTTGGTTGACCAGGCAATTATTTGGTTAGCAGGTAATTGGTGTAATTGGCAGAGGGTAATTATACTTAAGGGTGTACATGGCTGGGTTGGTTCGGATTTTGAAAATACCAGACCAAACCATTTGCGTCGGACTTTTAAATCTATAAACCAAATCAATAAAATTTGGGTTTTTCAACTTCAGGTTTTATCGGGGGGGGGGGGGGGGGGGGGGGGTTCGGTAAAGTGTTCATACAAACATATATTGAACTAAAACAATGTTCATTTCATTCTCCACGTAAAACATGAATATATTAAATATTAATTTACGTAAAACATTAATATATTCATTTACGTGGAGTGTGAAAATATTCATTTACGTCTGACTCATTTACGTGGAGAGTGGAAATATTCATTTACGTTTGACGCTCCCATTTACCGTTCTCATTTACATTTGACACTCATTTACGTGAGAATAATGTGAAGAGTGGAAATATTCGTCATTATTATATCGATAAATATTAGCTAGAGTGGAAATATTCAGTTTAACGCTCTCATTTACATGAAAATATTCATTTACGCTGTTCTTATTTACTTTTGACGCTCTCATTTACATGAAAATATTCATTGAGTGAAAAGTTTATCATTAATATAGGATAAGTATTAGCTAATAATTTTTAATCATTACTAATCAGGAAATTTTTATTAGCTATGAACAACTACGATTATAGCAAACTCAAACTTTTCTTTTTTCTTTTAAGTGAATATAGATGTCCATTTGGAGATCCAAAATTAACTCACTAATCTGTTACTTGTCCAGACAGTATGCACAAGCAAATACACACTACTTTTGTCCCATATTAGTTGGTTATCTTACTACTTCCTCCGATTCGCTTTTACTTGTCACTATTTTCCTAATTGAGTTTCTATTTTTTACTTGTCACTTTTGACATATCAGGCTTATTTGTTCGAGCTGACATTAAGGAATATCTATCTTCTCTCTCTCTCCGTTACTAAACCCTCCGTACTGCTCCTCCGTCGGAGCGCCACCGCCGCTGCGAAGTCCACCGCTCCTTATCAACGCCGACCAGTATATTCCGGCGAACTCCGACCCGATCTACTCCGATCAAACTCCGGCAAGGTTTCGATTATCGGGCTCCCGGTGATCAACACCCATCGCCGTCGTTCCACCTCCCCAGCCGTTTCAGTGGGTTTTTCGACCATCTTTAAGGATCTGAACGGTAAGGCTCGGATCTGACCGGAAAAGAGTCCGCCGGCGTCTTCTCCGACGACTTCTTCGGCGAGCAGATCTGCACTTCTCCTTCTTCTCTCTTCTCTCCTTTCTTTTCTTTTCTTTATAACCCCTTTCAGGTACAATAAGTCCAGCACATCTTCTTCGGCAGCTCATGGGGTATATTTTCCGGCGATCAATTTTAGAGGCAGTAGAAGCAGCAGGCTGAGGTGCACTCCACATTCTCGCCGGTCCAGGTGCATTCGTTTCATCCCTCTAGTTATCTTTTCTAGGTTTCTTGACTATTGCAGACGGATACGTCCGATCTCGTTCGATATTTGTATTTCTTTCATATCTCTCATTTCATACCTCACTTAGTTTCTTGTCTTGACTGTTCTTGTGGGCTTACTATTTTCTCGGGTAATTTAGTTCTTGTTTTTGACTGTGTGTACTAAACTTGAGTTTTAATATATTGGTTTATTGTCTTCGGCAGTCGCTGTTGATTCTTGATTCTTTCCTGTAAGATTAATTGCTTTTGGCATTTGCTATTGATCCGTGCTTCTTCCCGTAGATTCTTTATTGATTCCACTCTTTATTTTTGATGTGTCTTTAGCTTTACCTATTTTGCTCGCCTTCTTATTTTTCTTATCTTATTGAGTAGTGGCGGTGGTGGTCGATGGTAGACTAGGGTCATGTCATAGGTCGGGGTCGGGGTTAGGACCTGGGTCTACGGTGAGGTCAGGATTGGGGGCCGATTTAGGGTCTGGTCTAGGGTCGAGTTCGGGGTTGGGGGTGAGGGGTAGCAGGGGTAAGTGGGTTAAGGGAGCCTCTAGGTTGAGAGTTGGGTCTTGGAACATAGGTACTCTTCAAGGAAAGTCCATAGAGCTCGTAAAGATTCTTAGGAAGAGGAGGATTAGTATAACTTGTGTCCAGAAGACCAAATGGGTAGGTTCTAAGGCGAGGGATGTGGACGAGTATAAGTTGTGGTACTCTGGTAGCGTGAGACATAGAAATGCAGTAGGTATTCTAGTAGATGATGAGCTTAGGGGGCAGGTAGTGGAGGTTAAGCGGGTCAACGATAGGTTGATGTCGATTAAGTTGGTCATTGGAGGGTTTACGTTGAACGTTATTAGTGTCTACACGTCGCAAGCAGGCTTGGACGAGGAGGAGAAGAAGGGCTTCTGGGAGGTTTTGGATAAGGTAGTGAGAGGCATCCGAGCACTGAGAAGCTTTTAATAGGAGGGGACTTCAATGGGCATATTGGGTCTTTATCGAGAGGCTACGATGATGTGCATGGAGGTTTTGGTTTCGGGGAAAGGAATGAAGGAAGAACCACACTTTTGGATTTTGTTAGGGCCTTTGGGTTGTGGGTGGCGAATTTGAGCTTTCCAAAGAAGAAAGAACACCTTATCACCTTTGGTAGCTCGGTGGCTAAGACTCAGATAGACTTTTGGCTCCTTAGAAAGGGTGATAAAGCGGTATGTAAAGACTGTAAAGTCATACCTAGCGAGAATTTTTTGACCCAACATAAGCTGCTGGTGATGGACTTGGAAATCAAGAAAGGCAGAAAGAAGGGTGTGGAGGATCGGCCCAGGATTAAGTGGGGTAGCTTGACTTTGACCAGTGCCTTGAAAATAGGGGAGAAGTTGATGAATATGGGAGCTTGGGAGAGTAGAGGAGATGTGGATAGTATGTGGGAGACGACTGCTAGTTGTATCAGGGAGACCGCTAGAGAGGTGTTGGGTGTCTCTAGAGGCCGATCTGGAAAGCACCGGGGGGACTAGTGGTGGAACGCAGAAGTGAAAGGAAGGTGGAGACTAAGAAGGTGGCCTATGCCAAGTTGGTTGATAGCAAGGATGACGAGGAGAAGCGGACGAGCAGGAAGGAGTATAAGTTAGCCAAGAAAGAGGCTAAGTTAGGGGTTACGGCCGCTAAGACAGCAACTTTCGAGAGCTTGTATGCCGCTTTAGAGGAGAAAGACGGGGATAAGAAGTTGTATAGATTGGCCAAGGCTAGGGAGCGGAGGGCCCGCGACCTTGACCAAGTGAAATGCATCAAGGGGCAGGATGGCGAAGTGTTGGTGGAGGATGCCCTCATTAGGAGGAGGTGGCAGTCTTATTTTCATAGACTTTTGAACGACGAGGGGGATAAAAGTTTCATGTTGGGGGACTTGGAAAACTCAGAGAGGTGTCACGATTATGGTTATTGTAGGCATATCAAGGTTGAAGAGGTCAAGGGTGCTATTCGTAGGATGAGTAGGGGTAGGGCTATTGGGCCCGACGAGATTTCGGTGGATTTCTGGAAGTACACTGGCGGGCCAGGTATGGTGTGGCTGACTAGGTTATTTAACATCATTTTTGGGGCGGTGAGGATGCCCAATCTTGGAGATGGAGTACGATGATTTCATTATATAAGAACAAGGGGGACATTCAGAGTTGCAACATCTATAGGGGTATCAAGTTGTTGAGCCATACTATGAAGGTTTGGGAAAGGGTGGTAGAGTTGAGGCTAAGGAGGATCGTGACTATTTTCGAGAATCAGTTCGGTTTCATACCAGGTCACTCGACTACTGAGGCCATTCACCTAGTGAGGAGATTAGTGGAGCAGTTTAGGGAGAGGAAGAAAGACTTGCACATGGTGTTCATCGATCTTAAGAAGGCGTACGACAAAGTCTCCAGGGATATTCTGTGGAGGTGCTTGGAGGCTAAAGGTGTGCCCGTGGCGTACACTAGGTCGATTCAAGACATGTACGATGGTGCAAAGACGCGTGTGAAAACGGTAGGAGGGGATTCAGAGCACTTTCCTGTTTTGACAGGATTGCACCAAGGATCGACTCTTAGTCCGTTTTTATTCGCCTTGGTGATAGATGTTTTGACGCGGCGTATTCAGGGGGAGGTGCCTTGGTGTATGCTATTTGCTGATGATGTGGTACTGATTGACGAGACCCGGGGAGGAGTTAATGATAAGTTGGAGGTTTGGAGACAAACCCTTGAATCTAAAGGGTTTAGATTGAGCAGGACTAAGACAGAGTACTTGGAATGTAAGTTTAGTGATTCGACGCATGAGGTTGATGTGGTAGTGAAGCTGAATTCTCAGTCCATTCAGGAGAGAGGGAGTTTCAAGTACCTGGGGTCTATGATCTAGGGGAATGGCGAGATTGACGAGGATGTCACGCACCGTATTGGTGCAGGGTGGTTGAAATGGAGGCTCACTTCGGGAGTTTTGTGTGATAAGAAGGTGTCTCTGAAGCTTAAAGGTAAGTTCTACAGAGTGGTCGTCCGGCCGGCTAAGTTATATGGAGCGGAGTGTTGGCCAGTTAAAAATTCCCACATCCAAAAGTTGAAGGTAGCGGAGATAAGGATGTTGTGATGGATGTGTGGACTTATCAGAAATGATAGGGTTAGAAATGAGATTATTCAAGAGAAGTTGGGAGTGGCTTCGGTGGAAGATAAGATGCGGGAAGTGAGGTTGCGTTGGTTAGAACATGTGATGAGGAGGTGCACGGATGCTCCAGTACGGAGGTGTGAAAGGCTCGCTGTGGATGATTTTAGGCGGGGTAGAGGTAGGCCGAAGAAATATTGGAGGGAGGTGATTAGGCATGACATGGAGCAGTTACAGCTTACAGAGGACATGAGGACGTGGATTAGGGTAGAAAGTTAGTGGGTAGGAAGGCGTCTGTATTAGTAGGAAGGAGTGTTTGTTTGTATCTGTGCATGTTGTTTCTTGGGCAGATTCGTGTTCGTGGTCTATAGTGTTATTCTGTGGGTGTCTTGTTTCTTTTATTATCTAGCGATGTGTTTTCTCTTTTTGTTGTTTGTTTTTATGATTTTTGTTTGTTATTGTTATCTGTTCTGAGCCGGGGGTCTATCGGAAACAGCCTATCTACTTCATCTGAGGTAGTGGTATGGACTGCGTACACTTTACCCTCCCCAGACCCCACCTGGTGGGAATACACTGGGTATGTTGTTGTTGTTACTTTTGACATATCAAGAAAAGATAAAAGAATTTTATCTATTTTACCCTTAGCATTAATTGTTTATTCTCCAAATCATTTTTAAGACATAATTGTCTCATATTAGTCGTCCACCTTACTAAATCAAGAAAGCATTAATTAAATTTTTTTCATATTACCTTTGCGATTAATTCTTTTTTAAAGTGTTCACACTTGTTCGTAAAGTTTCCAAGAAGTTTTTTAAAAGGTGAATTAGTAAATCACCTTCTTATTTATGATTTCTTAATATGTGTATAAAGAGAAAAATGACCAACTAATATGAAAAGGAGGAAGTACAAATTTCATTTGAAAAAACTACAAAAAAAAAAAAGCCTAATTAATTGCACCACAATATTTACACTATCAAATTAGGGTCGTAGACAATAAAATTCGAGTCGAAAAAATAATAACCGGGACAAGAAAAATGTTACAATCTTTATGAATCCTCTGATTCGCCTTTTCAAATATAAATTCAAAGAACTTCGAGTTTGATCTTGAATGTTGTTGAACTTGATGGATTTGATCTTGACTTGTACTTGTATTTAAGGGTTTTTGAGCTTGTTCTTGAATCTTATGGTCTTGATCTTGAGTTACGAATTTGATGAACTTGATCTCGACTTGTACTTGAATTCAAGGGCTTTTGAGCTTAATCTTGAATCTTGTGGTCTTGATCTTGAACTGGATCTTGAATGGTTGAACTTTCACTACAAGAAAACAGGGAATTAACGACGGATAAAATTTCGTAGCTAAACATCAAAAATCCCATGCTAATTTTATTCAGCTACGGAATAGCGACGGATTATAAGAAAATTTAATTAGCTAAGAGCTATTTAGCGACGAATTAGCTAGGAATTATCGATCAATTTCCTAACTAATTCCATGTTTTCTAGTAGTGAAGTAGAGAAATCTGCGGTGTTTGATCCACGAACTCTCTGTTGCTCCTTGTTAGAATTGTTTGTCTTTTTTCTGAATTATGAGACCCCTATTTATAGTTGTGGAAAGGGAAGAGTCATGATAAGTATAAATTCTTTCCGGCCAATCAGACTGAAGTAATGTGACCATATTTGATTGGTTAAAACATATCAAACTTGTATATATATCACATTTTTATTGGCTTTGGATTTGATTGGGCATATCAAATTTGCACAAATTTGATAGAAATCACGTCCCTTTCATTGCATTAATTTGGAACACAAATGGAAATAATTAATAAACCCCATTCTCTTTTTTTTTTTTTATTAACAAAACTTAGCGTATCACACAAAATTATTCTTAACGAACTTTCCTTTTTCACGTGAATTGAGGCAATGAAAAGGGGCTTTGATTTGGACAGTAAGGAGTCTAAACCTCCCAATATTCCTACACACGCCGCCTTGACATCACCTTATTCAATTAGGACTGTTAATTGAGGTATAGATGAAGAAGCTGAAAGTTGACAGAAACAGAGAAAGAGCAGAAATGAGAGTTGCCGGGATCCCATACGTTTGGCCATAAATATTATTTATAATATTTTGGAATACGTTTTCACTTTATTTCAGAATATTTGTTTGGATATGAAAACCAAAAACGTATTCCGGAATACGTTTCCACAATTTTGTTTTTTTTTTTGAAAAATACCTCTTGAGGTGTTTTCATTTTTTTTGCACTCAATTTTTTCTATCACTTTATAAAAAAACACATCCAAAGTCTAATTTTTTTTTGAAAATACTATGGTCAAACACAACTCCAACTCTATTTTTAACTTTAAAAATATCAAATAAAGTGAATATGGTTTTTATTTTCATGGCCAAATAGGGTCTAAAGCATCAAAGAGTTTGAAAGTTGGCTGTGAAATTCAAGAAAAGGCTACAAAAATATGTATAGACAGATTTCTTTGACTAGTCCAAGTTGTTGCTAATTACTGAGAAAATCTTTGTGTTTGATAATACTAGACTTAAGACTCAATTTATACAAAAGTTGAGAAAAATGAGTTCAAAGTCCCTTTTAAGTTTTCAATTAAATAAAAAAGATAAGTGGATCCTATAATATTATTAAGTTAAAAAGTATAAAATCGCTCAAACAGTTACAGACAGTTGTTCGACAACTGCATTAAAAAGTTGAAAAAAATTTATCACTTTTATCTAATTTTAAAAACTTGAAGGATCCCACTTAATTGACAAACTTGTTTTTTACTTTTAATCCAAAACTCCAGTTGAGTTTACACATTCTATGAATTTTTGACTGAACTATAAATTTAAAATTAAAATGCACACAAAAAAAATAACATTATTAAATGTCCTTAATGATCCTATGAATAAGAAGTATGTATTCTATAACCAATCCTGTCAAGTTATATTTTTCAATTATGACTATACTCTTAAAACCTCTTGCAAGTCACACCATTCAGCTTTCCGTGATCTTTTCCTTGCCCAGTTTCTTTTCAATTTTGTACTACAACTTATTTAGTAGGCGTTTGGGCATATGGTTGAGTGATATATGAAAGAAAAAAATATAATTTGAAGTTAGAAATTGAAAAATAATATGTGGTGATTGAAATTGTGTATGAACGTGTATTTTACTAGAAAAAAATTATTTGTGAGTAGGAGAAATATTTCACTTGAAACATTTTCCTCATAATTGAATAATTAAAAAGTTACCTCATAAGTTAAGTAGTTCCAATTGATTATAATGGGAGGTAACTTTCCATTTTCATGGCACAAACCCGACACCATTGATTATGACACGGGGCAAATAATTATCGTCAATACTCTTCTTAATTTGAGAGATAAAGATATAAAATATAGGTATCATACATAAACAGAAACTCAAACTTGGACACAATTGGCAAGTAAACATTCCAACTTTGAGAGTAGACATCTAGACGCCTGAACTTATCTCTGTTGTTTTCTAGATTTTCTGTAGAATGTTGACACACTAAGCACACAGTTTTGTTTGTTCTAAGTCCACAGTTATACTGTGTCTCCTTAAAGAATCTAATCCCCTCACTATTGCCCGAGGTATGGATTAATTCTTCTCAGGATAAAATAGAACACTATTCTACAATATCGGCAATGAAAATTGTAGAACTTCGTCGAACTCAAGAAAGGAGTAGTCACACACACTGACTGTTTTATGTTGTAGAAGAAGAGAGTTTACAGAATTTCGTTTTTCTTGTAAAAAATATTCTGAATACCTGATGAAGGAAAACACAGGTATGTATAGCCAACTACACACTGTTTTGAAAGGATGCACTGCTTCGAAACAAAAAGTTGCACTGTTTCGAAGCACTGTTTCTGAAACATCGCATTTGTTCTGGAATTGATGCATCATTTCTGGAACGTTGCATGTTTCTGGAATGGTTGCATTGTTCTGGAACGATGCACTGTTTCTTGAACAGTCACAAATGTTGTAAAACATTTCGTTGGAACATTGCATTTGGAGGAAAATTTCAGACGAAATTTTTCTGGATTTTAAAAAAATTTTGTCCAAAAAGATAGTATCTCGATCTATCATTTTCCAAAGCCAAAGCCAAAGCCAAAGCCGAGCCGAGCGAGCGACGACGACGACGGCGCGAGACTTGGTTTCTTCTTGGCTCACTATCCCTTCAAAGGAGTACTTCTTAATATAAAGGACAAATGATTTCTTTCTTCCACCAATGAGGGAGAAACTATTTTTTCCCTTCTATAAAGTGACTATTCACCTCCCTTTGTTCCCATTTTGTCTTAATATAAAGGACAAATGATTTCTTTCTCCCATCAATGAGGGAGAAACTATTTTTTCCCTTCTATAAAGTGACTATTCACCTCCCTTTGTTCCCATTTTGTTCCACCATTTTCCATTCAACTTTCACCAAAACCCAACAATCCCCCACATGAATGGGGAATGGCTATTTCATTTTAGAAAAACATGTGTGATCTACAAATAAGAATCAATTGCATCTGGATAAGTAGGTTTCCCTTTGAACTTTCTATAGTGAACATACATCGGGTATCCTCGGTCAATCGGTAGATTTGATATCTTTGAACCGTCGAGCTTTTATGTATACCTAGACAATGTATGTCACACAACTAACCCTTAACCGTTCTTGGTTCTCATTGTTTTGTTCGTTTCAGCCATGAACACGTCCTGGTTTCATGAGTGCGTAGAGAATTGACCTTACGTTATATTCTCCTTGAAGCGGCTTATACTTCACACTCACATAGGTGATTCCTAAACGTTAAGTCCAATAGACACAAAACTATTTGGTCATACCAGCCAAACTTAGGTAATCATTAAAGGCTTCACATCTTAAGCTCTATCCTTGTTTTCTGTACATTGTCTACATCATGAGAATAGGTTGAGTTTAGTTTGACAATGTTGGACTGTCAGTCACGACTTTGTTTGATCTCTTTGAACCTAGCTCTTGGGATCTCCAGTCTGCTAGGTAGAGTTACCGCCGTGATGACTTGTCCGAGGCCTTAAACCCATTCCCTTTGATGATTTATCAACCTCCTCTCTAGTTAGGCCTTTTGTTAGCGGATCCGACACATTATCTTTTGACTTAACATAGTCAATTGTGATAATTCCACTAGAGAGTAATTGTCTAACGGTGTTGTGTCTTCGTCGCATGTGACGAGACTTTCCATTATACATAACATTTCCAGCTCGTCCTATTGCCGATTGACTGTCACAATGTAGACATATAGGAGCAACTGGATTTGGCCATAAAGGAATATCTTCTAGAAAATTCCTTAGCCATTCTGCTTCTTCACCGGCCTTATCCAGAGTTATAAACTCAGATTCCATTGTAGAGCGAGCTATACACGTCTGTTTGGAAGATTTCCAAGACACTGCTCCTTCACCAATGGTGAACACATATCCACTTGTGGATTTTATTTCAGATGATCCGGTGATCCAATTTGCATCACTATATCCTTCAACCACCGCAGGATATTTATTGTAGTGCAATGCATATTCTTGAGTGAATTTTAAATAACCCAACACTCTCTTCATTGCCATCCAATGAGTTTGATCGGGATTACTCGTGTACCGACTCAGTTTACTTATGGCGCAAGCTATATCAGGTCTTGTACAATTCATTATGTACATCAAACTTCCTAACACTCGAGCATAGTCCACTTGGGACTTGCTTTGACCCTTGTTCTTTGTAAGAGCAAGATTTACATCAATTGGAGTCTTTGCGACTTTGAAGTCCAGATACTTGAATTTCTCCAATACCATGTTGATATAGTGAGTCTGAGACAAAGCTAGACCTTGAGGAGTTCTGTGAATTTTAATTCCTAAAATCAGATCTACAACTCCTAAGTCTTTCATATCAAATTTGCTAGCAAGCATACGCTTAGTAACATTTATGTCGGAAATGTCTTTACTCATTATCAACATATCATCAACATACAAGCAAACAATGACAACATGATTTTGAGCGTTCTTTATGTAAACACATTTATCACACTCATTTATTTTAAATCCATTTGCCAACATTGTTTGGTCAAATTTCGCATGCCATTGTTTGGGCGCTTGTTTTAGTCCATAAAGTGACTTAACCAGTCTACATACCTTCTTTTCTTTTCCTAGAACTACAAACCCTTCGGGTTGATCCATGTAGATCTCTTCCTCCAATTCTCCATTTAAGAAGGCTGTCTTCACATTCATTTGATGAATTTGAAGACCATACACGGCGGCTAACGCTATCAATACTCGAATTGACGTAATACTTGTTACCGGCGAGTATGTGTCAAAATAATCAAGACCTTCTCGTTGTCTGAACCCCTTGACAACTAGTCTTGCCTTATATTTATCAATAGTGCGATAATCTTTTATTTTTCTTTTGAAGATCCATTTAGAACCCAATGGTTTGTTTCCTGGAGAAAGATCAACTAATTCCCACGTATGATTATTCAATATGGATTCTATTTCACTATTGATTGCCTCTTTCCAATATTGTGCTTCCGAAGAAGACATAGCTTCCTTAAACGTTTGAGGCTCATTCTCTACTAAGAATGTCAAGAAATCGGGACCAAAGGAAGTTGATGTCTTTTGACGTTTGCTGCGCCTTACACTTTCTTCATTAGGCGTACTTTCCTTTTCTTCTTCCCGAGGTCGTTTAGATTTTTCACTAGACGACTCACATTCATTCTTATACGGGTAAACATTTTCAAAAAATTCAGCATTGTTTGATTCGATTACCGTATTTACATGAATATCAGGATTGTCTGATTTGTGAACCAGAAATCGATACGCCTTGCTATTGGTTGCATATCCAATGAATACACAGTCAATTGTTTTTGGTCCTATTTTAACCCTTTTGGGTTTAGGAACTTGGACTTTTGCCAAACACCCCCACACTTTGAAATATTTCAAGGTGGGTTTCCTTTCTTTCCACTTCTCATATGGAATTGACTTTGTTTTGCTATGGGGTATTCGATTGAGTATTCGATTCGCCGTTAAAATAGCTTCCCCCCACAAGTTCTGCGGTAAACCAGAACTTATCAATAAGGCATTCATCATCTCCTTTAATGTTCTATTCTTTCTTTCCGCAATTCCATTGGATTATGGAGAGTATGGGGCAGTTGTTTGATGAAAATGCCATATTCCAAACATATTTCTTCAAAAGGAGATTCGTATTCGCCGCCCCTATCACTTTTGATCATTTTGATTTTCTTATCAAGTTGTGTCTCAACTTCATTCTTGTATTGCTTGAATGTATTAATTGCCTCATCTTTGCTGTTAAGCAGATAAACATAGCAATATCGAGTGCTATCATCAATGAAAGTTATAAAGTATCTTTTACCACCACGTGATGGTGTTGACTTCATGTCACAAATATCTGTGTGGATTAAGTCTAAGGGATTTGAATTCCTTTCAATCGACTTATACGGATGGTTAGTATACTTAGATTCCACACATACTTGACACTTCATATTATTACTTTCAAACTTAGGCAATATTTCCAAGTTAATCATTTTTCGCAATGTTTTATAATTAACATGTCCTAAACGTGCATGCTACAAATTATTGGGCTCAAGCAAGTAAGAAGAAGAAGTACTTTTATTGATATCAACAACCATTACATTTAGCTTGAAAAGGCCCTCAGTGAGGTAACCCTTTCCTACAAACATATCAGATTTGCTAAGTACAATCTTATCAGACACAAATACACACTTAAAACCATTCTTGACCAGAAGTGAAGTCGAGACCAAATTCTTGCGCATTTCAGGAACATGAAGAACGTTGTTAAGCGTCACTATTTTTCCCGAAGTCATTTTCAAGCCAACCTTTCCAGTTCCTTCAATCTTTGCGGTTGCAGAGTTTGCCATACAAATAGTCTCGCCTTGTCCAGCCACAGTATAGGAAGAGAACAACTCCCTATTTGAACAAACATGTCGGGTAGCACCCGAATCCATCCACCATTCTTTGGGATTTCCAACCAAGTTGCACTCGGACAGCATTGCACACAAAAAGTCCATGTCCTCATTCAGGTTCGCTTGGTCTTTCTTTTTCTTGTCCTTGTCCTTCTTAGGAGCACGACACTCCGAAGCCATATGACCATACTTGCCACAATTGTAGCAATTTCCTTTGAACCTCTTCTTGCTTGGTTCATTCTTCTCTTCATTGGACTTTTTCCTTTTCTTGTTCTTTGGAGGAGTTTCAACATGATTTGCTCCCGAAATTGAAGACTTTGAAGTGGCTTTCTTTTCAGCAGCTTTGTTGTCTTCTTCAATTCGCAAACGAACAATCAAGTCCTCCAACTTCATTTCCTTTTGTTTATATTTCAAGTAGTTCTTAAAATCCTTCCACAAAGGAGGCAATTTTTCAATAAAAGCTGCCACTTGAAATGCTTCATTTACATCCATTCCTTCAGCAAGTAAATCATGGATTATTACTTGCAATTCTTGGACTTGAGACATGACAGTTTTACTGTCAACCATTTTATATTCCAGAAATTTGGCCACCACAAATTTCTTCAGTCCAGCATCTTCAGTCTTGTATTTCTTGTCTAATGCGTCCCATAATTCTTTAGACGTTTTGCATATGCTATAGACATTATACAAGCTATCTTCCAACCCATTCAGAATGTAATTTTTGCATAGAAAATCAGAATGATTCCATGCTTCCATTACTATGAAACGGTCCTTTTCCGGAGTGTCATCCGGGAAGGTTGGAACTTTGTCAGAAATAAATTTCTGCAAACTGAGAGTGGTAAGATAGAACAACATTTTCTGTTGCCACCTCTTAAAGTCAGTACCGAAAATTTTTTCGGATTTTTCAGTTGCTGTCAGTGCAGGAACAACACGGTTTGAAGAAGCTGTATTTGTTTGCACAGAAGCAGAAGTCATTACAGTATCAACAGGTTCTGCCATTTCGGTTAGATTCTTTAAGCTTGTTTTTCTAGATTTTCTGCAGAATGTTGACACACTAAGCACACAGTTTTGTTTGTTCTAAGTCCACAGTTATATTGTGTCTCCTTAAAGAATCTAATCCCCTCACTATTGCCTGAGGTATGGATTAATTCTTCCTAGGATAAAATAGAACACTATTCTACAATATCGGCAATGAAAATTGTAGAACTTCGTCGAACTCAAGAAAGGAGTAGTCACACACACTGACTGTTTTCTGTTGTAGAAGAAGAGAGTTTACAGAATTTTGTTTTGCTTGTAAAAAATATTCTGAATACCTGATGAAGAAAAACACAGGTATTTATAGCCAACTACGCACTGTTTTGAAAGGATGCACTGCTTCGAAAAGTTGCACTGTTTCGAAGCACTGTTTCTGAAACATCGCATTTGTTCTGGAACTGATGCATCATTTCTGGAACGTTGCATGTTTCTGGAATGGTTGCATTGTTCTGGAACGATGCACTGTTTCTTGAACAGTCACAAACGTTGCAAAATATTTCGTTGGAACATTGCATTTGGAGGAAAATTTCAGAAGAAATTTTTCTGGATTTTAAAAAAATTTTGTCCAAAAAGATAGTCTCTCGATCGATCATTTTCCAAAGCCGAAGCCGAAGCCGAAGCCGAGCGAGCGACGACGACGACGGCGCGAGGCTTGGTTTCTTCTTGGCTCACTATCCCTTCAAAGGAGTACTTCTTAATATAAAGGACAAATGATTTCTTTCTCCCACCAATGAGGGAGAAACTATTTTTTCCCTTCTATAAAGTGACCATTCACCTCCCTTTGTTCCCAGTTTGTTCCACCATTTTTCATTCAACTTTCACCAAAACCCAACAATCTCTATTGTATTAGTTGAATGCTCCAACTGGATATTGAGCATAGACTGGTACAACTGAGGTCAAGCTCAATCACATGTTTGTTTATGTATCCCCTACCTTGTATATTAATTACAAAAGATGGGGATAAAAGTAGAGACATTTAGTTAATATAATATATTTTTCTATTTTCAAGGCACGAAGCCAAGACCTATAGTTAAGGGTGTTGGGATCGCACCTACACATTTCACCACATCCTTTGGTGGTAGGTGCGATTTTGAAGAAGAAAGAGATGAGAAACTAGAAATATATATTAGGGTAAAGAATTATCTCTGTATATAATCTTGTTAATTTTAGAGACAAAAACATAAAATTATTTATGTGATGAAATAAAACAAGTATTTTACTCTCGAAAGAAAGGAAGAGTCAAATCAAAGACTTAGGGCATGTTTGGAAAGTCATCCTGGTAATTAATTTGGTGTAATTGGGTGTAATTACACTGTCTGACATGTTTGGTTGGCCAGGTAATTACTTTATCAGCAGGTAATTGGGTGTAATTGGTAGGGGGTAATTACACTCTCCAATTCACAGAGGGGGGAGTTGTGAATTGCTAGTAATCATATGGTGTAATTACAAATTGATTACTTTTTAATTTCTTTCTTTTATTTTTATTTTTATTTTTTTTGCTTTAATTTATTTTAAATTCTTTCTATTTTTATTATTCTAATATTTTTTAAAATATATTTTTTATGTTATATTATTTATATTTCATTTCCTTCTCATTTTTCAGCTTTTACTTCTTGTGATTCCATGCAATATTTTGTATTATCTATTTTTTTTTATTTTATGTTTATTTTTTTCATTTAGCATAATTTAGTTAGTATTCTAAATTTTAAATTAAGCAGAATTCATTGTTAAATAATGTTATAGACTTAGGTTTTTCTTTTCTTTTGAATCATATTTACATTATGTTGAAATTTGACATAAGAGTTTTAGACACGTGATTTTTTTACCCTCTACAAACTTTTACCTATTTTTAACATTAAATATTTATTTTAATTTAATCTTTATTTTAGCTTTTCATTTCATTTTTCAGTAAGTTTATTTGAAAAATTGTGGAAAAAAAAATATTTTTAGGACAAATTTTGTTTTTACTTTTTAAAAGAAAAAGAGTGTCGCGCCCCATTTTTCTCGTGACAACTCTTTTTGGGATTAATTGGAGTGAAGAGTCGCCACCTAACGAATTAAGGTGTGTTAGGGCATCATTCGAGACTAAATTGCGAACTTATTTTTATTATTTAGTCTACATCAATCAGAAATTCGGGTAAGGGTTCAGGTTACCTCGAAAGGAAGGTGTTAGACACCTTTCGAGGTCCACAAATGTGGGTCCCGACCGAACTCACATATTACGTGGGGAATACGTGATAAACAAATGTCAATTGATTTTATAAAATACCTAAGTGATTAAGCATGCATAATTTATTTTAATTATTCCAGATAAATAAAAATAGGTAAGTAGAGAAAGATAGCAAGAAAACAACAAAATAACTTGAGTACTAATTTAAGGGCAATTAAGAATAAAAACATTTAAGATAGAAAGAAGAGAAAAGAAATTAAATCTCACAAAAAGGGAAAAAGTTTGTACCAAAAATAAAATAAGATAAATAATTGTACAACTTGAATATAACTTATTTTTACGATTAAATATAGCTTTACCAAAAATATAATGCAAATATCTAACGAACCAAACAAAGACGTGCAATATTAATAATCAAAAGAAGGAGATACTGATATGGGTACTTCCAATATAGTATTTAAAATATTCAAATAATACACACAAGGTAATCTAGGATTAAAAGAGTAAAGGATAGATGAACTAATCTGGCTGCTTCCAAGCAAATAATTAGAGCACTCAAATATAATAAAAAATAAAAAATAAGATAATCTACACACAAAATTAGGTATTCAAGGACATAGAAAATTGTGGAGGTAAGGAGACTTACCTTGTTGGTGGAGAAGTGAATTTACAAGAAATACCTTTGATTATTCTCCTATTTTTAGGATCACATTATAGTCCCCATGAGTTGTAAAATTTGGCAAAAAGAAAAGAAATTGTTAGTAAAGTGTATGCCACCTTATTTTGGTGGAAAATATAATGTAAGAGATAAAATAATAATTTAACACATAGAATTAAGGTTAAGAGAGTGAGGGAGAGAGAGAGGGAGAGGAAGAGAAAGAGAGAGAGAGGAAGAGAGAGAGAGAGAGAATGAGAGTAGGATCAGGGTATGACGAGGCTGAAACGGGCCCAATGCGATATTACACCCCTCTTCTCTATTTTTTATATGATCAACTCTCTTAAACACCTCAAGACGAGACGAATATAATTCTTAAAGAAATTATTAATATTCAAGAGTAGTAAATAAGGTAATCATCATCTAAAAGTAGTGCAAGCTAATATAGGTATGTATATTTAGATTGTATGAAAGTATATCGATAATTAGTATTGTCGCGCCCCATTTTTCTCGCAAAAAGCGGGATTCGATGTGACAAACTCTTTTTGGGATTTAAAGAGTGAAGAGTCGCCACCTAACGAATTAAGGTGCGTTAGGGCACCATGCTAGACTAATTACTAATTTATTTTAATTATTAGCCTACGTCAACCAGAAATTCGGGTAAGGGTTCAGGTTACCTCGAAAGGAAGGTGTTAGGCACCTTTCAAGGTCCACAAATGTGGGTTCCGACCGAACTCATATATTACGTGAGAAAACTATGTGATAAGCAAAGGTCTCTATTCTATTTATTAACTTAGCATTTAACTAGGCGTTTGAAAGATAAAATAAACCAGTTAAACATACGACTTAATTATTTTTCTAATTAAGAATTAACTACGTGATAAAGTAGTAAAAATGTGAAAACAAATAAAGAAAGGAATTAGAAAAGCGAGAAGATAGAAAAGACACAAATTATAATGAAAAATTCATTAAGTCATACCTAGACTACCCCAAACAAAAAGCATGCAAAATAAATAAAATTCAATCGAATTTAGACAAAGGTTAATTTTTTATCCTATTCGGATCAGCGCCCGGCTTATTAACGGATGACAACGCTATATGTCGCATTATTGAATTCTGCTCGGGGCAACTTACATCATTTTTGATTTTCTACCTACCCCACCTAGTTTGATTATTAGTCTTAAAGACGTTCTAAAGAAAATGACAAAAACTAGCATTTTCTAAAATGCCTACCCGTCCCAACTTATGTCCAAGAGGCGTTGGACTTACTATTTTGGAATTTGGTTCTAGACAAGAAAAATCTTGGGCCGCCTAATTAGACTCGAGACGCGCGTCATGCAAAAACACATAAGACTTACAAGTAGCACATAACGGTTTCATAAAAGCCTCTTGATTAATTAAAGTTAATTAGGTGATGACAGGCTGAAAAAGTCAGTTATCCATTTTCACGTAGTTGAGACCTATAGGCATGATTTCTAAGCGAGGGAGTCCTAATTTACATGCCAGAAATACCCCAAGGATTAATTTAGATATGTCGTAATTTTGTTCAAAGATGCAAAGAATTAAATAGAAGGTGCAAAAAATTAAATGAAGAGTGCAGAAATTATTTTTTAATTTGCAGAAAATTAAACATACAGAAATTATTCTAGTTTACAGAAATTACATAAAGTGCTGACATTGCAGAAAATTACACATGCCGAAATTACGTTAATTTACCGAAATTAGGCAAAGTGCTGAAATTATTGTTTTCAACTTGCAGAAAATTATATAAAATGTACAGAAAAGTTATTTTTAATTTTTGCAGAAAATTAAACAGAACATGCAGGAATTATTTTTAATTTGTAGAAAATCAAATAAAGTGTGCAAAGATTATTTTTTTTATTTTTTTTTGCAGGCAATTAACCAATGCATTCCAGAAATTAATTAACATGCTGGAAAGTTAATTTTTTAGATGCTGGAAAATAATATAACTTGCCAAAAATTATTTTTTGAGTGCTGGAAAATAGTATAACATGCTGGAATTTATTTTTTTTCTGAGTTCTGAAAATTGATATAATATGCTGAAAATTATTATTATTATTATTATTTTTTATTTTTTTTGAGTTCTGGAATTTAATAAACATGCTTGGAAATTCATTTAATCATGCTAAAATGCTAGAAACTACATCTGAGATAAAAAATAAATATAGATACAGGAAAATGATTTTATAGGTGCTGAAAATTAATTTCAGTTGCTGGAAAACAATTTTTTAAAATGCTGAAAATTAATATTTTATTGCTGGAAATTGATTAAGAATGCTAAAAAAAATTAATTAAACTAGTGCTAGAAATGAGTTAGTCATGCTAGAAATTAATTAAATACACTTGGATTAAATTGACGTATTTAAAATTTAATCTAATATGTCGAGGTCGGTTAATAATTCTGGAAACATGATCTCTAAGTGATAAACTAATTGGTTAACGATCTTATGTTGTTTGCCTAAGTGACAAAGTCATTTAATTAACACATGAGATCAAGTAATCCTATAGACATGGTTTTCTAGGTGATAAAACACATAAAATCCCCGCCCCCATAGCATCCCAATACTCTTTTATTACATATAGAAGTTTATACAATAATTAGTACAACAGACAAATGAATGGGACAGAAAAGAAAGTAAGCTAAAGGCTAATCGAAATGTCTCTAAGATTCTTCCAATCTCAGGCGACTCTTCAAATCCCAAACCCAATAACCTTCTGCTAAGAGTCTGATAACCATAATCAAATGCACAAAACCGCAGAAGACCAACAGAATCCAAACCATAGAAAACCTTTAATGTCAAAATTAAACCTATAAGCACATTTTTCGACTCATTACACTTAGTTACTAGAAAAAGAAACATGGCACAGAATAGATAGATAGATTACAACATTTGAACCAAGCCACCAGAGACAAGTGAAGTATTAATAAATTATATGAACATATGCATTCATCATTTTTTCTATATATAACGCATCTCATGCTCAAAGTCATAAATAAACCAGTCCGAAATTATAACATTCAACATTTAAGGTATTCAAGAAACACACATTTTTAGAAGCAGAAGAAATAAAGTCAGAAGCCAACCAAGGAACGAGAAAAGATTGAAACCAATGTAACTTGAGCAAATGATTGGCAGTCCCAGCAAACAAGCAACCAAAGAAGAAGTGTTGAAATAGTTTAAGTGTATAGGAGTGTCTGTGTAAAAAAAAAAGAAGTGGGGGGTCTCCCTCTGCCCTTCTACCAGTGAAAAAAGAATCCCTTATATAGGCAAGGTCGTAAATACTAAAAGGGAGAAGGAATATTCAGGCAAATCAATTAGTGGAACCCAAAAAGGAAAAGTAATATTTACAGCCATCATCTCATGAAAATCTTTCCTTAAAATGACAGCTAAATCAATTTAGAATAAAAAGGGTCGAATTTACCATAACTATGTAAGTAAGGAAAATATGTTAGAAATTAAGAGGGGGTCACGTTTACCATAAATATGCGGGTAAGACAATTAAGAGGGAGCAAATCCGATAATTAGGGTATAAGTTAGGCAAATCTACTATAAATACGTAACTAACAAAATGTATGTACATATATATCGAATTAAAAAAAAAATAAGTAAACAAGGACGTATAGACAGCTTTGTCATACAATCGACCATCTGTGCAAGTAAAAAATATACCAGAATAAAAAATTGCCAAAAAATGCATCACACATCAGTTTAATACCAAATTCAAAACTTACTTTAATTACATACACAATGAAATCACGCAAAAAATAAATTGTCCATAAAACAAGGCATATGGCAGATTTTTTGTAATCAAATCAGTGTCTAATTCCTAGCTTTTAGTATTAAATTAATCAACCATCAAGCAAAAGAAAAGTACCTTCAGAGATCACCTAAAAATCAAGACCCAATCGACAATTAAGGCTAAAGAGTGCTCATAAAAATTGGGTCTTTTTGCATATGACAATCCAAAGATGTAGATAAACACAAAATTAAAAAGAATTGAGCCACATTTAACAATCAAAAATGCATAAATTTCAGATCTAAGAATCGGCTAGGACGACGTATAAATTCAAACTATGTAAAAATCATACCGGAGATGAATTCATCATGAAACCAAGAGAAGCAACTTGAGACTAAACCATGTAAATTCCTCTTCATTTCGAACGGGTCCTCGAATTCCAAATGTCGTTGTAATATTCGGAGTCTCACCGGTCCTCAACTCCGGTGAGTCGGCAACGACAGGAAGTGAGCGAAGAGGTGACGGAGAGAGGAGTTTATCGGTGGTGGCGTGATGATGTTTTGATTCACCGGTGAGAGGTGGAGAAGGAGAGATCGGCGGCTGTGGCTTTTGGTCGTGCCTCGCCGGAGAGAAGGAGAAAGAGATCGAATAGAGAGAGAGATCGGGGAGAGAGAAAAGTGAGGGTGGCGGCTTGAGAGAGGAAAGTGGTGGCTGGTGTAGGTTCATCGGTAATGGGGTTCACCGGTGCGGCGCAGTGTGGCGCTGGAGGTTTCACCGGTCGGAGGTAACCGGCGGTGGCGTGAGGCAGAGAGAGAAGAGAAAAGGGATCGGGTAGAGAGAGAGGGGGGGTGCGGCTGGTAGGGGTCTGTTGTGAGAAAAATTAGGGTTTGGGAGTGTGTTATTTGGTTAAAAGGAAAGAAGAATGAGAATTGATCTCAGCTGTTGGATCAATTTTGATCAACGGCTGGGATCAAATATTTACAAAAAAAAAGGCCAAAAGTTAGGTTATATAAATTAGGTCAACTGAATATTGGATTGGAATTTAAAATTGGGCCAAATTAATCCCAATTGAGGCTAAAATTGACATGAAATTGAGTACAAAATGGCTAGAATTTAAATAGATTAGGGAAATTGAATTTGACTGCTATTTAATAAATTAATCAATGTCATAAAATTATTACGCAAGTAAAATAATACCATGTAATATATTATTTAAAATTGGTGATAAATAATAATTTGAAATAAATGATGTACTTGTAAATTATGCATGCGAATTTTACAAATGTTATAATAATAATAATAATAATAATAATAATAATAATAATAATAATAATAATAATAATAATAATAATAATAATAATAATAATAATAATAATAATAATAATAATAATAATAATAATAATAATAATAATAATAATAATAATAATAATAATAATAATAATAATAATAATAATAATAATAATAATAATAATAATAATAATAATAATAATAATAATAATAATAATAATAATAATAATAATAATAATAATAATAATAATAATAATAATAATAATAATAATAATAATAATAATAATAATAATAATAATAATAATAATAATAATAATAATAATAATAATAATAATAATAATAATAATAATAATAATAATAATAATAATAATAATAATAATAATAATAATAATAATAATAATAATAATAATAATAATAATAATAATAATAGTAGTAGTAGTAGTAACACTACAGACCGCGTGTTTGTAAATTATAAGTATGCATATTCACGGAAATAATTTAACAAATATTTATAAAATTATGTAAAATTTTGTATTTAAATTAGTAAATTATATATATTATATAAGAATATAAAATTAAATGCTAAAAATAAATTGCCTACCTTAAAATCATGACTACGAAATGTCAAAACTTACGTGATACCAAAATAATATTTTAAAAAAATTAAAACTAACATTTTTGATAAAATAGCAGTCTGGGAGGATATCGGGAGGTCAAAATTGGGTGTTAACAAGTATAATAGTATAAGTTGTCGAATCTTTGAGACTTTTAAAAGGGTGACATGCAAAATTAGAGAAGAAGGGAGTAACGAGGTGCTTTATATTTTTAATAAAGCTATATGTGCTTCATATGAGAAGTCAGCTGTTGCCTGTCTTTTTGTCATCATTTCCCAAAACGTACCTGACCCCCGATGGGGTGACGACTCCATTTGAGCTTTACTTCACACGTTGGCTCTTGCACTCTCATGATTGGACTCCAAGTGCCGACAATTCGTTGTAGTGTACATGTAGAAAATATTCAAAGGGGTGAAAGTATGTTTGTTCTTATAATATAATTAATCAAACAAAAATTAATAAAGTAATAAAGATTCTTAACTAAAGTAAACACATAAAAGGGCAAAAGGGGTTGACAAGAGAGTTTTTCAACCATTTCACCGGGAAAGAAGATTTAAAATAGATTCGTAATCATCTCTCTCTTTTCACAATGAAATATTAAAATAGATTCGTAATCATCTCTCTCTTTTCACAATGAAATAATTAATTCGGCCTCAAATTTAATCTTGCCCCAAGGAAAATTAATAAGAACTACACACACAATGAGTCATGTCTCTGGATAGAGTAAAATTGAATCAATTTCAAAGAATCATTTAAATATTTAAATCTCCATCGAGCAATTTCAAAGAAAGAAATTGGCAGGAGCAAAATGACATAAGAAGCAACATATTAAGATTTAACATATGCTATTCACGTTGTAATGCAAATCAAATTCTAATTAAGAAAAAAAAATTAAATTCTAATCATCATTACTACACTAACGGCTTAAAACATCTAAGCTAGATAGCAAATGCAAATTAATTCTCACATGTCTTTTGCATATTTAATCATTACAATTGTGGGCAGAATGTTTCTAATTTTAAGAATATCAAAAAGAGAACTTTAATACCACATAAAGCCCTTTCCAGTTCATAATTTATTTGATAAATTATGGCTAAGAGAAAATCAAATTTATAATTAACAATTATCACACCAACTTTTGAATACTAAACTAACAGACCAAAACTTAGTCATACCATATTTCTATAGACTTCATAAACTGATTTAGATAGCTATTCTCAAATTAAAATCATACCTGAAAAGATATTTCAACAAATGAACCAGCTTAAACAATTATTTACCAAATGAGAGACAGAGAAATAAACACGTTATGATCATTTGACCAAATTAATTGCCTAAATACATTGAAATTTAACAAGGTAGTAAAGTGAAATGGACTTGCCTATAACCGGACGACCTCCTGAACCGTAAAGCTTTTCTGAGTGGCATCACTGGTTATGGATGTTTGCGTGACTATATCACGGTGGCCGAGCACAATGAAACCTGATGTGCAGCTTCATCCGGAGTTCGACTAGGAACCTAAAACCCGATGGATTTCTTGGTGTTTATGGTGGGTTTTTTTGGTTTTGCTCGGCTAGTTCTTGATACGTTTTTCAGTTGGGCTTTGGTGCACTCTCATAACTGTCTCTGACTTAAACCAGTGGCTCATACGGTGGAGAACCTGTCGTTTAAGAATCGGTTCTCATGATGGAGAAAAAGAATGAAAGAAGTGAGGAAATCCTTACGAAGAAGAGAGGGCAATAAGGTACTGAACCTCCTCTCCCTAGATGGTATTAGGCCCAACTGTATGTAGAGAAAAATCAATAAGAGACTTTGGGAGAGCAGTGGCGGAGCCACCTTTAGGCCAGGGGGTTCATCCGAACCCCCTTCGACGGAAAATTATACTATTTATACATGGTTAAAATTATTTTTTATGTATATATAGTGTATGTTGAACCCCCTTCGGCTAGTTTGTATGTTTACTTTTTCCTATTTTGAACCCCCTTAATGAAAATCCTGGCTCCGCCACTGTGGGAGAGGTTTAAAATTGAAAGGGAATTGACTTTTAGGGAAGATTTTTGGAGATTCTGTTAATGTTTTTGGGTGATTCATGATCAAAAATTGGATAGAAAATTTAAGGAAGAAAATATTAAAATAGCAAAGAAAAGAAAAACAAGAAAGTACAAATAAATTGAATAAGCAAAGGGATGTTGGGGAGTCAAAAGTTGGCAATGTAAATCACTTTTTTTTGTTGATAAAGTATATATTATATTTGAAAGACTCAATCAAAGGTAAAATATATTCTCCAAGAAAAGAAAAGAATTCTTCCTTATAAGATATAAAAAAGGAGATATTTTAAAAGGTTTGAATAATTTAAAATTTAAAATTTAAAATTATTAATCACAAACCATATGTATGTGTCAATAAGATATCATATGCAAGTTTAAAATATAATTATATTATTTAAAAAATATTTCATTTTATCAAAATAATTCACTAGTGATAAATTTAAAATATTTGGTGTATCATGTATAATAAAAGAAAAATATTTGGTGTATCATGTATAATAAAAGAATAGAGAAATATAAAGAGTACTAAAACCTTTTCAAAAAATGAGATAATATTATTAATTAATTAATAATAATTATAAGAAGAATAAGTGTAAGAATAAGAATAATTTTAAAATAATGCAAATAACATGCGTTAGCACAAAGTTTGCTAAAAGTAAGTAAAACTAGCGTTCTTGGCCTTGCAAGCAAAAAATAGATGCTTGAATGAGTAAAATGATAAAGCGAGAGTCAAAATTGGGTGTCAACAAAGAGTTCTTTCAAAAAATATGTTTTCTCTTAGTTTAAGTTTTAATAAATAAGCTAGAGATTTTAATATTTCTTAATTATAATTTTAGACTAGTTATTTTAACTTTTCTATATTCTTGTTAATTTAAAATTATTAGGTAATTTGTCAAAAAAAAAAAATGTAAATCCTAAACTACCCCACTAATCTACCCCATTCCCTCCCTAGTCCTACAACATCTGCACTATCCCCCCACTTCCTCACATACACCCACAACACAAAACACACCACTAACTCACACGCACACAAACATACTTATATATACATACATAGACGCACAATAGAAGGGGATTAGGAGAAAAAATGGAAAGATAAGAGAGAATAGAGTCAGAGATTAGGGAGACAGAAAAGAAAAGAAAGAAAGGAGGAGCAACACTTAGGGAAAAACACACTGAAAAGAAAGGGTAGGAAAAAGATAGAAAAAGAAGGAGAATAGATAGAGTTAGAAAGACAATATAGAGAGGAGAATACACAAAAATAGACAAAAAAAAAAAAAAGACCAAGGGAAAAGAAAATAGAGGAGAGGGAGATAACAAACAGCTAAACACACTAGAGAAAACGAGAAAGAAAAGATATAAGTCAGAGTTTGAGGTTTTCATTCGCAGTCTCGCATTTGTGGCTCCTGAAAGTTGAAAATCAGTAGATTGTAGCTGTTTTTTTTAATCATGAATTAACCTTGCAAAGGTAACACTCGATCTTTCTTTGTATTGTTTTAATGTCAGGATTGTATGAGACTTGATTTCAATATTACAAAGTTGTTCAGATTTCGTGTTATATGTGACTGGTTATCATTCTTCTACGTTATCAAATAAAGTACGTTTGGATTTTGATTTCATTAGATTTAGAGTAAAATTGATACAATATGTGATTACTTTACGATCAAAAATATGTATATTCCAGTGTTTTTATTGTTTAATAGTTACATTTATTTTATTTTCTTAATTAGTTGGATTTTTACTCTTAAAATTTTTTTACATTTGTTAGCTAAATGGAAGGTTACTTTTAATTTGTAGAAGTACTAATATTAGTTTGATGACCTTCAGGTATACGGGTTCACATTATGTCTAAGTAATGGATAAACTTTCCGAGTAGTTTTCAATAAAGAAAAGGAAAATTTCTTCACAAAAATCTAATCTTGGACAACATGTGTATATGTTATATATAAACTGCTCTTTATGGTGTATGAATGTATATATCTTGGTTTCATAATTGAATTATCCTTTTAGATTCACATTTTATTATGGGTCACTTTGTTTGAATATAAATCCTAGTTTTAAAAATGTTAGATTAGGAATCAAAAATATAAACTGCACACGAGGTATATTTTGTGTTTGAAATAAAGTTAAATAATCTTTTATTAGGACCAATTGTCGTAGAAAAGTATAAGCAAATTCACTTTCGTTATGAAAAAGATTAGTTTTCCTCATTTTTTTCATTATTGTTGCTGCAATTTTTTTTGTTTCATATTCCATATTTGCAAGTTGAATTTATATTAATTTGTTTCCATTGTGACAATGATATTGAAGGTGGTTGTTTTAAAACAAATCAGCCTAGACTATGGTTGAGGCCTAATTAACTAGCATAAGATAAATAAGATGTGTTGCGGATTTATCTAAGATCCATCACAATGGTTAAAAAAAAGAGTGAAAAAACTCATTTGTAAGGGAGCGAGGCGAGTTGCGGATTAATCTAAAACTCTCGCAAAACAAGAGTGAAAAGAGAGTACAATGAATAAGAAAATGGTCTCGAGTTTACAAGAGACGAACAAATGTCTTTAGCGCTAGATAAGCTTTAGGCCCCCCATAAATTTGGTTTCGATTAAGAATGCAAGTATGCATCTTTCTCGATACGCTTGATAACAAATATGAAACTCGAGGATGCAAAATTGCACCTTGGAAAAGATTGTCATGTTAATTAATTAAAACTGAGACTTGTAGATGAAACCTGATAGATATGGTGCATTTGAGTGAAGAAGATTGTCTGTCAAGACTTAGAATGCAATTATGCATCTAAGTCGAGACCAATGAAAATTAGACATTAAAAATGAGCTAATCAAGGGCTATGAACACAATTTATCCAAAATAGTTTAAGCTAAGTATAGGTTGATAAAAACGACCGTGCTAGAACCACGGAACTCGAGGGGTGCCTTACACCTTTTCCTCGGTCAACAAAATTCCTTATCCGATCTTCTATTTTCGCAGACCAATAAATAAAGATTCATTTTCTTTTGATTAGGGATTCAAAAAGGTGACTTGGAACACCATAACTCAATTCCAAGTGGCGACTCTGTAAATAAAAAATAATCCCTATTCAATACCGTCACTTTAATTGGAAAAACCTTTCGACCCAACTACAAAAAAGGGGTGTGACATCTCTGGCGACTCTGCTGGGGATAACCAGAATTCGAGCTTTATGATATTTACTTGTACTTGCTTCAATAATTTGGATATTGTGTTTTTTGGCTTAATATGCTACTTGCCGCTCATTTATCGCTTTTATATTATTGAATTGTATTATAAACTGTCTTCTCTCGCGCATTCCCTCTGAGTCTCTGAAACATAGGATAGAAGGAATGCAAAGTATGCATCCTACGTTCTTCTTGAGATAAAGTCAGAGTGTTCAGACACCTGGTAAAGGATTATTAGTCACACATGTTAGGCGGGGTTTGGACAAGCAACAAAGGCAGAATAGCATTGTTACCGAATAAGGTGCCCCTCCCCAATTCGAGTGTCCGCTCGGACAAGCCAGTCTAGACACCTATCTCCATCAGGTTAAACTTAGTAGAACTGAAACTCAGACGTGGCTATCCCTATTAGGCTCCACTTTATCTGCATCATGTGCATTTGACTTAGCGGGACTCGACACAGGGGTTGGGTTCATCTAGGACAGGTATCCCTCTTTATATGACTGACATGTACATCCTACGTGCTCTTTGACATTTATTCGGAAGGTCTGTTTGATTGTTGACCGGCTATAGGCAGCTTAGTGAGACAAAACAGAGAACCTTTTCCTCTAACTTTATGACCGTTTCCTTAAAATCCTTTTTAGGAAATAAAAAGAAGAGTTTTTTTAATATAGTTTTAACGAACTACGCACACCTGATTCTCACCATGATGATATACGTAGGCAGCCCTTCTCGGATTCGGTGATCCTTAAAAAAAAAAATCAAGCAAAATTTTTTTATCTTTAATTAAAAAATTTTAAAAAAAGTTTTTATTCCTTATTTTAAAAATTCAAAAAAAAAAACAACAAAGTTTGTTACCTTTTATTTGAAATTTTCTGAACTACGTCTGACCTGATTCTTGTTCCAACAAGATACGTAGGCAATTCTTCTTTTGAATTCGGTCCCACTTAAGAAAAATATGTGTAAAAAATAATCTCTTGAATTGGTTGGTGCCAACATACTTAAAAATGTGCATGTGAAAAATAATAAATGTTAAGTTACTCGGTATGATGAGGTGGGCCAACTTTATTGTGAACTATAGTTTCTTTTGGTACCTCTTGATTATGCTAAAGTGATACTTGAGAAATTCTCGCTTAAAATCAGGGTTAAAATAAATCTAACCTCATTGTTTTATGTGTATTGTGTGGTGAGCTTTAGATCAAAATTCAATGACATAACTTCGTTGATCTAGAACTTGGTCCGAATGTTTGTTGAGGCAAAGTTTTGAGAAACACTTGACTTGAGAAAGGATTGTAGGCTTTCTTTGCTCCGATTGTGCCTTTGAAGCGTACCAAATGAAATTTAATCCATAGACTCCCCTTTTTGAGCTTAAAGTCTTTTTATTGAACAATCAAGTTTTAGCCTATATCTTTTTCAGTGAATAAATGTACTACCCCTCTTTTAACCCTGCCTTTTCGAGCGCACTAACAAAGATCTAAGTTGGATGAAAAAACAAAAAGATAGAAATGTGAAGGTTCAAGAAAAATGCAAGACCAGAAGAAAAAAACAAGAAAGAAACTCCCAAAAAAAAAAAAATACTCAACAAAAAGTGAGGTCAAAAGTCAAAGAAAATGAGAAGAAGCATCAAAGCAAATGAAGAACAAGTGTGAAAATATAAAATATTGAGCGCATAGTGCATAGTGCAATGTTTAAGGAAGGAATAATCACTCTATCCCAAATGAATATCCTACCCATCACCTAAGCTTATATTACAAGTCAATGACAAGCCCTACTCGATCTCATTTTTAGTGTTCTCATATTAGTGGATACTTACAGGACGGCCAAGCATATGATATTTCTGTTGCATGCATTGCATATCTTTCTGAGTGTGAGTGGCTTGACAATGTCCTAAGATTTTAATTGATTCTTTTGCGAGTAAATTAGGACTCTATTTTTGGTAAAGGAATTTGAAACATGAGGATAGAAATAATTCTAAACCCTTGATTAAGGTAAGGTGAACGTATCATGTCAATACTTAAGTATCTTTGAGGTACCATTTGAAATTATAGGAGTTACTTCTAAGTTGATTCCGAGTTTGTCCGAAAGTAACTGGTGGTGATTCCTATGCATAATACTGATTGTTGGGACCAACTGAAGTCAAAAGATATTTTGTTTGAACTATGTTTGACCTGATTCTTGCTATGGCAGAATACGTAGGAAGTCCTATAATGGGGTTCGATCTCACCAAATAAAAAATTATGTCACTGAACAAAAATCTAGGACATTTTCTTTTAAAAAAAAATCATAGTTCCCCAATATCAAAACATGGGCAAAATAATTTATTTATTTTTTTCTAAAAAAAAAAAAAAAAAAAAAATCCTCTTTTCTTCTTGCTTTCTCAGGGAACGAACCGTATCCTAATGATGTTTTTAGGGAACAAATACCTTTGTTTCACTTTCACCTTAGGGAATCAAACACCTTATGGATATGTTAGGAAACAAACGTTTTATCTCTTTTCAACACAGGGGACAAACATCCTGGTTGCATTTTTGACTATAGAGAATAATACCTTAAAGGCGTTTTTAGGGAACAAACACCCTAGTTGCATTTCTAGAATCAAACATCCCTATAATCGTTTATTTCAAGGGACCACAAATCCTATTTGTATATCTCTCTTGCATTTTATTTTCTTTGGCATAAATATTTTGCATCGTACAAGTTATTCACAAAAATAATTTCTGGTGCAAACTGAAAATAAAATAAAAATTATTCGTGTTTTTGTCTTTAAGAACTTAATTGTAGCTGGACCCTCCTGAAAAATGGAATTAGCAGGATCCTCCTGAATAATGGGACTTTACTTTTCAGTTCAGGACCCTCCTGAGTAATGGGACTTTAATTTTCAGCTCAGGACCCTCCTGAATAATGGAACTTTGATTTTCTGTTCAGGACTCTCCTGAAAAATGAGACTTTAAATTTCAGCTCAGAACCCTCATGAAAAATGGGACTTTACTATTCAGTTCAGGACCCTCCTAAAATATGGGATTAGCAGGACCCTCCTGAATAATGGGATTTTAATTTTCAGCTCAGGGCCCTCCTGAATAATGGGACTTTAATTTTTTGCTTAGGACCCTCCTGAAAAATGGGACTTTAATTTTTTGTTCAGGACCTCCTAAAAAATGGAACTCTACATTTCATCTCAGGACCCTCCTGAATAATGACTTTAATTTTCTACTCAGGACCCTCCTGAAAAATGGGACTTTAATTTTTTGTTCAGGATCCTCCTGGAAAATGGGACTCTACATTTCAGCTCAGGACCCTCCTGAATAATGGGACTTTACATTTAAGCTCAGGACCCTCCTGAATGATAGGACTTTACATTTCAACTCAGGACCTTCCTGAATAATGGGACTTTAATTTTCTGGTTAGGACCCTCCTGATAAATGGAATTTTATATTTCAACTCAGGACCCTCCTGAAAAATGGGACTTTAATTTTTTGTTCAGGACCCTCTTGAAAAATGAGACTTTATATTTCAACTCAGGACCCTCCTAGAAAATGGGACTTTAATTTTTTGTTCAGGACCCTTCTGGAAAATGGGACTCTACATTTCAGCTCAAGACCCTCCTGAATAATGGGACTTTACATTTCTGCTCAGGCCCCTCCTGAATAATGGGACTTTACATTTCAACTCAGGACCCTCCTGAATAATGGGACTTTAATTTTCAGCTCAGGACCCTTCTGAATAATGGGACTTTACATTTCAGATCAGGACCCTCCTGGATAATGGGACTTTACATTTCAGCTCAGGACCCTCCTAAAAAATGGGACTTTACATTTCAGCTCAGGCCCCTCCTGAATAATGGGATTTAGCATAGCAGGATCCTCCTAAATAATGGAATTTAGTCACTTTATTTCTCCTGGGATAAACACTTTTCCAGTCTGAGATCTTTATTTAGTCACTTTCTTTTCTCCTAGAGTGACATTTCCTAGTCTGAGACGGTTACTTTTAATTTTCTCTTAGGACGATATTTTCTAGCCCAAGACAGACGTTTTTTATTTTTCTTCTAGGATGACATTTTCTAGTCCGAGACAGTCGCTTTTTATTTCTCCTGGGATAAACACTTTTCCAGCCTGAGCTCTTTATTTTATTTTCTTCCATGATATACACTTTCTGGTCCGAATTTGTTTTTAAAGTTTACAATTGCTAATAACTCACAAAAAAATTTCGGTGAAACCTGGGGCAATTTTTTTAAATTTGTTTATGATGTCTTGCATGTTTTTCTAGTAGAGCACGATCTTGACAGAGACACAGTCCCATCTCTTACCAGACGATCAATCTCAATGACAATCAGAATTAGTTTCCAAATGCATGTAGCGGCCCGACATCCAGGCGTCGGTTTATATTCAACTATTGATCAAGAAAACAAGCATTCAAGAACATTCTCAGACTGTTATTTGAAAAAGCGTAAAAAATTTACTTAAGTTCAAGCTTAAGTCTAAAACCTCAACTTCGAGATCAAGATACTTACCAAAAGAGGGTGAGATGCTTATTGAAAATCCAAGGCGGATATCTAAAGGAAAACTCAAGACAAGTAGAGTAGATAGGATCTTGTATTTTTATTTTTATTTTTATTTTTTATTTCTTATATTTTTATTTTTTTTCTGATGTAATGATAGGAGCCACGAACCGAAATCTCGCTAGGACCTTACCCGATTCTACATCTCAGTACGTTTCAACTCCCTTCTTAGCCTTGAACTACACGTGACCTGATTTCCTTATAACCCGGGATATGTAGGTTGTCCCAAACCAGATTCGGTCATATTTTTTTTCCTTCTTTTCTTATCCATTTCAAATAACAGTAGAATCAAAATTCGTCTTGTTGTCTACTTCTTTTTCTGAAAACTCTTTGTGTTCTAAGAAAAAGAGGGGCAGATGTAGACACGTGATTTTTGACCCTCTCCAAACTTTTACCTATTTTTAACATTAAATATTTATTTTAGTTTAATCTTTATTTTAGCTTTTCATTTCATTTTTCAGTAAGTTTATTTGAAAAATTATGGAAAAAAAATATTTTTAGGATAAGTTTTTTTTTACTCTTTAAAAGAAAAAAAGTTCTTTCAAAAAATATGTTTTCTCTTAGTTTAGGTTTTAATAAATAAACTAGTGATTTTAATATTTCTTAATTATATTTTTAGACTAGTTATTTTAATTTTTCTATATTCTTGTTAATTTAAAATTATTAGGTAATATTTTCTATCATTATATTATATTTTGTCTAAAGAAAAATAAAGAAGTAAATCCTAAACTACCCCACTAATCTACCCCATTCCCTCCCTAGTCCTACAACATCTGCACTATCCCCCCACTTCCTCACATACACCCACAACGTAAAACACACCACTAACACACACACACAAAAACATACTTATATATACATACATAGACGCACAACAGAAGGGGATTAGGAGAAAAAATGGAAAGATAAGAGAGAATAGAGTCAGAGATTAGGGAGACAGAAAAGAAAAGAAAGAAAGGAGGAGCAACACTTAGGGAAAAACACACAGAAAAGAAAGGGTAGGAAAAAGATAGAAAAAGAAGGAGAATAGATAGAGTTAGAAAGACAATATAGAGAGGAGAATACACAAAAATAGACAAAAAAAAAAAAAAGACCAAGGGAAAAGAAAATAGAGGAGAGGGAGATAACAAACAGCTAAACACACTAGAGAAAACGAGAAAGAAAAGATATAAGTCAGAGTTTGAGGTTTTCATTCGCAGTCTCGCATTTGTGGCTCCTGAAAGTTGAAAATCAGTAGATTGTAGCTGTTTTTTTTAATCATGAATTAACCTTGCAAAGGTAACACTCGATCTTTCTTTGTATTGTTTTAATGTCAGGATTGTATGAGACTTGATTTCAATATTACAAAGTTGTTCAGATTTCGTATTATATGTGACTGGTTATCTTTCTTCTATGTTATCAAATAAAGTACGTTTAGATTTTGATTTCATTAGATTTAGAGTAAAATTGATACAATATGTGATTACTTTACGAGCAAAAATATGTATATTCCAGTGTTGTTGTTGTTTAATAGTTACATTTATTTTCTTTCCTTAATTAGTTGGATTTTTACTCTAAAAAAAAATTACATTTGTTAGCTAAATGGAAGGTTACTTTTAATTTGTAGAAGTACTAATATTAATTTGATGACCTTCAGGTATACGGGTTCACATTATGTCTAAGTAATGGATAAACTTTCCGAGTAGTTTTCAATAAAGAAAAGGAAAATTTCTTCACAAAAATCTAATCTTGGACAGCATGCGTATATATTATATATAAACTGCTCTTTATGGTGTATGAATGTATATATCTTGGTTTCATAATTGAATTATCCTTTTAGATTCACATTTTATTATGGGTCACTTTGTTTGACTATAAATCCTAGTTTTAAAAATGTTAGATTAGGAATCAAAAATATAAACTGCACACGAGGTATTTTGTGTTTGAAATAAAGTTAAATAATCTTTCATTAGGACCAATTGTCGTAGAAAAGTATAAGCAAATTCACTTTCGTTATGAAAAAGATTAGTTTTCCTCATTTTTTTCATTGTTATTGCTGCGATTTTTTTTGTTTCATATTCCACATTTGCAAGTTGAATTTGTATTAATTTGTTTCCATTGTGACAATGATATTGAAGGTGGTTGTTTTATAAAAAATCAGCCTAGACTATGGTTGAGGCCTAATTAACTAGCATAAGATAAATAAAATGTGTTGCGAATTTATCTAAGATCCATCACAATGGTAAAGGAAAAGAGTGAAAAAACTCATTTGTAAGGGAGCGAGGCGAGTTGCGGATTAATCTAAAACTCTCGCAAAACAAGAGTGAAAAGAGAGTACAATGAATAAGAAAATGGTCTCGAGTTTACAAGAGACGAACAAATGTCTTTAGCGCTAGATAAGCTTTAGGCCCCCCATAAATTTGGTTTCGATTAAGAATGCAAGTATGCATCTTTCTCGATACGCTTGATAACAAATATGAAATTCGAGGATGCAAAATTGCACCTTGGAAAAGATTGTCATATTAATTAATTAAAATTGAGACTTGTAGACGAAACCTCATAGATATGGTGCATTTTAGTGAAGAGGATTGTCTGTCAAGACTTAGAATGCAATTATGCATCTAAGTCGAGACCAATGAAAATTAGACAATAAAAATGAGCGAATCAAGGTCTACTAACACAATTTATCCAAAATAGTTTAAGCTAAGTATAGATTGATAAAAGCGACCGTGCTAAAACCACAGGACTCAAGGGGTGCCTCACACCTTTCCCTTGGCCAACAGAATTCCTTATCCGATCTTCTGTTTTCGCATACCAATAAATAAAGAGTCATTTCCTTTTGACTAGGGATTCAAAAAGGTGACTTGGAACACCATAATTCAATTTCAAGTGGCGACTCTGTAAATAAAAAATAATCTCTATTCAATACCGCCACTTTAATTGGAAAAATCCTTCGACCCAACGACGAAAAAGGGGTGTGACGAGAGTATTATTTTTTTTAAAAATTTTTGTACTTATGTTATATTTTCACTTTTAATTTATTTGTTTTACTAGTATTGACATGATATTTCACATTGCAAGCCATTCATTTTTTAGTTAGAATTGAGAGATTATCTTTTTGTCAAATGTTTTAATAATTTTATGATATTATATTTATAATATTAATCTTGTTGTCAAACATGCATTTCATGATGTTCTTAAAATTATGTAGTTTATGTTTTTATGATTAATTGAATTAAAATATACTAGTTTGAAAAATATAAATCCATTATTTTTTGTAACAACATATGTTTATTAATTAATATATTTCAAAAGACAATATATATATATATATATATATATATATATATATAATATTTAATTTAATATTATTTATAAAGGTACTTATTTGTCTAATATAAATTTTAGTTTTTTATAATTAACTTTTATTTTAAAAATTGAATATAAGTATGTAATTACACTTGTGCAACCAAACAGTACGCTTGTAATTAAACTGTGGCAAACAAACATACTGCATAATTACTAAGTTGTGTAATTACTAGAATGATAATTACTACCCTAATAATTACATAAATTTTAATTACCAGATAGCTTTCCAAATAGACCCTAAAAGTTTGTCATTCAAAAGTCAATGAATGACTCTCATCCATGGAAATGTTAAATGATGGGTCCACTTGTTTGAAGAAAATAACATCTTAATTATTTTTGGGAAAAAGGTCTGATATACCCCTTATCTTTGTGATTTAAAATTTATATACTCCTCGTTAAAAAAATGGTACATGTATACTCCTATTGTTACACAAATGATCCAGGTATACCCTTTCGACTGATGAAAGTGAAAAAAATAATTTACAATTTTAGTTTATTTTTATTTTTCATTCAAATAAAATCTATATATGGGTATATTTGACCCTCGTCTCAAAGTTCAAGGGTATTTGATCCTTCTCACACATGTATTTCTGTTGTCTTTTTTAATTCAATAACTAATTTGGGTTTATTATCTTGATGATCAAATTTATTTTTTTTACTCATTTTGTTGTAAAATCTACCATAGATGCTCCCCTCCCCCTTCCCCCCCGCCCCCCTTTTTTTTTGAAGAACCAAAAATAAATAATTACAATATGGTCACAAAAAAATTTTAGTACGTTACTTGGATAAGATTTGGTTAGGTAAGAATCACTTGTTGATAGGATAAAACCCACCACCACAAAAATGTAAATTGAGTCATTTTCAATAGTTCAACAGAAATTTTGTCCCTTTTAAATTGTCATGTCGACTCCAGTGGCAAGGACAACGTTATAAGGGCATTTCTGGTCGGAAAAAAATAGACGGGAAGGATATTTTTGCCAAAAGCAATGGAGGACAAACATGAACTATTTTACATAGTCCGAGGATATTTTTTGACCCTTTTCCAATACTAGAAGCCAATGCGAGAAATTGGATGTTAGAAATATATCTGCTTATGCTCAGATGCATAAATGCTACGGAAGCTACCACTTAATAAATGTTTTCTTTAATTAAATAATTGTAATATTATTACTTAAAAGCATATAAAAGATGATCATTATAAAAGGTATGACTTCTATACAAGGCCTATGGATGCGGAATGATCAATGAAGTGGCTACAACCAAAAAAGACTAACCTTAAAAAAACTAGGTGGTTCTAGTCACTATTAGAACTCAATTCTTTGGAACCTGGATATATAATAACAAATGCAATACAGTCCACAAGAGAAAGCTGCAAGACACCTAACTCACTCAATGTTATGTAATATCCTAACGCTTGCAAAAGAAAAATAGGAAAAAACAAAACAAAGCAAGTTGCTTTTTAGTTCAAGAATCAACAATTTTTTCCACTTGGTTAGACATTTATTCATGTGAATCTATTTTATTTTTTTTTAAAAATACCTTATTCGACAAATAATTAATTTAGTCAAATACATTTATTAGCCAAAATAGAAAAACTTCATTCTCAATAATTAGACACGACTAAGTCATATGACAGAGTATCATGGGTCTCTTTTGGTATAGTTATTAGAAAAAAGGTATTGTTTCCATCCTAAACTATACCCGAAAAGTCGATGTCACACTTAAACTATTGTCGCGAACTATTACACACTTGTACTACGTAAAAGTGAATTTATTTTCACCTTATAAATGTTACACCACTTTCATTATAAAGTGTGGTGTTCCACACGCGCACGCCATGTCTGCGCCATGTCAGCGCCACACAGAAAATACAATAAATTTATTATTTTCATTACTTTGTCTTTTTTTCTTTTTAAATTAAACATTTTTTTTCTTTTCCTCTACCCCCATCAAAAAATCTCTATTGTTACAGATGCATCACCATTGCCAAACCCAATTATCATTCATCACCACCATCAACTTCACCCTCCGCCAACAAAGCTTCCATAACCATCAATTTCTTCTAACTTCTTTGTATCATCCATCTTTTTCTTCATTTCTTCTTCATTGATTTTTCGATGAGGTAAAAAATTATTTTTTAGAGTTAAAGAAGTGAGATGCGGAACGACAAAAATCAGACAAAGTTGAGGGGTAGGAATCTGCCCAATAAAAATACGATAAAGGTGTTGAAAAAGTAAAATTCGCAGGTGATGAAATTGGTGGTGAAGTTGTGACGAAATTGGTAGTGACATTGTGATGAAATTGATAGAGGTAGGCGATGAAATTGGTAGTGATGGCAGTGAAATTGGTGATGATGGTAATTGGATGATGGAGGTGTGGCGGAGGTGGTGAAATGGGTGATAAACTTGTGATTTTTGGTAGTGATAATGAAAGTAATAGGAATGTGGTGGTTGTTCTTCATTAATTTTCGGTTAATGTGTAGAAATCAATGGTGGTGTGGTGATTCATCTTCACTATTTTCTGGCAAAGTTAATGAAGAATGTACAATGAGCTGGGTGTGAAGAAGAAGATGTGGGCTAGGGGGTGGGGGGTGGATTTGAATTTTTTTTTTAATTTAATTTTTTCACTCAAACGCGCTTATTTTTTAATTTAATTAATTTTTTTTGCCACATCAGTTTTAGAGGTTAAATAAATTCACTTTTAAGTAGTACAAGTGTGTAATAGGTCGCGACAATAATTTAAGTGTGACATCGACTTTTCGAATATAGTTTAGGGTGGAAACGATGCCTTTTTCCTAAGATAGTGAGCTGTTGAGGGACTTGTTGGACATGATATTTAGCATGAGATGTGGGTTCTTTTTTGTTTCTCATTTGGTTTTCGATATCTACATTGGGACCTCGATTAATTTGGCTGCGTAAGACCCACTAAAGGGGAAGTGCCAAGTTTTTGCGTCAAGTGTCCCTCCTTGTGGTTGGTCTTTAAATATTGTCCTTATTTTTCACTTTGTTGGAAATTCGAAGTTGATACTTTTTATTGTTTAAATTGTATCAGTGTTGAATATTTTTGCCTAAATCTTTAGTTCAAAGACTCATTTATTGATTTGGTTGAAGAATCTCAAAACACTATGAATGATGAAAGGAATCCCTACTTTTAAACGATTAAATCAAACTTTGAATCCATAAAAAACTGAGAATTGTTAACTCGTTTCTTTGGTCCCAAAATGAAAAAAGAAATAAAGAGCAGAGAAAATTAAAGTCAAGAAAGACTATGAATAATGAAAGAAAGTGTAGTTGTTTCTCAAGTCCTTGTACATAAATTGATTTCACTTTGAATTTTTGTTTTGATGTTACTACTCGTTAAGTGAATGTAGTCTTTACTCTAATATAATTGCCAAAAATCATGTGTAGTTATCCCCTTCTTTTGTAATTCTCCCCAAAGAAAAAAAAAAGCACAAAAAAAGAAGGTAAAACTCTTACTAGATGATAATGTAAATGATGATCTCAATTTATTTCATTGAAACACAAATTCTTCACAGTTTTTTGAGTTTACTGAGTCATATTGGTGCTGAGAAGTGAGTGTGATTTAATAGTCGATAAAATGGGTGAAAATCACACGAGTTAACCCTTAAATTTCATAGGAGACAAAAAAAAAAAGATAAGAATTTTTGAATCTACCTAAGTCGTGGTGACTGAGTTATTCTATGCACTTTTACTGGCTCGGTAGCAAGTATCCGATGGAATAATTGAGTCCCTCACAAGTTAGCAAGAACACCACTACTACTGAATGAAAGGCAATCGAGGCGGAGAAATCAGGGAAAAACCTATTTCCATGTGCATGCTTATTTAATTTTAGGGAAATGGACATAAACTTTCTTCTGCGAACTATTACTAATCGTCTTCGTTTAATGCTAATGATAACATTATCCATAGTGATATAAATGAATCATCTTCATTTATGGTAAAACAGTAATGTAGATAAATCAGTTCGCCTAATTCAAAAGTTAGCAGAGAAGTTCTGAGTTTAAAATATAGATGTTTGAAATAGTCATATGTCTCTCTTCATTGATGAAGTTGAAGTACCAGTTGTTAGAATTTATTCTAAATATCATGTCTATTTATTGTCCAGATTCTTCAACAGTTGGACATCTCCTAATTAGAAAATCCATGATACTCTGTGGTATGACTTAGTCATGTTTACTTTTTTAGAATGACATTTCTCTATCTAAATATACTTGACTAGATCATTAAGATGCTATGCTTTTTTAAATAAGTCTCACTTTTAGAACGCCCTCTCATAATTGGGACTAAGGGTGGCAGTCGGACCGGACTGACCCGTTTCGGACCGTTTGCGGCACCGGTTTCGATTTCGTTAGTCCGTATCCGGTTAGCCCGGTTGAGGCCCGGCATCGGCACCTACCGGTACACGGACCGGTGCGGACGTGATCAATTTAACCGGTTGTCTGGTAAACGGTCACTTTTTTAATTTTTTTTTTTTTTAATATATACGTTTTTAGCCGTTGGGAGCCGTTAGTGGGCCCCCCTAATGGCTAGTTCCACCCATCCTCCCCCCACCCCCCAGCGCCCCCTAGCACCCTAGTCGTCCCCAGCCCCCCCTAGCACCCTAGTCGTCCCCAGCCCCCCACCTCATATTTCCCTATAAATACCCACTCTTTCCCCCTAATTTTCCCATAAATTCTCAAAAACTCTCTATTACTAATTACTCTTTAATACTCTCTATAATATTGTGTATTTGGCTAATTGAAGGAATTTTTTGAAGCAAGCTTCAATTGTCATCTCTCAATTCCGGCTTTTGGTTATATAAGTCTGCTTTTACGCAGACATTCGGTACATTCGTTTCAACTTTCATCTCTTTATTTGTTTAATTACTATTAATTTTTCGTTATATTCATATTGTTTGTTTTCATCTCTTTATCTTTCTTTTTTTCATATTAAAATATGGATGCCGGTAAAAAAGATAGTGGTAAGAAATTAATTTTTAGTCAGGCTGAAAACTTTTTGGGTAAAAAAGATAAGGGTGCTAGTAGTACTAGAGGCAGGGATGGAGGTAGTTCTAAATCATTGCCACCTAGATTTAGAATTAATAAAGATGATTTTAATCATTTTGATGATACTTCTTTTGAACATCCTTGTGTTATTGATGTTGCTTCCGGTAATGTAGCAGATCATGAGGCCTTAGATAGATGTTTTGGTAATTATTTTGAAGACGTAGAGGAGGAAGAAGATGTAGAAGAACAAGAGTTAGAAGATACCCCTACCCCTACTAATCCGGTTACGGAATTATAGGAACAAGATGAAGTAGGAAATTTACCTACATTTCCTAAAGTAGGAAAAATCGAACGACCTAAGAGATCATTAGTTTGGAAATTTATGACCTAAAATAAGGAGAAAACTACTGCAACTTGCAATAAATGTAAGAAAGTGATGGAATATTTGACTGGGGGATCACAGGGTGGGACATGACTGCTAACTAGATATTTCAGAATTTGTGTTCCTGAATATGTTTGTCTAGAAGCTATCGCTAAGGCTAAAAAAAGGGTACACCCTTGCCCGCTACTAATCAATCTGTTGGAGGTTCTAACATGGTCCAGAATATTTTAGATTATAGTAACCCGGCTGGCCCAAGCACATCACTCACATATAGTTAGGATAGAGACTGTGAAGAATTAGCTAAAATGATTGCGATTTGTGGTTTGCCTTTTAGTTTTGGTGAATATCCCGATTTTATTCATTATATTCGAAAAGTGTATAATCCTGATTTTTGAGGTTTTTCAAGAAATATAATTAAAGCAGATATTTTTAAATATCAACGTGAACATTGTCATTTTCTTCGTTGCTACTTTTCTTATTTTGATGATAAAATATCTATCACTTCTGATATGCGTTTAAGTCCTAATGATAATGATTATTTTACTGTTACTGCTCATTGGATTGATCATAACTGGAACATGTAAAAAATAATTACAGGCTATAAATATGTTGAAGAGAGTAAAACTAGTAGTTACATTACTTGTTTGATAGGAGAGGTTTTAAAATATTTTGGTCTTTGTGATATGATAATGAGTGTCACATTAGATAATGCTTCTGGTAATTTGAAAGCTATTGATTTTTTAAAATCTAGACTTTGTCCAATTAATGATGATGCTTTTCATGTTAAGTGTAATGCACATATTTATAATTTAATAGTGATGGATGTTATTGATGTATTTGGTGATTCTTGTGTTAGAATTCGAGCTGCTTGTGTATGAATTTTTAAAGCTAAAATAAGGTCTACAATTAGAGAATTTGAAAAAACTTGTACTTTATTTGAAATGTCACTTAGAAAAATTCCAAAAGAAGTGACTATTAGATGGAATTCTTTATTTGAAATGCTTATTGTTGTTATTGATTATCGTGCGCCTTTACAAATACTTTATAATAAATATAATTCAGATCGGAGATTAAGAATCACCGACGAGGATTGGAAAGAATGCGAAGAACTTATTAAATTTTTGAGAATTTTTTATAGTGCTACAAATATTATATTTGGTCAATATTATCCTACTATTTCTTCAGCTTTAGTAAATGTTTGTGTTATTTCCTCTGAATTTGTTAAATATAAAGATCATGAACATTTTAAAGTTGCGGTTATATATATGATTGAAAATTTTAAAAAATATTTTTTTCCTATTCCTCAAATTTTTTTGACTTCTACTTTGTTCAATCCAACTTACAAAGAACAAGGTGTGAAAAAATTATTGAAAAGATTTATAAAAATTTAGAAATTACAAGTGATGAAATTTCATCTGTTGAATCGTGTAAGGATAGTATATTAACTAAAGCTAGACATTTGTATGACCTTTATAAAGACATGCTACTAAATGATGAACCGTCTGAACCTCTATGTCGTAAGGCTATATATCAAAATTATAGATGAAGAACTTGGTCTTGATTCTGGTAACAATAATGATTTTGATCAATATATTAATCAGGCACGGGAAAATATTAGGGATGAAAATGGAGATCCTCAACTTTTAACTTGGTGAAAAAATCGGACAGAACAATTTCCATATCTTTCAAGGATGGTTCGGGATGTGCTAGCTATGCAAGCATCTTCAGTAGCTTCGGAGCAAGCTTTCAGTGCGGAGAGATTTATCATTAAAGACCATAGGTATTCGTTAGCAAAAGATAGTTTGGAAATATCAGTGTTGTTAAGAGATTGGATCAGTGTCAAACAAAGGAATGCTGGACTGCCAAATTTATCGCATCAAGCCGAAATCGAAATAGATGAAGCACTTGGAGAAAATAGTGATGATGACATGGAAGCAATGGATGAAGAAAATCAACTACAAATTCTGGATCATGTTTTCAAGGAATTGATAGATAAGTTACAAAAAATATATTTTGGAAATCATATATATTAGTATGATAATCGAGACTTAGTTGAAACAGAACCCTTCCTAGAAGGTGACTGCGTAGATTAGGTGCTCTTCTAATATTTGAAATACATGTACTTCTTTATTTATCTGAATAAAATTATAGGCTATTCACATTCATTTTCTTTTTAAATTTGTCTTTTATTACTTTAAGAATTAAAAAAAAAAATAACTTTAAGTTATAAATTTAAATTTAAACTTTAGAGTTGAGAATTTAAACTTCAAAGTTGAAAATTTAAATTTAAACTTTAAAGTTCCAAGTTCAAAAAAATATTAAAATTTAAGTTAAAAAAAAAATCAAAGTTTTTTACATCTTCAACTTCAATTCTTCAAGATTCAAAAGAATTCAAAAAAATTAAAACTTTAAAGTTGAAAATTTAAATTAAACTTTAAAGTTTTTAAAATTTTAAAGTTCAAGATTCAAATTTCAAAAGAATTCAAAAAAAATTAAAATTCAAAGTTGAAAATTTAAATTTCAACTTTAAAAAAACAATCAAAATTTTCAAAGTTGAAAACTAAAACTTAAATTTTAAATTTGAAAATCAAAGTATTTATAAGTAGTCAAAAAAATATTTTAAAACTTTTTAAAAATTGAAAAATAACTTAAATAAAAAATATAAATATAAAATTATATCAATTTTATAATAAAACTTATTTTATTTGTAAAAAGTAATTTTAAAAACTATATTTTGATTTTAAATTATAACACAATTTTTTTTTTTAAAAAAATTAAACGGTTGTCTGGTTCGCGTCCGGTCTGGTCCGTCGACGGACCGGTTCCTAATGGACTGATGCGGACAACCGTGGTTTTGCTGGGCAGCCCGATCCGGTAGGCCCGGTTTCAAAATGTCCATCGGTCACCGGCCATCGGTGCCGGTGCGGAACTCCAGCCGCCCGTTCCGGTAGGCCCGACCTGATTCCGCTGCCGGCCTTAAATTTGGGACTATTGACTTTAGGAAAGACATTAGACAATTTACTACAGAAATTACACAGACAGTTTGTAGGACTGAAAGACTGAGAATTGTTGGAAATGGTCTACTTTAGAGAAAATAAACCTGTTACAGGTATAAAGACTTCTCTACGTTCACACGCAAAGTTATTGGGACGGACTCATGTGAGTCTTCATAAGTAATTAATCTTTCTCATATCACAAATCTCATAGTAATATTTAGTAAGAATCTTTGAAGTTTGTGCGATCTGTTAAAAAAAGAAGAGCTAGGATTTCCTTGTTCAAATACATAATAGGTCAGTTACTGTTTGAGCTAAGAAATTTTTTCTAGATGCCTTAATATATATATTTGATCTCAAGAGTATCCAATATTTAATTAGATTATTTCCCTTGAAATTGAGAATCGAGAAGATGATATTTTGTTGCGGAATTTTAAGGTTTCAACTGATCACCTTCATGGCCGGCTATTACGTGAAGCAAATGAAACAACAACTTTAGGCCCCCAAATTAGAGGGGCCCCATTTTCCAATTGTGATCTATATAGTCTGATAATAGAAGTAGGCTTTAATTTATTTTTAAAAAAATGTAAAATTAAACCTATATAGGATTTTAGATTTGTCATAATATGAGTGTGTGACTAAATCATAGGGATGGAAATTTGATTGGACATTTAAATCATAACTTTATTTTTTACTTTTTCTTTCCTTAAAAATGTTTGGTAATTTTACACACTTCTCTCTCTCTTTCATTTTTTCGGCTGAAAACACTCTCTTTCTTCTTATATATGTTGCACAGATTTTTTTAAATCTTTCTCAGCAGTGATCTTTGTATATTTTAGCTTGAAATTTCTTTTACTTTCTCCATTGTTTCAATTGCTCAAAGTTAAAGTGTTAGTTCTATTATTTTTTTACTGGAGTGTTGATTAAAAAAAGACATTATTTGTTGTTCTTTTTCAAATTTCAAGTTCTGTGAGAAGTATTTCAAAACAACCACAATATATTTTGGAATCTACTTTTCAAATTTTTAATCAGGTTTCATCATTTCAAATTTTCTTTTTAACTTTTATCTTGTATGTATTTGTATTTATATTGTAGGTGCTTTTCAATTACTTTGTTAAAATTTAATTATGTCAACTAGAAAATATGAATCTGAGCATTTGAAACTTAAAAGGAAGAGAAAAATTGAAAATCTAATAGACTCTCAAAATAGAGCTATTGAGATTTTTTTAACAAATAATAAAAGAAATAAATCCGAAAAATAGAAGAAAAATTGATTACAAAACAACTACACATAATTTTGCATCTCAAAAAGCTGGAAAAATAAATTTCAAATATAAAAAAGACTTTGTATCTCAAAAGCTAGAAAATAGACTTCAAATAAATAAATAAATTTTTTTTTTAATACATGAATTATAAGGCCTCTCATTGAAATTTGGCTTTAGGCTCCTGATAGTATTGAGCCGGCCCTGATTACCTTTTCTGGCAATGCTGAAATTCAAGAAATTTGATCACCTTTATGATGGCGTGTTGTATTGTGCATATTATGGATGAGAAACGAGAAAGATCAGTTATAACTGAAGTGATTACATTTATTCACAAAAAGAAAAAAGTTATAGCTGAAAAGTCTCCTAAGGGATTGCAGAGTATCTTCCAATCTTCCTTCAAAGGAAACGCATAGCTTGTAAAGTGCTTATAAATCTCTTCCAGTTATCTTTTCTTTTTTTTTCTTTTTTTCCTTACATGTAACTATTAATTTTTATTTTTTCAAAAAAAAAAAGAAAAAGAAATTGGGGCGATAAGATTACAAGGTGGAGAATTAATTAACCTTTATTGACAAGATGAAAGTTCATGCGTCTAACCAACTAAGCTACTAAGATTCCTCCTTACATCTAAAATTATAAACCCGTTTTTTGAATTTTCAAGTCCTTGAAGGAGTCTTGCTACTGAAATTTCATAGAGAAATTAGGTAGGGAAGAGAATTATCTCCGTACGCTACTTTAATTTTAGGGACATGGCTTTGAACATTCTGTAGACAATAAAATTCGAGTCGAGAAAATAATAATCGGGACAGAAAAATATTGCAACAATCGTTTTATTTGATTTCAATATGTGAGTGTTACAATCTTTATGAATCCTCTGATTCGCCTTTTCAAATATAAATTCAAGGGCTTCGAGCTTAATCTTGAATTTGATGAACTTGAACTTGATTTGTGGATTTAATGAACTTGATCTTGACTTGTGAATTTGGATTCAAGGGCTTTTGAGCTTGATCTTGAATCTTCGTCTTGATCTTCAGTTGTTTATGAACTTGAATGCTTGAACTTGTAGCTTGTAGAGAAATTTGTGGTGTTTGATCCACGAGCTTTCTCTTGCTTATTGTTAGAATTGTTGGTCCATTTTTATGAATTATGAGACCCCTATTTATAGTTGTAGGAAGGAAAAAGTCATGGTGAAGATGAGTTTCTTTTGGCCAATTAGATTTAAGTGACATGACGCATTTTTATGGGCCTTTGATTTCACTAGACTTGCTGCATCATTTTGACATGTGGCATGGTCCTATTGGCTCCTTCACTTGACTTGGCATGCCACGTCATTTGACATGTGGCGCCAAATTGGGCCTCTAGAATAAGATGACATATTGGGCTTAACCAAGAGGGCTCATTATTTGTAGCCCAAATTAATGGACTAGCCCGATGAATTTTGGACTTTAATTAAATTCATATTTATTGGACTTAAATAATTAATCTAATTATATTAATCCACCATATTTATTTGGACTAATATATTTAAAATTCATATGATCACAAATGCCCTCACTTCGAGACTTGTCGGAGATATTTAATCTTTCGAAGACTAGGCTCGAAGTATTGACTTGACTTTTTCCTTGTTTGCACGTCTTTAGGATACTCCTTTCCATTTTGGAAATGAAATTCTTCTACTCCATAACCAATCATTCTCCAATTAGAATTAGGATGTCTATATTCCTACAAACTTGAACTGTCCCAATTCCACTCCAATTAGGAGTATGCCACTTCCTTAAGGACTTGAAAACTTCTCCTAGTTTTATTTCAACAAGGAGACTATTAATGCCTTGCTGCATGTATAAATAGATGGACTCTCTCTATTATTTTGACATTGCAGCATTGGGAGTCACACAAAGGAGCACAATGCTAGGTAATATATTCCTCTCTTTCAATTTTCGTCACTTTTTTTTCAGCCCAGCATGCTAGTGGTAGAAAATTCATATCAAATTGTAGAAATATCAAAATCATGAACGGTTTAATATTTCAGAAACTAGACTTAGAGATCTACAACATGTCCAAGATTTAGACTTAAAATCCTTCAACATCATTCTAGATAATATTTTGAAACTACCCTTAACTTTTATCATGATGAAAATTTCAGATCTGCACGTCTTTACTAGAACCTTGATATCTCAAAGTAGGAATGATGAAATCACAAGCCGCTTGAATCTTTTGAAACTAGACAAGAAGATATATAACATATCCAAAATTCATAATTTTATACCTTCGGGATCTTTTCAGATGTTATCCCGAAATCAACTTTAGATTTTGATGCACCAGTAGTTTCAGATTTGCATACCAAAAAAATTGTATCTCAATGTGGGAGTATCGAAATCATGATCCTCTTACTTCTATAGAAACCATACATATTCATCTATGATATATCCAAAATTTAGAATTTAAAACCCCCTTGATTGTTCTAGATAATTTTTTGAAGTTGACTTTAAATTCTGTCTCGCAGAGAATTTCAGATTTGCATTGTCTCACCAAATAATTTATATCATGATGTCGGACCGTCACCATCAAAAAGTGTTTTGATTACTTGAAACTAGACTTCAAGGGCTTCATTCTCACCAAAACATTTTGTCTCAAGCCTATCCGAGTTGGTGATGTATGGCTTCCGAGTTTGAAACGTCCTGACAGGTAATAATCTCTCTTCTTCTTGAGCCCTTTTTTTTCTGTGTTGTCTTTTACTTTCATCTTTTGTAGGTAAACCTCAAACATATAGCATTCATGAAGGGTCAGCTTAAGGTGCGAGAGTTTAACTTTGCCTCCGTCACCTTGAGACCTGATAAATTCGGCTTCAAGTTTGGTCCCTATGCAACAATCAGCTTAAGGTGCGAGAGTTTAACTTCGCCTCCGTCACCTTGAGACCTGATAAGTTTGGCTTCAAGTTTGGTCCCTATGCAATAATCAGTTTAAGGTGCGAGAGTTTAACTTCGCCTCCGTTATCTTGAGACCTGACAAGTTCGGCTTCAAGTTTGGATTCTTTACATAACAAATCCGTGAAAATGCCAGCTTAAGGTGCAAAGGGGAAAATATTTTCCACCTTAAGGCATGGAAGTTTAGAGATCCTTTTAAAGATAAACTCGTGAAAAGGCCAGCTTAAGTTGCAAAGGGACAGATTGTTGTCCACCTTAAGGCATGGAAATTTATAGATCCTTTTAAGGATAAACCCGTAAAAAGGTCAGCTTAAGGTGCAAAGGGAAAATTTTTTGTCCACCTTAGGGTATGGAAGTTTAGAGATCCTTTTAAAGATAAACCCGTGAAAATACCAACTTAGGTGCAAAGGGACAAATTTTTGTCCACCTTAAGGCATGGAGATTTATAGATCCTTTTAAGGATAAACCCGTGAAAAGGTCAGCTTAAGGTGCAAAAGGACAAATTTTTGTCCACCTTAAGGCATGGAGATTTATATATCCTTTCAAGGATAAACCTGTGGAAAGGCTAACTTAAGGTGCAAAGGGACATATTTCGTCCACCTTAAGGCCTGAAAATTTTGAAGGCCTCAACTTGAAACTTGGGGGTTTTGACGGTTCCACCTTGCAAACTTGGCGAATTTGGAGACTTCAGCTTGCAAACTTAGAGGATTTGGAGACTTCAGCTTGCAAACCTGGCAATTTTGACAACTTCAACTTGCAGACTTGGTAGATTTGAGATTTCATCTTGCGAAATTGCTGAACTTTGACAACTTTAGTATGCAGATGTGGTGAACCCGAGACTTCAACGTTAATGACTTGGTGAATTTTGACTTCAACAAGCACGCTTCGATTTGCAGGCTTGGAAGACTTACAACTTTAACTTGTAGGCTCGGAGAACTTGAGGGTCTCAAATCCTGTTGCAGAAGCTTACCTTTTATATGGAGCTCTGCCCCCATTGAGTCATGAATATTTGTGTAAGCCCAAAGTTTAATCAGAATATTTACAGACTTAACTTTCGTGTGGCGTATCAAGCGGGAACATGTATTTTTTTGACACTTATGCAACTGAACTTAGAATGAAAATTCTAATCGCCTACGTACCTCGGTGAAGAAGATCAAGTCACAACATAGTTCTGGAAGAGTTCTAACTCCGCCTCTTTTGAGATTTTCAACCTAGCGGACATTTTTTTTTTTTGAGCCGTACACAGTTTATACTCTTGTGGGCCAGGAGTGATATGCAGTTTATGCTCGTGCCTTAAGGAACATCATCTTCCCTCAAGGATAGTACTTCTTCAAGAATTTGGCATTGATAGGACCAATTTTCACGCCATCTGCATTGACAAGCTTGTAAGCGCCATTTGAATATGCCTCTTGTATGACATATGGTCCATCCCACTTAGAGGTGAATTTGTCCCCAGATTTATGAGAAGTGATAATGGGCCTCTTTACTGCTAGGACTTGATCTCCAACTTGGAAGCACCTCAAGCGAACCCTTTTGTTGAAAGAACGAGATAGACGGGCTTGATAACATTCAAGATTTTGTTGAGCCTCTAGCCTCTTCTCATCAAGAGTTCTAACTCCGCAAGACGCAACTTAACATTTTCTTCTTCGGTGAGCCCTTCTTAAATAGCAAGTCTTAAAGAAGGAATTTGACGTCAAGTGGTAGGACTGCTTTAACTGTGAGTATGGGGTTGCTTGCGTCGGTGTACGGTGAGTCGTCCTATATGCCCACAAAGCTTCTTTTATTCGTTCATGCCAGTCTCGTTTGGATTTGGAGACGACTTTCTTCAACAGGTTACATAAAGTCTTATTGAATGCTTCAGCTAGACCATTGGCGGTAGCATGGTACATAGAAGATTTACGCTGCTTGAAACCAAAGAGATCACAAATCTTGTTCATCAGCTTGTTATCAAATGGCTTGCCATTGTCAGTTATTATGTAATGGGGAATTCCAAAGCGGTAGATGATATTTACTCGGATAAAGTTTGCAACATTCTCCTTCTTCACTTCTTTGAGTGCAACAGCTTCGGCCCATTTTGAGAAGTGATCTGCCGCAGCCAAGATGTACAAGTGTACACCAGAAGATTTTGGTAGTGGTCCTACAACATCCAATCCCCAAGCATTGAATGGCCAAGATGCGATAGTGGGATGTAATATTTCAGGAGGCTGACGTATGAAATTCGCATGAAATTGACAGGACTTGCATCTTCTAGCATAGTACAAGCAATCTTTCACCATCGTTGGCCAATAATATCCCATCCTTTTTATGTGAAAGTGGAGCTTCGGTCCAGACTAATGAGATCCATATAATCCCGAGTGTGCTTCCTGCAAAGCTTGAACTGCTTCTTCCTCTCCCAAACATCACAAGAGTACTCCTTCAAATGACCTTCTGTATAGCGTGTCCTTGTATTAAGTGAAACGAGGTGCACCACGACGGATGTCGATATTTTTCCTTGGATCTTCAGAAAGTATTTCATAACACAAGTAGTCAATAAGTGGGGTTCACCAATCTTCCTTTACGGCTTCAGACACAGCGGCGAGATGCTCAAGTTTGTTTTCTGTATATTCCTCCTCATCTGATGGTGGCACTACCCATTCTTGGCGGATAGTAACTCGTGTTTGATTCGAAAGAGTTAGGGTTGAAGCTAAAGCAGCCAATGCATCGGCCTGCTTATTTTCCTTTCTTGGCACGTGTTGGAGGGTAACTTCTCCAAGCCATCCTATCAATTTTTGAGCATAACTATGATATGGGCGTAGCTCGGGCTTTCTAACTTCATATTCTCCCAAGAGCTGCTTGATCACCAATTGGGAGTTACCAAAGACTTGCAATTGTAGTTGCTTCATGTCGATGACCATTTCAAGTCCAAGTATCAACACTTGGTATTCAGCGACATTGTGTCAAAGTAAAGGAGTTTGGAATAACCTTTTCCTGCGGAGTAACAAACACTACGCCAGCACCATCTCCACCATGATGTGCCGCACCATCAAAGTACATCTTCCATGGAGGTCGAACTTCAATAACCATTGCATCCTCATCAGGAAGTTCATCAGCTAGCTCCCAATTATCAGGTATCGGGTGGTCTGCCAAAAAATCTGCTAGTGCTTGTCCCTATACGGCCTTTTGAGGGATGTACACGATCTCAAATTATTGAAATTGAAGGTACCATCTTGCAAGTTGATCACTGAGAACTGGTTTTGACATTACAAACTTGATGGGATTTGCTTTAGACACCAGATGAACAACATGAGCTTGAAAGTAGTGCTTCATCTTTTGAATTGAGAAGACCAATGCCAAACACAACTTTTCAATAGGTGAATAATTCAGCTCATTTGGTGTCATCATTCTACTCAGGTAATAAAGAGAGTTCTCTTTACCTTCACTATTTTCTTGGGCCAATAGTGCTCCAACTGACCTTTCTTGTGCAGCGATGTAGAGAATCAATGATTTTCCAGGTATAGGTGCCGCAAGAACTGGAGGCTTCATCAAGTAAGATTTGATATTTTCAAAGGCCTTACTACAAGCTTGGTCCCATTTGAAAGGGGCACCCTTCTTCATGAGATGGCTAAATGGTTGACATTTTCCCGCCAAATTTGAGATGAACCTCCTTAAGTATGCTAGCTTCCCTTGAAGACTTTTTAATTCATGAGTGTTTCGAGGCTCGGACATCTTCAAAATTGCATCAACCTTGTATTGATCAATTTTAATTCCTCAGTGTCGTACAATAAAGCCAAGGAACTTTCCGGAACTAACTCCAAAGGCGCATTTTAACGGATTCATCCTAAGCTGATATTATCGAAGTAACTCAAATACCATTCTCAAGTCTTTCAAGTGGTCGTTCTTCTTTCTTGACTTTACCACTAAATCATCCACATAGCATTTAATATTTTTATGGAGTAGATCATCAAAGATGTTTTGCATAGCCCTTTGATAAGTGGCACCAGCGTTCTTCAAACCAAAAGGCATCACCTTGTAGCAATAAATACCTTTAGGCATACGAAATACAGTAAGCTCTTTATCCTTTGGTGCCATGCGAATTTGGTTATAGCCGGATGATCCATCCATGAAAGACATCGCCTCAAAACCAGTAGTAGCATCAATCATCAACTCTGGAATAGGGATTGGAAACTCATCCTTAGGACATGCATTGTTGAGATCCCTAAAGTCGACACAAACTCAAATTTGACCATTCTTCTTCCGTACAGGAACAATGCTTGATATCCATGTGGGGTACTTAACTTCACGAATAAAGCCAGCTTCAATGAGTTTGTTAACCTCATTTTCAATCAATGGAACCAAGTCGGGTCTGAAGCGTCTTTGGGCCTGCTTAACAGGACGAGCACCATTCTTGACTGCTAACTGATGAAATGCTACTTTTGGATCTAAGCCAGGCATCTCATTATAACTCCAAGTGAAAACATCCCTATATTCTTTGAGTAAGTCCATGTAACCAATTTCTTCATCCATTTCTAGAAAAGCGCTTAGGAAAGTTGGCCTTGGGTCTTCATCAGTGCCAAGATTAACTTTCTTTAGGGGATCTATTGTCGTCTTTACTCCTTCCTCAAGTTCTGACGGAGCATCACCAGTATCTTCCTCTTCTTGAGGATCATTGTCATTGACAGATATATGGCAACACCAGGAAATATCTTTTAACTCTTCAACCTTTATTAGAGATGATGTAGCGTACTCACTCTGGGTTGTAATATGATATGAAGAGCCTACACTTTCTTTATCTTCCTCATGTTCCTTGGTATAAACCACAGTATGAGTCTTTGCCTTCAACACTTCCTTGCACGAAACCACAAGTTTCGTTTGTCACCTCATTCTAGAAGGAATCAAACTTTGGAAATCCTTTTGGATTCTAGGTGAAGAGTGTGTCATAGTGCCTTGATAACTTCTCCGAGGTTTGTTACTCTTTTTTTTCTTCAGTGGACCCAACCTCTCAATCACAGAAGTTCTTGTGGTTGATTCTCCAAGTCGATCAAAGATAGAAGGCCTTTTGTTGGAAGTAGTAGACTCCTCTTCCACAGTGATGTAGTCGCTAGCCACCCTTCTTATAGAGATGCGAACCGGCGGTGGCGGCATGTACCCTAAGCCTTCGTGCGCTTGCCTAGTAGTGGCTTCTGATGGGATTTTTCCCAAATTTAATGGCTCATTAGGGTTGTATCCAGCCTTGACAAATAACTTGTAAGTGTTTGGATCAAAGCCTTCTTTCGTATGCTTTGAAGGGAGTGTCATATCTCACGGCGAATTTTGAGCCATAAATTTCCCAAGTAGCTTTGAGGACAAATTTATTGCATCGATTTGCTTTACCGAAAGAGTTAGCCCCCCTAGTACATTATCTTGGACATCGGATTAGAGTCCTTCTTTCCCCACCTTTGGTACATAACGGAGCACAGGAGTTTCCTTCTTCTTCAAGTATGCGACATTCCCTTTATTTGAAGTGAAGGGAGGCTTTTTAATGACAATGTTTTCAACAGCCACCTCGACCTTCTTAGCTGCAAGATCATCACTCTTGGTTGATATGATATCATCAACCTCTTTTTTCCTTCACCGCATAATTCTTCAAGTAGAATTTTGCATTTGCGAAGTGTGATTCAGCTTCAGTGAATGGCTTATTATCGGCCACTATCTTTCTCTCCGCTCCGTTTTTAAGATACTTCAAGCATTGATAGTAGGAGGATGAAATAATTTTGTTCTCGTGTACCCAAGGCCTACCAAGCAATATATTATATGAAGTCTTGGCATCGATCACATGCATCAATACATTTGATCGTAAATCATCCATATGGATTTCTAACTTGATGGATCCTATGGCTCTCTGACCTCCTTGATTAAACCCTTGGATCATTAAATGACTTTCAGTAAGTTCATCAGTTGTGATGCCAAGTTTCTTTAGTGTGCGAATGGTAGGATTTTTACTCCAGACCCTTCATCTATCAGGATTCTATTTATCTTCTTCTCTAGAACATGACCTACCATATACAAGGGACGATTGTGTAGTGTTTCACCAAACAGGAGATCATCGTCTGTAAATTTGATTTTTGTATTACATACATGTGATTCTTGGTGAAGAGATTTAGTAGGCCTTTCAGGAGAAGGAGGTTCTATCAATAGGCTTTCTCCCTTTGCTTCTTCTTTGTTGGTATTGAAACAAGATGCCTCAACGTTGTCTTGAGTAGTCTTGGCGTAGAACCAACTTGGAAAGAATTCTTCCAAGGTCACAGGACACCATGGTTTTTGGTGGTGATGCTCCACTACACTCGCCCTCTTTGGCAGCTTAACCAACCTCTGTTTCCTCAGTTTCTTTACCATTCTCCTTCTGGTTGGCTGCTTGGATGAGTCTTTTCGTAGACTCTTTATCTTGTTGCGTCTCTGCCTAGTCACCAAAGTCCAACCTTCATCATCACCTTCATCAATTAGAGACTTTTTATGCTCTAATGGCTCCTCATTACGCTCTTTGAAGTTGCATATTTGGATCGGATCGAGTGAGCCAAAAGTGATGGAGATTTGATGAGAACTGGCCTTCTCGTCATCAAACACGATCTTCTTCTCATTATCCAGTTGCATGATTTTATCCTTGAAGACAAAACATTTCTCCAAAGGGTGACCCACAAGCCTGTGATACTTGCAATAGTTTGGGTCATCAATTTTTCCAGCTTCGTCGGGCCGCTTCATTTCTGGTAGATCAATGAGCTTTAGCTCAAGAAGTTCATCAAAAATTTCAAAAATGACAGAATCAAGGAAGGGGTATTCTTTTTCTTGCATCTCCTTGAAAGTCAACTTCTGGTTTAGACGCGTTTGAGAAATCATCTTTATGCTTTGCTTCTTGCTTACCTTTGTGGTGAGCTTCACAAGAGACACATCGACATTCATGGATTCTTTTTTGTCACTTTTGGGGACAAACTTGGTCCATCTCCTAGGTTCCTGTTTGTCTTTTCCCTTTTGAGGGTCATGGATGGGTGCTACTCCTTTTTCGACAGAAGACATGCTCAACTCCATGTCGTGAGCACGGGTAGCTAACTCTTCAAAGGATTTTGGCTTAATGCCTTGCAAAATATAGAGAAGCTCCCAGTGCATTCCTTGTATACACATCTCTATTACGGAAGTTTCACTGAGCCTATCTTTACAGTTTAAGCTAGCATTCCTCCATCGATTGATGAAGTCAATAACTGGCTCATCCTTTCTTTGACGAGTATTTGTGAGCTCTACCATGCTCACTGTATGCCTCGTGCTATAAAAGCGATTTAGGAACTCATGCTCCAGTTGCTCCCAGCTATCAATGGAATTGGGCTCGAGGTCCGTGTACCAATCAAAGACATTTCCCTTTAGGGAGCAAACAAATTGCTTGACGAGATAGTCACCGTATGTTCCGGCATTGTTACATGTCTCAACAAAGTGGACGACATGTTGCTTTGGATTCCCTTTGCCCTCAAATTATTGAAATTTGGGGGGTTGATAACCGGCAAACATCTTGAAGTTATCAATCCTAGCAGTGTAAGGCTTGGAATACGTCAAGGAAGACTTGGTAGCAACGTCGTACTTATCCTTGAGGGTCCCTTAAATGAACTCTTTCAATTGATCAATTGGGATCATTCCGTCAGAAGAAACTGGCACCTCCTTAGTAGGTGGTGCCTGTTTGGTAGGAGGATCTATCTCTTGAACTTGTGAAGCCTTTCCAGGTGCATGGCTAGAATCTCCATCTATTAAGCCTTCCATTCGATCCATCAACTTATCGATCCGAGTGTCTTGAGTTTGCACATACTTGGTCAAACCTTCAATCGCTTTCGCCATATTCGCAAGTTGCTCCTCCATGGATGAGACATCAGTTACCATTGTTTGCATGATAATTGGAGACATTGGAGAGTAGCACAGATTGTCACATAAGTTGATCTCTGAAGTCCTTGGCTTGCGCGGAGTAAGTGGAGATGACATGTTGGTTGAATGACCATCGTTCTTTTTTCCAGAGTTTTTTAAACCAGAGAGATCAAGTAGAGCTAGAGTCTTCTTAATTTTCTCTGCCACACTACTTCCTTCTTCTGAAGAACTTGTAGAGGACCTTGTTCTTTTGGGGGTTGAAGATCCAAAAACTGGAGTTGATGTCGTCAACACTTGATGTGTTTGTTGCCCCATCATGTTGGCCTTGCTCCTTGTGACAGCCCTAAAGCTTCCAAAAGTAACATCAAGGATGCTTTCTACCTCGGCGGATAACTTGGAATCAGTAACCTTAGGGGCAGTGAATTGAGAGTTGACCTTCTTGGAAGTCATTTCGGTATTCTTGAACTTTGAAGTGGGAAAGTTGAGATAAGAGGTAGAGATTGTCCCACTGGGCGTGCCTGAACATTCTGTAGACAATAAAATTTGAGTCGAGAAAATAATAATTGGGACAGGAAAATATAGCAACAATCGTTTTATTTGATTTCAATATGTGAGTGTTACAATCTTTATGAATCCTCTGATTCGCCTTTTCAAATATAAATTCAAGGGCTTCGAGCTTAATCTTGAATTTGATGAACTTGAACTTGATTTGTGGATTTAATGAACTTGATCTTGACTTGTGAATTTGAATTCAAGGGCTTTTGAGCTTGATCTTGAATCTTCGTCTTGATCTTCAGTTGTTTATAAACTTGAATGCTTGAACTTGTAGCTTGTAGAGAAATTTGTGGTGTTTGATCCACGAGCTTTCTCTTGCTTATTGTTAGAATTGTTGGTCCATTTTTATGAATTATGAGACCCCTATTTATATTTGTAGGAAGGAAAGAGTCATGGTGAAGATGGACATCTTTTGGCCAATTAGATTTAAGTGACATGACGCATTTTTATGGGTCTTTGATTTCACTAGGCTTTGCTGCATCATTTTGACATGTGGCACGGTCCTATTGGCTCCTTCACTTGACTTGGCATGCCACGTCAATTGACATGTGGCGTCAAATTGGGCCTCTTGAATAAGATGACATATTGACCTTAACCAAGATGGCTCATTATTTGTAGCCCAAATTAATGGACTAGCCCGATAAATTTTGGACTTTAATTAAATCCATATTTATTGGATTTAAATAATTAATCCACCATATTTATTTAGACTAATATATTTAAAATTCATATGATCACACATTCTTCTATGAACTGTAAGTACAAATTTTATTGTCAAAAGAAAGGGGAAGGGGAAATATACAGGGAAAAGTCGAGAAATAACTGCTGCATTTATAGCAAACAATCAATCAATTCAAAGTTTGGAAAATATTGTTAGTATATCCTCAAGCCAATGAACAAATCTTGCCCATGGTAGTGTTACATGGTCGGGTCCATTTATCTGAGAAAATAATTTTTTTTACTTTTTGATTTCCAAAATCAAATCTAAGCACTCAAAAAAAAAAACACGCTCACACCGACTGTCAGAGTTCATAATTAAGCAGTGTGCCGGTTTAACAGACAAATGAAGTGGGTGAAAATCATATGAGCTCTGTACAGTTCAAATTCCAGTAGAGATAAGAAACACTAGTGGTTTCTGAAATGCTGAAATGCCCCTTTCGGTAGAGCTTTGGTGAGAATATTGGCAACATCGTGAGTGCTATTTTTATTTTATTTTTTTACTGCTCCTTGACACCTTTCATCTTTTTTGATCTCTTATTGACTTGAACCCACACTCTGGTGTTTACCATCTAAGCAATCCCCTCTTATCCATGAGTGCTATGATAACGAACAACCAAGGATATTCTTCACCTTTTATCGGACAAAATGGATGTCAGTCTCCATGTGTTTGGTACATGAATAGAAGAGGATTAGATTAGCCGTGAAATGGGTAGCACTCAGGTTACCAAGTGCGCTCAGATTGCAGCAGTGGCTAATGCATGATACTCCGCCTTAGCACTAGAGCGTGAAACTGCTCTTTGCTTCTTGAAAACCCTAGATATTAAATGAGAACCAAGAAAGATAGCAAGACCAGTAATGTACTTAAGATCATCCACTGAGCCACAAAAACTATTCCGTAAGACACTTAAGTAACAAATGATAAATTTATTGTGTTAGCTAATTAAAAATGCTAAAAATTTAGAGAAATAGTGGCAGTGTTACGTTTGTATGTGTGTAGGGGTAAATTATTAGCTTTATTAAGAGCAGTGCATCTTTCAAGGTTTTATCATGAAGGGCCGCAATAAGAGCAGTTTAATTATTTGAAGTTTCTGTGATTTCAGCTTAGTTATGTCAATCAACATCAAATAGGGAAATGAAAATCTCATATTTTGCCAGTCAAACGTAAACGGATCTATTTGATTCCTCACCGACTCAGAGAGACGGAGCAAGTTTTTGAAGATTGCTAATTTGATTGGGAATAACACCACTGATAATCATATTGTTAAAGAGTACATGAGATATTCAAGTTGTGTTTAACTTCCAAGTCTCTTTTGGTATGACACTGTTGCGTAGGTCCAAGAAAGATACTAGATAGGTACATGACTTGCTAGTAGTGTTACATGGTCGGGTCCATTTATCTGAGAAAATAATTTTTTTTACTTTTTGATTTCCAAAATCAAATCTAAGCACTCAAAAAAAAAAACACGCTCACACCGACTGTCAGAGTTCATAATTAAGCAGTGTGCCGGTTTAACAGACAAATGAAGTGGGTGAAAATCATATGAGCTCTGTACAGTTCAAATTCCAGTAGAGATAAGAAACACTAGTGGTTTCTGAAATGCTGAAATGCCCCTTTCGGTAGAGCTTTGGTGAGAATATTGGCAACATCGTGAGTGCTATTTTTATTTTATTTTTTTACTGCTCCTTGACACCTTTCATCTTTTTTGATCTCTTATTGACTTGAACCCACACTCTGGTGTTTACCATCTAAGCAATCCCCTCTTATCCATGAGTGCTATGATAACGAACAACCAAGGATATTCTTCACCTTTTATCGGACAAAATGGATGTCAGTCTCCATGTGTTTGGTACATGAATAGAAGAGGATTAGATTAGCCGTGAAATGGGTAGCACTCAGGTTACCAAGTGCGCTCAGATTGCAGCAGTGGCTAATGCATGATACTCCGCCTTAGCACTAGAGCGTGAAACTGCTCTTTGCTTCTTGAAAACCCTAGATATTAAATGAGAACCAAGAAAGATAGCAAGACCAGTAATGTACTTAAGATCATCCACTGAGCCACAAAAACTATTCCGTAAGACACTTAAGTAACAAATGATAAATTTATTGTGTTAGCTAATTAAAAATGCTAAAAATTTAGAGAAATAGTGGCAGTGTTACGTTTGTATGTGTGTAGGGGTAAATTATTAGCTTTATTAAGAGCAGTGCATCTTTCAAGGTTTTATCATGAAGGGCCGCAATAAGAGCAGTTTAATTATTTGAAGTTTCTGTGATTTCAGCTTAGTTATGTCAATCAACATCAAATAGGGAAATGAAAATCTCATATTTTGCCAGTCAAACGTAAACGGATCTATTTGATTCCTCACCGACTCAGAGAGACGGAGCAAGTTTTTGAAGATTGCTAATTTGATTGGGAATAACACCACTGATAATCATATTGTTAAAGAGTACATGAGATATTCAAGTTGTGTTTAACTTCCAAGTCTCTTTTGGTATGACACTGTTGCGTAGGTCCAAGAAAGATACTAGATAGGTACATGACTTGCTAGTCCAACAAGACGTCACAATAACACGATTTCAACTCATTAAAATACATTTGATTTTGTCAGTGCTAATAATTTTGCTCCACAATGTAATTAGTTCCAAATTCCACTTGACCAATTGTAAATTTGAAAAGAATTAGGAAAATTAGGGTTCGTTTGTAGTTGGTTAGAGTTATGCAGATATTAGTAATATATGAATGATTTATGAGGAAATTTATGTATTATTCTATGTAGGGATTAGTTATTCATGCATGGTTTGCTAATTAATGTATTACTTATTCTTCCTTTTATCCTGTACTAAAATAATATATAGATTCCCTCGTAATTTAACATGTATTAGTTGTGCGGATCTAAATTGTAAATCAAACACCATATTAATTTTATGCATGAATAACTTTCCTCCTAACCGGCTACCAAACATGGTATTACTTATGTAAGATTTAATACATGCATAACTCTTTCCAAACCAGCTACCAAACGACCCCTTAATGTTTGTTGTTCTCAAGTCAATGTACAAGTATTGCTTGGAAATTCCAAAAGAAAGCTTCAACACACAAATTATGTCATTCAATTTGAGGCAAAATCCCCAATGCTTGCAAAAGAAAAAATAAGAAACAAAACAAAGCAGACTGCTTTTTTAGTTCAAGATCTAAAAGACCTTTCACTTGGTTAGACATTTATTTATATGGACCTATTTTTTATTTAGAAGGGAGCCTTATTAAAAGAAAAAGTACCATATTGGACCAATAACTGATCTAGCCAAGGTTATTTGCGTAACCAAAAAGTAGAAAAATGTCATTCTCAAAAATTAGTCATGACTAAGTTAAATGATAGAGTATCATGCGTCCTTTTTATATATATAATTATAAGATATTGAGCTATTGACTGACCTGATTGGATATGATATTTAGAATGAAACATGTTTTTTTTTTTTGGTTGCTCATTGCTTCCTGATATCCACATTAGGGACCCGATTGATCTATATCCCCGCCACGTAAGACTCATTAAAGCGGAAGCCACAAGATTTTGGATGGAGTGTCCCTCCTTGTGATTGCTCTATACATATTACAGTCCTATTTTTTATTTTGTTGGAAATTCAAGGTTGGTGGTTTTACTGTTAAAATTGTATGAGTGTTGATTATTTGTACGTAAATCTTTAAATCAAAAACTCATTTAATTGATGTGGTCGAAGAATCTCAAAACTCCATTGTGATGATGACATTGGATGTAATCACACAACTTTTATACAAGATTGAAAGATAGAAATTTTAAAGAATGGTGATTACGAAAGGTATGACTTTTGTACAAGTCTTAAGAAGCAAAAAAAAAAAAATCCCATATTAGAGTTCATAGTCGCGTAGATAAAGACTGTCACAAGATTGTGGATTTATTAGCTCAAGAACTTCGTCCGCTTTCTCTTTGTAACCTGAGTAATCCTTCTAGTGAATTATCTTTGTGATACTCTAGACTAGATTGTCCTTGACGCATTCTTCCATATTCTTAAGAAAGAGGGTCCCAAATCTTTTTTCAAAGTTGTTGGTACTAACATTGTTCGTGTCGTTGCTGGTGTGTTGGCCGAATGTGATAATCTTTAAATGATTGTTTTTGGAAAGTAATACGACTCTGGCAGAACATCCTTTAAAACTAGATGTTGATGAAAATCTTTTTTCAGTTCAATGTGAGGACTCTTTTGGAAATATATCTTACGTTTTTCTCCCCTTCTTTGTTTTGAATAATTAAAAACTTTACAGCAGGTTAGAACCTGAAAACTGAACACCCCTTCCCCTCTCACACTTATTTCCCCTGTTGAGAAGGGTATTTGTTTTTGGACTTCTATATCAGCAAACATTACAGAATCTCATACCCAAATTTGATAGTTGTCACACTTTATACTTTTGATCTGACAGATTTAAAGTGAGTATTATTGATCTATATATCTTGCTTCCCATCAAGAGACTGTTTGACTTCAATAAAACATTCTTTAGAATTGTTGAACAAAACTGAAAGTAATGATTTATTACAGTGAATAACATCCTTTATATAGGCGTACATCAGAGGCCTAATACTAATCCAAAATTGACTAGGAAACAGAAAACTACAAAATACTACGTTAATTACCTAGAAACTACTACTCCAAAATTGACTAGGAAACAAATAGCCAAATACTACAAGGAATTGTCTAACAACTAGGACTTCTATTGTGTTGTGACTTTTGTCCATGTGCTGGTGTTGTAGTCTTTAACACTCCCCCTCGACACCAGCTTTCCTCCTTGCTACCATGCCTAACTGATGACAAAAGTCTTCAAACTTGTTGATACTCAAATCGTTTGTGAACAAGTCTGCTTCTTTGCCTTCGGTTCCAATGTGCTTCAGTGTGATCTCTTCTTGCAAAACTTTCTCTCTGATGAAATGGTAGTGCACCTCCACATGCTTAGTTCTTGAATGAAAAATTGGATTTTCTGCTAAACCAATTGCTGATAAGTTATCACAATGTAAAGGAATTACATAATCCACTGGTTGATGTAAGTCCCTTAATAGTTGCACAAGCCATGTACTCTCCTGTGCTGCCATAGTAGCGGCTCGATACTCCACCTCTGTTGTAGATAAAGACACAGTAGGCTGCCTTTTACTACACCAAGAAATATCTCCTGACCCCAATTTAAAGACTTACCCAGTTGTAGACCGTCGAGTGTCATAGTCACCGGCATAGTCGGCATCGCAGTACCCCTGTAACTTGCATTCTCCACCTTTCTCATAATGAATACCATATTCAAGAGTATTTTTCACGTACCTCAGAACTCGCTGAGCTGCTTCCAAATAAAGCTTCTTTCGCTCTTGCATATGTCGACTTAATACACCAACTGCAAAGGATATGTCAGGCCTAGTTAGTGTTAGATAGATAAGATTACCCACCAACTGCCTATACATAGTTGCTTCCAACAAATCTTTCCCATCATGAGAACAATTTTTCACGTTTGATTCCATTGGTGTCATCGTTGGCATACAATTGACCATTCCAAATTTTTCCAGCAGCTCTTTAGAATATTTATGCTGGTGAAGAATCATCCCTTTTTTAGTATGGTCAACTTCTAGATCGAGGAAGTGCTTGAGCTCTCCTAGCTCTTTCATTTGAAACCGAACTGATAAATTTTGCTTCATCTCCACAATGTCTTTCTTCACAGTCACCTGTTATTATTAAATCATCAACATAGACCAACACAATGTACAGCTTCTCGCCATTGATTTTAACAAACAAACTGGAATCAGCAGGTGTCACTACGTAGCCACTTTGTGTCAAAAATTCAGCAATCTTTCCATACCAAGCCCTTGGTGCTTGCTTTAATCCATAAAGTGCTTTTCTCAACTTGCAAACATACTCTGGATGTTTTTGGATTTCAAAATCAATTGGCTGAGTCATGTAAATATCCCTATCCAGTTCCCCATGCAAAAATGCATTCTTCACATCCATTTGCCATAACTTCCAATATTTGCTTGTTGCAAGCGCCAACACTACACGTACTGTTGTGAGCTTGGCTACTGGACTGAAGGTTTCATCATAGTCTAGTCCATATTTTTGAGAAAAACCCCAAGCCACCAAACGAGCTTTGTTTCTCTCAACAGAACCATCGACACGACGCTTCACTTTATAAACCCATTTACAAGAAATGGGTTTGACATCTCTTGGCTTCGGCATGAGCTCCCATGTCTGATTTTGCTCTAATGCAGCAATCTCCTCTTCCATAGCTTTATTCCACTTTGAATTTTGAGATGCATCTTCAAATGTTTCAGGTTCTTCTGTAGCTCCTTCTACTATGGCGGCATTGGCGTACTTGTTAGGACCAAAAAAATCAGGTTTCATGCGGAAGCTAGCAAAAGCAAACCTCAAAAAACACCACATAAGAAGACATGCGAGAAATACACCAAAGGAAACACAATAATTTAACGTGGTTTGGTCAATCGACCTACGTCCACAAAAGGAGATGAGCAATCCACTATATAAACGAGAGTACAAAATGTCAAGAGAGACAACATCACACAATTCACTCAGAATAAAAAGAGGTTCACACAAGTGGAAGCATGACACTTGTGTCTCACAAATTCTCCCCCCAAACAATACTCTCAAACCCCTAGGACTACATTGTGGATGCCACCAATCTAGAAGAAAGGAGTCTCTATTTATAGAGTCTAAAACCTTTTCCTACAAGAACAAGGATTAGCCAAATATGGAGAATTCATGTTTTCCTTTTCCTAACAGGAAAACCCAATTATGGTAAGAAAATCAAGACAAATACCCAACAATTCTCCCCCTTGGCCTGAATTTCTGACAAAATAAACTTGCTCCACCTTCTTCACGTAGTCTTCAACAGGTTCAATCTCCATCTCCAAAATCTCCAAAATCTCCAAAATCTCCTCCATTAAATCTTTGTCTCTACATAGAGTAACACTCTGATAAAATTTCCTAAACCAAAATCTTCATTATCGTCAAATAGGTTGCGACTAGAACTAAAACCACCAAGATGAATATCCGTTTTTTAACCTGGCTCTGATACCAAATTGTTGAACACAACTGAAACTAATAATTTATTACGGTGAATAACATCCCTTATATAGGCGTACATCAGAGACCTAATACTAATCCAAAATTGACTAGGAAACAGAAAACTACAAAATATTACGTTAATTACCTAGAAACTACTACTCCAAAATTGACTAGGAAACAAATAGCCAAATACTACTAGGAATTGTCTAACAACTAGGACTTCTATTGTGTTGTGACTTTTGTCCATGTGCTGGTGTTGTAGTCTTTAACAAGAATCAGATGCGAATATTAATTTATCAAGATGCATATGCAAATATCAATATCTGCCGAAATTTTAAACACAACTAAGTTATGATCATCGAATTCATCAACAGATATCACTGTATCTAAAAAAAATTTACAAAAATAGCTGATCAGTGTAGACATTGCAGAGTGTCACGACCCAATTTCTCAGGTCATGACATGATGACACCTACTTCAATCCACCAGTAGGTAAGCCAAGCCATAGTCCGGAACGACAAGTAACGGGCTAACATGTGGAAGATGAACAGAAACAAGAAGGAAAAACAACAACGACAATAATATAAGCGGAAGCGAAGGAATATACATACATAATATACCGTAAAAGGGAAGGAAGAGAACAAAATACACAAAACAAACCCTCCCAAGACCTAGTAAGGTCTGTATAAGAGCCACTATAATCAAAAGAAGAGTACTAGACAATATCCAAAATACATATATACACAGTAGTCTCAGGATGCAAAAGACTATAACTGAAATAGATGGAGGAAGATCAGCCTCGGTCTCTAGAAAGCTCACCCCGACTCCGGATCAGTAGCAAGGCCTGAGGATAATGTCAACGCCGGCGATTCATACTCAGATCTACATCAGAAAAAGATGCAGAAGTGCAGTATGAGTACCAAAGCAACAGGTACTCAGTAGACATCATCGATCGACTAAGCTCAAATATAGTAAAAGCATACATATAATGCGAGTGTATAAGCTAAGTCAAAAGTAATAGGGGTAGAAATGTAAATATCTACTAAACTGGGCAAGTGCGATAAAGAAAATAAATAAGCCCAATACATGAGGTAAATAACTCAGAAATGAAAGAAATGTACTAACTACAACCTAACTGGGCTCCTATAATCCCAGAAAGCACACACACGAAAGCAATTAACCCTACCAAACCTCCATAAGTCGGTAGGTACAGTCAATAGGAAGCTAAGACAGGAACATAAATAATCCAGTGCCTGAACTGAACCCAAGCAACCTCCAAATCCCAAACCATGACAAAATATCCAGATATGTACCGGGCTTAAACCGAAACCAATAGGTAATAACGAGAGGCCAAACGCCAGATTCTAATAGAAAATATTGGATAATAACAAGAGGCTATATGAATCATGTGCAACAGAACTTAGTACCACTTGCAGAACTCGCAACCGTAATCATGAACCAATGCTAGACTCAAACCAAAACTCATAGTAACCATACTATAACCAGAACCAAGTAATCCCATAAGTAGTCAATCTCAACCGTAACTGATATAAAAACCATGCCGGGGCTGTTACATAGTAACCATCACTATAACCATATCCATAACCAGTGCCGAAATAGTGCCAGAACTCATAATAATAGTAACAATAAGCATATGTCGGATTCGAGCCGGAACTAAAATGCATTTATATAGAAATAAGCATAACTAGATAACAGGGAAAATTTTAAGGTTTCCAAGCCTATCTCCATACCATAAGGTCATAAATACCAATCTCGGTTGGATAAGTCCACTATAGCAAGGCGGGTCCCAAATACTAGGTCAAGAAAAGACAATATATGTCAATTACTACTCTACCCAGGAAAAAGGATAAAACAGGCCAAAAACCATATCTAAGTCAAGCCCAACCCAAGGTAATAGTCTAAAATGATAGTCAAGAGTCTAATTAATCCTAAAGAGACTTCATACTAGGTTTACTAGCTAAAAAGGGTAGTGGGGACCACTATAGGGTCCCGATAACCAAACCTAGGTCAGAACTTAGGGGAGTCTAGTCTAAGACTTCCCATACCCACCCTAGGTAGCACTAATCCTAGCCTTAAAGGATGATACTATACTATACTGGGGGAGAACGGACCCAAAATCTACCAAAACAGGGCCCTAACTGGCTAAATAAGGCATAAAACTACTAAAATGGTACCCAGGATGATACTACCTGCCCCAAAACTAGCACAACAGTACACTAATACCATAAGTAAGCTCAATCTAGAAGTAGGGTAAGCCTAGCCTACCTGGATGCCGCCGAAGGTTGGCCGAATCCCCTAAACCAGAGCTTTCCCCTTCCGAGAGGCCTCCGAGAGCTGCCACACTATCAAAACATTAGTCTATACATCAAGACATGAAAAATGATACCCATATTGCGTATAAACACTCTGAGTCAGAAATTGGATCAAAATTCCACGTAGGGCTTGCTTGCAGAATCATAAAATTGAAATCATCACAGTGTCCCATGCAGCTTAAGGGTCAAAAGGCACCAATATGCATCCCATTCTGAGCTCAAAACAGTCCCGAACCAGTCCCAACAACAATCCAAAATAAATAACTAAAATGGAGAATTAACCGAAAAATTAAATGAGAGCTTACGGAAATTCAAAGATATAAGGCCCACAAACACGTTCCCAAGCCAATTCCAGCTCAAATATATGATTCTCCTATAGTTTATGAGGGAAAAAAGAAGGAGATGATATATATACTGCCAGGGGTTTCCTCATCGCGGTCGCGAGGTCCCTTGGTCATGATCGCGACATCCCTTTAATGAGACTATCACGATAGAGGTAGCCTAGACACGCGGTCGTGACATCCCACTAACGGGACCATCACGATTGTGGTGGCCTAGCCACGCGATCGCGATGAACAAGCTGGCCCGGCCCCACGACCTCCTTTATCGCAGTCGCGAGCCCTCAAGACTGTGATCGCGATGACTAAGCACATGGACCCTCGCAATCACGGAAGTCTTCATCGCGGTCACGATGAAGGAACTGGGTCTGCACTTGGTGTTGGTGCACCAACAATTTTGGTAAGTTTCAAATATCCCTACTTGGTCCTCGTGATTTATTCGAAATCCCGTGAACACAAAATGAACTATGCAATCCTACCAAAATCGACATTTCGAACTCAACGGTGCCATCAAAATTTCCATCCCGGGTGATTTCGATAAAAAAGTGGATCCCATACCCCCATGGACCATTTTAACCAAATTTCACCCAATAGCCCAAAACGAGTTTGGAAGCCTCGGGACCCGTACCAAGGGTCCCCCTAGCCTAAAATCAATGTTCTGAAGCTGTTAAGACTCTCAGAAATGGCATCTGAGGCCTTTTACCTAAGGTTTTTTCCTGAGATCCATTTCTCAACTTCAGAAGCTACAAACCAGGGAAATGACTCTAAGAAACGAACTGCCCGGTAATCGAAAAGTTAGTCCCAGTAAGTCATAAATGATCTAGGGCAGCTATAGGAAGGATCTAAACACAGAAAAGCACGAAAATGAGGAAAATGACCTGGAGGGTCATTACAGAGAGTGAGAGGGAAAATTATTGTCCAGATCTTGCACGAGGTCTCCAAACTGCTTGTGTTCCAATATCCTTTAAAGCAGTTTCCTGCTTGTATTAGAGAAGAAATCAAGAAAGCTAATCTTTGTGTTGATTCCTTATTAAAATCTTTGTTATTTATATAGGATGATTTTAAATGGTGGACTTCCTAAAGATCCTGGGAAATTTCTTGAAATATTTTCGTTTGGCTATGTGAATTTTTCACTTTTTCCGAAAAATTATTTCACTTTTGTGAAAATTGTAGTGTTTGGCCATAAAATTTTTAAATACAATTTAAAATTGTATTTGGAAAAGTGAAAACAAGTGAAACTTGTTTTCATTTTTTTCACTTCAACTTCTCTCACAAAAAATAAAAAAGAACTCCAATTTATTTTCATGCCCAAACACAATTCCAACTCCAAATTCAAAAAAATTTAGTTTTCATGGCGCAACGCCTATTAGATTGTTGAGAGAATTGAGTGGGAGGTGACAAGTAAGTGTTGAAATTTAAAAAGGTGACATCTTTGACTAGTTAAGGTCAAAGTTTCACTTTATTTTTTATTAAGTTAATTTGGGTGTGGAGTGTAATTTTTGAAACTTCTAATCTTTAAAAAAAAAAGTTACCTCCCATTTCAAATTTTAAAATTTAAAATTTTCCCCCTATTTTATCTTTTCAATCTTTGTATCTTTTTCTTTCTTTCTTTCCCTCTTCAAATTTCTTTCTCCCCCATCTTCTTCTTATTTTTTGCTTTCTCTCTTCAATTTCCCTCTCCCTTCATCTTTTCTTATTCTTTTTCTTTGTCGTTTTTTATTATCGTTGCTGCTACTAAGATGTTCATCCTTTTTATTGCGGTATTCTTCTTCCTCTCTTTCTCTTTTTTGTTTTTATTTTATGGACTGTTTTCTTTTGATTTTGAGAATTTTGAAAAAAAAAATAATTTAAAAATGATAGAAGAAATTCTACAGAAAATCAAGCAACTGCGGTAGTTGCTGCAGTAACTAAGTTAATTGCTGCAATAACTACTATAATTTTAGTGTTGCAACAATTATTGTAGTTGTAGCAACTACGACAGTTGCTGTAATAATTTTTGTAGTTGTTCCAGCAACTACGACAGTTGCTACAACAACTACGGCAGTTGCTGCAACAGCTTTAACAGTTGCTGCAACCACTTCGACAGTTGCTTAATTTCTGACATAAGCTGTGGTGGAGGAGGATCTAACGAAGAAGATGACAGTTGTGGCAGAGGAGGAGGTAGTGGTGCTGGTGGTGATGATGAAGGAGAAGGCGGTTGTTTGCGACGGTGGTAGTAGTAGTGATGTAGGAGGAGGAAATGGTGCTGGTGGTGTAGGAATAGGAAGAGGTAGTGGTGGTGGTGGAAGTAGAGGAGGAAGTGTTGATGGTAGCGGAGAGAAGGTGGTGATGACGGCAGCGGCGACAGAAGGGGTGTGGAGGGGTAGGGGAGGGGTAGGGTGGGAAAAGTAGGACCTTTGTGTAAATAATTAAACTTGAGAGATTTAAAATTAGTGTCATTAATACTAATCTTAAAATTGTCACCTCTACTCAATAATTAAGACTTGTGTCACTTTTTTTATATTTTGAAACTTTTTTTGTCGCCCTTAATTAATTTTGCATGTTGAGTGGAGAAACTTTATTTTGTGAGTCACATAACCAGCATTACTGATGTGAGACTACTTTATTGTTTGAGAAGTGGACACTTTCTTATTTTAAGCATAAAATAAAAAAGACAATGATATATTTAATATTTTTTCTTCTTTAATTAAAATGCTTAGTTAGAAATATTAAAAAAAAAAAAAAATTGAAAATATTGCGATTAGATAATGGTAACAAATTATGAAAAATTTTAGTTGCAATGTTCAATTTTATTTTTTTTCTTCTGTGAAAAAAGCGAAAAATTTTAAGGCGTCGACGGCGGGCTACGACTAAAATTTTTGCCTCCACTATTTTTTTGTTTTTGAAAGTTTAAATAAGACTATTTAATGGTAAAATATTAACAATTATTATAAACAATTAACAATCACTGAGAACTTATCCAGTTGCTGATGTTGAATATATTTTCATTTTTATTTTTATTTTATTTTTATGTTTCTAACTAATCATTTTGATTAGGGAAGAAAAGAATATTAAATATAACATTGCCTTTTTTATTTTATGCTTAGAGCAAGAAAGTGCCCATTTTTCAACCAATAAAATAGTCTCACATAAATAATATTGGTTATGTCACTCACAAAATAAAATTTTTCGATTAAGAGTTCACGTGGAAATATAATATTTCATAATTATTTTAAGTTAAAGAAAGTTTGTTCTCCGTGGATTAAGCATCAACTATGATGATCATAGTTCTCTTTTCCACTTAAGAAATTTTATTTTTTTAAAAAAACAAAGAGAATGCAATGTATCTATTCTCGAGTCCTTTTTGTTTAAACATCCGAGATCTACTAATTTTTGTTAAATGCGACAATTATTTAGGAAATAATTATCTTTTTATTAATTATCTTTTTATTTCTATTACAACTTATGAATATTTTAGATCACGGTATAAGAAAACTAAAAATATCATGAGAAAATATTAGCTCACTGTCTAAAATTTTAGAGAAAATTACTGTAACGAACGGTTCCGTCGTTACTGAAAATATATGCGGGAAAGGCATGTGCTTCTCATTCTTCATAAGTATTAGGAGTAATTCTTTAGTATGGGAATGCATTTGATATGTACTAAGGTCATACAATCCTTCTAGCACAAAGTTAAGTTGAAAGTATCCTTACCGATTTAGTTTCGGGCTAAGTTTAAACTAGGGTCAGATTCAAATGAGATTTTCTCCTAGAATATAAAGAGTTATAGGGCCTAATACCAACCAACTTAAAGATCTCTGAGTCTTCTTTCCAATGCAACCGACCGTTTGTTAATCTGCTTTCTGAGTAAAAAGTTATGACCATTTTACTGAAGACTATCCGTGTTAAAAAGCTGAGGGCACTATAGCGGGTCAGGCCGCTACAGCGGCGTAACAACAGTTTATAAGCTTATTTTGACGTGTTTCATTCCCCAAACCCCAAAAATTCATTCCTAAGCTCTAGAGGGGCAATTTTCTGTTGGTATGGGTGGAAATTCTTCATCGAGGTAATCCATTTTTCAATCCTTTAACATCCTAGAATCATTAGAACAACCTTTAATGGTGAAATTCATGGGGATTTGAACCCTAAGTTCATGATAATTTGGGAAAAACTTATGGGTTGAGTTAATATCACCTAGAATCACTTCTAAATTATTAATTAACAATCCCTAGCATGAATTAGTGATTCTAAAACATGAAAATTAATAGTTGGGGACCTTGAATTTAAAGGTGGAACCTTTAGCCTAAAAACTCCATTAGTGGAATGGAGTTAGGTTGAGCTTGAAGGAACTATTTTGATGACTAATTGACCCTTGGGTAATGTTGTAGACCATAAATGAGGGTAGAATTGGTGAGTTTGAATTCCCAAGGTATTTGTTTCAAGAGTAGTTTATTAATTACTCTTATAATTATTGTTTGTTAGATAATTAGCCTTCGAAAACGTGAAAAAGAAGGAGGATCATCCGTGTTATAGCTACTTGTTGTAGCAGCTTGGCGCCCAGGTGGGTTATGGTTTATGAGTAGTAGACTGTGGTTAGTAATCGTATCCATAATGTAGATTTGACGAGAGAAATCATGCTTAGGCCTGCGGGCATGGAGTTTGGATGGATAAAACATGGTTTTCATGCAAGAAGAGCCTAGTTATGTGTTGGTATGTTAATGTACGAATCCTTGATGGATGTTTTGTGTTTGTATGATTCTATGGTGTATCGTAATGTGAAATATTGTGAATATAGCTGATAAGGAGATTGTGTGAGCTCATAATCTAGTGATTTAGCCTAATTACCATAAAAGGGTGAACTTGGTATTATGTGTGGATGTGATATGGGATAATCTTGCTTAAGGCTAGTGTTGAAGACTTATTATGGTATAAGGAGGCGGTGACTTAACTTAAGAGCCTAAGGTTAAGTTAGGCTAAGGGTTAGGAAGTAAAAAGTATAAAGGTGTATAACTAAAGCTAGATTGTATGTTGAATAGAGTTGAATGATTGTATAATGGAGTAGGTCTTGAACCTAGTAATGAATTAAATGTAAGGGTTGCTAGATAATAGCGGAATCCCCGGTTCCGATATAAATAAAGGGGATTGAATTAATGAATGAATTACTAGACTTTAGACTCCACATGGTTGAATATGTGCTCCTAAAATGACTACTTGAACTGAATGAATATGGCTCGATAATGCTTACTTGAATAAGTCAGGATTGGTCTTCGGACATGCTATAATTGATGACACCAATGATTCATATCTATTTTGGATTTAATGTGTTAAAGTATGATTATTGTTTTCATGAGTTGAGTAACTCGAATTGACCAAGTATTTGGGTGGTTATCTATTGTTGCAATGAATACTTAAGGAATATAAGTGTTAAATGATATTCTAAGTGTTAATCACATATAATGAGGTTATATTAAAGGTTTGTTGACTGTACAAGTATGATTTCTTATTCTCATAATGATTGTTATTGTTGGGATTTATACTTATTATTGTGGAATGTACCAAAATTTGGATATCTTCACGGGATTGGTTGATATGACTCATTGGTTGGCTCGGGTACCATGCTAGTACAGTACATGGATAATAGCTCGTTCCTTGCAGGTCATGACAAGTGGCCAACCATAAGACCTTAGCATGTATGTATAAGGTATGTATGAGTGTGACAGTTCCTTGAGTGGACCGGGTATATGATTATTGTTATTATTGCTGGTTATATTGGTTCCATGAGCGGACCAAGTTATATTGTGGTTGTTATTGTGGGTTCCTTGAGTGAATCAGGTTATGATGTTGCTTGGTATAATTGGGATTCTTGCATGGTCCTATTACTTGTCATATATTTTGGGATTCTTGTTCTTAGAGTCATGGTTTGTTGTCTTGGAAATGGTTAGAGTCATGGTTTGTTGACTTGGATATGGTTAGAGTCTTGGTTTGTTGACTTAGATTTGGTTAGAGTCATTGTTTGTTGACTTGGATGTTTTTTAGAGTCAGGGTTGTTTACTTGGTCATGGGTTACTTGACTTGTACTTGACTGAAGTTATACAGTTACTTAAAAAGGCTAAGTGTCATAAACTTAAGGTATTGTATTTATCATACTGTGTGTTCATAGTTGTAGTTGTTACAAGGTGATGATTATTAATCATTTACCATGATTGATAACTATTGGGATCAAACAAGTGAGAGTTATGATGGATGACACATGATGTGAAGGTGATAAATGATCAACGAGAATAAGAATGGAGATACTATTAGTTAAAACAAGGGATAAAGATAGCATAAGCGGATGAAGGTGTTATGAATTAAATTGTTATATAAGTTGTCATATTTTCTTTTCGTGATTTCTAAATTATGTTTACGTGATCTAACCCTGGTCGGTTGATGATACCTACCAATACGTGTTGTTTGTACTATACTACTCTTGCTATACCCTTTTTGGGGTATAGTCTGGTTGCAGGATCAGTTGATATTTCACAAGTGATGTGGATAGTGATATTCAACAACTTCTACTCCTCTCATTCATGGTAGAAGTTATGTCCAGTCTTACCTTCTTACTTAGAAGCTTTTGTACCTGTTTAAACTAGATCCTAGGGGTTGTTTTCATTTTTTTGGCATTTAATATTTGTAAAAACAGTTGTAATAAGGTTTAGTATTTTGTTATTTATTTAAAACTTCCGCATATCTTCTTAAAGGGGTGGTAAGGGTTCTCTTATCTAGGTGGATTAGAATAGGTGCCCTCATGATTCGGTAATTGGGTCGTGATAATTACATAAAAATGCACACAATAAACATACATTACCAAATATAGCCAACATTTTAAATGCTACCATAAATAACCGAATGTCGATAGAATCAAATTTACATCCAGCAGCCCACTTAACCTTAAATTCCTATTTTTCCTCTCTTCCCAATTCACTCACTCCTTTTCCGTCCTTATGCACTTATCTTCATCTCTATTTCCTTTCATCCCTACTTCTATTATGTATTAGGATTTCTTTAGATATTCAACTCTCTTTGATAGCATAGGGATTTTGAAATTAGTACTACCACTGGCACTGGAGAATAGGAGCGGGTGGGTATTTTGGGTCTCCTCTGTTTCTTTTGAAATCACAAGAAGCGTTTCTTTGTGTGAGACTATAGTATTACATTTCTATATTTTTCCTACACAGATCAGTATTATATTTCTATTCTTTCACTAACCCAGCAGAGAATTGATGTTCATCCATTGTTGAAGCTTAAACCTTCAAAATTTGAAAGTAGAATTTCACAAATAAACTCTGTTTCGAGTGGGTATTGTTGCAGAAGATTGATTACGTATTGAGGAGCCCAAATTTGAAATTTTGGGTGATCTGATGTAGGTTTGGAGGTGAATTTCGATGAATTTGGTGTTTGATTCAAAGAAGAAGAAGAAGTCCATTTTTTGTATAATATTTTATAAAATTATATATTATTGTATATAGGTGTATAAATGACTTATAATTTTGTATAATATTATATATTGGGTGTACAATATTGTATATCAATTTTTTAAAATATTATTATAAAAAATATATACGATAGTTTTGTATATTAATATATACCGGATGTATATTGTTGTATACTGGATTGGGTTTTATCTACAGATTGCAATGTAAGTTTTGGGCTATATTTTTACAATGTAAGTTGGGTAGTTGTATATTTTTAAAATTATTCCTAAATTTATAGACGTTAGACGACAATCTAACACTTAATTAATTTAAAGACATATTTCCACAACTTCTATAAATGGGGACAAAATCTAAATTGCGGCCTAAAAAAGCTACATTTGCGTAAAACTGGCCAAACTGGTGTTGCGTAGGTCTCATTTAAGAGAGAAGTTCTCCCTACCAAACTTTAATTGTGACCTCAAATTAAGGCGAAGAGTTCATATTCATACACACGGAGCAGCAGAGTTACTTAAATGGATCGGACGAATCCAATAGCTTTTGAGTAGACTCGATATTTATGCTAGAAGAATCGGTAAATATATATAATTTTTACTTATGAACTCTCTTACAAAGAGGAACATCGGTTCAATGGTAAAGGACATGCATTCAAACTTCTCTTTTTCCTTGAGATGTGGGTGACACAACCCAAAACTGGGATCGTGATGACACATATCCTACCCTCCATGATAGATAAGCCTAAACCCATCCTAACACAAATAGAATATTAATCAAGTGGAAGACGTAAATAATAAAATCTGGAATAACTCAAAATAGACTAGGTAGAAGGAAAATACAATATCTGACAACATTTCCAGGCCTGGAAGTCACAAATACAAGCTTCTAAACCATCTGAACATACAAAGAAGGGTCCAAATCATATCTAAATATGAAATGGTACATAAGACTAAGATAAGATAGAGAATTCAAGTATATCTAGGGCCAACAACTACTATCTCATGACCTCCAGGAAGTATCAACAACACAATCACCGCTCAGTACCTGCATGTAAGGTGCAGAAAGAAAATAGCAAGGGTAAATATGGAAACACGTGTACTCAGCAAGCATCATCAACAACCGATTCTAATTCAAAGTGATGGTAAGGACTACCAAAATCAACCAAATAAACCAGCACTCAGAAAAACCACCCTAGTCTAACAGATAATAACATGTAGAAAGACAGCCGGTCCAACCCAAGTATGTCATATTTATACATCGTTCTGGTTGAAGATAGTAGTACAATTCATATCAAGAATTTTCACCATTGCAATAGTACCTCTCAAATCTCAAGTACTCACCATAAAGGTAATCATTCAAGCACATAAGTTCAGATAACAGCTATGATCCATCGCATAAAAATAATACAAGTGAGTGCCAGAACAATCATATAGATGACATATCACAATCATGAGAGCCTCAACTAGTAAAATCAGACAACAAATACTCAGGTATTTCAGACAACAACACGAGATAAACAAATACCATTTATTCCACATCAATCAAAAATGAATGAATGAATGAATGCAATGCATATGCTGCTATGTACACAACCATCGAGCAATCGCTTTTAGGTTATGGCCCATGGCGGACTCGCAAGATCCATGTACTGTGCAGGCATGCACTCTGACCCCAATAATAATAATAACATTAATATATATATATATATATATATATATAGGCGTGCATTCCGTCCCCAATAAAATATACATATATATGTATGTATGTATGTGCAGGCGTACAACTCCTTTCCCAATAATAATAATAATAATATATATGTGCAGGGTGCACTTCAATTCCAATGAAATGCAATGAATGATATGAAGGCATGCAACTCCGACCCCATAAATACAAGTATGACTTACAAAAGACATTTAATATCACAAGTCAATTCAACTTTCATAGTACGTCCACTTTATTCAATCCCATAATCAGTTTAACTTCACAAGTGAAGTGGATAGTGATATCCAACAACTTCTAATCCTTTCCTTCATGGTAGAAATTGTATCCAGTCTTACCTTCTTACTTAGAAGCTTTTGTATCTGTTTAAACTAGATCCTAGGGGTTGTTTTCATTTTTTGGCATTTAATATTTGTAAAAACAGTTGTAATAAGGTTTGGTATTTTGTTATTTATTAAAGACTTTCGCATATCTTCTTAAAGGGGTGGTAAGGGTTCTCTTATATAGGTGGGTTAGAATAGGTGCCCTCATGATTCGGTAATAGGGTTGTGATAATTACATAAAAATGCACACAATAAACATTCATTACCAAATATAGCCAACATTTTAAAGATGCTACCAGAAATAACCCAATGTTGATAGAATCAAATTTACATCCAACAACCCACTTAACCTTAAATTCCTATTTTTTCTCTCTTCCCAATTCACTCACTCATTTTCCTTCCTTAAACACTTATCTTCATCTCTATTTTCTTTCACCCCTACTTCTATTATGTATTAGGATTTCTTTAGATATTCAACTCTCTTTGATAGCATAGGGATTTTGAAATTGGTACTACCATTGGCACTGGAGAATAGGAACGGATGGGTATTTTGGGTCTCCTTTGTTTCTTTGGAAATCATAGGAAGCGTTTATTTGTGTGAGACTATAGTATTACATTTCTATCTTTTTCCTACACAGATCAATATTATATTTCTATTCTTTTACAAACCCAGCAAAGAATTGATGTTCATCCATTGTTGAAGCTCAAAGCTTCAAAATTTGAAAGTAGAATTTCACAAATAAGCTCTGTTTCGAGTGGGTATCGTTGCAGAAGATTGATTACGTATTGAGGAGCCCAAATTTGAAATTTCAGGTGATCTGATGTAGCTTTTGAGGTGATTTTCGATGAATTTGGTGCTTGATTCAAAGAAGAAGACGAAGTTCATTTTTTGTATAATATTGTATAAAATTGTATATTATTGTATATAGGTGTATAAATGACTCTTATAATTTTGTATAATATTATATATTGGGTGTACAATATTGTATATCAATTTTTTAAAATATTATTATAAAAAATATATACGATAGTTTTATATATTAATATATACCGGAAGTATATTGTTGTATACTGGATTGAGTTTTATCTACAGATTGCAATGTAAGTTTTGTGCTATATTTTTACAATGTAAGTTAGGTAGTTTTATATTTTTGAAATTATTCCTAAATTTTATGGACGTTAGACGACAATCTAACACTTAATTAATTTCAAGGACATATTTCCACAACTTCTATAAATGGGGACAAAATCTAAATTGCGGCCTAAAAAAGCTACATTTGCTTAAAATTGGCCAAATTGGTGTTGCGTAGGTGTTGACACCCAATTTTGACCTCCCGATATTTCTCCCGGGCTGCTATTTTATCAAAATATTAGTTTTGAATTTTAAATTATTATTTTTGATATCAAATAAATTCTGACATTTTGTATTTATGATTTTAAGGTATTCACTAATTTAAATATAATATTTTATATAATTTGTAAATATTTATTAAGTTATTCCCACAAATATGTGTGCTCATAATTTACAAAAAACTTGGTTTTTATTATTATTATTATTATTATTATTATTATTATTATTATTATTATTATTATTATTATTATTATTATTATCCTTTCTTAAAATTCATATTCATAATTTATCGGCGCCTAATTTATTTCAAATTATTATTATCGTCGATTTCAAATAATATATTATGTGTCGTTAATTTCATCATAAAATTTATAATTAATTGGAGAATGATCATTTTATGACATTTGATTAATTTTGTTAGGTATTTTTATTTATCGATTTATCACTATATTTATAAAATAGCAGCCTATTTCAATTCAACTCTTCCAATTTATTTAATTTATAGCCTGATTTTATTCAATTCTTGTCAATTCTAGCCTAAATTGAGTCTAATTTGACTCAAATTTTAAATCCCAATTCAATTTCAATGGAACCCATTTTAAAATAACTCAAACTTTGGCTCTTTTTGCAATTTTAAATCCCAACCGTTGATCAAGATTGATCTAACGGCTGGGATTACTTCCCCTTTTCTTTCCTTTTAACTCATTTTTACCCTAAAACCCTAATCATTCTACCACCCCCCACAGCCGCAAACTCCCTTTTCTCTCTCAACCCTCATCTCCGATCTCCCACACACTCCGACGAACCCACGCCGGCAAACTAACCTCACCTCCGTCGCCCTCTTTTCCTCGATTCTGCCCCCTCATGAGACGCCTCCCCCTCTCTCTTACCCTCTCTTCTCTCTCCTCGATTTCTCCCCCTCAACCAACACCGGCTACCTCCCTCTCGGCCACTTTCCAGTTAGAGAAACACCACAGCAACATCACCCTCGGTGCCACTCCATCACCTCCGACGAGAACTCACCCCCACCGTCGTCGATCTCCATCTCCACCGGCCAGCGAGCCCACACCGGTGAACTACCAAGAGCTCCCTACAGCCGTCGCACAGCCTCCACTGGTGGATCGCAACTCGGCGACCACCATAAACCAGCCAACCCCCCACTTCTCTCCTCCTTCAACCCACCAGCTCAGATTGATAAGCCTCCACCGGCGAGCCTCTGCCGGTGAACCAACAACCGCCAGTCGCCGCCCTCTGTCTCTGTCCGCCTCCGGTTGATAGTTCACCATGAAGCTCGGCCTCGATATCATCTCCAATAGGTATTCAAAGATCTGAAATTCGCCAATAAAGAGAAATATGTTAAGAGCCAACCTCAAGATTCTTTTAATTCTTGACGAATTCGTCCTCGGTATGCCCCCTCTCACTCAAGATTGTTATTTTTCTTGCTATCTTGACTCATTACTTGCTTCCTCTTTTAGTTAGGACAAATTTTTAGATTTGAAATTGGCTAAACTTGATTATGATTTTAAACTTGATTCTTTTAATTTTATGTCTATTTTCAGCCTTAGACTATCATATGTGGAAAAATCGCAATTTTTACGAACACCCGTTTAATCCTAACTATTGGTCGGGTATTGATTTTGGGCAATTTTCAAAATACAGCTCTTTTGCTTGTGGTTTGATCCATTTGACATCGATTTGAAGCTTGTTCTTGAAAGTTTTATTACTTTGGTGTCATATTTGTTTCATTTATTGAATTTGAACAACTTTAGTACTCGCACGTCTTTGATAACTTTGGTGATTGATTTGCCTTACTTGATTTGGATTCAATTCCGGTATTTATATAATTATGGTAAGTTTTGGATTCGTTGGACTTGTCTTGCATGATTTTGAAAAAACTTGTATCAATCTCATACTTGACTCATTTTTGGTAGATTTTTATTCTGGTATATTTCCCTCCCCTAATTGATTCTAATTGCCCAAATATCCGATTGTATGATAAGCTTAGCTGACCATATGCCTTTGTTTACTTACCCATTTTAAATTTATATATATATATATATATATATTACTTATATATTTATGGTAAATTTGGCCCATCTTAATTCTAAATTGATTCAGCAGTCTGTTTAAGGGAAAAGATCCTCATTAATTGATTTTGGAGAATATTTCTTTCCCTTTTCACTTCCCCTAATTGACTACTGAATATTTTCTTCCTTTCTTCTTTTCCCTTTAATGCTATACCACCCCATGCTATATAATGAGTCCCTTTCATTCATTAAAAAGTTTTTTTTTTCAACTCCTACTCTCTGGACACAATAAAAATATTTCAAGCTTGGTTTTGGCTTTGACTTTGGAAGAGGCTTTTGGTTCTTTCTTGTTGCTTGTTGCTCATTGCTTTTTATTATCTTTGCCTCTTTTTGTTTCACCATTAACCGGTAAGTCCCTATCGATGCAATATTCAATATTTATGTGTTAGTTTTCTTGTAACTTAGAGAACATGCCTGCATAATTAACATTTAAATGATGTCTGCTTTCTCCACATCTGTCTGTTTCTCTGTGGTTGTATGTTTTTGAGCCATTCGGTGCACTTTTTTCATGTTAACAGGATTCCAAGTCAACACATAGGCTCCGAAGAGTTGCTTGGGTTTGTGAAAAATTCTAGCAAAGCTGCTCGGTCTCAAAGAATGATTTAGGATCCATTTTTTTCCGTTCTTTAAAATTCTGGTCTGTAATAATTATTGTATAAATTTTATATATACAATGAAATAATGGGGATCGCTTATGGGGTGGGATTATGTGATTATTTTATCACCTATGCAACATGTTCTAGGTTAATAAATAATTTTTTTAATTTGTTTTTAACACCTAGAAATCATGTTTTAGGATTGTACAACTTTCAATATATTTGATTAATTTGTTGGCATGACGATTTAATCTAAAACTTGATTAACTAATCTTTCCGCGAGTCTATCTAATTTCTGGTACATTATAATTCGTTTTAGCATTTACTTATTTTCAGTATGTTTTGATAATTTTCAACATATTAAAATTGAATTTTCAGCAATTTGCATGAATTTCCTGCAGCTTAGATTAATTTCCAGCATTTTGAACTAATTTTCAGCACTTTTATTAATTTCAACATTTAAATTTATTTTTGCCATTTCAACTAATTTACAGCAACTGTGTAACTAATTTTTCAGCACTCTTAATCAATTTCCAGCACTTATAATTAATTTTCAGCATTTAGAAACCATTTTCCAGCAATTATTAATTAATTTCCAACATTAAAATAATAATTTTCAGCATATTAAATTATTTTACAGCACTTAAAAAAAAATAACTTCCAGCATTTTAAAATTAATTTTTAGCATTTATTAGTTAATTTTCTGCAAAAAAAATAAAAATAAAAAAATAAATTTCTGCAAACTTTATTTGATTTAATAATTTTTTGCAAATTAAAATAAATTTCTGCAAACTTTATGTAATTTTTTTGCAAAATTTAAATAATTTCTGCACTTTATTTAATTTTCTGCGCATTTAATAACCATCAGTAAAATTAATATAATTTTTGCACACTTCATTTAATTTTCTGCAAATTAAAAATCATTTCTGTACTTTATTTAATTTTTTGCAAATTTAATAACTTTCAGCAAATTAACACAATTTCTGCACATTTTAAATCAATTTTCTGCATATGGAAACAAATTTTTTTGCATATTTTCATTCATTCCCTGCACTTAATATTAATTTTCTGCACATTTAAATAACTTTTCTACACAATTAAATTAATTTCCTACATATTTAAATCAATTTCCTGCACACTAAAAGTAATTTCTTACATATTTGGATGAATTTTCAACAGTCTTAACGTAATATCTAGCACTTTATTTTAAAATTTCGGCACCTTAATTAATGCGTCTCGCCTAGAAATCATGCCTATAGGCTTTAATCACGTAAAATAAATAATTATCTTTTAAGCATGTTAATCACCTATTTAACTCTAATTAGGTAAGAGGCTTATTTGAAATCACTATGTGCTACTTGTAAGTCTCATCTGTTTTGTATGACGTGAATCCTCGAGTCTAATTAGGCAGCCTAGGCTTTTTCTTGTCTAGAACCAAATCCCAAAATAGTAAGTTCAACGCCTCTTGGACATTAAGTTGGGATAGGTAGACATTTTAGGAAACATTAGTTTTATCGTTTTCTTTAGAACACATTTAAGATTAATAACCAAATTAGGTGGGGTGGGTAGAACATTCGGAAATGATGGAAGTTGACCCGAGCAGAATACGACAATGAAACATATGACATTGTCATCCGTTGATAAGCCAGACGCTGATCCGAATAATATAAAATTAACCTTTGTCTAAATTTGATTGAATTTTATTTATTTTTGCATGACTTTTGTTTGGGGTAGTGTGGGTATAACTTAATGAATCGTTTCATTATAATTTATGTCTTTTCTATTTCCTCGCTTCTCTAATTCATTTCTTTATTTGTTTTTTACTACTCTATCACATAGTTAATTATTAATTAGATAATAACTAGGTGGTATGTTTTGTTTATTATATTTTCCTATTTAAACACTTAGTTAATATTAGGTTAATAAAATAATAGACTCTTTGCTTATCATATAGAATTTTCCCACATAATATATGAGTTCGGCCGAGACCTCCATTTGTGGACCTCGAAAGGTGCCTAACACCTTCCTTTCGAGGTAACCTGAACCCTTACCCAAATTTTTGATTAACGTAGACTAATTAAAATAAGTTCGCAATTTAGTCTAGAATGGTGCCCTAATGCACCTTAATTCGTTAGGTGGCGACTCTTCACCCTAAATCATTCCAAAAAGAGTTGTCACGTCGAATCCCGCTTTTCGTGAGAAAAATGTGGCGCGACAACAGGTCTCATTTAAGAGAGAAGTTCTCCCTACCAAATTTTAATTGCGACCTCAAATTAAGGTGAAAAGTTCATATTCATACGCATGGAGCTGCAGAGTTACTTAAATGGTTTGGATGAATCCAATAGCTTTTACGTAGACTCGATATTTATGCTAGAAGAATCGGTAAATATATATAATTTTTACTTATGAACTCTCTTATAAAGAGGAACAATGGTTCAATGGTAGAGGACATGCATTTAAACCTTTCTTTTTCCTTGAGATGTGGGTGACACGATCCAAAACTGGGATCGTGATGACACATATCCTACCCTCCATGATAGATAAGCCTAAACCCATCCCAACACAAATAGAATATTAATCAAGTGGAAGACGTAAATAACAAAATTCGGAATAACTCAAAATAGACTAGGTAGAAGGAAAATACAATATCTGACAACATTTCCAGGTCTGGAAGTCACAATACAAGCTTCTAAACCATCTGAACGTACAAAGAAGGGTCCAAAACATATCTAAATATGAAATAGTAAATAAGACTAAGATAAGATGGAGAATTCAAGTATATCTAGGGCCAACAATTACTATCTCATGACCTCCAGGAAGTATCAGCAACACAATCACCGCTCAGTACCTGCACGTAAGGTGCAGAAAGAAAATATCAAGGGTGAGTATGGAAACACGTGTACTCAGTAAGCATCATCAACAACCGATTCTAATTCAAAGTGATGGTAAGGACTACCAAAATCAACCAAATAAACCAGCACTCAGAAAAACCACTCTAGTCTAACAGATAATAGCAAGTAGTAAGACAACTGGTCCAACCAAATATGTCATATTTATACAGGGTTCTGGTCGAAGATAGTAGCACAATTCATAGGAAAGATTTTGACCATCCCAATAGCACCTTTCAAATCTCAAGTACTCTCCATAAAGGTAATCATTCAAGAACATAAGTTCAGATAACAACTATGATCGATCGCAAAAAAATAATACAAGTGAGTGCCAGAACAATCATATAGATGACACATCACAATCATGAGAGCCTCAACTAGTAAAATCAGACAACAAATACTCAGGCATTTCAGACAACAAAATGAGATCAACAAATACCACTTATTCCACATCAATCAGAAATGAATGAATGAATGAATGCAATGCATATGCTGCTGTGTACACAACCATCGAGCAATGGCTTTTAGGTCATGGCCCATGGGGGACTCGAAAGATCCATGTACTGTGCAAGCATGCACTCTGACCCCAATAATAATAATAACAATAATAAAATATATATATGTGCAGGCGTGCATTCCGTCCTCTATAAAATATACATATATATGTATGTGCAGGCGTACAACTCCTATCCCAAAAATAATAATAATAATATATATGTGCAGGGTGCACTTCGATTCCAATGAAATGCAATGAATGATATGAAGGCATGCAACTCCGACCACATAAATACAAGTATGATTTACACAAGGCATTTAATATCACAAGTCAATTCAATTTTCAGACTACGTCCACTTTATTCAATCCCACAATCAGTTTAACTTTATTCTTAATGCTCTACAGCAAGAAGCCTAATCTTTTCCTTAATTATCACCATAATCAGATTCAAATTATCAAAAGGAAGTACACCTATCAATTAGCATGTTCAGAATTCCATTTTCAGCTATAAAACATACAATCATGTAAGAATTCCTCTTTTTAACTTCATTATTAACCACAATCTTTGTACCTTAAGTAATAACTATACCCCTAATTTTCCACCAATTGCCATTAAGCACTGGTTCAAATCCTCAAGTAGATGCTCATTATCAATTAACAAGATCAAAAAGTCATTCATCAATGCTATTTACCATAACCATATCAACAAATAGTGGGAAAAATTCAAGCCACATCAATTCCTTAATTTTTAACCCTTTCATTAACCATCGGTACCTACATAGATGTTTGTCATATTATATATATAGGACCCCCAAAATCTCCATTACTCCCAATTACAAGCAACTAGCACATAGCACATAAACACTTCAAAGAAGTGTCAAGGGAAATCTCAGCATGCCTTAGAAGAAGACAGTAAGTCGAACAGAAGCCTTAAGAATCAGATAGAAGCCTTGCTCTTTTGGATTGCCATCGAACGAGCCCAATCTATACAAATATGGACTATACATGAGAAAAGGAAACCAACGATATCCATATTGTCATATATAAAATCCGAGTCTAAAAATTCAGTCTAAAAATCAACCCCGAGCCCACACAAACAAAACTGGAATTTCATCAAAATTTCATGTTACCCATACTTTAAGGAGTCTAAATCTGAAATCCCATCAAAAATAGAATTGGAAATCAAGTTAGAAATCATCGAAATATTAACTTTTTACTTTACCGGGAAAATCCTAAGATTCCGTGTTCAAAAACCATGATTTGAAAGTGAAATCACAAACTAATTATTGGTTAATGAAAATTATTAGTTTAGAAACTCACATAATGTTAAAATCTTAAAACCCACGCTTAGAAATACTCAAAAATGAGCTCTCAATGTTTAAAAATGGTGAAAATGAGGTTTGGGTTCGAAATCTCTTATTTAATGTTGCTAAGTCTCATCCTTCTTCGCATATGCGGGAGACACGTTGTGAACGCGACTGAACTAGGCCGGGTTTATCACAAATGAGACTGAGTCTCCATAAACGCAAAGACCCTTGACTTGTATTGACCCTCCATAACTCATTATGAATACGACGCCAGTGTCGCTAACGCGATGAAGTGCCAAGCTTGCCCTTCACGAATGCGACCAAGGCATCGCGAATGCAAAGGGTTTTTTAGCCCTGTACCAGATTTTGCTGGAACAGTTGAGAAACAAGGTGCAAACTACCTGGTTTGATCCTCAAAATTCATACGGAATCTCGTGAACACAATCCAACTATACTACTAGGCCAATTTTGACAGTCTAGACTCGACAGAGCAGTCAAAATTTTAAACGGTGGTCATTATCATCAAATGGTTCCCGAAACCAACTTTAAGCCTAAATTTCCAACTTTCTGTCTAAGTACTCAAAATTACACCGGAAGCATCGAGACCCTAACCAACTATGGTACCAACCTAAAATCAACATTCCAAAGCTGATGGAACTGGCAAAATTCTGATACGACGCTTGGATCTCTGAATATTTACCAACGTCAACCATTCCAACTTAAGAACCTTCCAAAACCAAAAACTCTTTTAGCTCTCATCCAAACGGCTCAGAAACCATTCCACACACTCCCACAATCCACAACTACCAAAGTACAACTACGAGGAAGGGTAAAATAGCCAAAATATATAAAATTCAAAAAATTAAAGTATGGATTGTTACATCATCCACCACTACAACACACATTCATCCTCGAATATAAAGATGAAAAAGGTACCGAAATTGTGGAGCAAATGCAAAAACCTATAGAAGACCTCATGCGCACACTTCTAAGCAAAACATGTCTATAATAGTCTGTACCACTTGTTCACCCTAAGTAACAAAATATTCTTTTGCCCAAAACTCTTATGGTTGCATTACTAGTACCCCAAAACCAAAACTTTCCCAAATCTGACCTCCATATATTCTAACTGTATCTAAACACAATAACTGAGTTGATGGAAACCATAGTCCTGACAATACTCAATTTACCAAAACCCATCATAGTCACCCCAAGATGGTAGCAGTATAAAAAATCTAGTGCCGAAACTGTACCAAAAAAATACCAAGAACCCTTAAAAAACATATCGCCTCTCTCCCCAACTTTACACCATGCCTTCCTTTATCTCAAAAGAACCTCTGATATTTTTAAGCCCATTTTGAGTATTTTCTATCCGAAATGGCCTTATCCGAATTGGACTTATCCAAAGTTGATAGCCTATGCAGTTTTCTTCAACCAAGTAGTATTGATCAACCTAAAGTCGTCCATAGCCATGTAGAACTGAAGCCCCTTTCGATAATACACATACAAGCAACCTGTCATAACATGAGTATCTCAATATAGAAGTGCAAAATTACCCACATAACACTAATAGTCACCTAAATAAAAACTAAATCCCTAGAAAAAGTTGCTACCAAGCCCTTTATAGGCCTTTGCTAAACTGTTCCACCTACCACTAACAGATCTTCTACTTTTGCTGTCATTTCTGATCCCAAAGGCTGTAACCCACACAATTCCTAACTCTACAACAAGGATCTATACATGATGCCTTGTTTTCTTCACATTCTTCAACTCATATTGTTCATGCAATGCTGCTAATGTTTCAAAGTCTAAACACATACCCATGACTCAATTCTGAATATAGTCCAAACTCTCTAATATACTAGTCTTCTATCCCTCCTCTTAACTCTTTAACCTCCTTTACACCTTTCACACCAGGACCATGGCATACTACCTCATATTCTACATCCAAAATCTTCAAGTGAAAAACATCATTATGCCTTTTAACATCTTAAAGTACTAAATTTTGCAACCCACGTGCATTCCTTTACAATCTTCTAAGTCCACCATAACTGACATGCCTAAACTTTCTTACCTCACTTACCTGCTCCTTACTATGACTCATTACCACAAATGTAGCCTTACCACAAAAAAACCTAAATCTAGATCCAACCTATGAAGACAGCCAACTCACGCACCAAAGAATGCTATAATATTCGACACCTTACACCCCCAATAATCATTTTCCACAATCTGATCATATCCGTTCTTTCAAAATCTATACTCTACTAGTTACCAAACTCGAAACCACCATGGAACCTAACACACTACAATATATGTTGACTTTCTTCTCAAGCATGCTCGGTAATTTGCAACCCGTTTGAACAACATACAGAAGTACCACCATAACCTGAACAAGACTCAAGTAAACACATCTCTATAAACACAAGTCGCACTCCTCAAAGATGAACCTATAACCTTCCGAATCAAAAGTAGATACTCCATTCTTATTTTCTAATGCCATATTCCCTTTTCTAATCACCTTTTCCCTCATAAGTATGAGTTCCTTTAAGTCCATTCGAGGAGCATTTCAAAGCCCCATAAGTGTTTCCATGCAAGCAAAGCTAGTCACCACGGTAGTAACAAATCCAAAGCACCTGAAAGTCTTTCCTTCATTACTAGGATCCTTTGACCAAAAGCCTTTACAAACTAGTCGTATCACAAGTACAATTCAATAAAAGGTCTTCTCACCCAATTCTATTTAGTAATCTTGGACATCCCACAAAGTTGATCTTGTCGTCGATATGCTTTCTCAAACCACTGATGTACTAGTTCAACCCTTTAAGACAATCAATCTATGTGCACACTTTTAATAACACTTTTAGATAATTCCATACAAGTGTACCAGCTGTAAACTTCCTTTATCCAACTCATCATTCTCACAATCAAATCATTCCATCATTCACGAACCTCAAGTATGCCTCTGGAATACACTTCATAACCTGAACATACTAATACCTACAATCGATCCACCACTATTTCACAACATAACCATTAAGAAGATCATACCAAAATATATTATATCCAGAACAATCAAATCTATCCAGGCTTGCTCAAGACGTCGATGCGCCACCGGGTTGACCCTTTTCTTACCAGCATGGGGAGTTGCGATGGATGCCAAGATGAAGACTCCTTAGCGCCAACACATATCTCTTTCTTTTTCTTTGTTGCCTTTTGAAAGGAAAGCCCGTCCATCAAGTCTAATAATATGTCACGACCCAAGACTACCCCCAGCCGTTACACGGTTCTTAGAGCCACAAGTGATCCCTAGCTATCCCATGGTACTGGCATAATGCATGAGCAACTGATTAAAATATGTATAAGAGCTAAACTGACTGAGCAGAAGCATAATAATGGAATAAACTGGTTCAATACATTTACTATTAAAAAGTTTATTTATAATAACTGTAAACTGAAAAGAAAAAAAGAAACTAAATATGACAACTCTGACTAACTATCTATGAAGCCTTTAATAATACTGACTATAGATAGCCGGGACATGGCCCCCAACTATCCCTAATTAATACATATGAATAAAAATGGAGCACTGGATCTGCAACTGAATGGAGTCCTAGAAATAAGAGAAGTCATATCCTGTTGGATGGATGCTGTGATCTGCTTGACTACGATCCTGATAGTAAGCACCTGAATCTACATTACATGAAAAATATAGGCAGAAGATGTATGCGATCAGTAATTTTGAATGTACTGAGAATGTGAGATATGCATTAGGCTAAAACTTTCTTTCAAACTGAAGACATAAACCATTTTACTGAAATAAACATTTAAAATATATTTGTACGTAAAAGCTATGGGGCATAGTGAAATTTCTGAATCATGAGCTAAAACATTTTTGAAAACTGGAAAGTTGTAGAAGCATAAATATTTCATATAATTTAAAGCTAATACTGAGCATGCTATAAAACTATACTGAAGGCTAACTGAAAGCAAAGAGCTGAGTTGGAGTACAATGACCCTATACGAAATACACAAATACTAATATGCAATGATAATCTAGAAAGTCATATTTTAAAATCAAGTAAAACTAAACTGAGGGTCATGTACAAATACTGAGTCTGAAACTATGGGAGATTTCTGTAATAGGCATAGACCATGTGAGCAAATATAGAATCCAACCCGTAACCCAAGTTGGGAGGGTGTTCTATACCTTGCCAAGGGTATGAACCATGATTGACGTGAATTTACTCATGAGCCCATTTAGGGCAAGGGAGACACTCTCAACTAGCGAGGACCCCTTTAACCTATGGTGGCACGTAGTTTGGGACTTGGGTACGTTGAACCCGTGTCCTTTCGGTGCTAAGTACTACTCCCAACTGAATATAACTGATAGCTCTTGAAAATGTTAACCATAATCATGGATGCCATACATGACTTCCATACTACTAGTAATATAAACTTTGTTTTTATAAGAAAAGTGTTCAAGAGCATTGATGGCATAGCTAGATGTCATGCATGTCAGGTATCTGACTGTTATGAGACGATGCTCCTGATCATGATATGAGAAAATACACACACACATATATATATATACATATGCTCATATTTATACTAAAAAGTGGGTAAAATACATAAACTAGTTCAATTTGCTGTATTCGAGAACTATTGAAATCATGGAACTAGTTATATGCTAGTACTATCTCTAAAAATCATGATAAGCATGGTATATTGAGTAACTCAATAATATTGAAGTTATGAGACTGAAAAATAAGTGCTTTACTTAAAAGTATTCTAATCATAAAAACAGAAGGACTGAGTGCCTAACTGACAATGCATGATATCCTAGGTCATTGGGTGTTCATAACCCGCCATCTCTGAAGAATGCAACTAATAATGACAATTTAATAATCGAAAGGAAAAAGGGAAATTTCATAGCACAAGTCCGAAATACTGAATATCAATATACTGCAGATCCATAAGATGACAAGTCTGTAAAGATAATAACTTTCATGGAAAACATGGCTTGTCAACTAATATATACTGAAATCCACCAAGTCATGCATAATTCATTCTAAAAGATGTTGAAATCTTTAAAACATGCATAACTCTTCACGTATTAAAATAACTGAGTTAAATCCATGAAAATCATGTATAATAACTTTGAATAGGAACCATAACAATAAACTAACATGAGGGAATTAGAATTCAAGAATTTGGCATAATTGGGTGTGAACCCTAGATCATGAGTTCATAAATCATAACTAAAAATCATAATTAAAAACTAGGCTTTGGGAATAAGGGTGAAAGAAATCCCTTATTGAATACCCACATCACTGAATTGAAGAAATCTCGGACTGAAGGCTTGAAGATGAAAAATTCTAATTTCTTGTTTGATGAAGAAAAGTCGCTCATGTTTCTCTGAGTAATTTCATCTGTTGGAGTGAATGAGGAATTATGAGTCCTTTAGGATTTATATTCATCCTTAGGATAGCTTAAACGACGTAGTTTAGGTGTTAAAAGAGTGGGAAAAGACCAAACAACCCCTTTGAAAATGTTATAACAGTGCAGAACAGTCCCTGCTGACGGTTTCGGTGACAGACCATCAATCCCTTTACTGACCATCACTATATGACCAAATTTTGGTCTTACTGGTCAAGCCTGACGCCTTGCCTTGATGGGTCATCACTGGTGTGACGGTTCGTCACCCGAGCTGTCATACTCTGACAGACAGACACCCTTTGGTAACCTAAACATAACCTTTTACTCCAATACCGGATTAAGACAAAAATGAATGCATTGGAAAGAAGACTCAAAGACCTTTCATTTGGTGGGTATTGAGCTAAAAAATACTTCAAAATTTAGGAGTTATACTCATTTGAAGTTGACTATAGAAATATTCTTCACAAGAACTCAATCGGTAAGGAAGGTTTCAACTTCGCTATGAGCTAGGAGTTAGTTGTGGCCTTAATACTTGTATAAATAACTTCTCATACTATCAAAACATGATGTTTGGTTCTACATGTACTTGACGTATGGCTTTAATCTTAACTCAAATTTTTGGGGTGTTATAATATCTCCCCCTTGGGGTCATTCGTCCCCGAATGAAAACTAACTAAGATGAAAGGTTCGGGAAAGAGCTGCAATCCCAACACCGAATTTCTAAAAGCTAAATACTAACATGATAACTGAATTTATAATTAAAACATGGGATGAACTGAACTCATCAATGAGTGCTAAGACATGGGAGTAACTGAGTGACATGAGACTGAGAGAAGTAATAAGGAGGAATTTGTTACCTTGAACTGATTTTAGGATAGGAATAAGGCTCAACTGTATTTACACGTATCTCAATGGACATAAGAGCGTGCATGGAATAATCACAGACATAGACTTAGGAGAGTACGACTGGAATGAAAAAGAGAAAGTCACTAGTATTATTTGCTTGATCTCTGAACTGAACCATTGACTATACAGGCTGATCCATATTGAGAGTTTAGAACTCAACTGAAGCATCCCTAGCATGAACGTATATGTAAAATTGTAAAGTGATAGATAATGACATAAAATTTCTGAGAGTCACTAAGAAACGAATATCTGTTACCTTAAACGATCCTTATTAGAAGCTTTAATAATATTAGGGGGTAACTCGAAGGCATGATATGAGTGAGATATCTGAATCAAGATTCTAACATGGCCTTAGTATTCTAGTCTGCTGATCTGAGCTCAGAGAATAGGAACAACTTAGAGTTGAACATGAGACACCTTTTTGTCTTAAACTATCTACCATGAAACAAGAGTATCTTGGGTTGAAAGTAAGGTTAGGACTAATATAGCTTAAGCAATATGACTGATAATTCTACAACTTAGCAACATTTTTCAACCATGCTCTTCCTTATGAACATACGACACTTAACTAGCTGAAATTATCTAACTCTCTTAGGGATACACCATAATTGGCTGCTAAAGGCTAATTCTAGTTACATGCTCTTACACTCTTCAAGCCTAACTCAGAGATACAAAACTCTACCACTAAAATGACCATACTAGTCTCAACTATGGAAATTTATATTCTATGTCCACTAGGAGCTATTAAGGTCAAAATACACTGCTTCTTGCCACCTTAAACAATCAACCTTAAAGTTCTAACCAAAGAGTGACTAACCACCATAAGACATTATCCACAGGTATATAAACAAATCATTTAAGCCTATGAATCAACTGCCATCAACATTACTATCAAAACATAAAAAAGGTCACTGAAAAACTAGAACATGAAGGTTTGATAGAAGAGGGATACGGTGAAATTTTGACTCAAGGATTTTCATGACTTCGGCATGTAACTGTGGCCACAGAAGTAAAATATTATATGAACGAACTTACTCAGAAGATTTGATCTGAGAGCATACCTGACTTAATGTGATCCCACTAGTCATTTAGGATATATCACGAGTACCTAGAACTGAGCGTACCATAAAACATGAGGGCATGAGTCATGAGCTGTATAGCATGGGACTGAAATTTGTAGAGTTATGGAGTACGATTTATAGTACTAAGTAAGGTATTACTCCTCATTCTAGGAATTGAGAATAGACATGATTCTGTATGAGCTTTCTGAATATGTTTCATGATTATGGTGCTGACATGCATAACATGAGTAGAGAGTCATAGTGACTGAAGTACAAGAAATATACTAAGGTAGGAATGGGTCGGGTATCTGCCTCCCCTAGCTCTATTCTATACCTTCACTAGCATTACTACTAGAATTTGAAAACCTGACTTGGATGATCACCTTATCATCTCCCCCCTTAGATTTAAGCTATCATTCTATGTTTGTGGACCTATTCAATAAACTCTAAACTGAACTGTAATCATTTCACTCTAGTGGTTGGGGTATAAATATACTCATAAATACTAACTCCCCTAACAGACTAAGTGTAAAACCTATTGCTAGTACTTCTTTCTGAAATACAACTCTTAACTTTCTCTAGCCTCAATAGTCATCATGCTATAAACTTAAACACTTACTAGCTTAGAATCTTCTGAAGAATCATAATACCCTGAGTAGACACTTTTTCATTCTAAAATTCAAAAATCTTCTTACTATTAGCCTGATCATCCACAATTCACACTTGGGGTCTAACACTTAACATGGACAGCTACTCAATTCCTAATACACTATACAAACTTACTAATACTTGAGAGAAGTTAGGGAACACTATTCTACTAAAAGTCTTATGAACATACTCAACCTTAACAAGCTTCTCTATCTTTCTGTTCACTACCCAGGCTTGATCCTTGCTAAGTCATTGGCGTACTCTAAGTCCTCTTAACCGGTAAATCTCTCTCAAAATGCTACCATAAGGTCTACATAATATATGTGCATGCATGCACTCTGATCCTAATAAAATTCAAAGAATGATGTGCAAGCGTGCATTTCCAACCCCATAACAATAGGTATAATTTACTCAAGGCATTTTATATCAGAAGACAATTCAACTTTCAGGCTTTTCCCACCTCATTTAATCCCACAATCAGTTTAACATTATTATTAATGCCCTATAGCAAGAAGCTTAATCTTTTCCTTAATTATTACCATAATCAGACTCAAATTTTCAAAAGAAAGAACACACATCAATTTGCATGTTCAGAAGTACATTTTCATATATAAACCATACAATTATGTAAGAATTCCTCTTTTTAACCTTTTCCATTATTAGCCACCCACTTTGTACCTTAAGTAATCACTAAACCCTAAATTTTACATCAATTTCCACTAAGCACTGGTTCAAACCCTCAAGTAGATGCTCAATATCAACTGTTATGATCAAAAAATCATTCATCAATGCAATTCACCATAACCATTTCAACAAATAGAGGAAAACAGTCAAGACATATCAATTTTTTAATTTTTAACCTCTTTAATAGCCATCGGTACCCACATAGATGCTCATCATCTCATCTATACGAAACCCCCAAATCCTCATTACTCCCAAATACAAGCAACTAGCATATAACATATAAACACTTTGAAGAAGAGTAAAGGAAAATCTCTACATGCCTTAGAAGAAGATCAAAAGTCGAACCAAAGCCTAAAGAATTAGATAGAAGCTTTGCCCTTTTGGATCGCCTCCGAACGAGTCCAATGTATACCAATAATGAATCTATGGGAGAAAATAAAACCAATGATACCCATACTACCATATTTCAAATTCGGGTCTAAAAATCCAGTCCAAAAATCAACCCTTAGAGCACAAGGGAAAAACTAGAATTTCATCAAAATTTCATGTTACTCTTAATTTAAGGAGTCTAAATCTAAAATCATATTAAAAACAGAGTTGAAATCGAGTTAGAAATCATCAAAATACCATTTTTTCACTTCATTGGAAAACTCCAAAATCCAAGTTCAAAATCCAAGACTTGAAGGTTAAATCACAAAATAATTACTGGGTAATGATCAAGTATTAGTTTAAAAACTCACTCAATGTTAAAATCTTGAAACCCACGCTTGGAAATACTCAAAACCGAACTCTCAATATCCAAAAATTGTAAAAATGGGGCTTGAATTCGAAATCTCTTAATTAATATTGCTAGGTCTTTTCCTTCTTTGCGGATACTGGAGACCCGTCAAGGACATGTCTGAACCGAGTTGAATTCATCATGAATTTGACGAGGTCTTTGCGAATGCGAAGACCCTTGACCTACATTGACCCATCGTAACTCATCACGAATGCGACGCCAGTATTGCAAATGCGATGAAGGGCCAATTTTTACCTTCGCGAACGTGACCAAGGCATCACAAATGCAAAGAGTTTTTTAGCCATGTACTAGATTTTGTTGCAACAGTTAAGAAATAATGTAAAAACTCCCCGATTTGACTCTTAAAATACATTTGGAACCTTGTGAACATAATCCAACTATGCTACTTGGCTAATTTTAACATTTTAGACTCAATAGAGCAGTTGGAATTTTCACGAAGGTCATTATCAACAAATGGTGCTCAAAACCAACTTTGGGCCTAAATTTCCAACTTTTCATCCAAGTACTCAAAATTTCACCGGAAACCTCGGGACCCAAACCAACCATGCTACCAATCTAAAATCAACATTCTGAAGCCGATGAAACTAACCAAAATTCTGATACAATGCTTGGATCTCTTAATATTGACTAAGGTTAACCATTCTAACTTTAAATCTTCCAAAACCAAAAACTTTTTTAGCTCTCAACCAAATGTCTCGGGAACTGTGTTACCCACTTTCAAAAGTAATAAATACCAAAATGAAACTATGGGGAGGGGTAAAATGATCAAAATGTAAGCAAATTTCAAATCAAGGTACTGATCTTTATAGTGGGTTTGAAGCTCACCTGCATCGCTTTCTTGTCTTTTTTGGCTAGATTCCCTTAAAAGAAAATATAAAATAGACTAGTATAGAGTTTTTCCTTTTCATAATTTTTTTCTTCTTTCTATATATAGATATTCTTTTTGACACTTTATTAGATATAAAATATTAAATTGACTCACCTGGAACAACCGGTTCCATCATTACTGAAAATATATGCGGTAAAGGTATGTGCTTCTCATTCGTCATAAGTATTAGGATTAATTCTTTAGTATGGGATTGTATTTTATATGTACTAAGGTCATAAAATACCCCTAACACAAAATTAAGTTGAAAGTGTTCTTACCGATTTAGTTACGGGCTGATTTTAAACTAGGATCTACTTCATAAGAGTATTTCTCCTAGAATCTAAAGAGTTTGGGAGCCCAATATACACCAAATTATCTCTGAGTATTCTTTTCAATGCAACTGACCGTTTAATAATTTGCTACCTAAGTAAAGAGTTATGACTGTTTTACTGAAGATTGTCTGTGTTGAAAAGCTGAGGGCGCCGTAACTGGTTCAGGTCGCTATAGTGACCTGTCCATCACTATAGTGACGTAACAATAGTTTATAACCTTATTTTGATGGGTTTCAGCCCCCAAACTCTAAAATTTCATTCCTAAGCCCTAGAGGGCCGATTTTCTCTTAGTTTGGGTGGAAATCCTTTGTTGAGGTAAGATTTTTACTTCTTTTTAACATTGATTAATCCGTTTATCTTCTAGAATCCCTAGAATGGGTAATCTATGGTGAAATATTTGTGGTTTAAAACCCTAGGTTCATGAAATTATGGAGAAAACCCATGGGTACATGTATTTTCACCTAGAATTGATTTTGGTTTGTGAATTAACTCTTTCTAGTGTTAAATCATGGTTCAAAAACATGAAAGTTTATTGTTGGGGACCTTGAATTCAATAAAGGTGGGACCTTTATCTTTAAGACTCCATTAATGGAGTTGGGTTGAGCTTGATAGAATTAAGTTGATGATTAATTGACCCTTGGATAAATTTGTAGACCGTGAATAAGGGTAAAATAAGTGGGTTTGAATTCCCAAGATATTTGTTTGAAGAGTAGTTTATTAATTACTCTTGTAATTGCTATTTATTAGATGATTTACCCTTCGAAAATATGAAGAATAAGGAAGATCATCCATGTTATAGCTTATTCGTTGCAGCAGCTTGGTGCCTATGTAGGTTATGGTTTATGAGTAGTAGACTATGGCTAGTAACCGTATCCATAATATAGATTTGATGGGAGAAATCATTCTTAGGCCTGTGGGCATGGAGTTTGGATGTATAAAACATGGATTTAATATAATAAAGACCTAATTGTGTGTTATTATGTTAATGTATGAATCCTTGATGGGTGTTTTGTGTTTGTATGACTCTATGGTGGATTGTAATATGAATTATGTGAATATAGGTGATAAGGAGATTGTGTGGTCTTATATTCTAGTGATTTCGCCTAATTACCATAAAAAGGATGAACTTGGTTTTATGTGTATTGGAATATGGGATATCTTGCTTAAAGTTAGTGATGAGAACTGATTATGGTACGAGGAGGTGGTGACATAACTTAAGAGCCTAAAGTCAAGTTAGGCTAAGGGTTAGAAAGTAAAAGGTATAAAGGTGTATGACTAAAACTAGATTGTAAGTTAAATAGAGTTGAATGATTTGGCTAATGAAATAAGTCTTGAACCTAGTAATGACCTGAATGTAGGGGTTAATGGATAGTAGCATAAATCCCCAGTCTCGATATAAATAAAGGAGGATTGGATTAGTAAATGAACTTATGAATGAATTACTAGTGTTTAGACTCCATTTGGTTGAACATGTGCTCTTAAAATGACTACTTGAATTTAATGAGTATGGCTTGATAATGCTTTCTTGAATAAGTCGAGGATTGATCTTCGTACATGCTATAATTGATGAAATCAATGATCCATATCTGCTCGTGATTTGATGTGTTAAAGTATGATTGTTGTTTACATAAATTGATTAACTCGAGTTGACCAAGTGTTTGGGTGGTTGTCTATTGTTACAATGAATATGTAAGGAATGTAATTGTTAAATGATATCCTATGTGTTGATTACATATAATGAGGTTATATTATAGGCTTGTTGACTATATAAGTATGATTTCTTATTCTCATTTTGGTGGTATTGTGTGATATCTGTTATTATTCTGGGATGTACTGATATTTGGACATCTTTACGGGATTGGTTGCTATGATTCATTAGTTGGCTCAGGCACCACGCCAGTACAATACATGGATATGAGCTTGGCCCCTATAGGTCTTGGCTAGTGGGCGACTATAAGACCCTTAGCTTGTGTGTACAAAGTATTTATGAGTGTGACCGTTCCTTGTGTGGACCGGGTTTATTATTACTGTTATCATTGTTGTTCACATTTGTTTCATGAGTGAATCGGGTCTATGTGCTTAATTACTAAAGGTAATTTCTCGTATAAATTTGGAATGTATGTTAATTGCTATTATTGTTTATTTATGGATCCTTGAGTTGATCCAAGTTTAATTGACAAATGCTTAGCATATTTACTGTTCTTATTCCCATGTTTGAATCGAGGTATGAATATTGTTAGTCATGGATTGTTGACTTGGATATTATTGTTGAGTCATGGTTGTGGATTGGGTTAATTATTGATAGTCAGGGCCTTGACTTGGTTTAATATATTTATTGACTGCACTTGACAGAACTATTGGGTGTTGTTTGAGAAAGGATAAATGGTATATATAATTGAAGTAATTGTTATGTAACACCCTAAATTTCTGAGCTAAAAACCGACCTATTCATCGAATGTGTATTGACCTAAATCTAATGATTCCTAATTGTAAATAGGTGTTTATATCAATTCCTTAGTGTGTGAAGAGCCTTAGACATGAATTAAGGCCACGATTAACTCCTAGCTCATAGCCAAGTTGAAAGCTTTCTTACAGATTGAATTCTTGAATAGAATCTATCTATAGTCAACTTCAAACAAGCATAAATCCTAGGTTCTGAAGAGTTTTGGAGCAAACGACCCACCAAATGAAAGGTCTTTGAGTCTTCTTTCCAACGCATCCACTTTTGCCTTAATCAGATATCGGAGTAAAATGTTATGACCAATTTACTGAGGGTCTGTGCCACATCGAGTGGCATAAGCTGAGGACCCCAAAACAGTATGGGTCCGCGATATCAACGTGCCACAGAGATATTTTGGTACGATATCATCATGCCATGGAGCTAAAATGGTGCATTGGCTGGCATGACACGCCGGGTGGTCTCCATACGTTAAAAACTCCTTTTTAACTCATTTTTGTGAGGGTAAATTTGTATTTTTGACCCGCAAACACTCCTATAACTTATTATTTCCCTATTTCTTTCAAATATTATCAAAATAAATTATTCCTCTCCTTTCATCAACTCTCAAGTAACCAAAGCAAGGGTTTTCTCTTAATATTCTACCTCCAAGGCTCCAAAAGCTTGACTCTAAGAAATCATCAAGTTCAGGTATGTGGGGATTTAACAAGGATAATCCTTTCATACTTGTGCCCAAACTCAACTTTTTAAATTCCATAAATATGTGCTCTTGTGTTAGGTTTTAACCACGAAGCTTTTAATTCAAATTTCCATGTTCCATTTATGAGTTTTCGTACGTACTTGATAATATTCTTGAACTCCCATGGTTTAATTCCACTCTTATTCATATGTTTTCAAACCCTTGTTTAAGATTTGATAAAATATTCATGAAATCGCTATGAATTGGTATTGAACCTTTGGAATTTGTAAGAATTAAATGCCCTTAGTATGATTTCAAGATTTCAAGTATAAATTGAAAACAAGTTCTTTCCTTTGACATGATTTAGCCCAGATTTCAAGCAAGTGCATGACATGAATATGAATTTACAAGGAGTTTCATGTTCTTAAATGATTTAGTATAACTTAGCATGATTTAGCATGAACAAGCATGTACATGATATAAGTCTAGTTTACATAAAATTTTCATATTTTCACATAAGTTACGAGACTTGGGGGTTTTACCACAAAAATTAGCATGAAATACACAAGATGATGTGAATTTTAAAATTTAGATGAATTACATGAGTTTGATAGAATTTGACCTTATGGTCTCAATTTATCATGAACCCATGATTTTCAAATATATGATTCATGATTAGTATGACAATCAGGTATGCCATTAATGCTTATGCAGTATGACATCCAGATATGCCATCAATGATCTATGAAACAGTAAAAAAAGCATGACTAGTTTCAGCATGTCAGGACTACGGTCATCAATTTACTTTAAAATTAGTTTCATGCTTCTTTCCATGATAAATTTTATATATGATGGGCATTAGTATGATTTTGGGAGTAGTATCTAGCACCTAGTGGGTGACGGTTTAGCGTATCCTAGTCCCAGAAACTACGTGCCATCTTAGGATGTTCTCACTCCAAATCATGGTTCTTTACCCCTGGCAAGGTATTGAACACCCTCCTAATAAGGGTTACAAGTTGGGATTTATGTTGCTCAAGTGGGGCATGTCGGTTAAGATAATCTCCCACAGAAAGATAAGATTTTAACTAAGTATACAATGGCTCATTGGACTATGATTTTCATTATGCTTTTTAGTTTACTTCATGTTTAACGTGAGTCATTTGTACTTATTAGCATGCCCAAGTCTTATGCATAATTTCTAAACTAGTGTAACAAGTATTCATTTTTCCTTATTATGTCAGCCCTTACTATGTTTTAGTGATTCATGTATAATTGTGAACCATTTATACTTGTCAACATGTTTTCAACTCTATGCATGATTTATTACTTCAATTTTACTTATGCATCACACGTGCATTACCTCATGCTCAGTACATTCTAACATACTAAACACATATATGTCTGTATGGCTACATTGTTTCATAATATAGGTATTAGTTCTAGCTCACAAAATCATGATCAGACAGATCACAACTTCCAGCTAGCAGGTGATGGGTTCTCTTTATCAAGGACTTAAGTCAATTTGTAGTTTTAGTAGTTTATTTTTGTTTATATGTATTGATTTGGGATAGCTGGGGGTCATGTTCCAGCTACTTATAGTCAGTATTAGTAGAGGCTTCATAGACAGTCAGTTAGAGTTGATGTATTTAGTTCCAGTTTCTTTTTTGTATAATCCAGTGTTGTAAATATTTTTAAAAAGTGTTGTATTGAACAAGCTTAGCTAATGATATTGCTTTCGCTTAGTATTTCCAGTTTTATGTGTTTTATTTAGTTGCTTATGAATTATGCCAGCACCATGGGTTAGCTTGGGATCACTTGTGGTTCTAAACACCATGTTATGTCCAGAAGATAGTCTCGGGGCGTTACATGTTAAGTGTTCATGGTTGTACTTATTACAAGGTTATGGTTATTGTGCTTATTTGTTGTTGAGGTTAATTGGAACAGATTGTCTTATAATAACTATTGGAATTAAACAAGTAAGAGTTATGATGGATGATTTTAATATATGGGGTGATGTATGATTAGTGAGATTAAGTGTGAAAGGTATAAGGAGGGATGTCAATGGTATATATTGACTACTAGCAATGGATTAGATATAACTAAGTCAGCCAAAATAAGAATGGAATACTTTTAGGTAACACAAGTAGATGAAAGTGATGGGGATTAAATTGTTATATAAGTTGTCATGTTTTCTTTTTGTGATTTCTATATTGTATTTAGGTGATCAAACCGTGGTCGGCTGATGATACCTACCAGCACGTATTGGTTGTACTGATACTACTTTTGCTATAACTTTTTTGGGGTATAGTTTAGTTGCAAGATCAGTTGATGATTCTCAGGTGACGCAGATAGTGATTTCCATCAGCTTCTATTCCTCTCATTCTATGGTGGAAGTTGTGTCCTGTTTTTATATTCCATTTGATTAGAATGCTCTTGTACCTGTTTAGACTAGGTCCTTGGGGAGGTTTTTCATTGTATTTTAAGTTTTGTAAATCTGTTGTAATAAAGAAAAGGCTTATTGTTTTACTTGATGACTTCCACATATATTTTAAAGGGACGGTAAGTGGTTTTCCTATCTAAGTGGAGTAGAGTAGGTGCCCTCACGATTCGGTAAATGGGCCTTGACAATTTGGTATCAGAGCCTATGTTATCGGTCTCTCAGTAAAAGAGAAATTGTCGAGTAGAGTCATTATATATGATATAATTAAATTAAGGTTATATCATTATATATGAGTGATATGGTATCTCATAGAAACTTTTGAAATAGAATTTGGGTTAGTAGAACTCTAGGTGTAGAGTTTAACGTAAATGGGTTAGTTCGGGATGTCAAAAATTTGAGTATCGTATGGTGAAAAAAGGAAAAACTGGGAAGATTCCTGAGCTTGTGTGTAACCCCCCATATTTTGCATGTACTTGTTCTATTGATATGGAACTTGAGGTAACCTTGCTGTATAGGTAAGAAACCAAGTTTCTTAAGTGATTAGTGATGGTTTAAAGAGGGTTTAAAAGATATTATAATGGCCCAAACACTTCAGCATGTATATGCCAAGCTAACCCTGACGAAAGTATTTAAACGAGAGATAGTAAGGTGGTATTCTACCTCAAGGATTAAAGTGACCAAGTGTATATAAGTATCAAGTTAACGTAAGGGATTAAGACTTAGAATATGGAATAAAATAATTGAGATGCTTGCTTGACTTAAATTAATATAGTAGATGCATCACCTACTTTGACTTATTGACCAACCTAAAGAACCAAGTAGGTGCATCACCTACTAAGACTTTTGACCATCTTATTGGGCCAAGTACACCATCACCTATTTAGAAATTCTAGACCAAACTAAGTGTAAAAGAAAAGGAGAAGAATGGGCGGTCAAGGACCAATAAGTCCAAGTCCACAAATGCCCATGTCAAATGGTCAAGTAAATGCATCACCTACTTGAAATATTATGGCCCAAAAAAGGCCATGAAAGTCGGCCAAGAGCAGCTGCCTTGAAAGGGATTGAAACCAGCTCATTTGACTCATTTTAACTTGCAAAAATATTTTTTGGATTTCTAGAGTTTTCTTTTATTCTCTCTTAGCTTCAACACCAACCCTAAAACTTCTATTAGGGTTCTTAGTATTTCCTTTCCTTCCAAGATAAAGTATAAAGGGAAGTTCAAGTTCTTGAAAAGTCCAAGTTAAAAGGATACGTTATAGAAATTGAGGTAAGGTGACTACTTCATTTCTGTCCTACTTATGTATGAGTTTGGGTAAATAATTATGGATGTGTTGTTATTAAGAACTCAAGGGATGATGAGTTCAATATTTGATTGCTATGATAAAGGATATTTGTAGCTGTTTTGGGAACTATTTTATGTGTATATGTTGGAGGAAGCTTGGTTGATATTAGGAAAGGATGTAACTAACTTGTATTGAATTATGAATGGAGGGTGTGGTGATACACCACCAAACTAAATGTTGTGTATGCTTACTGCCCACTCCACTTTGTATGTTGTTTTGATGGTGTAATGAAGCCAAAGTTGTTTTGGGGGAGCTTATAGGAATTTGTATGGTATATGTATTTAATTGGAGGAGAAAGAGTTGAAAGAACATCCTTGAATTAATTAATTACGGGCTTACTGTCCAGCTACCAATTGGGTGAGGTTAAGTGGCCTAAATATGTTGATTAGCTACTAATACTAGTTTTACCACTTACTTTATTGTAGATAAGTAATCCGAAGGGCAGGAGGTTAACTCGGAGAAATATTAGAGTTATATAGTAAGGTATGTAAGGTTATTCGATTCTATGTTCTTTGGCATGAAATCTAATACATGTGTTACAATGTGAGCTTTCTAGTAAAAGATTCCCCAATTTAGCCAATGGTCTTGTTCCCACTTCTTATTGTGTTAGAATACTTTAATGTGTGTTTATTGTTAGAGCTACTTGTTTATTCTTCCAAGAACTAGTATGGGAACGATACTTTCGGCAACAATCTTAGTAAACTCTCCGCTTAGTCAAGTGCAGTTCATTATGTCATTTAAGCTCCTAAATAATACATTAATGTTACATTTTCTCCCTATGTCATTGTTACTACCGTAAATACATATTCACATGTCTCTTATTACTAGTCTATAGTCCAAAACTCAATAATGTTATGATCACCAAAAGAATAATCTCAAAGATTAAAGGAATGGTGTAAAGTGAATCTGCCTATTGACGGGTGGTATTCCAGGGTTAGAAGGAACACCTATCATGGGTTGATCCCTATCTATATATTATGGGTGGTATCCTAAGGGTGAGAGGAAAGCCTAGCATAGGTTGATCCTGATTTATGTATTTATGAGAATCGTATCCTAGGGGTTAAAATACCTTGCATGGGTCATCCTCCTTTACCACTGATCAGCTGGTCATTTATATTATATGCCTTACAAAGTTTAGAAATCAAAGAAGAGAAAATTAGAGAAAAGAATTTAATGTAAGTGATCCCACAAATGCAAGCAAAGATAGTCTTTTATCCTTATCTATACAGTTATACATTGATACCTGATTTCATTTAAGTTCTTTCCTAACATATGGTTACTCTATGCCTTACGTACTCAGTATACTCTTTCATACTGATGACCCTCATGGGGGACACTGTGTTTCATGCCGTAGGTACAGTACTCCAGCTAGTAGACCTCCTCAGTAGGAGGACAAGGCACTCAACTATGATTTGTGAGCTCCAAGTTGATTCGGGGCTTTACCGAGTCTTTGATATATGCATTTTTGTATTGTACAATAGTTTTATAAGGTAGGGCCTGTCCTAACCTAGACTAAGTTTTCTATCTTATAGAGGCTTTGTAGACTAATGTATTAAGTTCAAATATGTTTTGTCTCATTACAGTTATGGCCCCAACGGCCAAGTCATGTATATGTGGTTTGGGCCTATCTATGCTAGTTTTTCACTACTGTGCTTATATATATTTGTCAAAGTTTCATGATTATCATAGTTATATACATAGTAAGCACAGGTTATAAGTTGGTTCTCTCGAGTCTTTAGGGCTTCGAGTGCCTGTCCATCTCAATGAGATTTGAGGTATGATAAAAGTGGTATTAGAGTATGTCATCTTAGGGAGTGTACAAAGTAGTTTCTATGTAGACTCTTGCCTATGGGTGTGTTATGCACCACATCTATAAACAGGAGGCTATGGGACATTTAGAGTTCTCTTTTTCTTCATTTCTTAGATTGTACGATACAACCAATGTTGTAGGTGGAATTGTATTTGACCTTTGAAGTTTTGTTTTCTCAATATAGTAAATATGTCGGTTACAAGAATGAGTAAGAATACAGGTAAGCAAGTAGATGTGGCTGCTGGGAAAGGGACCAGAAAGTCACCACTTAGACAAGCTAATCAAAGTTAGTCTCAAGATGAGTTTGCATCACAAACTTCTTCTACTCCTCTATTTCCAAAAGAGCTAAGAAAAAGAGGAGTACCCCCAGAATCACCTATTAATGCTACTATGCAAGATTTGAGGAATTCAGTGCAATTGTTGACTCGTATAGTTACTGGAAAAGGTCAAGGACAAACTAGTTCAACTACAGGTACTAGTAGTGCAGATAGGGCAGCTAGTCTACGGACACAAGATTTCCTTAAATTGGACCCTCCCATATTCACCAGGTCAGATATTAATAAAGACCCATAAGACTTTATTGATCAAATCAAAGGGACTTTGGATATCATGCACGTATCTAGTAAATAGAAGATTGAGCTAGCACTGCATAGATTAAACGGGGAGACTATATTGTGGTATGAAGACTGGAAACGATCTAGGGGTACAGGTGCACGTTCAGCTAGTTAGAAAGAGTTAAAAGAGGTATTTCTTGATCATTACCTTCCATTTAAGATCCAGGAGTCCCGTACAGATGAGTTTTTAAATCTTTGCTAAGGGAATAGGAGCGTGAGGGAGTATAGTTTCCAGTTTAACTCTTTGGCCAAGTATGCTCCTAACGTAGTAGCTGCAATGGAAGATAGAGATCATCGATATATGGATAAATTAGATCCGTATCTAGTTATAGATTGTACTAGTGCTTCCTTGAATAAAGACATGGATAAATCAAGGATACAATCTTTTTCACAAAAAATAAAGGATCAAAGGCAAAGAAGAAGTACACAAGAGCAGAAGGCACTCTAAAAGGGCTAGATCTATAGGGCAGTTTATGCCAACCCAAAGTGAGTTTAGGCCTCGATTTTCTAACAGACCTCCTGACCACCATCTTCATACACTACAACAAGTTCTCTTCCCCAATTTCAAGGGCTTAAGGGCAATTAATTTGGGCAAAAAAATAAGAGCCAAGGTTTAGTAGAGGGGAGCCAAGAGCATGAAAGCATGAACAAATCAAGGTCTCCTAGTCAGCCTTGTAGACAATGTGGGAGACATTATCTAGGTGCATGATAGTTTGGGATAGATGCTTGTTATTGGTGCATTACACCAGGCCATATGATGAAATATTACCCTCGAAGGAAAATGGGTGGTATGACACAAACTACTGGATCATCTATTGCATCATCATCATTGGTGCCTCCTTTAGGTTGGGGTCAACAGATGCCTAATGGTCATGGTAGAGGTTGTAGAGGATCAACTAGTTCTAGCAGAATTCAGAATCATACATATGCTTTAGCGGGTCGACAAAATTTGGAGGCTCATCTTGATGTGGTTACAGGTACATTGTCCATCTTTTCACATAATGCATATGCATTAATTGATTCGGGTTCTATGCTATCATATTTCACTCTGTTGATTACTGGAAAGTTTAAAAGAACATCAGAATCACTGGTTAAGCCATTTAAAGTGTCTACACTAGTTGGCGAGTCTATTATAGCTAGAAGAGTTTATCGTAATTGTATAGTAACTATTTGTGATCGTGACACATTGGATTACCTTGTTGAGCTATAAAAAATAGACTTTGGTCATTGTATTAACTTGTTGAGCTATAAATGATAGACTTTGGTGTTATAATGGATACAGATTGGTTGGCTTCTTGTTATGCCACAGTGGATTGCCGAGCTAAGAGGGTGAATTTCCATTTCCAAAGAAACCAGTCCTTGAATGAAAGGGTAATATTGAGGCACCAAGGGGTAAGTTTATTTCTTATGTTAAAGCAAAGAAGACGATGTCTAAAGGGTACATTGTCATATAGTGAGGGTGAAAGATTTAGATGCAGAGACACCAACTCTTCAATCCATTTCAGTGGTAAATGAATTTTCTGACATGTTTCCTGAAGAGCTTCTGGGTTTACCTCCAGAATGAGAAGTATATTTTGGTATTGATGTGATCCCAGGTACTCAACCTATTTATATTCTTCTATATACAATGGCCCTGACAGAATTACGTGAATTGAAGGAACAATTAAAAGACTTGTTAGAAAAGGGATTCATAGGGCCTAGTATGTCCCCTTAGGGTGTGCCCACATTATTTGTACGTAAGAAAGATGGCACGTTGAGAATGTGTATTGACTACGAAAAACTGAATAAGGTGACAATTAAGAAAAAATATCCCCTCCCTAGAATTAATGCTTTGTTTGATCAGTTACAAGGTACTAAATGTTTCTTAAAGATCGACTTGAGGTCCGATTATCATCAAGTAAGAGTGAGGGAGAAAGATATACCCAAAATAGCTTTTCGAACGTGGTATGGTCATTTTGAGGTTTTAGTTATGTCATTCGGGCTAACAAATACACCAGCAGCTTTCATGGATCTGATGAATAGAGTGTTCAAGCCATTCTTGGATGTGTTTGTGATAGTATTTATAGATGATATTCTGGTTTATTCAAAATCAAAAGAGGACCATGCTAATCATTTGTGACAGGTATTAAAAATTCTTCGTGATTGTAAGTTATATGCAAAGTTCTCTAAATGTAAGTTTTGGTTAAAATCAGTGGTATTCTTGGTGCATATTATATCCGATGAAGGGATAAGAGTTGATTCTCAAAAGATAGAAGCCATGAAGAACTGGCCAAGACCCACAATGCCTATGGAGATTCATAGTTTTTAGGCTTGGTAGGTTATTATAAAAGGTTTGTTGAGCGGTTTCCTTTCATTTCTACACTAATAACTAAGCTAACACACAAAGCAACCAAGTTTCAATGGAATGATGCCTGTGAAAGAAGCTTCCAAGAGTTGAAGAATAGGTTTTCCATACCTATATTGGTACTTCCAGAAGGTATAGAGGGGTATGTAGTGTATTATGACGCTTTGGGAGTAGGTCTATGATGTGTATTGATGCAGCATGCTAAGATAATAGCCTATGCCTCAAGACGATTGCGTCTACATGAGAAGAACTATCTAACACATGATCTTGAGCTAGTAGCAAATATATTTGCTTTAAATATATGGCGCCACTATTTTTATGGGGTTCATGTTGATATATATACTGACCATAAGAGTTTACGATAAGATCTTTAAGAAGAAGGACTTGAATCTAAGGTAGTGAAGATGGTTTTAGCTATTAAAGGACTATGATATTGATATCTTGTATCATATGGGGAAAGAAAATGTGGTAGACGATGCTTTAAGTCGTAAGACAATAGTAAGCACTTATGGGCAGTCCACGAAAAGACAAGGGATAACTAAAGATCTACACCAACTAGCTAGCTTGGGAGTTCGCCTTCTTGAATCTCTAGATGAAGGAGTTATTGTGCAAAATGCGGCAGAATCCTCATTAGTAATTGAAGTGAAAGAAAAGCAGTATGTGGATCCTATTTTATTCAGCTTAAGGAGAATGTACAACAAGGTATGACAAAGGCATTTGAGCTTACGTAGGAGAGAGTACTTCGGTGCCAAAATGTATTGTGTGTACCTAATGTAGATGGGTTAAGAAAGAGGATTATGATGGAGGCACATCATTCAAGATATTCTGTCTATATAGGATCAACCAAAATGTATCATGACTTGAAAGAAGTGTGTTAGTATGGAGACATAGAGAAGAACATTGCAAAATTTGTAGCTCAATGTCCCAATTGCCAACAAGTTAAAATAGAGCACCAAAAGTTAGGGGTTATATGCCGCGTATGGAGCTCCCAATTTAGAAGAGGGACATGATCAACATAGATACATGATCAACATAGATTTTATCACTGGTTTACCTCACTCCTCTTGGAAGTTTGATTCCATATGGGTAATAGTTGATAGACTCACCAAATCAGCTCATTTCTTATAGGCCAAGACCACGTACACAACTGAAGAGTATGTAAAATTATATATTAAAGAGATAGTTTGACTACATAGAGTCCCAATCTCTATTATATTCGATAGGGGAGCTTAATTTATCATAAACTTTTGGAGGTCATTTCAGAAGAGTTTGAGGAAGCAAGTAAGTTTAAGTACATCTTTTCACCCTCAAATGGATGGTCAGGCAGAGCGTATAATCCAAACACTTGAGGATATATTTCGAGCTTGCGTATTGGACTTTAAAGGTAGTTGGGATGATCATTTTTCACTTATTGAGTTTGCATACAACAATAGCTACCACTTGAGTATCAAAATGGTACCTTATAAAGCTTTATATGGGAGAAAGCATAGATCACCAATTGGGTGGTTTGAAGCGGGTGAAATTGCCATATTTGGGCCAGATATTGTTCATCAGGCTATGGAAAAAGTTAGGGTGATACAACAGTGGCTGGAAACAACTCAAAGTCGATATAAATCATATGCCGATGTTAGAAGAAGAGGGCTAGAGTTTGCTATAGGAGATTGGGTATTCTTGAAGGTGTCACCAATGAAAGGGGTAATGAGGTTTGGTAAAAAGGAAAATGTGAGTCCATGCTATATAGGTCCATATAAGATTATTTGAAAAATTTATCCAAGTTGCATATGAGTTAGAGCTACCCCAAGAACTTTCAATAGTACATCCAGTGTTTTATGTCTCAATGCTCTAAAAGTGTATATGAGATCCATCTCGTATTACTCCTACTATAGATCTACAAGTTACAAAAGATTTTACTTATGAAGAAGTACCTATTTCTATTTTAGATCGGCATGTTAAGAAGTTAAGAAATAAAGAAGTAGCTTTTATAAAAGAACTTAAGAGGAACCAACAAGTAGAAGAGATCACTGGGAAGCTGAGGAAGCAATGAAATCTAAGTACTCTCATTTCTTCCAATCTGAAGAGAAAGTCCAAGCTGCTGAATTGGAGCATTATCAAGTAAGTATATATGTGTATATATATATATATATATATATATATATATAAGTGCTATACGGTAATAAGAAGATTAAACTTAGGCTTGAACTTGTTTAGGCTAGCTAATTATGCTAACATTCGAGGACGAATGGTCCTAAGGGGAGGAGGATGCAACATCCCGTATTTTGTGTGTACTTGTTCTATTGATATGGAACTTAAGGTAACCTTTTTGTATAGGTAAAAGACCAAGTGTCTTAAGTGATTAGTGATGGTTTAAATAGGGTTTAAAAGATATTATAATGGCCCAAACATTTCAGCATATATATGCCAAGTTAACCCCAATGAAAGTATTTAAACGCGAGATAGTAAGGTGATATTATACCTCAAGGATTAAAGTGTCTAAGTTTATATAAATATTGAGTTAACATAAGGCATTAAGACTTAGAATATGGAATAAAATAAGTGAGTTGCTTACTTGACTTAAATTAAGTTAGTAGGTGACAAGTAGGTGCATCACCTACTTTGACTTATTGACCAACCTAAAGAAACAAGTAGGTGCATCACCTAATAATAATTTTGACCATCTTATTGGACCACGTACACCATCACATATTTGGAAATTCTGGCCCAAACTAACTATAAAAGAAAAGGAAAAGAATGGGTAGTCAAGGCCCAATAAGTCTAAGTCCACAAAGGCCCATTTCAAATGTTCAAGTAGGTGCATCAACTACTTGAAAAATTATGGCTCAAAAATGTCCATGAAAGTCGGCCAAGAGCAGCCTCCTTTAAAGGGATTGAAACCAACTCATTTTAACTTGCAAAAAAAAAATAATTAGGATTTCTAGAGTTTTCTCTTGTTCTCTCTTAGCTTCAAGAAGCATCCCTAAAACTCCTATTAGGGTTCTTGATATTTCCTTTCCTTCCAAGCTAAAATCTGAAGGGAAGTTCAAGTTCTTGAAGATTCTAAGTTAAAAGGATAAGTTATAGAAATTGAGGTAAGGTGACTCCATTTTTGTCCTACTTATGTATGAGTTTCGGTAAATAATTATGGATATGTTGTTATTAAGAGCTCAAGGGATGATGAGTTCAATATTTGATTGCTATGATAAAGGATATTTATGGCTATTTTGGGAACTATTTTATGTGTATATGTTGGGGACAACTTGGTTGATGTTGGGAAATGATGTAACTAACATGTATTAAATTATAGACGGAGGGTATGGTGATACACCACCAAACTAAATGTTGTGTATGCTTACATCCCACTCCACTTTGTATGCTATTTTAATGGTGTAATGAAGTTAAAGTTGTTGTGAGGGAGCTTATAAGAATCTGTATGGTATGTGGATTTAATTGGAGGAGAAAGAGTTGAAAGAACATCCTTGAATTAATTAATTACGGGCTTACTGCCCGGGTACTATTTGGGTGAGTTAAGTGGCCTAAATATGTTGATTAACTACTAACACTAGTTTTACCACTTACTTTATTATAGATAAGTAATTCGAAGGGTAGGAGGTTAACTTTGGGTGATATCAGAGTTATACAACAAGGTATGTAAGGCTATTCGATTCTATGTTCCTTGGCATGAAATCTAATACATGTGTTACAATGTGAGCTTTCTAGTAAAAGATTCTCCAATTTATCTAATGGTCTTATTCCCACTCCTTAGTGTGTTAGAATACTTTAATGTGTGTTTATTATTAGGTCTACTTTTTTATTCTTCCAAGAACTAGTATGGGAACGATACTTTCGGCAACAATCTTAGTAAACTCTCCGCTTAGTTAAGTGAAGTTCGTTGTGTCATTTAAGCTCCTAAATAATACATTAATATTACATTTTCTCTCTATGTCATTGTTACTACCTTAAATACATATTCACATGTCTCTTACTACTGGTTCATAGTCCAAAACTCAATAATGTTATGACTACCAAAAGAATAATCTCGAAGATTAAAGAAATAATCTAAAGTAAATCTGTCTATTGATGGGTGGTATCCCAGGGGTGAAAGGAACACCTAGCATGGGTCGATCCTGATCTATATATTATGGGTACTATCCCAGGGGTGATAGGAATGCCTAGCATGGGTCAATCCCGATTTGTGTATTTATGAGGATCATATCCCAGGGGTTAAAATACCTTGCATGGGTCATCTTCTTTTACCACTGATCAGCTGGTCATTTATATTATATGCCTTACAAAGTTTATAAAGTAAAGAAGAGAAAAGTATAGAAAAGAATGTTATATACATGATCCCACAAGTGCAAGAAAATGTGGTCTTTTATCCTTATTTATACCGGTATACATTGATACCTGATTTTATTTAAGCTCTTTCTTACATATAGTTAATTTATGCCTTACATACTCAGTACACTCTTTTGTATTGAAGTCCCTCATGGGGGACACTATATTTCATGCCACAGCCAACTAGTAGACCTCCTCTGTGGGAGCATAAGACACTCAGCTACAATTGGTGAGCTCCAAGCTGATTCTAGGCTTTATCGAGTCTTTGATATATGTATTTTGGTGTTGTACAGTAGTTTGTAAGGCGGGGCCTGTCCCGACCTAGACTAAGTTTTTTATCTTATAGAGGCTTTTTAGACTAATGTATTAAGTTCAAATATATTTTGTGTTGTAATAGTGGTGGCCCCAACGGCCAAGCCATGTATATGTGGTTTGGGCCTATCTATGATGGTCTTTTACTACTGTAACTTATATATATTTGTCAAAGTTTCATGATTAGCATAGTTATATACATGGTAAGCACAGGTTATAAGTTGGTTCTCTCGAGTCTTTAGGGCGTCGGGTGCATGTCCATCTCAATGGGATTTGAGGTGTGACATTCTGCCTCGCCCATGCCGCTATAACGACGTGCATATCACTATAGTTATGTCACTATAGCGGAATAATTCCCCTGGGATTGGGCCGCTATAGAGGGATCGATGCAGTAATTATTTAGTTTTCTCCGAGTTTAGACATTATCTAGTGATGAATTCTCAAGGTTTTATTCTTAGACCTATGAGGGTAATAACTAATTCGTTCTTCTCTTCACCTTATGCCCGTTTGGGGACAAATAGATGGTAAATTGGTATCTGTTGTAACGACAATTTTGTTGTTACTGAAAATATCTGCAGTAAAGGCATGTGCTTATCATTTGTCATATGTGTTAGAATTAATTATTTAGTATGGGAGTGCATTTGATATGTACTAAGGTCATACAATGCCCCTAGCACAAAGTTAAGTTGAAAGTGCTCTTACCAATTTAGTTTCGAGCTGATTTTAAACTAGGGTCAACTTCAAACGACTATTTTTCCTAGAATATAAAATTTTAGAGGGCCTAATATCCACCAAATTAAAGATCTTTGAGTCTTCTTTCTAACTCAACTGACCGTTTGTTAATCCACTTCCTGAGTAAAACTTTATGACTGTTTTATTGAAGGCTGTCCGTGATGAAAAACTGAGGGTGCCATAACGGGTTCAGGCTGCTATAACGATATGTACATTTCTATAGCAATGTAACAGAAGTTTATAACCTTATTTTGAAGGGTTTCATCCCCCAAACTCTAAAATTTCATTCCTAATCCGTAGAAGGGCTATTTTCTCTTAGTTTGGGTGGAAATAGTTCATTGAGGTAAGACTTTTACTTCTTTTTAACATTGATTTATCCATTTATCTTATAGAATCACTTGGATTCTGGAATCTATGATGAAATTCTTGTGGTTTAGAACCCTAGGTTAATGAAATTATGGGGAAAACCCATGGGTACATATATTTTCACCTAGAATTGATTTTAGTTTGTGAATTAACTCTTCCTAGTGTTAAATCATGGTTCAAAAACATGAAAATTGATAGTTGGGGACCGTGAATTCAATAAAGGTGGGACCTTTAGCTTTAAAACTCCATTAACGGAGTTGGGTTGAGCTTGATAGAACTAAGTTGATGATTAATTGACCCTTGGGTAAATTTGTAGGCCGTGAATAAGGGTAAATTAGTGGGTTTGAATTCCCAAAATATTTGTCTGAAGAGTAGTTTATTAATTACTCTTGTAATTGTTGTTTATTAGATGATTTAGCCTTCGAAAACGTAAAAAGAAGGAAGATCATCCATGGTATAGCTTATTTATTGTAGCAGCTTGGCGCCCATGTAGGTTATGGTTTATGAGTAGTAGACTGTGGTTAATAATCATATCCATAATGTAGATTTGATGGGAGAAATCATGCTTAGGCTTACGGGCATGGAGTTTGGATGGATAAAATATGAATTTAATGTAATAAAGACCTAATTGTGTGTTATTATGTTAATGTAAGAATACTTGATAGGTGTTTTATGTTTTTACGGCTCCTTGTTGGATTGTAATGTGGATTATGTGAATATAAGTGATAAGGAGATTATGTGATCTTATGATCTAGTGATTTAGCTTAATTACCATAAAAAGGATGAACTTGGTTTTATGTGTATTGGAATATGAGATAATCTTTCTTAAAGTTAGTGATGAGAACTAATTATGGTACGAGGAGGCGGTGACATAACTTATAACTTAAGAGCCTAAAGTCAAGTTAGGCAAGGGTTAGGAAGTAAAAGGTATAAAGGTGTTTGAGTAAAACTAGATTGTAACTTGAATAGAGTTGAATGATTTGGCTAATGGAGTAGGTCTTGAACCTAGTAATGACCTGAATGTAGGGGTTGCTGGATAATAGTAGAAATCTCCTGTCTAAGTATAAATAAAGGAGGAATGGATTAGTGAATGATCTTATGAATGAATTACTAGAGTTTAGACTCTCTTTGGTTGAAGTGCTCTCCTAAAATGACTACTTGAATTTAATAAGTATGGCTTGATAATGCTTACTTGAATAAGCTATTGGATTGGTCTTTGGACATGCTATAATTGATGAAACCAATGATCCATACCTACTCATGATTTGATGTGTTAAAGTATGATTTTTGTTTACATGAATTGATTAATTCGAGTTGACCAAGTGTTTGGGTTGTTGTCTATTGTTGCAATTAATACATAAGGAATGTAATTGTTAAATGATATCCTAAGTGTTGATCACATATAATGAGGTTATATTAAAGGCTTGTTGACTGTACAAGTATGATTGCTTTTTCTCATTTTGGTGGTGATTGTTGTGATGCCTGTTATTATTGTGGGATGTATCAGTATTTGGACATCTTTACGGGATTGGTTGATATGATTCATTGGTTGAATCGGGTACCACACCAGTACAATACATGGATGGGAGCTCGTCCCCTGTAGGTCATGGCTAGTGGGTGACCATAAGACCCTTAGCCTGTGTTTAGAAGGTATTTGTAAGTGTGACAGTTCCTTGAGTGGATTGGGTTTATAATTACTGTTACCGTTGATGTTCACATTGGTTCCATAAGTGAACCGGGTCTATGTGCTTAATTGATAAAGGTGGTTTCTTGTGTAAATTCGGAATGTATGTTAATTGCCATTATTGTTTACTTATGGATCCTTGAGTTGATCTGGGTTAAATTGACAAATGCTTAGCATATTTGTTGTTGTTACTCCAATGTTTGAATTGAGGTATGAATATTGTTAGAGTCATGGATTTTTGCCTTGGATATTATTGTTGAGTCATGGTTTTGGACTGGGTTAATGATTGATAGCCAGGGTCTTCACTTGGTTTGATATCTTTATTGACTTCACTTGACTGAACTATTGGGTGTTGTTTTAGAAAGGCTAAATGGTATATATAATTGAAGTAATTATTAGTGTTCATAGTTGTACTTGTTACAAGGTTATGATTATTATGCTCATTTATTATTGAGGTTAATTGAAACAGATCGTCTTATAATTACTATTGAGATTAAACAAGTAAGAGTTATGATGGATGACTTTTAATATGAAGGGTGATGTATGATTAGTGAGATTAAGTATGAAATGTATAAGGGCTAATGTCACTAGTATATATTGACTACTAGCAATGGATTAGATATAATTAAGTCAGCAGGAATAAGAATGGAATACTTTTAGTTAACACAGGTAGATGAAAGTGATGGGGATTAAATTGTTATATAAGTTGTCATATTTTCTTTCTGTGATTTCTATATTGTGTTTACGTGATCTAAATCTGGTCGGCCGATGATACCTACCAGTACATATTGGTTGTACTAATACTACTCTTGCTATACCCTTTTTGGGGTATAGTCTGGTTGCAGGATCAGTTGATGTTTCTCAAGTGATGTGGATAGTGATCTCTATCAGCTTATATTCCTCTCATTCTATGATGGAAGCTGTGTCCTATTTTTATATTCCATTTGATTAGAACGCTCTTGTACCTGTTTAGACGAGGTCCTTGGGGAGGTTTTTCATTGTATTTTAAGTTTTGTAAATCTGTTGTAATATAGAAAAGGCTTATTGTTTTACTTGATGACTTCCGCATATATTTTAAAGGGATGGTAAATGGTTCTCCTATCTAGGTGGAGTAGAGTAGGTGTCCTCATGATCCTATAATTTGAGTCGTGATACCACCATCCCCCACCCTCGTTCATCAGACAAGATATTGTAGAGAATAGCAGAAGAAAAGTATTGTTGGGGAGACCTTCTGCCAGTCCAATATTGTTAACTAAGATTAAAAGATTCAACTAAAGAAGAGGAAATTATGAAATGAGAAGGAGAATTTTGGATAGAAAACTTTGTTATGGAAGAAACTCTTTAATTGGATTTATTTGGGTTGATTACAAATGACTAAGCTCACCCCTATTTATACTTGTGCAGGGATAATTCAAGATACAAAAAGATCTAGAAAATTCTATTATCTACAAATATTTAGACTCTAGAATATCTAGACTTTTCCTAAGTTGAAATATCAAAGAGACTATACTATAATTTTCTAGATTCTTCTACCTAGAATTACCTAGAATATCTAGATATTTATTTAAGTTGATTATCCTAGATACTACACTAGGCTATTCTAGAAACTTTACTAGAAAATCTATGATATCCAAAAACATAAACTTTAATATTTTACACACTCTCCCTTAAAGTTATTTTTTGGAAGCTACCCAAAACTTGTCGGGGAAGAACTCAAATGAAATTTTGAACCGTGCCTTGGTGAAAATCTTAGCAATTTTTTCTTGACTCCTCTTTCTTCTTCAAATAATGAAGATTTTTCATTATCGATTGGTCCTACAAAGAAATGTGAATATGTATCGACAAACTTTTCATCTTTGTAATGTATTGCCTTCACAATATTTCCTTCTGGGCTTTGTGGACCAAGTGATTCATCTCCTTATGGAGTTTCATGTTGTTGAGTTCCCAAGATCTCTCTTTCTCTTAACTTCTCAACAACTATGTTATTTGGAGAAGCATTTGTGATGGATAAATTTTTAACTCCAGGGTTCAATACTTTAGAACCCTCTCCTTCTGATGCAACTCCATCAAGAAAATTTTGTCAGTATCAGCCTTCTAATCTGAGTCAGTGATGATCTGACCATTAATATCATGTGAAGTTTTGGAATCAGCATAGGATCTACCATCATCCTTAATAGATTATTTGGGAACATCAGATCTTTCAAAATCATACCATCTGTATCTCTATCCGAAATTGAATTTTTACAGTCAGCTTCTACATCTATTTGATCTTTATCTTCTTCATCTGCTTCTAGTAACTTCTCTAAGTCAATGTTATACATTGATATAATAGGTAATTGACCAAAGGATTCAAAATTCACTATATATCCCTCAATGTTTTCTCTAAAAAAGTCACCACTTGCATATATAGTTTCAAACACTGCCTGTTTAGGATCTAATTAAACATCCCTCACATCAAGAATTTTATTGCCAGTTTTAGGATCTACTTCTTCGATTTCCTTGATAGCAGCTATTGTGTCACTAGTCTGAACATCTTCATAATCTTTTTCCTTCTTGTTGATGACAATAATGCCTTCCTTCTCCACATGATGAACTGTATTATATCCTGAATTTATGATTCAATATCTTTCAAAATTGATGGAAGACAAGAAACCTATTGCTCGAGTACCAACTAGGAAGCATATCCCCAGTCTTTTTCTTCTTTTTTAATAACTTTTTTAGTTTTAGTTTGAGTCGTACTGCTTTTTGAGGCTTGGCAATATCTTTTAATGTATCCTACTTTACTACTTCGATAATAGCTGTAGGCTTCTTACCATAATTGTTAGAAGATTCTTCCTTCTTTTCTAGTGAACTTGAACCACCTACGGATCGAGAGTGCAATATATATATTGCTTTTCCTTTAAAGTTTCTCTTGTAGGTTACAAAATCATTTCCTTCCCCTTCTTTGACAAATACACCAGTCAACTGTTTGGCTAGTAACTACTGTGATTTTAATGAATTCTCAAATTCCTCCAAGGATAGTTGTTGAGTCCATCCTTGAATTGATTTCACAAAGGAAATATATTCTGGTGTTAAACCACGAATAATATTTCCTCTTATTCTTGCTTCTGAGATAGCCTCATCTGGATGTAATAAAGAGCTATCATAAGTTCTTAGTCTTCAAAAAATACTCATCGATAGAAAATTTACCTTGAGTGGTATTAGTCAATTTATTCTTTAATATATGTAGTTTCATGAGTGAATTTACACCTTATGATATGGTTAAATAAAATGGAGGAGATAGACCTCTTCAGTATAATTCCGCCTTCACATCAATCTGCTTCCACTTCTTATATGCACTACTATTTTTTGGTGTGTCTTCAGGAGGACTTGTGCTACTGTCATTGACAATATCCCATAATTTTCGCCCACAAAGTATGATTTCATACATTTTTGTCATACCTTGTAATTGAACATCCTCAATCTAATAACACGACTGCTTAAATCCATCTAGATAAACAATTTAATCTACCACTAACCCGATCATTGAAATGAAATTCAGAGGCCAATCTATGGTTATGGTTATGATACCATGTAGATAAAAACAGAAGAAGAGTATAATGGGGGAGATCTACTTCCAACCTAATATCGTTAACTATAATCGAAAGACTCAACTAAAAATGAGGAAGTTATGAAAGGAGAAGGAGAATTTTGGATAAAGAGTTTTGTTATGGAAGAAACTCTTGAATTGGATTTGTTTAGGTTGATTACAAATGACTAAGGTCACTCTTATTTATACTTGTGTAGGGATGATTCCAGATACAAAAAGATCTAGACAATTCTATTATCTACAAATACCTAAATATCTAGACTCTAGAATATTTAGACTTTTCCTAAGTAAAAATATTAAAGAGACTACACTATGATTTTCTAGATTCTTCTACCTAGAATTACCTACAATATCTACATATTTCTTCAAGATGATTATCCTAGATACTATACTAAGTTATTCTAGTAACTTTACTAGAAAATCTATTATATCCAAAAAAATGAACTTTAATATTTTTCACAAATATAATTTCTATTCTCCACTCTTCCTCTTTTTTCTTTTTTCAAAAAAAAATTATTTGCCTACTATAATCTATACTATTAAATATAAATACTCTCCCATTCGTTAGTTTAGCAGTTATTATATATTAGCTTGAGGTTGTTGTCTTATTTTAAAATTTAGAACCCACAAACCTCAAATTTTGATTTCGTCTCTTCTTATTCATGCCACCGCATCTCAGGGTGGTTATTCTCAAGTCAATACATGATATAAGTCTTCATGTTATTGCTTTGCCTGCTTTTTTATATATTTTTTTTCTTGTTCTTCTTATATTCTTCATCAATCACAAAAGGCACAATCATTAATAATTCTTCAAGGTCTACTTGAATATCTCTGTTGAAATGTATGAGTTTTAAATCTTTTTGCTTAATTAGATAGATGTCCCTTAAGATAAATAAACAATGTTTGTTTTTCGATAAGATAATAATATTGTTAAGCACTTAGGGGTCGTTTGGTTATGGGTTAGAGTTATGTCGGTATTAGTAATACATGAACCAGTATGAGAGAATCTATGTATTATTTTGTGCAGGAATTAGTTTTGTAGAGTTTAGTTATACATGTATTAGTTATGTAGGTATTAGTTATGCAAGTATTAGTTATGCAGGTATTAGTTATGCAAGTATTACTTAAATCTTGAATCTTTGATTTGTCAAAGATTTTTTTTCATTAAAAGGGAATATATATTAATAAAGCATAGTTAAGTCATACAGGTGCCCGAATGGGCATCAAAATATGTCTAGGCCAACTGCTGGCCATAACTGTTAATATTACAAGCCGGAATGTTCCTATAGTACATAGTTTCTACTATGTCTGCACTAAGTGTTGCTAATACAAACATCAGAGGAACTAAAAAAAGGCTAGGCTACCAGCTATGGGCATCTTCAATCCTTCCTTAGCTAGCATGTCCGCTACTTTGTTCCCCACCCTGTACACAAGCACAGGTAGAGTTGCTTCCAAGTTCTCTAGTAAGGACCTGCATTCAGAAATCAAATTGTTATGAGGAAAATGCCTATTAGTGATCATGAGGATGACCTCCAGTGACTCTATATCAATAACCAGTGGCTTAAGGTCATAGTGAATATTTAGAAAAAGTCCTTTCTTGAGGGAATGAAGCTCAGTTATGGTAGGTGTTGTATTGGAAATGCTATCCATATAACCTACTATCCAGACCCCATTATGATTCCTGATCACTCCTTCTAAATCCCATTTCTGGACTATGCTTAATTGAAGCATCAATGTTCAGTTTATTATAGCTAGAGATAGGGGGTTGCCAGCTGTCCTGAATAGTTTGAGTGGGTACCTGAGTGTGTTGGTGGTTGCTAACTAGCAGGTAGTACTCAGTTTCATAGGCAAGGGCCTCATCAGTGGACATGACATCTTTTTTATTGTTGAAAAAGTTTCCATTCTATTTGAGCCATATATTCCATAGGTAAAAAGGAATAAGGACACCCCTGTTATCCAGGTATTATAAGCTTTCCCTTTTAGAGTATTCCAAAAAGGCCTCGAGTTGTTGGTGCTTATAGTAGAAACATCTATAGTTTGGGTGGGAACACTTAGATTAGCAATTTTATTTCGAAAAGTGATGGCATTCTGGCATTGAAAAATGATGTGGTCAATGTCCTCATCATGGTCTTCATATAATTGGCATACAGGGTTAATGTTCATGTCAATTCTTTTAAAGTTGAGACTAGTAGGAAGTCTCTTGTGGGACAGAAGCCAAAGAAAATTCTTAATTTTGTTGGCATTTAGCCTGCCAAATAGCCTTGCAGTGGACATCATTTCCATTGGAAGGGTGAGTAATATTGCTTATAAGAGTATAGGTAGTACTAGTTGAGAAGATCCTATTATTGGTTAAGTCGCAAAAGAGTTTGTCTTCATGGTGGCTATTATAGGGAATGGAAGAGTTCTGTACAAGAGTCAAGATGTCTAGAGGTAAATCAAAGGACATATTTTAGAGTTGGAATCTCCCATTAGAGTAGAGATCAGCAATGGTTAAGTTCTCTTCTTCGTGCATGATAGGTCCATGAAGCATGTTCCTTTGTACCCATAAAACTTTATTTTATCTCCTTTATGAGGGATCCCCTTCTGTCCAACTGTGCTCTCCTTCCATCCTTGCTAGATGTACTGGCAAGTCCTAGAGACTATCCTTGCTCTAGTGCTATTCCTACTGGGGATTTTGTACTTATTGTTAAGGATCCTACCTTAAAGGGAGTGTGGGTTTGTGTGAAGTATCCATGCAAGGGTTGCATGCAGAGCCTTATTTTTTTTATTTCACTTCTTTAGATCCTTAACCCACCTTCATTTTTGTTCTTGGTAATGGCATCCCACTCAACTAAGTGAATCTTATTTTTGTCAGTAGTAGTACCCCAAATAATGTTCCTTTGGATTCTATTAATCATATCAATCATTTTATAAGGGAGTTTGATGTATTGCATGATGTGGGAAGGAATGCTACCTAGAGTTGCTTTGGTAAGGACTGTTCTTCCAGGTAGATTAAGGAATTTTGTTTTCCATCCATCTTGCCTATTGTTTATATTATCAATGATAAATTCAAAGTCTCCATTGGTAGGCCTTTTGTGGAAGATAGGAAAGCCAAGGTATTGTCCAAAAGTGCTACTAACTTTTGATGTTGAGGGTGTTAGAGCATTCATTATATATTCAGTATCAATAGAGAAATTAGTGGATAAAATGGCCTTAGAGTTGTTATGCTTGATTCTTTGGCTAGGATTAGCACTAAAGTAGTCTAGGATGCTCAGGGTGAAGTCATCAGCAAAGAAAAGGTGGGAAAGAGAAGGCCCCTATTGGTAATTTTGATAGGGAGCTAGAGGTGGAGTTCACAACTATTTGAATGTTTCTAAAAAGCCTTTCCATGCACAGGATGAAAAGGTAAGGGGAGATGGAGTCACCTTTCCTTATACCTCTTAAAGGATTGAAAAAGTTAGTTTTACCCCCACTTATAAGGATGGAGATGGAGGAGCTACTAACATAAGACATAATGTGCTTAAAGAGGTTGGTAGGGAAATTGAAGAGCTGGAGTGTGTGTTTGATGTAAGACCACTCTATTCTATCAAAAGTCTTCTCCAAGTCAATCTTTAAGATCATGTTAGGGGTCTTCCCCTTCATTTTGTTGAAGCGGGAGATGAATTCCTATACAATGATTACATTGTCAACAACTCTTTTATTAGAGAGGAAACTTTCCTGGGATGGGCCAATGATAAGTGGCAGAATAGGCTTGATTCAATTCACTATGATTTTTGTAATAAGCTTATAGGCAGTGTTACAAAGGATAATTGGTCTGTAATCCTTAGGAGTGGCAACATTGGTGATTTCTTGGATGATGCAGAGAAGGATGGTGTTCACATATTCTGGCATAGAGCTCTTGGTGAATACTTCTTTACAGAAGATGGACGTCTTTTCCCCTATAATGTCCCAGTATTTCTAATAGGAGAGGGGATGGAGACCATCAGAATCAGGTGCTTTGAGGGGTTTAAAAGACTTAAGGGTAGTGATGATTTCATTATCTCCAATAGTACAGTCTAGTGAGTCACAAATGCTTTGATTAAGGATGGGACCACTCCTAGCATTAGTAGGATTGTTGAAGGAGGAGGTGGTATGTTCAGTAGTGTAGAGAGTTGTGAAGAAGGACGTGATTTGAGAATTTATCTCAATGTGATCATGAGTCCATTCTCCCACTTCATTTTTTATGGATGTAATTTTGTTCTTCCTTTTTCTATTTACAGTAGAAGCATGGAAGAACCTTGTATTAGCATCCCCCTAACTGAGCTAATTTATTCTAGACTTGGTTTTTAAGAATTCCTCCTCACATCTAAGGAGGGTCACATATTTAATTAGGATCTAGGATTCAAGATCTATAAGGAAGAGGCTGCAATGGTGGTGTTCAGACTTCTAAATATCATCAAGTCTTGCCAATACTCTTTTAAACTTATGGAAAATGTTACCAAAAGTAGTCTTGTTCCAGTGAATGGATTCTTTCAATTGCAAGAGTGAAAGTGTTAGGAGGGTCAAAACAGTGGTGGATGAGACCTTTAAATGAAGGGTGACTACACCACATGGATTCCAGTCTGAAAATTCTGGGGCTAGAGGGGTAGGGGTGGTATAGTTTGACATAGAGAGGATAATGATCAAACATAGTTCTAGGAAGATGAGTGACAGAAGCTTCAGGGTATTCATTTATTCAGGAGGTATTAGCACAAATCTATCTAACCTCTCTAGGATAAGGTGTTGTCTATTTCTATTCCTTTTGTTAGTCCAAGCATATTTATGTAATGACCCAAATCATTGTTATACGTAAAAATGCCCCAAAAATAATTTACAATAAATAATAGCCTCAAAATGGACTGGGAAAAATTTTAATCGGGGAGAAAATTGGGTTGCCTAAGTTAATTGGGCCAAGAGGACCAATAAGGGACTAGGCTGGACTACTGGTAACCGCTGTAGCGGTCGGATAATAGTATTAGTGGTACCGCTGCAGCGGTAAGAAGTAGTGTGCCAGCTAAGGGATTTTTAAAAACCCTCTTTATTTTTATTTCCCTAGGATGCCTCCTTCCTCCAAAAACACTCTGATAAACCCTATTCTCCCAACCATGAGATTTCAAAGGCCAAGGTTTATGAGAGAAATTTTGAGACACACCCGGAGGGAATCGAAAATGGGAATACGTCTAGCATACGTGGGATAACTCACTCTTCTCCGTAGCAGTATGTTTCATCTAAGAAGTAAGCTAAGGTTTATTTTGTAGCAACTAGACTTAGGTTATATGCATATAATGTTAATAGTAATGTTTAAAGTATCATGCATTAGACCTTCGGGCACGGAGTTGGACGGATGGACATGTTTAAAAATCCGGTTAGGTTAAAATATGATTTTATAACCATGTATTATGATGATATATAAGTCGTGATGAGGGATAGATAGAATGATAGGGTGAATGTGCATAGTTTAACACCTTTTGGGGCTTGAATATAGTAAAGAGTTGAATATGATAACATGAAATAGCAAAAAAGGGAGTTAAGTGAACTCGATTAATTCTAAGGTCTTAATGCTCGAATTTCCACTAAAGAAGAGCTATTGAAAGATGAAATATAGTATATTGGGGGCTGGAAATTAGCACAACTAAACCCCGAGATTGATGAGTGTGCATAAAAAAGCAATAATGGGAAATAAGGAATGCAATTGCCTATTATAAAAAATTAGAAAGGAATAGAGGATAACGAGGATATGTGAGGTTGAGATGTGGATAGAGAGAAGTGTATTTTAGTATGAACTAGGGTTGTTGTAGTCCATAAAGATGTATGTCACATGATGGTTGAGGGATATGTATATCTATGCGTAGGCTATGGTTTTGTATAACACTTATGAATTTCTTGGCTTTGTGCATGTATGTCATTTAAACATCTATGATTGCCTTCTAGCATGACTTATGATTTAATAATTTAATTGCATTTCATTTGCACTGTATTAATGGGATGTGATGATGGGTCGTGTATCACACAGGTACAGATATGATTATTGTGATATGGATCGGGTACCACATCGATACGATTGTGATATGGGTCGGGTACCATGCCAGTACAGATATGTTGATGATGTTGAGAAGCATAAGAGATGATGCACACATATTGCATACATGCATTCATATATATAGTTGAATGTGGTTCTATTTTATATATGCTCTCATACGTGTTTTCTGCTGTGGTAAATGATGAAAGAGGTTTACGAATGTATGTTAGGTCCCTTGTGAGGATCGGGTATGGTATAACATGACTGGGAAACTTATACTAATTACGGGATGTGGTATTTTCATGTGATTGTAAGTGTCGAGAGGACTTAAGTGGATGCAACTTAAAGAATTATAGGCAGCATGAGAATGGGCCGGTATGAAGGGAGAAGGGTATAGGTTGGAATAGGTAGTCAAGGACAAAAATATAAGAAATGTAAGTCAAGGACAAAGATTTACAAAATGTAAGTCAAAGGACAAAGATATACAAAATGTAAGTCAAAGGACAAAGATATACAAAATGTAAGTCAAAGGACTATGATATACAAAAATATTAAATGAAAAATATGTCACAGAGTTGATAAGATGATATGTTGATGAAGATTCTTAAGTGGGGTTTAGAATCGGAACTTTACTTGATATTTATGATTTTCCCATATTTATTATTGATGTTTTTTGTTTCTAACCCTAGTCGGTAGATGATGCTTACCAGTACGTGTGGTTATACTGATGCTACACGTACTATACCTCTACTTGGGTGTATAGTCATAGTGCAGGTCAGTTGGAGTTTTTATAGCAGCGACGCTGATCACACAGCAACAACTCCTACCATTTCCATCCTTCATGGATGCAGTATCATGGATGTCCCTACTTCTTGTCTAGTGTTCTTGTACCAGTTTAGGCTAGGTTCTGGGGAGTCACTTGTAGTTATTTTCCGCATTAACTTTTCATATTTGATGTATTAAAACAAGCTTTGGAAATGATTAAATGAGTAATCGTATCTCAACTTGATTCAATTTTTAGATGGTGGATATAAATTAACTAAGTGCATATCATAGTAACTTCTGCATTTGGTTAAATGGTGGGATATTTAGGGCTCTTCTATCTATGGTAGGTGTAGGTAGGTACCCAGCATGATCCAGTGGGTTGGGTCGTGACAAAGATAGTATCAGACCCCAGGTTATCGGTCTTCCAGTATAAGAGCAAGTGTTGAGTAGAGTCCCATAAATTGGTGTGTTGACGTCCACATCAAATCTGTAGGAAGATACAAGGCATCTAGGAATCTATCTTATTTTATTTTCTTCCCTATTGTGCCATCTCAATGTCGTATCCCTGGGTTGAGTCCAATTGGCATCTAGTCAATTCCAATTAGTATCTTAGTCGTTATAATTGGGACTAGTTGGTCCCAATTGTTATCTTTAAAGGCAGAAAGGTTGGGACAATACATTCAACCGATAGACGTCAATGAGTAACATAGGAAATGGATGGTTATGCTTGCTTGACATGGTGTTAAGGACTTGTGGTGAAGCAATCATGCATTAAAAATATACTATGTGGGTTGTTGTTACTGGTGATGTATGTAGGTTTCTTTGTGATGATTAAACTTTTGAACGTGATCCGTTGACAATGATTCTGTGGTTATGTGATGTGTAGTCAAGTAGACTGGTGGACGTAAGAACTAGGTGTGATACCGAGAGTGTCTTCATTTCCATGACTTGAGCTAGGGCTCATCTCTCTGTGATTTGGAGTACTACTTCATTTCTATCCGATACCGCATGAACTATCCAGGTGCCTGACTGTTAGTGGAACACCCCTAAAGGTAGTGTATGGCGTGAGTAAGAAGGTTGATGAAAGTATAGCGCTAATTAATCTGACAAACAAAAGGGTGTTGGTTGTGGTTCGAAAATAATAGAATAGTGAATTCAATATACATTACGTGTAAACAAGAGGTTATTACACTATTAAACTTGCATAAAGAGGAGTATTGTGTATAAAATAACCTAACACTGGGTAAGGAAAAACCAAGGTGGAGCTACTGGAGGCTACCCCTACAGTGGATCTTTCACCGTTGCACCGATAAAAATTAATCCCTGCAGTGGCTCTAGGCAGAATCCTACCAGGTATTTTCCCTTATTTTCGTAAAGTTTAATTGTTGCGAAGTAACCCAGTTTTTGAGATAATAAAGTGACAAAATACATCTAACACGCATTATAAGCAAGTATGATTATTATTAAAAGGGGGTAGAAAGAAAAATATCTGAAAAGTGCAGGAAAAAAAAAGAAAGATTGTTTGTTACATGTCCCAAATGAGGGAAACCCAAAATCCAAAAATAATAAAATGTAATCGGGGGAGAGCATCTAACTGACGGCACTATCGCTAAGGCTGGGAGCATCTGAACCCTCCTCCTCCATGCCACTAAGGAAGGAGAACTCCTCGGTGTCCTTCCTAGTCAGCTTTGGCAACTCCTTCTAAGGAGAGGTGCACCCAAACATCACCTGGACTGCCTTCCATATATTCACAAGCATGCAGTCACGGGAGCGATATTTCTTCTTCTCCTCATCCAACTCGCTACAAAACTCCACATAACCTCAAACTGGGTCTGGTGGGGCAGTAGGGCTCGAAGGAGGTAATCTGGGAGGGGGCAACTGAGACCTCTCTGAAATACCCCAGACTACAGCGAGATCAGTCTCCTAAACACCAAGAGATATGGCGGCCTAAGTGAAAGGAGCACTAGACCCCCAGTCTTACCAGCCCGACTACTTCCACCTTACTTCCCCACCTTTCTCTTCTTCTTAGTCTCTTATTGAATGCCCCTACCCTTGCAATGGGTTATATGCCACCTCACAGTCATCCATAATATCTTAAATCTCTCGAGGCACATCCATCCTATCACAAAGTATGGTAACCAAAGAGGGTAGGAAGAGATCTCGTGCTGATCTCTCTCGAGCATAAAAGTACCAGCACTCGTCCACAATTTGTGCCCCTATAATCACTAGGATTCCTGCAAGAACACAAGACACCATCATAGACAAGTGGAAGGCCACATCGATAACATTTCCCGAGGGACATATCCTCTAGGACACTAATTGTAACCACACCCTGACCTCGGTAGAGAAATAAGTACTCTTCGTCTCCTTGACACTGGACCATTTCACTTCGGCAGCTAGTCTCTCTATGCCAAGACCCCAGCGGCCCACTCTAAGTTTGATGCCATGCCCGAATTCTCACCTCAAAGGAGGCATTAGAAGGGTTCGAGACACCCAAAGTGTCATTAATAGTAGGCACATCCACCGGGACCCTTTTGCCTTGCACACAGACATTAGGAAGAGGTTTTGACCAGTCCACGGTTGGGAGGTAGACATTAAACTCCCGAACGACCTCCATGTTGTGCTGAGGAACTGACTCAGTCAACATCTCTAACCCAAATGCTTTCAACCAGGCATAAAAACCCAGTAAATCTTTCTCTACATCCCTTATCACCATCCCCCGCTCACAAAAAAAAAACCTAGTATGCAGCCCCTTCTCATAATGGTCTTGGTATTTGGCATTGAGAAATCTATGGTAGGTAGGTTGTGGGAATATTATGATCCTGTAAAAACCACAAAAAATAATTAAAACCATATCGGAACACCAAGGGAGGGAAAGGGAATTCAAAGTTTCAGGAAATACAGAAACTGATACAAGCGGGATTACCCCAAAGATCCTCAATCAAGGCAATTGGCGTCCCTTTAGAGACGAGGAAGAGTATTGTGACCCACCATGATGATGCTGGGTGTTGAAGGATGAGTATTTGGTACATTGGGTCACTTTTGGGCCCATATGGCATTTAGGATCACTTTTGGGCCCATTATGTAATAAGGCCCATGGCTATAAATAGTTAGCTTTCCTTTTATTTTAGGGTTAGATGATTATTGATGATGAATGTTACACTTGAGAGTGTTTATGTTAGCTTGTTGGGAGATTTCTAGATTGTGAGAAATGTTGATTGTTCGAGGTTCAATTCCTCTTATAGTTTTCATAGGAGATAGGTGTTTACGGTAATATAAAGGAAGATATTTAATTCTAATACCTTTGGTTGTCCTTTTTCTTATCGTATTGTGTCTAACTATCTATCCTTTTATTTTCTATCTTTGTTTTCTTTATTTTCGTAGTTTCTTCATCTTTTCGTATCCGTATTTCCTTGTGTTCGTAGTTTCTTCATCTTTTCATATTTTGTACCATTATCATTTGGTATCAGAGTCTAGCTTAGAATCGTTCCCACGATTCTAGTCTTGGGTTTATTATTGAAAGAAAATCCAAAAATCCCCCCAAAAAATTCATTTTCACATTTTTGTCCATTTTTCAAATTTTGAGTTTTTGATTTTTGTGTTTTTGGTGTTAGATTCTTGTTCCCTAACACTATTTGAGTTTAAATATCGAATTTGACCTAAATCGGAGGTGGTTTGAAGCCTCTACCATTTTTGAGCTTTGAGTTTTTGAAGAAAGTGAAGTGGGTTCTTGAATCTGGAATTATTAGGTTGAAATCGAGGGTTCAAAGTCATTGGGGTTTGTTCTCCATAGCTAGAGGATCTTGGATTTTGAATTTCATGAGATTTGGAGCAAAATAGAGAGAGTTACAAATTTTTAAAGATTCATCTTGTTCTTGATGTTCTTCATAAATCCATACCTTGTTGAAGAAGAATCTTCCGAAATGGGGTGTTAGATACAAAAAGGAAAAACAGAAGAGTATTTGGGTGTTGGTACAAAGGAATATCCAAAAGAAAATGGAATATTCCAAGAGAGAGAGTGCAAAAGGGCCCACAAAAAGCTAAATTTGAAAGCTCCAGTTGTACTGACCTGGGGCATCTGTACCCACACCTGCCTACGTAGGTCAGTACCTACGAACGCAGTTAACCACGCAGGTGTCATTCCAATAACACTAGATCGACTTGTGAAGTGTCACCTATGAGGGCAGCCCATCATCTGCTGCAACACCTCACCCAACATAGTTCAACAATTCCCAAAACTCATTTTGCTCAGGTTCTAACATCCTAGTTTCATTTCTTTGATTTCTAATCACGTTTTTTCTTGATTCTAAGCTAATTAACAACTATTAATCATTCTACTTGGTTGTGATTAGTTCTTAAGTTCATTTTTCTTTCTTGTTCTTTTCTTTGTGTGCTTTTATCGTTTGTTTCTTAGTTAACTTCTTTGAGTCAAGTCCTTGTAATCTTAATCGAGTCATTGGTATGTGATTCATCCCCTTTTCTCAATTGTAGTAAGAACAATGTGTGGAGCAACCCTTTATACCATCTTGGAGGAACTCCTAGAGATGCGACAAGATGTGAAGCAAATGACCGAAAGCTTGTCACACATGAATGAGATATTATCAAAATTGGATGGTAGAATGGAAAGTATGGATGGTATGTTGGAAAACATTGGGGATCATTTAAAGGCTTCAAATTTTATTCCTCGACCCTATGTCCAAACTCCCTCAAGCCTACCAACCCAAAATGCTCCCACTATCACTACACCGAGAGCCATCCATTATACTTGTGTGCCAATGTCTCAAGGACATTTTTCCTCATTCCAAATCCAATTTGGCAAAGACACTTCCAACATTAGGCCCTTGTTACCCACTAACCACGATACTAGCATATTACCTAGTATCAACCCCTCTTTTTTATAGGTTAAGGAGGATCTAAAAAAATTTCCTCATGAGCACAAACTTGATGGCCTGATAGAATTCTTACCAAAGGATTCAACAATTTAAAAGTGTGATGGATTAGGTTTAATGTTGAATCTTTTTCAAGAAGGAGAGGATGATGTAAGCCCGGTTAGAACCAAGGCAACTCAAATCACCGTTGATACAATCTGAACTACATCTTGGAAAAAGCCTTCAAAAGAGAAATATCGTGTGTGGATGATAGCTTGGGACATGGGATATGTGTTGTTAAAGGATTCATGTGATGGGGATGACAAGGCTATGAATCCTACCAATGCCAAGGGTTTCCCCAAGAATCTTGATCTTGAAATTAGTGATTTTTTGAATTTGAGTACAAATTCTCTTCAAGAAGGAGAGGATGATACAAGCGAGATTACCCCAAAGATCCTCACTCAAGGCAATTGGTGCCCTTTTAGAGATGAGAAAGACTATTGTGACCCACCCTGATGAGGTTGGGTGTTGAAGGATGAGTATTTGGTACATTGGGTCATTTTTGGGCCCATATGACATTTAGGGTCACTTTTGGGCCCATTATGTAATAAGGCTCATGGCTATAAATAGTTATCTTTCCTTTTGTTTTAGGGTTAGATGATTATTGATGATGAATGCTACACTTAAGAGTGTTTATGTTAGCTTGTTGGGAGCTTTCTAGATTATGAGAAATTTTGATTATTCGAGGTTCAATTCCGCTTACAGTTTTTGTAAGAGATAGGTGTTTACGGTAATATAAAGGAAGGTCTTTGGTTTAAATACCTTTGGTTGTCCTTTGTCTTATCTTATTGTGTCTATCTATATATCCTTTAACTTTCTATCTTTGTTTTCTTTATTTTGTAGTTTCTTCGTCTTTTCATATCCGTGTTTCCTTATGTTCGTAGTTTCTTCATCTTTTCATATTTTGTACCGTTACCAAAAACTAGGGACACACTGGCCAGTACCGCTGCAGTGGATAATTAACCGCTGCAGCGGTACCACAATAGTGGTATTTACCGCTATAACGATATTGCTACAACTGTAAAGTTATTGCTGCAGTGGTTTGTCGTCTTCAACCCGCCAACCTCCCCTCCCATGGTGGATTTTTAAATTTTTTTGTAATTTTAAAAATTAAGCATAGATCGGGCTTGGAAAAGTGTGAGTGAACCTTTTTACACTAAAATAGGGGTGTAAAACACCAGAAATCCAACCCGAATTAAAAAAATCATTAGAGAAGATGGCCCTTCATCTTCCACCCCTCCCACAGCAAAATTCTACTATAAACTACGTTAATCTTACATCCCAAATGCTATAGGAGCTTTGAAAACATAAGAGAACTTAGCATGCAAACTACTATGTTCAAAAACACCCCCAAAAATCAAGTTCAACAAGTTACACCCAAACCTACTTGAATTATCTCTATTCTAACATAATTTTGTGATTCTATAACATAAAATATGTAAGGGAAGTAAGAGAAACAAAGAATTTACCTTAAATTCATTAACGAGGGAAGATTTTTGCAGAGAGTTGAGAGGATTTGGGAGAGAGTAGAGTGAAATGGGGGAAATGAAATTTCCCCCCTATATAACTGTCGCAAACCGATGTTGTGATTGGTTACCACTACAGTGGTTATATATAACTACCACAAACTGTTGTTGCGATTGGTTATCGCTGTAGCGATTAAAAGTCCTCTAAAATCAGTTTAGTCCCGACTTTTCATGCGATATGGTGTCGTACCATATTGGTGTAATCATAATTGAAAGTTATTTCGTGAATTAATTGCATACAACATAGAGATAAACATGGTGCCTAGATTAGACGGTATTTTAATGGTATCCCATTAACGGAGCAAGGGAGTATAATGATGCTAGCCTATGTTAAGTAATCCTCCAAGTGACTTATCACACTTAGAATCCGTTGAACATTCGTGCAACTGTTCAGACCTCACCCTTAGGGACGTTCGGGGATGAATGGTGGGTAAATTAGTATCTAATGTAACGACCCAAACCATCATTATGTATGAAAATGCCCTAAAAATAATTTACAATAAATAATAAGCTCAAAATAGACCAAGAAAAATTTAAATCGGGGAAAATTAGTTCCTAAGGAAATTGGGCCAAGAGGCCCAATAAGGGAATAGGTTGGACTGTTAGTAACTGCTGCAGCGGTCGGATAACTGCTTTAGAGGTACCACTGCAGCAGTAAAAAATAGTGTGCCAGCTGAGGGATTTTTAAAAACCCATATTTTTTTTATTTCCCTAGGTCACTCCTTTCCTCCAAAAACACTCTGATAAATCATATTCTCCCAACAATGAGATTTTAAAGGCCAAGGTTCATGAGAGCGATTTTAAGACACACCCAGAGGGAATCCGACATAGGAATACATCTAGCACACGCGGGACAACTCACTCTTCTCCGTAGCAATATGTTTCATCTAAGAGGTAAGGTTTATTTTGTAGCAACTAGACTTGGGATAGATGTATTTAACATTAATAGTAATGTCGGGAGTATCATGCATTAGGCCTTCGGGCATGGAGTTGGACAGATGAACATGTTTAAAAATCTGGTTAGGTTAAAATATAATTATATAACCATGCATTATGATGATTTATTAGTCGTGATGAGGGACGGATAGAATGATAGGGCAAATGTGCGTAGTTTAACACCTTTTAGGGTTTGAATACAATAAAGAGTTGAATAAGATAAAATGAAATGGCAAAAAGGGGAGTTAAGTGAACTCGATTAATTCTAAGGTCTTAATGCGCAGATTTCCACTAAAGACGAGCAATTGAAAGATGAAATATGGTATATTAGGAGCTGGAAATTAGCATAACTAAACCTCAAGATTGATGAGTATGCATAAAAGAGCAGTAATGTAAAACAAGGAATGGAATTTCCCATTATAAGAAATTAGAAAGGAATAGAGGATAACGAGGAAAACATGAGGTTGAGATGTGGACAGAGAGAAGTGTATGCTAGTATGAACTTGGGCTGTTGTAGTCCGTAAATATGTATATCACATGATGGTTGAAGGATATGTATATATATGTGTAGGTCATGGTTTTGTATAGAACTTAGACTTTCTTGGCTTTGTGTGTGTTTGTAATTTAAGAATCTATGATTGCTTTTTAGCATGACTTGTGATTTAATGACTGATTTGCATTTAATTTGCACTGTATTGATGGGATGTGATGATGGGTCGGAAACCATATCGGTACGGATATAATTATTATGATATGGGTAGGTTACCATGCCTATACAATTATGATAAGGGTCGGGTAACATGTCGGTACGAATATGATAATGATGCTGAGAAGGGTAAGACATAATGCACACATCTTGCATACATGCATTCATACATATGGTTGAATGTGGTTCTATTTTATATATGCTCTCATACGTGTTTTCTATTGTGATAAATGATGAATGAGGGTTTACGAATGTACATTAGGTCCCTTCTGAGGATCGAGTATGGTATAACATGACTGGAAAACTTATGCTAATTATGGGATGTGGTATTGTGATGTCCTATGATTGTAAGTGCTGAGAGGACTTGGGTGGATGTAACTTAAAGAATTATAGGTAGCATGAGAATGGGTCGATATGAAGAGAGAATGGTATAGATTGGAATAGGTAGTCAAGGACAAAGATATACAAAATGTAAGTCAAGGACAAAGATATATGAAATGTAAGTCAAAGGACAAAGATATATAAAATGTAAGTCAAAGGACAAAGATATACGAAAATGTTAAATAGCAGGTAGGTCACAGAGATGCTAAGATGATATGTTGAGGATTCTGAAGTGGGGTTTGAAATCAGAACTTTACTTGATGTTTATGATTTTCCCATATTTATTATTGATTTTACTTGTTTCTAACCCTGTTCAATCGATGATGCTTACCAGTACGTATGGTTGCACTGATACTACACTTACTATACCTCTACTCAGGGGTATAGTCATGGTGCAAGTCAGTTGGAGTTTCTATAGCATTGACGTCGATCACTCAGCAGTAGCTCCATCTATTTCCATCCTTCATGGATGTCCTTACTTCTTGTCTAGTGCTCTTGTATTGGTTTAGGCTAGGTTCTAAGGAGTCACTTGTCATTATTTTCTGCATTTACTTTTCATATTTGATGTATTAAAATAAGCTTTGGAAATGATTAAATGAGTAATCGCATTTCAACTTGATTTAATTTTCAGATGGTGGCTATTAAATTAACTAAGTGTATATCATAGTAACTTCCGTATTTGGTTGAATGAAGGGATATTCAGGGTTCTCCTATCTGGGGTAGGTGTAGGAAGGTGCCCGGCATAATCCGGTGGGTTGGGTCTTGACAATTTATAACCTTTATAACCAAGGTCTAACATATTGCACTAATTTAATCAACTTATAAGTAGATTTACTCTGGAGCTACTAATATGATTTCCTCCCAACTTGGCTCTAGCATGGAGGACCTCATTAAAGTCTTCTCGTATGAGCCAGTCCCCCTTGTAGTTGTGAGAGAGGTAAATTAAGTCATCCCAAAGAGTGGATCTACTAGCAAAGTTAGTACTAGCATAGATTGCAGAAAAAATCCAAGGTTTAGGATTAGTGTATACCTTAACCATAACATAGATTTCTTGGGGGGGTTATGGAGATGTTGCCTATTTTCAAGATATTCTCTTTCCACATGATAACAATGCCCCAGATAGTCCATTGGCAGGGGATTGGATTTGGGAATCAAAATTGAAGGCATCAGTGAGCTTTTGGTGATCAATCATCCTTGTTTCAAGGAGTACAAACATGGCCAGATTTTTCATCTTGACCATGGTGTAACACTGATAATGAAACTAGCACTATTTTCTCTCCTAACATTCTGGATTATAAAGTTTATTAGGTATGACAACTGTGAGGTATAGTGTAGTAGGAATTTCCTTTTCCCCTTCCAGGAAGGTTCCTTGGTTTTCTCCCAATGGGTTCAATGCTACAACACAGGGTATGTTCTCCCTTCTAGTTCCTAAGGTTCAAGGTGCACATTGTCATCTGGCTGGGACAATAAGCTATAATAGCTTTGTTCGAAGGCTCTTTGAACTCTTTCATTATCAATTTTTCCAAAATGAAAACGTCTATTTTTTGTTCTCTAAAAGCTGCTAAGATATGTTCTATTTCCTCATTGCTCTTCTTCAGAGTTTCTAGTAACTCTAGACCTGGATTTCCTTCCTTTTTTTGGTTTACACCCTCTTGAGTTTGTGGTGGAGGGTGTGTTCCTTGTGTGGTCCATAGGACGAAGATGGAGTGGGTATTCCCATGTTGGAGACTATCACTGGGAAGAATAGGAGGTTCTGGAACACTTAGTTCATTAGGAGATTAAGTTATTATGAGGGGATTTGGTATGGATTCGCTATCATATCTGGTTGGAGCAGTGTTTGAAATAAGACTTGGGTCCCCAATCCCTTAATTGCATGGTTCAGTGCTTCCTTGATCAGTTAGGCAAGGTAAGCCGAATCTTGCATTATGACTATGAGTGGCTGGTTTCCTAGGTTCATGTTTAAGGTTATGGATTTTCCCTGAAGGAGGAGTTCCAGCCATGATGAAGGAGTGTGGTTTGGTGGTGAAGGGACAGTCATGAATATCAAGGGCTCGGGAGCTAGTCCTTGAGAGCAGTTTTAGGAGTTTGCCATTAGTAGAGAGTTGAACAATGTAATTAGAGGTGGTGGGTGCCTCTAACTCCATAATCAACTCTTTACTAGAAAAGGCAAGAGGGGGTAGTAAATTGACGCGATAGTCGGTGTTATACCAACTGTGGTGGTGTGATGATTAACTTTTGTAGTGGAGGGAAGATCCGACTAAGGTGTTCCAGTAGCGAGATCTTTCATGGATGTAGAGGTAAGAGGGGCATAACTTTTTGGGATGAGAGAGAGAGAGAGATACATCTTTGTACCTAGTAGGGCCAATATCTTTAATTGGTCTGACTTTTGAGGAATTTTGGTTTTCTTCATTTAATTTTGAAATTTTATCAGCCGCATTAGGGAGATTTGGTTGAGAGATTCTCATTAAATTTCCATTAAGAGGGTAGTTGTACTTTTGGGGGGATGAGACCGATTTATTGTGTATCGGTTCGACTTGGTTCACTGTGGTCCAGACTAGTTCAAGTTGGTTTACTGTGGTCCGATTTGGTATAGTGGGTTGTTTTCTTTTCCCATTTTTAGACCCGTTAGCCATGGTATGTCTGCCATGAATAGGTGGGTAATAGGCATTAGTAGGGTTAACAATTTTAGTAGTGGGGTCGTAGAACTAAACCTAATTGGGCAGCATACTCCTTTACCTATGTTTGGAGTAGGCTTTGGGTGGATCTATTATCCTTTGTTGTCGAAGCTTTCTTCTTCTTGCGGAATGTCAGAGTCTTCCAACCATCGCTTGATTTGGCTTCTGAAGGTGGTAGATTTGATGTTTTACTGGTGGAGGGTGTTTGTAGGTGGGTACAATTCCTAGTAGTATGCCCAATTGAAACCTAGAATAGAAGAAAGTCTTTTTAGGATGGCTCTGTCCTAGCTAGACCGAGTCACAACTACTTATTATAGAAGACTCAGGCACACTTCCCTATACTTCTCCTAAGTGACATCAATTCTCCCACACCCTATACACATAATCCCTTCCCTTTCATAGATGATTCTTTATTTATGGGTGCCAGAATTTGTCATTCTTCTAGAGAGAGAATTTTTCTAGTAGTGATTTGTCAAACATTTGAGAGGTAATGTGTTAAAAGATGCAGTTTCATGGGTGGTATTTATGTCACAAATCTGTATACATTACACAAAAATTTAAATGATCAAAGGAGTGTTTTAAAATTTCAAAAGTCTTCCTTTTTTAAACCAAATTTTTTTCTTGTGTCAAGTCAAATGGTACCACATAAATCAAAACGGAGGGATAAATACTTGACAATTAGTTAGACAACAAAACCATGTGACACTTCATCTGCCATTGTTCAATCAACAGTGCAACAAATGCCTCTGCTCCAATGAAATTTTCATGTACGATTGACTTGTTTCTCTTATGGACTTGATCTATCATTGTCTTTGACTGATGCCCCACTCAGATGGATCCTTTACCACAAATCATGAGATTTAATGACTTTCCATTTGCTTATACAAGCATGTTTTGAGAATTTGTCACCACAACTCTCTGCCATTCCAGAGAACTACTCAAAGTTTTCCCCTGCTTTCAGGATATTTAGCAATTCTGCTCTTCATCCTTTGCTCATCTTAAATAAAAGATCATGTCTACTCATCTAATCAAGAAGCCCTCGACATTACTGGATGTTCCCAAGGGACATTTGTCATTTATGTTGGGGAGAAGCCAATGAAGAGATATGTGATGCCCATATCATACTTGAATCACATTTCATTTCAAGACTTGCTAAGTCAAGTCGAAGAAGAATTCAGCTTTGAATCATCCAATAGTTGGTGTTACAATTCCCTGCCCAGAGGACATTAGCATCATTTCTCAATTTAGGATTCAAGAATATAGTTGAGAAAGATCATTTTTCCATTTTATAGGTCTCACAATTTTGTATACAAAAGCAACAGTTGTTTTGTACAGTTGATTGATTAGTTAGAAGTTAACTGAGGCTTAGCACCACAAAGTTTGGTGATTTTTTACTCACAAAAATACTTCTTTAAAGAATACAGATATAACATTATTTGAATATCATCTACAAATCAATATTCATTGTACGATTTGTGAATTGACTCACAAAGCTTCAATATGTTTCCACGTGAAATTCATGTTCAAACACAATTTCAACTGTCAAATACTCTTTTTTAACTTCTAATTTCATATACTCATTTTTTCAACTTCAACAAGATATTATCCAATCTCAACCAAATATTTCAGTATTACAAAACCTTCATATTTGCAAACACTAGTCTTCGTAATGAGCATCTGTAAATAACGAACTCCAGTATGAGAATTTTAAGTGGAATATTGAAATACTGGTTTCAACTTACAAATCTTCAATATTCACAAATAATTTTATCAAAATGAATTCCTATCCAAACACAACTGTATCCGAGAGAAATCGACCTTGAAGTGCTGAACAATTCAGCTACTCCACATAGCTAAGATACAAACAGTTGCCTAATTTGTGGATGTCGCACCCCATTTTTCTAGCGAAAAATGGGATTTGATGTGACAACTCTTGTTGCAATGGTTTAAGAGTGAAGAGTCACCACCTAACGAATTAAGGTGTGTTAGGGCACCATTCTAAACTAATTTTATTAATTTAATCTAAGTCACCAGAAATTCAGGTAAGGGTTCAAACTACTTCAAAAGGAAGGTGTTAGGCACCTTTCAAGGTCCACAAATATGGGTCCCAGCCAAACTCATAGATTACATGGGGGATTCTATGTGATAAACAAAAGTCAACAATCTTTTATTAATTTAATGTTAACTAAGTGTTTAAAGTGGAAAAATAATTGTTTATCTAATTAATATAGACCTAAGTGATAAAAATTAGAGAAAAACATATATGAAAATGAAAAATAAAATATTAAATAAGCGAGAAGGGAGAAGGACACAATTTATATAGTGAAAAATGATTCACTTAAATGATAAACCTAAACTACTCCAGAACAAAAGAGACATGCAAAAAACAAAAATAAGTGAAACGAAGTTACGGATTTAGACAAGGGTTATTTTTTATCCAATTCGGATCAGCGCCTAGCTTATTAACAGGTGACAATGTCTCATATTGCATTGTCAGATTTTGCTCGGGGTAACTTCCATTATTTCCGTCTATCTACCCAGCCCACCTAGTTGGTCATTAAGCCTAAAAGCATTCTATAGAAAATGACAAAACTAATGTTTCCTAAAATGCCTACCCGACCTAACTTAATGTCCAAGAGGCATTAGACTTGCTATTTTTGGATTTGGGTCTAGACAAAAGAAAGTTTAGGTTACCTTAATTAAACTCGGGATTGCGTCAAACAAAACAAACATGACTTGCAAGTAGCACATAATGGTTTCATGAAAGCCTCTTGGTTAATTAGAGGTTGCTTAATCAATCAACATGATTAAAAAGAAAATTATTCAGTTTACGTGATTAAGACCTATAGACATGATTTCTAGGCGAGGAGTATTACTCAAGGTGCCGAAAATTAATTAATATGCTGAAAGTTAATGGACAATCACTGAAAATTAATTAGCAAGTGCTGGAATTTATTCTAAACTATGAAAAATTAATTAACAAGTGTTGAAATTTATTTTTTTAAAGCTTGAATTTAACTAAACATGCTGAAATTATTTTAAAGTGCTGAAAATTAACTAAACATGCTGAAAATTATTTTTATATGCTGAAAATTGTTTTAATATGCCAAAAATTAATTAAACATGCTTAAATTAAATTGACATATTCGAACTTAATCTAATACGTCAAAAGTTAGTTAATGATTCTAAAAACATCATTTTCTAAGCGATAAAATAATTAATGGTCCTAGAATGTTTGCCTAAGTGATAAAATAATTTAATTAATTAACATGTGAAATCCTATAGGCATGATATCTAAGTGATAAAAATATTCAAATCACAGAATCCCCGCCCTCTAAGCAGTCCCCCATAACTTTTATTATGTACAGAGTTTACACAAATTATTACAGACCCGACAAATAATAAATTAAAATCAACATATAGAACGAAATCTTCTAGCTCCCTCTTCCTAGGCAACTCCTCGAACCACAAAATGTTTATCTCCAACCTTTTGAAAACAAAAAAAAAATACTCCAACCATACTAACATCCAAATATAGCCACGGACAATCCATAATCAACCTTTGACGCTGTCGAGATCTCAAAGACCTCATGGATCCCAGGCAGGCTCATGTCAAAGGGGTTATAGGATGAACCAAAGTCATTTTGGATGACCACAAAGAGAATACAAAACTGGCCTTCCAGTTTGTATATATTTAATAAGACAATTAGTGAGGGCATATGTAGACAAACAAGTATCGAATATAATCACACAAGTCAAATAGCATGCAAGTACATTATTATTTATACTAATGTAGAAAATTTATGCACACTAAACTACCACGTAGGAAAAATAAAGGAACACTTCGATAAAAAACTAACCAGTTTCGAGGCGAGAATAATAAAAGACAAACAACACTTTCCAAAGTAATGACCAATTTGTAGTTGAAGCAATCTTAATAAGACAAAACAAAGAGGAATTTTTTAAGTATTGAGGAGAATTATGTTGTTCAGCGTGACCAATATGAGAGAAGGGAGCCTCTTTATATAGTCAAGGCTGTCCAAAATTTAAGGAAAAAAATATTTAGAGAAATCAATTGGGGAGCATCAATAGGAAAAGAAATACTCACAAGGATCAATTAATGAAAAATCTTTTTCCTTAAAGAGACAAGTGAATCTATTTTAAATAAAAGTGCCAAATTTATCATAAATATGTAGGTATTATATATATATATATTGAATTTTAAAAAAAAAAAGGTAGGTAAGTAAACAAAGGCACATGTACAGCTGAAACTTACCATACAATCGGATAATCGGTCAATCTATCAGAGGAGGGAAATATACCAGAATAAACTCTTACCAAAAGATGAATTGAATACAAATTCTCACAATCCGGCAAGACAAGCCAATCAAATCAAAACTTACACCCCGAAAACAAGCAATTAGGTTGTTACACATTTTGCAAATCAATCATGATAGAACAATCAAATCCAACTTTTACCATAATCACTTACTTAAAGACTGAAATTATTTTAATGAAGCAAAAATTAATTAGAGCAAATCATTCAGCTAAATAACATACAAATACTAAAGTCGTCCAAATTCAATGAAAGAAACAAATATTAGACACGGATCAAATCATTTGTCCACAAATAAATCGAAAGGCAAGTCAATCCCTAATTACAAATTTGGGGTCAGTCTAAAGTTGGTAAAATTTAGGAGTTTTTGTATATGTCAATTAGAAAGTGTAAAGAACCATAAAATTGAAAGAATCGTCATGAATTTTAAACCTATGAAACTGTTTTTTTTTTTAAAAAAATGGTTGAAATGATGAATACAGATAGTAGGGATAACAACCATGGGTTAGAAGAAACCTGTCGGAGATGATTTCATTTAGGATAAGGATAAAACTTGGAGATTAAAATCCTAAGCACGTTTTACATTGTTTGACAAATTTCGATCGGGGCTTCGAACTTTGATTGGAATAAGATATGTATAATGATGTTGATGACGTCTCGCCGGTCATCACTTCCATCAAGACAGCGGCAAAAGGCGAAATGAGGTAACAGAGAAGAGGGAGAAAGGAAAGGAAGGGCGGTGTTGGTTGGTCCATCGACCTAAAGTAGAGCAACGATGGTGGTTTGAATGGTGTAGTAGTCGTTGGTCGGAGGAGATAATGGTGTGGTGGAAATGTGTTGGCCACAATGGCCGAAGTTGTGGAAGATGGAGCGGCTGGAGTGGGATGGAGAGAGGCGGAGAGGGAGGCAGCGTTGTTGGGGTTGTTCACCAGCCATGGTGGTCAGAGATTGTCGGTCGCCGGTGATGGGAATTGAGAGAGGGAAGAGAAAAAGGGGAGAAGGAGTAGGCGGCTAAGGGGTGGAAGAAATGAATTAGGGTTAGGTTTTATTAAAAAGGAAAGAAAGTGGAAGATTTGATCTCAATCAACGGCTGTGATTTAAAATAAAAATGGGTCGGATCATGGGTCATTTAAATTGGATCATGGATTGGGTCTGATTTAATAAACTGGGAATTAAGAATGAGTAAAATTGGACTCAATTTATGCTAGAATTGACATGAATTAAGGCAAAATCAGAATAGAAATTAAATAAATTAAAGGAATTAAATCGCATTAGGCTGCTATTTAATAAATGTAATAGTGATCCAATAAAAATAATAAAAATAAATAAATAAAATGTCCCGAAAATTGTTATTCTTAAAATAAATTATGTATATAAAATTAATGTTACGTAAAATCTTATATAGAATTGATGGTGATAATAATAATTTAAAAATTAAGTCAAGAAATGCTATAATAATAATAATAATAAAAATATTAATAATAATAATAAAAACAATAATAATAGTAATAATAGTAATAAACTACGCGTTTATGAGTATGCATATCCACGAAAAATAATTTAATAATTATTTACAAAATTATATAAAATATTCTATTTAAATTAATAAACTATATGTACTATATATAAAAAAAATATAAAAATAAATGACATACTTCAAAATTATTTGTGCGAAACGTCAAGGTTTATTTGATACTGAAATAATAAGTAAAGAAATATTAATATTCGAAACTAAATATTTTTTTGTAAAATAACAGCCTGGGAGGAATATCGGGAGGTCAAAATTGGGTATCAACAGCTGCCCCTTCGTTGCTTGAGAATGATTGAAGAATTGTCAAGTAACGAACGTTGACATAGTAGCCAATTTTGTCTGACCGATAGGATGGTTTGCTGGAATCGAAAAGCAAGAGAGGTTTATTAAAATGGTGTGACTGAGACTTTGGTTTTAAGTCACCTACATATCTCAGGTTCATGAGAATCAGGCCATGTGTAGTTCTAAATTTAGGAATAAACGATATTCCTAAAGAATGTTAATGATACGGTATACGAGCAACAATAACGGTAGTATGTGTCGATGATATCGAAATGGATAGGATTGGATGCAACACTATGAATGTGGTGTGTAGAACGAAAGGTAAATGTGTTTCAAGCTGAATTGGAGTGACGCGGGGGACAAATAGGATCGTATCTTGAAATAGGAGCGAAAGCTACTCTCGTTCGAAACTTATTTTCTTTCGTTACCTACGTGCTTTCTAGCATAACTAGATAAATATGATTAGAGCATGTGAATAAATGATAAGTAATTGTTGTAAATATTTAAACATGATGCAATTTCCTATTTAGACCATGAGCATTTACTTTAAGACGACAAAGATGATGTCTTAAGCTATGATGTCTTATGGCTATGCTGAGCAAAAGTAAATCCTAAGGCCATGAAAAATGATGTCTTTAGACCATGATGCTTTCGGAGCATGATAAGCAGAAAGTAAATTCTTAAGCCATGAGATAATATCCGCAGGCCATGAAAATGATGTCCTTGAACTATGACACCTTAGGGTAATTATATGATGATTAAAGAAAGCGTATCTATATTGAGTAGCTTGGTCTTGATGCAATTTGTGTAGACTCTTGTGGAAGCCCTGCAATGTAGATTTCTGCTGATGCATTGCGATGTGGACTCTTTTGGGAGCTATGAAATGTAGATTCTTGGGGGAGCCATGCAATGTAGATTTCGGCAGATGCACTACGGTGTGGACTCTTGCAGGAGTCATGCAATGTAGACCCTTATGGGAGCCGTGCAATGTAGATTTCTACGGATGCATTGCGGTGTGGACTCTTATAGGAGCCATACAATGTAGACTCTTGAGAGAGCTGTGCAATATAGATTTTTGTGGATGCACTGCGGTGTGGACTCTTGCAGGAGCCATGCAATGTAGACTCTTGCGGGAGCCAAGCAATATAGATTTCTGTGAATGCACTGCAGTGTGAACTCTTGTAGGAGCCATGCAATGTAGACTTTTGTGGGAGCCATGCAATATAGATTTCAGCGGATGCACTGCGGTGTGGACTCTTGCAGGAGCCATGCAATGTAGACGAGAGGATTGAGTAGCTTGTCTGTTTTCCCATGTTGAAAGTAGAGTAGTTCCTGCAATCATACCTGTTATCCTGCACTCAAAAAAAATTGTAAGTTTCTAAAAAGGGGGAGGTCTATTTGTGCCTATGCTATGACTGGAGTGCTTCCTACTTGCTTGATATTGTGGACCGATGATAGGCTTCGTCCGGGCTTTCACTTGGGTAAAAAATAAAACAAGTTTAAAAATCATGTTTTGAAAATATTTGCACTTTGAAAATGAAAAGTGAAAAAAAGTTATTTAAAATATTATTGAATAATTGACTGTGACACGTTTTGAGACAATGCAACTTCTTATAAGCAAATATCTCTCTGTCTAGAAATTTTGATCCTCAAAAATTTCTGCCTCGGTGTAGATTTTGACTGCTTTGGTAGGTGGTGAAGGTTGTTTGCCGTAAATTTTTGAGATTAGCTCAAAAATTCTGCCCCAGTATCATAGCTGCGCAAATGCTATCCCATGGAATCTTTGAGATGCTTCTTAAAATTCTGCCCCAGTTACATGCTTATAAGGGAAAATAGGAGAATTTATTATGATAGGACCAAACTCCATAGGAGCGCCTACGTATCCCTCTTAATGGGAATCAAGTCAAACGTAGTTCCAATTACAAGGTAAGAAGGCATGAAATAAAGCACAAACATAATATCTCTTACCAACATCTGAATTCATAAGCTTGGAACAATCTTTCCCATCCATTTCTACAAGTATGATTGCTCCTCCTGTCAAAACTCGATGAACCACATAAGGACCTTGCCAATTTGGTGAGAATTTGCCTTTTGCTTCATCTTGGTGCGGAAAAATCTTCTTTAAAACGAATTGCCCAGGAAAAAAGTGTCTTGGTTTAACCTTCTTGTTGAAAGCTTTGGCTATTCTATTCTGATAGAGTTGGCCGTGACAGACTGCATTTATCCTCCTTTCATCAATAAGTGCCAATTGCTCAAATCTGTTTTGCACCCATTCAGGGTAGCTCAATGTTGCCTCCTGCATGATTCTCAAAGACGGAATTTCTACCTCGATAGGTATCACTGCTTTACTACCATAAACTAGAAGATAGGGCGTAGCGCCCGTGGAAGTTCTGATTATGGTATGATATCTTAGTAGTACAAAAGGTAGCTTCTCATGCCAATGCTTATAATTATCAATTATCTTGCTCAGTATTCTCTTGATGTTCTTATTCGCAGCCTATACCGCTCCATTCATTTGTGGCCTATATGCCGTGGAATTTCGATGCTTGATCTTAAATTTCTCACATGTTGTTCTTATCAAATCACTGTTGAGGTTGGCACCATTATTTGTGATGATAGACTCACCATTATATATGATGATAGACTTAGGGAACCCAAATCGACATATAAGGTGATTTCAAACAAAATCATCTACGACCTTTTTTGTGACCGATTTATAAGAAGTGGCTTCAACCCACTTAGTATAATAATCAATAGCAACAAGAATAAACTTGTGTCCATTGGATGCAGCCAGTTCAATAGGGCCAATGACATCTATGCCCCAAGCTACAAAAGGCCAGGGTGAGCTAGTAATATGGAGTTCGTTGGGAGGAACTCGAATCATATCAGCGTGAGTTTGGCATTGATGGTATTTCTGTACATAGTGAATGCAGTCTATTTCCATAGTCAGCCAAAAGTAACCTGATCTCAGTATCTTTTTTTACCAGCATAAATCCATCCATATGTGGATAGCATGTTCCAGCATGTACCTTTTCAATCAATCTGGATGCTTCTCTAGCTTCGATGCACCTTAACAACCCCAAATCGGGAGTCCTCCTATACAAGATTTCTCTACTTAAAAAGAATTGATTGGCTAACCTCCGAATGGTGCACTTTTGGACACTTGTTGCACTCTCTGGATAATCTCCATTCTTTAAGTATCCTTGTATATCATTATACCATGGCTTTCTATCCAGTCCCTCATCGACATAAAAGCAATATGCAGGCTGCTTTTGTATGTAGATGGGAATAGAATCAATATAATTCTTGTCTGGATGCTGGATCATGGATGACAAAGTCGCCAAAGCATCTGCAAACTCATTCTGAATTCTTGGGACGTGCTTGAACTCTATCTTACGAAACCTCTTGCACAACTCTTGTATACAATCTAAGTACAGTAGGAGTTTTGTGTTTTTGATGGCCCACTCACCTTGTACTTGATGAATCAATGAATTTGAATCTCCAATCACCAATATTTCTTGGATATTCAAATCCATTGCTAAACAAATTCCCAAAATGCAAGCTTCATATTCAGCCATGTTGTTGGTGCAAGGGAATCTGAGTTTGGCTGATCCATGATAATGTTGACCGGTCTCTGAAATCAAAACTGCTCCAATACCTATTCCTTTGAAATTTGCAGCTCCAAGCAAAGAATAATCACCAACCATCATATTCTTCAAAGATATTTTCCCCCACGAATGCCACTTCTTCATTAGGAAAGTAAGTTTTCAACGGCTTATACTCTTCGTCCATGGGATTCTCGACTAAATGATCTACTAGTGCTTGTGCCTTGACAGCCTTCTGCATGACATACATTATGTCAAACTCACTCAATAATATTTGTCATTTAGCTAGCTTCCCGATAGGAATTGGTTTCTGAAATATGTACATCAAAGGATCCATTCTGGAGATCAGGTAGGTTGTGTGTGCCGAGAGATAATGCCTCAATTTCTGAGATACCCAGGTCAAAGCACAACACGTGCGTTCCAGTAAAAAATACCAAACCTCATACGATGTGAACTTCTTGCTCATGTAATAAATTGCTTGCTCCTTCCTACCTGTTTTATTGTGTTTCCCAAGAATACAACCAAAAGCATTATCCCTCATAGATAAATATAATAACAAAGGCCTACTAGGTTCGGGAGGAACCAAAATGGGAGGACTCGATAAATAATCTTTGATTTTGTCGAATGGCTGCTAACATTTTGTCATTCATTCTATAGCAGCGTCCTTCTTCAACAGGTTGAAAATTGGTTCACAAATAACAGTGGACTGAGCTATAAAACGGCTGATGTAGTTAAGGCTGCCTAAGAAACTCATCACCTCTTTTTTACTTTTGGGCAATGAAAGATCCTGAATAGCTTTGATCTTGGTTGGATCCAATTCTATACCTCAACGGCTGACAATGAAGCCTAATAATTTTCCAACAGGGACCTCGAAGACACATTTTCCAGGATTTAACTTCAAATTGTACTTGCTCAGTCTATTAAAGAACTTCTCATGATCGGCCAAGTTATTTGTACCTTTTTTTGACTTAATGATGACGTCATCCACATAAATCTCAAGTTCCTTGTGGATTATGTCATGGAACAGAGATGTCATGGTCCTCATGTATGTAGCTCTAGCATTCTTCAACCCGAATGGCATGAATTAGTAGTAGTAGACTCCCCAAGTAGTGATGAAGGAAGTTTTCTCAACATCATCCTCATGCATCTTGATCTGATGATAACCAACAAAGCAATCTACAAATGACTAAGTTTCATGCTTGGCACAATTATCGATCAAAATATGTATGTTTGGGAGTAGAAAATTATCCTTAGGGTTGGCTTTATTGAGATCTCTATAATCCACACAAACTCTAACCTTTCCATCTTTCTTAGGAACAGGCACAACGTTGGCTGACCAAGTTGGATACTTAGTTACTTGAAGAATACCAGCCTCAATTTGCTTCGAGATCTTCTCTTTGATTTTAAAGCTTAGATCGGGCTTGTATTTTCTAAGCTTTTGCTTGAAAGGGGAGAAAGATGGATCAGTGGGCAACTTGTGGGATACTATTGAGGTGCTTAGCCCCGTCATGTCAGCATAAAACCAAGCAAAGATGTTTGGGTGATTTTTCAAGAACTAAACATACTTGGGTGATTTTTCAAGAACTGAACATACTCATCTTTCTCGTCTTCGGGCAAATAGACGCTAACAATTGTTTCTTTTATAGAATCTAAATACCTTATGTTTACTACTTCTGAATCTACTAAGTTTGCCTTAGGTTTATCTTCAAAATCCTCAACCTTACTAACAAATTCTTCGGGTACCTCATCTTCTTTCACTTCTTCTAATTTGATTATATTATGTTGCGCAGTCTCATTATGTGGCAACATTTTAAAATGTGATTTTGCTTAAAAAATGGAAATAAAGAATATCAATTAACTGGAAAGAAAATTTTATCAATAATGCTACTGAATGTCACCAAGCATAACATCAAATCAAAAGGAAACAAAAGTTGAAAAGATGCAAACTAGCTCGAAATTGAGTCTATTTATTTTAAACAATGAAACAGTCAAAATCTTCCAAATCTACCCAAGTGCCCGGTGAGATCTGGATGGAGTGGCAGTCCAGTTACTGAGTGTAGTCTTTTGTCTAGTGCTTTGATTAGGGGTTCCTCTCTCCTTGCTGACGATGACATTGCAACCTTTTTTCTCTGATTCAGTTAGAAACAAATTCTTCAGACTTTTCAGTACTTTATCTTCATCATCATCAAGAAAACCGACAGAGTGAAAAATTTGGTACAATGACAATGAGGAATCAAATGCATAACCCTCGTCCATGTAGCCTAACCTTTAAGTGTTATTCTTCACAAAAGGTTGTATGGGTTCAACTATCCCCTGTGATTCGGCCCCGAGACCTTACCTGGTTCATATCCAAACTCAAGCAATATTTTCTTGCCCTTATCCTTCCAACTTGACTCTTCTTAGATGTTTCCAACCAACTCCAATGTATGAAACGTCTCCCCATCGAGACTTTCAACGGTGTATATGGGGTGACCTCTCTCCTTATGTATTACCACCTCTTGATGATCATACTTAAACTTGAGGCATTGGTACAGTGTGGGGGGTACCGCACCATCCATGTGAATCCACGGCCATCCAAGAAACAGGTTGTATGAAGCAGGAATGTCCATCACTTGGAATGTTATAGGAAAAGTGACAGGACCCATCACCATGTTCAACATAATCTCTCCAATGGTATCTCTCTGGGAGCCATCAAATGCTTTCATATTTATCTTACAGGTTTAAATCTTATCCAGATCAACTTCCAACCTTGTCAAGGTACCTAAAGGATAAATGTTTAACCCTGAACCTAAATCAATCAACACTTGGGAGATCACTTTTTCTTCATATTGCATTGTGACATGTAGAGCCTTATTGTATGACCTTTCTTCAGGTAGTAGCTCATCCTCGTGAAAGGATATATTGTATGCCTCAAACACCTTTCCGACCATGTGGACCATTTCTCCTCCTGTTATGAAGGCCAGAACATAAGCTTCACTTAGGACCCCCATTAAACTTTTTTTATGATGCTCAGAAGTGTGCAACAACGTCAAGATAGATATTTATTGGAGTCTTGTTCAGCTAATCTACCATAGAGTACTCTTTTGCTTGCACCTTTTTCCAGATGCCATTTTATTATATCTCCACAACAAGTTGCTTACCTCTGCTAGATCTCCCTTGGGTCAGATTTTAGGGTGTATATACTCTTCCTAATCTAGTGACCCCTTGTGCAACATCTTCCTCAACCACCTATGCTTTCCCTGGAGTATTCTGCTCATAATTCTAAGATACTGCATGGGAATTATAAACAACTGGAGAGGCTCCAATGACTGTAAAAGGAGGTTTAGGCATTGCCACCTCAACCTCAAACGGTACCCATTTGGGTGTATCCTTCTCCTTCTCAATGAACCAAATAAAATTCTCCATGTCCATCATTACATTAACATATAACATGTTTACCTAATGGTCTGGTAGTGGATTGTTGGTGACATCCGACATCAAATCTTTCACCTGAATGGCCTTAGTGTCGATCAGCATCTGAATTTTTTCCTTCAAACTGTAACATGCTTCGATGGTATGACCCCTCATCCCAGAATGATACACGCAAACCTTGTTAGGATCAAAATACTTGGCTTGAGTATTCTCACTTCCGGTGGAAATGGGTGTGACATATCCCGCTTTTTTTATTCTTTCGTACAGTTGGGCTATAGGTTCGGCTAAGGGAGTATTCTTTTTTCTGGAAATTAGCTTTGGGTTTCTGATTTTGTTGGGAAGAAGGCTAGGGTATTTTGACATGGGCATTATACGCGGGGTAAGCAGGGCTTTGAAATTATAGGTGTATTTGATATGGGGCAAGTGTTTGGTATAGTGGGGTATGATATGACACTGGGGGTTACATTTGGTAAGGGAACATCGGGTATGGTATTGGAGATTGTGGATAGGGGGGTGTAGGTGTGATAGGAGTTTGATAACAGGGAATATTTTTTGAAGCCTGGGCTACCATCACTGTACCCACCTTTTTCTTCTTCTTGTTTTTAGAGATTCCTCTAGACTGCAAAGCCTTATTGGCAGTCTGTAAAGCTTCCAGATTGATAATCCTTCCGTTATTGAGACCCTCCTAAAGCATTTCCAATACCGTAATGATTTCAGCAAAACTTTTATTCATGATAGTTATCATTTTCTCCAGATATTGTGGCTCCTGCGTGCGAATAAAATATTCCTTCATTTGAGATTCTTCTATTGGGGGCCGAGCTCTTACATCCTCAAACCTCCATCTTATAACATAGTCCGTGAATGACTCATTTGGATTTTTCTTCAAAGTCTGCATATAGAACCAATTCGGGGCATTATCGATATTAAATCTGAATCGCTCTATGAAATCAGATGCCATATCGATCAAGTCAGTCCATTTCTTTACATCCTACTCAATATAGCAGGTTAAAGCCTTTCCATAGAGATTTCTCATGAACATTTTCATCCTTATCTTCTCGTTTTTCCAGACTCCAACCAATTTATCACATTACTTGCGCAGATGTGCCTTGGGATCTCTGGTCCAGTTATACAATTCAAACTTTGGAGGTTTGAATCCCTCTGGTAACTCAACATCAGGGTGTATACATAAATCCTCATAACGGATCCCCCTTAATCCCTTACTTCCCTCAAGTTGCTTCAGCCTCTCAACCATATATTGCACCATAGTGTCTTTTTTTGAAGGATCAGGTGCATACTGGGGGTAAGTAAATGGGGTTGTCGAGACATAGATGAGGTTCAAAGAGTGGCTGCCAGATATTTGGTTGTAGGATACATTAGTGAAGGGCGCATTTTGGACATTTATAAGATTTGAGGGATTTTGTGGATATAGGTAAGTGGGATATTTAGCATTTTGGACATGTTGGGTGGGATATATGGGATTTGGAGTATAATGAGTATTTTGAGGGGGAGGAAGCTTTTGGATATTTTGAGGGAGAGGAAGGTTTTAGATATTTTGAGAGGAGGCATATGTGAGGTTTGGATGGCTTGGGCTAGAAGTTTGAGATTTTGTAACAGTATGACCCTCAACCTGTAGTTCGAGAGGGGTATTAAGGGTAACAGAAAGATTGGCCAAGTTGAGCACAATCGCTAACTCTCTTTATAGCTCGAGGATACGTTGATCCATTCTTAAGATAATTTCATTTTGTCCTATGACACTTTCCCCTTCTGTACTTTTCTCTGTAGCACTATGATTGTCACCCATTTTCTCTTTACCTTTATGAACTAGCCTTGTAGGAAGAGGAGAAGGAGGAGGAGGAGCCCCTTTTGACTGTTTTTGATAAGCCAGAGTACACAAATCAACCTTTGGGAAAGGGGGGAAAAACAAAAACAAAATCAAAGACAACCAAAGTTAGCAAAGTGAGACATAATGTTAGAATAAACACAGTGATTTGCAACAAATAATCGCCCTAAATGAAAGGAGCCTCGTTGAGCCAGAGGTAGGCCTAAGACGACAAATTTTGTGGTTCATGATGATCAATCCAAGTCGTATTAGACACAAATTGGAGTTTAGAGTTAGAGAATAATGAAAAATAACTACTTTATTAAATTAATAGTTCAAAACTATTACAATTTTTTGCAGAAACCAACAAAACATAAATGAAAATAAGGGAAACAGGGATAACAAAAGGGGAATATCCTAATATTATAACGTTTTAATGGTGGTTTTCAAAGGAACCTGGAATAATTTACAGCAATATCTCATGAGCTTGCTTTTGTTTGCTAAGCTCCACATCCTCGGCATCTTCCAAAAGCCATACAAAATACTCTGGAGTGCAATAGGCTTACTCACCATACACACTAATGGTCAACAATTCCCTCCATTGTTTAAGTATCTCAATTACCTTAGGAATCTCATAGCTTGGCCCAAAATCGGACTCGGATCTGCCCATGTGTGAGCGCAGTGGTATGATTTGAGTTCGGCCGAACTGACAAAGCACTTGTATGAGAGCATAAGGTTAGAGGCCCTTTAGGCCAATGAGCTCAATTTAATAAAGTTGTCTCCCTCTAATAACAGCAACAGAAGTGGGCAACCATGAGTATTTCCGTTGAATCTGATAACCTGAAAGTTCCTTCATGTACGTGTACCAGTATTCTTGTACCCACTGGAGCACCGAATCTCTCCATCCTCTTTGAATGAGTATCGATGTTTTTACCCATCCCATTGATAATGTCCACCATATTTGGCTGCTTATAGAAATGCTCCACGACCCATAACTGCAGTAAGAGGTTCCACCCCTCGAAGAACCTACTTTCTCTGACATATTTGGACAATGCTCTGAAGATCTCAGCTAGGATCATTGGTACCAAAGTCACCTCCACATTGTTGATACCATGAGATAGAGTTTGAACCACAGAGCCAATGTTGGTATCAATTTTTCCAAGATCCCTTGGGAATACTAAAGTACCTATCAGAGCAATAGAAAAAGCATCCAGATGCTTCTTTTTCCACTTTTCAGCAGAGAAAGAGAACTGCTTTTGGAAGATTTTATGCCTATCCCTGAGACCGAAATGCTCATACAAAAAATCCAATGAAACCCATTCTGAATCCAAGCAACCTAATTTGGGGTTGTTTTTCAATCCAAGATGATGCAAAAAACTCTTTCTAAATCGTCGACTCGGCAAAACCATCCCTCTCTCTTTGTATCGAAGGCTAGTAAATCCTTCAATTTTTTCAATAGTGGGCGTTAGCTCAAAATCTTTGAATTTAAAAACCACTCTATCAAGATCCCAAAACTTCAAAAAGGCCTTGATCAGATAACGGCCAGGTGCCACATAAATTAGAGAGGTCAAAAATCCTAAAGACCAGCGGATTTCTTTACATGATCATTTCTGATGTCTTCCCACCACCTCCTTAACTTGTGGGAAACTCCAACGACCATTCGGATATTCTCGAAAACAGGCATGTCTTCCATGGAAAATCTGAAAATAAGATAACAAACAAAATTTTCTAAACTCCATTTTTTCATAAATTGGCTTGGATTAATTTATCATGACCACATAGCACGTAAGATATATTTTGTCTATGGGTGGTGGGTATCCATTGACGAGAGGGTAGTGACTAATTTTTTTGGTTAGGCCCAAGGACCAAACCACCTATGGCTAATGCATGCATGACTTAGATACGAAGGGTGGATACAGTAATATCCTAAGTTTTTCTAAGATTTGGATAGACACAAACTAAGGATAATCTATGTGATGAGGCACGTGGTCACACGGTAGCAAAACTATCCGCTCACCCCACATCTATGCCAACTCTCTAAATGGGTATTTGAAGAAAATTTGGAGAAGTGCAAAGGCACAACATCCGAGTATAGTGAAAGTGTGTGAAAGTGTGAAATCTCCAAGTGGGGAAAATATGAACGGAATGTCAGTTATACAAAGTAGTAACACATAGCACACAATGGAAAATAGTAACATGTTTGAACAATTTAAAAAAAATGATAAGGTAAAGAAAATAACAAATATGAGGAACATCAAAAGGACAGGCATCTGAACAAGTAAAAGGGAAAAGAAAAGTGAATGAACATGGAAGAAAATAATTAGTTTAAGAAAATAATATAATGGAAAAGAGGAAAGGAATATAGCATGAAAATTATTTACGGTAACAAATAATTAAACATGATAAGGAAAATAATTCATCAACAAAACAAATCAAAGATGTTAGAAATAAATCAACAAATAAAGGAAAAGAGCAAAGGAATTAGTAATAAAAAGAATAGACACAAATAAAGCTTAATATCCCACATAACATACAAATTTGTAATGGTTAGAATCTAAGTATCCCCAGCAGAGTCGCCATGCTATCATGCCCCATTTTTCTCGCGAAAAATGGGATTCGACGTGACAACTCTTTTTGAGATTTTTTAACAGTGAAGAGTCACCATCTAACAAATTAAGGTGTCTTAGGGCACCATTTTAGACTAATTTTATTAATTTAGTCTACGTCACCAGAAATTCGAGTAAAGGTTCAAATTACCTCAAAAGAAAGGTGTTAGACACCTTTTGAGGTCCACAAATGCGGATCCCAGCCAAACTCATATATTACGTGGGGGATTCTATTTGATAAACAAAAGTCAATGACCTTTTATTAACTTAATATCAACTAAGTGTTGAAACAAGAAAAGTAATTATTTATCTAATTAATATAGACCTAAGTGATAAAAATTAGGGAAAAACATATATGATAATGAAAAATAAAATATTAGATAAGCGAAAAGAGAGAAGGACACAATTTATATAGCGAAAAATGATTCACTTAATGATAAACCTAAACTAGCCCAGAACAAAAGAGACATGCAAAAATCATAAATAAGTGAAAGAGAACTTAGTTAAAAATAAACGAAGTTACAGATTTAGACAAGGGTTAGTTTTTATTCTTTTCGGATTGGCGTCCGGCTTATTAACAGGTCACAATGTGCATATCGCATTGTTAGATTTTCCTCGGAGCAACTTCCATCATTTTCGTCTATCTATCCACCCCACCTAGTTGGTTATTAAGCCTAAAAATGTTCTATAGAAAATGATAAAACTAACGTTTCCTAAAATGCCTACCTGTCCCAACTTAATGTCCAAGAGGCATTGGACTTACTATTTTTGGATTTGGGTCTAGACAAAAGAAAGCTTATGTTACCTTAATTAAACTAGGGATTGCGTCAAACAAAACAAACAAGACTTGCATGTAGCACATAATGGTTTCATGGAAGTCTCTTGGTTAATTAGAGGTTGCTTAAGTGATTAACATTCTTAAAAAGATAATTATTCAGTTTACTTGATTAAGACCTATAGGCATGATTTCTAGGCGAGGCGTATTAATCAAGGTGCTGGAAATTTAATTAATATGCTGTAAGTTAATGGACAGTCGCTTGAAATTAATTAGCAAGCGCTGAAATTTATTCTAAACTATGAAAAACTAATGAACAAGTGCTGAAATTTATTTTTTAATGCTGGAATTTAACTAAACATGTTGATATTATTTTAAAGTGCTGAAAATTAACTAAACATGCTGAAAATTATTTTTATATACTGGAAATTGTTTTAATGTGCCAAAAATTGATTAAACATACTTAAATTAAATTGACATATTTGAACTTAATCTAATACGTCAAAAGTTAGTTAATGATTCTAAAACCTATTTTTCTATGCGATAAAACAATTAATGATCTTAGAATGTTTGCCTATGTGATAAAATAATTTAATTAATTAACATGTAAAATCCTATAGGCATGATATCTAAGTGATAAAAATATTCAAATCACAGAATCCCCGCCCCCTAAGCAGTCCCCCATAACTTTTATTATGTATAGAGTTTATACAAATTATTACAGACCAACAAATAATAAATTAAAATGAACATATAGAACGAAATCTTCTAGCTCCCTCTTCCAAGGCAACTCCTCGAACCACAAAATGTTTGTCTCCAACCTGTTGAAAAAAAAGAAAAAATACCCCAACCACACTAACATCCAAATATAGCCTCGGACAACTCATAATCAACCCTTGATGCTGCCGAAATCCAAAGATCTCATGGATCCTGGGCAGGCTCACGTGAAAGGGGTTATGGGATGCACTAAGGTCATTTTGGATGACCACAAAGAGAATTCAAAAAAGGTCTTCCAGTTTGTATATATTTAATAAGACAATTAGTGAGGGCATATGTAAACAAACAAGTACCGAATATAATCGCACAAGTCAAAAAGCATGAGAGTACGTTATTATTTATACTAATGTAGAAAAGTTATGCACACCGAACTACCACACAGGAAAAATAAAAGAACATTTTGATAGAAAACTAACCAGTTTCGAGGCGAGAATAATAAAAGACAAATAACACTTTCCAAAGTAATGACCAATTAGCAGTTGAAGCAATCTTAAAAAGACAAAACAGAGAGGAGTTTTTTAAGTATTGAGGAGAGTAATGTTGTTCAGCATGACCAATATGAGAGAAGGGAGCCTCTTTATATAGTCAAGAATTTCCAGAATTTAAGGAAAAAAATACTTAGAGAAATCAATTGAGGAGTATCAAAAGGAAATGAAATACTCACAAGGATCAATTAATGAAAAAACTTTTTCCTTAAAGAGACAACTGAATCTATTTTAAATAAAAGTGCCAAATTTATCATAAATATGTAGGTAATAGATATATATATAGAGAATTTAAAAAAAAAAAAAAAAAGGGTAGGTAAGAAAACAAAGGCACATGTACAACTGAAACTTACCATACAATCGGATATTCGGTCAATCAATCAGAGGAGGGAAATCTACCAGAATAAACTCTTACCAAAAGATGAATTGAATACAAATTCTCACAATCCGGCAAGACAAGCCAATCAAATCCAAACTTACCCCCCCCCCCCCCCCCCAAAAAAAAAGCAATTATGTTGTTACACATTTTGCAAATCAATCAAGACAGAATGATCAAATCCAACTTTTACCATAATTGCTTACTTAAATACTGAAATTATTTTAATGAAGCAAAAATTAATTAGAGAAAATCATTCTGCTAAATTACATACAAATACTGAAATCGTCCAAATTCAACGAAGGAAAAAAATAATAGACACGGATCAAGTCATCTGTCCATAAATAAATCGAAAGCTAAGTCAATCCCTAATTACAAAATTAGGGTCGGTCTAAAGTTGGTGAAATTTAGGAGTTTTCGTATATGTCAATTAGAAAGTGTAAAGAACCATAAAATTGAAAGAATCATCATGAATTTTAAATCTACGAAACTGTTTGTTTTAAAAAAAATGACGAAAATGATGAATACAGATAGTAGGGATAACAATCATGGATTAGAAGAAACCTGTCGGAGATGATTTGATTTAGGATAAGGATAAAACTTGGATATTAAAACCCTGAGCACGTTTTTCTTCGTTTGACGGATTTCGATCGGGGCTTCGGGCTCCGATTAGAATAAGATTCGTACAGTGATGTTGATGACGTCTCGCCGGTCATCACTTCCGGCAAGACAGCGGTAAAAGGCGAAATGAGGTACCTAAGAAGAGGGAGGGAGGAAAAGAGGGGCAGCGCTGGCTGGTCTGCCGACCTGCAATGGAGTGGCGATGGTGGTTTGAATAGTGTGGTGGTCATTGGTCGGAGGAGATAATGGTGTGGTGGAGATGCATCGGCCACAGTGGCCAAAGTTGTGGAAGATGGAGCGGCTGGAGTGGGGTGGAGAGAGACAGAGAGGGAGGCGGCATTGTTGGGGTTGTTCACTGGCCGTGGTGGCCGGAGATTGTGGCGGTGTGGCGGTCGCTGGCGATGGGAATTGAGAGAGGGAAGAGAAAAAGGGGAGAAGGAGTAGGCGGCTAAGGGGTGGAATGAATGAATTAGGGTTAGGTTTTATTATAAAGGAAAGAAAGTGGAAGATTTGACCTCAGTCGTTGATCAAATGAGATCAACGGCTGTGATTTAAAATCAAAATGGGTTATTTAAATCGGATCATGGATTGAGTCCGATTGAAATTAAATTGGAGATTAAGATTGAGTAAAATTGGACTCAATTTAGGCTAGAATTTACATGAATTAAGGCAAAATCAGGCTAGAAATTAAATAAATTGGAGAAATTAAATCGCATTAGACTGCTATTTAATAAATGTAATAGTGATCCAATAATAATTTTAAAAATAAAATAAAATGTCCCAAAAATCGTTATTCTTAAAATAAATTATGTATAGAAAATTAATGTTACTTAAAATCTTATACATAATTGATGGTGATAATAATAATTTAAAAAATTAGTCAAGATATGCTATTATAATAATAATAATAATAAATAAAAAAAACAAAAAAAACTACGCGTTTATGAGTATGCATATCCGCAAAAAATAATTTAATAAACATTTACAAAATTAAATTTAAATTATTAAATTATATGTACTATATATAAAAAAATATAAAAATAAATGACATACTTCAAAATTATGAGTGCGAAACGTCAAAGTTTATTTGATACTGAAATAATAAGTAAAGAAATATTAATATTCAAAACTAATTATTTTTTGTAAAATAACAGCTTGGGAGGAATATCGAGAGGTCAAAATTGATTCTCAACAATAGATATTTTGCTTTCCTGATTTCTGATAAGTGTAGGCGAAAGATGTTGTGAGTTGGTTTAGTAATTCAGCCCAGTACCTCACTAAATGTTTGTTGTGACACCAAATTAATACATTTAATCCAAACTATTTATGAGAATTCTTGTCCTTCTAAAAGATTTTAGTAGATCAGAAGGATTGCAATTTCCTGCATCTTCATTTACTACATTGAATGGCGTGCAGTATTCAGTGTAGTCACAATATTAGCTGCAGTAGAATTTAATCAATACAAAGTGCACTGTGTCAGTTGATTTTCTTGAAAAACTTTAGCAAGTACAACATGTTAATCTTTTGCATTCTTCTTTTCATTGTTTCCTACAAAATTAGTGCACGAAACAAGTAGACACTGGTTGGTTTGTTCTTCATCGACCAGAAACATTGCAGTTCCTGTGATCTTCTTATCGAGAAATGAAACTGGAGGAATATTCTAACTTAAAATCGTACTTCCAAAAATTATCATCCTAATTTGACCATTTTATAAGTACTCTCTAAGTCTTCAACTGCATTACCACTTGGAACCATAAGACTAGTTCTTTTTTTTGTCATAAGGATCAACGGTTTCACAATATAGACGTTCAGATTTTTGTCTAAGATTTTCAGGATAAGCCCTCATAGATTAGCATTTTATGATAAATCATGGGAATTCTGGTTACAACTTGTTAATTTAATATCAAGAAATGGCTCTAGGTGGGTCCCTAACGATACCATTTTCAAGAAGATCAGGTTTCACTTAAACTTCCTCTGTTTGTCATGGTTTTTTTCTTTCTTTTCAGGGCACCGTTTGTCATGGCTAAATGATTTTACTCGCTGTTCAGTGCATACTTAGTAGTGACCAAAATTTCTTCTCTTTTTGGCTCTTCAAATGATCTCTTTTCACTTTGACAAAATGATCATATCTGTTGGAGTAAACTTTTTTAACATTCTTCGGAAAGAACATGTAATTAAACTAAAGGAAATTAAATATAAAGGCACAGGTGACAGCAGAAAAGAGCAGAGAGTCTACCTGAGTCTAGAAGAAAACTTTGCTTAATTTATGCACTTTTGGCACCATGTGCTCTAGTGTTTCACAATTTACAGTCTCATGCAGGAGTAAAATTTATGTAAAACCATACAACTTGACTTTGTAAAGAACAAATTATACTACTCATAAAGAGGACAATTTGACCTTGAAATATTCAATAGAACAATCAGATTCAAAATATACTTTGACCCTAAATGATAATTTTAAAGTAATACACAGTTCCACAGCATTAATGCTTCTGAATTCCATTCCACCCCCTAGGAGCACAAACGTCATATTAGTCTAGATATAGCAGTAAGCACCTGAGAGAGAGTATATAAACAGGCAGAGGAGGCAGCACTTTTGAAAGCTCTCCACAAGAATACGGACAGATAGTGATGATCAAAGTGGCTTATGAATCTGAGATGCATCACATTTGAGCAAAAAACTAGGGCACCAATTACAAAAACCAACAATGTCCAAGCTTTTCTTGCCATGAAATTTTTTAATAAGGAAGCAAAGCAAATAAAAACAATCGAACCAAGTATAAAGATTCCATCTTTGTCCCCTTGATAGATTGATTGAACGAAAAGGGCCAGGTTTCCTAAAACCACTGAACTCTGAGAAATAGTTGCCTGCATTAGAAAAGACACACAGATTTGTCAATCATTTAAAGATAGAACGGAACACGAAGGGAGATAGAATTTGTACCTGCCACACTAAAATTCCTATTTGTTAGAGTTAGAAGAAAGCAAGATGAGGTCCCTTGTGATTGCAACGAAAAACACCATCAGATTGCAACGAAAAACACCATCAGATTGCAAACTAGAATGATCTAATTCGAAAATTTCACCCAATTGAGCACCTCTAGCATATTTTTTCACAATAGCAAGATCACTATAACTGACACCATTGATTTCACCGCTGTAGAACTCAACAGCTACACCTACTTGTTCAACACTATACTTCGATTCTACCCTTCTGAAAGGAACATTTGCTCTAACAATTTCATCGCTACCAAAACGACTGGAAATGTTTCAAGAAAAAGTAGGCATACGACGTACAAAAAGTTAACGTCCTTCTTTATCTCTAAAGATACGTGTAGACAATGCTCGTCTGGAATTAATTAATTTATCGGATACCCGAAACCCATTCGAGTATGCAGCCTTTAATTTCCTGCCACCACTACTTCTTTATACAGTAGGTAAAAACACTAGCTAGATATATGCAGCCTTTAATTTCATACGAGTAAAATTTCCATGTTACCTTAGGTTTTTTTGGTTTGGAACTGGTGACTCTGTTGTTCTTGGAACGTCGACGAAATTTCTCGAGGAATCGATGGAGTTTTGATTTGAAAGATTTAGGTTTCTTGGGATTTGGAGAGGTAAGTGTTTGAGATTTAAGATGGATGAAGAATCTGCAGTACTTGAATTTGAGAGAAAATGGGAAATACTTGGAATTGGGTAAAAAGCTGGAGGCCACCAACTTGAAATCCAAGTTCTTAGCCTTGGCCTGGACATTGAGTTTCCATGAATGGTATTGGTGTTGTTGTTGCTGTTGCCCTGCTTCCATTCTCAGTCTCGCTGCCTCCAGGAACTTGGTTTACTAGCCGTTATAACACTTAAATCCATTCCCTTCCTCCGCCCCCCGACCGAGAGACCCCTCTTGTATTGTTTTAGTAGTTGTGCTTTAATTATTTTATTGGAAAATGGTACAAAAAAATTGCTCAAAATTTATCCGCACCCAGTGTATATATCAAATTAATGTAATTTATCATGGTTAAGTGATTCAATGAAGTAAAATACAAGTTAGTTAATTATGATTAAGTAACATGAACTCTAATTCAAACAAATGACATGCACGTATTGGCTTGACGTATACACCGGGTGCGGGTAAGTTTTTCCCCCATTAAGAAAACAATGTTTGGTATAGTGACTTTACCATATTACCCATATATGTTTAGTAATATGTATTGAAAAATAGTTTGGAGAATAAATAATTAATGCTAAGGGGAAAACATGAAAAAAAATTTGTCTTTTTTTGATTTGTCAAAAATGACAAATAAAAATAAAAAATAAATTAAGAAAATAGTGACAAGTAAAAACGAACGGAGGGATTAATTGGTCTAAAAATGTTCATGTTGTTAATTTTTGGTTCAACAATAACCTTATTGTTACTTAATTGGATCAAAAATGTTATTTTCTTAAAAAATGTATTGTTTTTTTTCTTTTTAAACACATTCTTTTTCTAATAAAATGTTATTTTTAAAGAATCACTTTCTTGTTCTTTTTCTTTTAAAATCTCTTTACTAATAAAAAAGTAGAAAACGATTTTTTTTTTCTTCTTAATCTCGTTTTATAAATTAAAATAGAATAATCATATGTACTTTTAAACTGATATATAGGTCATATATGTAAGATCATAGTAACTTCATCATTAATTTTCATTAAGATAAAAATAAAAAATATCTTAATAAAATTTAAAAAATATTTTTATTTCTTAATATTTTTTTTCTGAATTAAAGTAGGATAACTATTTGCTAATATAATCTTTGTTTCTAAAATTAAGATACAACAGTCATAGTGTCATAAAAGAGAAAAATGAGCTGAAAGTCCCTTTCAAGTTTTCAAAATCCCGTCATAAAACACAAAACATTATTACATTAGAAAATATATCTTAACTTTAAAGTCAAAGATAATATTAGAAAGTGGTTATCCTACTTCAATTTGAAAAACAATATTAAGATATATATATATATATATATATATATATATATATATATATCCTATTTTATTATGAAAAAAGAATTTTATTGTTATCTAAATAAATATTAGTTATGGAATTACAATGGTATAAATAACATGTGATTATTTTCTTTTCATTGATAAAACAAGATTAAGAAGAAAAAAAGATTACTTCTCACTTTTTATTTATTTGTTAAAGGAATTTTAAAATAAAAGAAACAAGAAAAGTGTTTTTTGAATTGATTCTTTTAGAGGTGTTAGATGGGTGGGTTGGGTTGAATTTGGACAGGTCAAATCGGCTAAGTTAATAAATGGGCTTGTTATTGACCCATCCTTATAGTACCTAATTAAAATATTTTTATTTTATTATGACTACATATAACATATCAAATAAAAAAAAGTTTTTAAAAAATATTTTGACAAAATTTCTCACGAGTCATTTTAGGCTACACATCCACCCAATTTTTAACGAGTTGGTTGAAATGAGTTGAACTAATAAATGGACAGGTCAATAACCAGCCCAAATTTTAACGAGTTGAGCTGATTGGATGGATTGGATTTGATTTTTTTCACCCCTTCATTCCGTACAGTAAAGAGAATACTTCATACACCTATTTTAAAGAAAACGTTTGGTTCCTTCGCTTCTCTCTTCTCCATCTCCTTTGAATGGATTTTTTGTCTTTAAAATTTTGGCCTTTATATCTTAAAGGAAAAATGGGTAATATATCCCTTAACTTTGCAATTTAAATTTGATATATGCCTGGCTAAAAAGGTCTTATATACACTATTGTCAAGTTATATTTGTTGAATAAAAAAAATATTTGGATTCATTTGTAATTTAAAGTTTCCACGTGGCTTTTAAAAAACAACCCCCTTCTTCCATTAATTTTTATCTTTCTAGACCCGACCTAACTGAAAATGTAAGAGTATTATTTATAATTCTCTGAAGGACCCATTTTTTCTGATGCCTTGCAAAAACTCAATTTGATGCAAAAATTCAAAAGAAGTGTATTGTTGTTTTACTAAGGACTCGTTTGATCATAAAAATTATTTATTTTTTTTAAAATTCTTTTCACTTTATTTAAAAAATTAACATTTGGTCATGAAAATTTCAAATATTTGGAATTTGGAAAACACACAAATCATTTTTTTCACTTTTACTGTATTTTTCTTTTTTCAATTTTTACCCTAAACTTTTTACTTTTATAAAAATGACCCCTTTAAATCACTAGATTTTCAATAAGTCAACACCAAGATTTGCTTTCTGCGCCTACTGATGTGATGATAATTCAGAAAAGTACATCTAAACAATCAAATATTATTTACAAAAAATATAACCAAACACAACTCCTACTTTAAAAAGTTTAAATAAAGTAAAAAATATTTGTAATAATATGTAGTAACTCGTGAGCTACTACATTATGTAACTATTTATTATGAGATATTACTCTTTTAGAGTACATTTGATTGTATGTTTTAGGTAAATTAGTCAAGTTAGTGAGTTTGCTATTTTTATAAATTGAGGAGTATAAGCCATATTTAGAAAAAGTATATTCAAATTATAAATATTCTTTGTAAAAAGTATGGTCAAATACAACTCCAGCTTTAACTTTGAAAATTTCAAACAAATTGGATAATATTCGATCTTCATGACCAACACCCACTAAAAAAGAATTTGTGTCAATTGTGAATCAAGTAATGAGCTATAGCTAAACCTCCATTCCCTTTTTCCTCTTCCATGGTGAAGCCGTGATAATTTTTGTTGAGGGATCGGGGTCAATCATGGGGTTGGGGGTGAATAAAGTGAGGGATTAAGTTTTTCTTCAGTGGGTTGAGTCTGAAGGAGTAAAACAGATTAAGGAAAAACCATATATAATTAACCAAATATCCTTATCATAGCTACTAAACCTCTCTATACTTTAGAATAATTACATATTCTTTCATCACGTAATAGTGTCCTACGAGATTTCAACTCAGATAGACCTCTCTTGAATATAGGCGAAAATCTCTCTCCTTCCCTTTCTCTTGCTCGCATCAAAATCAAATTTTTATTTTTGCAAATTAGATAGTGATAGTTTAGCAACTAATTGATGGTGCTACAGTGAATTTGGGTTTTCCAGTGTTGCTACAGCGAAATTGGATGCTACAACAAAAATGCATGTTACTACAGCCAATTTTGGCAACTAATACGTGTTGTAGTGGTTGTTACAGTGGTGATTAAGGGAATTAATAGGTATTGCAATGGCGATGGAGGGAGTGGCTTCGTAGAGGAACAAAAGTTGAGATGAAGAAGAACGAAAAAAAAAGATAAATGGAAAAGGAATCAGATACACAATTAAAGTATATGTGTATATGTGTCTTCTTCTTCTTCTTCCTCCTCCTCCTCCTCCTTGTAATGATCCTTCCGGTCATTTTCCTCATTTTCGTGCGTTTCGGTGATTAGAGTTTTTCTATAACTGCCCCAAGTTATTTATGACTTGCTGGGACTGACAATTCAGTTTTCGGGCAGTTCGTTTGAGAATATTATTTAGACCGAGCACATTGTAAAATATTTAATTAAATTGGATTTTGGTAAAAGAATATAGTTAATTACCTTTCGAAAATATTTTTGAAATTTATAAAATTCTTTAGTTATGATATATTTATACTACTTTATAATAGTTTTATAATTTATTAATATTCTAAGTGGAGATAGTAAATCTAAATATGTTAAAATAATAATATTATTTTATAGAGATTTTATTCGAAATAATTTTCTATTAATTATGGTATATTCAAAATATGATATTTATTTTACCATGAACCTATACAATACCCGAGTACATACGTAATGTGATAAAAATATTTTGATGTGTCACCTCCACTTCCACGTGGGAATGGAGGGAGTGGACAACAAATATTCCATAGGTGGTGGCATCAACTTTAATTTAAAATTTGACACATTGCAATGCCAAATTAATTGTCCTATGTGAAGCTTTATCCACTTTGATTAAGAATTCATTCTCATTCATTCTTGTAAGCACTTAATACTTTTTGTAAGTTGTTAACCATTGTATTAATATTTGTATCAATCTCATCTTATGATACCACTGTGATAACCTTGTGTTCATTTCTCAATTGATGGCTACGTAAATATATTCTTGGCAGCACATTACATAATATATACTTGTACATTTGAGAGCATATTGTGGGAAAAATATATTTTTGATGATCTATTTGTATCAAGAAAGATACTCAATTATCCACATCAAGTTATTCAAGCTCAGAGATCGCGTGGTTGATATATAGCGTTTTTATATCGTAAGTTTTCTGGTCAATTTTAGCTTAAAGTCACGTAGTTGAATTATTATATTTGGCGGGATTGTTGTTGGTATTTGAGCTATATTTTAAGCTCAAATAAAGCGGTGCTAGTTGTGACTATTGGTTACGAGATAGTTTGGGATGCTGTGACGATTTTGGTTTCGCGATTCCACAAGCGGACCCCATGTGGGATTTTCGGACATTTTTCAAACTAATGCAATATGGGTATCAATAGTCATGTTTTGACATGTAGTTTATTATTTTAGGAGCTTGGCAACAATCAGAGGCCAAACTGGGTCAGATAGTATTGTTGTTGTTGTTGCTAGTTTGGGAATGTTATTGTTGGAACTTAGTCCAGGCTTAGACAGACTTAGCCCAGACTTAGACAAGTATAACCAGACCTGGTTTTTGGGACTCGATAGCGGGCCCCGTTACCCTTTGTGTTGACTTGTCAGAACTTTGACATCTTTGGGCTTAGTTAAGCCGTATATGACCTTTTAGGGTTGTGACGGGATTGAGTCACCTCGATTATACCCGGTTGGCCTGTTTAGCCTTATTAGTCCCTGATAGCAGCGTATTTGATCGGGGTCGGCTAGTTTGACTTAGAACGCTGACCCGCCTTTCCATGACTTATAATGTATACCCAGACTTGTATATACATATTATTTATAGTAGATAGTTGACCTAGAAGGACCCCGAGATTGACTTTTAGCATGTTGTGGGGTTAGCTTCTGTACTTATATACTAGTATTGACTTGGGACTAGGGTGTTCCCCATTTATCTGATATGATAGGACATTTGATTCTGTTCTGGTTACTGGCTATGATGAGTTTCGGTTCGAGTCCGATTACTGATTCAGGTATGATGATTTTGGTTATTGACTATTGGGTGTTCCAGTTCAAGTTCAGCCCCGAATTGTAGTACACTATGAGTTCTGGTACTGGGTACCGTGGTTATGATATTGTTGTTCTTTGAGTTTTGGTTCGATTCCGGCAGATATGATATATATGTGGCCTATTGTTATTATCCACTGCGTCCGGTTCGATTCCGGCGTCTGGCCTCTTGTTATTACCCATTGGTGTCGGTTCAAGCCCGGTGCACTCTTGTTGGTTATAGTGGTTGTTGTATACTGATACTGCTTTGAGACACTGAAAACTATGCATTTACTATTCTTATGTGTACCGCCGGTTTATGAGGGCCAGGCTGGGTTATTGTATTCTTTCGTGTGCCTATTGGGTTTATGGGGGCCCAGATAGGTTATGTTTGACTTGTGTGTTTACTTACGTATTTATTTATTCGATTATTCGGTATCACATTTATTTATTTCCTAAGCATATCTACACGCCTTGACAGTTAATTATGTATTTGTGACTTATACCCCGGACTTAGCATGCACCCTCGCATTTTAGCTTGCTTATATTACATTAAGCTTAGTCTGCCGATGATGCCTACTGAGTACCCGTTGCCCCGGTACTCATACTGCACTTCTGAATCTTTTTCCCCGATGCAGATTCGGGCACTAGTCGGCGAGTTTGACGTGACTCTCTTCTCAGCACTAACTCCGAAGCAGGGTGAGCTTACTGACGTTCGAGGCAGATCCTACTCCATCTCTACTGTATAGTCTTTTGCACTCAAGACTGTTGTACTTGTTATATATATTTGGTTTCTGTCTTGTATTCTGGATATTTCTAGTAGTGACTCTTGTACCGACCTCACCAGGTCTTGGGAGGGGTTCTTGACTTTATATATATTGTCCTTTTCCTTCTCAGTCTTGGTATGGTTATATTTTGGTTCTGTTTGTTTTTATATTTCTAGCATGCTTATTAGTACGGTTACTTCCACCTTATCTCTATTCTTCTGAGATTTTTCCCATTAGCCCATCGTTTGTTGCTCCGGGCTAGGGTTTGGCTTGCCTATTGGTGGGTTACGGTAGAGGTCATCATGACTCAAATATTGGGTCGTGACAGCTTGGTATCAGAGCCTAGGTTGCATGGGTAGTGTTGGTACATGAGCCAATGTGTGGTAGAGTCCTGCGGATCGGTGCAGGGACGCTTGTATCCTATCCTCGGGAGGCTACAGAGCATTCTTAAGGGAGTCTCTCATTTTCTTGACTCATGTCCGTGCGTCGGGTCTATGTTGGTTTCTAATTTTTATTTGGTTCACTCTTTACGCAGATGGTTGGGAAGCATAGTGTGAGAGCCGGGGGTTGGGACCTCGAGCCTGCAGCGAGGGCTCCAGTTAGGGGCTGAGGTCGACCTAGAGGTCGGAGGTAGGGCAGAGTAGCATCCTAGGCTGAGATCATGCTAGGGATCATTCACCCGATCCCGTTATAGTTTCAGATGTTCCGCCGCCACAACAGCCAGTGGGCCAGGGAGCAACCCAGGCTCCACCTGGATTTATTGATGCTTCAGTACTCCGAGACACTTTGGTACAGTTGCTGGGATTAGTTGGAGGTCCGTTAGCCAAGGGAGCCCAACCAGCAGTGCAGGGAGTTGGTGTTGGGGCGCAGCCTGCAGCTGCAGCAACTAAAGTTGAGATTCCGCCAGCACCGGTAATTCCACAGCCGGTAGTAGCTCAGCCAGTTATGTCTGTCGAGGAGTAGAAAATGTTGAGTCATTTTTTGAGACTAGTTCCACCCAGGTTTGCGGGTACCCCATGAGAAGATGCTTATGAGTTCTTATCCAGTTGCAAGAAGAAGCTGAGAAATTTGGGATTAGTGGAGTCACGCGGGGTAGATTTTGTTGCTCATCAGTTTGATACAGCCACGAGAAGATGGTGGAGAGGTTATCTTGATTCCAGGCCAGCTGGATCTCCACCCGTTACTTGGGCACAGTTCTCTGAGGTATTCTTGGGGAAGTATATGCCCCGCAGCATGCGTGAGCATATTCGAGATGAGTTTTCCAGGTTGAGACAGGGGTCTAGACAGTAGTTGAGTATGAGGCGAGATTCCATGATTTGGCCAGACATGCTACTATGATCTTGCCTGATGAGTATGAGAGGATTAGATGTTTTGTCAGAGGGTTGCAATTAACACTCCACAGGGCCACACAGAGTTTAGTGACTTCGCTAAAATCATTTACTGAGATAGCTGAGCATGTATATTCGATAGAGGAGATGGATCATGAGGCCCAAGGGGGCAGCGATAAAAGACCCTGATTCCAGGGTAGTTATACTGGCAGTCGCAGTAGTTAGCAGTTCAGAGGTCGTGAGATTCAGGGTAGGTACCCACAGCAGCAACATCAGTCTTTTCAGCGACAGGGTCAACCTAGTAGGCCCGTACAGTCAGCCTTGCATATTTCTGATAGGGGTCAGCCCGCCTATAGTGGTTCTGGTAGTCAGCCTTAGGGACGTGGTCAGTCCAGTTCATCGACTAGAGGTGGTCATACCGGATCAGCCGGATCTTCTAGGCCGAGCAGGGAGCCAGGAACATGTTATACTTGTGGGGTTGTCGGTTATTTCGTGCGTGAGTGTCCTCAGCGTAGGGCGATTGAGCCTTCAATTCAGACGGCATAGCCTATCAGATCTATACCGCCAGTAGGCAGAGGTGGTGTACAGGGTTGTTGGGGTGGTCCCCAGGGTTCCCGAGGTGGAGCACAGAGAGGTCGAACTGGTAGTTAGGTCGGTGCTCAAAGTAGTGGTAGCCAGCATCAGTTGTATGCCGTGCCGACTAGGCCGGAGGATGAGGCTTCGGATGCGGTGATTACAGGTATGATTTCCGTATGCCACCAGCCAACTTCTGCATTATTTGATCCTGGATCCACATTTTCTTATGTATCTACTTATTATGCACCACAGTTGGTTTTATGTTTTGAGTTATTATCTGTACCCTTACGTGTATCTACCCCCATTGGTGATTCCTTAGTAGTGGATCGGGTATATAGATCTTGTCTGGTGACTATTCAGGAGTTTGAGACTCAGGTTGATTTTATTGTATTGGCCATGGTAGACTTTGATGTGATTCTGGGCATGGACTGGTTATCTTTTCATCATGCAGTCTTAGATTTCTTTGCCAAGACTGTTACCTTAGCCATGCCCGGTGTACCCCTGGTGGTGTGGTAGGGTTCTGTTAGCCACACACCGATAGGGATTATTTCATATGTTCGGGCTCATAGATTAATGTTGAGGGGATGTGATTTATTCCTTGCTTATATTCGGGATGCTAGTATTGAGAGTCCATCACTTGACTCCGTCCCTTTTGTTCGTGAGTTTTCTGATGTATTCCCGACTAACCTACCTGGCCTTCTTCCTGAGCGTGATATAGAGTTCATTATTTCCCTCGAGCCGGGCACCGACCTATTTCTATGGCTCCTTATCATATGGCTCCTGCTGAACTGAGGGAGGTGAGTACTCAGCTCCAAGACCTTCTGGGGAAGGATTTTATCAGGCCGAGTGTGTCGCCGTGGGGTGCTCCAGTTCTGTTTGTAAAGAAGAAGGATGGGTCTATGCGAATGTGTATCGATTACAGGCAGCTAAATAGGGTGACGGTGAAGAATAAGTATCCTATGCCTCGTATCGATGATTTGTTTGATCAACTTTAGGGTGCAGCAGTATTCTCGAAGATAGACTTGAGATCTGGATATCATCAGTTGAGAGTTAGGGCTGAGAACATCCCAAAGATAGCCTTCAGGACTCGGTACGACCATTATGAGTTCCTGGTGATGTCTTTTGGGTTGACTAATGCCCCAACAACTTTCATGGATTTGATGAATTGTGTATTCAGGTCATACTTGGACTCCTTTGATATTGTTTATTGATGACATCTTGGTTTATTCAAGGAGCAACGAGGAGCACGAGCAGCATTTGAGGATTGTGCTCCACACTTTGAGAGATCATCGGCTTTATGCCAAGTTCTCAAAGTATGAGTTCTGGCTTGAGTTTGTAGCTTTCCTGGGGTAGGTTATATCCAGACACGGTATCATGGTAGATCTAGCAAAGATTGAGGTTATTCGAGGTTGGGCTAGGCCCACGTCGCCTACTGAAGTTTGCAGTTTTATTGGGTTGGCAGGGTACTACAGGCGATTTGTTGAGGGCTTCTCGTCTATTGCATCTCCTATGACCAGACTAACCAGGAAGGAGGTTTTGTTTCAGTGGTCTGAGGATTGTGAGGCGAGCTTTCTGAAGCTCAAGGATCGACTTACTTCTGCCCCTGTGTTGATTCTTCCAGTTGAGGGCGAGGGTTTTACCGTGTATTGTGATGCGTCTGGTATTGGTTTGGGATGTGTTCTGATGCAGCAGGGTTGTGTCATTGCTTATGCATCGAGGCGGCTGAAGGTGCACGAGCGTAACTATCCCACTCATGATTTGGAGTTAGCAGCGGTTGTGTTTACACTATGGATTTGAAGGCATTATCTCTACGGTGTTCATTGTGAGATATTTACAGACCACCGCAGTCTTCAACATATTATGACTCATAGGGATCTTAATTCGAGCCAGCGAAGGTGGATTGAGTTGCTGAAGGACTATGATATCTCTATTCTCTATCATTCAGGCAAGGCGAATGTGGTAGCGGACGCCTTGAGTCGGAAGGCGGTGAGCGTGGGTAGCTTAGCCTTCATTCCAGTCTCTCAGCGGCTGTTGGCTTGGGACATTCAGTCCTTAGCTAACTCGATGGTGCGTTTGGATATTCCTAACCCCGGGAGGGTTATCGCTTGTGTTGGTGCGCGATCTACTTTGCTGGAGCAGATTCAGAGTCGTCAGTTTGAGGATAACGGTCTCCGTAGCATTCGAGATCAGGTATTGAGGGGTGAGTCTGAGAGAGCAGCCTTGGGTTCTGGTTTTGTTTTGAGGTTTGACGGCCGTAGTTTTGTTCTGAGGGTTGGGGATTTAATTCAGTTGATTTTGCACGAGGCACACAACTCTAGGTATTCTATTCACCCTGGGACAACTAAAACTATTCTATTAATTTAGTGAGTTTGCTATTTTTATAAATTGAGGAGTATAAGCCATATTTAGAAAAAGTATATTCAAATTATAAATATTCTTTGTAAAAAGTATGGTCAAATACAACTCCAGCTTCAACTTTGAAAATTTCAAACAAATTGGATAATATTCGATCTTCATGACCAACACCCACTAAAAAAGAATTTGTGTCAATTGTGAATCAAGTAATAAGCTATAGCTAAACCTCCATTCCCTTTTTCCTCTTCCATGGTGAAGCCGTGATAATTTTTGTTGAGGGATCGGGGTCAGTCATAGGGTTGGGGGTGAATAAAGTGAGGGATTAAGTTTCTCTTCAGTGGGTTGAGTCTGAAGGAGTAAAACAGATTAAGGAAAAACCATATATAATTAACCAAATATCCTTATCATAGCTACTAAGCCTCTCTATACTTTAGAATAATTACATATTCTTTCATCACGTAATAGTGTCCTACGAGATTTCAACTCAGATAGACCTCTCTTGAATATAGGCGAAAATCTCTCTCCTTCCCTTTCTGTTGCTCGCATCAAAATCAAATTTTTATTTTTGCAAATTAGATAGTGATAGTTTAGCAACTAATTGATGGTGCTACAGTGAATTTGGGTTTTCCAGTGTTGCTACAGCGAAATTGGATGCTACAACAAAAATGCATGTTACTACAGCCAATTTTGGCAACTAATACGTGTTGTAGTGGTTGTTACAGTGGTGATTAAGGGAATTAATAGGTATTGCAATGGCGATGGAGGGAGTGGCTTCGTAGAGGAACAAAAGTTGAGATGAAGAAGAACGAAAAAAAAAGATAAATGGAAAAGAAATCAGATACACAATTAAGGTATATGTGTATATGTGTCTTCTTCTTCTTCTTCCTCCTCCTCCTCCTCCTTGTAATGATCCTTCCGGTCATTTTCCTCATTTTCATGCGTTTCGGTGATTAGAGTTTTTCTATAACTGCCCCAAATTATTTATGACTTGCTGGGACTGACAATTCAGTTTTCGGGCAGTTCGTTTGAGAATATTATTTAGACCGAGCACGTTGTAAAATATTTAATTAAATTGGATTTTGGTAAAAGAATATAGTTAATTACCTTTTGAAAATATTTTTGAAATTTATAAAATTCTTTAGTTATGATATATTTACACTACTTTATAATAGTTTTATAATTTATTAATATTCTAAGTGGAGATAGTAAATCTAAATATGTTAAAATAATAATATTATTTTATAGAGATTTTATTCGAAATAATTTTCTATTAATTATGGTATATTCAAAATATGATATTTATTTTACCACGAACCTATACAATACCCGAGTACATACGTAATGTGATAAAAATATTTTGATGTGTCACCTCCACTTCCACGTGGGAATGGAGGGAGTGGACAACAAATATTCCATAGGTGGTGGCATCAACTTTAATTTAAAATTTGACACATTGCAATGCCAAATTAATTGTCCTATGTGAAGCTTTATCCACTTTGATTAAGAATTCATTCTCATTCATTCTTGTAAGCACTTAATACTTTTTGTAAGTTGTTAACCATTGTATTAATATTTGTATCAATCTCATCTTATGATACCACTGTGATAACCTTGTGTTCATTTCTCAATTGATGGCTACGTAAATATATTCTTGGCAGCACATTACATAATATATACTTGTACATTTGAGAGCATATTGTGGGAAAAATATATTTTTGATGATCTATTTGTATCACGAAAGATACTCAATTATCCACATCAAGTTATTCAAGCTCAGAGATCGCGTGGTTGATATATAGCGTTTTTATATCGTAAGTTTTCTGGTCAATTTTAGCTTAAAGTCACGTAGTTGAATTATTATATTTGGCGGGATTGTTGTTGGTATTTGAGCTATATTTTAAGCTCAAATAAAGCGGTGCTAGTTGTGACTATTGGTTACGAGATAGTTTGGGATGCTGTGACGATTTTGGTTTCGCGATTCCACAAGCGGACCCCACGTGGGATTTTCGGACATTTTTCAAACTAATGCAATATGGGTATCAATAGTCATGTTTTGACATGTAGTTTATTATTTTAGGAGCTTGGCAACAATCAGAGGCCAAACTGGGTCGGATAGTATTGTTGTTGTTGTTGCTAGTTTGGGAATGTTATTGTTGGAACTTAGTCCAGGCTTAGACAGACTTAGCCCAGACTTAGACAAGTATAACCAGACCTGGTTTTTGGGACCCGATAGCGGGCCCCGTTACCCTTTGTGTTGACTTGTCAGAACTTTGACATCTTTGGGCTTAGTTAAGCCGTATATGACCTTTTAGGATTGTGACGGGATTGAGTCACCCCGATTATACCCGGTTGGCCTGTTTAGCCTTGTTAGTCCCTGATAGCAGCGTATTTGATCGGGGTCGGCTAGTTTGACTTAGAACGCTGACCCGCCTTTCCATGACTTATAATGTATACCCAGACTACTATATACATATTGTTTATAGTAGATAGTTGACCTAGAAGGACCCCGAGATTGACTTTTAGCATGTTGTGGGGTTAGCTTCTGTACTTATATACTAGTATTGACTTGGGACTAGGGTGTTCCCCGTTTATCTGATATGATATGACATTTGATTCTGTTCTGGTTACTGGCTATGATGAGTTTCGGTTCGAGTCCGGCTACTGATTCAGGTATGATGATTTTGGTTATTGACTATTGGGTGTTCCAGTTCGAGTCCGGCCCCGAATTGTAGTACACTATGAGTTCTGGTACTGGGTACCGTGGTTATGATATTGTTGTTCTTTGAGTTTTGGTTCGATTCTGGCAGATATGATATATATGTGGCCTATTGTTATTACCCACTGCGTCCGGTTCGATTCCGGCGTCTGACCTCTTGTTATTACCCATTGGTGTCGGTTCAAGCCCGGTGCACTCTTGTTGGTTATAGTGGTTGTTGTATACTGATACTGCTTTGAGACACTGAAAACTATGCATTTACTATTCTTATGTGTACCGCCGGTTTATGAGGGCCAGGCTGGGTTATTGTATTCTTTCGTGTGCCTATTGGGTTTATGGGGGCCCAGATAGGTTATGTTTGACTTGTGTGTTTACTTACGCATTTATTTATTCGATTATTCGGTATCACATTTATTTATTTCCTAAGCATATCTACACGCCTCGACAGTTAATTATGTATTTGTGACTTATACCTCGGACTTAGCATGCACCCTCGCATTTTAGCTTGCTTATATTACATTAAGCTTAGTCTGCCGATGATGCCTACTGAGTACCCGTTGCCCCGGTACTCATACTGCACTTCTGAATCTTTTTCCCGATGCAGATTCGGGCACTAGTCGACGAGTTTGACGTGACTCTCTTCTCAGCACTAACTCCGAAGCAGGGTGAGCTTACTGACGTTCGAGGCAGATCCTACTCCATCTCTACTGTATAGTCTTTTGCACTCAAGACTGTTGTACTTGTTATATATATTTGGTTTCTGTCTTGTATTCTGGATATTTCTAGTAGTGACTCTTGTACCGACCTCACCAGGTCTTGGGAGGGGTTCTTGACTTTATATATATTGTCCTTTTCCTTCTCAGTCTCGGTATGGTTATATTTTGGTTCTGTTTGTTTTTATATTTCTAGCATGCTTATTAGTACGGTTACTTCCACCTCATCTCTATTCTTCTGAGATTTTGCCCATTAGCCCATCGTTTGTCGCTCCGGGCTAGGGTTTGGCTTGCCTATTGGTGGGTTACGGTAGGGGTCATCATGACTCAAATATTGGGTCGTGACAGCTTGGTATCAGAGCCTAGGTTGCATGGGTAGTGTTGGTACATGAGCCAATGTGTGGTAGAGTCCTGCGGATCGGTGCAGGGACGCTTGTATCCTATCCTCGGGAGGCTACAGAGCATTCTTAAGGGAGTCTCTCATTTTCTTGACTCATGTCCGTGCGTCGGGTCTATGTTGGTTTCTAATTTTTATTTGGTTCACTCTTTACGCAGATGGTTGGGAAGCATAGTGTGAGAGCCGGGGGTCGGGACCTCGAGCCTGCAGCGAGGGCTCCAGTTAGGGGCTGAGGTCGACCTAGAGGTCGGAGGTAGGGCAGAGTAGCATCCTAGGCTGAGATCATGCTAGGGATCATTCACCCGATCCCGTTATAGTTTCAGATGTTCCGCCGCCACAGCAGCCAGTGGGCCAGGGAGCAACCCAGGCTCCACCTGGATTTATTGATGCTTCAGTACTCCGAGACACTTTGGTACAGTTGCTGGGATTAGTTGGAGGTCCGTTAGCCGAGGGAGCCCAACCAGCAGTGCAGGGAGTTGGTGTTGGGGCGCAGCCTACAGCTGCAGCAACCAAAGTTGAGATTCCGCCAGCGCCGGTAATTCCACAGCCGGTAGTAGCTCAGCCAGTTATGTCTGTCGAGGAGTAGAAAATGTTGAGTCATTTTTTGAGACTAGTTCCACCCAGGTTTGCGGGTACCCCAGGAGAAGATGCTTATGAGTTCTTATCCAGTTGCGAGAAGAAGCTGAGAAATTTGGGATTAGTGGAGTCACGCGAGGTAGATTTTGTTGCTCATCAGTTTGATACAGCCACGAGGAGATGGTGGAGAGGTTATCTTGATTCCAGGCCAGCTGGATCTCCACCCGTTACTTGGGCACAGTTCTCTGAGGTATTCTTGGGGAAGTATATGCCCCGCAGCATGCGTGAGCATATTCGAGATGAGTTTTCCAGGTTGAGACAGGGGTCTATGACAGTAGTTGAGTATGAGGCGAGATTCCATGATTTGGCCAGACATGCTACTATGATCTTGCCTGATGAGTATGAGAGGATTAGATGTTTTGTCAGAGGGTTGCAATTAACACTCCACAGGGCCACACAGAGTTTAGTGACTTCGCTAAAATCATTTACTGAGATAGCTGAGCATGTATATTCGATAGAGGAGATGGATCATGAGGCCCAAGGGGGCAGCGATAAAAGACCCTGATTCCAGGGTAGTTATAGTGGCAGTCGCAGTAGTTAGCAGTTCAGAGGTCGTGAGATTCAAGGTAGGTACCCACAGCAGCAGCATCAGTCTTTTCAGCGACAGGGTCAACCTAATAGGCCCGTACAGTCAGCCTTGCAGATTTCTGATAGGGGTCAGCCCACTTATAGTGGTTCTGGTAGTCAGCCTTAGGGACGTGGTCAGTCCAGTTCATCGACTAGAGGTGGTCATACCAGATCAGCCGGATCTTCTAGGCCGAGCAGGGAGCCAGGAACATGTTATACTTGTAGGGTTGTCGGTCATTTCGTGCGTGAGTGTCCTCAGCGTAGGGCGATTGAGCCTTCAGACGGCATAGCCTATCAGATCTATACCGCCAGTAGGCAGAGGTGGTGTACAGGGTTGTTGGGGTGGTCCCCAGGGTTCCCGAGGTGGAGCACAGAGAGGTCGAACTGGTAGTTAGGTCGGTGCTCAAAGTAGTGGTAGCCAGCATCAGTTGTATACCGTGCCGACTAGGCCGGAGGATGAGGCTTCGGATGCGGTGATTACAGGTATGATTTCCATATGCCACCATCCAACTTCTGCATTATTTGTTCCTGGATCCACGTTTTCTTATGTATCTACTTATTATGCACCACAATTGGTTTTATGTTTTGAGTTATTATCTGTACCCTTACGTGTATCTACCCCCATTGGTGATTCCTTAGTAGTGGATCGGGTATATAGATCTTGTCTGGTGACTATTCAGGAGTTTGAGACTCAGGTTGATTTTATTGTATTGGCCATGGTAGACTTTGATGTGATTCTGGGCATGGACTGGTTATCTTTTCATCATGCAGTCTTAGATTGCTTTGCCAAGACTGTTACCTTAGCCATGCCCGGTGTACCCCTGGTGGTGTGGTAGGGTTCTGTTAGCCACACACCGATAGGGATTATTTCATATGTTCGGGCTCATAGATTAATGTTGAGGGGATGTGATTTATTCCTTGCTTATATTCGGGATGCTAGTATTGAGAGTCCATCACTTGACTCCGTCCCTGTTGTTCGTGAGTTTTCTGATGTATTCCCGACTAACCTACCTGGCCTTCTTCCTGAGGGTGATATAGAGTTCATTATTTCCCTCGAGCCGGGCACCCGACCTATTTCTATGGCTCCTTATCATATGGCTCCTGCTGAATTGAGGGAGGTGAGTACTCAGCTCCAGGACCTTCTGGGGAAGGATTTTATCAGGCCGAGTGTGTCGCCTTGGGGTGCTCCAGTTCTGTTTGTAAAGAAGAAGGATGGGTCTATGCGAATGTGTATCGATTACAGGCAGCTAAATAGGGTGACGGTGAAGAATAAGTATCCTATGCCTCGTATCGATGATTTATTTGATCAACTTCAGGGTGCAGCAGTATTCTCGAAGATAGACTTGAGATCTGGATATCATCAATTGAGAGTTAGGGCTGAGAACATCCCAAAGATAGCCTTCAGGACTCGGTACGACCATTATGAGTTCCTGGCGATGTATTTTGGGTTGACTAATGCCCCAACAGCTTTCATGGATTTGATGAATTGTGTATTCAGGTCATACTTGGACTCTTTTGATATTATTTATTGACGACATCTTGGTTTATTCAAGGAGCACGAGCAACATTTGAGGATTGTGCTCCACACTTTGAGAGATCATCGGCTTTATGCCAAGTTATCAAAGTGTGAGTTCTGGCTTGAGTCTGTAGCTTTCCTGGGGCAGGTTGTATCCAGACACGGTATCATGGTAGATCTAGCAAAGATTGAGGTTATTCGAGGTTGGGCTAGGCCCACGTCGCCTACTGAAGTTTGCAGTTTTATTGGGTTGGCAGGGTACTACAGGCGATTTGTTGAGGGCTTCTCGTCTATTGCATCTCCTATGACCAGACTAACTAGGAAGGAGGTTTTGTTTCAGTGGTCTGAGGATTGTGAGGCGAGCTTTCTGAAGCTCAAGGATCGACTTACTTCTGCCGCTGTGTTGATTCATCCAGTTGAGGGCGAGGGTTTTACCGTGTATTGTGATGCGTGTGGTATTGGTTTGGGATATGTTCTGATGCAGCAGGGTTGTGTCATTGCTTATGCATCGAGGCGGCTGAAGGTGCACGAGCGTAACTATCCCACTCATGATTTGGAGTTAGCAGCGGTTGTGTTTGCACTACGAATTTGGAGGCATTATCTCTACGGTGTTCATTGTGAGATATTTACAGACCACCGCAGTCTTCAACATATTATGACTCAGAGGGATCTTAATTCGAGCCAGCGCAGGTGGATTGAGTTGCTGAAGGACTATGATATCTCTATTCTCTATCATTCAGGCAAGGCGAATGTGGTAGCGGACGCCTTGAGTCGGAAGGCGGTGAGCGTGGGTAGCTTAGCCTTCATTCCAGTCTCTCAGCGGCTGTTGGCTTGGGACATTCAGTCCTTAGCTAACTCGATGGTGCGTTTGGATATTCCTAACCCCGGGAGGGTTATCGCTTGTGTTGGTGCGCGATCTACTTTGCTGGAGCAGATTCAGAGTCGTCAGTTTGAGGACAACGGTCTCCGTAGCATTCGAGATCAGGTATTGAGGGGTGAGTCTGAGAGAGCAACCTTGGGTTCTGGTTTTGTTTTGAGGTTTGACGGCCGTAGTTTTGTTCTGAGGGTTGGGGATTTAATTCAGTTGATTTTGCACGAGGCGCACAACTCTAGGTATTCTATTCACCCTGGGACAACTAAAACTATTCTATTAATTTAGTGAGTTTGCTATTTTTATAAATTGAGGAGTATAAGCCATATTTAGAAAAAGTATATTCAAATTATAAATATTCTTTGTAAAAAGTATGGTCAAATACAACTCCAGCTTCAACTTTGAAAATTTCAAACAAATTGGATAATATTCGATCTTCATGACCAACACCCACTAAAAAAGAATTTATGTCAATTGTGAATCAAGTAATGAGCTATATCTAAACCTCCACTCCCTTTTTCCTCGTCCATGGTGAAGCCGTGATAATTTTTGTTGAGGGATCGGGGTCAGTCATGGGGTTGGGGGTGAATAAAGTGAGGGATTAAGTTTTTCTTCAGTGGGTTGAGTCTGAAGGAGTAAAACATATTAAGGAAAAACCATATATAATTAACCAAATATCCTTATCATAGCTACTAAACCTCTCTATACTTTAGAATAATTACATATTCTTTCATCATGTAATAGTGTCCTACGAGATTTCAACTCAGATAGACCTCTCTTGAATATAGACGAAAATCTCTCTCCTTCCCTTTCTCTTGCTCGCATCAAAATCAAATTTTTATTTTTGCAAATTAGATAGTGATAGTTTAGCAACTAATTGATGGTGCTACAGTGAATTTGGGTTTTCCAGTGTTGCTACAGCGAAATTGGATGCTACAACAAAAATGCATGTTACTACAGCCAATTTTGGCAACTAATACGTGTTGTAGTGGTTGTTACAGTGGTGATTAAGGGAATTAATAGGTATTGCAATGGCGATGGAGGGAGTGGCTTCGTAGAGGAACAAAAGTTGAGATGAAGAAGAACGAAAAAAAAAGATAAATGGAAAAGGAATCAGATACACAATTAAAGTATATGTGTATATGTGTCTTCTTCTTCTTCCTCCTCCTCCTCCTCCTCCTCCTTGTAATGATCCTTCCGGTCATTTTCCTCATTTTCGTGCGTTTCGATGATTAGAGTTTTTCTATAACTGCCCCAAGTTATTTATGACTTGCTGGGACTGACAATTCAGTTTTCGGGCAGTTCGTTTGAGAATATTATTTAGACCGAGCACGTTGTAAAATATTTAATTAAATTGGATTTTGGTAAAAGAATATAGTTAATTACCTTTCGAAAATATTTTTGAAATTTATAAAATTCTTTAGTTATGATATATTTATACTACTTTATAATAATTTTATAATTTATTAATATTCTAAGTGGAGATAGTAAATCTAAATATGTTAAAATAATAATATTATTTTATAGAGATTTTATTCGAAATAATTTTCTATTAATTATGGTATATTCAAAATATGATATTTTACCACGAACCTATACAATACCCGAGTACATACGTAATGTGATGAAAATATTTTGATGTGTCACCTCCACCTCCATGTGGGAGTGGAGGGAGTGGACAACAAATATTCCATAGGTGGTGGCATAACTTTAATTTAAAATTTGACACATTGCAATGCCAAATTAATTGTCCTATGTGAAGCTTTATCTACTTTGGTTAAGAATTCATTCTTTTAAACACTTATACTTTCTGTAAGTTGTTAACCGTTGTATTAATATTTGTATCAATCGTATCCTATGATACCACTGTGATAACCTTGTGTTCATTTCTCAATTGATGGCTACGTAAATATATTCTTGACAGCACATTACATAATATATACTTGTACATTTAAGAGCATATTGTGGAAAAGATATATTTTTGTTGATCTATTTGTATCACGAAAGATACTCAATTATCCACATCAAGTTATTCAAGCTCGGAGATCGCGTAGTTGATATATAGCGTCTTTATATCGTAAGTTTTCTGGTCAATTTTAGCTTAAAGTCACGTATTTGAGTTATTATATTTGGCGGGATTGTTGTTGGTATTTGAGCTATATTTTAAGCTCAAATGAAGCGGTGCTAGTTGTGACTATTGGTTACGAGATAGTTTGGGACGCTGTGACGGTTTTGGTTTCGCGATTCCACAAGCAGACCCCATATGGGATTTTCGGACATTTTTCAAACTAATGCAATATGGGTATCAATAGTCATGTTTTGACATGTAGTTTATTATTTTAGGAGCTTGTCAACAATCAGAGGCCTCTCGGAAGGGGAAGGCTCCTGTATAGTTGGTTCTTTTGGCAGGCTTGCAGCGGCATCCAAGTAAGCTAGGTTTACCTTCCTTTACACTTAGATTGAGCTTATGTGTGATATATGTATGCTAATGTGCTGGTGTTGTGGGCTGGTATTATAAACTTGGTCGTGGTGGTTTGCTGTGATTAGGCCTTCTAGGTCGGATAGGGCTATTCAGATACATTCCAGGCGCGTTATCCTCATGGTACACCACAGATGACCTATTTGGGGTCGGATAGTATTGTTGTTGTTGTTGCCAGTTTGGGAATGTTATTTTTGGACCTTAGTCCAGGCTTGGACAAACATAGCCCACACTTAGACAAGTATAACCAGACCTGGTTTTTGGGATCCGATAGCGTGACCCGTTACCCTTTTTGTTGACTTGTCATAACTTTGACATCTTTGGGCTTAGTTAAGCCCTACATTACCTGTTAGGGTTGTGACGGGATTGAGTCACCCCGATTATACCCGGTTGGCCTGTTTAGCCTTGTTAGTCCCTGATAGCACCGTATTTGATCTGGGTCGGCTAGTTTACCTTGAACGCTGACCCGCCTTTCCGTGACTTATAATGTATACCCAGACTTGTATATACATATTGTTTATAGTAGATAGTTGACCTAGAAGGACCCCGAAATTGACTTGTAGCATGTTGTGGGGTTAGCTTCTGTACTTATATACTAGTATTGACTTGGGACTAGGGCGTTCCCCGTTTATCTGATATGATAGGACATTTGATTCTGTTTTGGTTACTGGCTATGATGAGTTTCGGTTCGAGTCCTTCTACTAATTCAGGTATGATAATTTTGGCTATTGACTATTGGGTGTTCCGGTTCGAGTCCGGCCCCGGATTGTGGTACACTGTGAGTTCTGATACTGGGTACCGTGGTTATGATATTGTTTTTCTTTGAGTTCCAGTTCGAGTATGGCAGATATGATATATATGTGGCCTATTGTTATTACCCACTGCGTCCGGTTCGATTCCGGCATCTGGCCTCTTGTTATTACCCATTGGTGTCGGTTCAAGCCCGGTGCACTCTTGTTGGTTATAGTGGTTGCTGGATACTGATACAGCTTTGAGACACTGAAAACTATACATTTACTATTCTTATGTGTCCCACCAGTTTATGGGGGCCAGGATGGGTTATTGTTTTCTTTCGTGTGCCTATCGGGTTTATGGAGGCCCAGATAGGTTATGTTTGACTTGTGTGTTTACTTACGCATTTATTTATTCGATTATTCGGTATCATATTTATTTATTTCCTAAGCATATCTACACGCCTCGACAGTTACTTATTTATTTGTTACTGATACCCCGGACTTAGCATGCACCCTCGCATTTTAGCTTGCTCATATTACATTGAGCTCAGTCGGCCGATGATGCCTACTGAGTACCCATTGCCCCGGTACTCATACTGCACTTCTGAACCTTTTTCCCCAATGCAGATTCGGGCACTAGTTGGCGAGTTTGACGTGACTCTCTTCTCAGCACTGACTCCGGAGCAGGGTGAGCTTACTGTCGTTCGAGGCAGATCCTACTCCATCTCTACTGTATAGTCTTTTGCACTCAAGACTATTGTACTTGTTATATATATTTGGTTTCTGTCTTGTATTCTGGATATGTCTAGTAGTGGCTCTTATACCGACCTTACCAGGTCTTGGGAGGGGTTCTTGACTTTATATATATTATCCTCTTCCTTTCAATATCGGTATGGGTATATTTTGGTTCTATTTGTTTTTATATTTCTAGCATGCTTATTAGTACGGTTACTTCTACCTCATCTCTATTCTTCTGAGATTCCGCCCGTTAGCCCGTTGCCTGTCGCTCCGGACTATGGTTTGGCTTGCCTGTTGGTGGGTTACGGTAGGCGTCATCATGATTCAAATATTGGGTCGTGACACTTCTTCTTATTCTTCTTATTCCTCTTCCTCTTCTTTTTCCTTGTCTTCTTCATCTTCTTCTTCCTCCTCTTCTTTTTCCTCCTCCTCTTCTTCTTCTTCTTCTTCTTCCTTCTCTTTCTCCTCTTCTTCCTCCTCTTCTTCTTTTTCCTCTTACTCTTCCTCTTCCTCCTCATCATCTTCTTCTTCTTCTTCTTCTTCCTCTTCTTCTTCCTTGCCTTATTCATGCTTGTTGTACTAAAGAGGTAATGAATGGGAAAAGGGATTAACAATAGATATTTGAGGCTATCAGTCCTCATCTTATAGCATAAACTTATCTGAAAATAGCTAATCTGGGATCAAATGTAAGGGTTTGTAAAGCAAACACTCATAGACGGACCAAGTTGTGTAGTGATATTCATCTATCTAGGGGACCAACCATTTAGGTGACCTTTACTTACCGATATTTCATGCTAAGCACCAAGATAGATCGCTAGTACGACATACTTAGTACATTATGAAATCATGGGTAACACAATCTTAGTCAACTCTCATCATTGATTTTAAACAATATTAATTGATACTTCATTACTTGGTTACTTACAGTTTTTAACTATACTTGTTACAAATCCCCCCTTTCGGAGATAACCGACTACTAGCCTAAGTAATCACATTGACCCAAATCCTAATCATACTCCTCGTGGGATCGACCCCAACGTCAGTTAGATTCTATATTTGAACAACGACCACTTTACACTTCACTTTAGAGGTTTAATTTGGGCGACATCAGTTCACAGCTACAGGAGCAACATAGATTGGCAGTGATGGAAGTACCTATGGCAATGCAAGTTGATGAAGCACAAATAGTCCAAATAGAGTCTCCTAACAAAGTACTTCATCACATTGTAACTCATAATTTAGAAGAAAGCAAATGAGGTATTTCAACTAATGCACATTAGATAGTTATGGGGATTACTGAGATGGAAAAATCTGATGACTTACTAGAGATCATTTCCACAGAAGCAAACTTGTCACCAAGGATTATAAAGACTACCTAAAAAGGGAAGAAGTAAGGCAATGGAGAACACAGTCAACCTATCAGAGTTCAGACAAAGAGATTTAGATCCACATCCAATAAGCAATGAAGACATTTATATGAAATATTATATCAGTAAAGTCCCAACAAGCTTTTCAAAGGGTGCAAATATTACACAAGTTCCATAATTTTTCATTTATTGGATTAATGGAGCCATTTTATAACTTAAGGTAGATCAACAAATACAGAAGGTGATTGACGATGCCAAATGCTATAACTAATTGTAATGGCAAGATTTGGTGTTTTATAAACCGTGAAATAGATATATAACAGTGATACAAGATACAGAGCAACAATTAACTATCAAATTGAAGCAACATAGGGATGTCAACAACTTCTTTATTACATTAGTTTATGCTAAATGTAATGCAGATCAAGGAATAGTCCTATGGGATGATATCTATCAACTGACAGAAGAGATGAATGACTCTTGGTTTATTGAGGATGATTTTAATGTGGTTTTAAATGAAGAAGATAAAATAGGGGGTTTACCAATTCTTAATGCTGATTGTGAATATTTTGAGACTTACATCTCATCATGTGATCTAACAGAGGTAGAGTTTAAGGGGAGCCCTTTCACTTGGTGGAATGGTAGGGCTGAAGATGATTGTATTTTTGAAAGATTAGACAAAACTCTAATCAATAAAAAAATGCAAGGACGGTTTAATCATACTGAGGTGGAATATCTACCTAGAACAGTATCTGAACATGCTCCTTTATTGCTGACTTGTCATGATAATGAGGTCAGACACAAGAAACCTTTCAGATTCCTTAATTTTTAAACAAAAAATATTTCTTTTCAAGAGGTATTTAGACAGAATTGGTGCACAAGTGACTCTCAAAATCCTTTTCTAGATTTTAAGAAGAATTTAAAGAGAGTCAAAACTGCTTTGACAAAATGGAGTAGAGAATCATATGGCGCTATATTTAAGCAAATTATCACCAGAGAAGATAGTGTCAAGATTAAGGAAAAGTTGTTTGGTGAATTTCCTACAGCGACAAATAGAGAAGTGCTACAAAGAGCTTAAGCAGAGTATAAAAAAATATCTTCATTTTGTAGAGATTTTTCGATAGCAAAAGGCAGGGTATAACTGGTTTGAAAATGGGGACAAAAATATAAGATTTTTCCATAGTTTAAGGGTAGGAGGAGAAAACTTCAAATTCAAAGGAAAAATCTTCAAGGTAACTGATTTTTCCATAGTTTTGTTAGAGCCAGAAGAAGAAATTGTAGTAGAGGTAGTTTTTTTCTATCATAATTAGTTTTGTCAAGAAAGATATGCTATTCCTTCTCACTTCTCAGACACATCCTTGATTATATCAATGAAGAAGAAAATTCAGAGCTTTGTAGACTTCTTAATCTGAATAAAGTTAAAAAGGTTGTGTTTGAGTTAAATGAGGACAGTGCTAGTGGTCCAGATGGTCTAACAGGGATATTCTATCAAAGTTGTTGGGAGATTGTGGGGAGAGATATTCTCAGAATGGTTCATGAATTTTTCAATGGTAATACTCTTCCTAAATCAATTACTCACACTAATTTAATTTTATTACCAAAGAAGAAGCAGTTAAGGAGTACACTGATTTGAGACCAATTAGTTTGAGTAATTTCATTAATAATATATTATCTAAAATTATTCATAACAGATTTGAAAGTCTTCTTCCCAAATTGATCTCTTGCAATCAATCAGGTTTTGTTAAGGGGAGAAGCATCATTGAGAATGCCTTATTAACCCAAGAAATTGTTTATAATATTTGGAAGAGGGAAAGCCTAACAATGTAGTCATTAAATTGAATATTGCTAAGGCTTATGACAGAGTTTTTTGGTTCTTTTTGCTGAAGGTTTTAAGGAAAATGGGTTTTTCTGAACTGTGTGTTGACATTATTTGGAGATTAATCTCTAATAATTAGTAGTTAGTCCTTATTAATGGTCATTTTCATGGTTTCATTCATTCCATCGGGGGTAAAATAAGAGGATCCTTTATTCTCTGCTTTATTCATCCTTACAGCAGAAATTCTAAGCAGGGCCTTAAATTCTTTGTTTGAAGATAATCAGTCTGTAGGGTATGGCTTACCTAAGTGGAGTGCAAACCTGAATCATCTTGTATATGCTGATGACTCTATCATTTTTGCTTCATCTAATAAATACTATTTGGAGAAAATTATGGTTATTTTGCAGGAGTATGAAGCATAATCAAGTTAGAAGGCTAACATGGATAAGAGTGCCTTTTATGTTCATCTAAATGCAGCAACAGAAGTAAGACAATTAGTGGAGGAGTGTACTACTTTTTCAAGGGTTCAGGTTCCCTTGAAATACTTAAGGTGTCCCATAACATATTCCAAGATAAGGAAATCTCATTATAATGATCTGTTAAATAAATTCATGGAAAACTACAAGTTTGGAAAGAGAATATGCTTTCATATGGAGGTAAAGAGATCCTGATTTCTAGTGTTCTAAAAAGTGTCCCTGTGCATGTTTTATAAGCTATTGTTCCTCCTATATCTGTGGTTAACGAGTTACACAAAAATTTTGCTAAACTTTTCGGGAGTAACAAGGTCAATGGTAGGAGTAAACTCTGGGTTGCTTGGGAGAAGGTGTGTCTTCCAAAATAGGAAGGAGGTTTGGGTTTTAGATCTATGCTTGATGTATCTCAAGCCATGTATGCTAAACTTTGATGTATCTCCAACACTTGAGCAGTGGAGAGACGGGTCTCAATAGTGGAAGAACATGTTACTAAATAGGGATTTCCTTGAAAAATATCTGTAGTGGGAACCTAAGGGAGGTGCAGCTTCTATTTTGGTATGATAATTGGACAATGCTTGGTCTACCTTACAATCATCAATCAAAAGTGATGTCATGTTATCCATTGACAGGGGTAGAAGTTTGTATAAAGAAGACTGGATGGGACTATGAAGAAATGCAGAGTCAGTTGCCTGATCATATTGTAAAGCATGTTAGAATTTATATGGATCATGTAAAGTCTTCTGATTTGAGTGATAATCCATGGTGGATCAAAACAAGTTCTGTGAATTTTTCTGTAGAGAGTGCATGGGAGATTCTGAGAAGAAAAGATGAAGTTACTGAACTTTATAAGAAGATTGTCTTCCATTTAATATATCTTTCTTTGGTTGGAGAGTGTTTTCATGACCCAAACAGTCATGATTAGCACCCGCCCTAACTATGGTAGGAGAACCATACTACACTCACCTTTACTAACTTAAGTGTCATCTCTACATTCATTACAGTATTGACTCACGTACTTTTTAATAAGTTCTAGAAATGTCTCATTCAATAATTAATAATCACTCAAAAACATCATCATCTATAAAACGAAATAGAGTGCGAAAACGTATATCTATTACAATCCACAGGACCTGAAGCCATCGTACAAGAACATCTAAAAAGAACAATCGAGTCTAAAACTAATACGAATATCTAAAATCATAATCAAAGAGGAAATTGTCTTACTCTAGGATCAAAGGACATAACATCATAGAAGATCTGAAGGTTTCCCAGGCATAGTGCTCACCCTCAAAATCATGACTGAATCACTATCAAGAGCCGAGGTCGTGTGCCAACAGCTAGAAGATATGTTGCACTCAACAAAAAGAAGAGTACAGGTAGCATCAGTACATCAACAAGTATAGGCAAGCATCATAGGTCAACTAACTTAACAATGTATAAGTAAGCAAGTCAAACAATATAAAAGCGATCATAACAAGATTCATAATCAATGATATCAGTCAAACAACACATTACGAGTCATCATATAAATACACTCACAAGTTTATTTTTACGGCTTTTACACTTATTCAATTTCATCAACCCCTCATCATCATATATATTTATCAAATAGCACTCAATGCATGTAAATGAGTGCATATATGCAAGATATACGCATCATGTCTAACTCTTATCATCCTCTTCATCATATCACAACGTACCGGTGTGGTACCCGACCCATTATCATATCATATCATATTATACCGGGGTGGTACCCAACCCATTATCATAATATATCATGTTGTACCAGCATAGTACCCGACCTATCACCTCAACACCTCATTAAAATATAATGAAAATGCAATACAGTCATCAAATCACAAATCATGCTAGAAGGCAAGCATAGATGTTCAAATTACAAACAAACACAAAGCCGAGAAAGTCTAAGTGCTACCATAGCCTACCTCAACTCCTTTGCTCAAAGTCTCTTTTAAGTCACACTTTATCCTTTTCGTTCCCATTCGACTCATTCTTGATCCATACAACCACCAAATATACACACATTTCAATATTCATCCATTTTTTTAACAACTAGGTATTAAAAATCACTGATTTTAATCATAATTTACCCTATTTCATCATCTTAAGGTTTCTTTATCATTTTAACTTCATGAACACCACTCAATTTAGCATATTTAGTCATAATTCTAGTCCTATTAGTATTTTCTAACACCCTAGGATCATTACATACCGAATTTATAAGCAATCCCGTTATTTTTCATCAATTTCCATAAATTAGGGTTTAACCCCCAAACCCAACATTAATCCATTTTTAGTGATTTTCTAAAGTTAAACAAAGTGAATTCAAATCTAGAACGTAATCACTTACCTCCACAGATGAAAAACTTCAAATTCCTACTGAAAATTACCTCTCCCCAATGTCCTATTGCTTTTTAAAAAAAATGGGGAATGAAATCATTTTTTGGGTTTTAAAACTCATATTTTACTGTGCGTTACCACTTTAGTGGATAATTACCGCTACAACGATTAAATTTCCACTGCAGCAATTCGCGCCCATTTTACTAGATGCTGCCACTACGATTTCCCTGACCGCTGCATCGATTAATTTTTCCGCTGCAGTGGTCTGAGGCAGAAACTTGGGATCCCTTCTCAGTTTTACTCAGTTTACAATACACACTACGAATCTTGACAACGCGAACCAACCCCTCCATGGTAAATACTATAACCAGAGTCCTATAACTCTATTTTAGGTGTCGGAAGTTGCTATAACTTTCTATATTTGTTGGCTATCCAATTATTACATCAAAACCAACTATTACTAATCATATTAATACCAAATTTTATTCAACTACCGCACTCTCAACTTTGAGCCAAAACTAGACTAGCCCTGAATTCCTCAAATTTTAGCTAAGGAAAGTCTAGGTGCAACTTTTACCTCCTAATTCAGCATAACGACATTTTGAGTCATTACATTAGATACCAATTTACCACTTTTTCATCCCCGAACGACAACTGTCCCAAAAACATAACGACTGGATTAGGATGTACCTGAATTAATGAACAAGCATGGATATCGCTTACGCATGTCCGCTTCTGTCTCCCATGTAGCTTCCTAAATGGTACGATTCCTCCACTGAACCTTCACACAAGGAATAACTCATGTCATCAACTTCCTCACATCCTTATCTAGAATAGCAATTGGTTCATATTCATGGGATAGTTTCTTATTAAATAATACCGAGTCCCAACGGATGATGTAGTCACCATCTCCATGATATTTCTATAGCATAGATACATGGAATATGGGGTAAACCCCGGACATACTAGGGGTAAGGCCAGCCTGTATGCAATCGACCTCCACTTCCTTCAATACCTCAAAATGTCCTATGTACCTTGGGCTCAACTTGCCCTTCTTGCCGAATCATATCACACCCTTCATGGGTGACACCTTTAAGAGTACTTTCTCCCCCTTCTCAAACTTCATGTCTCTTACCTTTTTATCCGCATACTTTTTCTGTTAGCTTTGAGCCGCTATGAGTTTCTCTTGAATGAATCTCACTTTTCCATGAAGTCCTTGAGCATATTAGTGCCCCAAGACCTCACCTGAACTCGTCAAACCACCCAAATGGGGACCTACATCGTCTACCATATAGGGCATCTAAAGGAGTCATGTCAATAGTAGAGTGGTAACTATTATTGTAGGCAAACTCACACAATTGCAGATATTCATTCCATTGACCCCCGAAGTCCATAATACAAACCCGGAGCATATCCTCAAGCACTTGGATAGTCCGCTCAGATTGACTATCTGTATGTGGGTGGAAAGTTATGCTTAGGTAGGTCCAATCATGACCCCAACTCGGACTGAAACCTTTCCCAAAAATTGAAGGTGAACTGAGTACCCCCTGTCAGATACAATTAACACTGGTACCCCGTGCAGTCTTACAATTTTCTTCACATAAATCTTGGCTAACTTAGCCGCATTATAATCAACTCTCACAGAAATAAAATGAACCGACTTAGTCAATCGGTTAACAAAGACCCAAATGGAGTCGCATTTCCTCAAGGTTTTTGGAAGGCCAAACATAAAATCTATCATTATCAGTTCCTATTTCCATACCAAAATGGGCATCCACTGAAAATTACCACCAGGCTTCTGATGTTAGTATTTGACTTGCTGGCAGTTTTGACACTTAGCCACAAAATCTATAATGTCAAACTTCATCCTTCGCCACCAATAATGTTGCCTCAAGTCTCTATACATCTTGTTGGCACCGGGATGTATGGAGTACTTAGAATTATGAGCCTCTGCCAGAATAGTGAAAATCAAGATACCTACCCTAGGTGCACACAACCGACCTCTGATTCTCAAGGCCTTTTCGTCTTCTAGAATGGCCTCCTTCGCCTTCCCTTGTAACAATTTTTCCCTGAGATTATTCAATTTATTATATTAAAACTGTCGATTGTTAATCTGATCATAGAAGGTGGACCTAGCCTCCACATGTGCCAACACCTTTCCTTAGCTAGTTTCTTGTAATCTCAAGAAACAGTTAGCCAAAGACCATACCTTTCTTGCCAATGGGCGCTTGGACGCCTCCATAAATGCTAGGCTCTCCATGCTCACTGGTTTATGGATTAGTGCATCCTCCACTACATTAGACTTCCCTGGGTGATACAAAATTAAGATGTCATAATCTTTAATCAACTCCATTCATCTTCTCTGTCTTAGATTCAGATTCTTCTGTGGTGTTTTGTGAACACCTCACACTTTACCCCATAAAGATAGTGTCTCCAAATTTTCAAAGCGAACACTATGGATGCTAGCTCTAAGTCATGAGTGGGGTAGTTTTTCTCATAGGTCTTTAGTTGTATCAAAGCATAAGCAAACACATTTCGATCCTGCATCAACACAACACCTAAACCCAAATATGAGGCATTACAAAATACAATTAAATCTTTACCCTCGACAGGCAGGTTAGCACTGGAGCTGAAGTCAACAAAGTATTGAACTTTTGAAAGCTCTCCTCACACTTGTTATCCCATTTGAATGGAACTTCTTTCTGAGTCAGGCGGGTCATATTTGAAGCAATAGCAGCAAACCCCTTAACAAACCAATGGTAGAAACTGGCCAATCCTACAAAACTGTAGATCTCTGTCACGTTCGTCGGTATTTCCCAAATCTTAATAGTCTCGACCTTTTGCGGGTCCACCATAACCCCTTCCTTAGAAACAATATGCCCCAAGAAGGACATCAAAGAAAGCCAGAATTCGCACTTAGAGTACTTGGCATACAACTGCTTCTCCATCAATAATTTTAACACAATACGTAGATGAGCTTTATGCTCTTCCTCACTTTTAGAATAAACAAGTATATCATCAATAAACACAATAATGAACGAGTCCAAGAAGGACTTAAACACTCCATTCATCAAGCTCATGAAAGCAGCTGGGGCATTGGTCAAGCCAAAAGACATAACCAAAAACTCATAGTGCCCGTAACGAGTTTGGAAAGTAATCTTTGGGATATCCTCTGCCCTGATTTTTAGCTGATGATAACCCGATCCCAAATGAATCTTAGAGAACACTGAAGCCCCTTGTAACTGGTCAACAAATCTTCTATCCTAGGCAAAGGATATTTGTTACGAATGGTCACCTTATTCAACTGACAGTAGTCTATGCATATCCTCATACTACCATCTTTCCTTTTCACAAACAGCACTGGTGCACCCCAAGGAAGACACTTGGGTGAATGATGTAACACCTCGTACCTTCCTAACCCTACTTGACAACATTCAATAATGTTTACTTAGGTGACGAGAGCTATACGTATGTGTTTGGTAATGTTATGAACTAGAAAATTGAAATTTGGCCTCATGTATGTGATTAGACTTTCGTGGGAGGTGTTTTGTGATTTTCGTGGAGAAGTTATGGGATTCAAAACGAGGATAAGAAGACCTCTAAACAAAGTATATTAAGGTTAAGAAGTAAGTTAAAGAATAGGACTTGAAGTACCTAACCAAACCCGCGAAGAAAAGTCAAAAAATGAATTTTTTCAAAAAAATAAGGTAGGGGCGCGATGGGGAGCGAGCCACGCCGCTTTGGGACAAATTTTTGTGCCCATAGGCAGTAATTTGGCGCGCCCAAGAGCATGCCACGCTGGTTTTTCCACTTTTTCTATTTCTAAGTCCAAAGGGTACCCGGGGTCATACCGAGCCGATTTTTGCCCCGTTTATTTTACAACCATGAGCATATACATGAAATGAGTAAAGTATTATATTTGTGTGATAAAATTACTCGAGAATGAATTTGGCATCAAAATGACGGTTTTACCCTTTTGGTCCAAATAGGTCATACGTGGCAAGAATCGCTTGTTTTTGGAAGTGAGGCTACGAGTATGAATAGCATGAGTGGAAAAATTGTTGTAACACGTATGAGATGAATTAAACATGAGAAATTGTTGATTTTATTGGGTTAAGTGAATTGGGCCCAAAAAGGCAAAGAAAACATGGCCCAAAAAATGGGTCAAAGGACCCATTCTTGCATTGACATTCTAGAAGACCACATTAAATGTCAAGAGTGGCTAAGGATGAAATGTAAGGGCCTATATAAAGGTAAAAAGGTCTGATTTTTGGTCATTTGATAATCTCATGCCTTTTGAGATATTTCTCACACATTTCTCTAGTCCAAACCCTAAAGCAAATATTTCCTTTGGGACTCTTTGGTAAAGATCATCCTATTCCAAGTATTAGTAAGCATTTATTCTCATGTATTAACATATTATATGCATGAAATAGTATTTAAATCATGTTGGTTGTTCTTGGAAATGTTGGACATGGTACTTTGGGTTTTTGTATAAGATTTGTGATCCATGAGATTCAAGCTTGAATTAGGACTTGTGCCTTTGATGAAAGAGCATGGTATGGATAAAATATGAACATGTATGGTGTTATTTTGGTATTAAACTTGTTATTTTTCTATAAGTGTAAATTGTGGGATTTTTGCCGATATGTGCTATGAAGTGTATTAAGGTCATTTGACGGATTATTTGTGATGTGGTGTGGATAAGAAAGTGTAAAGGAAAAGTGTTGTGGTGAAATGTATTGATTATCATGTGTTGTTAAATGTTGGGAATATTGTGGAATTTTTGGAATAATAATTTCTTCAATGGTTTTGTCAAGGAGAAATGGCATGTTTAACGGCAAACATGTAACTCATTGATGTTATATGCATTTGTAAAGTAGTTGGTGGTTAATGTTGGCTCCGTTATGTATTTGTGTTGTAGCGTGAAACATAAGGAAGGAGTGGGACTATTGTATGCTCATTTAAGATTGTGTATTGGTATTGAGAATACCAGGTATGTAAGGTTACTCTGTCTGTATCTTTCTGCGGCAAATAGTATTCACATTGAAATTACATTTGTACCATCCCAAAATGTGCTAAGGTATTCTATATCCGGTGAGCAATGGTTATTATCACATATTTCCTACTCTTTGATAATTTGGGAGTTGTATGTCTCATATTCGTTGGTCAATGTTCCAAAAGCCCCCCAAAAAAAAAGTTATGTTCCAAAGTGCCAATAGTGGTTATACACATACCTCTTGTTCATTGACTATTGTCTAATGGTTTCAATAACGTTATCTATTATTAAGTCACATATTCTTCATTCATTAGTCATGGTTGTGCATGAGTTGCATAATTATGGACATGCTCCAAAGGTCCTAATAATGTTGTGTTCTTAAGCTTCTAATAATGTTGTGGCTATGTAAATATCTCTCATAACTGATTGTATCAATCTCTCATAAGTGGATGACTCAATCTCTCAAAAGTAAGAAATAAAGTAATGCATATGTGGTTAATGATTGATTTATGGGTGGCAGGTCTAGAGGGGCATAAGCCTAGCTCGACCCGATCCCGATGCATTGATTTATGGGTGGAAGGTCTAGAGGGGCATAAGCCTAGCTCGACCCAATCCCGATGCATTGATTTATGGGTGGCAAGTCTAGGGGCATAAGCCTAGCTCGACCCGATCCCAACATAACGTTATGTTATGTTAAGACCCACTGATCAGTTGGGGCTCGGGTACTATATGATATAAGCGATGAAGAATAAGCAACAAAGTGAAGAACTAAAGTATGTAAGGTATATGGTTCCACATATGCAAATCGGCGGGTTATTCACATGGATTATCCTCTTACATTTTGATTCTATTGATGTATTTATGACAGTTTCATATGGCCTTACATACTCAATACATTCTCCGTACTGACCCCTCTTGGGGAATCTACCTTACTTGCTGCAGGCGCAGGTACTAGTAGACCGCCACAGTAGGTTGCAGGCCTTTTGCCGACTTTTGGTGAGCTCCAGTTGGTTCGGGGCTTTCTGAGTTGTTGTGTACATGTATTTTGGTATGGTATATGAGTATAGAGCGGGGTGTTGTCCCGACTTTAGGGTTGTCATAGCTATGTATCTGTAGAGGCTTTTGTAGACTTATGTGGGAATAGAATGTAAGATATGTATACTCATTTTTGTTTGATGGCCTTAACGGCCAAGTCTCTTATATACATAATGTTCCATGATTTCCGCACTTCGCATCTTATGTCTTTACGAGTTGGTGATGATCCTTACGATATGCATACGATTGGGCATAAGCAAAGATTGGTTCTCTCGGGCCATATCGGCTTCGGGTGCTAGTCCGTCCCGAATGGGATTTTGGGTCATGACAAAAGTGGTATCAGAGCAGGTCGTTCTAAGGGTGTCTACAAAGCCGTGTCCGAGTAGAGTCTTCCTTATCGATGTGTTGTGCACCACATTTATAAGTAGGAGGCTACGGGACATTTAGAATGTTGTTTCTTTTCTTCATTCCTAGATCGTGCAGTAGAGTCAGTGTTGTAAGTTAGATTATATCTGACCATGGTGATTGATTTTCTTTGATATAGAAACTGTCGATGACAAGGAGAGATAAAGGCAAGGGTAAGCAGGTTGTTACGCTTACCGAAGAGGGACTGAGTAGACCACCACCTGACCAAGCTAGTCAAGGTGGAGCTGATACTGACTATGTATCACGGGCTTCTTCCACTTTCCCAGCTCCGGAAGAGATGAGAAGAAGAGAAGTATCTTCCGAACTGCCCGTTGATACTATTGAGCAGGATTTGATGAGTGCAGTACAAATATTGACCCGTGTAGTTGCTGCACAAGATCAAATACAAGCTCTTGTGCAGCAGAAGGAGGGACAGAGGCAGACGGAGAGGATGAAAGAATGGGAAGAAAGATCGTCAAAAAAGGCTAAACCCATGGGACAAACTAGGGCATCTCAAGGAGGATTTGGGCCTAGGGTTTCTCACACACCACTTAGGCCATCATTTACCCATACCACAACAATGACTCCTCCTCTATTCCAAGGGTTTAGAAGCAACCAGTCTGGGCAAAGAGGTGAGCTTCAGGGTTTACGGATAGTGGGGTATCAAGCACAAGAAAGTATGAATCGCTCGAGGTTTTATCGTCGGTTGTGCCAGCACTTCGGGAGGTTTCATGTAGGTGAATGCCGACTCAGAATGAATGTTTGCTACTTTTGCGGTATGCCAAGACACGTGGCAAAAGGGTGTCCACAAAGGAACACGGGTGGCATGGCACGACCCACAGGACCAGCCGTCGCATCAATATCATCTGTGCCTCCTCTAGGTAGAGGTGAACAACCTGTTGGTCATGGAATAGGTGCTAGAGGAGCATCTAGTTCTAGTGGGATCCAGGTTCGTACCCACACTATGGCGGATCGACAAAAATTTGAGGCTCCTCTTGATGATGTGACAGGTATATTATCTGTCTTTTCACGTAACATATTTACTTTGATTGAATTGGGTTTTACCCTATCATATGTTACTCCATTGATGGTTGAAGAGACAAATTTTGTAAAAGGACACCAAAATTTTTAGTTAACCTATTTGGAGAATCTACACCAAAAGGTGAATTTATTGTAGCTAGAAGAGTGCATCACGATTGTGTGGTAACCGTGTGTAGTCATGACACATTGGTTGATCTTATTGAATTGAAAATGGTAGATGTTGATATTATAATGGGGATGAATTGGTTGGTTTCTTGTTATGCCACAGTGAATTGCCGGCCTAAGAAGGTATATTCCATTTTCCATAAGAACATGTTCCTGGGTGGAAGGGTAATATGGGGGCACTAAGAGGAAAATTTTAGTTTTACCTTAAAGCGACGAAATTGATAGCCAAGGGTTATGTATGTCAGTTAGTCTGAGAGTAAGATACTGATGTAAAACCACCAAGTCCTCAATAGGTTTTGGTGGTCAATGAATTTCTTGATATATTTCCTGATGCATTTCCAGGCTTACCCCAGAACGGGAAGTAGAGTTGAGCATTGATGTGATTCCAAGCATAGGGGTACATAAGATCTAGTCTGTCCTTTGGGGCTCATCGGGCGCATCCGTGTGAATGTGGAAAACAAAAATGAAATGATATTTGAGAACGTGTGTTGATTATTGGCAACTGCACAAAGTAATGATCAAGAACAAATAGTCCTTCCCTAGAATTGACGATCTAGTCAACTACTAATAAGGTGTCACATATTGACAAAGATTGACTTGAGATCGGGTTATCACCAAGTCAGAGTTAGAAACAAAGATATACCCAAGGCAGTCTTCCGAACACGGTATGACTATTATGATTCTTAGTTGTGGTATTGGGACTAGCAAATGTACCAACTGTTGTTATGGATTGGGTGAATAGGGTGATCAAACTATTCTTGGATGTATTTGTGACTGTGTTCACGGATGATATTCTGGTTTATTTGAGGCCACAAGAGGACCACGTTAATCATGTGCAGCAAGTGTTATAGAAGTTTTCTAAATGTAGATTTTGGATATATCTATAACGTTCTTGGGTTACATTGTATAGGAAGAAGAAATATAGGTCGGTAAGCAAAAGATAGAAATGGTGAAAACAAAGGGGAGAGAGTTTACACACAAGACAATTAAGTCTCAGTAGGAAGATGCATGTGAGCAAAGTTTCTAAGAGCTGAAAGATAAATAAATTTCTACACCAGTTTTAGTATTGCTCGAAGGCACAAAGTTATGCAATGTATTGTGATGCTTCCGAGGTTGACCTCGAATGTGTGTTAATGCAGCATGATAAGATAATAGCATATGCTTCACGACAGTTGCAGCCATATGAGAGAAATTATCTCAGACATGATTTTGAGATAACAAGTTGTGGTAGTTATTTAAAAGATATGACACCACTACTTAGGGTTCATATTGAGATACAAATATCGATCATAAGAATCTGTATATATCTTAAAGTAGAAGGACTTAAATCTGAGGTAGGGAAGATGACTCCAATTATTAAAAGATTAAGATAAGTTACTGAGATCACATTCGGGAAGAGCAAATGCGGTGGTTGATGCACTAAGCCGCAAAGCACTAGGAAGTACTAATGGTCGGTTCATGGGGACACAAGGTATGGCTGAGGATCTACATATTGATTAAATAGGTTGGTAGTGCATTTACTTGAAACTCCAAATCAAAGGGTTATAGCGCGAAATGCGATAAAGTCTTCATTCGTAGAGGTGAAGGAAAAGCAACATGCGAATCCTATTTTTAGTTTGGAAAAAAGAACGTATCACAAGGATCGATGAGATTTGACCTTAAGTATGAGAGATTATTTCAATATCAAAGTAGAGCAGGTATACCAAATATAGATGGACCAAGGAAATGGATTATAACCGAAGCACCTTATTCACAATATTCTATTGTATTCGGGAGAAACCAAAATGTACCATGGTTCAGTAAGAAGGCATTGGTGAGGCAATATAAAGAAGAAGAACATTATAGAAGTTGTAACTCCTTGACCAAAGTGTCAATAGGTAATAGCAGAGCATCAGAAACCTGGAGGTATTATATGCCATGTATACATTTTTCAGTTTACACGAAGACAAGGTTAACATGGATTTTATCGCAAGATTGACTCATACATATAAGGGTTGTCTCATACATTTTAAGAATTTGATTTCACATGAGAGATAGCTGACAGGTTTACTTACATATTACACATGTTGTCTTTCAAAACCACTTACAAGGCTGAAGAATATGCGAAGTTATCTATTACAGAGGAAGTACAACTATACGGAGTTCTGAACTCTGGTACATTAGACAAGGGAGCTCAATTGACTACACATTTTTGGAAGTTTCTCTTCAGAAAAGGTTGGGCGCATAAGTGAGTTTGAGTATAGATTTTCACCCTTAGAACGAACGGTACTATCCAAATACTTGAAGGTGTATGATGAACCTGTACGAGAGACTTAAAAGGTAGTTGGGATGATCATCTATCCTTATTGAATGTGCGTATCATGATAGCTAATGGTTAAACATCAAAATGGTATCTTATGAAGGTTGATGTAAAAGGAAGTTTAAATCATCTATTGGGTGGGTGATTTACACCGAGTGGAACTGCCTTATTTGGGGCTAGATTCTGTTCACTACGCTATAGAGAAGGTTAAGGGGGTACGAAAGTAACTACAAGTTAAAACAAGTCATATGCTGAGATTTATTCTTTTTATTAAATGTCCAAGATATGCGGGATGTCACTTATGAAAGGATATATATTGCCATCCTATATGGATAAGTGGGAAGATGAAAAGAAAACAGTAATAGCTTTGGTAAAAGTACAGTGGAGAAATCGAATCACGTAGGGAGCCAAAGAAATAATGAAGTTAGAATACCCGTGACTATTTCAAACATGGGGAGGAATTTCAAGGTATGAGTTGGGATATAACAAGGAAGTATCCATGAATATTATGTGTATATATGTATATATGTTAAGATAGAGATGCATAGGATGTACATGAGACGATGTTACTAACATTCGAGGACGAATGTTTCTAAGGGGGGAAGAATGTAACACCCCGTACCTTCCTAACCCTACTTGACGACATTCAATAATGTTTACTTAGGTGACGAGAGCTATACGTATGTGTTTGGTAATGTTATGAACTAGAAAATTGAAATTTGGCCTCATGTATGTGATTAGACTTTCGTGGGAGGTGTTTTGTGATTTTCGTGGAGCAGTTATGGGGTTCAAAACGAGGATAAGAAGACCTCTAAACAAAGTATATTAAGGTTAAGAAGTAAGTTAAAGAATAGGACTTGAAGTACCTAACCAAACCCGCGAAGAAAAGTCAAAAAATGAATTTTTTCAAAAAAATAAGGTAGGGGCGCGATGGGGAGCGAGCCACGCCGCTTTGGGACAAATTTTTGTGCCCATAGGCAGTAATTTGGCGCGCCCAAGAGCGTGCCACGCTGGTTTTTCCACTTTTTCTATTTCTAAGTCCAAAGGGTACCCGGGGTCATACCGAGCCGATTTTTGCCCCGTTTATTTTACAACCATGAGCATATACATGAAATGAGTAAAGTATTATATTTGTGTGATAAAATTACTCGAGAATGAATTTGGCATCAAAATGACGGTTTTACCCTTTTGGTCCAAATAGGCCATACGTGGCTAGAATCGCTTGTTTTTGGAAGTGAGGCTACGAGTATGAATAGCATGAGTGGAAAAATTGTTGTAACACGTATGAGATGAATTAAACACGAGAAATTGTTGATTTTATTGGGTTAAGTGAATTGGGCCCAAAAAGGCAAAGAAAACATGGCCCAAAAAATGGGTCAAAGGACCCATTCTTGCATTGACATTCTAGAAGACCACATTAAATGTCAAGAGTGGCTAAGGATGAAATGTAAGGGCCTATATAAAGGGAAAAAGGTCTGATTTTTGGTCATTTGATAATCTCATGCCTTTTGAGATATTTCTCACACATTTCTCTAGTCCAAACCCTAAAGCAAATATTTCCTTTGGGACTCTTTGGTAAAGATCATCCTATTCCAAGTCTTAGTAAGCATTTATTCTCATGTATTAACATATTATATGAATGAAATAGTATGTAAATCATGTTGGTTGTTCTTGGAAATGTTGGACATGGTACTTTGGGTTTTTGTATAAGATTTGTGATCCATGAGATTCAAGCTTGAATTAGGACTTGTGCCTTTGATGAAAAAGCATGGTATGGATAAAATATGAACATGTATGGTGTTATTTTGGTATTAAACTTGTTATTTTTCTATAAGTGTAAATTGTGGGATTTTTGCCGATATGTGCTATGAAGTGTATTAAGGTCATTTGACGGATTATTTGTGATGTGGTGTGGATAAGAAAGTGTAAAGGAAAAGTGTTGTGGTGAAATGTATTGATTATCATGTGTTGTTAAATGTTGGGAATATTGTGGAATTTTTGGAATAATAATTTCTTCAATGGTTTTGTCAAGGAGAAATGGTATGTTTAACGGCAAACATGTAACTCATTGATGTTATATGCATTTGTAAAGTAGTTGGTGGTTAATGTTGGCTCCGTTATGTATTTGTGTTGTAGCGTGAAACATAAGGAAGGAGTGGGACTATTGTATGCTCATTTAAGATTGTGTATTGGTATTGAGAATACCAGGTATGTAAGGTTACTCTGTCTGTATCTTTCTGCGGCAAATAGTATTCACATTGAAATTACATTTGTACCATCCCAAAATGTGCTAAGGTATTCTATATCCGGTGAGCAATGGTTATTATCACATATTTCCTACTCTTTGATAATTTGGGAGTTGTATGTCTCATATTCGTCGGTCAATGTTCCAAAAGCCCAAAAAAAAAAAGTTATGTTCCAAAGTGCCAATAGTGGTTATACACATACCTCTTGTTCATTGACTATTGTCTAATAGTTTCAATAACGTTATCTATTATTAAGTCACATATTCTTCATTCATTAGTCATGGTTGTGCATGAGTTGCATAATTATGGACATGCTCCAAAGGTCCTAATAATGTTGTGTTCTTAAGCTTCCAATAATGTTGTGGCTATGTAAATATCTCTCATAATTGATTGTATCAATCTCTCATAAGTGGATGACTCAATCTCTCAAAAGTAAGAAATAAAGTAATGCATATGTGGTTAATGATTGATTTATGGGTGGCAGGTCTAGAGGGGCGTAAGCCTAGCTCGACCCGATCCCGATGCATTGATTTATGGGTGGAAGGTCTAGAGGGGCATAAGCCTAGCTCGACCCGATCCCGATGCATTGATTTATGGGTGGCAAGTCTAGGGGCATAAGCCTAGCTCGACCCGATCCCAACATAACGTTATGTTATGTTAATACCCACTGATCAGTTGGGGCCCGGGTACGATATGATATAAGCGATGAAGAATAAGCAACAAAGTGAAGAACTAAAGTATGTAAGGTACATGGTTCCACATATGCAAATCGGCGGGTTATTCACATGGATTATCCTCTTACATTTTGATTCTATTGATGTATTTATGACAGTTTCATATGGCCTTACATACTCAGTACATTCTCCGTACTGACCCCTCTTGGGGAATCTACCTTACTTGCTGCAGGCGCAGGTACTAGTAGACCGCCACAGTAGGTTGCAGGCCTTTTGCCGACTTTTGGTGAGCTCCAGTTGGTTCGGGGCTTTCTGAGTTGTTGTGTACATGTATTTTGGTATGGTATATGAGTATAGAGCGGGGTGTTGTCCCGACTCTAGGGTTGACATAGCTATGTATCTGTAGAGGCTTTTGTAGACTTATGTGGGAACAGAATGTAAGATATGTATACTCATTTTGGTTTGATGGCCTTAACGGCCAAGTCTCTTATATACATAATGTTCCATGATTTTCGCACTTCGCATCTTATGTCTTTACGAGTTGGTGATGATCCTTACGGTATGCATACGATTGGGAATAAGCAAAGATTGGTTCTCTCGGGCCATATCGGCTTCGGGTACCAGTCCAGCCCGAATGGGATTTCGGGTCGTGACAAATGAAGCCCTTTTCTAACAACTCTTGCAATTAGGATTTCAACTCTCTTAACTCTGCAAGTGCCATACAGTATAGAGGGATAGAAATGGGTCTAGTTCCCGGCTCTAGGTCTATACAAAAGTCAACTTCCTGATCTGGAGGCATACCTGTAAGATCTTCAAGTAACACTTCTAAGAAATCATAAACCGCTGGAACTGACGCTATTGGAGGGACTATAGATTTATCTTCCTGGAGATGGGCTAAAAATGCCCTACACCCTCTTTTTACTAGTTTTTGAGCAGTAATTACGGACACAACCCTTACATGATTAGGCTTAAAAGTACCCTCCCATTCTAACTTCTCTTTCTTGAGCATTGCTACCATAATGGTTTTGGCATAACAATCAAGAACAACATGATGAGGAGACAACCAACTCATCCCCAAAATAATATCAAATTCCTCCATATCTAGGATGACTAAATCTGCCAGGGTCTTAAACCTCATGAACATTACAGAACACGCACGATATACTTGATCAACACACAGAGACACCCCAACCGGTAAAGACACATATATGGGAGCATCAAGATATTCACAGTCTACGTCCCAACCCGTAGTAAATTTCACAAACACATAAGAGAAGGTGGAACCAGGATCAAATAATACAGAATTCATACGATTATAAACAAGAATAGTACTTGTAATCACCGCATCAGAAGCTTCCACCTCGAAGATGTGCCTTGTCACCACCTTGTCCGCCACCTCTACCACCCTGAGCTCTATTTCTACCAACTTTTCCTCCACTTTGGTTGGCCTGTTTACCACCCCTAGCTTAGCCATCATGCCCACCTTATGGACGACCCCTACCGTTTTCTCCTCCCCCACTACCTGTCGAAACAAGAGCAGTAAAAGCTTGTTGCTAGGTCAACTGACCTGCAGACAAGAAGTTAGGGAAATACCTTATGACATGTACCAAACCTCCACACTCAAAGCATTTGGGTCCCAAAGTAGGCCTCTGAACTAAAGAGGAAGAAGGCGTAAAACTGCCGGCTCAGGAAGGTAGATGACTGACCCCAGATGGGCCCCCTGCAGACACTGGTATGGCTTAATGGTATGGCTTAGAAGAATCATACCCCTTTGATAAAGTACTACTGAATTAGCCCGAAGTCCGAGCCTTCTTCTCTTCTGCCTTTACCTCTCCCTGTTTCTCAAGTGCTTCAACCTTCTTGGCGAATTCAACAACATCCTGAAAGGACTTACTAGTCACTGCCATAGATAAGGTAGTCAACTGAATCCCCTAATTCAACTCCTTCATTAAGTACCTAATCCGTTCCTCCTCCGAGATAATCAACTATAGTGCATAACGGGACAATACATGAAACTTGGCCTCATAAGCCGCCACAGACATGTGACCCTGCTCCAACCTCAGAAACTCATCCTTTTGCTGGTCATGATAAGTACGAGGAACATATTTCTCAAGGAATATGTTCTAAAATTAAGTCCAAGTAAGTGGAGGTAAGGCTGCCCTGCATTCCACAAATGACCTCCACCACTGCTTAGCCTCATTCTGCAGCTGAAAGGAAACAAACTCCACCCATACTTTTCAAAAATACGCATCTTATGCAAACGTTCATGACAATCTATTAAGAACTCGAAAGCATTCTCAGACTCTGTACCTTGGAAAATTGGGGGATTCAATTTCATGAACTTATAAAACAGTCCATGCTCATCATCGGTCATTACTGATCCAAGTACCTGTTGAGGATATACCCCTATTTTAGAGCTTGCATCTATCCTTGGTGCTACAACAGTGGCTTGTTGTAATGCTGGGGACAGAGCAGTCAGAATCACTGGAGTGTAGCCAGTACCGGCCAAGCTACTCAAGAATCCCAACACCTGTTGAATCACCTCTACAGACAAAGGCACCTGAGCTGCACCATTTGGTGATGGCACCACATTCTCTGGAGATTTCATCTCCTTTTCCTCAACTACCTCCTCTTCATCTTGAACATGGCCTGGGGCATCCTATGGTGTGGAAGGAGACGGTGATATCTGCCTTGCCGATCTCTCAGATGTTTGTGCTCCACCCCTAACAAGCATTGTTCCCCATCCTCCCCTTCTTGCTCTGCCTCTAACTTGAGGTCTGCCCCAGACTGCGGCCTCCGCAGCTGGTGTGTGGGTGTTACTATTGTTGCTCTGGTGAAATGGGTATTAACCATCTGTGAATAAGAGTGAAAGGATTAGATACAAATTTGGATCACCAGATACCAATTGAAATCAAGATATAGCACGAAATAAAAAAAGAAATGAATTCATTCCTAAAATCCCATAATCTCCCAAAGAAAAGTACAGACGTCTCTATATCGTTCCACATGACTCTACTAAACATATTCTTGTACGATGAGATCTACGAACCCAGTGCTTTGATACCATCTCTGTCACGACCCAAAAGGTCATGATTGGCACCCACCCTAGCCTATGGCAGGAGAACCATACTATGCTCACCTTTACTCACTTAAGTGTCATCTCCACATTCATTATAGTATTAGATCACGTGTTTTTTAACAAGTTCAAGAAATGTCTCATTCAATAACTAATAATCATTCAAAAACATCATCATCCATAAAACAAAATAGAGTGTGGAAACCTCTATCTATTACAATCACTGGGACCTAAAGTCACTGTATAGGAACATCTAAAAAGAACAACTGAGTCTAAAACCAATACGAATATCCAAAAACATAATCAAAGAGGAAATTATCGGTCTCAGATCAAGTGACATAACATCATAGAAGATCTAAAAGTTGCCCGGAAATGGTGCTCACCCTCGAAATCAGGACTAAATCACTATCTAGAGTCGAGGTTGTGTGTCAACCGTTAGAAGATGTGTTGTACTCAACTAAAAAAAAGAGTGCAGGTAGCATCAGTACATCAACAAGTATTGGTAAGCATCATAAGTTGACTAACTTAACAATATGCAAGTAAGCAAGTCAAAAAAATATAAAAGCGATCATAACAAGATTCATAATCAATGATATCAGTCAAACAACACATCATGAGTCATCATATAATTACACCCACAAGTTCACTTTTACGGCTTTTACACTTATTCAATTTTATCAACCCATCATCATCATATATATTTATCAGATAACACTCAATGCATGTAAATTAGTACATGTATGCAAAATGTGCGCATCATCTCTTACCCTTCTCATCCTCCTCATCACATCACAACATACTGGTGTGGTACCTGACCCATTATCATATCATATCATATTGTACCGGTATGGTATCCGACCCATTATCATAACATATTATATTATAGAGGCATGGCACCCGATCCATCACCTCATCAAAATATAATGAAAATGCAATGTAGCTATTAAATCACAAACCATGCTAGAAAGCAAGCATAGATGTTCAAATTACAAACAAGCACAAAGCCAAGAAAGTCTAAGTGCTACACAAATCCACAGCCTACCTTAACTCCTTTTCTTAAAGTCACCTTTAAGCCATACTTTTTTCCTTTCGTTCTCGTTCGACTCATTCTTGATCTATACAACCACCAAATATACACATTTCAATAATTCATGCCTTTTTTAACAACTAGGTATTAAAAATCACTGACTTTAGTCATAATTTATCCTATTTCATCATCTTAGGGTTTCCTTATCATTTTAACTTCATGAACACCACTCAATTTAGCATATTTAGTCATAATTCTAGTCCCATTAGTGTTTTCTAACATCCTAGGATCATTACATACCGAATTTATAAGCAATCCCATTATTTTTCATCAATTTCTATAAACTAGGGTTTAACCTCCAAAACCATCATTAATTCATTTTCTAGTGATTTTCTAAAGTTAAACGAAGTGTATCCGAGTCTAGAACATAATCACTTACCTCCAATGATGAAAAATTTTAAATTCCTGCTGAAAATTGCCTCTCCCCAATGCTCTTTTGTGTTTTTAAAAAAAGTGGAGAATAAAAATATTTTTTGGATTTTAAAACTGATATTTTACTGCGCGTTACCGCTGCAGCGATTAAATTTTCACTACAACAATTTGCGCCCATTTTGCTGGAGGCCACTGTTCCGGTTTCCCTAACCACTGCCGTAATAACTTTTTCTGCTGCAGTGGTCCAAGGCAGAAACTCGAGATCCCTTCTTAGTTTTTCTCATTTGACAACACACACTACGAATCTTGACAACGAGAACCAACCCCTCCACGGTAAGCACTATAACCGGAGTTCTATAACTCTGTTGCAAGTGTCGAAAGTTGTTATGACTTTCTATACTCGTTGGCTATCCAACTGTTACATAAAACCTAACTATTACTGATCATATCAATATCATATTTCATTCAACTACCACACTCTCAAATTTGAGCCAAAACTAGACTAGCCCTAAATTCCTCAAATTTTAGTTAAGGGAAGTCTAGGCGCAACTTTTACCTTCTAATTCAGCGTAACGACATTTTCGGTTGTTACAAGTTTGAAGTAATAGGGTTTCTGTAGCAACATTTTTGGCTACTTGGAACCCCAATGTCTCATAATTTTATTCTTATTGCTCTGTACCTTCTAGAGAGATAGTGGAACACCTATTTCTTAAGAGTGAGATAGCTACTAGAGTTTGGAATTATTATTCAAATGTTGTTGGTATTCTTAGTCCTTGGATTCAGGTAAAACAAGCTATAAAGAAATGGTGGGATACAAGGCAGAAGATATTTTTTCAAGCTATTCCTACTATTATTCTGTGGTTTTTGTGGAAGAGAAGGAACTCAGTAATCCATGGGGAAGTCTATTCAGTAGATAAGGTCTTATGGGATATTAACAGTATTGTCCATAAGTTTATTTAAATGAAGTTTAAGTATGCTGATGTTCCAAAAACTTGTCCCCATATGATAGCTCTACTTAATGGTTATAAACCAAGTTTTCATTATAAGGTGGTGAAGTGGTTACTTTCTCCTACTGGTTGATGAAAATGCAATATTGATGGGGCCTCAAGAAGTAATCCAGGTCCTAATTCAGCTGCATTTTGTGTAAAGAATTCTGATGGAGATCTAGTAAGTGCTAGTGGCTTGCAAGTTGCAGATACAACAAATCTAGTAGTAGAGGTTGTTGCTATTGGAGAAGGACTATACTATTGCCGGGAGAATAATTCTCAGATGTTATTATTGAGACAGATTCTATGGCTTTATTACACATCCTTAATGGTGCCTGGGAAGTCCCTTGGAGTGTGACAATGGCGGTCAACTCTATTAATAGGCTAACAGAGATGTTATTAGTAAGACTACCACACTCCTTAAGGGAGAGAAATACTCTTGCTGATTTTTTTGCTAACCTAGTTTTTTATTTTGCAGGTACGTTTGGATTCAAAACATTTCAGGAGGTTCCAATTAAAGGAAAAATAATTATCAACATGGATAAGCACAGTGTTCCAAACATGAGGATCAGATATTTGAGTCATACAAGTAATTCAATGTAACCATTATAATCACCGGTACAACGTTATTGTATAAATACTAGAACCTTGGAAAGAGAGTCAAACTATTGAAATACCATATGATGTCTGAAATAATTTTGGTTGGTTATAATACCATGCACTTGGTGAGAGCTCTGAGGTGTTACAAGTGGTATAAAACCAAGACTCATGAGGTATAAGTTCATTTGCTCTTTAATAAAGGTTCCTGTTTTTATATACAAGTTTAGAATTCATTATATAAACATTCCAATTTCATTATTCTTGACTTAAATGCTCGTATTAACCTAGTCGGGTTCATTCCATTTAAGAAGAGGGTGTTGAAAATAAGGTGTTTATAATGAATTTCAAGGTTTTAGTGGTACCTTATTCTTTGAAGAAGATACACATTGATAATCTGAGAACCATAATCAAGCAAGCTCGGAAAACCCCTTCGATGATGGTTTGCTAAAATGTACCTGATCTTAAAAGGAAGCTCAATTTCGTCGTAGAAGTAGCTCAACTCAAGATTCAGCTCAGATTGGAGTGTTATACTTCAGATTGAAGCTCAACTCAAGATTCAGCTCAGATTGGAGTGTTATACTTCAGATTGAAACTCTTGTTACTTCGATGTGCAGAGACAAGGTTGAGTTCGCGATTATTATAAAATCTAGATAGTTGGATTGAACTTCTAGATTTTTCTGTACAGATCTATACTTTCCTATTTGTTTTTGTTGTCTTTTCTAGTTTTAGCTTCATTTGTAGACTAGATGGCCCGTGCCCGTGCTTTGCACGGGTGCCCAATGCATATTTAAAGCAACTACTTTAAAGAACTTTTATTTCATAATTTTTTATCCAATACAAGCTTTTGCATTTTTAAAGCAAGTAGTTTAAAGAACTTTTATTTCATAATTTTTTATCCAATACAAGCTTTTTTCGTAAGCATGTAGTAAACAAGGTAAACAAAGCTGTAAAATACTTTTGACTTCATTTACATTGAAATCACAAACCATTCCTTAAATGTCCAATTCTTAATTACAATATCAACATCATTGGTACTCGAGCGAAGTAGCAATTGCTTCATATCATCTCTAGTGCGGCTGAGAAAGAACCTGCTTTGTTCTGTAGCAATCATTGATGGTCTTTGCGATGCAACTGCAATTACCAAAAATTCCAAGACTGAATTTACCAATAGTCGTGACAAATTTGAAGGAGATAATAGCAGTAAAGTTATACATACATTTTATCTACAAAACTGATGGGTCTATTTTGACAGACATATGTGGGATTTAACAAAGTTAGAATACTACCAGTTTAGTAGATGGGCCGCTCTATTTGTTTACATTCAGATAGCATTTATTTTTCTTAAAAGGTGGCATTTGAACTACATTGATGTAAAGAGTTGGAGAAAAAGTCACCTAATTTGTATAGTTCCCAATGAATATGGAGCTGCGGAACCAAGCCAAACAGACGGAAGAACTGCATCTGCAATTCACAAGTTTCAGAAAAAATTGATATTGTTATAGAGTATTAAAGACGTGAGCTACTAAAACTTTTAAGTATGCACCACAGTAAATACGAAACAGACTTAACTTACTCATCTGTGAATTGATATCCACAACACAGACCATGTTAATTTAACTTAGGAAACCTGTACACCAGCACTGGCAACCTTGATGTTCTTTCAAAATGCAATCTTTTTCTATTACTGACACCCCAAAGTAGCTTAAATTTCTTCACAGCACAGACCATTGAATTAATCAGATACTTATGACACTCAATTAGTGTAGAAACAACTCATCTATGCAGGTTCTTTGGGGAAGATCCATTCAAGGAAATGGCAAGAGGCTACAAAACTGTTACCTGACCAGATGCATTGGAGAGACATCACTTGTGAGAAATTTGTAATGAACTTCAAGATAAGTCTATTTTCTGAACCTTGAAAAGTATCTACACTAGGACAAACTAAACAAGTCAGATGAAATGTTGAAATTAGCTCTAAAACATTAAACTGGTTCATGTGCAACTACAATTCGATGAAACAAGCTGCAGCGGATATCAGTTGTATGCTTACTTATCTGTGAAATTTGATAGAGAACTATTCTACAAACACTGTAGGTGCTCCGAGCCAGATATGATTTATGTGTATTCTGATAAACAACTTTTGTAGGTTATCCATTTATCTCATCTTTTTTGAGTTTGTTGCTCCTCTTGAGATGCAAAAAGGAACTACTACTCCTCTTCAGGTGTAAGATTCTTTGTTTTCCACGTAGTATAACAATTGATCCACGCGTCGGCATTTAGCCTTACCACCTCCTATTGTAAACCCTTCACTTTTATGCTACATCTGGAAAAGGAAAAGGTTTTTTCCTACCAAGAACTATCAAGAAGAAAAAAGGTGCGTTTCTGCTTCCTTCTTTGCTTTACTACTACTTTTTCTTTATGTTGGTCTATTTTAATCTTTGTCTAGGTATTGTTTGTGTTGCATGTTGCTCTTGTTCCTCCTTTTTTTTAAAATGGATTTTACTGTTTGCTGTTCATAATTTATTAGCGTTTTATGAATAAGATTAAAGTAAACCAGAGAACGAAAAATACAGAACTAGGAATTAGAATAAGAAAAACAGCAACAACAACAACAACAATGACAACATACCCAGTATATTCCTACAAAGTGGGGTTTGGGGAGGATAAAATGTACGCAGTCCATACCACTACCTCAGAGGTGAGGTAGAGAGGCTATTTTCGATAGAACCCCAGCTCGAGACCAAACAACAAGAATAAGAAAGACAGAAAGGAAAAAAAAAAAAGAGAAAGAAACAGTGGTTGCTAGCTGTCAAGAGTTTTAAAACACGGTTCATCTAGAAGAGTCGAATGAAAGGTTATAGTCGGGAGAAGTTACATTCATTCGCTTTGGACTGCTCAGTCCCCATAGTTAATGACTGGCTTTACACACTGAGATTCATAACATTTAACTCATCCATCAGCCGCAAAGGCAAACTAGCGAACTGCTCTCAGAAGTACTAAGCAATATCTTTCCTTAGCATATATCAAACAGAAAGTTACTAATCTGTAATCTATGCATGCGCATGTATGTTTAATATATGGGCACATCAAAAACATGCATGTAATAAAGAAATGAATAGCAATTTAGCAGGTAATTAACTCCTTAGTATATAGTGGTCTAATTACCTTCTTAGAGACAACAGATCACTAGTCCTCGGAAAAACACTTTTTGAATTTGGCGATAATTTTCACTTATGGCTCCTGCTTTGCAGTAAATTCTTTGACAGAGATCCTGAAACAAGAATATAACCAGTTATAACATACAAAGGGATTGTAATTGCTATTTTCAAAATTAAATGCACATGATAAATATATTTCTCAATCTAATATTTCAAAAAAAGAATTGACATCCTTGAATTTGGAGCAGGTAGAATGCATAACAATATAGTTTCATAAAGTGTGTGTAAATTTGGTCAATTATCCGACATAATCAAGCGATCAAGAAAGTAAGACACACAAGATGAAAAAAGTAAATAATTATGAATATCTAGGAAACTTAAAGCTCACAACATAGAAAAATCAATATACCACATATGCATAATAAACACTTGATTGAAAATAAAAAGGAATTGAACGATTTCAATTTCTACTTACTGATTTGCCTCTATTAACTTGAAAGATAATCTATAACACAACTAATATTAAGTGCTATCTCATTTCTTTATCATATAGTAAACTAATTGCATTGGCTCTAAACCTTTGAGAATGATGTATATTCAGACTATTTAAGGCGTCTGCTGCTCATGATCTTTATCATTGGAGTTACTACAAATAACAGAACCTTTCTTCTTTGCAGGAGTCAATCATGCAATGGTAGTTTTTTAGATAGTTTTACTAACATTAAAACAACTACACAACATATGATAAAATAAGGCAACGAAAATTTTAAAGAACAAGAAACTATTATTACTTCAGGGCTAACAAATCAAGGCATTACAAGATAGAAAAGAAAAGGACTGTGAACTCGCCATGAGAAGAATCTCACCAGCTTCAGCCTTTTACCTTTCAGCAAAAGCAGATTAATCTTTTAATAAATAGCTTAGAATCATTCTAGTATCTTTCTCTCCTTCCATGACATCGAGCAGTAACTTCCAATATAGCTTTTGCTTGGGTGTTAATAGTTTCACGCTTCAACAATCACCATATCACATCTAAGATGGTGAGGGCAACACTTACTTTAAATAGTATACTTGGTCTATAATTTTCAGTTAACTCAATTAAGACCAACTGATCTTCTCATAGAAGGGGAAAAACAAAAATCTGGACCCACAAGAAAACAGACCACTCCTAATAGATTAAATAAAAAGTTTCCAAATTGCACAGAGACTATAACTCACCTCCATGATGTTGTTCAAGATTGGTTTGTATGTGATTTTTTCTCTGTCTTGATTATTGGTAATGTTCAGCATTTGACGACTTAATTTACAATAGGAAAGCACCTCCCAAATTGCTGAATGATAGAAGTATGTTGTAGACCACCTGTCAAAAGAAAAAAGTTTTTTTTTTTCCAAAATATTGATTTAGGCATATTATCAAACACCCTAGTTGCATTAATGTGCAAATTGGATATTTTTACCCATATGCATGTGAAATCCAACAACAAGCTATTCATGGTACGACGAAGCAACCAGAAACCCACTAAATTCCCCTATAATAATTGGGTGCAAAGAGAACAACAAAAATACAGGAAAACTCACCAGAATCAGAACTGAATGAAATAAAGCACCCCCGACTCTTTTTAGACCTGTAATTGAGAAACTTGAAGGGAAAAAACCCTTAAATACAGATGCATGCATTTGCAACATATTTTTTTCAATATATCAACAAAGAGGAGAAAATAAATTTTAGTCGGAACGCACTGAAAACAGCACAGCAGAAGCAACTGTGGAAAATCAGAACAATAGACTTAAAGCAATATAGTAGAGAGTTATAAGCAAACAAAATAATAAAACCATTGTCCATCTTCATAAACCCAAAGAGTAATGGATAAAAAAAAAATTAAAAAAAAAAGCAGATGACAAATCAAAAAGTGAGTAAATAATGGTAAGGAAAAAGTTTAAAACACACGCAACAAGTGTGCTTGGACACCTGAAAATCCATAAATCAATAGAGAAAAAGTTGGTGTGAGTATCAATGAGTGGGTATATATATGTACTGAAAGAATGAGCAAGGGTGGCAGTACCATGAATTTGAAACATAGTAGAGACCCAGAGCTTTGAATTTAAAACATAGTAGAGACCCAGAACTTTAGTCCATTTTTCATCGACAATAGTAGAGACCCAGAGTTTCATAACTTTTAGCCTCCATTGTTATTTTGTAGGGAAATCTTGGAGGTGAGGCATGGAAGATTGTGAGAGAGTCGATGCTAGAAAATGAAAGTGGAAGCCAGTTGCATATCACACAACTAAACACTTGTCACCCAAACAGCAAACAAAAAAGCTACAACTTTGAAATACCTGAAATGTCCATATAAAATAACAGAATTCCATAAACACCCTTCGTTGTACAATCACTTTCACTTATTATACTCCCTCCGTTTTAAAAAGAATGACCTATTTTCCTTCGTTTTAAAAAAAATGACCTACTTTTCTTTTTAATCTGTTTCAAAAAAAATGACCCCTTTTCTTTTTTCGCAATACTTAAATTTTAACTTTCCTCGTGGCATATTTAAGACCATAAGATTCAAGGATATTTTAATACATTTATCATAACTTTAATTTAGAACCACAAGATTCAAAAACCTTTTTTATTTTCTATCAAGTTAAATTAAGTCATTATTTTTTAAACGGAGAAAGCAGTAGTAATTGGGTATATATCCATGAAGATAAACTCTATGAGAAATTCTACTTTCGCTGAAACTCCATGAGAAATTTTACTTTCACTGTTAACCTATGGTTCTTATTATGAAATATATATAGACCAAAAGATAAACATATTTGTAGCACGTTGGTGACCAAAAGATAAATATGTCAATTAAGTAGGAATAAAAGATCTGCCTTTGGGGACTAAATTTATCAACTATTTAGAAATGACATACCAGAATTCACGCATCCGCATGAAGTATTGGAATAGCTCAAAATTTGAACTCCACCTCCAAATTACAAGCAATAACAACATGCTAAGTAACCAAATTTTAAATACGGAGAATCCTAGTAGCTCGGATGATTGACTACCTTAACTCTCACCTTGTTGGTGAGGTTTGATTCCACCAAATTTTAAATACGGAAAATCTTAATAGATCAGTTAGTTGGCTATTTGAACCCTCACCTTGTTAGTGAGGGTATGATTTCTTATATTGTAATCCCTTTTTCATTTTCTTTCCCCTACCCTCATTTTTTTTCAAGTTTTAAATAAAAAAAGAAATATATACATTGCATGAGTTACTCCATTAATAGAAATATATATATACCTTTCTTAAACTAATTTCAAGCACAATCAAACTAAGATACTTAAATTGAGATAAAAGAAGTATCAAATAGGATAAAATAATTATCTGAACAAAATTTGTTGAATCTGGAGTGTGGAAATATTGTAATGTGTAGTAGCTAAAGAAAATTATTGGTGTAATATACCACAAATAATAATAATTACAGTTGAAAATAAAATGAACAAAAAATGAATAAACAATATTCAGGCTGAGGCACGGATATCTCGCTCTCTTGAAAGAGATTCAAGCCCATTGCGGCATAATATACACTGATCCAGCAGTACCACTCTTGACTTGTCCCCTCCAGGATACAACAACCCATCAACGTACAACTCAAGCAAGTCCGGATTAGTTGAACAGTCCAAAACTCCACCAAAAGAACACCTTCCTTCAACATATAAAATTCTCTTTTGTATAGTGAATATAGTTGGAGACTTAGAATATTCCTTTGTCTCAACTCTCTCTTTCACTGATATAACTACTCTCTTTTGTACAGTGAATATAGTTGGAGACTTAAAATATTTTCTTTGTCTCAACTCTCTCTTTCACCACACTAACCTCAAATATTAACACAATATACTTCTTATTGTATTTCACATCTCTCAATATACTACTTCTCCTCTAAACACAAGTAAGAAAACACCCTTTATATAGGTGTAGTCTTTATTTCATCTAGTAAGTGAGGGAGTAGTGGAATATTAGGTGAGGTAGATGAATGTTTAGATGTTACATAAGTTACATGAGTTACAAGGCATAATGTGGTAGATAATGACATTGTAGTTACATAAGTTACAAAGACTAATGACACCACTTTCTCTACTTTATGCCTACTAATTATTATGTACTTAATATTTTTATTTTAATATTAAAATGTAACAACATTCCCCCACTCATTTTATTATTAAAATAAGAGAGTACTTCACTAATTTAGTTGAAGTGAGACTATTATGCATAATGAAGGTGAGCTCTCCATTGAACCTCCACTTAATAAAATAATGACCTTTACTCCAGAGTCAATAGTGATCTCAAACTTGAACTATGACTGCTTAAGGGAAATAAATTTCACTACCTGCACACAACAATCAAGGTGTTGATATAAGCTTTAATAGCCAACACATTACGATCTTGTGCTATCCAAGTTTCATGAATGTTTTTGAGAATAAGCTCAATTCTTATAGGAAGCAGCCTACTTCCACACTCACATAGGTGAAAGTTGTCAAGCTAAGGATACTCCTGTAATTCCGACACCCCACTCATACAAGATATAGAATTTCATAAGAGTTCTTAGACCCAATCTCCACAAATCATTACAGGATAAATGCACTCACATCACCGGGAGGAAATAAATAAATATAATAGTGCATTTCTAACGAGCTATCATGTGATTCGTCTTTTTCATTGAACCTAGTTATAGGATCTCTAGTCCCCAGGTTGGATTTCCTCATATATGACACTTGATATTTTTTTTAGCTTTAATTTCATCTCCCTCAATGTGCTTCAGACCTTTTATCTTGCCAAGGCCTTGGTCTAAATCTGCAAAATTTCACAATATTTAACACAATTAACATTCATGGTATACCAGTGATCATTATGATCTCACAATATTGTGTTTTTCTCTTTATGAGTTTGAATTTACGATTATATTAATGATTTTGCACTTTATTAATAATATTTTTTAAGTATAGCAGGATTTTTTTAATAAAACAAGCCACAACTTTTTACCAAGTAAATATAGCTGGTTTTCTTGTAACTGCTAAGTACTTTTACTGCATACACAATTTCAGGTCAAGTACAATTAGCCACATATTTCATATTTTTTTATTGGACTAGCGAACTCTTTTTTTTTCACGCCCTTTTCACACATTTGAATTAAAAAGGAGTTGCAAGACTCATACAATCAAAAAAATTGTATTTAATAATTTTTCACCATAATGTTACTTGTCAAGAAAAATTTCATCACATGTTTCAGGGTATTTCTTTCATTCCATGAATGAAATTTATCTCACCTAAATATTTCATGTCAAAATGGCTACTCAATCTTTTCATTTCTTTGATAACATGCATGTTAGAGTCAATCATCACACAATAACATGAGAAATTATTCCAAGACTAATATATACACTTATAATACTCGTTTTAGAGTATTTCTCAAAGACGCAAAAATCACAATTTTTTCATGTTGAATATTTTTTCATTCCATCAACCCCCGCTCTTTCAAGAATTTGAATACCACTTTACGTTAATGAAAAGTAGTATCACTTTATTATTTATAAAAAAAAAAAAGGTAAAAAATTTTCTTTACCTTTCCTCCGCAACAAGCAGAAAAGTCTTTTTAGCTTTCCTCCGCTTGAGTTGAGCAAGTAGAAAAATACTTTACTTGTCTATCTCTTTCTCCCATCTCTTGAAGAGATCTAGTGACGTTGAAGCGGGTGATAATGAGATCTTCCATCTTGATATCCGAAATTTTTCAAACTATAACAAAGTTGAATTTCCTTAAAATTGTTGGTGTAATATACCACAAATAATAATAATTATAATTGAAAAAATAAAAAAAATGAATAACCAATATTCAGGCTGAGGCACAGATGTCTCTCTCTCTTTAAGGAAATTCAAACCCACTGCAGCATAATGTACACCGATCCAGTAGTATTACTCTTGACTTGTCTCCTCCAGGATACAACAGTCCATCAACATACAACTCAAGCAATTTCAGATTAGTTGAAGAGTCCAAAACTCCATCTAAAAAATACCTTCCTTCAGCATATAAAACTCTCTTTTTATAGTGAATATAGTTAGAGACTTAGAATATTCCTTTGTTTCAACTCTCTCTTTCACTAATATAATTACTCTCTTTGTATAGTGAATATAGTTGGAGACTTAGAATATTTTCTTTGTTTCAACTCTGTCTTTCACCACAGTAACTTCAAAATATTAACACAATATACTTCTTATTGCATTTCACATCTCACAGTATACTACTACTCGTCTAATCACAAGGAAGAAAATATCCTTTATATAAGTGTAGTATTTCTTCCATCTAGTAAGTGAGGGAGTATTGGAATATTAACTTAGGTAGATGAATGTTTAAATGTTACATAAGTTACATGAGTTACAAGGCATAATGTGGTAGATAATGGCATTGTGGTTACATAAGTTATAAAGATTAATGACACCACTTTCTCTACTTTATGCTTACTAATTATCATGCACTTAATATGTTAATTTTTAATATTAAAATGTAACAACACATGAGTTACTCCATTCATAGAAATATATATTCCAAAAGTCTCCGTTCATTTCTTAAACTAATTTCAAGCGAAATCAAAATAAGATACTTAAATTGGGACAAAAAAAGTATCAAATAGGATAAAATAATTATATTCCTCATTTTAGGCAAGAGTTATATAATTAACAACTAGTATTTAAATTCTTTAACTTTATAATATTGGTCTAACTAACACTTTGTGATTAATAAATCTTTTAATACTGAAGATTTTCATCAAAATACTACTACTTAATTTGATATTGTCAATCCCTAATGGATGTCATTTTAAGTAAAGTAATTTTGAGTTGCTCTTTGCGCAAAATCCTCCTTCTAGTCATCTGACCAAGAAGCATCACGTTGGTTTTGAAGCAGCTACATAGTACTAACATTTTGTAGATGTGATTCGGTTATTCCTATTTGTCTTTATCTATTAATGGGGAGGTATCTATGAAGGAAGGAATCAATGAATTGAGGAATGAAAGCTCGAAGATAATGAGAACTGGGCGGATGTCATCAGGTACTGTTAACTTTCCCATCATTCTTGTAACTGTCACCTATAATTCGCAGGTGTGTCCGCACCCCTTTGAGTGGATGAAAAAAAAAAGAATTTCAATTATTTATAGAAATAAGGATTGAATTGCATCTAGTTTTCTCTTGTTTAACTTCAATTATCATATGGAGATGGAGATCATCCATGGGGAGACGTTGGAATAAAGGAATTAGAGATTAAAAAAAAAGAATAAATGGTGAGATAAATTAGATATCTACGAAGAAAATAATGATGTAGAAGGCGACTGAAAAGGAAAAAAGGGTGAGCTTATGATGGTTAACTTCTAGCACTAAATAATAGCCATTAGGCATTTTGAGCTGAAAGGAGGCAAACAAATGAAGGGAGGCATTACGGTCCGACTAGAAAAAAAGCAAAGCTTCGTAGACTAGGTCAAGTCGCTTATAGAATGCCGACGACTTTTTTCCACTTAATAAGTGAAGGGGAGAGGGAAGCAAGGCTATATTAAGAAATCCAATTGTTGCTCATTAAAGAATACAAAAGAAAGAATTTTCAATTTACAAGATATGATCTATCTGGATCTAAAGTATCAATTTCAACACATATTGAACTAAATATTTTTTATTTATTGAAGAATTTTTTTTTCATATCAAAAAAATCGGATTAAACTTGGAACATTTCTGTCGGAGCCATGGAAAAAGTATCACTTCTGCTTACAACGCCTTCATTCACTCGTCTTGCTACTTCAAAACTGTTCAGCGGACATGTGAAATCGAACGTCTCTCTACTATGTTGCGGAGGTAGACTGATTATTATAGGTGACTATCTCTAGTAATTTAGAAAGAGTTTTGCTGCTACATATTTTAAAGTGACCAACATAATTTTCACCTCGATATAAGTATCGAGTGAGTTGCCTTTGACCATAGTATTTGGCCTGTGTTTAGACTCCTTCGTACTCCATCCGTTCCTAATTATTTGTCATCCTTACTGAAAAAAGATATTTCATAATACTTGTCATTTCACAAAATCAAGACATAATTGACTACTATTCTTCCCATTTTACCCTTGAGATTAATTAGTTTTGAAAATTAACATTGACCAACATAGAAAATCTAAGTGATTAACTCACGCTCATTAATTACTTTTTTTCCCATTATACTCATTTGACTTTGCAGGATTTTATGTACATTAATGTTGATTTAGTCTTCTAACAAACATATTTGTCATTTATTAAAGAAATATTACACTTTTAATTAATTAAAGAGAAAACTAAATAAGGACATGATGGTAAAACTATCTACCTTCTTAAGGGGCGTACAACTTAAAAAACGACAAGTAATTAGGAACGAAGGGAGTATTTTAGACATATAGACCAATGATAAAGATGGGCCGCTAAGTCAAAACCCATATAACCGTAGAATGTTGCCCAAGTCCATAGCTCACTCGTGAAATTTGATAAATGGGCCAATGAGATTTGTCCAAAAACATCTCGACTTCTGCATCTATGCTTGGTTAAGAAATAGGAGAAATTACTTAATACCACAACATAAGTTACCTATACTACTTAAAATCCTTTCCCTTTCTATAAATTACAAAAATTCCTTATTTTCAACTTTTCACTTCAAACATCCGATACATCCTTCAAATCCCTAAATTGTCGGATACATCCCAACAGAAGCGGCAACTACCCCAACTGCAATCAAGTAAAAGTTCTTGCGGTTACTCCCCATTTTCACTGAAATTTAAATTTTGGTACTTCCCTCCCCAAATTCATCTTCAAGTTCATATTAACAAGTTCAACAACTCCTCTCAAATCATAAATTATTTTTCTTCTTATTTTTTTATGATTTTAGACTATTATCACTATTTTTAAAAATTGCGTACATCAAATTTTTGAACTATTATCTGTTTAATTTACAAATCTTAACTCAATTTCAAGTTATAAGATGGATCTAGCATTAGGACCATCTTTTAGCATTGGACTTTTTTAATTAGACAACATCAATCAAAATGAAGATGTTGTTAATTTCGTTTCTGATGTTTTTGATAAGGACTCTGAAGATTTTCATGAGAACAGATCTAAGAACCGCAACGATCTTGTCATGATGACAAAGTTGGGTGCAAAGATGACAGTTAAATCTAAGAAAAAAGGCGTTTCTGCTGCTAAGAAAAGAGGAGGTGGTACTTCAAGAAGCAAAACTGTTGCCTCCAAACGAAAAGTTCTAGTTACAAAAAGAGATATCCTTGAAAAGGTATTGTAAATTTGTATCTGGAATAACTTGCACCGAGATACATTATTAAGGTATAAAGATACATAATATATGTTACAAATATGTGACTGGTACATTTATATTTTGATTAACTTACACTGAGATACATCAGTAAGGGCTAAAGATACATTATCACATGTTAGTTCATGCGTAGATTATGTATCTATCTTTATACTTTGTAATATGTAGTGTTGTTTAAAAGGTTTTTGACTAATCCAATGTATCTCATTTAAAATTTTAATTGATACATGATTCAACACACTGATACATTTATCTGAGGAGTAACCCAATTTTGTATCTTATTACAGGGTATGCAATATGTTATCAATGAGATTCCACCCTATCCTTTAAGGTTTGGTAGCTTATACAATGTCAAGTTCATAGATGAATTTAAAACTATTCTGGGAGAAGAATTAGTTAAGATGTTTGGTCAGACGTGCTTTGGTTGTTACCTCAAGATGCCCAAGTGCAATTACATAGGCCAAATTACCAAATGTCTACTGATGCTTGAGATACAGCAAAACAATCAAGATGAACTTCAAGTATGTGTCAAGGGTACTAATCTAAGATATGCATCGCTGTTATGTAATTATGGAGTTGTGAAGGATTAGAATGGCTATGTTAGTGACAATAAAGACCCACCGAGGCCTCAACCTAACTTCATACCTCCGGATGAAAAAGACTTGGTTACCTAGTTATGTTTGATTATGTTTGGTTATGTTTGAATAGTTCAGACTTGGTTTTGTTCTGTCCAGTTAGAAATTTGGTGACTGATTTTAGTTGTTTGCTCACAAAGACAAATGTTGAAATTTTTTTTGGTTGTACTTTTTTGTGGATCTTTTCATTTGAATTTCCTTTATAATAGTAAAGTATGTTTGAAGTTTTCTAATTATGTCCGTGGAAGATGCCCCTTATAAAAGTACAATGAGAGTTACACCAACAGTAATATGTAGTTAAAAAAATGTATTAGATTATCTTGTAATATGTATCTCATGCATATCTTTAACAATAACATTTATATAAGAAAATCTATGTACCTATCAAATGTATCAGATGTATATATCTATATCTCATTTATAATAACAGATCTACATATGTATTAAATGTATCAGATTATTTTTTTTGTATTTGATGCACTTATCTAACAATCACATTTTATACATTATTTATGTATCTGCTATGATGATTCATTGATGTATCTCTACTATTAAATATATCAGTAATATATCATGCAGCTTTGATAAACTGTAACAAATGAAATTTCAGAGAAGTATTAATGTGTTGAGTGATTTAAATCTAATAAATATGTAAAGTATTAATCTATCTAACAAAATGATTTCTGTATCTCGTCATGTAATCACCTTTTTTATGTATAAGTTGTTCTTATATAATAATTATGTATCTCTTAATTTACATATCAGGCAACATAAAAAGAGGCAGTATAACCATCATATCAGGCAACATAAAAAGTGGCAGTGTAACCATCATTACAATGAATCATTACTTTCAATCTCTTACACAAATTTTGCAGATAATAACCCAATTATTATTCAAACATTGAAAGAAAGTGTTCAATTAGCAAAAAAACTACGTTCAACTAAAATGACGAAAGTGGAAAATTCGAAACTTGATGCAGAACAGAAGGTCACTCCTCTTTTGAAAAGAAATTACAAGTACGTCTATTGTGACTTATTAACCACATCGACCACAACAATTACTATTTGAAGTAAGAATTTCACTTGATTTCTTGTGCCTCCCTTTCTTTGGCCTTTCGGGTGGTCTTTTGTGTTTTGGTGGAAACGCAATTTCGTCTTGAATTTTCTGTGGCACAATTCAGTCTTTCTTGGCGGCCATTGGAAACATCGAAACTTCATACATCTTTACTAAAGTTTCTGGATAGTAATACTCAGAGCAATAAGGCTTCATATCATCTACATGCTTGGTTTTAAGGACTGCTATGGCGTATTGACATGTAATCTCGTCTTGTTGGAACCTTCCACAACTGCATGTTCTTCTTTCTAGACATACAATGTACCTCCTCCCGTTATCAAGAACAGAATACACATAAGGTGATGAAGCCTTAACGTATCAAAAACAATAGTTATGAATCTCTTAACACTATTTTAAAAAGAGATACATAATAGTAGTTATGTATCTCTTATAAAGTTAGAAAACAAATGCTATTGCATAACCAATAAAAATAGAATCAACATTTAATCAACTGTATTATAACTCCTACAATTCTGTACGCTTAAACAAAAGTATATAAAATAACTAACCGTCAACCGAGAAGGTTTCGATTTATTAAAATGAAGAATACTTTCAAATCTTTTTCCCAATGTTGTTTTTGTATATGATGCTCTTTCTCTATTTTTGTAATTCCAAGATCCAAATAGTATTTTTGTTTGTTCCAAAAATTCAAAGATAGGCAATTCACGTGCCTCAACCAGTTTTTCATTGATACACTCAGCTATATTTGAAGTCATCATTTGACCTTGGTTAAATGGTGCATACACTCTTGCCCACTTCTCATATCCAACATTTTCCAGGTATTCCTTTACTCTATGATCCACCTTGCCAACCTGATTGATAAAAAAATTGAATTCTTCTTGTCTGTACGCCTTCGCCATTGCATAGTACATTTCACTAATTTTGTCTTTGCTCCTTCTGAAGTATGTGCATACATTCTTCCAAAGATGCCAAATTCATGTAAGATGTGGAACATTAGGATACATAACACTCACAGCCTTAATTATGCTTCCGTTATGATCAGATACAACACACATATTTTCACGCTCTCCAAATGCACTTTTAAAGTGCCCAAAAAACCAAGTCCATGAACTATCATTTTTCGAGTCAACAACACCATACGTGATTGGCAATATACATCCTAAAAGTAGAAAAAATCTCTTATGTCATTTCAACAGTTCCCGTCAATCAAGTAATTCATCAATAACAGATAAATATATATTAAAATTAAATTACAACATTAAATTTGAAACATATCAGTACACGTATCTGCACCATCGAGAGTGTTTGCCGAGATAAATGTTCCTTTATATGCTCCACCCAAATGAGCCCCATCCACAACAACAACTACTGGTCTGCAAAACTAAAATCCTCTCATTAAAGGATGTAAGGCTATGAATAGATACATAAACTTGTTATCTTCCAATTTATGCATCCTAATATGTGATCTAGGATACACCGAATTCAACATATATATGTATCTAGGCATTTGACGGTAACTATCAACCGGTTTACCCCTTATCATCTCAATCGCACGTTCCTTAGCCCTCCATGCTTTTTGGTAATTAATTTCCACATCAAAAGCAAATTTAATATATTTAATTATGTCGGTTGGTGTGTGTATTCTCTTATGATTGACTAGTTTCGGAGCTGTAAAATCACTAACAAATGACGCTGTAGCTTGAACATAAGTTAACATTCGATCTTTCAAAACACAACTGTGTACATCATTAAACACCCTTACATTGAAGAGTTCTGAACCCTTTCAGCCAGAAGCCTTAAAAATCCAACAACACTCCCCTGAAAAGCACATAGCTGGAAAAAAAAAAAGAACATGTTAAAAGCATACCCATAGTTAACAAATGTATCTCTAATTAATAAACTAGACTACCAATTTCAGAAAACTTGACTATCACATTTTGGCAAATACTGGTTATGAATTTCATTATACAACCCACTAACAAACGTATATGTACATGTAACATTCACTCTAGTTATGTATCTTGTATTATGACACTCACCATTATTAAGAAAATAATTAGTTTGATGAAAAAAGTAACTCCATAGAAAATCTGCCTCAATGTAGTTGTTTCTACATGTATCTTGCTTTAAAAAAATGATCTACGTTTATATTATATATTATATATGAAGAATTATTTGTACTTTAACTTAATTTAAAAACTATAGATACAATCATACCTTTATTTGTTGGATCTTTTGGCTTTAAAATTGAAATAATGATCTATGACATACTTTGACACTACAAATACAAGCATTTTTTTGTCCTTATAAATTTGGCCCTCCTTAACAACAGAGTTTTTGAAATTTGTTATTATGTTGTTCATCTTAATGTCAACCATCGACGAAGATTCAGAAATCGCTGAATCAACAAAAGCTAGTGCTAGGCCATCCATTTCCATACCCTCTAAACAAATAACTGCTCCGGCTTCACCCTCCAACAATATCTCCCTTTCATCTTTATCAATTGTACTGATGCACAGTGGATACATCCTAAATTCTGGCATACTTTTTTTAACCTCTATATATAGCTTGACCCCCATATCATTACGGATCAATAGTGGAGATGAATTTCCCTCAACAATGTATCGAGCTTCAATTTTTTTCCTTGTTTCATTAATTTTCAATTCTGCAACGATTGCCGAAATCAACTTTTCATACTTTACATTATCTTCGATTACAATTCCATCACTCTTGTATCCTTCATACTTGATATCATTCAGCCAAACACCGGAATGTCGTAATAACACTGAGATATTCATGTTGAATAGCTAAAAAATAAAAAAGGGATGCAAAAACAAGAGAGGAAGTGAACAATTTATTTATGGTGGAAGAATTATGCTTCTTCTATTTTGAATACAAAAATTAAAATTATAACTATTTACATTTTTGGGGGGATTTTGATAGTATAGAGCAACTGATATCGTGTGATTTGCTCCTCAATTAAAAAGATTTTCGTTACTTTCCTTGTTTAACACACATTATCCTCCAATTAGGATGTATCTGCTAAGATGTATCAGGTATATATTAGGTATCTGTACAAACAAAAATCGAGATTTAACGTAATTATCTTAATAGTAGGGATAAGGAGTAATTAGGAGTAAACATGTTGGGATTTATGTAAGTTATACTAAGAAATATCCAAAAAGTTTTAGAAGAAAAAGGAAAAATCAAGCCCCCTCTAAGACCTTCTATAAATACCCCTCAGCTCCTCCTCCTTGAACTATCAAAAATTGAAAGCAAACAAAAATACCATGCAAAAACAGAAAATTCTCAAAAAGCTCACCAAAAATGTCACTGATTCCAAGTATTTTTGGCGATCGACGAAGCAGCAGTATGTTCGATCCATTCTCAATCAATGTGTTTGATCAGTTCAAGGAGTTAGGCTTCCCAATTTCCAATTCAAGGGAGACCTCTGCATTTGCTAACACACGAGTCGATTGGAAGGAAACTCCAGAAGGTCATATGTTCAAGGCCGATCTTCCTGGGCTTAAAAAGGAGGAAGTAAAAGTGGAGATCGAGGAAGATAGGGTACTTTAGATTAGCGGAGAGAGGAATGTGGATAAAGAAGATAAGAATGATAAATGGCACCGTGTGGAATGCAGCAATGGTAAATTCACGAGAAAATTGAGACTTCTGGAGAATGCAAAGATGGATAAAGTTAAGGCTTCTATGGAGAATGGAGTGCTCACTGTTTCTGTTCATAAGGAAGAAGTGAAGAAACCTGATGTCAAGTCCATTGAGATCTCCGGTCAGACATTTTGGCTGAAAGTTCCTATATGTTAAATTATTACTAGTACCCTGTGATATATGGACAAATTAAAAATTTGAATCCATTGTGTTTGAAGTTGCTCTGTTATTGTATTAAAGTCTTCAATCGACTCTGTTTCTCACCTAACGGCATAGTTGATGTACTTCCTTTAAAATTTCCATGCTGAAAATGTAATACTAGTATTATTGTATTATCCTTTTTTCGGTTAAATTCTTCTATGTGCTCTTTCTTTTTAATTCTTATTGACTCTTTGAATAGATCCTTCTTTTGGAAGGAATGAGAGTAAGGTTTACGTACGTTCTATCCTCTTCAAACTCTACTCACTGAGTACGTTGATATTCTTAGAATGGATACCATGAGTGAAAGAGTTTTAAGTTATTCAATCAGTTCGTGCCTTTTGATTACTCAAATCTAAAGAAATGTTAACCTATGGACTACATTATTTGCTCGCTTGGATGCTTCTAAGTTTTATACATGTGAGAATGTATAACTATACCCTTTCATTCTTTTACTCATTCCCATAGATTCTAAGAATTTAAATTTTGGTACTCAGATAGTATTATATAGTTTGCTAAATTGACACTCAAATATAAAAGAACTAATTGAAGTCTAAAGATACATTAAATTTTATAACAGAATGTACCAAAAGAAAAAAAAACATTATAAAACATAGTGGCTAATCAATAAATTTTTGCGCTTGAATGGAGTTTATGCTTCGTGATCTTCTAGCTTCATTCGGATATAAAAGTTATAATCGTCTTAATTTTACAACAATAGATATTCCAAATATCAGTTAGGTTCAGACCTCCCATGATGGTCCTTATTAGGTACATGGGCTAAAAGATGAACACATATATAGCTAGACCAAAACTATGGTAGTGTACATGCATCGGTTGAATTTCTTTATGAGTGCGAGCGTATTAGTTGAGTCCTCATTTTTTAATGAACATATGTGTGTGCACGGGACTTCTTTGTAGTGAGAGCACTAGGATTATCCTGTCGATTACTGATTGTTAGATGGTTGTCGTTTGTGTATGCATAATTATCTATCGATATCGTGATGTCATATATAGATCCTTTTGTGTTATTTTGATAAGTGTGGAATGATCACAACTGATTTTATAAAGATTAAGAAAGGAGGGGGATTGGATTTGTGAAAGATACTGCCAAATGTCATGTGACTGCCGTAGTTTTCCTAGGTTTCTTTTGCTTGAGTGTTGTGCTACTATAGTTTTATTTTAGGATAAACAAACATTCTAAGTTGAGGGTATTGATGTGTAGTGGTTTTATGAAACTTTCTACGCCTAAAACATGAGATTGTTTTTCGTTCTTAAGTACTTTTTGGTAGATATGATGTGTGTGTGTTTGTTTGTTTAGGAAAATAGGTTTTAGAAGTGAATGATGAAAAAAAGGCTAAAAATAAGTAAGTTTGACTGTGAGATTCAAAGGATGACTCGTAAGGTTAAGCCACTAGTCGTACTCTGATCCGTTCTGATAACAAATAAGAAAGTTCAGAAGGCTGAAATCAAAGAGCAACATACGACTGCTAAGTCACAAGTCTTGATGTCAAGTAACGAGTCCTCTTGACTCATTCTAAGAGATGATGAAGTAGAGAAGCTGAAAGATGTAAAGTGGGCTAAGTGAACACAGACAGACTGAACGACTCGTGGAGTCAACATAGAGGTCATGCTCACTCGTTCTGATGGATTGTGGAAAGAAATATCAGAAGGTTGAAAAGTGGAGTTTGTCATCATGGAAGGACACTATAATTTGTGATGAGAAGGCACGAGTTATGATGACTCATTCTGAGAAGTCATAGGTAGAAATTACCAAAAAGGTGCAAATCAAGTCCCAGTGGATATATGAATATGAGCCACTGTACGACTCATATGGTCAGAGGATGAGTCGTACTGAGCCAAAGTTGTAGAACTGAAGATGGATGAAGAAGGAAGTCGTGAACAAGCCCTACAAGTCGTTAGGACATCCTACGTCTCGTAGGCACTATCGAACCTACAATCCCATTGAGTTTAGGATAAGTTTTGTTTTTGTCTATAAGTACTCTTTCTAGGTTTTCTTTTATTCTTTAGGCATTATTACATTCTTTGAAGCTTTAGAAACATATAGATTGTTTTGTTCTTGGGCTTTGAAGGATTATTCATACATTGATTCTTGGTGATTAAATTTTCTTTGATAATTCAAGTGTTCGGATTTAATCTACTCAATCTCGCAAGTTCATAATTATGAATTTGACCATAACTTATAATTGTGATTCTCCAAGAATGAGTAGATAAATCCACAACTAGGGGTGTGGAAACGATGATGAATTAACGAAGTAGGTAAAATTCTTAGTGATTCTTGAATGGTGTTTATGCATGTATTGTTCTTTCCTTTGTATTGATTGCTTTTTAGCGATGGTCAATGTTAGAACTCGCCTTATTTTTACTTGATGTACCAAAGAGGTAATGAATGGAAAAGGGATTAACAACGGAGATTTGAGGTTATCATCCCTCATCTAATAGCTTAACCTTGATCAAAAATAGATAATCTGGGATCAAAGGTAAGGGTTAGTAAAACAAACACTCGTAGATGGACCAAGTTGCATAGTGATATTCATCTATCTAGGGGACCAACCATTTAGGTGAACTTAACTTACCGATCTTTCATGCTAAGCACCAGGATATATCGCTAGTACGACACACTTACTACATTATGAAATCATGGGTAACACAATCCTAGTCAACTCTCGCCATTGATTACAAATAATATTAATTGATACTTTGTTACTTACAGTTGCCAACTATTAATTGTTACAAAATCCCCCCTTTCGAAGATAACTGACTATTATCCTAAGTAATCATATTGACCTAGGTCCTAACCATATTCCTTGTGGGATTGATCCCAACCTCAGTTAGGCTCTATATTAGAACAGCGACCACTTTATACTTCACTTTAGAGGTGTAATTTGGGAGACATCAATTCACAGCTACAGGAGCAACATAGATTGGCAGTGATGGAAGTACCTATGGCAATGCAAGTTGATGAAGCACAAATGTTCCAAATGGAGTCTCCTAATAGAGTACTTCATAATATTGTAACTCATAATTTAGGAGAAAGCAAGAGAGGTATTTCAACTAAAGCAGACCAGATAGCTATGGGGATTACTGAGACAGAAAAATCTAATGACACAGAAGCAAACTTGTCACTAAGGATTATGAAGACTACCAGAAAAGGAAAGAAACAAGGCATGGAGAACACAATCAACCTGTTAGAGTTCAAGCAAAGAGATTCAAATCAACATCGTATAAGCAATGAAAGCATTTATATGGAGTATTAGATTAGTAAAGTCCTAACAAGCTTTTCAAAGGGTGTAAATATTACACAAGTTCCATAATTTTTCATTTACTGGTTTAATGGAGTCATTTCATAACTAAAGGCAGATCAACAAAAATAGAAGGAGATTGACGATGCCAAATGCTACAACTAATTGTAATGGCAAGATTTAGTGTTTTATAAACCATGGCATAGATATAACAGTGGTACAATATACAGAGCAGAAATTAACTATCAAAGTGAAACAACATAGGGATGTTAACAACTTCTTTATTACATTAGTTTATGTTAAATGTAATACAGATCAAAGAATGGTCTTATGAGGTGATATCTATCAACTAGAAGTAGGGATGAATAAGCCTTGGTTGATTAGGGGTGGTTTTAATGTTGTTTTAAATACAGAAGAGAAAATCGGGGGTTTACCAGTTCTTGATGCTGATTGTGAAGATTTTGAGACTTGCATCTCATCATATGATCTAACAGAGGTAAACTTTAAGGGGATCCCTTTCACTTGGTGGAATGGTAAGGCTAACCCATCACAATTGCGCACGCACATTATGAACGCGATGACCAATTTCACTCGGATCCAATCCCATAACCCTTCGCAATAGCAGACCCTCCGACGCGATTGCGATGACCAAGCCCCAAATCTTTGCGATCGCGAGATGGCCTTCACAAACATGAAGAAGAAAATCCTTCTGCACCAGAATTGGTGCATCAACAACAAGAAAAAAAGGGCAGCCCGATGCACTAAAGGTCCTGCTATACATAAAATTTGGGGAAGGATCCCACCACAAGGGTCTATTGTATGCAATCTTACCTTACATTTCTGCAAGAGGCTATTTTCAAGGCTTGAACCCGTAACCTCCTAGTCATGTGATAGAAACTTTATCAGTTACTTCAGGGCTCCCTTCATCAGCAATAAGAAATGGGAAAAAATTCATCGAATGGACCCTCGAAATTCGTTTGGAACCTCTTGAAAGCAAACCAACTATGTTACTAGACAAATGACATTCTGAACTTAATGGAATCATCAAATCACTGAACAGAGGTCATTTTCAATGATTTTTGACCAAAGTCAACTCTATGCCTAAATTTCCAACTTTTTGATCAACTATCCAAAAACTATTTGAATGCCTCGAGACCCAAACCAAAGGTCCTTATAACCCAAAAAGACACATCCTGGAGATAGTGAAACTCATGGAATTTTCATACAACCCTGAAGTCAGCAAATGTTGATCGAAGTCAACCATACTAACTCCAAAACTTTCAAAAATAAAAAACTCAAGTAATACTCAACCAACCACCTTGGGAAGTGAGCCACCTACACCCGCATGTCACAAATTTATAATGCAACTACAGAATGGGTAAAATGATCAAAATGCACCAGAATTGAAAAATCTCTATGATGGTTGTTACATTATGTTCATAGTATTTAGTCGAGCTAATGATGTTAAACTCAGAACTATGATATTTTTTTTTTGTAACCATTGAGGGAGAAGCAATGGAGCCTCACAATTCCAACATATATTTTAGTAACTAAATGCTTGACCAATTGACCTGGTCAATATCTAGATTATTGTCCCAGGAGAGCAACTCATCCAGGTCTATACAAAAACATAGTATCTGATAAAAGTGTAACTCTGTTGTGATCAATATGCATAAATAACTAATTGGTTAGCCATTTAATGAAACAATTCATATGTTGAAACACAAAAAAAATTATTTATATTTAAACCATGACCATATATCTTATAGGATCTTAAATTAATTAGTCTATATTACACATCGAACATGTATGATCATAATTAATTTCAATTTTTATTCGATAACTATATATTCTTATGACTATCTAAAGTAGCGCTCTTGTATATTTATATTTTAATGAAAGATAACCTTTTACCTTACTCATTTTAGTTTAAAGTCACATATATAGGAGATAATTTGTTTTGTAGGTCACTTGCAATTTATTTATTTTTTAGTTTTATGCCCTTTTTAGAAGAGATTTTACTTTTACACATAAGAGAGCTTCATTTTTATACATAATTTTGGAAAGTTTATTTTCTTCTATTTATTTTGTAAGAGACCAAGAGATTTTAATTTCTCGCGAGGTAGTACATTTAATATACATGTGGGTGTGTTTTCCTTCTATCCTTTGATATCCGTTTACAAGAAATCTTTATTTCTACATATAAGAAATTTGAAAATATCATTTTTTTTCTTATATATTATCTAATAAGAGGCTTGAGCACACAACTTTTGGATGACATGTCTACTTAAGTTGTGCGCTTGTAGCCAAGTTTTTTTTTCAAGAGAAAGAACAAAAATAGTCTTTCGGCTAAAACTAATGCCATGTGAATGGTCAAGGGATTAGAATTCCCATTTTCTAGCCATTTCGCTAGCTGACCTTCTCCTTTTGTATTTATTTGTTGCTTATCTTGTTTTAAATTTTGCTATTTTTTCTGTAATTGTTACTCTTGTTTTAATCAATCAAATACAAAATGAGTGTATTTTCTCAAATACAGTCCAAAAAGAATGTATCAATGCATATTTGATAGCAAATACATATATCTTTGATACCAGATACATGCATCAGAGCATGTTTGATAGTAGATACATGTATCTTTGATACCAAATGCAGGTATATATTTTATACAATAATGATACCATTTTAGTATACATTATATATATACATATTCTATACAATAATGATATTTTTTATATACGCATATATAAATACATATTCCATACAATAATTATACATTTTTTATACACATTTTATAAAACCTTTACCTGCAATAAATTATTTAGATACATTTTCTATACAATAATTATATAGTTTCTATACACATCTTATACAATCTCCATATAAATGTTATACAGATATGTACTCTATATAATAATTATACAATTTCTATACAAATTCTATACAATTTTTATTTCTCTAATTACTTAGGAAGAAATTAGAACGGGAAAGCAAAATCAATCTTCATCCTTAACTACCACCATCATATTACTGAAAAATAAGAAACGCTAAAAATTGAATCTTATTGTTAAGAAGGAGAGAAGCAATTAGAAGAGCAAAATATTTTAAGAGCAGTGAAAATGAGAAAAAATAGAGTAGCAAAAAAAAAATAGAGAAAGAGAGAGAGGGAGGGAGTTCGGCTATAAGTAGTCATTATTTTGACTTAAAGTATAGTAATTGTACATGGCTCAAACTTGGGTCATTGTGTTTCGTAATGGTCATGTAATGACCCTCCAGGTCATTTTCTGTATTTTCACAATATTTTGTCATTTAGAGCTTTTCCATAGCTGCCCTAAGTTATTTATAACTTGCTGGAGCTGATAGTTCATTACCGGGCAGTTCATTTGATTTTTAGAGCCAATTCTATGTTTTGAAGTTTTAGCTGATAAGGATTGGGTATCGGGCCTAAACTTCATGTTAACGACCTTGTATTCTAATTTCAATAGTTCTATTTGCTTCAGAATGTCAATTTTAGGCTAGGGGGACCCTTGGTTTGGGTCCCGAGCTTTCGGCCTCATTTTGGGCTATTGGTTGGGTTTTGGTTAAAATGACCCTTGGGTATGAGACCCACTTTTCATCGAAAAAACCTCAAATGAAAATTTCAATGGCGCTATTGAGTCCAGAATGTCGAATTTGATAAGGTAGCATAGTTCATTTGCGTTCACGGGATTCCAAACGAATCTCGAGGGTCCGATCGGAGTTTTGGCACTTGGCCAAAATTGTTGGTGCAGCTTAGCTGGTGTAGGCCAAAAATGGCCTTCGCCAGGCCTTGGCTATGTTTTCAAAGTCCAAGGTGATAGCCTATCACGATCACGAGACCTGGGTCGCATTCGCGAAGGCCAAGTTTATCGGCCATCGCGTTCGCGAGCTTGTCTCCGCATTCGAAAAGGGTCTCCACTAGACCGTACCAGAGTTCCTCCTTCACGATCATGGTGGACCGGCTACGTTTATGAAGGGAAAGCCTGGCTGAACATCGCATTGGTGATGAAGGGACCCTTGGCAGTATTAAATGCTGAGAAACCCGATTTCTCTCTCATTTTTCCAAGTCCCAAGTTCCTTGAAACACTAGAGAGATTGTGGATAGTTGATTTTGATCATTGGGTGTTTGGGGTGAGTTAAGAGGGTTCGTTGGGATCATTTTCTCATCAAAGATTTTTGTAAGTTTCCCTTAATTTCTTAGTTAATTCTCCAATTTAAACCCAAATCCCTAGTTTACTTTGTGGGTTGATTTTGGATTAGTTTGTGCTCGAAATTTACCCATTTTTGAGGGTAAATTATCCTTAATCTTATAAGGATGTTTTGACGATTTCAAATTTGTGATTCCGCAAGCAAGCCCCATATGGGATTTTTAACTTGATTTTCGACCCGGAGTATTTATATGCAATATGGGTATTGTTATTCTCGTTTTAATGCATAGATCATTATTTTGATTATGTGGCATCATGCAGAGGCTTTTCGAAAGGGAAAAGCTCTGATTTAGTGGACTTTCTCGGGCATTCATCGACGTCCAGGTAGGCTAGGCTTACTCTCCTCATAGATTGAGCTTTACTATGATATTAGTATAGTACTATGCTAGATTTGGGTTGGAATTTACGGCTTGGTTGCATGTTTAGTAAATTTGGAATATTTAGTCGGTTAGAGAGCCGTTTTTATGTAGAATTGACCCATTTACCCTCCTTTTGAGTTTATTTGTTGTCTTAGGACTTGTTTAGACTTATCTAATACCTTGTATTGGAACTATGAAGTCTTAGTCTAATTTTGGATAGAAATTAACTTAGTATGGACTTTCGGGGTAGTAGCGGGACCCCACCAACCCTATTTTAGGTCTAATATCCTAATTAGCTCCTTGTAGACCTAGGAGGCCCTCTTTTATCATCTTACATATATTCTTGAACCTTAAGGTGATTTAGACATCTTTCTAACTCTTGACTAGACTTGGTACTTTGTATTTACTTTAAAAACTGGTTCGAGTCCGGTAGTTACTATTTATTTATGATACTAAAGTTCGGTTTGAGTCCTGCATATATGATACTAAAGTCCTTAGTTTGGCTTTCATTGTTCACCTATTATAGTAAGGACCCAATTCGAGTTCGGTGTTTATGGTATGAAGGGATTCACAGATATAGGTTCGGCGGTCGGTTTCTTTATACTTATTTTTGCCGATGGTTTTCCCTCTTGATTGTATCCATCTGACTTATGGGGGCTTGTTTGGGTTAATCCTTTCTTGTTTGCACCTTCTGGGTTTATGGGGGTCCAGTTAGTTTGTAGTTTGCTTGTGTTCTTCCGACTTTATTAACCTTGTTATTTATTATCTGTCGGTTGGAGCATTATTTCAGGTTTGCCCCTTTATCCCTGACTTTTGTTTACATTCTCGCATCTTATTATGGTTTTATTATGATTTTGCTCAGTCGGCCGATGATGTCTACTGAGTACCCGTTACTTTGGTACTCATACTACACTTCTGTATCTTTTTATGATGCAAATTTGAGTATGAGTCACCGCCAGTAACGTTACATCCAGCTTACTTTTGGGGATTTGGAGATAGGGTGAGCTTTCAGAGCCGGAGCTGATCTTCTCTCCTTCTACTACTTTTGGAAAATCTTTACTTTCGAGACTATCTGTATATTGATACTATTGAGTACTCATATTTTGTATTTAGTGGCTCTTGTACCGACCTTACTAGGTCATGGGATACTTTTTATACATTTTCTCTTTCTCTGTCTTTATTTAGTGCCTTGTACTTGCATTCATCTGTTTTTGTATCAGTTGTATGCTTTATGTTGGTATTTCTCATATCTTCCACCAATTAACCCATTATTTGTTGTTCCGGGCTACGATTTGACTTACCTACTGGTGGGTTAAAGTAGGTGCCATCATGACTCACGAAATCGGATCGTGACAGGTCACCCATGTCTCCCTCACCCCAACCCCCACCCCTTTTTTATTAAAAAAAAATATGCGAAGCCCACCTTGATTAGAAACAAAAAATTTAATGTTCTCTCTGTTTTAATTTGTTTGTCTTACTTTCGTTTTTAATATGTTATATTATGTAAAAGTACTATAAATCACAATAATTAACAACTTAAAATATTCAGTTATATATTTAAAAATTACTTAAGATGATTGTAAATGTAACAACCCAAAATGTCGTTACGATGAAACAGGGGGTAAAATTTGTACTTAGTCTTATCTTAGTTGATTTTTGAGAAATTCAGGGCCAGTATAAGATAAGACGATTTTTATGGTGTGTCAGTAAAACAAACTCTAGTTTTTAAGTGATGGTTGATAGTGGTATTTGATCTGATATTTAGATAGACAACGAGCTTAGGGAGATATAGCAACTTCCGACACCTGATACAGAGTTATAAAACTCTGTCTATAGAGTTTATCGTGGAGGGGTAGGGGTTGATTCGTGATGTTAAGATTCATGGTGTGCGTTGTAAAATGAGCAAAAATAAAGAGAGATCCTGAGTTTCTGCGTTAGACCACTGCAGCGGAAAAAGTAACCATTGCAGCAGTCATAGGTATTGCAGCGGCAAACCTTCAATTTACGGCGTGAACCGTTGTAGTGGTAATTAACCACTGCAGTGGTAACAAACAAAATTTTGACAGTTTTAAGAAACTAGAAAATGTTTTCACTCCCCACTTTTTCAAAAAATGCAAGGGAGCTTTGGGGGAGGCAATTTTCAGAGGGTTTTTAAAGTTTTTTTTATCTTTGGAGGTATGTCATTACATTCTAGACTTGAATTTACTTCCTCTAACCTTAGAAAATCATTAGAAATGAATTCACAGTAGAAAATTAGGATTTAGCCGTAGTTATAGAAATTGATAAAAAATGGTAGGAATGTGTATAAATCCAGTAAAGAATGATTTTATGGTATTAGAAAACATTAATGGGGATAAAATTATGATTGTTCATGCTAATTCAAGTAGAGTTCATGTGGTTTAAGAGATAAGAAACCCTAAAATGATGAAATAGGGTGAAATTATGACTAAAATCAGTAGTTTTTGATCCCTAGTAGTTAAAAGGGGTAAATTTTTGAAATGGGTATATATTATTGTTGTTATAGATCAAGAAAGAGTTTAACGAGAATGAAAGGGCAAAAGTGTGGCTTAATGGTGACTTGAGCAAGGAATTGAGTTAGATTATGGTTTTGTTGTAGCACTTCGACTTTCTTGGCTTTGTGCTTGTTTGTAAGCTAAACATCTATGATTGCCTTCTAGCATGACTTGTGATTTATGGACTACATTTCATTTCATATGCATTGTGATGATGTTGGATGATGAAGGATCGGGTACCACACCGGTACGGATATGATATATTGTGATAAAGGGTCGGGTACCACACAGGTACGATAAGATGATGTTAATATTGAGGAGAAGAGTAAAAGATCATATTTACATCTTGCATACATGCACTCATTCATATGCATTGAGTGTTTTTATAATGATTACATGTGATGATGAGTTGTTGTTAAAAGTGACCAAATGTAAAAGCTTGTGAAAGTAAACTTGTAGATTATCTCTGTATGATGCCTTTAGTTGTTGATGTCTTTGATTATAAGTTCTGTTATGATCGCTTTTATACTTGTCTATCTTGCTAACTCGTAAATTTTTGAATTAGTCGACCTTTGATGCTTACCAGTACTTATTGATGTATTGATGCTACCTGTACTCTTCTTTTGTTAAGTACAGAACATCTTTCTATGGCTGACATGCGACCTCGGCTCTAGATAGCAATTTATACTTAATTTTGAGGGTGAGTACCGTGACCGGGAAACCTTAGGATCTTCCTATTGATGTTGACGTCCTTGTTTTGGGACTAAAATGATTCCTATTACTTATGTTTTTAGATATTTTTAGTTATTTCTGACTTAGCTTATTCTTAGATGTTCTTGTACGATGACTTCAGGTCTCGGGGATGTAATAAATAGAGGTTTTCGCACTCTATTGGTTTGAATATTGATGTTGGTTTGACAGGTGGTTTAAATTATAGAATAAACTCCTTTGTGCACTTGTTTAAAATTGAGAATTAATATAAGGTGAATATAAGAGTAACACTTGAGTTAGGAAGGGTGAGGTTAGTATGGTTCTCCCGCCATAGTTTAGGGTGGTGCCAATTATGATCGATTAGGTCATGAAACTTAAGTTAGGAAGGGTGAGATTAGTATAGTTCTCCTGCATCGACAACTGGGGTCGCAGTTCGGTGCAGTCCTCGAGCTAGGGGCAGAGATAGATAGGGATGACAAAGGGCATCACCTATTAGAGGTAGATCCCAGGCAGCCAAAAGGCCAACAAGAAAGAGATCGCCATCCCCTCCCCCACAACAAGACGCCCCAGGCCTTGCTCAAAATGAAGAGGAGGTAATTGAGAAAGAGGAGATGGTAGATCCAGAGAATATGGTTCCAATACTAAATGGTATAGCTCTGGTGCCTTTTTCTTCAAAGGTGATTCAACACGTGTTGGGGTTCTTGGGTAGCTTGGTTGGAACTGGCTACACTCTAGTTGTTCTGACTGTTCCTCCCACAGCCTTGCAACCTGTCATTGCTATAGCACCAAGGATGGATGCAGGCTCTGAAACAGGGGTATATCCCCAAAAGGTACTTGGACCAGTGATGACTGATGATGAACATGGGTTATTCTGCAAGTTCATGAAAATAAAACCCCCAGTATTCCAAGGTATAGAGTCTGAGGATGTATTTGAGTTCTTTATAGATTGTTATGAACGTCTGCATAAGATGGGTATTATTGAGAGGTATGGGGTGAAGTTTATTTCTTTTCAACTGCAAGCCAAAGTCAAGAAATGATGGTGGTCATTTGTAGAGTGCAGGGCTGCTTTACCTGCACCCACTTGGGCTTAATTTTAGTAATATGTCCCCCACACTTATCATGATCAGAAGAAGGATGAGTTTTTGAGGTTGGAGCAGGGTAGGATATCCGTGGAGGCCTATGAGTCTAAGTTTCATGCATTGTACCACTATGCACTACAGTTGATTACCTAAAAAGAGGAGTATATTAGGTATTTCATAAATGGTCTGAACTATGGGATTCAATTGGCTACCCTATCCATGGCTGTGTATGGAAAGTCCTTTCAGGAGGTGGTTGAGTTTGCCAAAAAGGATGAAGCACTGGAGAAATAGTAAGAGGTAATGGTGGAAGATAAAAAGGCCCGTACCTCAGGCTAATTTATCGATACTTTCTCAAAAGGGCGTGGTTCTTCTAAGCCTTACCATTCAGCTATGCCAGTATCCGCAGGGAGCCCATCTGGGGTTAGTAATCAACCTTCTCGGATCGGAAGCTATGCACCTTCATCCTCATCAGTGCAGAGGCCTTCTATGGTCATAAAGTTCCATGAGTATGGAGGTCTGGTCCACATCAGAAGGTATTGTCCTAATTTCTTATCTGCAGGTCAGTTGACTCAACAACTAGTTTCTACCACTCTAGTTTTAGCAGGTCATGGTGGCGGAGGAAATAATAGAGGTCGTCCATAGGGTGGGCGTGGTGGCCATGCTAGGGGTGGTAACCAAGCCAATCGAGGTAGAGGATAGGTTGGTAGAAATAGTGCTGTGACTGGTAGAAGTAGCAATCAGGGTGGTGATAAGGCTCATCTTTATACTATTCTAGCTCGTCCTGAAGCAGAAGCTTCTGATGTTGTGGTCACAGGTACTATTCTTGTCTATGATCATATGGTTTTTGCGTTGTTTGATCCCAGTTCCCCTTTCTCTTATGTGTATATGAAATTTACGATGGGTTGAGACTTAAATTATGAACATTTTGATACTCCTATGTATGTGTCCATGCCAGTTAGGGTGTCTGTATGTGTTTATCAGGTGTACTGTGCATGTTCTATGAAGTTTGTGGGGTTTAAGACCCTGGCAGATCTAGTTATTCTAGATATAGAAGAGTTTGATGTTATATTAGGGATGAGTTGGGTGTCTCTTTATCATGCCATTCTGGATGGCTATGGAAAAATCATTAGGGTAGTGATGACCGAGATGGATAAGTTAGAAGAATGGGAGGGTAATTTTAAGCCTAATCCTGTTAGGGTTGTGTCGGCAATTTGTGCCCAGAAGTTGGTAAAGAAGGCGTGTAGAGGATTTTTGGCTCGTCATAGTGAAGATAAATCTGTAGCTCCTCCTATAGTGCCAGTTCCAGTGGTATGGGAATTCTTAGAAGTGTTTTCGAATGATCTTTTGGGTATTCCTCCAGACCAAGAAGTTCATAGTTGAATAGATTTAGAGCCAGGGACTCGACCCATTTCTATCCCTCTTTATTGTATGTCACCAGCAGAGTTGAGAGAGTTGAAGTCTCAGTTATAGGAGTTGTTAGAAGAGTATTTTATCACCTGAGTGTTTCTTCTTGGTATGCGTAGGTTTTGTTTGTTAAAAAGAAGGATGGTAGCATGAGGATGTGCATAGACTACCTCCAGCTGAATAAGGTAACCATTCATAATATATATCCCCTGCCTACAATAGATGACTTGTTTGATCAGTTGCAAGGGACTGTTGTATTCTTAAAAATTGACTTGAGGTCAGGTTAACACCAACTCAAGATTAAGGAGGAGGATATCTCAAAGACTGCTTTTCGGACTCGTTGTAGGACTTATGAGTTTCTAGTTATGTTCTTCGGTCTGACCAATGCCCCAGCTGCTTTCATGATCCTGATGAACAGAGTTTTTAAGTCATTCCTGGATTTATTTGTTATTGTTTTTATTGATGACATATTGGTTTACTCTAAAAGTGAAGAAGAGCATGAAGCTTATTTGCGTACGATGTTAGGGTTACTCAAGGAGAAGCAATTATATGCTAAATAGTCTAAGTGTTAATTCTTACTTTCTTCAGTGTCCTTCTTAAGACACATGGTTTCTAAGGAAGGAGTTATGGTAGACCCGTAGAAGGTTGAAGCCATTAGGAATTGGACTAGACCAACAAATGTGCCAGAAATTTGGAGTTTTGTAGGGCTGGCTAGTTATTACCATCGATTTGTTAAAAGATTTGCTGCTATTGCTACACATATGACTCGCCTTACTTAGAAGGAAGTCCCATTTGTGTAGGATGACAAGTGTGAGGAGAGTTTCCAAAAGCTCAAAACCTTGCTGACCTCAGCGCTGATTCTGACGTTGCCTATTAAGGGTAAGAATTTAATTATATATTATGATGCCTCATGGTTGGGTTTAGGTGTTGTGTTGATGCAGGATCAGAACGTGATTGCCAATTCTTCTAGACAACTGAAGCCTTATGATGAAAACTATCCCACACATGGTTTAGAATTAGTAGTTGTGGTGTTTACTTTGAAAATTTGGTGGCACTATCTCTACAAGGTGAAGTATGAAGTGTTCACAAACCACCACAGCCTACAACACGTGTTCACCCTGAGGGATCAGATTCTAGTTAGAGAACATGGATGGAGCTAATTAAAAACTACAACATCTCAATATTATATCACCCAGGTAAAGCCAATGTTATGGCGGATGCACTAAGCTAGAAACCAGGGAGCATGGGAAGTCTAGCATTGCTAGAGGTGTCAAGGAGCCCATTGGCGAGAGAGGTACAGTCTTTGGCTAACTATTTTCTGAGATTGCAGGAGACTAGTGAAGGGAGGGTGTTATCACATATGTAGGTTAGGTTCACATTCTATGACCAAATCAAAAGTAAGCAGTTCGTGGACAAGAAATTGAGCAACCTCAAAGAGAAAGTGTTATAGGGTGAAGCAAGAGAGGCCATTCTTGATAAATAGGGTGCATTGAGGATTCAAGGGTAGAAATGCGTGCGTTGGGTAGATAATTTGATCCCGACTATCCTATCAGAGGCTCATAATTCTAAGTACTCTATACATTTGGGTTCCAACAAGATATAAAGGGACTTGAGACAACATTATTGGTGGCGAAGAATGAAATGGGATATAGTAGATTTTGTAACCAAGTGTCAAAATTTCTAACATGTTAAGTACGAATGCCGGAGCCTGGTGGTACCTTTTAGAGAATGCCCATTCTAGAATGGAAGTGGGAAAGGATAATGATGGATTTTGTAGTTAGCCTTCCGAAAATATTGAGAAAGTACGACTCTAAATGGGTTGTTGTAGATCGGTTGACTAAGTCGGCTCATTTTATCCCGGTAAGAATAGACTATAATGCAGCTAAGTTGTCCAAGATTTATGTAAAGGAGATTGAAAGGCTACACGGGGTATCGATTTTGATTGTGTCAGACAAAGGTACTCAGTTCACCTTTAATTTTTGGGAGAAATTCTAGTCAGAGTTGGGGTCTAGGTTAGACTTAAGTATAACTTTCCACCCATAGACCAACGGTCAGTCGGAGCAAACTATTTAAGTGCTTGAGGACATGCTTCGAGGTTGTGTTATGGAATTTGGGGGTCAGTGGGACCAATACTTACCATTGTGTGAATTTTCCTACAACAATAGCTACCACTCTAGTATTGATATAGCCTCTTTTTAGGCTTTATATGGTAGGAGATGTAGGTCTCCAATTGGGTAGTTTGATACATTTGAGGTGAGGCCTTGGGGTACTGACATGCTCAAGGATTCAATAGAGAAGGTGAAATTTATACAAGAGAAGCTCTTCGCGGCTCAAAGATTACAGAAAGAATATGAAGACAATAAAGTGAGAGATGTGAAGTTTGAGAAGGGGGATAAGGTACTTTTAAAGGTGTCACCCATGAAGGGTGTAATGCGGTTTGGCAAGAAGAGCAAGTTGAGCCCAAGATATATATGACCCTTTGAAATTTTGAAAAGAGTGGGGTCAGTAGCATACAAGCTGGCCTTGCCTCCTAGTATTTCTGGCGTTCACCCAATATTCCACATGTCTATGCTAAAGAAATATCACGGGGATGGTGATTACATCATTTATTAGAACCCAAAACTATTTGATAAGGAGTTGTCCTGCAAAGAGGAACCGATTGCCATCTTAGCTAAGGATTTTAGGACGTTGAGAACCCGATCCATTCCTTGTGTGAAGGTCTAATGGAAGAACCATACTATTGAAGAGGCTACTTGGGGGACAGATGCGGACATACACAAATGATACTCGTACTTATTCATTGACCCATGTACTTTTCCCTTGCCTTGCTATGTTTTTGGGGGCTTATTGTCGATCGGGGATAAATGAAGGGTAAATTGGTATCTAAAGTAACGACCCAAAATATTGTTACGATGAAATAGGGGGTAAAATTTGTACTTAGTCTTCCCTTAGCCAATTTTTGGGAAATTATGGGCTAGTCTAAGATTGGACGATTTTTGAGATGTGTTAGTAAAATTAAATCTGGTACTAAAGTGATAGTTGATAGTGATGTTTGATGTGATATTTATATAGGCAACGAGCTTAGGGAGCCATAATAACTTTCGGCACCTGAAACAAAGTTATAGAACTCCGGCTATAGAGTTTACCATGGAGGGGTTGGTTCTCGATGTTATGATTCATGGTATGTGTTATAAAATGAGCAAAACTGAGAAGAGGTCTTGAGTTTCTGCCGTGGACCACTGCAGCGGAAAAAGTAATCTCTTCAGTGGTCATAGGTACCGCAGCGGCGGACCTCTATTTTAAGGTGCGAATCTCTGCAGTGGAACTCTAACCGCTACAGTGGTACTGTTGCAGCGGTAATTAACCACTGCAGTGGTAACATGCAGGATTTTGACACTTTTTAAAATCCAAAAAATATTTTCATTCCCACTTTTTCAAAAAATGCAAGGGAGCTTTGGGGAGGTAATTTTCAGAGGGTTTCTGAAGTTTTTCATCCTTGGAGGTAAGTCATTACATTCTAGACTTGAATTTACTTCCTATAACCTTAGAAAATCATTAGAAATGAATTCACCTTAGAAAATTGGGGTTTATCCCTAGTTATAGAAATTGATGAAAAATGGTGGGAATGTGTATAAATCCAGTAAAGAATGATTTTAGGGTGTTAGAAAACATTATTGGAGATGAAATTAAGGTTGGTCATGCTAATTCAAGTAGAATTCATGCGGTTTAAGAGATAGGAAATCCTAAGATGATGAAATAGGGTGAAATTATGACTAAAATCAGTGTTTCTTTGTCCTAGTAGTTAAAAAGGGTAAATTTTTGAAATAGGTATATATTCTTATTGTTATAGATCAAGAAAGAGTTGAACGAGAATGAAATGGCAAAAGTGTGGCTTAAAGGTAAATTGAGCAAGGAATTGAGGTAGGCTATGGTTTTGTCGTAGCACTTAGACTTTCTTAGTTTTGTGCTTGTTTGTAAACTAAACATCTATGATTGCCTTCTAGCATGACTTGTGATTTATGGACTGCATTTTATTTCATATGCATTGTGATGATATTGGATGATGAATGATCGGGTACCACGCTAGTGCGGATATGATATGTTGTGATAAAGGGTCGGGTACCACGCCGGTACGATATAATGATGTTGATGACGAGGAGAAGAGTAAAATATGATGCATACATGCACTCATTCATATGCATTGAGTGTCTTTATAATGATTACATGTTATGATGAGTTATTGTTAAAAGTGACTAAGTGTAAAAGCTTGTGAAAGTAAACTTGTAGATTATATCTATATGATGCCTTTAGTTGTTGATGTCTTTGATTATGAGTTCTGCTCTGATCACTTTTATACTTGTCTGGCTTGCTTTCTCGGACATTGTTGAGTTAGTCGGCATATAATGCTTGCCAGTACTTGTTGATGTACTGATGCTACCTGCACTCTTCTTTTGTTGAGTACAAAACATCTTCCAGTGGCTGACACGTGACCTCAGCTCTAGATAGCAATTTAGACTTGATTTTGAGGTGAGCACCATGACCGGACAACCTTCAGATCTTCCTATTGATGTTGATGTCTTTTGTTTTGGGACTAAAACGATTCCTTATTTCTTATGTTTTTGAATATTTTCCTTATTTCTTATGTTTTTGAATATTTTTAGTTGTTTCAGACTTAGCTTATTCTTAGATATTCTTGTATGGTGACGTCAGGTCCCGGGGATGTAATAAATAGAGGTTTTCGCTCTCTATTGGTTTGAATATTGGTGTTGGTTTGACGGGTGGTTTAAATTATCGAATAAACTCCTTTGTGCACTTGTTTAAAATTGAGAATTAATATAAGGTGAATATAAGAGTAACACTTGAGTTAGGAAGGGTGAGATTAGTATGGTTCTCCCACCATAGGTTAGGGTGGGTTTCAATCATGACCGGTTGAATCGTGATGATAAATAAAAATAATTAACTAGTTAAAATATTTTAAAAAACATATAAAATTTTTGACCGACTCTAGAAATTCTATCAATGTCATATAAATTATGATAGAGAGAGTAACATATATTTTTTAAAAATTACATAAAAAGTACTATAAATCACAAACTGTAAATTTGGTTCACTCTCCAAATTCCATTTGTACCACATAAATTGGGATAGAAGGAGTAACACATATTATTTGAAAATGACATTAAATGGTACTATAAATCACAATAATTAACAACTTAAAGTATTTAAAAAATATATAAATTTAATTGACTATTCAAATTTCATCTATGTCGCACAAATTGGGACAGAGAAAGTAACATATATTGAACTCATATATCTAGATCAATTTACAAGTGATCATATGAGATTATTCTCACGTCTCTCTTCTATGTGTGCTATAAAGTAAGAAATAAAGTGTCAAGACCCAAAATCTGAGGCCATAATGACACCTACCCCGACCCAACCTTGGTAGATAAGCCTATTTCCAAAAGAAAATAGATAATGAAAAGAAGGTATATAATAAGCAAAAATGAGACTTTAGGACAAAATCAAGCAAATACGATAACATGACAAATATCTGAATAATAATATAACTCCAATCCCTAAAGATCTATTGTCATGAGTAAAAGCAACTCTAAAACCTACATAAGTACGAATACATAATATCTGCATCTAAAATAAAGTAAAGACATAAGAGAACTAGAGGAAGTCGGGAAGACATGCTCCTGACGGGGAGCTCACCCTGACTTCAAAATCCCAAAGCTGCACAAAATTACGATCTGCAGGTAGCACTTGAATAAGGATCTGCACCAAAAGAGTACAGAAAAGTAGGAGTGAGTACGGTTCACTTGTACTCAGTAGGCATCATAGGTCAACCAAACAAAATAGACAGGTAAACAAGTAAAGTAAACTACAAGTAACGTGTCTGCCCTGCAAACAAAAAAGTCCCAAAGTCTCAAGCTGCACCCCTCCTAACAGTATAATAATACAATCTCAACAACAGTATAAGAAACATAAACACAATATATACAGAAGTCCAATTCAAAATATCGTTCACATAGAAGAGATGGAAAGTAATACAACTTAATGATATGGTGTGTATACAATGTTCAAGTGTTCACCTTGTATACACCCTCCGAGCCTAAGCTTCCAGCAAAGTACCCATGGGGGTTCGCAACCCATATACTAATCACAATCTCATCAATCAACCTTTCCGACATTTCCCTCGGCTAAGTCATTTTATAAAATGGTACGTTTTCTTTTACTAATAAATCCAAGTTTCATAGTAATATCAATTCCATGAAAATGAGTGATGAATGAGTATGCACGATCATAACAACATAAAAAACATACAATAATCAACTTAACAATGGCATAAATAAACTCAAATCACCCAAATCTCAATATTTCATGATATAAGCCCTCTTATGGCAACACAATGATAAAGAATTATATAAGACATCAATGATATCAATCCAAGCCTCCATATGGGTATCACAACAATAATAAAGAACAATTATTACTTAAACAAGACCAATACTAGCCCCCCGTATAGGCATCTCAATGATAATAATCTCCCACATTAATCATAAGGTTTACACAAGCCCCCACACAGACAACACGATAGCAATAATAATTTCAAAAGATAAAAACAACGATAAAGTCCCCAACCCATAGCATACTTTACATGAATGATTATCCACCCAACCCGAGCTGAAGAAAGTTAAGTCATAACCTACCTCAAAAGTTGAAAACACGAGCCTGAACCCTCAACAAAAAGCCATTCCCTTTTGAGCGGCTTTAGAATGCTCCCAATCAATCAAAAACAGATTCTATATATAACTAAGAGTCATATTGATATCCATATTGGCATACTTTAGCTTCGGATACAAAATCACTCTGAAAATAGACCCCCAAAATAAAAGGGTAAAATTGGAATTTTTAATAAAGAATCACATTACCCATACTTTAAGGGTTCTAATTCTGAAATTCCATTGAAATCGAGATGAAATCAGGTTAAAAATCACCAAAATACCCATTTTTCACTTTACGGGGTAGAACCTAAAATTTCAAATTTATAATCCAAGTTTTGAAGATATTTTTGTAATATAATCAATGGGTAATGGATAAAAATAGGTTTAGAAGCTTACCCAAATCAAAGTTGATGAAAAACTCTCTTGAAATCGCCTAAAATTGTGTTCCCAAAGCTTGGAAATAGTGAAAATGGAGTAAAATTGCAAAATTGGGTTTTTATAATGTTCTGCGAATAGTACCTCATAATCGTGGCACCCCCACGCGATCATGAGGGTCAAAGTTTGACCACCACTTACTTGTTCATCGCGGTCGTGGGAAGAAATCACAAGATTATGATGAATACCCGACTCGAACCTCGTAATCACAGTGACCCACCTCACAATCGTGATGCACAACTACCCATCTCTTCACAATCGCGACCCCCTAAGATGTGATCGCGATGAATAAATAACTGGTGCACCAGAAATTGGGCACCAACAATCAATCCAAGTCTACAAATATTTCGAACGGACCCTCGAAATTCATTCAGGACCCCACAAAAATAAATCGATAGTACTACTCAGATAATTTCGATGTTGCATACTCAATGGAACCATCAAATTTACCAAAAGAGGTCGTTATCAAAAAGTTACACCTCGGGAGCCCCTTTGGGCCAAAATAACTAGTTCTCGCTTCTCAAAATTCGTAAGTCTTGAAACCCAAACCAACCACGTTACTAACCTAAAATTAACATTCTGGATCTACTGGAACTAACAAAATCACCATCCGACGCTCAAATCACAAAATATTGAACAAAGTCAACTATATCACTTTAAAGGCTACTCAAAATCTCAAACTCATATAAATCACTCCCGAACGCTTCGAGGACTGTACTAGCCATTGTCACAACTCATAAATGATATAAAGCAACAACGGGGATGGACAAAATGATCAAAATACAAAAATAGCTAAAAATCACCACGAAGGTTGTTACATTATCCACCACTAAAACATGCATTCATCTTTGAATGAAAAAGAAAGAAAAGTGCCTGAACGGGCAAAAATCTAGGGTATCTACTTAGTATATAGTACTCAACCTCACACGTAGCCTCCTCAACTGGGTGATGTCTCTACTGAACTTTCACAAAGTCAGTATTCCTCGATCTCAACTTTATAGCCTGCCTATCCAAAATAGAAATAGGCTCCTCCTCAAAGGACAAATCACAGTCTAATACAACTGAATCCCACTGAATCATATGAGATTCGCAGTATCGCTTCAACATGGAAACATGGAATATCGGATGAACAACTGATAGGTTTGGAGGTAAAGCCAACCTATAGGCCACATCTCTAACCTTCTCAAGAATCTCAAAGGGTCCGATAAACCTCGTACTAAGCTTCCATTTTTTTTTTTGAATCTTATCACACCCTTCATGGGTGATACCTTACACAAAACTCACTCACCAAGTATGAACACCACATCACGAACCCATCGATTAGTGTAACTCTTTTGCCTACTCTGGGCAGCCACAATCCTCCGTTGAATCAAACTCACTGGATCCATCGAGTCTCTCAACAAGTCAGTACCCCAAGGCATCCCATGAGGGATCAACACCTCCTCCCATACAAAGCCTCAAAAAGCACCATTTGAAATCTGGGATGGTAACTGTTGTTGTAGGTGAACTCTACTAAAGGCAAGAACTTGTCCCAATGACCACCAAAATCCATAACACACGGTTGAAGTTTGTCTTCTAACACTGGAATAGTCTGCTCTAACTGGCCATCCATCTGAGAATGAAATGTGGTGCTCATATCAAGCCGGGTCTCCAATTCACTCTGCATAAAACTCCAAAAATTTTGAGGTAAATTGAGTACCTCTATAAAAAATAATGGAGATAGGCAGACCATGCAACCGAACAATCTCTCAAATATAGACCTTGGCCAACTTCTTTACATTGTAATTCACATTCACAGGTACAAAGTGCACTGATTTGGTCAACCTATCCACAATCACCCAAATAGAATTGAAGCTCCCCAAAGTCAGGGGTAGACCAACCACAAAATCCATAGTAATCTGCTTCTATTTCCACTTTAGGATAGGCATCTGCTGCATCGTATTACCCAGTCATTGGTGCTCATAATTTACCTGTTGATAATTAAGTCACTTGGCCAAAAACTCCATAATATCTTTCTTCATCCCACACCACCAGTAGTGTTGCCTCAAGTCATGATACATCTTAGCTGCACCTGGATGGATAGAATACCTCAAACTATAAGCCTCATCCAAGATTAATCTAATCAAGTCACCAACCTTTGGCACACAAACACGACCACTAATTCTTAAAACACCATCGAAATCATGAAATGCCACCTTCGCCTTGCTGCTAAACACTTCATCACAAATCATTCTTAATTTCTCATCATCAAACTATCAAGCTCGAATCTGCTCCATCAATGAAGATCTAGACTCATCATAAGATAAAACACGCTCGGGTACTGAAATATCAAATCAAATCAACAGGCTGGCCAAAGACTGAATGTCTAAGGCCAAAGGCCGCTCCTCCGCCAAAAGATAAGCCAAACTCCCCATGCTCACCATTTTCCAGCTTAAGGCATCTGCTACCAAATTAGCCTTGCTCGAATAATAGTGAATATTGAGATCATAATACTTAAGATCCCGTTGATTGAAGAACTACTGAAGGCTATAATGATCGGTGCAAATATGATAATGAACTCTATATAAATAGTGATGCCACTACTCTAACACGACCACAACTTCCACTAACTCCAAATCATAAGTAGGTTTGTTCTTCTTATGGACCTTCAATTGCTGAGATGCATAAGCTACCACCTTACGCTTTTGCATCAACACTCCACTTAAGCTAACTACAGAAGTATCACAAGACACTATGAAACCCATGCCCTCCTAGGGAAAAGTCAAGATAGGAGCCGGAGTCAAAAACTCCTTAAGCTTTTGAAAGCTCCTCTCACACTCTTCCAACCATTAGAAACAACCTTTTTCTGAGTCACCTTAGTCAAAGGGGTTGCAATGGAACAGAAGCCCTTTACAAACCACTGGTGATAGCTCGCTAACCCAATAAAACTCCAAATCTTGGTAGGGAAAGTAGGCCTAGCCCAATCTTGTACCGCCGCCACCTTGGCCAGATCGACCATGATACCATTCTTTGGTCACCACATGACTCAACAAATAAACAGAAGCCAACCAAAACACACACTTAAAGAGCTTAACATACAACTGCTCATCCCCCAACCTTTGAAGTACGACCCTCAAATTCCTTACATGCTACGGCTCATTCTTGGAATAAACCAAGATATCGTCTATGAAAACCATCATAAAGGAATCAAGATAAGGCCGAAACACTTTATTCATCAACTCTATAAACACCGCTGGAGCATTTTTCAGCCCAACAGACATAACCAAGAACTCATAGTGGCCATACCGAATCCTGAAAGTCGTCTTCAAAATATTCAAAGCTCTAATCTTCAGCTAATAGTAACCAGACCATAAGTCAATCTTAGAAAACACTAAGGCACCTTGAAGCTGATCACAGAAATCATCGATATGTGAAAGAGGATACTTATTCTTGATACTTACTTTGTTCAACTACGAATAATCAATACACATACGAATGGCCCATCTTTTTTCTTCACAAACAAGACAAGACCACTCCAAGGTGAAACACTCAGCCTAATGAAATCCTTACTCAAAAAATCTTGCAATTTCTCCTTTAACTCCTTCAACTCTACCGAGGTCATCCTATAAAGAGAGACAAAAATAGGCTTGGTAACTAGCTCCACATCAATAGCATAATCAATATCCCTATCTGGAGGAACACCAGACAAGTTTATAGGAAACACATCCATGAACTCCCTAACAACTCTTACAGAATCAAAAGGAGGTAGTGAGTCAAAACTGTATCATGCACACACGCCAAATAAGAAAGACACCATTTTCTACCATGTGACAAATACGAAGAAAAGATATAACCCCTTTCGACACAAACTAGGAGTACCCTTCCAATCTAACCTCAGCGCATCAGGCATAGCTAAAGTAACAGTTTTGGCATAACAATCCAAAATAACAAGATAAGAAGATAACTAGTCCATACCAAAAATAACATCAAAATTGACCATATCAACAATGATCAAATCTACCAAAGTGTCACGCCTTAAAATAGTCACTACACATGATCGATACACCTGATCCACTACTCAAGAATTACCTACGAGGGTAGAAACACGAATGGGCATGTCAAAGGACTCATACATAGAATAAATACCAGAAACAAAATATGTGATACATGAGAGAATATGGACACAGGGTTTAACAACACTAAAACAGGATGATGACAAACCTAGACGATACTATGATCATAACATTAGAGGCCTCTGCCTCAGGTATCCTGGGAAAAGCATAGTACTGCGTGTATCTACTATCGGATTAAGAAACTTTTCATTCACTATAATGAGCTCCCTGAGCTCCACCACTGGTACCCTAAGATCCACCTCTACTACTCCGTATACCTCCTCTGACCGGAGGCACTGGTACCAGACAAAGTTGAAGTTGTAAAATCTGCTGGGGAGGACCTGATACCCACCTAATTTAGTCTCTAGCTGGATGGCTAAACTCATCACAAACATAGAATCCTTTGCTAGAAAAATTATGCTGCTTTGGCCCAGAAGAAGCAAAACACCCACCATAACCAGAGGAACCAGAACGAGACCCTCACCCTGCATTACCTGATCTCTGACCACTCAAAGCCTTAGAACCTATGAACTCACTATCAGAACCCTACAACGCTGCCAAAATTGGTATGATGTGGCAACCATGAGAACTTTTGCCTGAAGAATCCCTACCTCGGGATGAATGACCACTAAAATTGCCCTGTTGGCATGACCTCTTACCACCACCACCCTAAGCACCCTGGAAAGTAGTCTCAACTCTCTTGGTATGATCCATAGTACTCTGACAAGAGCCACTTGTAGTCACTAACTGAGCCGTTACCAACTGAAGAGAAGTAGTCAAACCCTTCGCAAACTTTCTAATCCTCTCAATCTTTATGGAGATACTAGCCATAGCATACCTAGATAAGGTAGGTAAATGGGCCTCATACTCAGCAACAATCACAGAGCCCTGCTTCAAGTCATCAAACTCATACCTCAACTTGTCTCTCAACCTAAAGGGCACATATCTCTCAAGGTAAATCTTTGAAAACTGGGTCCAAGTCAAAGGAGGGGAACCAACTGGCCTACAACCAACAAAAGATCTCCACCACTGTTTAGACACATCAGTCAACTGGAAGGTAGTATAATCAACACCATATGACTAAAGCAAACTGAGGTTATGCAACCTCTCTTGCCAACTAACCAAGAACTCATATGCATCCTCACCAATAGCACCACTATATTTGGGAGGGTCCAATCTTATAAATCTATCAAACCTCTTCTACTTATTAGTAGACATTAGTGTTATATAAATTGGGATAGAGGGAGTAACACATAGTATTTGAAAATTACGTAAGTACCATAAATCACAAACTTAAAAATTTAAAATATTTAAAAACCATATAAAAATTTGATTCACTCTCCAAATTCCATATGTGTTGTATAAATTGGGATAGAGGGAGAAACACATATTATTTAAAAATGACGTAAAATGGTACTATAAATAACAATAATTAACAACATAAAATATTTAAAAAAATATATAAATTTTTAACTGACTCTCTAAATTTCATCTATGTCACACAAATTGGGACAGAGAAAGTAATATATATTGAACTGGTTTATCTAGTTCAATTTACAAGTGATCATATGAAATTATTTTCACCTCTCACTTCTATGTGTGCTATAAAGTAAGAAATAAAGTTTCATGAAGTAATGACCCTCCATGTCATTTTCTACATTTCCATATTATTTCAATGTTTAGAGCTTTCCCATAGCTAGCCCAAGTCATTTATGACTCGTTGGAGCTGATAGTTTACTTACGTTCGTTTGTTTTTTAGAGCCAATTCCCTATTTTGAAGTCGACGCTTTTCAAAGTTGGCTATCAGGCTAAACTCTAGGTAAATGACCTTGTATACCAATTCTGACAACTCCTTCAGCTTTGGAATATTGATTTTAGGCTGGGGGACCCTTGGTTTGGGTCCCGAGGCTTCCGAACTCATTTTGGGCCATTGGGTGGAAAGTGATGAAAATGTCCATTTGGGTGTGGGATCCAGATATCATCGAAATGACCTCGGATAGAAATTTTGATTGCACCATTGAGTCTGGAATTTTGAATTTTATAAGGTATCATAGTTTGCATTCACAGAGTTCTGAACGAATCCCGAGGACCCGTTGGAAACTTGGCAAAATATTACCAAGTGTTGATGCTGCTTCAACTGGTGTAACCTCTTAAGAGGACCTTTTACCACTTAAGCGTAAGACACTTTAGTGGCTTGGGCACCACTTTGGCGGCTGGAGCCTTGGATCCGCCTGTCCTCTTACGCGGAGGCTTGTCCGCTTTAGCGGTGACCGCCTAACAGATCAAGTGGCCGCTTAAGCGGCACCTGCAGAGCATTTAATCCCCTTTCACTCATTTTTATCTCATATTTTCTAAGTGTTAGAGTATAAAAGCTCTAGAGAGATAGTGGGAGAGAAGAGAAGATTCTTAGGTGTTCAAGGGAGCTTGGAGAGTTCGTTAACATCATTTTTCTCGTCTAAATCTTTGTAAGTTTCGTCTAATTTCTTGGTAAATTCTCCGTTTAAGCCCAAAACCCTAGCTAGCTTTGTGTATTGAGTTTGGGTGTTGTGATGCTCGGAATTCACCCATTATTAAAAGTAAATGATCCTCGAGCTTTGAGGGATGTTTTGACGATTTCAATTTTGTGATTCCATAAGCGGGACCCATATAGGATTTTATACTCGATTTTGGACCCGGCGCATTTATATGTAATATGCATATTTTTGTTCTCATATTGATGAGTAGATTGTTATTTTTATAGCATAGCATTGTGTGGAGGCTTCTTGAATGGGAAAGGTTCCACTTTAGCTGACTTTATCGAGCTTTCTTCTACGTCCAGGTTGGCTAGGCTTACCCTTCTTATAGATTGAGCTTAATTATGGTATTAGTATGATATTATGTTAGTTTAGGGTTGAAATTTACAGTTGGTTTCTTAGTTATTAAAAGTTGCATTATTTGGCCGATTTGAAGGTCGTTTTGGAGGTAGAATCCTAGTTGGCCTTTCACCCCTAGCCATAAGTCATCCCTGTATTTTGCCACATACATGGGTTCGGTCCTTTAAGGCCTGTTAGAGATCTATTCAACCTGCTCATGGCTAATCGACCCATTTACCCTTCCCATAGATAAATTGATCCTTTGAGGTTGGGACATTGCTCTTAGCTCCTTGTAGATTTAGGAGGCCTTCTTTCGCAACATTATCCTTAATATTGAGCCTTAGACTACATAGTATATACCTATTATGGTCTAGGTTAATGATCTTGAGCTTATTTAAAGACCGATTAGAGTCCAACACATTCTATTTATTTATGGCACTTAAAGACCGGTGCGAGTCCAACACATTCTATTGATTTATGGCACTTAAAGACCGGTTCGAGTCTGGCACATTCTATTAATTTATGGCACTTAAAGACAAGTTTGATTCCGGCACATTCTATTGATTTATGGACTTTAAAGACCGGTTCGAGTCCGGCATACTCTATCTATTTATGGTACTAAATTATCAGTTCAAGTCCGGCACTTGTGGTGAGTTATGAGGAGGGAAATCCAGTTCAAGCCCGGTGTTTATGGGTTATTTCATGGTATTATGATACCGATTCTAGTCCGGTGAGTTGTGGTTTGGAAGGGATTCATAAGTATGGTAATGGCATATTCCTTAATTGCATCTATCGAGCTTATGGGGGTTCGTTTGCATTCGTCTTCTCTTGTTTGTACCCTCTAGGCTTATAGGGGCCTAGTTGGGTTGTAGTAGCTACTTTAATTTTGGCATCGAGTGTTTCTTTATTTATTTACCTATTTCAGAGCATGTTCTCAAGTTCCCCCCCCCCCCCCTCCCTTAACTTATTTTACATCCTCACATTATATTATACTTTTATTATGATTTAGCTTAGTCGGTCGATAATGCCTACTGAGTACTCGTTGTTTTGGTACTCATACTACACTTTGGCATCTTTTTTGGTGTAGATCCGAGTACTAGCCAATATCATTGACATTCCAGCCAGCTGCTTACAAGTCTTGGAGATAGGGTGAGCTTTTAGAGCTGGAGCTGATCCCCTCTCCTTCCCCTATTTTTTGATAGTCTTTTATTTTGAGACTATTTGTATATCGATATTACTAGTACTCTTATTCTTTTGGTTAGTGGCTCTTGTATCGGCCTTACTAGGTCATGGGATATTCTTTTGCTCCCTCCTTATTTTATCCATGTATATTTTATTTTCTGGTAATTTCTTTATCTTCAGCCATTTAGCCCATTACTTGTAGTTCAGGGCTACGGTTTGGCTTACCTACTGGTGGGACATCATATGTGCCATCATGACTCAGAAATTTGGTCGTGATAAATTGGTATCAGAGAGCCTAGGTTCACTGGTATTGTTGGTACAAGAGCAAGTGTCTAGTAGAGTCTCGCGGATCGGAATGATGACGTCCATTTCTTATCTTCGGAAGGCTACAGTACATTCTTAAGATGACTTCACTTTCTTCATTCATTTCATGGGCTGAGTCTTTGTTGGTTTCTGAGGTTCTCGTTGTTTCACTCTTTCACAGATGGCTAGGACGTGAGTTACGACGATAGGTAATGGTGACCTCGAGCCTACTACTAGGGCACCTGCTAGAGGTCGTGGCCAACCTAGAGGTCGCGGCCAGGGTAGAGCTACAGCCCTAGCTAGGGGGACGAATAGAGAGCCTTCGCCAAATCCAGATATTACTCCCGAGGCAGAGGTTGCTCCACAGGTTCAGCCACCCCAGCCATTGGTGGGCCAGGAGGAAGCCCAGGCTCCACTGAGGTTTTTTTCTTTGTCGTTACTCAGAGATGCCTTGGTCCAATTATTGGGATTAGTTAGTGGTGCACCGTCTGATGGTACGCAGTCTGCGGATCATAGTGGTACGTATATAGGGGCACAACCTATAGCTGCAGCACCTGGAGTTCAGGTTTCTCCAGCGTTGGTAGTTACTCAGTCGGTGGTCGCCCAGCCTGCTATGTCTGTTGAGGAGAAGAAGATGTTGGGTAGATTTCTGAGATTGACTCCTCTGAGGTTTACATGGGCTCTAGGTGAGGATGCATTTGAGTTCCTGGCTGCTTGCGAGGTTAGGCTCCGTAATTTAGGTCTAATTGAGGCTCGTGGGGTTGATTACACTACTTTTCAGTTAGACTTGGCTTCTATACATTGGTGGAGAGGTTTTCTTGATTCCAGACCAACTGGATCTCCCCCTTTGACATGGACTCAGTTCTTCGAGGTCTTTTTGGAGAAGCATATGCCCCACAATCTTCATGAGCTCCTGAGAGATCAGTTTACAGGGTTACAATAGGGTTCGATGACAGTTCTTGAGTATGAGAAACGATTTCATAAGTTGGCCAGACATGCTACTGCGATCTTGCCTACCGAGTATGAGAGGATTTGGTGTTATGTTAGGGGACTGAGACTTCCTCTTCGCATGACTACTTTAAGTCTTGTTACCGCTGATAGGTCTTTCGTTGAGATTTATGATTACACCTAAACTATAGAAGAGATGCATCGCTAGGCCCAAGGGGGCAGCGATAAGAGATCACGTCATCAGGGCAGTTTCAGTGGGAGCCATAGAGGCTCACAGTTTAGAGGCAGAGGTTATCAGGGTAAGTACCCTCCACGTCAATCATATCGACACCAGGGTCAGTCTAGTAGGCCTGTTCAGGCAGTACTTCAGATTTTTGATGGAGATCAGTCCAGTTTCAGTGATTCTTACAGCCAGAGCAGTGTCTAGTCTCCAAGTGGTACATCTTCTGGATCTTCTAGCCGTGGTGGCTATTTTGGGTCAGCTGGATCTTCAGGATCGAGTAGTATTCCGAGGCCTTGTTATACTTGTGAAGTGTTTGGCCATTTCTCCAGAGAGTATCCCTAGTGTAGGACGATTCAGCCTGCAGTGCAGAATGTTCAGCCGATCAGATCAGTGACGCCTCCTACTAGAGGTGGTGTTCAGGGTCGCAGGGGTAGTCCCCATGGTTCTCGAGGAGTTTCTCAGAAAGGTAGGACGAGTGGTAGGTCAGATGCCCTACCAGGCGGTGGGTGAGGTCATTTATATACTGTACCTGGTAGACCAGAGGTAGAGTGTTTGGATGCTGCTATTACAGGTACGATTTTAGTGTGCCATCAGCTAGCGATTGCTTTATTTGATCTGGGATCCACTTACTCTTATGTTTCTGCTTATTATGCACCACAATTAGAGTTGCCTTGGGAGCCTTTATCTATTCCCTTATATGTATCTACTCCCGTGGGTGATTCTTTAATAGTGGATCATATTTATAGATCATATATAGTGACCGTTTGAGAGTTTGATACTCGAGCCTATCTTATTGTATTAGATATGAAGGACTTTGATGTGATTCTGGGCATGGACTGGTTATCCCCTTATCATGCGATCTTGGATTTTTCGCCAAGACCGTTACCTTAGCCATGCCTGGCATACCCCCTGTTGCGTGGGAGGGTTCTTTTAGCAGTGCACCGATGGAAATTATTTCTTATATTCGGGCTAGGAGATTGGTGTCGAGGGGTTGCGAGTCTTATCTTGATTATGTTTGTGATATTAGTACTGAGAGTCCCTCACTTGATTTTATTCTTATTGGTTGTGAGTTCAACGATGTTTTCCCTATCGACCTCCCTAGCCATCCCCCTGAGTGTGATATTGAGTTTGCTATTGATCTTGAGTCAGGCACCCGACCTATTTTTATGGCACCTTACTGCATGGCTCCTGCAGAGCTAAGGAGTTAAATTCTCAGTTTTAGAATCTTTTGGGTAAGGGTTTCATTCGGCCTAGTGTATCGCCTTGGGGTTCTCCTATCTTGTTCATGAATAAAAAGGATGATTCTATGCATACGTGTATTGACTATAGGTAGTTGAATAAGGTTACAGTGAAGAATAAGTATCCTATTCCTCGCATTGATATTTATTTGACCAGCTTCAGGGTGCGACAGTGTTCTCTAAGATTGACTTGAGATTAGGTTACCATTAGTTGAGGATTCGGGCTGAGGACATCCCTAAGATAGCCTTCACGACTTGGTACGACCATTATCAGTTCCTGGTGATGTCTTTTGGGTTGACCAATGCCCCAACGACGTTTATGCATTTGATGAATCGAGTTTTCAGGCCCTATTTAGATTCTTTTGTTATTGTTTTCATTGATGACATTCTTGTATATTCGTGGAGCGAGGAGGAGCATGAGCAGTATTTGAGGATTGTGCTCTAGACTTTGAGAGATCATAGGCTTTATGTCAAATTCTCAAAGTGTGAGTTCTGAGTCGATTTTGTTACATTCCTAGGGTACGTGGTGTCTAAGGATGGGATTATAGTGGATCTAACAAAGATTAAGGCTATTCATGATTGGGCCATACCTACATCGCCAACTGAGGTTCGTAGCTTTATTGGTTTGGCAAGTTACTACCGATGATTTGTTGAGGGTTTTGCTTCTATTGCATCGCCTATGACCAGACTGACTAGGAAGGAAGTTCCATTTCAGTGGTCCGAGGATTGTGAGTTGAGCTTTCTGAAGCTCGAGAGTTTACTTACTTCAGCTTCGATATTGACCCTTTCTATTAAGGGCGAGGGATTTACAGTTTATTGTGATGCTTCTGGTGTTGGTTTGGGTTGTGTTCTGATGAAGCATGGCCAAGTTATTGCTTATGCGTGGAGGCTTCTTAAGATTCACGAGCACAACTACCCCACTCATGATTTGGAGTTGGCGGCAGTGGTTTTTGTACTTAAGATTTGGAGGCACTACTTGTATGGTGTTCATTGTGAGATCTACACCGACCATCGTAGTCTTCCGCACCTTGTGCTTTAGAGAGAGCTTAATTCTAGGCAGCGTAGGTAGATTGAGTAGCTAAAGGACTATGATATCTCTATCCTATATCATCCGGCCAAGGCGAACATAATAGCAGACGCCTTGAGCCGGAAGTCTGTGAGCATGGGTAGTTTGGATTCTATTTTAGCTTCAGAGCGGCCGTTGGCTTTGGACGTTCAGTTCTTAGCCAACTTGTTGGCTCGGCTTGATATTTCAAACTCCAGGAGGATCCTTGCGAGTGTCGAGGTTTGGTCTACCTTATTTGAGCAGATTTGGAGTCGCCAGTTTGAGGATAGTAGCCTTTGTGACATTCGTGATCAGGTGGCGAGGGGTGAGTCTAGTCAGGATATCCTAGATCTAAAGGGTATTCTGTGGTTTGATAGTTACATCTGTGTTTTGATGGTTGGAGACTTTGATACTGCGAGAGGCTCATAGCTCCAGATATTCTATTCACCCTGGAAAAGCAAAGATGTATAGAGATTTGAGGTAGTATTACTGGTGGAGTGGCATGAAGAGAGATATTGCAGACTTTATAGCTCATTGCCTTTGTTGTCAGCAGGTAAAGGCTAAGCATCAGCGACCATGTGGATTGCTTTAGAGGCTACCCATTCCTGAGTGGAAGTGGGAGCGGATTACTATAGACTTCGTGATTGGTTTACCTCTTTCTTCGCGTGGATCTGACAGTATTTGGGTCATCGTGGATCGATTGACCAAGTCAGATCATTTTATCTCGATTCAAATCTCCTTCAGTGCCGAGAGGTTAGACCGTAGCTACATTCGAGAGATAGTTCACCTTCATGGAGTACATATATCCATTATTTCTGATAGAGGCTCAGTGTTTACTTCTAGCTTCTAGAGGACTTGTCAGAAAGAGTTGGGTACTCAGGTTGATCTTAGCACCGTATTCCATCCTCAGATCGATGGTCAGTCGGAGTGGAACATTCAAGTTCTTGAGGATATGCTCTGTGCGTGAGTGATGGACTTTGGAGGTCAGTGGGAGCAGGACTTAGCTTTGGCAGAGTTCGCTTATAATAATAGCTACCATTCGTGCATTGGGATGGCACCATTTGAGGAATTATATGGTAGGTGTTATCGATCTTCGATAGGCTGGTCTGAGACTTCAACGATTATCCCCCTTGCACTAACTTGCTTCGTGAGTCTTTGGATAGGGTACATGATTCAGGATAGGTTGAGGGCAGCTCAGAGTAGGCAGAAGAGTTATGCTGATTGTAGACTTTGTGCCTTGAGATTTGGGGTTGGTGATCAATTTTTCCTCCGAGTATCGCCCATGAAGGGCATGATGAGGTTTGGGAGGAAGGGTAAGCTCAGCCCTAGGTATATTGGCCCATTCGAGATACTTCAGACAGTTAGAGAGGCAGCTTATATATTGGCCTTGCCCCAAGATTTCTCAGCTGTTCATCCAGTTTTCCATGTCTCCATGTTGCAGCGTTACATCCCAAATAAGTCTCACGTGCTTTGGTAGGACTCGGTTCAGTTGGACGAGAGGTTGGCGTTGATAGAGGAACCAATCCTAATTTTAGCCAGGGATATTAGATGGTTGCACTCCATAGAAATTCCAGTGGTTAACGTCTAGTAGAGGTACCATCCAGTTGAGAAGGCTACTTGGGAGATCGAGAGCTAGATACGGACCCATTATCCTTACCTGTTCGAGCCTTCAGGTACTTCTTAATCTTTTATTTTCGTGGACGAAAGTCTATTTAGTAGTGGATATTGTAATGACCCTCCATGTCATTTTTTGCATTTCCACATTATTTTGACATTTAGACCTTTCCCATAGCTGCCCCAAGTCATTTAAGACTCGCTGGAGCCGACAGTTTGGTTACCAGGCAGTTCATTTGGTTTTTAGAACCAATTCCCTTTTGGAAGTCGATGCTTTTCAAAGTTGGCTACCGAGCCTAAACTCCAGTAAACAACCTCGTATCCCAATTCTGACAATTCTATTAGCTCCGAAACATTGATTTTAGGCTGGGAGACCCTTGGTCCGGGTCCCGAGACTTTCGGACACATTTTGGACCATAGGGTGGAAAGTGATGAGAAAAGCCATTTGGGTGTGGGACCCACATTTCATCGAAATGACCTCGGATAGAAATTTTGATTGAGCCATTGAGTTCGAAATGTCAAATTTGATAGGGTAGCACTAAGGTTCCCCTATTTTTCTCCTAATTAAACACAAAAACACATAAATAATCTAACTAACAACCTAAACATGCCGGTTCTACTATGATAGCACACTTGGGGAAAAAGAAAACACGGTAACAAAAACCCCCAAGTGGTGGTATACCCCTACCCCCAACTAAATAATGGGTAGTGCACAACTATTATATGATAAGTGTAAGGTAGTGAAGATATACCTGCAGCCCTCTAGGCACTGGATGTGGACCCATCCACAGCAGAATTATCTTTATGCTCTCTGGGCTCCACGCTAGGTGCGTCCGATAGAGGGGGTGGCTGACTAGAGGATGCAACCCGTGCTCTCTGCTCATAGGCAATATGACTGACATGGTACTCTGTCCGGGAAGCCTTAGTTGTCCTCCATAGATCACTCTCAAACTCATCTCCACTAGCAGTCTGACCCTCAGGACTCCGTGGCCGCTTGCTTCTAACAATAGGAGACTCCTCGTCAGCTAACAAATCCACCTAAAAAATCGGTGCTAAAGGTACCGGTGTAGGTATGGGTGGAATGATAGGAGTATGGATAACTGCTAAATCTCAAACCTCTGCCCTCAATGCAGCAACTTCCTTGGTCAACCCCGTCAAATCCGGGATATGGGCCTCTCGCAACCGGCTACCCATCCGGTGCTCAAAATTGTCAATCCACCCATGCAGCTCACACATAAACTTCTCCATAGCAGAAGTCATGCGATCCTCAACTCTAACCTAAGAAGCCTCTACCGACGTCCTAACCTATGACTTAAGTTGAGATACCAACTTAGCCATCTGGGACTCTGTGTGAACCTTTCACTCAAAAATTGGCGTCTGTCTATCCACTAACTGCTGTAAAAACTCTCGTGAAACTGCAACCATGACAGACGAGGTTGGTGGTGCGGTAGTGCCTGCTGCCCCCTCATCAGTCACGGGGCCTGTGCCCTGGATAGGCAATCTTCTAGTCTCGGGGTCACTAATTGGTGTTGAAGTTCTAACCAGTTCCTCAAGATCCATGTGTCCTTCAAAAAGGGCGGCGCCTGACGAAGTAGAGGGCTGAGACCCCCTCTGGGAAATCGGAATAGCACCTCATTGCTGCATCAATCCTATATTAGCTATGGGGGTCACCTCAATGGTGTGATCTACTACTGGCATTGTAACCACACCAACACTATTATATAGGACCTGAATCAGACATGGGAAAGGGATGCTGGTAAAGTCTCTAAAGGTACGCTCATGAATCTCCCTAATAATGTAGCGGGCAATGTTGATGTCATATCCGACGATGATGCTCACTACCAGAATAGCTCAATCAAGAGTAAGAGAATTATCTGCACCTGTGGGATCGAGACGGTGTCGTACAACTGACCACCAAAACCTGACCATAAAGTGAAGCGAGGACTTCTTAATATCCAACTTCTTTGCTACCCATTTCGCATCTACGCCATCCTCAACGACATACTGTGCAACCCACCATTGTAGCTCTAAACATTGATTGGCATCCTTTATTTTGTTTCTATTTTTCACCATCTCCATGTGGTGATCAAACTCAACAGTACTAGCTGGAAGTGGTCATTCGGCACCAAATAAGAACCTGTGGATAGTTTGCTCGGAGATGTCTACTCTGGTATCACAAACCAAAGTGTGAGTCAATGATTGTTGGTCCCGATATCACTGCTCATTTGGTGTGATTAATTCAATAGAAGCAGCATATGAAGCATAAAAATCATGGACCAACTCAGGGCTATAGCTACCAGAAGGCTCCGTCATCCACCCGAATCCATAGCGATCAAACACTACCTTAATCTCGAGTAGTGCCTTTAAATCATCTAACCGATATGGGGGGATCCTCGGTAATGCTTCATCTACACGCACCCTATTCATTCAACTTTGCATCCCTATCATAAATGGCCTTCATACCCTGAACACACCACCTTTTATTTTTCCTTCGTACTGCAGTTGCAGCCTACTATGAAGCCACCTATCTCTATGAGGAAGTCTTGGAATCCTGAACACCAGTGCCCAAAATTAATGTTGTCTCATCAGCCTCACCACTACCAGCAAACTAAAAATCATCCACACCCTCAGCAATCTCATCAGTCCCAGGTGTATCAGCCTCATCTTAAGTATCACCGGTTGCAGAAGCATCCACCCCCTCTTCATAATAGGGGGAAGAATCAGATGACTGAATAGGAGTCACCAAAAAAGGCTGAGTCATGGACCAAGCTATAGCCTGTTCCCTAGTTCATTGTCTTGTGGCGCAAGGCACAAGAGCAGAATCATCCCTAGCTATCTCATAAACCTCTTCAGACCCACTTTTCTATGGCTCTGAAGGCTCATCTCGCAGCCTTGTTGTGACTTCTGGGTTCTTGGTGTGGATTTGTGAAGAAAAACCTATATCTTCGTGTTTGGGGTTTCCTTTAGGTGGCATTGTTTGAAGTGATCTGATCTTTGGTGGTGTTTGGTCGGGTTGGGTATGGGTTTGGTTAGGTTAGGGTGATGAGAATTTGAAATTTACTGTAATTGGGTAGTGAGAATTTATGAATTGAAGTGTTTGGTACTTGGGAAATTGAGTGAATATAGGATTGAAAGTGTTAATTTTGATGAATTGTGGGAAAGAAATCAGGTATTTGGAAGCTTGGACGATCGGGTTTAGGGTTTTCTAATGGGTAGTGTCAGATTTTATCAAAAATAGGCTGAAATTTGAGTTTGGGTCTGGTCAGATTTTCATACTTATGGTGGATCTGAATCTCACGGTACCGACCCAAGTCACGTGGGTCCCTGTTGTGGATCGAATTCCGCAACCAAAAAATACCGTCTGATTCTCACAATACCAACCCACATCACGTGGGTCTCCTATCATGGGTTAGATTCTGCAATCAAAAATTGTCCTCTGATTCTCATAATACCAACCCACGTCATGTGGGTTGGCCTACTTCACGTGGGTCACCACCGTGGTTTAAGCTGCACACTTTTTAGTTCACATCTTTATTTTCAACTCACGACTGGTATCAATCCTTGGGTTGCCTCCCAAGCAGCGCTTGATTTAACATCGCGGCATGACGTAGCTAGGTTGGTTACTCATACTTCACTAACCAGCCCATGGGTTGCTTCCCATGAAGTGCCTAATTTAATGTCGCGGTATGACCCAACTTAATTGACTACTCAGACTTCATCAAGACTAAACTCCTCACATGTCCTTATTTCTTCACTGGTTCCTACATAGTGCTTTACATGCTGCCCATTGACCTGGAATAGAACATTGTCATCACTTTTTAGCTCAATTGCTCCATGCGGGAATACCCTAACCACCACGAATGGTCCGTACTATTTGGACTTTAATTTTCCAGGAAACAAGCAAAGCCTGGAGTTATAAAGCAGTACCAAATTTCCCAAGTGAAACTCTCATCGTTCAATCTTCCAATAATGATATAATTTCATCTTCTCTTTATATAGTGCTGAATTTTCATAAGCTCGGAGATGAAATTCATCCATCTCATTCATCTGCTCTAGTCTCAATTTAGCCGCATCACTCCATTCCAGATTCAAGCTGTTCAATGCCTATAATGCCTTATTTTCAAGTTCGACAGGCAAATGGCACGATTTACCAAACACCAGCTGATATGGAGATGCACCAATCGGTATCTTGAATGAAATTTGATATGCCTATAATGCGTCATCCAATCTTCTTTCCCAATCTGTCCTATTGGCATTCACCGTCTTCGCCAAAATAGACTTAATCTCATGATTTGACACCTCAACTTGCCCGCTCGTCTGAGGATGGTAAGGTGTTGCCACCTTATGTTTGACACCATATTTTTCAATCAGGGCTTTGAACAACCGATTACAGAAATGGGATCCTCCATCACTAATGATAACTCGGGGTGTACCGAATCGTGAAAGATGTTTTTTTTCAAAAATGTCGTGACACTTCTTCCTTCATTATTGGGGAGCAATATTGCCTCCACCCACTTAGAAACATAGTTAACAGCTAACAAAATATATTTCATCCCATGTGAGCTCGCAAAATGGGCCCATAAAATCAATTCCCCATACGTCAAACAATTTGAGATCAAGAATAGTTGTCATAGGAAGTTCGTGTCTGCGTGAGATGTTCCCTTGTCTTTGACATTGGTCATAAGCCCGAGCATAGTCATAAGCATCTTTATAGATGGTGGGCCAGTAATACCCGCATTGTAAGATCTTATGAGTAGTTCGCGCACCTCCATGATGACCCCAACTGGAGATGAATGATATGCTTCCAAAATACTTATCATCTCGACTTTCGAAATACACTTTCAAATTATGCCATCCGCACACACCCTAAATAAATAAGGATCATCCCAGAAGAACTTTCTCACCTCATGTGTAAATCTCTTCCTCAACTGATATGACATATATTCCAGGACTAGATCACTTGCCAAAAAGTTTGCAAAATCTGCAAACCTAAGGATTAATTCTTGTGATGCTGCCAACATTTGTTCGTCTGGAAAGTATCATCAATATCAAGATCATCCCTTAATCTAAGCATGGTCTCCTCCTCAAGGCATGATAGATGGTTTGCAACTTGATTCTCAGTCCCCTTTTGGTCCTTGACCTCAAAATCAAATTCTTGCAATAGGAGTACCCACAGAATCAGTCTTGGCTTGGCGTCCTTCTTTAACTTAAGATATCTAAGTGATGCGTGGTCTATATGCCCAATCAATTTCATACCAATCAAGTAAAATCAAATTTTCTCAAAAGCAAAGGCCAATGCCAACAATTCTTGCTTGGTTACAGTATAATTTTTCAGAGCTGGATTAAGTGTTTTGCTAGAGTAATAAATCGGATGTAGAATCTTCTCACGTCTTTGGCCAAGGACTGCACCCAAGGCCACATCGCTAGCATCACACATAACCTCAAATGGCATAGTCCAATCTGGTGAAGCTATGATAGGGGCTGAAATAACTTCTCTTTCAGAAACTCGAACACTTTTAGACACACCTCATTAAACACAAACTTCACCTCCTTCTCTAAAAGCTTGCATAATAGATGTGCAATCTTAGAGAAATCCTTGATGAATCTTCTATAAAAACCTGCATGTCCCAAGAAACTTCAAATTCCTTGAACCGAAACAGGTGGAGGTAACTTTTCAATCACCTCTATCTTGGCTTTGTCAACTTCAATATCTTTCTTTGAGATTTGATGCCCCAATACGATACCCTCATTAACCATAAAGTGACATTTTTCCTAATTTAGCACTAAGTTGCACTCCTCGCATCTTTGCAACAGATTGGCAAGGTGGGCTAAGCAATCATCAAATGAGTCTCCCACAACAGAGAAATCATCCATAAAAACCTTAATAGTGTCTTCCACCATGTCAAAGAAAATGGACATCATGCAATGCTGGAAAGTGGCTGGTGCATTACATAAACCGAAGGGCATCCTTTTGAACGCGAACATCCCATATGGACAAGTGAAAGTGGTCATCTCTTGATCCACGGGAGTAATGAAAATCTGATTATACCCCAAATAACCGTCAAAAAAACAATACCATTCTCTACTAGCAAGACGGTCTACCATCTGATCCATGAAGGGCATAGGAAAGTGATCTTTTTCGGTCCAAGAATTCAGCTTTCGATAATCCATGCAAACTCTCCATCCAGTAACCGGCCTCATTGGGATAAACTCATTCTTGTCATTTGGACCGAGGACCGAGGGACCCATAGGGGACTTCTAAGAATATAATCAGTAATAATCATGAATATAAAAGGTTCCTTAAATCGAACGGGGACTAAGATTATCCACTTTCTTTCTTTTTTAAAACCAATGTGTAGGTAATATCCTTACAACTCATGTTCCATAGTCAAAAATCGTAAGTGGAAATTAGGGCAGATTATCCCTAAAAAATAATAAAGAATATCAGTAGTAAGGTGTTAACACCGCAACTGTCTAGACTCAAACTAGAGTGTAAATAATACAATTTAATCATAAAATCTATCGTTTATAAGTAAGGGTGGTACTACTTCCATTTTAAAACAATTTATGAGAGGAAAATAAGAATAAATCCCCTTTTTGAAAAAAATAGTTAAAATAATAGTCATACGAATACACCTAGGTAGATATCACCAACTTTTAGAGATAGATACACTAACTGGAAACCCAACTGGCTCGCATCCAAGGCCTCGAGCCCAATAACGTACCAAACAGTATAAAGATAAATAATATATATGGATAAACAAAAGTAAATAAGGTACAACATGCTACTAGAAGATTCAAACAAGAGAAAACAACCTAATCACGAGATACTACCCCAAACCTCTACTAAGGACCACTAATTTCATCCTAAAGTCATAGCATGCAAACAAGGTTCCTTATCTAAATCTAAGGTGTAGACATAATAAGGAAAATAAGGAAGTTGATAATCCATTCCAAGTGGGTCACACAATGCTGAAGAAGTCTAAGGTCCACACGCTGCAAAAAAGGATACAATTTTAGGGTAGCTACTTTATGAAATTACTAGGCTAACTAAAATACCCCGAGGATCCCATTCTAAGGCAAGCGACTACCCGAAACTAAGTTAAGGCTTCTAATTCTAATTCCATGGATACTACACATACTAAGACATACCAACCAGAGGGATAAGACTACTTAAACTAAGGATTCCGAAGCATAATTCTAGTCTAAGCTCCTAATGAAGGCCAAGAATGGTAGAATAAAAAAATAACCTTAACCCTATCCTATAAACCCCTACCCTGCATGCAGTTTATACAATACATAATTTTATACAGCAAAGTCTAGAAGAAAGTAGACTGTAGACTACCTCAAAGCCGAACAGCAGTGTTGAATCATCCATGAGCTACTCGTCCCCCTCTACTCAACCTCAAAAATTTGTCACGCTATCAAAATCAAAATCTACACGTTAATACGAGTAAAATGATACCCATATTGCAATAATACACTCGGGGCAAAGATTAGGCCAAAATACCCGGTAATGGAATTCAAAAATTAAACCTGACAAACAAGGAATATGTGCTTGAAATTTGAGCATAAATAGATCTCAAATCGGGGCTTAAAACAACCTGCAATGCTCAAGAAAACCAAACTAAAAAATCAAGAAATAAATGGATTTTGGGGCAGACAAAGACACGGGAATTAGCGAAAAATAACAAAGAATCGCTCAAGTATCATACCTAAGTTCAATGGGATGAAATCCCAACAATTTCCAGGCTCAATATCACAATAATGAAGGTTTAAAAGTTTAAGAAATAAATTAAGGATATAATATATACTGACTAGCAGTGGCTGCTAAAGTGACCAATTTACCGCTAAAGTGGCTCTACTTAGGCGGACATTTGACCGATAAAGCAGTCCTTGCCATGCTGGCCAGCTCTTGCTAAAGAGGCTCTCTAGTAGCTCAAGCGGCTCCGCTAAAGCGATGAAGGGTTCGATTAGGCAGAGGGCGCTAATATCATCAGCAGCCGCTAAGGCGGCTCCCCAGCTGCTAAGGTATCTCTGCTTAGGCAAAAAAAAAGGGGTCGCTAATGCATCTGCACCAGATGCTTTACACTAGATTTTTGCTAAGTTCAAGAATGACTCTGATCGGGTGCTCGAGATTCATTCAGACCCTCATGCATGCAAATGAAATATGCTACCCTACCAGAAATGATATTTTAGACTCAACAGAACCATTAAAATTTCCAACCAAGGTCGTTTTGACAAAATGTGGGTCCCACACCCACTATTCTAATTTAGCCAAATTCCACCTAATAGCCCAAAAATGAGCCCGAAAACCTCAGGTCCTGAACTAAGGGTCTTTCTAGGCTAAAAGAACGGAAAAAATTTTCATCTAGGAATATTTACTAGAGGTTTTGGCCGAAAACCAATTTCTCAACTTTAAAAACTTCAAAATAGGTAAATAAGCTTAAAACCTAAATGAACTGCCCGAGAATCAAGCCACTGGTTCCAGAAAGTCATAAATGACTTGGGACAGCTATATGAGAGCTCAAAATATGAAAAATACATGAATATAAAGAAAATGACCTGGAGGGTCATTACGACAACAATAATAAAGAATAATTAATGCTCAAACAAACCAATACCAGCCCCCACACGGACATCTCAATGATAATAATCTCCCACATTAATAATAAAGTTTACACAAGCCCCCACATAGACAACACGATAGCAATAATAATTTTGAAAGATGAAAACAATGATAAAATCCCCAACCCATAGCATACTTTATATGAATAATTATCTACCTAGCTCGGTCTGAAAAGTTAAGCCATAAGCTATCTTGAAAGCCAAAACACGAGCTTGAATCCCTCAACAAGAAGTCTTTCACTTTTGAGCAATTTCAGAGCGCTCCCAGTCTATCAAAAAAGGATTCTATACATAATTAGGAGTCTATTGATACTCATATTGACATACTTCGGTTTCGGGTCCAAAATCACTATGAAAATCGACCTAAAAAATAAAAGGGTAAAAATGAAATTTTTAATAAAGAATCATACTACCCATACTTTTAGGGCTTTAATTTCAACTCAATTTTCGATGGAAATGGTGAAAATGGAATAAAATCACAAAATTGGGGTTTTTATACTATTCTGTGAACAATAACTCACAATCGCAGCACCCCCATGCAATCACGAGGCTCAAAGTTTGACCATTGCTTAATTGGTTATCGCGGTTGCGGGAAGAGGACATGTGATCATGATGAATACCCGACCCAGACCTCGTGATTGTGGTGACCCACCTCATGATCATGATGTACAGTTACCCGACTCTTTACGATCGTGACCCCCTGCCACGCAATCACGATTAGTAAATGACTGGCGCACCAACAATCAGTCCAAGTCTAAAAATATTCTGAATGAACCCTCGAAATTCATTTACACCCCAACAATGAAACTATCAGATTTACCAAAAGAGATTATTATCAACAAGTTACACCCCAAGAACCCCTTTAGGTCTAAATAAGTTCTTGCTCAAATACTCAAAACTCATAATATAGTCTTGAAACCTTAACCAAACACGCTACAAATCCAAAATCGATATTCCAGCTCTAATAAAACTGACAGAATCACCATCCATCGCTCGAATCACAAAATATTGACCAAAGTCAACTATATCACTTTAAAGGCTATTCAAAACCTCAAACTCATATAAATTACCCCCAAATGCATCGAGGACTGTGCCAACCATCCTCATAACTCATAAATGATAGCATAGAATGTCTACTACATTAATGCGAAAGATGGATATTCATATCAAATGAGGCCTCTAATCTATGATGCAAAGTTCAAAATGAAAAAGGAAACTACTCAAGCCATGGCTTGGATTTCTTTTCCAGATCTCAAGCCAACTTTTTTTGTGAAAGAATCTTTGTTCTCTTTAGCTGCAGTTGTTGGAAAACCAATTCACTTGGACTTGGCGACAGTGAATAAAACTAGACCTATTTGTGCTAGGGTTAAGGTACAGGTTGACCTATTAGTTGAACTTCCTCCATGTGTGAAAATGGATATAATAAATGACACTACAAAAGGAGTCAAGAATAGAAAAAGTGAAGATCAATTATGACTTTTTGCCTACATATTGTAAAAAATGTAAACTACAAGGCCATGATGAGCAGGAGTGTAGTGTGCTACATTCAGAGTTAAAACCAACAATAGTCGATAAGGAGAACAATTCTCATAATGGAGAAGTGGAATCTAGGAAAGCAAAGGGTCATGTAGGAAGGAGAATAAATCCACAATGGAATGACGCTAGAAAAGGTTCATTAACAAGGGCTATCTCAGTGAAAAAATAGTTACACCAGATAAAGGCATTTGCAATAGCAATCCATTTAAAGCCTTATCAGATGATGACAATGAACAACAAATAAAAATGGATACAACTAAAGAAGAAACAATTGATAAACAGGGGGAAGGGAGCAAAACACAGTCTGCAAAAGAGTGGGCTTCTAATTCTTTCCACAATCAGGATAATGGTATTCATGCATCATCTGTAGTGGAGACACCTGCAGATCAAAAGGAGATAGATTTAGCTAATAACAAAGAGCATAATACACAGACAGTAAAGAATACCAATACCTTGGGCAAGATTGGTGATAAAGAGGAGGAGGTTTCAAGTGTTAATAATATTGCAGCATCAGACATGTGACCAGAAGATAGAAGTCAAGAGTAGAGGAATAACAACAGTTCTGTGAAAGCCCCTTTTGGGGATGTGATAGAACAAACTGATGTCCTTGATGAGAAGATTCATGACAAAGATAGTAAGAAGTAGGAACAAAACATAATACCAGCAACCAATACAAAGGAAGACAAAGATATACCTTGCAGGAACTTATCAGCAACAAAAAATAATTCCTTGGTCACAATTAATACCCTTTTGAAAGTTGATGAATCTCAAATCTGGAACAATAACATAGACTCACCCAATACAGTACTCCACAACATTTTGACACATAATATTGAGAAGGGGGAGACACTTGCACAGATAGAACAGAAGAATATTGCATCCCAGGTTGAAGGTAAATTGTTAAGAGATACTGATCTATCTCCAAGGGATATCAAAGCCATCAAATCTATAAAGAAGGGTAAGAAATAGGGTATTAGTGAGGTTACACAACCTACCAAAACTCAATCGAAGAGCAATGATGGATCACAAAAGACAAAAAATCAATGAAGGCTATCATTTGGAATATAAGATCTGTTAGATCACAAAAGGCTTTCCAAAGGGTTCAAATGTTGTACAAGTTCCATAAATTTGCATTCATTGCCTTGATTGAGGATTTTCAACATACAAGAACCATTAACAGATATAGAAGAAGAATTCAAATGCCTTTAGTGTTTCATAATTGTTCTGGAAAGATTTGGTGTTTTGTGAATCAGGGGTTTGATGTAGTTGTAATCAATGAGACTGATCAACAGTTAACTTTGTAATTTAAGGCCCAATGCAGTGGGCAAGAATTTTTGGTGACAGTTGTGTATGCCAAATGTGAAAAAGGTCAAAGACTGCAGCTATGGGATAATATTTACTCTATTTCCAATGGTTTGAATATTCCTTGGATGATAGGTGGAGACTTTAATATTGTACTTAATGGAGCTAAGAAGATTGGTGGTGTACCTGTGGTAGCTGCAGATGTAGAAGATTTCCAAAATTGTATTGAATCATGTAACTTGACACAAATTCAATATAAAGGAAGTCCTTTTACATGATGGAATGGGAGAGCTGATTTTGATTGTATATTTGAAAGACTTGATAGAATTTTAATGACCTTTGAATTTCAAGATATCTATTCTTATATAGAAGTAGAACATCTTCCTGGAGATGGTTCTGATTATGCCCCTCTACTCTTAAATTGTGAGAACAGACTTAATATATTTCATAGGATATTTAAATTCTTGAAATTCTGGACTGATCATACTGATTTCAAGGATGTGGTTAAAAGTAATTGGGATGTTGAATTTTCTGATAATCCTTTCTTGGATTTTAAAAGAAAGATCAAGCAGGTTAAAAAGGCCCTTACTATATGGAGTAGACAAGTGTATGGTGATATTTTTCAACAGTTTATCATAAGAGAAGAGATTGCCAAAATAAAGGAGAAGTTGTTTGAAGAAGATCCTTCTCAGAAGAATAGGACTGTGATGCAAAGGGTTAAAGCTGAATATATCAGATATCTGCACTTAGAAGAGAGTTACTGGCGGCAAAAGGCTAGATATGATTGGTTTGAAAGTGGGGATAAGAATACAAGATTCTTTCATAGTATTGTGAAAGGGAGGAGGAATATGCTGAAGATTTCCAGAATTAAGAATCAACAGGGTTGCTGGTTAGAGGAGGAAAATCTTATTACAAATGAAGCTATTGATTTCTATCAAAATAGTTCACTCAAGAGAGAGATGCCACTGATTTCCCACTTCTAGATTTTATTCCAAAAATGATTGTTGATGAGGATAATGAAATGCTAGGGGTTATTCCTGAAGTTGCTGAGATTAAAAAGGTTGTTTTTAGACTTAATGGAGATAGTACTAGTGGGCTAGATGGTTTATCAGGGAGATTTTATCAAACTTGTTGGGATATAGTTGGTGATGATGTTAGTAGATTGGTGGTGAACTTCTTTACATGTAATACCCTTCCCAAATCTATCACTCATACTAATTTGATTATCTTACCCAAAAAGGACAGTATTCAATCCTTTTCAAATTTGAGACCGATCAGTCTTAGTAATTTTGTGAACAAGATTATGTCAAGAATTGTTCATGATAGATTAGAAGGTAACTTTCCTAGATTGATATCTCCTAATCAATCAGGCTTTATCAAAGGCAAGAGTATTGTGGAAAATGTGCTACTAGCACATGAATTGATTTTTGATATAGGTAAAAGAGAAAAACCTTCAAATGTTGTGCTAAAGCTAGATATGACTAAAACATATGATAGGGTTTCATAGTTCTTCTTGATGAAAGTTCTTAGAAAGAAAGGTTTTTCCAATAGAGTGAGTGATGTGGTTTGGAGGCTAATTTCCAATAAATATTATTCAGTGCTTCTTAATGGGCAATCAGTTGGCTTTTTTCATTCTACTATGGGGGTGAAGCAGGGAGATCCTTTATCCCCTGCTCTCTTTATCTTAGCTGCTGAGGTTATGACAAGAGCATTAAATCATCTTTTTGAAGATAATGCTTATGTGGGGTATAGGTTACCTAAATGGAGTTCAAAGCTAAATCGCTAGCATATGCTGATGATACTATAATATTTTCCTTTTCTAATGTGTTTTCTATGGAGAAAATTATGGTAATCTTGCAGTAATATGAGAAGGAGTAAGGCCAGAAGGTGAATAAGGAGAAAAGTTTTTTCTACATGCACAAGAACACCCCGACGGTATTTTATAGCGGATGGAGCATGTTACTGGGATGGGAAAGGTGAATTTCCTTTAAAGTATATTGGGTGTCCCATATTTCATTCAAAGAAGAAAAATGAAGATTTGGTAGAGTTGATGGACAAAATTAGAAACAAATTGCAAGCATAGAAGGGGAGGTTACTGTCCTATGGTGGAAAAGAAGTTTTGTTGAAAAATGTTCTCCAGAGTGTTCCCATATATGTGCTGTCAGCAATTTCCCCCTAAGAGTGTCTTGAAAGACATTAAAAGAATCTTTGCTAAATTTTTTTGGCATAACAAAGAATCAGGCAGAGGGAAACACTAGTCTGCTTGGAAAAAGGTTTATTTCACCTAGCAAGAAGGAGGTTTGGGATTAAGATCCCTTGAAGATGTATCACAGGATATGAATGCTAAGTTATGGTGGAGATTTAGGACACAAAGTAATATGTGGACTAATTTCCTATGGAACAAGTACTGTAAAAAACAAATCCCAACTCTGGTGCAGTGGAAAGGTGGGTCTCAAGTGTGGAAAGTTATGTTGAGAAATAGGGAGAAAGTTGAAAAACATCTTTGGTGGAAACCAAAAAGTTGCACTTCTATCATATGATTTGATAAATGGACTAAGTCTGGTCCATTATTTTTGCACCAATTAGAGGTACACACATGCCATCCCCTGAATCATGTTGAGAAATTTTTAAATGAGGAGGGGTGGAATTATGAGGTTATGCAAAATCTTATTCCTAATTATGCTCTCGATCATGTCAGAAATCACTTGGGATCTATTTGTTAAAAAGAAGTGATAGATAATCCATAGCGGACCAAGAATAGTAATGGGAAATTTCTACCAAGAGTGCCTGGGAATTACTAAGACAAAGAGCTATTAATAATGAAAATTTAAAGGCTATTTGGTGTAAGGGGTTACCTTTTAAATTTTCCTTTCTTGCTTGGAAAATTTGGTTTGGGAAAGTTCCTGTGGCTACCCTAATGCATGAATGAAATCCAAATGTCAATGCTAACTGTGGATGTTGTAATGTTCCTGGTAGTGAATCTATTGAACACTTTTTTCTTAAAGGTGAGGTTACTATGAGAATTTGGAACCACTATTGTGGTGGAGCGCAGGTATTATTGATCTTAGATTAAACTTGAAGCAAAGTGTAAGAATGTGGAGGCAACAAGAAGGAAACTGTAGAATTCAGGCTGTTTTCAATGTGGTTCCTATCTTAATTCTATGGTTTTTATGAAAAAGGAGAAATACAATTCTACATGGTGGAGCTTATCAAGAAAGAAAGGTGATGTGGGATATTAATGATAATATAATCAAATTTGTTAAGCTGAGATTCAAAAAGGAGATAACAGGAAGAGATTGGCCCAATATAGTTGCAAAATTACAGGTACATATGTAACACCCCGTACGTTCTAGAATCTATACGACTACGTGTGCATTTATGGAATTAATTAGACATGAGAGATTTGATTAATTATGCTTTAATTGTGGGATTTAGGTATTAAATAATGGCCATTTAAAAGTCTTGTGCAAATTGGGCCTTAAATGGAGCCCAAAACTTGCAAGGAAGACATGGACCAATATGGGATTTTTGACCCATTCTTCCAAATTTGGTCCATTTGACCAATCAACCAAGAAATCAATGCCAAGGAGTGTATAATGGAGACATGAGAGACTATATAATGAGGGAAAAATCAGATTTTTAATCAAGAAAACCCCCATGTCTCATTTCTAGACATTTCCACAATATTCTCCCTACACACAAACCCTAGGCTCTCATCCTTTTGGCCAAAGATCATCACTTGGTGAGTATGGGTAAGTGTTTATTATTATGGTTTAATATATTTTATGCATGGAAGATGTTATATCTCATGTTGGTTATGTTGATGGAATATTGAGAAGTTCACCATGTGTAAAGTTACATGTTTGTTAAATCGGAGGGTGGTTTGGCCTTGTGAACTTGAACATGGGTTTGTGATCTTGAAGGAAATGAACTTGATGGATTCAATATTGACATGTGATATGTGAATATAGTCTTGAATTGTTTTTTCAAGGTGTATAATGTTTGAAATTTCTATTGAGAAATTGGTTATGGTTTTGATGGCATATTGGTCGTAAAGTGTGATTTTGGGTGTTGTATGTGTGTCGTAAGACCATGGATGGTATTTGGCATGTTAGATGATCAAAAATATGTTAAAATGAGTTTGGTTATGATCATGGACCATTCATGGCATTAAAAGACCCAAAACGGAGCCATTTCGGACCAAACGGGCATCCGCCCCCGCAGACGGAGGCACCTGCGGGCGCAGATGCCAACGCAGATGCCTCTGGCTGCTGACAGAGGGAACCTGAGCACTCACCTTTCCACCTGCGGGTGAAGGTGGCAGCGCAGGTCACCTCCAGAACTTTGTTTCGTTTGTTTTCGTATCCCTTTGATCCCCGGAAGCCCCGATACCCTTTTGGGATGTAATTAGCAACTTGTGATATCGTTTTAATGACTTTAAAGTGTCGTATAAAGGTATGTTGGACTGTATTAAGTATGGATTATTGTTTATATGATGTTATGAGGCAAATTTTGGAAGTAAATGCGACGGAATGGAAATGTGAAAGCATAAAGGGTAATTGTAATGCGAAATGCTATTGTTGTATGAAATCTTGGTCAATGAGTGGAATGTTATGCTAATGTTGGCATGTTGATGTGATAAATGACATTGTAAGAAGATGAAATGACGTTTTAAAGTAACTATGTGATTCATGGTCATCTTGTGAACTTGTAAGGTAGTTGGTTGCTAATATAAGCTTCGTTACGTACTTGTGATGTAGAGTGAGACATAAGGAAAGAGCTGGACTATTGTATTTCCATATATCTTGGGTAATCATAGTGAGACGCAAAGGTATGTAAGGTTACTCTGTCCGTATCTTTCTGCGGCAAATAGTATTCACATTGACATTACGCTTGTCCCATCCCCAAATATGCTAAGGTATCCTAAATTCGGTTGTCAATGGTCACTACCATATGTTTTTACTCATTGATCGATTATGAACCTCATGTCTCCTATTCATGGTTCATGTTCCAAAATCCCAATAAGATTATGTTCCAAAAGTTCCAATAGTGGTTATACTCATGTCTATTGTTCATTGATTAGTGTTCCAATGGTCCCGGTGGTGTTATGTTTCAAATGATATTGTGTTTCCAATAATGTTTATTCACATGTATCTCACTCATTGATTATTGACCCAAAGTTTCATATAAAGTTACGCTTATCAATGTATCAATCTCACACAAGTTAAAGTATCAATCTTATGAGGTATAATGTATCACTCTCATAACTATGAAAACGGAATAAGACTGTCATGAAGTAATGCACACATGGTCACTTTATATTTTATTGAGTATGGATCAATTAAAAGAGTATAAGTTCAAGATGGTACAATCCCAATATTATGTTATGGTATTATTATGACATATATATGACTATGGCCCACTGATCAGCTGGATGTCCGGTTTATGTTATAGCCCACTGATCAGCTGGATGAACGGTATTATATTATATGCCACCTATAAGGTGATGAACGGTATTATATTATATGCCACCTATAAGGTGATGAACGGTATTATATTATATGCCACCTAAAAGGTGATGAACGGTATTATATTATATTCCACCTATAAGGTGATGAACGGTATTATATTATATGCCACCTATAAGGTGATGAACGGTATTATATTATATGCCACCTATAAGGTGATGTCCGGTATTATATTATATGCTACCTATAAGGTGATGATCTCATATGGGTAATAAAGGAAGTAATGTGCAAGTTAGTACACCAATCTCTCAAGAGAAAGGAATTAAGTTACATATGTTGGTTGGGGGCAGAAGTACAGGAAAATCATAGATGTAGGGTGGACACGATTCCAAAGTGGTATTCCGCATTCGGTAGTTGGTTAGTGTTGCTCACATGTTCCTTACTCATTGGTTAATGGTGAATCATATGACTCATGCTTATTGGTTGACTTATGATCATTGGCTAGTATGTTAAAAGTTCTATAAGGTTCTAAGGTATCACATTTCTAGTTGGTGACAGTTGAAATCCACATGTATCGTGTTTAATGATTATTATCCTAAGATTTCAAAAGTGTTCTATTCCAAGGGGAATCTATAGTATACCAACGAAGGTTGATATATATTGTTATTCCTAGGTGTATTATTCTTAGATGAATTACGATCCACTTGTCTCTTATTTATGGGCGGAAGTTCTTAAGTTGTCATTTGTTGTAGATCTTAGGAGAATTATCCCAACAAGAGCGATGAGGTAAAGAGATCTTGTTTAGGTGAATAGCACTGTTCCAATCATGTTATGAGTCCAAGTTCCAATAGAGTTATATACATGTAAATATACCAATCTCTCAAAAGTAATGAAAGAAGTAATGTGAAAGTTAATGTATCTATCCCTCACAAGTAAAGATACCAATCTTACAAGAGTAAAGATGTGATGTAATGTATATTTGTGTTTCAAGTTTCAAGAATGCTTCTATTATCAAGGTACCACTCATAGTATGAAATAAAGAGACATGAAGTAAAAAATAATGAAAGAAAAGGAAGTAATGTTATGCTTTGTTGACCCTACTCATAGAAGTAGATGTATGTGATTGCCCACTAAAGAGTGGATGTATGTTGGATGACTAAGAATAATACTAATGAGCGTTAAGCAAAGAAAGAATCCATTGAATGAAGGTATTATATGAAAGATACTATATGACTGATAAGAATATGGTTGAATGATCGAAAATAATAATAGCAAAAGAAAGGTACATGGTTTCACATTTAGAGTTTGCTCTTATGATTATTTCCACTGAAGTTCTTATGTATTGATGCAGTTTTCTTACGACCTTACATACTCAGTACATTCTTCGTACTGAGCCTTCTTGGAGACTTTCCTTACATGTTGCAGGTGCAGGCATTAGTAGACCTCCACAGTAGGCTACGAATTTTATACCGGTCTCTGGTGAGCTCCAGTTGCTTCGGGGCTTCCCAAGTCACATGTGAACACTAAGTTTTGGTATTATGTAAATATTGTATAGACATGGTCATGTATCTGTAGAGGCTTTGTAGACAATTGTGGGAAGACAAATGTAGGAGGTGTATGTCCATGATGACTTGATGGCCCTGTCGGCCAAGTTTCACATATGTATATATATTTAACACATGTTTCATGAATTTCGTTATTAACATGATAAGTTCTTATGTGGTAATGGTATTTCTTATGGCATGCATATGAACAAATATAAGCAAAGATTGGTTCTCTCGGGCCTTATCGGCTTCGGGTGCCAATCACGCCTCAATGGGAATTTGGGGTGTGACAACATATCAGAAATATTACTGTTAGAATAGTGAGATGGCAATGCCCTGAACAAGGTTGGTTTAAAGACAATACTGATGGTGCATTAAAAGGAAATCCGGGTCCTAGTTCATTTGCTTTTTGTATTAGGGACTATGAAGGAAATCTAGTGGTTTCTAAGAGAGATAGATTACATGACATAACAAGATTGGTGGTAGAGGCTACAACAATTAATGAATGTCTGATGTTTTGTAGAGTGAAGGGCATACAAAAAATAATTATGGAGTCAGATTCATAGACCATGGTTCAAGTTATCAATGGGGTTTGGGATGTACCATGGAGTGTGACAATGATTATCAACTCCATTAGATCCTTGATGAACATACTGACAGTGAGAGTGGTGTATTCCCTTAGGAAAGGTAACACTTTTGCTGACTTATTATCTAATCTAGTTTTTGATTTTGCAAGTGAGTTTCAATTTAATAGCTTTAACGAGGTTCCAGCACAGGCCAAAAATATTATTAATCTAGACAAGGCAAGGATACAACAAATCAGAAGAATAATACAAGACATATGAAGACAAGGTACAAGTCACAAGAATTCACAATAATTAGCAGACGTGGATCGCAACGCTTAGTCAAGTTAACAATTACATCAATTAATGCTTAATGTGTAAACGGGGGAGCTAAAGCATCATCAACTGGAAAAATAAGCATGGATCTAAAATTACCTTCTGTTGGAAGCAATTTCCATGAATAATAATACAACCAACACCCATTAAGATGTGGGGTGTCGATGGCCAGTATATTCAAGCAAAGGTGAGCTCAAATCCAAGTTGCTACTCCAGTCATGATATTACACATCCCTGATAAGCAAAATACGGAGTTAGATTGATAATCTTTTCCTCTTACTAGAGTTGATTTCTTAGATAAAGTGGTGGTATTAGCTTTGTTAAAAGCTCAATCCACTGATCTAAGGAAAAAAGAAGATAAAGAGGAGAGATTAAAACTTATCTAAATCGGAGCAGAAGAAAGCTTGATATGGAACTAGTCAGTGGAGGCTTACACAAGAACATCATAATCAAGGATCAACTCGATGGAGGCTTGGGGAAGATGAAGTCTATTCAACTTTCCTAAATGTGATTTTTAGGTTTTTGTTGCTTTTTGTCTGAAGGTGTGTCATTTTCGTTGGGCCAGGCCTCCTTTGGGCCTGGTCTTTGTAACTTAGACTTTATTTTGGTTTAATAAAAAGGGCTACTGGCCCGATTTTAATTTTTTAAAAAATAATATATAACTTTCCCTATCCCAATTTATGTTGCACTGATAGAATTTTGAGTCAACCAAAACAATCAGTTTTCCTAAAGATCTCAGCTAGCAATCGATACTCCCCCGTCTCGTATTACTTGGGCCTTGCTGATGTAACACAACCAGAAAATTTCAATTAACGGTTAACCCTAAATTTGACTACTACTGTTTTATGTTGTCATTAAAACAACTATTTTTAATATATGGGTAAAGTAATATAAAATGGTTGAGTAGTAAATAGTAATCAAACAATTTATACGATTATTACCTTTTTGAATCATTAAATAGTATTTGAACTTAGTATATTTCCCAAAATATACCGGGTAACTACAGTAATAACATGAAATGGTAAACGCAAAAGCTAACCCACAAAAGCAGTACTGCTTATAGGACATAAGGGGATAATTCATTAAAACTCATTTGGTTTTCCTGTAAATGGAGGCAAAAGCACAACTTTTGATGCCTCAATTTACATAACTCTTAAGCAATAAATTTATTTAATTATCAAAAATACCCCTGTGAGGAAGCACACATGACCACCACCACCCGTGTCCTTTACTCACACTTACATATAGTAGTAAAACAGTGAGCCTGAAAAAGCTAAGATTGAGAAACAAAAAAAAATGGGGAAAATCAAATAACAAGAGTGAAAAAAAAAGTCCTACCACTGCAGAAATGGAAGTCATATACGCAAAGGTGGAAAATTTTTACATAGCTCTGTACCTTTTTAAGCTACCACTGCACATATGAAAGACATATACATACAGGTGAAATTTTCTTATTTTACATAAGGCACTAATACCTAAACTTTTTTATCGGATGTTCCCGAAGGAACGCCCCTACTACCTAACCTACCATTGCATATAGAACCCATTATTGCATATTTACATTCTATGTATACAAAGGTGATTTTTTCTTTACTTCACTATGCATTTGATCTCTCTCATTCTCTGCTTAATTCACTAATCTCTCTTCTCTCACCAATTTTCATGTCCGTCAAATAAAAAGAGCATCCACTTCAGTTGAAGATTAGTACAAGATTACTATGAGCATCGATGAAAAAAGAATTTGCTTCAATTGGAGAAGATGGTGCTGGTGATGCATACTTGCAAGGGGGAGTTAATAGAGTTAATATCTCAAAAGGTCATTGAACTATAAGGAATTATCCAACAAAGTCATTGAACTTTGCTTTCTATCAATAAAATCACTCAACTTAATGCTTTTATTTTCTAAAATCACTCAATTATATATATAAAAAATTTGACATGACAAAATAAATATAATTGATAAATTTGAACCCCACTCATAATATAATTGGTATAATTACAAATATTATTATATTCATAATGTATATCATTATACCGGTAATATTAATATTATAATGTTTATTTACCTAAAAGCATACTTGGTACAAAATTTTCATTACCCGTCTTCAATATTTGGTATAAGGTATTGATAATATTAACAGTATACCACTTACCTGTATAAAGTACTAGGAATAAAGTACTTTATATCAGAAATACTTACCTGTAAAATAAATATTTCTATTTAAAAAATAATTGATTTAATTATTGTTTCCTATTTAATATTGCAATAGTTCTGGGGGAAGATGGAAAAAATTGGGCGGCAGAAATCTTTTTTTTAATATTCAACTTTTTTTTTTGATATGAAAGTGAGAAAAATTGAGGTTATTTTTTAAATGAGATTCTATATTGCTATATTTATAATAAAATCTTTTATATTCGAAATATTCATAAATCACTGCTATTCTTACAAATAAGTATTAGTAACTGATATACCAGGTAAATCCAATTTGTGGTGGATGGGTATAATAATAATAATAATAATAATAGATTTTTTGATGTTTTTTTTTTGATAAATGTAGTTAGTGATTTTAGAAAATAAAAACCTTAAGTTGAGTGATATTATTGATAGAAAGCAAAGTTCAATGACTTTGGTAGATAATTTCTTATAGTTCAATGACCTTTTGAGATATTAACTCGGAGTTAATACTACCAATGAGACTTATTTTCTCAACCTATAAGAGCATGTTATTTAGATTTGGTAAGGAAATTTTACTAAAATTTGGATCCCAACTCTTTCTTATCTACTGTACAAGGAAATAAAATAGACTTCTCTCCCTATGTGACTAGAAACTCTATAATTTATCTACTTTTGAAGATGAAGCAACTCTAGCTTTCATTAAAAATTCAGTTTGGAATTTAATTGAAAAGAAATTGTGTCCACTTGGAGCGGACTGAACTTATGAAAAGGACGAAGTTAGAAGTAGTATTTGTCTCGAAATATTTAAGACGGGGTAAGATCAATACTCACATTTGTAGTCATCTAATCCGGGACTCGAGCTAAACAGACATTTACATGGATCCAATAATTATTTCCTATGTAATTGATTTTAGAATGCTTTTGATGTTGCAAAGCACATCTCCAAACAAATTTGAATATGTTGTTCCAAACAGAGAAGCTTATGGTTTCATTCTACTATAACTCGACTCATTCTTAAAGTCGGAGTTAATTCAATAAAAGTTTTTACAACTTTCAGAAAAATGATTACTAAGATATTATGGCTGCAAATGGAGGAAATTAGGACCAAGAAAAAGACAAGGACATGATGAATCACTTAATGCTAGGAAAGACCAAAGCCGTCATGTTCGAAAAAATGAGGAATAACATGAAAATACTTGTGAAAGCATTTGAAAGTGTGTAAATAAATGTATTGAAAAGACTTGAAGATATTTTTCTACAATATTTTTCTATGCTACCTTTATGCTTTACTTGTTTTCCAACTCCGTGAAGGATATGACAGGAACAATGGGATACAAGAAATTAATGGATTTTCCAATATTTTGTGATGTGGATCATGATTTTGTGTATGAGCCACCACAATCATAAGTTGCATCTCCAACGCAACAATTATTATCAGAACAAATTATGCAGCCATTGATGTCAATTGCATAATCGTTGTCAAATGCACCAACGATATCACATGATCAACCACCATTGGTTCCAATGATAAAGGAGCAATATAGATATATACACATGTACCATTGGCTTTAATAGTGGTTGTTTACGTGGCATTGATGGTGCATTTAACAATGGCTGTGCAATTGCATTCATGGCTGCTCAGGTTGTTGTGATAGCATGTTTTGCACCGATGATGCAGCTTGTGGTTGCGGTGGTTGATACACAAAATCATGATCCACATAATAAAATGTTGCAAAGTCCGTTGGTTTCCTGTATCACATTATTTCTGTCATATTCTCTACAGAGTTGGAAAACAAGATAAGTAAAGCATCGATGTAGTATAGAAAGAATGTTGTAGAAAAATATCTTCAAGCCTTTTTAATTTCATCAGTAATCCATCAGTCTATTCTCCTGGTTTGTGAATATTCATTACACATTTTCCAATGCTTTCACATGTATTTTCATGTTATCCCTCATATTTTAGGACATGATCGGCGTTGGTCTTCTATAGCATTAAGTGATTCATTTTGTTTTGGTCCTATATTTTCCTCCATTCTAGTCATAATGTCTTAGTGATCATTTTTTGAAAAGTTGTAAAATTTCTTATTGGATTAACTCCGACTTCAAGAATAAGTCAAGTTAGAGTAGAAGGAAACCATATGCTTCTCTGTTTGCAATTACAGATTCAAATCTGTTTGGAGATGTGTTTTGCAGCATTAAGAGGTATTCTAAAATCAATTACATAGGAAATAGTTATTGGATCCATGTAAATTTCTGTTTAGCTCAAGTTCGGTATTAGACGACTACTAACAAATGTGAGTATTGGTCTTACCCTGTCTAAAATGTTTCGGGACGAATACTACTTTTAACTTCAGCCTTTTCATAAGTTCAATCCGCTCCAAGTGGACACAATTTCTTTTCAAGCAAATCCCTATCTAAATTTTTTAATGAAAGCCTAGCCAAATTATAAAGCATTCTACTCACATGATAATTAAGGAGAGAAGTCTATCTTAATTTTTCTTGAACAGTAAATAAGAAAGAGTTAGGATCCAAATTTTGGTAAAATTTCTTTACCAAATCTAAATAGCATGCTCGTATAGGTTGGGAAAATAGGTCTTATTGGTAGTATTAGATCACCCTTGCAATGCTCTCTAATTAAAGCAGATCCCTTTTTCATCAATGCTCTTAATAAGTGTCAAAATTCGGAGTATGAGAATCAACGCGTCTTATTTTTTCTTAGAATTTGATTATCAAGTTTTTATTTCTAGAAACTAGATAAGGTCCCTATAATCTCAAATACTCCATAATATAAAATTAATTTAAAGAATAAAAATTTCATCCACTAAATAATAAAAGAAAATAGACCATAAAGAATTAATCTCAGTAATCTATAATTACTCCATCCGATTCAAAATAAATGAATTTCTAATATTTATTTTTAATTCAAATAAATGAATTTTTTTTAAAGATCAAAGAACTATTAATTTTTTTTTTTTTTCAAAATTACCTTCTCTCTAATTAATTTTTCAAATCCCAACACAAATTATAAATACTACTTTTAAGAAAAGTCTAGAGAGAGCAAAAGAGTACTTCTCCATTTCCTTATAAGTGATCTTTTTGGGTTGTGATTTTATTCCTAAATAAGTGTATGTTTAAGCCTTTAAAATACTTTGGTCATAATCTTGCCCTTGAGTTTAAATATAGTAATAAATGTCAACTTAGAAAGAAGTAAAATTTAATTAGAAGTAAATTGGTAAAATTACCTTTTATTTTTTAAGAGCAAGTAGTTTATTAAAGGGTGTGTTCAAGCCAAAAGAAATACTTATTTAGGAATGGAGGGAGTAGTAATATTTTTTATTAGTACAATTAATTAACCTTTCAATGTTTTATCCAAAAATAAACCTTTTGATTTGTAATTAATAATTTTTTCCCAATTTATATGGGACATATTACTTTTTAGTCTATCCTAAAGAGAATTTTATTTTTTATAATTAAAAATAATTTAATTTTTAAAATTTCTTTTACTCTTATGAAATAATTTTTAGTTACCTAAATATTAAGAATTATTTTAGATTATAAATTTCATAAATTGGGAGGAAGGGAGTATAATTTTAGAGCAAAAATTCTACTTTAATTATAGTGGAAGTACACACATTTCATCTTTGTGGATAAACTAACGAATCCGCTCGTTACACCTCCATACATGGACTGAAGCAATTTTTTTCCAAGACTCCACCACTCAATTTCCTACATCAATGGAGACTCTCAAGGTTTCATCAAGAATGTCATATGTACAAAACCAAATTATTCCGTCAAACATCAAACCTTATCATCCCCTTATCCACAATTCTCGAATTCTTGGTGTCTACAGCAACAAAGGCCGCACTTTTTCTTTTACTGTTACATGTAAGCTCAATACAGTTAAAGGGAAGAAACCCAGCAAGGGAAAGACAGTGCTAGGCTCTGATGGTGCGGCACCACCAGTTGTTGAAGATGAAGAAAGGTCTGTTGGAAATGGTGGGAAGAAGGTGGAGGAGCCGCCAAAGAATAGGGATGTTGGTTTTGGGATATTCAAGAAATTGCCTAGGAAAGTGTTGGGAATTTTGTCTAATTTGCCTTTGGCTATTGCTGAGATGTTTGCTGTTGCTGCCTTAATGGCCTTAGGTAAATTTTAACTGAAACATTTCCTTACTTCTTACATATCTGTGATTGTGCTGTGAAATTCCTTTTCATAGATGAGGGGCGGAGCCCAGTGGAAGCGGAAAATTATATACTGTATGTATAATAGATGTTAAATCCCCTTGGCTTCTTTGTGTGTTTACTTCTTCATATTTTGAACCACTTAGTGAAAATACTGGCTGTGTGTTCTTGGCTTCTTTGTGTGTCCACTTTAGAGATAACTGTGTGATCTAGTGAAATTCTAGTTTTTGGACATATCAAAAGACAACTTATTACTAAAATTGAACAAAATGTGCCCGAATAAAGCAGAACAGATGTAGAGGATTCATATAGCCAATCCCAACTAGTTTGGAATTGAGGCGTAATTGATTGATTGATTGAGAAACGTGGTGTAATTCATGCACATGCGCGATATACATATTACCATAGAGGCACCAATGATTGTGATTTGACTGGTGTTGATTATGTAGAAAATTTACCCAACTGCATTCTTATCCGTGATGATTTATATAACAATCCATGTGGTTCCCATGTATAAGCTTTCGTCATAACTATGTTTGCTCAATATTTCTTGATTTTTGCTTTGTACCTTTTTATCCTTAATTGTTTGAGCGGTATCTGTTCTAATTGCATACCTATGTGCCTGTGCTGCAGACCTGCAGTATAGGCACATTCATGTTCTGAATTATCAGATTTCAATTTGGTGTTCTCATCCTATCTTAATTCTCACCTTCGCTGCAAAATCCACAAAAGATATCTTGCACGTGTGAGGTTCCAAGTCCATTTCATTTAATTATATATAACGAAAAGACATTCCAACTCCACCGTCCATCTTTGCATGACTATGAGCTTTTTCCTCAAAATCGTTGCATTACAGTAGCTTTTTCCTCTGAAAACTAGCATGAGACCAGAAAATTTGGTATGTGTTAACTTACGAATGTATGGTGAAATTATTGTTCAATATGTCTTCTTATTCAAATGTTAAATTTGACTATAAATTATTCTTTCCATCTTAAATCATGATCGCTTCTTATTATTATCTGTTCTCTCCATATGAGTATTTTGCAATAACTAGAGATTGGTTTTGTTTCTATTTGTTCCCCTGAAGGAACTTTCATTGACCAAGGCGAGGCTCCAGATTACTACTTTCAAAAGTTTCCTGAAGATCACCCTCCCTTGGGGTTTTTCACCTGGAGATGGGTTCTCACCCTTGGCTTTGATCATATGTTCTCATCACCCATTTTCCTGGGGACATTGGCTCTTCTAGGAGCATCCTTGATGGCTTGCACATACACAACACAGATTCCCCTTGTGAAGGTAGCAAGAAGGTCTGATTTTTGAGTCCACCTAGATGTGATTTTTTTCTTCTTGGGTTCTCTAAGTTAAACTAGGTTAAAAGAAATTGACCGAATCTGCAGATGGTCTTTCTTACAATCAGCAGAGACAATTCGTAGGCAAGAATATGCAGATACTCTGCCTAGAGCATCTGTTAAAGACTTGGGTGTTATACTGATGGGAAATGGATACGAGGTATAAACATAACATTCTTCTAGTTTTCTTTTTGATTTGTTGTTCTTTTCTTGGTTTAGCAGTGAAATGTCCAGATTTAAGGGTCTGTCATAGGAATGTGTGACTCTAGATATTTCATTTCTACCAAAAGGAGAAATGCTCACGTACATCAATAGATAACTAAGAAAAGTTGTCTACAAGGCTGCTAAGTACTTCGGCTTTCTTCAGAGAGAGATGAGATCTTTCTCAAAATGTTACTGGTGTGGATTACCCTATGCCTGCAACACTCTGTAGAGTTAAAGACAGACTGCATCCGTTTTTTTTCTTCTGTTAGTCCTACTATTTTTTAATTTTAGAAACGTTTCATGTTATCCTATAAACAGAATAAAGAATGTAAGATTTTCATTTGCTCCAATGTGAAACTTTTAGTGATATTCTGAATCATTTATCTGCTCGCCTCATTTATCTGTCCTTGAATGGCTTGTTCACAAACATCTGTTTGTTTCTTACTTTCTTCAAAATATGACTTTTCGGATTAACCTTAAACAATCTCTGTATCTTCAGGTATTCTTAAAAGGGCCAGCTCTGTATGCATTTAAAGGGTTGGCAGGCAGATTTGCTCCAATTGGTGTACATTTATCTCTGCTGCTTGTAATGTCTGGAGGAATGCTTAGCGCAGCTGGGAGCTTTAGAGGGGCTGTGACTGTTCCACAAGGTTTGAATTTTGTTGTCGGAGATGTACTTGCACCATCTGGATTTCTATCCACTCCTGATGATGCTTTCAGTACGGAGGTTCACGTCAATCGATTCTCCATGGACTACTATGATAGTGGGGAGGTACGCAAAATCAATTTCTTTCTTATTTCGTAAGGAGTTATGCAGATCAGATTATGAAAGACAAATGTGTTTCCCTCACCACAAACTGCTGAGGATGCCTTTCTTTTCCTCGTCATTAATATGTGTTGTAGGTCTCGCAGTTCCATACTGATCTTTCACTATTTGACCTTAATGGAAAGGAAGTAATGAGGAAGACTATAAGTGTCAATGATCCCTTAAGGTATGGGGGAATCACTATATACCAGACAGATTGGAGTATCTCTGCATTGCAAGTACTGAAGGATGATGAAGGTCCTTTTAATTTGGCTATGGCACCACTGCAACTGAATGGTGGGGACAAGAAGCTGTTTGGTACATTCCTACCAGTAGGGGATGATAATTCACCCAATGTTCAGGGAATGTATGTTCTTTAACTACCACACTATCTAGATAACTGCTGGACTCATGCACGCTTGAGCCGCTTGCTTTTCTTCTATGTTAATATGTAGCATTAAGTGGAATTTCTTCTAGGATATTGTGTAGTAGGTGACCCTGTTTCTCAAACTTCAGGAATGTGGTCTTGTAGTGTTTTTTAAAAATCCAGGAGAAGAACATGGTGAATCTAAGCGCCAGAAAGTTTAAAATATCAAAAGTTTGTTAAGGAGATTATTTGTTTGTTAATCTCTATAGAAGCATAAGCTTTTGATGTCAGGGGTGCCTGCTGGAATAACAAAATTTCAGGAGAGGATGGAAATCTTCAACTTGTTGACTAGCTTATGTCTTTAGTGTTCTCCATCATGTCAACTATTCTAATTCTTTTTTTGTCCTTGTGGCGGCTCAAAATCCAGATCAATGCTCGCACGTGATTTGCAGTCAGTTATTCTATATGATAAAGAAGGGAAATTTGCTGGAGTCAGACGGCCTAACTCAAAGCTTCCGATTGAGATTGATGGAGCAAAAATTGTTATTGAAGATGCAATTGGCAGTAGTGGCCTTGACCTAAAGGTAAGCGAGATGAATCCATTCACAACCAGATCCAGTTGTTTTCACATTTTGCTTGCAATTGCCCTTATGTGTGAACCATGATCGTTTGATGCAGACTGATCCAGGAGTACCCGTTGTATATGCTGGTTTTGGTGCTCTCATGCTTACAACTTGCATCAGTTATTTATCTCATACACAGGTAAAAATTCCTGCCAAACCATGAACTACTTTGAGCTAGTAAATTTTAGAAATCTCATTGGTTTGACATGTTTTTATGTGAATTGTAACTTTTCAAAAGCTATGGGCCTTGCAAGATGGAACGTCGGTGGTTGTTGGGGGTAAGACCAACCGAGCCAAGGGTGAGTTTCCTGACACAATCAATCGCTTGCTCGATCAAGTCCCCGAATTAGTTGAATCATCTTCTCCCGAGGAACCTGATACTCTCAGTGGCATTTAAGTAGGAGCTGAAAAAAGGGGACAATGTGTAACTAGCTAATATTGTACAAGTAGGTGTTTGTTCAAGAGATACAAGAAACGCAGATATCAAACCATTGATACTAAATCTTCAGCAAGTAAAAGACCTTGGTCTTGATTTTACTGATTTTGTGGCTTCTCTTAGGACAAATTCTAGATCAAATTCTTGGCCCCATGTAAAGTAGTCCTTTTCTTTTTCTTGGGGGTATTACAGATGTATAGATAAGTTAGTATTCGAAATATGTTTATTGGGGCTAGCTGCTCTTTTTGCATTAATATTTTTTCTGTTGGTTGATATAGAAAGAGCTGTATATGAACATGTGAAATGTACTTTGTCCATACAATTCTTATAAAAAAACCAATGCTTATATTTGACATTCATCTGAATTGGCAGGTGAATTTGCGCTCTCATTTTGTTATGGCATGCAATTTTCTTCAACTAGTTTTGGCAAATCGCGTGATCGCACGATCTTACACCATAAAGTGAATTATTTTTATTGCAAAATGTTGTGAAAATCTACATAAACAACCATATCTACTGTGTGTTTTTAGTCCAACTTGAATCCTTTGGTTATTGATTTGTTTTTCTAAGAATTGTCCGACAATTACGGTTCCTCGTTTGGACTACAATATGTGTTACCATGAGCCAGGTAGTCATAATTAACTTTACAAATCCAACAACAACATAACCAATATATTCCCACAGAGTGGAAGATTTTACAAATCCACCTAACACAAATATTTTGGATGCAAACGTTATACATGAAGTCAAATAAGATACACTACACTACAATTGGTTTCAACTTCTATATGCAAGGCCATTCAAAATTCCTGATTAATACAATGTAAATAAAGTATTTCATGAATGACAAAAATAAAAGAGAAGTTTCCCCTTAATAAGATTTCTCCATACACAAAACTTGAATACAGAGACATCAATTGTCTATTTCTTGAATTCATACTCGGTCTCGTATTCCTTGATAGAGTTTGCGGAGCTTTTTTAACTTCATCTGCATTTATTTCTGAGTGGCAAGAGGATATAACATAGACGTAATAGAATTGTTTTGATGTCAATATTATACTGTTCTCGAGGTATGGCAACGGGGCGGGGCGAGTTTGGCTTTATGCCGGTTCTGGGTGGGTTGTGGATTCCCTTGCTTCCCACTTTTGAAACTATATTTTCTTCAGCTTTTTAATTTCTTGTACCAACACAATATTCCTCTTTCAAGCCTAAAGCTACTACTTGTTTTGTTTTCCCCTCTTCTTGATGTGGGACATTTTCCTAGTATTCAATGAAGCAAAACTGGAAGCTAAGTTTTAAGTAACTTAGGTGAAGAAAATGAGAAGCTTTAAGGAAGACTAATATTATGAGTTGAAGCGGGATAAATTAAGGGAAATGAAAGGACTTGGAAGTAGGGGTGTTCACGAGTCGGTTTGGGTCGGTTATTAGTCAAAATCAAAATCAAATTAATATAATCGATTTTTAAATTATTAAAACCAAACTAAACCAAATATAACATATATTTTATTTGTTTGGTTGCTATTGGTTTAGTCTTGGTTTGGTTCAGTTATTAACCATACACGAAAATAAAAGAAACAATTCATTCAAAAGGAAAAAAAAGACAACAATTCATTCAAAAAGAAAAAATAAATTCTAAGATTACCACATAAAACACTAACATAGTGTACATCTACTACAAAATATTTGAATTATAAATAAATTTTGCTGAAAACATATATAAGATATTTAAAATTTGTATCACCCCAAATTTCCGAACTAAGATCCGAACAGTTTTTCAAATGAGTACAGATCCGAACCTAATGATTATAAATGGTACATAAGTGCTAAGACTGATTCCTTAGTATGGGAAGTGTTTTGAATATGAATTAAGGTCATAAGGAACTTCTAGTTCAAGGTTAAGTTGAAATCCTCTTTACCGATTGAGTTTTCGTATAAGAATTTTACTAGGGTCAATTTCAAACAATCATAACTCCTTGAATATGAAGATATTTGAAGTTCGAGACCCACCAAATTAAAGGACTTTGAGTCTTCTTTCCAACGCCGACCGTTCGTCAAACCAATACCGAAGTAAAAAGTTATGCTCATTTTACAGAGGGTGTCCAGCTGCTAGAGGGTGACAACCTAAGTGACAACTCGTCACTTGGGTGACGACCCGTCAGATGAGGTTGTCAAGGATAAGCTTGAAAATTTGCCTAAAAGTGACGATATTGGTGATGAGACGTAAGAGGAGTGACAAGGCGTCACTTAAGTCGTCAGACGGGATTTTTCTACAGTTTTAAAACGTGTTCTGAGGGATATTTTGGTCCTTTCCTTGGTTAAAACCATCCTCCACCTATACAAAACGATCCCAAAACCCCTAAGCACGAACATAATCAATCCAAAACTCATTTCACTTCTCCCCAAAACTCTTAGAAGCAAGAACAACTAGGGTTCAAGATTAAAGGTTCGAATCTCCAGCATTCTTGAATTTCTCTGCGTAAAAAGGTATATAGAACAACCCTTCTCTAGTAAAGATCTTGAATTAATAGTTTTTCATCTTATTTTGTACGATTTTACATGATTTATAAACTAGGGTTGAAATTGAATTTACGAAAGATGAAAGATTTAAACTTGGGAATACCTCTTTGATGAAGTTACTCTGATTTTCTATTTTCTATTTGATTTGAGATTTCCACTTGGGTTATTGAATCCCTTTCATCTCCAAATCCTAAATTCCTGTATATAGAATGACTCTCTTTCAACCTCATTTCAAAAGTATGTTTCCTTAACCTTTATTTAAGCTTTAATCATGAATTTAAACTAAGGTTGGGAATTATTCCATGATAGATGAAAAGATTGGGTTTTTATGAATTCTCTCTCCATTAAATTACTTTTGGTATTTACGTAAATGGCATTAGAGGTTACTACTTGAATTATGAGACTTGCTCTTGTTCCAAATATACATATATGATGATTTGCGAGAGTTGATTCACATTCTAACGTTTTAGAGAAATCTTGAATAAGTTATGATGCCTTAATCCTTAAATAGATTTGTAAAGAGAGTCTTACATGAACCTTAAATTATTCTTTACATTCAATCCTTATTATGGTGGGGCTAAAGAGTTATAAATTTTTATGATAATGATAAGAGATGGCATGTTTGGCTTGCAACTCTTGGTATGACGATACCAATTTAACGAATGCCTTAAGAATGATAAATGTCCCTAAAGAGTGGTTTCCTTTATATTTTGAAAAGACTAAAAGATGGGGTTAAAGAGAATTAGATGGTTAGCCGAGAAGGTATGGGTCCAAAAGGCTCATTACCCAAATTCGTATTTTGCCGATGCGGGATTGGTTCTGTCCTAAAATATGGATAACCATAATGTATGCTTGCTTCGCGCAGTTTTATACAGGAGAGAAAAGAAAAGAGATATGACATGCCTCAGTCCTTGCGGCAAACTCAAATTGGGGGCTCCGTCGATGAGTAATAGTCAGACCCAAATAACACGTGGTGTATAAAAAGGTTGGTGATACCATCTAGTTCAGAATTAAAGAAAAGAAATGAGTTTATGTTTTCAGAGCCACTTTGAAGTCTTTATTATATTTCTGTAATGACCTTCCAGGTCATTTTTTGTATTTCCATACTATTTTGGCTTTTAGAGCTTTTTCATAGCTGCCCCAAGTCATTTATGACTTGTTGGAGCTGACAGTTCGGTTACCGAGCAGTCCATATGGTTTTTAGAGTCAATTTCCTGTTTTGAAGTTTTTGTTGTTAAGGATTGGGTATCGGGCCTGAACTTCAGGTAAACAGCCTTGTATGTCAATTTTGACAATTCTATTAGCTTCGGAACGTCAATTTTAGTCTAAGGGGACCCCTGGTTTGGGTCTCGAGACTTTCAGAGTCGTTTTGGACTATTGGATGAATTTTGGTTAAAATGACCCTTTGGTGTGGGACCCATATTTTGTCAAAATGACCACAGATAGAAATTTTAATGGTACCGTTGAGTCTGAAATATTGAAATTTGTAGGGTAGCATAGTTCGTTTGCATTCACGGGATTTCTAATGAATCCTGAGGTTCAATCGGAAACTTCACAAATTTGCTAAGTTGCTGGTGCCTAGACTCAGTTGGTGCAGTCTCTTAAGCGGAGGTCGCTTTAGCGACCAGGGCACCGCTTTAGCAACCAGCCTTGGTCCCCGCCTAGCTGTTTTAGCGGAGGCCAGCTACTGGGCTTGGCCACTTAAGCGACGGTTTGTCGCTTTAGCAACGACCACTTAAGCGGTCAATTGGTCGCTAAAGCGACCATCACTGGTCCATTTAATATTCTTCATTCCCGATTTTGGCTCATTTACTCCAAGTCCCAAGTCCCTCAAAACCCTAGGAGACTTAGAGAATTGTGGAGCTTGATCATTGGGTGTTCGGTTTGTGTTGGAGAGTTCGTTGGGGACACTTTCTCATCAAGATTTTCGTAGGTTTCCATTAAATTCTTGGTTAATTTTCCAATTTAAACTCAAATCCCTAGATTCTTTGTGGGTTGATTTGGGAGTGTATTTGTGCTCGAATTTTACCCATTTTTTAGGATAAATGATCCTTGAGCCTAGAGGGACGTTTTGACGGTTTCAAAGTTGTGATTTCGCAAGCAAGCCCCACATGGGATTTTTAGCTCAATTTTGTACCCGAAGCATTTATATGCAATTTGGGTATTGTTATTCTCATATTAATGCGTAGATTATTAGTTTGATAGCGTGGCATCGTATGGAGTCTTCTCGGAAGGGAAAAGCTCCAATTCAGTGGACTTTCTCAGGCATTCATCGGCGTCCAGGTAGGCTAGGCTTACTTTCATCATAGATTGAGCTTTATTATGATATTAGTATAGTAGTATGCTAGATTTGGGTTGAAATTTATGGCTTGGTTGCATGTTTAGTGAAATTTGGAATATTTAGCTGGTTAGAGAGCCATTTTTAGGTAGAATTGACCCAGTTACCCTCTTCTTGAGCTTAATTATTCCCTTAGTACTTGTTTAGACTTAGTTAATACCTTGTATTGGAACCTTGAAGCCTTAGTCCAGTTTTGGGTAGGAATTGTCTTAGTAGGGTCTTTCGGGGTTAGTAGAGGGCCCCGCTGGCCCTCTTTTAGGTCGACTATCCTATTTAGCTCCTTGTAGACTTAGGAGGCCTTCTTTCATCATCTTACTTATATTCTTGAGCCGTAGGATGATTTAGACATCTTTCCAACTCTTGACTAGACTTGTTACCTTGTATTTACTTTAAAGACCGGTTCAAGTCCGGCAATTACTATTCACTTATGATACTAAATTCTCGGTTCGAGTCCGGCATATATGATACTAGAGTCCGGCATTTATTGTTCACTTGTGATGTTAAGGGCCCAGTTTGAGCCCAGAAATTATGGTACGAAGGGATTCACAGATATGGCTTCAGTTGTCGGTTACTTTATACTTATTATTGTTGATGGTTCTTCTCTTGTTTGTATCTGTTGGGCTTATGGGGGCTCTTATAGGTTAATCCTCTCTTGTTTGTGCCTTCTAGGTTTATGGGGGGCCAGTTAGGCTGTAGTTAACTTGTATTCTTTTGACTTTATTTACCTCGTTATTTATTATATGTCAGCCGGAGCATTATTTCAGGGTTGCCCCTTTATCCCTGACTTTAGTTTACATTCTCGCATCTTATTATGCTCTTATTATGATTTAGCTCAGTCAGCCGATGATGTCTACTTAGTACCCATTGTCTTGGTACTCATACTACATTTCTGTATCTTTTTTTGATGCAGATCAGAGTACTAGTTGTCGTCGTTGACGCGCTATTCAGGCTTACTTTTGGGTACATTCGGAGATAGGGTGATCTTTCAGAGCTGGAGCTGATTCTCCCTCCTTCTATTATTTTGGACAGTGTTTACTTTTGAGACTACCTGTATATTGGATACTATTAGTACTCTTATTCTTTTGGATTTAGTGGCTCTTGTACCGACCTTACTAGGTCGTGGAATATTCTTTTGCTATCTTTCTCTCCCTCTCATATATGTATATATTGTTGTACTTATATTTTTATTGCCTACAATCCTATTGTATGCTTAATTTTGGTATTTATCATACCTTCCACCAACTAGCCTATTACTTGTTGTTTCGGGCTACGGTTTGGCTTACCTACTAGTGGGATAAAGTAGGTGCCATCATGACTTGAGAAATTAGGTTGTGACAATTTCATATGCCTTGACTTCTATTTTCGAGATCATTTTGTATAAAGCTTGTCTTATCACTTTTATGTTCTGCATACCAATACATGGACCGTCTCTGGATGCTATATCATTTCAGGATGTAGGTTTGGAGGCACCCTTCTGTGGTTTTGTATAGCATTAGGATCATTCAGGACAGCTATCCAAGTTGGTGAATCCTCCATCCTTTGAAAGGTAGCTTATTTCAAAGTTTGAGTTATTTCTTTTATGGTATCACCAGGGCCTTGTCCTGGCTTAGACAATTCTTTATGTTAGAGGCTTCGTAGACTGGTATTGAATTTGATTAGAGGTTTTCAGTATTTTCGCATTGTTTTCCTTAAAGACAATTAAGTAAATTATGGGTTTTAACTAGCGATTTGTACTCTCTTTCATAAGTTTCTCCCATAATCTTTATTATATGCTCATAATGAATGCTAAGTGGTTCTCTCGGGCCTCAAGGGGTTTTGGGTGCCATGTTACGTCCAGGGCCTAGTCTTGGGTCTTGAAAAACTTGGTATCAGAGCACAGAGTTCAAGTGTCCTAGGGTGTCTATGAAGTTGCGTCTAGTAGAGTCTTGCTTGTCACGCCCCGAATCCCATCGAGACATGATTGGCACCCGAAGCCGATATGGCCCAAGAGAATCAACCTTTGCTCATGTACGTTCGTATGCATGTCCTCGTGTGAACCTTATTAAACCTTATGCAACTATGCGGAAAACATGAATAATGGAAACATGTGCTATATACATATTTAGAAACTTGGTCGTTGGAGCCATCAAGTCAAAACGGACATTTATCTTTCACATTCATAACCCACACATGTCTACAAAAGCCTCTAACAGATGCATTTACAAGACCAACTAACAGTCGGGACAAGTCCCCGCTTTATTCAATATTTACAACATCAATATAACTGTACACCTATGACTCGCAAAGTCCCGAAGCAACTGGGGCTCACCAAAGATCCGCAATGTCAACCTACGATGAAGGTCTACTAGTGCCTGCACCTGCAACATGTAAGGTAATTCCCCCGAGGGGGTCAGTACGAAGAATGTACTGAATATGTAAGGCTCATAAGAAATTCATCATACATAATAACAACAATAATGGAAGCAATATAAGGAAACAGAAATGTGAATAAACTCTCTTTCTGTATGTGGGAAACCATGTATATTACGTTCTTTACTCCTCTTGTCTTCATCTTGTCTTCATCTTTATTGTTCTACCCATGCTAGGCTATTCTGCCGCCCCTGGGATGAGATTAACCCATGCTAGGCTTTCGTGTCGCCCCTGGGATATCATTAACCCATGCTAGGCTTATCGCCCCCGGGATGTTATATTAACCCATGCTAGGCTTTCGTGTCGCCCCTGGGATATCATTAACCCATGCTAGGCTTATCGCCCCTGGGATGTTATATTAACCCATGCTAGGCTTATCGCCCCTGGGATATATCGGGATCGACCCATGCTAGGTATTTAACCCTTGGGATACCACCCATGATTACTTCTTAATTATACACCTCTTATTTCTCTTGTTATTCTTACTTCCATTCTTAAGAGTGATACAATGAGGATCATGACATAATTGGAATCACACACATATATATTACTTCTTCACTCTTGCTTCATAAGATTGACATCTTCACTTATGAGGAATAGATATATTAGCTTGCACATCACCTCTCTTATTCCTATTATGAGATTTTTACTTCTACTTGTGAAAGATTGATACAAAGATAATCATCATAATTGAGGACTTGGAACATGACGTGATTGGAAAATGCTATTTAAGAATACATAGGTTCTCTTATGTTATTACTCTCTTGAGATCGTTCATTTAGGAATGATAACGTTATGACATTTTTGGCTCAATGAACAAGAGACAAACAAATCATCAGTCATTTAAGAATAGGACACATATGAATAACAATATACGTCAGCCTAAATTTGAGATACTTCCAACCTTTCGGAATTGAAACAAGTCTAATGTCAATGTGAACAACATGTTGCAGAGGGATATGGAAACAGGAACCTTACATACCTTATCTTCCCAATGTAAGTACACAACTAAATATGTGAGCGCAACAATTCCTCTCCTTCTTTACGTTTCACTCTACATCACAATTACAATGGAACCAACATTAACCACCAACTAACTTACAATTGCATACAATAACAATAAGTCAATAAGTCACATGTTTGGATTTAACATGTTGTTTCTTTCTCTACGATACCATTTACGACATGGTCATATCAATAATACCACAACATGCCCAACATTGACCAAAGTATCATAAACCACTAGTATGTCACACCAAGTTCATACTTTTCACTCTCCACCATCACAACATCATAATTATACCATCAATTACTTTACATAAGATCAATGAGTTACATGTTTGCTTTTAAACATGCCATTTTCCCTTGACAATACCATTTATGAAATGATCTTACCAAAAATCCCACAATATTCACAACTTTGACCAATACATGATAATCAATACATTTCACCACAACACTTCTCCTTTACCCTTTCTTAGCCACACCACATCACAAATAATCCATTAACTTACCATAATACATCTCATAGCACATATCGGCCAAAATCCCACAATATACACTTATAGGAAAATAACAAGTTTGGGACCATAATAACACCATACATGTTGTTATTTTATCCATACCATGCTCTTTCATCAAGACCACAAGTCATAATCCAAGTTACAATCCCATGGATTTCACATCTTTTACCAAAACACAAAACACCATATTCAACACTTCCAAGCATAACCAACATGATATACATAATCTATCATGCTCATAATATGTTAAAGTACAAGAATAATCACTTACCCAAGCTTGGAAAATGGTGATCGTGCTCCACAAAGTGCCTTAGGGTTTGAGAGCCCAAAAGGGTGTTCTTGAAAAATCTAGAAAAAAAAGATAGAAAAGCATGTGTCTTTTGTGAATTAAAAATCTGATTTGTGCCCCCTTTTATAGAGCCTTGAAGTCCTCTTTATCCACCTTTCTCAATTATTGATTAGTCAAAGGAAGAATGGGTCATTTGACCCATTCTTGGCCCATGTCTTTTGCCTTCTTTTGGGCCTCTTTTGAGCCCAATTTACTTAATTCAATAAAATCAATAATTACTCATGTTTAATTCATTCCATACACATTACAACAATATTCCCACTCATTAAATTCATACTCGTAGCCTCGATTTCGAAAACAAGCAATTCTAGCCACGTATGGCTTATTTTGGCTACAAGGATAAAATCGTCATTTTGGCTCCAAATTTGTTCTCGGGTAATTTTACCATACCAATATAATATTGCACTCATTTCATGTATATACCCATGGTTGTAGAAGAAACGGGGCAAAAATCGGCTCTGTATGACCCCGGATACCCTTGGGACTTAGAAATTTCCAACTTTCAAAAAAGTGGAAAAGCCATGGTGGAACGCCCATGGGAGCTCCAACCTACTGCCTCTGGGCTAAAAATTTTATCCCAGAGCGGCATGGCACGTTCCCAAACGCGCCCCTTACTTAATTTTTTTGAAAATTCCATTTTTCGACTTCTCTTCGCGGGTTTGGTTAGATACTTCAAGTCCTATTCTTTAACTCACTTCTTAACCTTAATATACTTTGTTTAGAGGTCTTCTTAGCCTTGTTTTGAACCCCACAAATGTTCCTCGAAGATCATAAACACCTCCTATAAAGGTTTAATCACATAACAAGAGCCAAATTCAATTATCTCACCAATAGTATTACCAAATGCATACTTATAATTCTCGATACCTAAGTACATATTATTTAATGTCGTCAAGTAGGTTTGGGAACTTACGGGGTGTTACATTGCTTATGGGTGTATTATGCACCACACTTATAATCAGGAGGCTATAGGGCGTTTAAGAAATGTTTTCCATTCTTTCATACTCCAAATCGTGTAATAGAGTTTTCCATAGGAGACTTATCCAGATTCTTGTCTGTCTCTAATTTTGCTAACTATGCCTCATTTTGAAATGGTACAAGTACAAAAGCTCAGATTTCTAAAGATGTGATCCTTTCTGATGGAGTCATTAAGAAGTTATGAAACTACACAAGGACTTGAGAGGAGTCCATTAGTGCATTAAAGTCTATTGATTTTATGTGTATGCCCCTATCTTCATAAATCGTGTGGTTGAGACAAGTTAAGATGTGTATTCAAACCTTTTTAAGAACCTTATTATAGATGACTTGCTTAAGGGGGAAAGGTATATAGCTGAATATTGGGGTAATGTTTCCACCCAAGAGATAGTGTAAATTAGGGTGTTATCATAAGCTATGAGTAGTAAGATGATCCCAGATCTAAAAATATGGAGTCGTAAATTTAGAAGCAAGAGAGTGGGGCTAGTGATCGATTGGAGAATGTAGCTAGAGCCGTGTACCTATTAAGTGAGTGATAGGGGTGGTATGCCCTTGTGGTGTTGGCTAACGTGTAGCAATGATTTTCAGATTTTACGATAGTTAATAGAGGGAGAGAGAGTGGTTAGTTAAGGTAAGTTAGGATATATTCAAACTAGGGGAGAATCTCGTGGTGACTTGTCATTTTGGTAGTAAAGATTAAGTATATATTGTGAGTAAAAGGATAAAGTAGTTAAGAATTATTTTATCTAAGCTTCACCTCGTGATTTTTTTAAGAGGGAAACCCTTTGATGCTTGTGGAACTATGAAAGAGTTTAAAGGTATGTATGGATAAGTAGATGTGAAGTATGAATGGAGAATGTGGTAATGGACTGTAAGTTTAAGATCGAACATTTGTGATCATGCAGTTTTAGTAGACCAAGTGTTTCTTGATTTTCTTATATAGTAATTGTAATCTAGTATATTATGTGAGGATATGTGTAATGAATATTAAGGTCCAGTAGTAATGTTGTGAAGATCTTGTAAACCATAATTAAGTGGAATAAGAAATTAAGATCAGTTTTTCTGCCAAAAAGTTTGGTGGGCTAGTGTTTTCTGGGTTTTGCCTGGCAGCTATAAGCTAATATAGTATGTAAGATATTTCTTTGGCAATCCATGTTTGGTACTAGATGCTAAGTTGAACTTTAGGTATTGTCTGTAATGAAAAGAATGATCGCTTAAGGATGGTAGCACAAGCTTTGTGGAAATGGGCCTATTAGGTTAGATATGGTGTATGAAATAGTTTAAGTTGGTATCTCTTGGCAAGTTTGAATATAGGCGCTTGATTTATATAAGGAATAGTGTTGAAACAATGAATTGTGGCTAAGTCAATAGATGGTTAAGAGCCTTAAGTTGGTAAGAACAAGATGTACTCGACTTTAAGTTTATAAGTGTTAAAGGTACCTAGTTAGTATTCTTGAGTTGCTTCATATGGAAGAGGATAGGTGTTATTACTTGGTGTTCATTGGAATTGAATTGAGAGAATTATAGATCTAAATAGACAATGTTGAGCCTTTTAGTATAGTTTTAAATTCCTTTGAACTGGGAACATATGAGATTAGAGGGGTGATGCTAGTCTACTAAGAAGACGAGTCTAGATTGTTAAGTGTTAGAAAAAGTGGATATGTATGCCCATGAAAAGGTAAGTTATATGATGATGACTTTGGAGGATAGAGGAAGTTAAGAGTAGTACCCCTAGAGCGAATGTAGTAGAAAAAAGTTAGCATTTTTCCTACAATAGTTTATTAGGGAGAGTTTAGAGTTCATTTGCATAGTAATACCCCATCTTGCTGAGTGTTGTGCATATATCTCTGTTTAGAGAATAGGTCCGCAGACCTAGGATAACGACCTTTGAGATAAGGGGGAGATAATGAAGTGTTGAACCAGGGCAAGCCTTGATATTTCTAGTGATGATGAGATTCAGAAAAGAGTTATGATACGTGCCTTAGCGATCCATTCTTATCTAGTGTATTCCTTGCATTTCAGCCTAAGACGACCCCCTATCCATGTATTATGCCTTCTAGCCATGCCTATGTCTAAGGACAAAATTTTCTTTGTAGTCTCTTGTCTATGGTCTTTCCCGCAGGTTGGAAGCAATAGTGTCTCTCAGCAATCCAAAACTTTTCTCTAAGATTCTAGGGATCCAATGTATATGTTATGATGCTTATGATCCCTGAATCCATGTCTCACGTGATGCTCAATTCTAAGAAACTATACTTTTCTATATGTTACCAACTCATATTATGTCATGTCTAAGCCCAAACTACACTCTTTATGCAAAACTCATGACCATTCTCAGTTCTTAAAATGAGAAGCAATAGCTTCAAACAATGATCCTAGTCATATTCCTTGAATTTATGAATTACAGCCTTATGTTATACCACTTATGATATATGCACTCATGTTTCTCAATACACCCAATCCTAAGAAATCATGTCATGTTATGTTTATGACAAAACGACCCTCTATTAATGATCTATGTGTTTGATATATGAAGTACGTCATACCGATTGTACCCTATCTTACTTCGTAGGTCCCATCTCGAGTAGTGCGATAAATAAGAGTCATAATCAAGTAGTACCACTACTATTTATGATGCTCGTACTCTAGTCCCTCAGTGGCCTTCCTTATGTAAGGATGATAGTGGTAATGGAAACAAAGTAATGATTTAGATAAGAGATTAGATGTCCCTTGTTGTGACCGTTGTAGTGTGACAACTCGAGCTAAGGTTATAGGTGAAGAGGGAAGAGTGAGGTGAGTTTTCATAAACAAGTTCCCAATAACATCATTTAGTTGATTATGTGAAATGTTTAGAAAAGGGATATGTGGTGTAAATCCTTATGAAAATGATTGAAGTTACTGGTTTTAGGTGGGGAGATCCGTAAAGTGGGTGTAGTAATGATAGGCTTGAATATTGAGTTTGATATACATATAGACCATGACACATTACGACTAGTACTCCTTGATTAGAGCTCGGGATTGGTTGAATAAAGTGGTAAGAAAGTGTAGTATTCTTGGGGATGAAAATTTTCTAGAGAGATACAAGGTATATAATTCCATAAATTATACTATCATGACCGCATTATATGTAAAACCTTGTGCTTCTAGGTTAGGCTTGAACATAGGAATAACCACATTTAGATTCAGAATGTACTAGTTATTTGTACCCTTGTGAGGATAGTAGGTTGCAATAGATAAGGTGTGTTATTTGGAAGTAGGATCATAGTTAGGAAGTGTTGCTAAGCTTAACGGTTATCAGTCGTATCATTCAAGGTGAAATACTCCTATTCCTATGTCCATCGCAACCTTATTTCATGTAGTGTACCAATCCTGATCCATTCCTATGATTTCCAGGAAATTCATGCCTTACATTTTCTTATCATGTTCCATAGAACTCATGTACAAGATCATGTCTATGTCAAGTCTCATGTGTCTTATGATTCGTGCTTTCACAATTAGATTGGTGTTGTCATGAAACTCCTCTTGATGTCTTTGTGTGTTGTGTTGAGGGAGAATTCTTGTGTGAAGTTACAGCCTTTATTTCGTAATTTTAGAGCTTCCATAAGTCCCTATCAATCATTCGAGGGCGAATGATCCCAAGGGGGAGATATTGTAACACCCCAAATTTTTGAACTAAGATCTGAACCATTTTGTAAATGCGTATAGACCCAAACCTAATGATTATAAATGGTACATAAGTGCTAAGATTGATTCCTTAGTATGGGAAGAGTTTTGGATGTGAATTAAGGTCATAAGGAACTTCTAATTCAAGGTTAAGTTGAAATCTCTTTACCGATTGAGTTTTCAAATAAGAATTTTACTAGGGTCAATTTCAAACGATCATAACTCCTTGAATATAAAGAGATTTGAATCTCAAGACCCACCAAATTAAGGTCTTTGAGTCTTCTTTCTAATGCCGCCGACAGTTCGTAAAACCAATATCGGAGTAAAAAGTTATGCTATTTTACCAGAGGGTATCCATCTGCAAGAGGGTGACAACCTAAGTGACAAATCATAACTTGGGTGACGACCCGTCAGATGAGATAGTCAAGCTTATCCAGTAAGCTTGAAAATTTGCCCAAAAGTGATGATATGGGTGACGAGACGTCAGATGAGTGACAAGACGTCAAATGAGTGATAAGACGTCACCTAGGTCATCAGACGAGATTTTTCTACAGTTTTAAAACGTGTTCTAAGGGATATTTTGGTCCTTTCCTTGGTTAAAACCATCCCCCACCTATATAAAATGATCCCAAAACCCCTAAGCACGAACATAATTAGTCTAAAACTCATTCTACTTATCCCCAAAACTCTTATAAGCAACTTTGAATCTCCGGCTTTCTTGAATTTCTCTCTGTAAAAAGTTATGTAGAACAACCCTTCTCTAGTAAAGATCTTGAATTAATAGTTTTTCATCTTATTTCGTACTATTTTACATGATTTATAAACTAGGGTTGAAATTGAATTTACGAAAGATGAAAGAGTTAAACTTGGGAATACCTCTTGGATGAAATTACTCTAATTTTCTATTTGAAATTTGATTTGAGATTTCCACTTGGGTTATTGAATCCCTTTCATCTCCAAATCCTAAATTCCTATATATAGAACGACTCTTTTTCAACCTATTTTCAAAAGTATGCTTCCTTAACTTTTATTTAAGCTTTAATCATGACTTTAAAACTACAGTTGGGAATTATTTCATGATAGATGAAAAGGTTGGGTTTTTATGAATTCTCTCTCCATTAAATTGCTTTTGGTATTTACATAAATGGCGTTGGAGGTTACTACTTGAATTATGACACTTGCTCTTATTACAAATATACATATATGATGATTTGAGAGAGTTGATTCACATTCTAACGCTTTAGAGAAATCTTGAATAAGTTATGATGCCTTAATCTTTAAATAGATTTTTAAAGAGAGTCTTACATGATCCTTAAATGATTCTTTACATTCAAACCTTATTATGGTGGGGCTAAAGAGTTATAAATATTTACGATAATGATAAGAGATGGCACGTTTGACTTGCAAATCTTGGTATGACGATACCAATTTAACTAATGCCATAAGAATGATAAATGTCCCTATAGAGTGTTTTTCTTTATGTTTTGAAAAGACTAAAAGATGGGCTTAAAGAGAATTAGATGTTTAACTGAGAAGGTATGGGTCCAAAACACTCATTACCCAAAACCGTATTTTATCGACACGGGATTGGTTCTATCCTAAAATATGGATAACCATAATGTGTGCTTGCTTCGCATTGTTGTATACAGGAGAGAAAAGAATAGAGACATGCCATACCTCAGTCCTTGCGGGAAACTCAGATTGGGGGGCTCTACCGATGGGTAATAGTTAGACCCACATAGCCCATGGTGTATAGAGAGGTCTTTGATACCATCTAGTTTAGAATTAAAGAAAAAAAATGAGTTTATGTTTTTAGAGTCATTTTGAAGTCTTTATTATATGTCCTATGCCTTGACTTCTATTTTCGAGATTATTTTGTATAAAGCTTGTCTTATCACTTTTCTATTCTTTATACCAATATATTCCACGTATTCACCATCTACGGATGCTACATCAGTTCATGAGGTAGGTTCGGAGGCACCCCTCTGTGGTTCTGTGCAGTTCTAGGATCATTCAGGACAGCTATCAGAGTTGGTAAGCCCACTATCCTTCGGAAGACAGCTTATTTCAGAGTTTGAGTTATTTCTTTTATGGTATCGCCAGGGTCTTGTCCTGGCTTAGACAGTTCTTTTTGTTAGAGGCTTCGTAGACTGGTATTGAATTTTATTAGAGGTTTTCAGTAGTTCTGAATTGTTTTCCTTAAAGAAAATTAAGTAAATTATGGGTTTTTACTAGAGATTTGTACTCTCTTTCATAAGTATCTTCCGCAATCTTTATTATATGCTCATGATGAATGCTAAGTGGTTCTCTCGGGCCTCAAGGGGTTTCGGGTGCCATGATACGTCCAGGACCTAGTCTTGGGTCGTGATAAAATTATTCATAAAAATAATATATTATGTATATATAATTATAATATTTACCAATTCGATTATTTCTTCGGTCTTGTTGAACAAAACCAGAAACAAACCAAATATTATCGATTTTTAAAAATATAAAATAAACCAAACCAAACAAAAATTGACTTATTTAATCGGTTTGGTTCAATTTTTTGTTTTGGATCAGTTTTTACCCAAACCATGAACATCCCTACTTGCAAGGAGATAAAATACTACTATAATATATAAACAGGAATAAGAATTTCAGTAATTAAATAAGACTGTGAACTAAACAAAATATTTTGAGAAACTGAACAAAAAATTAATTAGAATTGAAAAAAATAATAAGAATGAAATTTCTAAAAATTTGACTTTCTAATACTAAATTAATACTACTTTGCGGTAAAATGATTTTTTTTTTAATAATTTCATTTTTACCTTCAAACTCAGTTAAAAAAGAAAATAAAATTAAAAAAAATTATGTGGGGTAGGTATATGCAGGGCGGGACTGGTTAAAGTCTTCGCAGGTGTATGGGGGTTTGCCCTGCAACTACACCACCCGCATTTCTTGTTATCCCTATTTAAGGACAAAAGTTAAAGATAGACACAAAATAGGGTCAAAAGTGCAAACATCCCTAAACGAAGAAATCTATTATACAAATTCTGTCTGAATAGTTTCTGAGACACTAACAATTTTCTCTTTTTGCTCCTTTACCTTTCTCTGTCTGAAGAGTTTCTGAGACACTAGTAGATTTCTCCCTTTATTCATTTATCTTTCTCTGTCTGCTATCAAATTTACTACCAATTGGATCTTGACTTATTTAAACATCAAATTAACATCTATTTCTTTCAAAATGCAGCAGTTCTTTCTAACCTTGACATTACTCTTTTTTTTTTTTTTTTTTTTAACTTGTCTCAAGATTTATCTTATAAGTAAAACGATTATACTTGGGGAGTTGAACTTGGATTCAGTTTACTATTTTTTCACTATTAATTAGTTTCTGTCCCAATAGAATTGAGATTTTGTAATACAATGTATCACCCTTTGTCACGATCCAAAAACCAATGAGTTGTAATGACATCTACCCCAACCCATCCACGGTAGGTAATCCAAATCTCCAGAAATACAAAGTTATTGAAATAAAGGTAATTAACGAATAATCTTTGAAAATAAATATAAGAAATCGAAGGAGAACATAAAAATAATCTTTGAAAACATTCCAAGACTTAGTGCCACGAGTACAGTACCACTCTAATATCTAAAGAAGTAACTGATATCTACAACATTGTCACTATAGTAAATAAAGACATAAAGAAGATAGATGAAGCTTGGAGATCATTCCGATCAGGGAAGCTCACCACGATTCCAGAGCACCACAAGTATGTACGATTAGGAACCACGTGGAACACTCATACCAGGATCTGCATCGAAAGGATGCAGAAAAGTAAAGGTGAGTACATTCCACTTGTACTCAGTAGGCATCATAGATCGACTAAACTCAAGCAGAAAACTATAATGAGTTAAGAATACTAAAATAGACCCTGCACGCAGAAAAGTTCCAGCAGTTCAATATCACACATAGATTAAAGATATCTCAATTACAACCTCAATCCAAAAAGAAAATACAATGTAATGTAATAATATGGGATGATATACAATGGCCATGTCTACCGGTATACACCCACCCCCAACATATATCGCTGCAGATGTGAGACCAATAGGGGACTTGCGAGGTTTATATATCCCGCCCGAAATCCTCCAACGGGCAAAATCAATATAATAATCATGTAGCTACACCCGAAATTATGCATCGAATTGACTAAATATAATATCAAGTATGTATGCCAAAAATCTTGCATCAGACTAAACAAGTAAACTATGAACTACTAATTACCCAACCAATATCATACTTTACACAATAAGTCCCAATCTAAGCAAAGTTTGAAAGAAGTTAGGCCATAACCTACCTCGACGCCGGACCGCAAGTCTCAGAAAAATTACAAACTATCCTTTTTGAGCACCTCACAATGCTCTCAATATATCAAAAATAAATTCTACGCATAAACATGAGTCCAACGACACCCATATTACTAGAGTTCTAATCCAGGTCCAAAATTCAACCTCGAGAATTCATAGGCAAAACTAAAATTTTATTAAAAAATTAATTTACCCATATCTTAAGGAGTTCAAATCTGAAATTTTATAAAAGGGGTTGAAATCAAGTTTGAAATCATCAAACTACCATACTTTAATTTTATGGTAAAAAAAATCAAGTTAGAAAACCAAGATTTGAAGGTGAAATCAAGAAATAATCATGGGGAATAGTAAGATCTTGGTTTACAAACTTACCCAACACTAAAATTATGAAAATCCCCTTTGGGATCTCCCAAAATCGAGTGTACAAACTCTGATTTTGAGGTATAGAAAAATAGAGTGAAAGAGATGATAGGTCATTGTTTAACTGACAACGTTGTCTCTTTAGTGGAGAAATATCTACTTCAACAACCCCACCATAGTGACTAAACTTCAGATGAAACGAAAGTCACTTACCACACATGCCTTTTCCTAAGTGAGTTTTGTCTAGCAGAAGTGAGACCACAACAGTGATGAAACTTTGCAGAAACAGTTCCGTCGATGCAGACAAACCACCACAGTAGTGGCCAACCCCCAATTGGTACAACTTTGTCGAAGCGTTGACTTAGTCGCTGGTGCGATCAAAGCATCGCAGAAACGGTTGCACCAGTACCAGTAATATAACAACTGCAACCATAATCTCACAAGCTCGGAATATGTCCTCGAAACTTGTTGGAAAACCCACAAAAATAAATTAACTATGCTACTAAACTAATTTCGACATTTTGGACTCAATGAAACCATTAGATTTGTCAATGAAGGTTGTTTTCAATGAATGTTGATCAAAGTCAATCACAGGTCAAACTTTCCAAAATCTCATTTAAATGATCAAAATCACACCAACAGCCTCGGGAGACAAACCAACTACGCCACTAACCTAAAAATGATGCTCTAAAGCTGATGAAACTATCGAAATTCTCATACAATGTCTAAAACTCCAAAAGTTGACCAAAATCAACCCTACTAACTTAAGATCCTTCTAAAATGAAAAACTTACATAAAATCCAACCAAATATTTCGAAAATCGAGCTACCTACCCCTATAACTCACAAATACCATAAAACAACTACAAGAAGGGGTAAAATGATCAAAATGCATAAAATTCCAAAAAATTACTATAAGGGTTGTTACACCCTTTTTCATTTTTCAAATATTTATTAAAGATATCCAAGTTTTTAAAAGCACTCTTTCACTCTTAGCAATAAACTGATGTCAGGTACAAAACTGATCAGTACAGTTTGATTCCAAGAAGCTTTCTTCTTTCAATAAGATGTTGAGAAATGCGAGGATGTAGAGCTCTAATCTAGTGGTATACAAGTGGGACAAGAAAATAAGAAAGAATACGTGAATAAGGGTTGGTGATAAGAATCATATTAACCGGAAGAAAAACTACAAAGATTGAAAACAAGAATTTAAAGATAGGAAAAATTTGGGAATAAAATCCCTAATTTTGAGATTAAGTGCTAAGAACCCTAATTGATCTTAGTATTCAAAATTAATGGACTAAAACTAATTATGATACTGATAGAGTCAATTAAAGAACTTAGATCAAAAGTGATCTAGACCCCTATTTCCAAGAAATGAAAGACAACAATTAGTAGAAGACTAATCACCTTCTTTAATTAACTTTAGTAGAAACCAAAGATATCAAATTAAGAAATAATCTTACCTCCTAAAGAATTGTTCTTATAGGACTGCAAGATAAATCCATAGCCACCGTACACAAAGGTGTAAAGAAGAGAAACATCTAAAATAATATTAATCAAGTCTTCCTCAAAATAACAAATCTGGTCCTATATATAGGGGAAAAACTATCCCAAATAGCATGCGATTAGGATCTACTTTTATGGAAATAATAAAGGAAAAAACTATCCCAAATAGCATGAGATTAGGATCTATATTTATGAAAAAATTAAATAAACTCTAACTAGGACTAGGAAAGCATGTAAAAATAATACCAAAAATTCTCTCCTAAGTAAATAAGAAAAGTTTCTAAATTTAATCAACATCCATATGGGCTCCATTTTCTTATTTTGGGGGTTGGACTTGAATCATGAAATATGTGTAGCATTTAGTCATTCTTCTCCATAAATCTTGGACTCGTTATTGAGCTCTTCTTCCATTATAAGAATCTTTTTGATTCATATTAAAGCCCGTCAACTTTAATGTAAGTGGGTCAGGCTAGATGCTATCATTCCACTCTTCCTGAAAATAATTCGTCCTCGAATTTTGAATCTTGCAAAATCAAGAATACATACAATAATAAATAATATCCATTACTTGAAAACAACAATGGTAGGAGCAAAACAAGATAGTGATCATATTTCCACTTAACCCAACTAATCCTAGCATGTATAAATACACCCTTATAAAGCATGTAGACATCATCATCCAAATAGAAAATTCTCTTTCTTGTATGAGCACACAAAATTCATGTATAGATGACATAGGGAATGATTTTTGCCTCTCCAATTTAGCTCTATTAATAAAGTACTCCAATGGACTTGTCAAAGACGACGTAAGCTTCACAGAATATGTATCAAATTGAACACTTTTATGATATAGTCAAGCATCATCAATTACACTTCTCAAAGATTTTTTTCACATAAAACCTATTCACATAAGTATAGGAGTTCTCAAGAAGGTTAAAAGAACCTTTCAATCTCAAAATAGAATCTTCATTAAATTTTAAGTAATTGCTCAAATTCTCCAATAAGAAATCATGAGTAGGTTAAACAAAGTGTATTTAATCACTAGTATCATAATAGTCATGTATTTTCTCATTACTAATAGCAAACACCTTTTTAACATTACAATTACCAAGACTTGAAGAATTTTGTCTTATCCCAAAGAAAGAATCATATTTCAATAAGTTATCACATAAAAACTGTTCGATACTAGAATAAGAGAAGAAGAATCATCTAAATCATTCATAATCCTATGCCCACAATCATCATGCGTCATTTCAACAAGCAGGAATTCATATTGAAACAATATCATGCTCCATTTTAGAAGGGTATGAATTACTCTTAGTAAACTTAGCGATTATAGTTAATGAGTAATTATATAGCAAAATATCATCATCCTAAAACTTAATAAAGTCACCAACATAAGAATTAAGTGCGTAGTTCATTACCTCCAAATAGATCTTAGGTGTTCTAGGAATACCAAGAATGTGAATAAATCAAATATACATACCGTACTCAGTCTTATGTAGCAACTGAACAACATCACCTCATTTTTTCTTGTTAATTGATATTAGGTCCACAACTTCCTTGTTGGTCTTCTTGTAATGATTCTTATCTTGAATAGACCCAAAATATTTTTTTCACCTATATCCTTCTCATGAACAAACACTTTGTCACGCCTCGAATTCCAACGGGGCGGACTGGCACCCGAAGCCGTTAAGGCCCGAGAGAACCAATCTTCATTCAGGTACACTCATATGCATGTCACTCAATGAACATCACTATATCGTATAGATATAATATGCTAATGGCGGAAGTCATGGAAAACATGTGATATATATATATATAAAACTTGGCCGTTAGGGCCACCACGTCAAAATGGACATACATTCCTTACATTTATCTCACCAAGTACGTCTACAAAGCCTCTACAAATACATAGACATAACCAACCTAAAGTCGGGATAAGTCCCCGCTTTATACAACATTTACATAATACCAAAACAAGTGTACATATGTGACTCGGTAAGCCCTGAACCGAACTGGAGCTCACCAATAATCCGTAGATGATTCGCAGCCTACTGTGGAGGTCTACTAGCACCTGTGCCTGCAGCAAGTAAGGTAAGTCCCCCAAGGGACGTCAGTACGAAGAATGTACTGAGTATGTAAGGCCATAAATAATTTCATAAGATATAAGAACTTTAATGAAATCAAGTACAAGTGGGAGGACGATCTAGGTTAACCACCGTAATATACATGTGTGGAGTCGTGTACATTGCATTTATTTCTTCCATTTTTGTTCATATCATTGGCACAGTCATTTGTATAACATCGCTCACATAATATTATTCATGTGATCGTTCGGGATCGCCTCTAGCTAGGCTTCCGCCTCTTTGAGTTGCCACCCATTCGGGATTGCCTCTAGCTAGGCTTACGCCCCTTCGAGTTGCCACCCGTTCCCAATAATACTTCGGGATTGCCTCTAGATAGGCTTATGCACCTTCGAGTTGCCACCCGTACTCAATATTTATTCGAGATCGCCCCTAGCTAGGCTTTTTCCTCTTTGGGTTGCCACCCGTACTCAACATGTAAGTATTACTTCAATTTTTTTGTTATAAGAGTGATATGTTGGTGGTTGATACATTATTGGAAATTTGGAACAATATCCACAATTATATGACACATGAATAACATAATTGGTCATTGAATAAGAAACATGTGAATAACAATATATGACAACCTGAAATGAGATACCTTAGAACATTTCGTAATGGAACAAGTACAATTGCAATGTGAACAATATGTGCTGAAGAAGGATACAAAAAGAGTAACCTTACGTACCTTATCTCTCCCAATATGAATAGACAGTCCTATATGTGAATACAATAATCCAGCTCCTTCCTTACATGTTACTCTACAACACAAGTATATCACGAAGCTCCCGTTAACAACTAACTACATTACAAGTGCATAAGACGACAATGAATTACGTGATTGCCATATAACATCACTTCGCCCTCTTACAATACCATTTATTACATCACCATACCAACAATACCATAACATTCCACACATTGACCAAGACACCATAAACCAATAACATTTCACACCAAGTTTATCCTTTATACTTTCTCATTAACACTACATCACAATTACTCCATCAAGTCATCTCAATACCTTTCACAATAACACATGAACAACAATCCATAATTTATACCATTCAAAATACCTCTGGGTTACTCCTTTAAAGTCATTCAAAAGGTACCATAAGTTGATAATTGCATCCATGAAGGGTATAGGGGTTTCGGGGGGTCAAAGAGATGCAAAAACATGCAAAACGAACTTCTGGGATGACCTGCAGGTGGTTGAGGTGCGGCCTCAGGTGCCTCTTGGCAGTGTCCAGAGTTACTTGCGAAGTCACCTGCGCCCGCAGGTGCCTTCGTCTGCGAGGACGGGTCCCCCTTTCGGCCAAAATGGGTCTCTTTTGGGTCTTTTTTTGTAATGAATGGTCCATGATCATAATTAAAATTATCTTTTCATATTTTAAGTTATCATGGATGCCAACAAACAGCCATGGTTTCACAACGCACATAAACATCACAAAACTACATTTTTCCCTTCAATACGCCACCGGTTCCATGTACAATTTCGCAACAACAATTCCAAATGTCAAACACAAAGAGAAGGCAAGTTAAGGACATAACCACATCTTACATTTTGATATTTAATCCATCAAATTCAATTCCTTCAAGACCACAAGTCTCCTTTCAATTTTAAGTCTCATAGATGACAAATCTTTTAACAAGGAAGCAAAAGTACACTACTCAACACTTTTACACATAACCATCATGATCTACACAATATATCATGCATATAATATATTAAATCATGATATTAAACACTTACCAAGTCTTGCAAAAGGATGATCTTGTCCAACCAAGTGTAGTTGTCTTAGGGTTTGAGAGTAGAGAGAAAATACCTTTTGTGGAAAAGTCTAGAATGGCATGTGTGCCTTTGTGAATAAAATCTGATTTTTGGTTGCCTTTTATAGCCACTTAATGGTCATCCTTAGCCACTTTTGACCAACAAATATCATGTTTACTTGGTCAAAAGATGAATGGGTCATTTTCTTCTTGTTGGGCCATGTCTTTTACCTCATTTTGGGCCTTAAATTGAGCCTATTTGCACAAGATTAATTTAGCCCAATAACTTCCCCATTTGCACAAGATTAGTGGAGTCCAATAACTTCCATGACTAATATACCAACTATCACAACTTAATTAATTCCATGAACATTAGGGTAGTCGCATGAATTTAGAAATGTATGGGGTGTTACATCCTTCCCCCTTAGGAACATTCGTCCTCGAATGTGAGTAATATTATCCCATTTACACAAATTTAGGTCTCATTTTATCCTTCATGTTATCATATATACACATAATGCTCATATATACTTACTTTTTATTGCTCTAATTCCGCACTTTGAACTTTTTCTTTTGTTTTATTTCTTCGATTTCCCATTTGATTTCTTCTAATTGCTGATTTCTCCAATAGTACCTTTACGAAAGCTACTTCTTTATTTATTAACCTGTTTACTTATCATCAATCTAGAATATCAATAGGTACCTCTTTATATGTGATATCCTCCGTAACTTGTACATCTCCACTGGGAGCAATACAAGATGGATCTCCTATACACTTTCAAAGCATCGAACATGAAATACTGAATGAACTGTGGAGAGTTCTTGGGGTAGTGCTAATTTATATGCAACTTACCCAAATCTTCGGGTAATCTCATATGGCACGTTATATAGGGCCAACTTTCCTTTCTTTTTGAATCTCATTACTCCTTTCATTGGTGACACTTTCAAAGATACCTAATCACCTATAGCAAATTCTAATTCCCTTATTCTAATATCGGCATATGACTTGTGTCGACTTTGGGACATTTGTAGCCGCTATTGTATCACTGTAACTTTCTCTATATCTTGATGAACAAGATCTAACTCAAGTAAATCAGTTTCACCTACTTCCAACCACCCAATTGGTGATCTACGCTTTCTTCCATACGAAGCTTAGTAAGGTGTCATTTTGATCATTGAATGATATCTATCATTGTAGGCAGATTCAACAAGAAGTAAATGGTCGTCTCAACTACCTTTTAAGTCCAATGTGCAAGCTCATAGCATATCTTCAAGTGTTTGGATAGTACATTCTGCTTGTTCATCTGTTTGAGGTGGAAAAGCCGTACTCAAATTCACTTGGGTTTCAAAAGTGGGCAGTACATTGAGCTCCCCTGTCTGATATATTAGAAATTGGAATCCCATGTAATCGCACTATCCCATGTAAGCCTGTCAACTATTACCCGTAAGAAATCAAAGTACCGCAGTGTACGAGCCAAACCTGTGATGAATTCCATATTAATCATGTCCCACTTCCAGACTAGAAGGTTTATACATTGTATATAACCTCCAGATGCCTGATACCCTACTTTTATTTATTGACAGCTTGGACACTGAGCTATAAATTCTGCAATGTTCTTTTCATGTAACCTTACTAACACCTTCCGTTCAAATCATGGCACATTTTGGTAGCGCCCGGATGAATAGAATACCGTGAATTGAGTATTAAAGTACTCCCTCTAGCGTAAGCTCAAATACCTTTGTCGAATTTTGCTGTATATTCTGTTCAACTGAAATAAAATAGGATTTTCATATTGCTTTTCCTTCACCTCAGCTACAAGTGAGGACTCTGCCACATTTTACACTATAATTCTTTCATTTGGAGTTTCAAGAAGACGAACTCCCAAGCTGTCTAATTGGCTTAACGCATCGGCTACCACGTTTGCTTTTCTCGAATGGTATAAGATATCACTATCATCTTCTTTTAGTAATTCCATCCATCTTTGTTGTCTTCAGTACGGGTCCTTTTGCTTGAAAATATACTGCAAACCTTCATGATCAGTATATATATCAACGAGAACCCCATACAAATAGTGGCATCATATTTTTAAAGCAAATATCACGACTGCTAACTCAAGATCATGTGTGGGATAATTTCTCTCATGTGGTCGCAACTGTCGTGAGGCATACACTATTACATTCCCGTGTTGCATCAATACACATCCTAAGCTGACTTTTGAAGCATCACAATATACTGCATACCCTCTTGTGCCTTCGGGAAGTACTAATATAGGTGTAGAAATCAATTTAGCGTTCAGCTCTTAGAAACTCTTCTCACATGCATCCTTCCACTAAAACTTGATTTCCTTGTATGTTAGCTTGTTAAGGGTGCTGAAATGGAAGAAAAATGCTTCAATAAACCTTTTGCAATAGCCCGCCAACCCAAGAAAACTACGAATCTCTGTAGGCGTCGTAGGTTTTGGCCAATTCTTCCGCCTTGTTTTGAACTCTATTTGACATCTTTGATTATGATTTCCCCAAAATCATTCAGTATTTTAGTAACTTTGATCAATCCATACCCTTTTCCCGCTCGAGTTTGAATCACGATAGTCTCCTTGTATGATTAATTATGGTAACTTGGGATCTTTACTTTTGTGCAAATCCCGTAATCCTTTGTGTTAATTATGGTATGTGATAGCCTCTGATTTTGTGTTAAATTGATTATGAAGATCTCTTTTGATTCCTACTCTCTCATTTGTTTCCTAACTTATTACTATGATAGCTTTAGAATCAACTATATAAGGTAAATTTTTCATCATTTATATTCTATTTATTTGTCTACCCTTTGTTTTAATTGAGATAGATTTTACTTATTTATTTGTGGTAACTATGACATATTTTTCCTCATTTAATTGATTCTGGGAGGCTCTTTAAGGAAAATAATTTCATGATTGATATCTCTTAATTATTCTCGTCTCTCTACTTATTGTCATCCATTTTTACTATATAAAAAGACTTTCTTCACTATTTTAAATAGAGCTGGACCCCTACAGAGATTTTGGGCCCCTCACTTACATATACTCTTAAACGCTTTACAATCACTGACTCTCCACGGAAAAATAAATAAATAAAGGATACTTTACAGTTCTATTTTTCTCTTTTGGCTTTGAAGAGGTGGATCCTTGGTTTCATATTGTGGTTCCATTTTTCTATTATTACGGCTTAAACTTTTCTATTAGTTTCTATTTTCTGTTAACAGGTATGTTCTCTTAAACGATGCATTTGATTTTGCTTCAACATGCCTTCTTAACTGTTAAACGCTTGATGCCATAGCATTTCTACTTGTTTTCCTCGCATGCCAAATGTTCTATCATAGTTCTTTGAAATCTGTGGATATGTTTACGCCATTTGCCTTTGTGATTTAGACAAATATGATACTTCTTTCTCTGTTTGTAATTAAGTGTCTCTCCACTTGCATATTGTCTGTTTGTGAGTCCCAAAACGACCTTAGCGCATCTCATAACTCCTTTTGCGTGAGCCTGCCTGGGATCCTTAGGATCTCGACAACGTCAAAGGTTAGTTATGGGTTGTCAAAGGTTATTTTGGATTCTGGTTTGTTCCGTTCTTTCGTTTAACAGGTTGAAGACGAACATTTGGAAGATTCGAAGAGTTGCCTAGAAAGAGGGAGCTAGAGGATCTTGTTACCAGATTTCATGCATTTTTTTTTTTAAAAAATCTGATTTATATTTTTATTTGGGCCTGTAATAATTTGTATAAACTCTCGACATAATGAACTACGGGGACTGTTAATGGGGGCGGGGATTATATGGCTTGAATATCCTATCACTTAGATACCATGCCTATAGGATTGTTTTAACAATTTTTTAAAACTATTTTATCACTTAGACAATCCTTCTAGGATTATTAATTAAATTGTTTTATCACCTAGAAATCATGTTTTAGGATTATTAATTAACTTTCAACCTACCAAATTAAGTTCGAGCATGTTAATTTATTTTATAGTGTGTCTAATTAATTTTCAGCAACTCCAAATTGTTTTCCAGCACCTTAAATCTATTTCCCAGCCCTTTTTATTTTATTTTTCAGCATCCTAAATTCATTTTTAGCATCTTCAATTTAATTTTCAGCATATTTAATTTATCTCTAGCACTTTAAACTAATTCTTGCACTTTTAATTAATTTTTTAGAATCTCTAATTGATTTCCAGTATTTTTAATTAATTTTCTGCACAGTTAAATTAAATTCCTGCATATTTAATTAATTTTATGCATATTTAAATTAATTTTCAGCATGTTTAAATTAAATTTCTGCACAATTTAATTAATTGTTTGCATATTTAAATGAATTTTCTGCATATTTAAATTAATTTTCAACATTCTTAATTTAATATCTAGCACTTTAATTTGATTTCTGGCACGTTAATTAAGACCCCTCGCTTAGAAATCATGCCTATAGGTCTCAATTACGTAAAACAAATAGTTGTCTTTTCAAGCATGTTACCACCCTAATTTTTCTAAGTAACTAAGAGTCTTCTATGAAACCATTATGTGCTATTTTTGCAAGTTATATTTTTTTTGTTTGACGCAATTCTGAGTCTAATTAGGTAACCTAAGCTTCTTTTGTCTAGATCCAAATCCAAAAATAGTAAGTCCAACACCTCTTGGACATTAAGTTGGGATGGGTAGGCATTTTAGGGAACGCTAGTTTTGTCATTTTCTTTAGAACGCCTTTAAGATTAATAATCAAACTAGGTGGGGTGGGTAGATAGTCGAAAATGATGGAAGTTGACCCGAGCAGAATCCGACAATGCGATATGCGACATTGCCATCCGTTAATAAGTCAGGCGCTGATCCGAATAGGATAAAATAAAATCCTTGACCAAGTTTTTCTAAATCGACTTTTCTTTAGTTTATTTTTGAATGTTTTAATTATCTGGGGTAGTTTGGTTTATTATTTAAGTAAATATTTTTTACTATGTAATGGTGTCCATTCTATCTCCTTGCTTATCTGATCCATATTTCGTTTGCGTGCTTAATAGTTTTATCACTTAATTAGCTATTAATTATGATAAAATAGCAGTTTTGTGTTTAAACGCTTAGTCAATATTAAATTAATATAAAATAATTGACCTTTGTTTATCACGTAAATCCCCCACGTAATATATGAGTTCGATCGAGACCCGCATTTGTGGACCTTGAAAGGTGCCTAACACCTTCTTTTCGAGGTAACCTGAACCCTTAACCGAATTTTTGGTTGACGTAGACTAATTAAAATAAGTTCGTAATTAGTTTAGAATGGTGCCCTAACGCACCTTGAATCGTTAGGTGACAGCTCTTCACTCTTAGACCATCCAAAAGAGTTGTCAAGTCGAATCCCGCTTTTCGCGAGAAAAATGGGGCGCGACAGTATATGTAAATGTTATTCAAGAGTTGTCAGACATATTTTCCCACTTAACCCTCCCTAATGTAGTAGATCTTGGCCTTCTGTTTCTATATTCTAGATAGGATGCTCTGATCATTGGTTGATGTTCAAATTGGATTCAACATATAGGATCAATAAGATCATTCTTTCCTCTCAGTGCAAATTTATTATAGCTTGTATCATAGAACTATTTTTCTAGACTATAAATATTGTTTCTATCTCTTGTGTTCTAACTAGTGCCACTATTGTGTTGATAGAAGCTGCAATGATCCTCATTAACTTCTAACACAACTTCCTATCCCTTCTCTGGCATCTCTAAATTTTTGATGGTTAGACATTGTGCCATGAAACCTCTATCATTCACCCTTGAACATTAAAAAAAATGCAGATATTACTCTCAGTAGCTACGTACTTATTATATTCTCCTTCATTTACCTTTATGTAGTATCTCCCCATACTATTGTTTGGGGCTGCCAAGATGGCAATCACTTTGTTTTGAAGTCTCATTTTCTTCTTTTGGTACTGTCATGTTAGCTTGTATTTTATGCCTTTTCTCCACCAAAGCAAGTGACAAGAAAAATCTACGTACTCATCATATTCTCCTTTATTTAACTTTATGTAATATCTTCCCATATTGTTGCTTAGGGTTGCCATGATTGTTTTGAAGTCTCCTTTGTCATCTTTTGGTACTTTTATGTTAGCCTGTATTTCATACCCTTTATCCCTTAGAAAAGTGATAAAAAAAATACAATAGCAACCATTATCCTTATTGTAACACCCCAAAAGTCCCTAAGGTCATATCTTAGACTTAAAGCAGAAACTAGGTAAAAAAATCACAGAATGACTCAGATAATGAGTCATTGTTAATCACAACGAGCCATCATGTGAATCGTCCTGAGCAACCCAGACCAAAGTCCTGAAAGTTGAAAATTTAGCCAGGTGGTGACGACTCTAGACGATAAGTCATTGTCACCTACAATGACTCATCCTGTCAATCATTTTAAGGAAGACCTGAGAGTTGGCATTTTAGGTTCATAAGCAACGAGTGCACACAACAACTCGTCACTAATGACAACAGGCCATTGTGTCCCAGTCGTGCCCAGACCCAGCAACTCTGCCTAGTCACAGCGAGTCCAATAATGAGTCATTGTTAGACACGATGACTCATCCTGTGACCCATGACTACTCGGTATAACATAATTAGTTATATTTTAATTGGGTTATTTTCATATTTTACACTTACTTAACTACCTATACTACATCGCTTAGGGTTTTCTAGAGAGGGATTAGCAGGTATTAGTCGGCACTTTGCCCTCGTTCTATCCTAAACACTTAGAAAATATCAAAAGAGACGATTTATTTTCTCTCAAATCAGAATTAGGGTTCTTCCTCTTAAGTTAAGAATCAAGCTTCTAGCACGGAAAATCTTCGCCCAGGTATGTGGGATTAAAGTAAGGGCTCCCTTTCACCCTTGTGTCCCAAAAAGTTTTCAGTTAAACATCGAATTTAGATATCATGATTTCAGAGTTCCTCTTTAGTTTATGAATATCCCTCTATTTCAATTTTCTTATGATCATGATATGATAAGTACATGTTTTAAATGCTTCTTTAGTGTTTTGCATTATATAATTTAATTCTTAGCCTGAGTTTTTAGTATATTCTTATGAATTAGTTTTCATTTATTAAGTTTGGCATGTTATGAACACATGATCCCAGTATGCATGACTTCAGTATAAATAAACATGAATGGTTTTTTGTCTACAAACTTAAAGTATGAATTTCAGATGCAAAGGTTTTGACCCCAGCGGTACGACCTCAATTTTTGTAAGCATAATCAGTGTTTTCAGCTTATAAAACGCTTTAGACTAATTTTCAGATAAATGTTTTCTAATTCAGTTCAGAACAACAATACTTAATGAGCTATCAGTAATAAACCAGTTTAGGAGTAGTACTTAGCATTGAGTGGACGTGAGGATGAAGGTTCACCCATCAGTAAAGGTTGTTACTTTGGATAAAAGTTCATTAGCCCCAAAACTATATTGCCAACATAGGTTATTGAGGGTCACCAACCAGTTGAGGCTGATACCTTAGTCTAATGGACATCAGTTAGTGGATCCATGTTAGTTAGGTTCAATGCCCTTGGCAAGGTATAGAGCACCTTTCTAACTAGTATTACAGGTTAGACCTCATTTAGCTTAGATGGGGTGTGCCGGTTATAGGCTCTCCTGCAGATTTAGACTTAGCATTTGTACATGACCCTCATATATTTTATTTATTTTAAAGTATGAATTTCAGATTTATCCTTTCCAATTAGTTTATATGCATTTATAATAGGGTCATGGTACTTCAGTTCAGCTTATACATTTAGACTTGCATTTCAGTTCAGTGTATCAGTATTTTGTAGCATGCTTAGTGATGTGCCATGGTTACATGACACTTTCGATGCTTAAACAAGGAAAACATGTAATAACTTGGGTGTATTTTGTTGGTATGATGTGGTTCCTGTCTTACTTTGCAGGAAAACAGGCTTTAAAGGCAAAATGATCAAAAAGGAAGAATCAAGCCCAAGAACGAAGTGTCGGAAGAAGAAAGAACAAGAATCTGCACCAGAGATGTACTTACGACACCACTCACGTGGCGTGATTGCCACTCACATGACGTGAGTGGCTGGCGTGAGTCCAATTCAGAAGATCAAAGACAGGTTCTGATTTCCACGCTAGTAGTTACGTGGCATGACTGTCAGTCACGTAACGTGGAGGCATGGCGTGACTCAACCTCTGAAGACGTCTAATTGAGCCTGATTTTGACGACACTAACCTACGTGGCGTGACTTGGTTCCACGACACCAAGTCACGATACAGTGGAAGTTGCCGACTCTGTTCTCCTATTTTGATTTGGATAGGATTAGCTTTGTATCTATAAATACCCCTGTATAGTCCTATGTGCAGAGGAGAGTCATTACATTGTTTTGAGAGCTATTTTATATTGTTTTGGAGTTCATAAACATATTCTTGGTTTTGTAGTTACAAACCCTAATTCGAGTTTTATTGATAATTGAGATTTTAGTTTTTCTTCTTTGTTCTGAGTTCATAATTATGTTTTCATCTCTGAATTTTTCATGTGGTCTTACAATTATGAGTAGCTAAACCCATCAACTAGGGTTGTGTGAACTATGAGGAATTAACGAATTCGGTCAAGTGCAAAGCAACTCTGAACCGCTGTGAATGTATGTATTGTTGTTTCCTTCATTGTGATTGCTCTTCTAACTGTTGTAAATGTTAGAAACTCGCCTGTATTCTAGACTTGCTCGAGGGAGAGGTAAATATTGGGAAAAGGAGATAACAACAGAGATTTGAAGCTATCAACCTTCACCTAATAACTTGAGCCTTAGCGGGAATAGTTATCTGAGATCCAGGATAAGGGTTAGTAGTGCGACACTCGGAGACCGAGAGGAGAAAAGTGAAATTCGTCTAACCAAGGTCGAGAGACGTTTAGATGAACCTATCTTGTCAAATTTTGCATGCCACATAGCGGGACGATTTTGTTAGCACAAGTAATCGGTAGAGTTAAGGAATCATTGGGGATCACAGTCCTAGTGTATTTTTCTCATTATCTACAAACTCGATATAACCAGCAATTGTTACTGTCACTTTTTATTCACAAACCCCCCCGCCCCCCCCCCCCTCCCGTTTTACTTACTTTCCAATTATTCCATCTAGTATTCTAAACAGAATTCTACCTATTCCCTGTGGGATCGACCCCAACCTAGTTGGGCTTTATATTTGACAGCGACCGCTTTATACTGCTTAGGAGGTATATTTTGGGCGACATCAAATTTTGGCACCGTTGCCGAGGAATACGATTACAGAATTGATTAGTACTGTTTGGAGTTGATTGGTTTTATTTTTACATACTTTTGAGGGCACACGCCGGTGTATGCCCAATACTAGGAGTCAAAGCAATTCCCTGATTCCACTTGATCTTGAAATTGAAAGAACTCTGAGAGCTAATCGAAGGATGGTGAATAATGAAGGAGTTCAGGATCCCACAGCTGCGGGATATATTCGTCACCAACCAATTCAGCAAGTTGGTCATGAAACAGCGGATCAAACTACCTCTTGATTGACACAGGAAGAGCAAGCTAGGCAAGCTGCCCTTAGACAAGCAGAAAGAGATATTCGAGCTATGCAAGAAGCATCATAGGATTTGGCTGATGCTGAAGAGCGACAAAGACGACTACTGAAAGAACAACCGAGACCATATGTGCCTGTTTATGATGATCCTGAAGAAGAAGATTTGGCCTACTTCGAGCCAATAGAGACTGGTGACATCATTCCACCAGAGTTACCTCCGGGCACTAAGTTTGACATTACTAGTGCCATGATCCATCTGCTAAACTTGAAGGGTGTGTTCGCCGATCTTCCTACTGATGATCCAAACATGCACGTGATGAATTTTGTGGGGGTCTGCACGTCATACAATATTCCTGGATTTGACCAAGAGGCTATTTGGTTGAGGTTGTTTCCATTCTCTCTAACAGAAGAAGCTACTTTGTGGTTGGCTGAGTTGCCACGAGGTTCCATCACTACTTGGCAAGAATTGAGAAATCAATTTTTGTAAAGATTTTTCCCACCTTCCAAGACACTGCAGTTGAAGGACGAGATTTATAATTTCAGACAGCTTCATTCTGAAGCACTCTATGAGACATGGCTGAGGTTCAAAAAGAAGCTACAGAATGTGCCAAATCACAGGATGAGTGGTAGGAATTTACTTGAAATCTTCTAAAGGGATTTGAATGTCAACACAAAGGCAGTAGCAGACACTATCACTGGTGGAACATTCATGAGTTTGAGATGGGAATGAGCTTCAGAGATATTAGATCATGTCACTAAGACCAATCGAGGATGGCATACTCGGGAGGCAGATATACCGGCTGGCACATATGCTATTGGAGCCTCAGCAGCATAATGGACTTTGGATGAATCTGTGGCTCAAGAGGTCGCTCAGTTGAGGATAGAAATTGGTCTTCTGGTTAAACAGATAGTGGCCAAAGATGCTAAAAAGGTGCATGCTGTAGGTGCACAAGGTAAGTCGTCTAGACATGATGATAGTGAGTCTGATGAAGAGGCGAAGTACCTAGATTGAGAAGTGGCGGATTTCTGAGCCAAGGGCCAAGGGTCTAATCAAGACTCTTGGAACTCAAGGCAAGGGAATCAAGGTCGGAACTATTATGAAGACAACTACAACAAATTGGGATACAGAGATTGAGAACGAGACCGTGATGGTGAATGGAGGTGGAAAGATGATAATAGAGAGAATAATGACCTTTATGTACCATAAGGAAGACGTGATGAGGAGTCTGGAAATTCAAGGATGGAGGCCCTTCTTAATAAACTGGTCAAAGGGGTAGAGATCCAGGAAAATTGCTTGAAGGAGATTAGGACTGACATTTCGGGAATAAGTCAGAAAGTGGAGTCTCATTCAACTGCCATTAAATAGTTGGAGCAACAATTTGGGCAGATATCATTGGCACTGAATCAACGTCAGCCAGGCACCCTTCCAAGTAATACCGTCCAAAATCCAAAGAATGATAGTCATTGTCTAGCCATTACTACTAGAAGCGGGAAGTGCACGACAGATCCACCTATACCTGTCGACAGTGGTAAGACTACTGATCCAATGGTTATTGATGTAGAAGCTAAGTTAGCTCTGAATAATTCAAAGGACGACACGGTTCCAAATCATCCTGATGACAGTGAAAAGGCAAAATCTAAAAAGAGGCAGGAAAAGGAGGTACCACAAGTGCTCAAAACTATCCCACGACCTCCTCCTCTCTTTCCTCAAAGGTTGAAAAAGAAGGCTGAGGAAGGCAAATATCAGAAGTTCATCACAATGTTGAAGGAGTTGTTAGTAAACATCCCTCTTGTGGAGGCATTAGAGCAGATGCCAGTCTATGCGAAGTTCATAAAAGAATTGGTGACAAAAAAGAGAACTTCCAATTTTGAACCAAAAGATAACATACATCATTGTAGTGCAGTTGTTTCGCGTTTCCTAGTTGAAAAGAAGGAGGATCCAGGAGCTTTCATAATTCCTTGTACTATCGGGTCCTACGACTTTGCTAAGGCACTTTGTGATTTGGGTGTTAGCATCAACTTAATGCCATTAGCCATTTTCAAACATTTGGGGTTGGGATCACCAAAACCAACCTCTATGAGACTTCTCATGGATGATAGGACTGTGAAAAAGTCGGTGGGCATTCTGTAGGATGTTTTGGAAAAGGTTGCGTCTTTCATCTTTCCGACTGACTTTGTGATTCTTGATTGTGAAGTTGAATTTGAGGTTCCCATCATATTGGGAAGACCATTCCTTTCCACTGGTCGTGCATTGGTTGATATGGAAATAGGGCAGATGAAATTTAGGTTAAATGATAAACAGGACACTTTCAATATTTGTCGTTCAATGAAGCAGCCAAGTGATAAGCGTGCGATTTCAGTGATAGATGCGATTGATGATAGTGATGTTGTTGTATCTATTGAAGAAAGGTTGGGGGTAGAACCTCTTGCGGCCGTGATAATGAATTTTGATAGCAATGATATTGAGGAATATGATGAGATGGTGGGTGCACTCGCTGGTAAGGGAGCATACACTTATTCTCTAAAGAAACTTGATCTCGATTTGAAGAATAGGGTAACCCCACCAGCTCGTCCGTCTATTGAGGAGCCTCCAGTTTTAGAGCTTAAGGCTCTTCTGGCCCACCTTCACTACATATTTTTGGGAGCTAACAACACCTTGCCCGTGATTATTTTTGCTAAATTGGTGGATTGGAAAGTAGAGGCTCTGGTTTCAGTATTGAGAAGATTTAAGAGGGCCATTGGTTGGTCCATTGTTGATATCATAGGTATTCCACCCGGCATTTGCACTCATAAGATCCAGCTTGTTCCTGAGTGTATACCGATCATTGATCATCAACGACGTCTAAACCCACCAATACAAGAGGTTGTGAAGAAAGAAATCATCAAGTGGTTAGATGCAGGAGTGGTTTACCCTATTGCTGATAGCAAGTGGGTAAGCCCAGTTCAGTGTGTGTCAAAAAAAAGAGGAATCACTGTGGTTCCAAATAACAAAAATGAGCTAATTCCAATGAGGCCGGTGACTGGATGGAGAGTTTGCATGGATTATCGAAAGATGAATTCTTGGACTGAGAAAGATCATTTTACTATGCCCTTCATGGATCAGATGTTAGACCGTCTTGCTGGTAGAGGATGGTATTGTTTTTTTGATGGTTATTCAGGGTATAATCAGATTTTTACTGCCCCCAAATACCAAGAGAAGACCACTTTCACTTGTCCATACGGGACAATCACATTCAAGAGGATGCCCTTCGGTTTGTGTAATACACCGGCCACTTTCCAACGCTGCATGATGTCTATTTTCTCCGACATGGTGGAAGACACTATCGAGGTTTTTATGGATGACTTTTCTGTTGTTGGAGACTCATTTGATGATTGCTTGGCATACTTTGACAATGTGCTACAGAGATGTGAGAAGTGCAACTTAGTGCTGAATTGGGAAAAATGTCACTTTATGGTCAACGAGGGTATCGTATTGGGGCATCAGATTTCAAAGAATGGCATTGAGGTGGATAAGGCGAAGATTGAGGTAATTGAGAAGCTGCCTCCACCTATCTCTGTGAAAGGTATTCGAAGTTTCTTAGGTTATGCTGGTTTTTATAGAAGATTCATCAAGGATTTCTCCAAGATTGCACATCCTTTATGCAAACTTTCGGAGAAAGAGTTGAAGTTCGTGTTCGATGAAGCATGTCTAAAAGCATTTGAGTGTCTTAAGGAGAAGTTGGTTTCAACCCCTATTATTGTGTCACCAGATTGGACGATGCCTTTTGAGGTTATGTGCGATGCTAGGGGAGTGGCTTTGGGTGCAGTCCTTGGCCAAAGACGTGAGAATATATTACATCTGATTTACTATGCTAGCAAAGTGCTTAATCTAGCTCAAAAGAATTATATTGTAACTGAGCAGGAATTGTTGGCTGTATTATTCACTTTTGAGAAATTCAGATCTTACTTGATAGGTACGAAGGTGATTGTGCATACGGACAATGCAGCTCTTCGGTATCTTATGTCGAAAAAGGATGCTAAGCCAAGACTGATTCGGTGGGTACTTCTATTGCAAGAATTTGACTTTGAAGTCAAGGATCGTAAGGGGATCAAAAATCAAGTTGTTGACCATCTATCACGCCTTGAAGAGGAGGCCATGCTTAAATTGAAGGATGATCTTGAGATTGATGATACTTTTCCAGATGAGCAAGTACTAGCAGCGTCCCAAGACTTAATCCCTTGGTTTGCTGATTTTGCCAACTTTTTGGAAAGTGATCTAGTTCCAGAGGATATGTCGTATCAGCAGAGAAAGAAATTCATGCATGAGGTAAGAAAATTCTTCTGGGGTGAGCCGTATTTGTTTAGGGTGTATGCTGATGGCATAATTCGAAAATGTGTTCCAGAGGTTGAGATGATGAGTATTTTGGAAGCATGTCATTCATCTCCAGTTGAGGGTCATCATGGAGGTGCGCGGAATGCCCATAAAATCTTACAATGTGGGTACTACTGGCCCAGTATTTATAAAGATGCTCACAATTATGATCGCGCTTGTGACCAATGTCAAAGGCAAGGGAATATTTCACGTATACACGAACTTCCCATGACAACTATACTTGAGTTTGAACTGTTTGATGTGTGGGGAATTGACTTTATGGGTCCGTTTGTGAGCTCGCATGGAATGAAATACATCTTGGTAGCCATTGACTATGTTTCTAAGTGGGTGGAGGCGATTGTGTTTCCTAATAACGAAGGGAGAAGTGTCACAACATTCTTGAAAAAGAACATATTCTCACGATTCGGTACACCCCGAGTTATTATTAGTGATGGAGGATCCCACTTCTGCAATCGTCTGTTCAAGGTCCTACTTGAAAAATATGGTGTGAAACATAAGGTGGCAACACCTTACCATCCTCAGACAAGTGGGCAAGCAGAGGTGTCAAATCGGGAGATCAAGTCGATTTTGGAAAAAATAGTTAATGCCAATAGAACTGATTGTGCTAGAAGACTAGATGATGCATTATGGGCATATCGAACTGCTTTCAAAATTCCAATTGGTGCATCACCATATCAGTTGGTTTTTGGAAAATCTTGCTATTTGCCCGTCGAACTAGAACATAAGGCTTTGTGGGCGTTGAAAAGGTTGAATTTAGACTAGAGTGAAGCGGCTCAATTGAGACTTGAGCAGATGAATGAGATGGATGAATTTTGTCTCCGGGCTTATGAAAGTTCAGCATTATATAAAGAGAAGATGAAATTGTATCATGATCGTCGAATTGAGAACCGCGAGTTTCACCCGGGAGATTTGGTGCTACTATATAATTCCAAGCTTCGCTTGTTTGCTGGAAAATTAAAGTCCAAATGGTCTGGTGCATTCACGGTATTTAGGGTATTCCTACATAGTACTATTGAGCTAAAAGGAGCAGGTAATGTTCTATTCAATGTCAATGGACAGAGTGTTAAGCATTATGTAGGAATTACGGAAGAGATTAAGACATGTGAAGAACTTCAGCTTGATGAAGTCTGAGCAGTCAAGCTAACCATGTCGTGTCGCGACGTTAAATCAGGCGCTTCATGGGAGGCAACCCATGGGCTAGTTGGTGAAGTCTGAGTATCCAAGTTAGCCGTGTCGTGCCGCGATATTAAATCAAGCGCTGATTGGGAGGCAACCCAAGATTTTTATGTTGTGATTTGAGCATTGGAGGAGCAGTTAGCTGAAAGTCACAAAATTTACCTGAATAGGGTCAGTACAACTCACGTAACTACTCACGCCACGTGAGTGATAGTCACGCCATGTGGATTGTGTCGTGGAAATCAGAGGCAAAATTCAGGTTTCAAAAGTTCAGCTACATTAGTGACCCACGTGACGTGAGTCCAACCCACTCACGTGGGTGGTTCCATGGAAATCAGAGGTAACTTTCAGAGTTCAAAGTCTCATCTACGCCAGGGCCCACGTGATGTGAGTCCAACCCACATCACATGGGTGGTCCCATAAAAAATTAGATCTGCAGGCCTCGAAGATCCGACCCGACCCAGCCCATTTTTGTGTATAAAATCGAGTCCAATCTTCTCTACCCGATACAAAATCCAAAATTCCCCATTATTTCTCTACTTTCAACTTTTCCTCATCAACCTAAATTTCACATCTTTCCCTACTCCATCACCCAAAATTCGACCCCCCCCATGCTCTAATTTGGCAAAATTCGATTCCCTACTCACAAAATCCGATCCATATCTTACCCTATTACCCACAAATTTCAAAAACCCGACCCCCACATCAAAAGATGACCCTAACCCGACCCAAATACCCTAATTCCGACCTAAACCCGTGACCATGCCTCCCAAATCAAACCCCAAATGTGACCATCTTGATTCTTCATCCACTATTTGCACAAAAAATCCTGAAAACCTAGCCCGTCTGCGAGATTAACCCACTGAATCTGATAAAAATGGGCCCGTGGAGGAGTTTTCCATTGGCCATGATGATACTGCTTTGGTACCTCGTACCACGAGGTTACAGACTCGGGCCCAAGCTGCTGCCCAGGCTGCACTTCAGCCAATTCCACCACCGGTAGCACCGGTTGTTCTAGATGAGTCTTTTGACTCTGCCCCCCCAGTCTGAAGAGGGGGAGGATGCTTCTGCGTCAGGCTCTGCAGATGATGCTACGGTTTAGGGTACCTCAACAGTGGAGGCTACAGCTTCTATTTTCGGTACTGGTGCCCAAAGTGCTCTGACTCCCGCTCAGAGTAAGGACGTTCAGAGGTGGTATGTGCAGGGTATGCGTGTTTTTTATGATAGAGGTGTAGAGCTGACCGAGTGGGGTGTCTGTAGGAGGAGCATTATGGAGGAGTCCCGGTATAGGCTTGAGGAGTTGAAGTCCTTGCCGGATATTTGGGCTGTTTTTGAGTGATATGGATTGGGTTGGATGGCGCAGCCTTCTGGTCGTTATAGCTTGGAGTTAGTCCGAGAATTTTATGCCTCTTATGGTGCTTCAGTCGACTTGATACTCCTATGGGGCAGCAATTTAGGGATCAGCCCTTATTGACGCACATCTTGGTTTGTGGTACCCGCGTGGATATTTCAGAGCAGACCATTCACCGCTTCTTATTTGGGGCAGACCGTCCACTTCCGGCATCGACTGCTGAATTTGATCATCAAATGAACACTGTCAGAGATAGAGTTAGGATGCGAGATACGGATCAGAAGTTGGAGCTGCTTAAATGGATTACGGGGTACATAGCCGAGGATGGTGTGGCGGCTAGTTGGGTGACGAGGAAGCTGGACATCAAAAAGTCTACGTTTTATTTTGCTGGAAAATTTTGGTGGTCCGTTGTTCGGCATCGATTGGGTCCAACTAATGCTGACAACTCACTTACATTAGACCGGGATGTGGTGGTAGCCAGCATCTTAGCTAGCTAAGAGATTCACTTTTCTAGATACATCATCCGGGAGATCCATGAGCGGGCCTTCCGAGATCATACTAGTATACCATTCCTATGCTTGATCCAGCGCCTATGCGACAGGGCGGGTGTGGCTAGGATAACTAGCCTCGACCATTATATAGAGGTGACCCGCATTGAAAATATTGGTTTGATGCAGCAGCGGGGTTCCCACCCCATTCTTCCTCGCGGGACACAACCGTCAGAGTCGTCAGGTACAGCCCTAGATGAGCCGATTAGTACTCCTATGCCAATTCTGGTACCAATTAGGGTAACTGAGACTATTCCTGTACATACTGAGGGCGCTGGCCCTATTGATGATGAGGTACCCAGTACTACCGCTCCACCACCTCCCTCTAGTATGGTTTCTATTTCTAGAGACTTCTTGCAGCAGTTGGTTGATCGGCAGACGGAGATGTTTGAGCAACAGGCTCACACTGAGAACCAGATGGCTAAGTTGGTATCCCAGCTTAAGCCTTGGGTTAGGACCACTGTAGAGGCTGCGGAGGCTAGGGTGGAGGCCCATATGACTGCGGCGATGGAGCAGTTTATGAGGGGGTTGCATGGGAGGATTGACATTTTTGAGGCACGGATGGCCTCCCGATTGAGTGCTGCACCAGGTCCTGATGTGACCAGATTGACCCACGAGGTAGCCGCATTAAGAGAGGAGGTTCGGGTGTTGGCATCGATTAGCACTCCTATTTTACCAACTATGCCTGCCCAGGCCTCCATGTGACCAATATTTGAGGTAGATTTGTTCTCTGACGAGGAGCCTCCGATGGATAGAGGTAAGAGACCCCGCAGTTCGGAGGATCGGGTCGATAGTGATGCTGAGTATGAGAGTGATCTTCAGAGGGTGGTTAAAGCCTCTCGGGTGGAGTATTATGCGAGCCAGATTGAGGCGGAGCAGAGGGCGTGTGGTGCATCCGCTAGTCAGGCTGCCCCTCCATCGGATGCACCTACTACTGAGCAGATTGATGATCCCGTTGCGGGCGGGGGCCCACTTCCAGCGCCACAGGTATGTCTTCACTCCCTTGTCCTTTTATTGATAGCGGTACATTGAGGGCAGTGCACCATTATTAGTTGGGGGTGGGGGTGTACCACCACTTAGGGGGTTTTGTTGCCGTGTTTCTTTTCCCCCGAGTGTGCTATCATAGTAGAACTGACATGTTTAGGTTTATATTTACATTATTATGTGTTTCTTGCTTAATTAGGAGAAAAATAAGGGAACTGTAGTACAGTCCAGTTTAGAAATTTTTTTATGCTTTTTGAAGGTTAAGGATACCCTCCTGAAATACACCCAAGTTATTGCATATTTTCCTTGTTTTAAGCATCGAAAGTGCCATGTAACCATGGCACATGAACACCCTCAACTTAGAACATTTGCATGTCCTCAGGCAAACAAAACAAAAACAAACATATACGATGCTTGATTAAGAGAAACCTAAGGGACCTATGGCAGTCAACTCATTACCTTTGGCACAAAACTTTTCTGACCCATCCTATTTGCAAATCAAAACCAAAGTGTGTATACAGGAAGCATAGTATCATGACACATAAGGGATCAAGTGATGGAACCAGATTATGCACAAACAACTAAGCATATATGCAAATGACATTTTTCGAACAACTAGTAGCTAATAATGCAACCCATGTACTCTCACAATCAAAGAAGTCCCATCCACTCACAGTATACTAATGAATATCAAAGTAGGGACGAGGTCAAAATACTCACTCTCACAAAGAAGTTAAAACAGTGTGCATGAAATACCATAGGCTTGCCCTTATTTTCTATGCCTCAGTTTTCGGACAGTTGGACTAGGATCACTATAGGACTTTACTCGGCTTGTAATGTAGGTTTGGGAACGAGTATGATATATATGGACATGGTGACTCAACCCTCCTTGACCCTACACTATTTTTGGTTCCAACTTTCTCACTTTTATTCTCCCTTATTCTCCTTTCTTTTATTTTCAGATTTTGGGTGTGATTTTTCTCAAACTTCACAACACAACTCTTTTTTTTTCTTTTTCTTTTCTTTTCTTTGCAATTTCTCTTCTTTTCACTTTATTTTTTTTCTTCACACCCAAACCTGTTTTCCTTTTTTTTTCTTTTATTTACCTCTTATTCATACCCAACTCAATCTACGCACCCCTATAATAGCCACCCTCAACTTAGGCGATTTTCCTGAGTTGAGGTACACAGTGTCCAAGGAGGGACCAGGGCCAAGACAGGTTCATTGTAATTAAAATGGGAAGGTGAATAGGCTCAATGAAAGAAATAGGTCAATTACGGCTCAAAGTCGGGATCCAGGGATACTTATTCATTTGGTTTGGTATTTAGGCTAAAAAGTGGACTTATTCAAAAATGGCCTATGATCCTTTCCTAATCCCCTATCTTCAAATCTTAGGCAAGACTAACCGGTCAAGTTTTGGATCGCACACACACAGTTAACTAAGTAGTGACCTCACACATACATAGCACAGGGTTGTATTATCAACTACAACCTATCCGGTTCATGCAATGCTAGCTACAGTTATTTGCCTATAATCCTAGTGCCATAAAAAGATCCAACAGCTGTCATACATAAATATGCTACTCACACAATTCAAAAACAAAAATTTTCAGGAGGGTATCCTTAACCTTCAAAAAGCATAAAAAAAATTCTAAACTGGACTGTACTACAGTTCCCTTATTTTTCTCCTAATTTAGCAAGAAACACATAATAATTTAAATATAAACCTAAACATGCCGGTTCTACTATGATAGCACACTCAGGGGAAAAGAAACACGGCAACAAAAACCCCCAAGTGGTGGTGCACCCCCACCCCAACTAACAATGGTGCACTGCCCTTAATGCACCGCAATCAATAAAAGGACAAGGGAGTGAAGACATACCTGTGGCGCCGATAGTGGGCCCGCCCACAGCGGGATCATCAATCTACTCAGTAGTAGGTTCATGCGATGGAGGGGCAGCCTGACTAGCGGATGCACCACGCGCCCTCTGCTCTGCCTCAATCTGGCTCGCATGGTACTCAACCCGGGAGGCTTTAACCGCCCTCCGAAGATCACTCTCATACTCAGCATCACTATCAACCCAATCCTCCAGACTGCAGGGTCTCTTGCCTCTATCCATCGGAGGTTCCTCGTCAGAGAACAAATCTACCTCAAATGTTATTCACACGGAGGCCTGGGTAGGCATAGGTGGTATAATAGGAATGCTAGTCGATGCCAACTCTCGAACCTCCTATCTCAATGCGTCTACCTCCTGGGTTAATTCGATCATATCAGGACCTGGTGTAGCACTCAACCAGGAGGCCATCCGTGCCTCAAAACTGTCAATCCTACCATGCAACCCCCTCATAAACTGCTCCATCACCGCACTCATCCAGGCCTCCACCCTAGCCTCCCAGCCTCTACAGTGGTCCTAACCCAAGTCTTAAGCTGGGATACCAACTTAGCCATCTGGTTCTCAGTGTGAGCCTGTCGCTCAAACATCTCCGTGTTTCGATCAACCAACTGCTGCAGGAAGTCTCTAGAAATAGAAACCATACTAGAGGGAGGCGGTGGAGCGGTAGTACTGGGTACCTCATCATCAATAGGGCCAGCGCCCACAGTATGTACTGGAATAGTCTCAGTTACCCTAGTTAGTACCAAAATTGGCATAGGAGTACTACTTGGCTCATCTAGGGCTGCACTTGACTACTCTGATGGCTATGACCCGCGAGAATGAATGGGGTGGGAACCCCACTGCTACATCAAACCAATATCCATAATGCGGGTCACCTTTATATAATGATCGAGGCTAGGTATCCTAGCCATACCCGCTTGAGTCACCATGTCCATATATATCATACCCATCCCCAAACCTACATTACAAGCCGAGTAAAGTCCTATAGTGATCCTAGTCCAACTGTCCAAAAACTGAGGCATAGAAAATAAGGGCAAGCCTATGGTATTTCATGCACACTGTTTTAACTTCTTTGTGAGAGTGAGTGTTTTGACCTCGTCCCTACTTTGATATTCATTAGTATCCTGTGAGTGGATGGGACTTCTTTGATTGTGAGAGTACATGGGTTGCATTATTAGCTGCTAGTTGTTCAAAAAATGTCGTTTGCATATATGCTTAGTTGTTTGTACATAATCTGGTGCCATCACTTGATACCTTCTGTGTTATGATACTATGTTTCCTGGATACACACTTTGGTTTTGATTTGCAAATAGGAGGGGTCGAAAAAGTTTTGTGCCAAAGGCAATGAGTCGACTGTCATAGGTCCCTTAGGTTTCTCTTAATCAAACATCGGATATGTGTTTTTTTTTTTGTTCGCCTGAGGACATGCAAACGTTCTAAGTTGAGGGTGTTGATGCGCCATGGTTACATGGCAGTTTCAATGCTTAAAACAAGGAAACTATGCAATAACTTGGGTGTATTTTGTTGGTATGATGTGGTTCACGTCCTACTTTGCAGGAAAACAGGTTTTAAAGGCAAAATGATCAAAAAGGAAGAATCAAGCCCAAGAATGAAGTGTTGAAAGAAGAAAGAACAAGAATCTGCACCAGAGATGGACTCACGACACCACTCACGTGGCGTGATTGCCACTCACATGACGTGAGTGGCTAGCGTGAGTCCAATTCATAAGATCAAAGACAGGTTCTGATTTCCACGCTAGTAGTTACGTGGCATGACTGTCAGTCACGTAACGTGGAGGCATGGTGTGACTCAACCTCTGAAGACGTCTAATTGATCCTGATTTCCACGACACCAACCTACGTGGCGTGACTTGGTTCCACGACACCAAGTCACGATATAGTGGAAGTTGCCGACTCTGTTCTCCTATTTTGATTTGGATAGGATTAGCTTTGTATCTATAAATACCCCTGTATAGTTCTATGTGCAGAGGAGAGTCATTACATTGTTTTGAGAGCTATTTTATATTATTTTGGAGTTCATAAACATATTCTTGGTTTTGTAGTTACAAACCCTAATTCGAGTTTTATTGATAATTGAGATTTTAGTTTTTCTTCATTGTTCTGAGATCATAATTATGTTTTCATATCTGAATTCTTCATGTGTTCTTACAATTATGAGTAGCTAAACCCATCAACTAGGGTTGTGTGAACCATGAGGAATTAACGAATCCGGTCAAGTGCAAAGCAACTCTGAACCGCTGTGAATGTATGTATTGTTGTTTCCTTCGTTGTGATTGCTCTTCTAACTGTTGCAAACGTTAGAAACTCGCCTGTATTCTAGACTTGCTCGAGAGAGAGGTAAAGATTGGGAAAAGGAGATAACAACAGAGATTTGAAGCTATCAACCTTCACCTAATAACTTGAGCCTTAGCGGGAATAGTTATCTGAGATCCAGGATAAGGGTTAGTAGTGCGACACTCGGAGACCAAGAGGAGAAGAGTGAAATTCTTCTAACCAAGGTCGAGAGACGTTTAGATGAACCTATCTTGTCAAATTTTGCATGCCACATAGCGGGACGATTTTGTTAGCACAAGTAATCGGTGGAGTTAAGGAATCATTGGGGATCACGGTCCTAGTGTATTTTTCTCATTGTCTACAAACTCGATATAACCAGCAATTGTTACTGTCACTTTTTATTCACAAAACCCCCCTGTTTTACTTACTTTCCAATTATTCCATCTAGTATTCTAAACAGACTTCTACCTATTCCCTGTGGGATCGACCCCAACCTAGTTGGGTTCTATATTTGACAGTGACCGCTTTATACTACTTAGGAGGTATATTTTGGGTGATATCACTTAGTTATTTACAATTGCATATCTCACATGCACAGTACATTCAAAGTACTGATTGCATACTTTCTTTTGTGATGTATTATCTTATGATATAGGTTTCGGTGGTCAATATCAGACATGTGATTAGTACGTCTCAATACCTTCTCAGCAAAAGTCAGTGATAAGTCCTCATCATCCAAAGATGAGGTTTCATTATCATTTATTTTAGTATTTAATTTCTGTTTCGGACATTTGAGTTAGCTTGGGGCTTGTCCCAGTAACTCATCAGTTAATATAGCCTTTCAGATAGATTGCAGACATTTCAGCTTTGTAGTTTGTTTTTAGACTTAGTTTATTTTAGTTTAGTTCATATATTGTTATCAAATAAGTTAGCTTTCACATTCATTATTTCAGTTACCTTCAGTATTATTAGTGTCATGCCAAGCCATGGGTTAGCTTGAGGTCACTTATGACTCTGAGCACCGTATTGCATCCATGGTGTAAGCTCGGGTCGTGACAAACTTGGTATTAGAGCATTAGGTTTAAATTTTCCTAGGGTGCCTAAAAGCCGCATTAATTGGAGTCTCATTCATGCGTGTGAAGCGCGCCATACTTATGAGGGAGAGTCTAAGAAATGTTTTAGGAAAGTCTTAGTTCTTTAATATTTATATCACGTAATAGAGTGTGAACTCTATTTAATCTCCTTCTAATTCATGATCTATGCATTTACAGAAAAATATCTCCTAGAAGATCTTACGGATGAAGAAATGACAATGGAAATCAGCAAGCCCCACTAGCTCCAGCAGATCCCCTGAATAAGCAAGTCACTCATGTCGAGTTTAGGGACACTTTTTAGGTGCTTGATCAGGCCATGGCCAATCAGGTCAACCAGCAAGCTGTTGCACCTCCTAATCTTAAGGGGAATGCAGATGTTATGAGAGTCAAGTATTTTACTTGGATGAATCCAGAGTTCCATGGTTCAATGGTAGAGAAAGATCCACAAGACTTCATTGATGATGTTCAGAAGATCACTCAGATCATGGGCATTACTCCAGTTGAGAGTATAGACTTAACCGCTTATTAGTTGAAAGGAGTGGCTCAGACTTGGTTTAAGCAATGGAAAGAGGGTAGATATGCGGGTCAGGCCCAGTTAATTGGGATGAGTTTGTGGCTATTTTTTTGTATATGTTCTTTTCCAGTGAGTTGAGGGAAGATAAGGTTGAAGAGTTCATCAACTTGGAGCATGGTAATATGTCAGTAAAGGAGTACTATCTGAAGTTTAACCAACTTTTCAGGTAGGTTTATTTATAAGGCGGATCGGATGGATTATTACACTTAGCAGTTTGGATTATTGGTTATAGATTTTAAAATATACTAATCCACTAGCCAACCAATAAGATATCGGTTACTTTGGTAACGGATAAGCAATTATCAGGCGGTTATCAAATGGTGTATCGGCTATGAACATTTGAAGTCATTATTATGTTATTGCATTTCTACTGATCTACAAAAGCACATTTATACTAATCCACTAGCCAACCAATAAGATATCGGTTACTTTGGTAACGGATAAGCAATTATCAGGCGGTTATCAGATGGTGTATCGGCTATGAACATTTGAAGTCATTATTATGTTATTGCATTTCTACTGATCTACAAAAGCACATTTGATCGAAGATGCAAATTGTAACGTTATAAGTCTTATAACATAGAGAAGCACATAGCGATGACAAAGAAGTTTCTTGCTCTGCTTTGCTACTACTGAGTCTTTACTTTTTACTCTTTTCTCTTTAGAGTTAAATTTAATACTTAATAATGATTTAATTAAGGTAAAATATTTAATGGGCTTCAGGGTTAGTAATAAATTACCGTAGATGATGGGGCTTTAGCCTTTAGGTTTAGGATATATAATAATATAATTTGTATTTTATATATCAAGGGATAAAAGTGTAAGTATGGTAACTCTTAACGGGTCAATGGTTTATCTGATAAGAAAATTGAGTAATCCGCCCCCACACCAATAAGCCATTAGTTATAAAATTTTAATCCTTTTATCAATCGTTTATCCGGTAACCCAATACCAATAAGCCAATAAGTCAATTTTGTGGTTGGCTTATCTATTACAGTTTGATTTTGAATAGCCCTATCTCTAGGTATGCTCCAGAGATGGTTTCAGAGACAAGGGCTAGAATGAGTAAGTCTATTTTAGGTGTTTCTGAGTCAGTGGTCAAGGAATGAAGGACAATTATGCTTGTTGGGGATTTGAACATATGTAAACTTATCACTTATGCTCATCAGATTGAGAAAAAATATATAAAAGAGGAGAAGGAGAATAAGAAAGATATAACAGGAAATTTTAATTACTCTCAGTGGAGGTTGGGCAGTGGTAATCGCTCCCAGTTTTAGCAAAGGTCTTTTGCTCCAGCCCTATCTTCTACTAGTGCCCCAACACCCTCGTTGAGACAGGAGCAGTGAGATAGAGCACCAGGATCTAAGTCTTGGGGCAGCATTACCAGTGTACACACTTTTCAATTTGCAAAAAGTGTGGTAAGAAACACCAAGGAGGGTGTATAGCCGATAGTGGTGGTTATTTTAGATGTGGCGAGCCAGGTCACAGATTGAAAGATTGCCAGTGGCTCACAAAGGGGCAAATATGTTCGTCATCAGACCCAACCCATTTCATTAGCAGCCTCTTCAGGTCACCCAACTCACTAGAGTTCTTCATCTAGTGCAGGTATCGGCCATCGCCAGAACATGTTCTATTCTTTGCAGACTCAGTAAGATCAGGAGTGTTCCCATGATGTAGTCACTAGTACGTGGTGAGTTTTACATATTGATGTTTATGCATTGTTAGATCCCAGAGCCAAACTATCCTTCATAACTCCTTAAATTATAGTAGATTTTGGTGTCAGTCTTGAAACCCTTTCAAAATCCTTCTCAATCTCTACTCTTGTTGGTGACTTAGTTATAGCTAAACAGGTATACAAAAATTGGCTAGTAATAGTTTCCTAGAAAATCACCACAGTTGATCTAGGAGAATTAGAGATGACAAACTTTGATGTCATTCTTGGCATGGATTAGTTACATTCCTTCTATGCCTCAATCGACTGTAGAACCAGAGTCGTTATATTTGTGTGGTAAGAAACACCAAGGAGGGTGTATAGCCGGTAGTGGTGGTTATTTTAGATGTGGCGAGCCAGGTCACAGATTGAAAGATTGCCAGTGGATCACAAAGGGCCAAATATGTTCGTCAGCAGACCTAACCCATTTTATTAGCAGCCTCTTCAGGTCACCCAACTCACTAGGGTTCTTCATCTAGTGCAGGTATCGGCCAGCGCCAGAACATGTTCTATTCTTTACAGACTCAGTAAGATCAGGATTGTTCCCCTGATGTAGTCACTAGTACGTGGTGAGTTTTAAATATTGTTGTTTATGCATTGTTAGATCCCAGAGCCAAACTATCCTTCATAACTCCTTAAATTGTAGTAGATTTTGGTGTCAGTCTTGAAACCCTTTCAAAATCCTTCTCAATCTCTACGCTTGTTGGTGACTTAGTTTTAGCTAAACAGTTATACAAAAATTGGCTAGTAATAGTTTCCTAGAAAATCACCACAGTTGATCTAGGAGAATTAGAGATGACAAACTTTGATGTCATTCTTGGCATGGATTAGTTACATTCCTTCTATCCCTCAATCGACTGTAGAACTAGAGTCTTTATGTTTCATTTTTCGAATGAACAAGCCTTAGAATGGAAGGGTAATACTTCAGCACCTATAGGTCGGTTTGTCTTTTACCTTAAGGCCAAAAAAATGATCTTTAAGGGTTGCATCTACAATCTAGTTCGGGTCAAGGATTCTAAATTCGAAACCCTAACCTCCAGTTAGTTCCAGTTGTGAATGAATTTCAAGAAGTGTTTGCTAAAAATTTGCCTGGAGTCCCTCCCCAACAGGAGATACACTTTGGAATAGACCTTTTTCTAGATACCCAGCCTATCTCAATTCCTCTTTACTTAATGGCTCCAGTTGAGCTTAAGGAACTAAAAGAATAGTTAAAGGACCTCTTAGATAAAGCTTTTCATCAGACCCAACATCTCTCCATGGGGTGCTCTTATTCTCTTCGTGCATAAGAAATATGGTTCCCTCTAAATGTACATCGATCACCATCATTTGAAAAAAGTCACAGTCAAAAATAAATATCCCTTTCCTAGGATTGATGACTTGTTCGAACAACTTTAGGGTGCCAATTACTTTTTGGAGATAGACCTCAGATGCGGTTATCATCATCTTAGAGTCAAAGAATGTGACATTCCAAAGACAGCCTTCAAAACTTGATATGCTGACTATGAATTTGTTGTTATGTCTTTTGGACCAACAAATGCTCTTGTAGCTTTTATGGACTTGATAAACAGAGTGTTCAAGCAGTACTGGACATGTTCAAGATTATCTTTATAGATGACATCCTCGTTTATTCTCAGAGTGAGTATGACTATGCAGACCATTTGTAGATTGTCTTATAGACTCTCAAATATCACCAATTATTAGCTAAGTTCAGCATATGTGAATTATGGTTGAAGCAGTAGCATTCCTCAATCACATTATTTTTGGTAAGGGCATTCAGGTTGATCCTCAAAAGACTGAAGTAGTTAGAAACTGGCCTAGACCCATCTATCCATCATACATCAGGAGTTTCTTGGGTTTAGACAATTACTACAGATGGTTTGTTGAAGAATTTTCATCTATTACTTCTCCTATGTCTAGATTACTTAGAAGAAAGTCAAATTTCAGTGGTTCGACGCTTGTACGAAGAGTTTACAAAAGTTGAAGACTCGACTCATTTCTGCTCCAGTTTTAACTCTAACAGAAGGTTTAGATGAGTTTGTTGTTTACTGTGATGCCTCTGTATTTGGCCTCAGTTGTGTGTTGATGCAACATGGTAAGGTCGTAGCTTATGCCTCTAGACAACTCAAATCTCATGAGAAGAATTACCAAACTCACGATCTTGAGTTGGCAGTTATAGTTTTTGTCTTAAAGATTTTGAGGCACTATATATATGGAGTTCATCTGGATGTATTCACCGATCACAAGACCCTTTAGTATGTGTTCAGTTAGAAGGACCTCAATCTTCATCGAATGAGATGGTTAGAGTTATTGAAAGATTATGATATCAGTGTCTTATACCGTATGGGTAAAGCTAATATAGTGATTGATGCTCTTAGCAGACATTCTATGGGTAGTGTTTCTCATGTAGAGGATAAGAAGAAAGAATTAGTTTGTGATGTTCACAAACTAGCTAGATTGGAAGTTTTGTTGGTTGATTCGGCCAAAGGTAGCGTTATGGTTTAGAATCTTCTTTAGTTGCACAGATGAAGGTGAAATAAGATAGCAATCCTATTTTTCTTAAGTTGACGAAAGCAGTCCAAAGTCAAAAGGTGTAGATTTTCTCCTAAGGGGGAAATGGTGTTCTTTATTACCAGGTCTGATTATGTGTTCCAGATGTAGATGATTTGAGACAGTAGATGTTGATAGAAGTTCATAGTTATCAATATTCTATTCACCCAGGTGCCACCAAGATATTTCATGCCCTATAGGAAGTCTACTGGTGGAATGACATAAAGAAGGATATCACAAAATTTGTGGTTAAGTGTCCAAATTGCCAGCAGGTTAAGGTTGAGCACCAAAGACCAGGTGGTATGACTAAGAATATTCGTATTCCTACTTGGAAGTGGGAAGAGGTAAATATGAACTTCATTACAAGGTAACCTCGTACTCGCCGACAACATAATTCAATATAGGTTATTGTGGACCGAATGACTAAGTCAATATATTTCCTGATAGTTAACACTATAGATTTAGCTAAGGATTATGCTAAACTCTACCTTAGTGAGTTGGTCACGTTGCATGGAGTTCCTCTAACTATCATTTTGGATAGGGGTACTCAATTTACTTTATATTTCTGGAAGTCCTTTTAGAAGGGTTTGGGTACCTAGGTTCACCTCAGTACAATTTTTCACCCATAGACAGATGATCAGGAAGAATGGACCAGTCAAACTTTAGAAGATATATTTAGAGCTTGCGTGATTGACTTTAAAGGTATTGGAATGATCATTTGCCTTTCGATGAGTTTGCCTATAATAGCAGTTATCACTCTAGTATTTTGATGGCTCCATTTGAAGTGCTTTATGATAGGAGGTGTAGATCTCTTATTGGTTGGTTTGGAGTTGGTGAAGCTACTTTGATAGGGCCTGATTCAGTTCATGAGACTATGGAGAAAGTTTAGATGATTAGATAAAGGATGAATATAATTCAGAGTCGTCAAAAATCCTATGTAGATGTGAGAAGGAGAGAGCTTGAGTTTGTAGTTGAAGATTTCACCCATGAAAGAGGTGTGGTTTTGCAATAAAGGAAAACTCAGTCCCTGATATATTGGTCCTTATAGGATTTTAAGGCGCATTGGCAATGTGGCTTATGAGTTAGATAATTTAGCATCAACGCTCCCAATCTTCCATGTGTTTATGCTGAATAAATGTATTGGGGATCCAACTTTAGTTGTGCCTTTAGAGAGTGTGGCATGAAGGATAGTCTCTCTTATGAAGAGGTCCTAGTTGAGATTATTGACCACCAGGTTCCTAAGTTGAGGAACAAGAAAGTCGCTTTAGTGAAGGTTCTTTGAGGAATTAGATAGTTGAGGGAGCTACTTAGGAAGAAGAAGCAGATATGATGACCAAGTACCCTCACCTTTTCCCTTCTAGTTCAGTTCTATCTTGAGGTAACAGTTTCCTCCTTAGTATTCCACTCAGTTTCATGTCCCGCAGTTGTTTTTATGTATTCTTATGCATGTATGTTTCATGAATTCACTCCAGCTTATATTTCAGTCAGAAATTTAGTTATCATGTCTGTAATCAACTTTTAGAACTCAATTTTGGGATTACAGCTCTTACCCTATCCTTTTAGCTTGGTTAGTCATCATTCGAGGAAAAATGTTCCCAAGGGGGAGATGTTGTAACACCTCAAAAGTTCTTAAGATCATATCTTAGACTTAGATAAGAAACTAGGGAAAAACTTCACAGAACGGCTCAGACAATGAGTCGTGCTCAGTGCCAACGACTCGTTGGGTGAGCCGTCCTGAGTGTTTAGCCAAAAGTCCCAAAGGATTGTTTTCTACCTAATGACAAAGACTTAGTGATGATGAGTCATTGTTAGTCACGACGAGCCATCGAGTGACTCATCCTGAGTAACCCAGACTAAAGTCCTAAAAGTTGAAAATTTAGCTCAGTGGTGACTACTCCAGATGATGAGCTATTGTCACCTAGAATGACTTGTCCTATCAATTATTTTGAGAAAGACCTGAGAGTTGGCATTTTAGGTTCAAAAGCAATGAGTGCATACAACGACTCATCATCAGTGAAAATAAGCCATTGCATCCCAGTCGTGCCCAGACCCAGCAACTTTGCCCAGTCACATTGAGTCCAACAACGAGTCATTGTCAGAAAAGATGACTCATTCTGTAACCTATGATGACTGGGTACAGTAGAATCAGTTATGTTTTAATTGGGGTATTTTGTCTTTTTCATTTTCCTAACTCCTTATACAACATCATTTTAGGTCTTTTAAAGAGGGATTAAGAGGGATTAGTCGACACTTTACCCTCATTCTATCCTAAACACTTAGAAAATATCAGAAGAGGGCATTCTTCTTCTCTCAAAGCAGAATTAGGGTTCTTTCTCTCAAGCCAAGAATCGAGCTTCTAGTAGGAAAGATCTTCACTCTAGGTATGTGGGATTTTAGCAAGGGTTCCCTTTCACCCCAAAAAAGTTTTCAGTTAAACATTGAGTTCAAACATCATGATTTCAGAGTTCTTTTTCAGTTTATGAATTTCCCTTTATTTTAGTATTCTTGTGATCATGTTATGCTAAGTACATGTTTTAAATGCTTATTTGATATTTTGCATTATATAACTTGATTCTTAGCCTGAGTTTTCAGTATACTCTTATGGATTAGTTTTCATTTAATAAGTTTGGTGTGTTATGAACATACGATCCCAGTATGCATGATTTCAGTATTAATAAACATGAATGGTTTTCAGTCTACAAACTTAAAGTTTGACTTTCAGATGTAAAAGTTCTGACCCCAGTTGTAGGACCTCAGTTTTTATAAGCATAATTAGTGTTTTCAGCTTATACAACCCTTTAGAGTAATTTTCAGATAAATCTATTCTAATTCAATTCAGAACATCAGCAATTAATAAGCTATCAGTAATAAAATACTTTGGGAGTAGTGCTTAGTACCGAGAGGATGCAGGGATGAAGGTTCACCTCGTACTGAGAGGATGCAGGAATGAAGGTTCACCCATCAGTAAAGGCTGATACTTTTGATGAAAGCTCCTAAGTCACAGAACTTCGTTGCAAGCGTAGGTTATTGAGGGTCACTAACCAATTGAGGTTGATACCTTAGTCCAATGGATATCAGTTAGTGGATTCACGTTAGTTAGGTTCAATGCTCTTGGTAAGCTATAGAACACCCTTCTAACTAGGGTTACAGGATGGACCTCATTTAGCTCAGATGAGGTGTGCCGGTTAATAGGATCTCCCACAGGTTTAGGCTTAGCGTTTGTACATGACTCACAGTTCAATTTATTTATTTTAAACTTTGACTTTTAGATTTATCCTTTCAGATCAGCTTATATGCATATATAATAAGGTCATGGTACTTCAGTTCAACTTATACATTCAGACTTGCATTTTAGTTCAGTGTATCAGTATTTTCTAGCACGCTTAGTTATTTACAGTTGCTTATCTCACATGTTTAGTGCATTCAAAGTATTGATCGCATATTTTCTTTTATGTTGTATCCTCTTATGATATAGGTTCTAGTGCTCAGAATCAGACACGCGATTAGTACTTCTCGGCACCTTCTCAATAACAGTCAGTGGTGACTCCTCATCATCCGAGGATGAGATTTCATTATTTTTTATTTTAGCATTTTATTTCAGTTTCAGACATTTTAAGTTAGTTGGGGGCTTGTCCTAGTAACTCATCAGTTAGTAGAGCCTTTCAGACAGATAGTAGATATTTCAGCTTTGTAGTTTGTTTTCAGACTTAGTTTTATTTCAGTTTAGTTAAGATATTGTTATCAATCAGTTAGCTCAGTATTTCAGTTACCTTCAGTATTATTAGTATCATACCAGTCCTTGGGGTTACTTGTGGCTCTAAGCACCATATTGCATCCAGGGTGTAGGCTCGGGTCGTGGCACTTATGGTCAAACTCTTGCTAAACTCTTTATGTTGATATATAAGTCTATCTAATATATAAGTCAAACTATAAATATTTAATATGATTGATAGTTTAAGTTTACTATTTGAAATTTTTCAAAGTCTCAAATTGGTTCCGACCTTATTTTGGAGTAAATTTATGGATTTTAATACTTCTAACATTGAATTTTATTTTGTACATTCAAGTTGACTTGTATCTGGAACAAAAAAAGGGTATCCAATTGAAAGCCATACACATTTTTCTATTTTTCGCATAGATGCGCTAGGCAGATGCTAAAGCCATCTTGGTACTCTATGTAGGCTCAGAAAGCATAGGTTTAGCAAGCGGTACAGTTAACACCAACTCAATCTCGACAAAAAGAAAAGAAAAGCAAGTACATCCCTAATGACCTCTTTATATCTATAAGTTTAAACAACGCTAAATAATTTTGATTTTGATTACCAAGTTTTCAAAATAGGATTATCTTTCACTAATTTGAGCTGACAACTATTTTTCTTTTAATTTTATTGTATATCTTTCACACATGTTTAATACTACACATATGATTTCTTTTTTAAAAAAAAAAACGCATGTGTGATGCACGTGCAACGCACCCAAAAGCTAATTTTTGAATAAACTTAAGAATTTTTATTAAGATTTGCTTTAGATCACTAATTTTATCGAGCCTCTCTTGTCTTGTACGTGAAATTTAAGAATATTGGAATAATAATAATGGTGTCTTTGCTGCCTTTTAAATGTTTGTGTACTTTATATCAAATTTTTGGGCATCTATTGTCAGAGAAACTAAAATTGAGTCTACAATATTATCTCACTGTGATATTTTTATATATAGATATAAAAAAAAAATACAGAAAGTGAAGATAATGATATTAATGGGCCAGTAAGATAACCAAGGAAGGTTTGCACGACGAATGTATGCGAGAACTTGCGCATGTGTAAGTTTTGAATATTCTCCTCTTGCTGCAAATCTGTTGTAGCTTGTATCATACAATTTTGTAGGACTATACCTATTGTTTCTATCTCTTGTGTCCTACCTTGTGCCATTATTGTGTTGTACTGCATGTCAAGTGGCTTTTCCATAGTGATGTTGCAGTTTTGAAAGATAGTCATTGCATTTTCAAATTTGAAATCAATGGTTTCAAGAATTTTTCAATTCCTATAAAATTGATGACTAAAGTACGTATTTATCATGTCTTAATAGCCCTCAAACCATTGTGGATAGAAGTTGCTATGGTCCTCATTAATTCTCTGCCCCTAATTCTTTGGCAACATTGAATTTTTGATGGTTAGACCTTGTGCGACATGACACCTCTGAAATTCACCCGTTAAACGTTAAAACAAATACAAATATTAGATTTATAAATTTTATAGTTTATTCTAGAACCGTATAATATTTTTAATACAAGTGGTGTAGTGTAGAATAGATGACTTGCATACTGTTGTAGTGTCCCAGGTTTCGAATCCTTCGTTGTGAATCTTATTTTTGAATATAATAGTCTTCTCTATCTCATCACTAATTAAGGCTATATTACTTTGTTATTTTTGATAACTAAGTAATTATCATAGTCTTCTTTATTTATTTTTATGTAATATCTTTTTATACTATTATTTGAGACTGCCAAGGTGAAGCTATGGCTATTTCGAAGTCTCTTTTGCCGTATTTGCTATTTTCAAGCTAGCTTGTATTTCATGTCCCTTCTCCCCAAAGAACGTGGTAAGAAAAGGACAATAGCTGCCATCATATTATGATCAAAGTCATGCTAAACTTTTTCACTAATTAAAAAAAACCCTAAAAAATGGGAAAACTAAAAACTGACCTCTTGAGGTCGGTTTCTTTAATAAAAAAAAAATCGAACTACGGAGGTTGGATTCTTTTTAGTTATTTTCTGAGGTTGGTTTTTGAAATAAAAATAAAATCAAATAAAAAATGACACTTGGAGGTCGATTTTTTAACCAAAAAAAATAATTTAAAGAATATGAATTTTAAAAAAATACTTCCTGTATTCATTTTTATTTGTTCATTTTGGAGTTTGCACGCCTCTTAAGAAATAATGATTGATATAAGTATTTTACCATAATACTCATATTAATTGATGTTTAGTATTAGGTCTTGAGATATTTCTCCCTCCGTTCCAAAATAGTTTTCATGTTTAGCTTCTCGAGAGTCAATTTGACTAATTTTCAAAGCTAAATTAGATTAGATTAATTCAATATTTTAAAATTCAAATTTGAATATTCAAAAATTATTTGAAAATACTATAAGTTGTAATTTTTCTCATGTCAATATATTAAAAATATATAATTTAAAATACCGGTCAAAGTTTATATTGTTTGGCTCTTAAAAGAAATTGTGACAAGTAAAGAGGAATGAAGTAGTATTTGGGAATAAATAATTAATGTTAAGGGTAAAACATGAAAAAAAGTTCTCTTTTCCTTGATATGTTAATAATGATAAGAAAAAGTGAAAAACTATTTTTAAAATAGTAGACAAGTAAAAGTGAATAGAGGGAGTATATAATTTCAAGCCAATAAGCACCAATGATCTACTGGTACGTTTGATAGAAATGTATTCTACCATGGCATTTAATTTATTATTGTGTAATTTAAAAAAACCGAACTCATGAGACGAATATTTTCCAAATAAAAATATGACATTTACCAAAAAAATTAAGCAAAATCGATCTCCCAAAATCAATATTTTACCCATTTTGAAGTTTACTAACCTCCTATTGACTTCTTTAGATATGTTTTTGGCATTTCTTTTAGTTGTGTTTATGTTGATACAACGAGGTGATTTGTTGGGCGCTAGTTGGCAGAGGGTGCACGGTGGTTCGAGTTTAAATATATACGAGGCGATGCAGGTTTATACATAAGCGGTTACGGTGCAGGGAGGGGTGGGTCGTAATTTAAAAGAGTTAATTCTATACGGGTATGATAAGGGAATGGATTACAGTTTAAATATTTTACAAAATACAAATTAGAATTGGGGTTGTTGCCTGGTTATTCAAATATTTAACTACTTTTTGCTATCCACAATAGCACAATGTATTAATTATAGGGAAAATTTTAATTATATACAGAAAAATAAAATATTTATAAAAAAAGTAACTCACTTTTCATTTACATAAAAAATAGCCAAAAAGGGTCATAGGCTCAACAGAGCTCAATTCGGCCCAAGGCCATTAGGCCATTTTTGCTTCCTTTTTTTTGTTTCAACGTTATTTTTTAAAAAATAAAAAAACTTTTTTTTGCTGCATTTTTTTTTTTAAGAAAAAAACTTTTCCCCTTTTTTTTTCAAAACTTTCTCCATGCAATTTTTTCATGTATCAATATTGTATAAATGGTGTATAAACATGTATATATGATATACAAATAGTTATGTAGTGTATATATAATGTATCAATAATGTATAAATAGATATGTAGTGTATATTTAATGTATCGATACTGTATAAATAATATATAAACGTGTATCGATATTGTATAAATGATGAATAAATATGTATATATGATGTACAAATAGTTATGTAGTGTATATGTAATATATCGATATTGTATAAATGTGCATAAACGTGTATCGATATTGTATAAATAGTTATGTAATGTATCGACATTGTATAAATGGTGTATAAGCGTATATCAATATTGTATAAATAGTATATAATGTGTATATGTAAAGGTATATTGATATTGTATAAATAGGTATGTAATGTATTGACATTGTATAAATTGTGTATAATCGTGTCTTAATATTATATAAACAATTATGTAATGTTATGTATCGATGTCGATATTTATTTGACTATCAAGCGTTTCCACCTTAACAAAATAAAAGTATAAACAAAAAATAACAAAACAACATAAATATTTATTTTTTCCACAAAAGAAGTGAACCAATTAAAAAAAAAAAAGTTTTAAAAAAAGAGCAACAAAAAAAAAATTTAAACAACAAATATTTTTCTTTTAAATAGCACAACAAAAAAAAAAAATTAAAAAGTTTTTTTTAAAATAGTGCAGAAAAGAAAAAGATAAAAAAACAAATATCATTTATATTCAACGTTCAAATGTAATGTTGAAAGATAAAACAGTCTAGAAAGGAGGTAGTAAAGGGACAAGAAACAATAAGAATAACCACACCCAATAATAGCACTAGTTTTGATGTACGTGCGTTGCACATGTATCAAGCGTTAATTAAAAATAAATTTACATAAAAAATAAATTACTGTGTGTACGTTATTTTATTAAATAATTTTTTTAAAAAAATATAACGTAAAATTTTGAAAATAAAAAAGTGTAGTTAATTAAAGAGGAACATGATAAGTCACTGTCACACAAATAATTAAGGAGCAAATTAGATGTAGCCAAAATTATATTCCCTGTTTAAATGTATACTATTTAATCTTTTTCTATAAGTTGAGATGGTCCAAATTAATGAAAATCAGAGTTTAGACACTCTAAATAATATTTAGTCATTATATTTATTTCCTAATTCTAAAAGAACTTTATTTTTAACGAAAAGTTATTTTTATTCTCAGGATTCTACATTTTTATCAAAATTGAAGGCATTTTATATAATTATACATGTACATGTATAACTTAAATTATGTATAAGTTATAAAACGTTTGGTAGGTTGATTGGGCATCTAAACATCTTCTATTCACATGTTCGAATCATCTCAATTTCGCCTCTCACCTTGACCATCACAGGAGTCACTCTCACCTACTCTAGAATATTCTTGTTCCTAACTCTATCTCTCCTAGTATGCCACACATACATCGTGTATTCTCATTTCCGCTACTTTCATCTTTTGAACGTGCGAGCTGTTGACCATTACAACATAACTGGTTTAACCATCACTTTATAAATCTTACCTTTAAGTCTTGGTAACACATATTGAAGGCATTTTAGGTGTTTATACATGTATAACTTAAATTATGTATAAGTTATACAACATTTGGTAGGTGGATTGGGCATCTAAACGTCTTCTATTCATATGTCTGAACCATCTCAATTTCACTTCTCATGTCAATCAGTAAGAAAAGTAGTGGATAACATTCAGCGAAAAAATACACAAAAAAATATGGTAACTGAATAACACAATATACAATAGATGGTAATAGACATCAAAAGCAAGAAAATACATGTATGAGGCTAAAAATACGACAAACACAATGCTCCTAGACTCCCACCAAACCTAAACTTGTCGAAAAGCAAGTCAAAGCATAACTACCTACTAACATTCTACCCTATACCTCCATACCTTCCTATCTAATGTACCTGTATAAAAAATAATCACAAATTTTTTAAAACAAATATAATACAAGTATGTAACAACATTATAACTAAATTGCACAAAAAAGCTACAACATTACAAAAAACATGATTCATAAATCAAAAAGAATTTAACCTTCTATCCTAATTTGTGACCTACATACTCTCCTAGCTATCTAATGCACATGTATAGAAAAGAATCACAAATTTTTTAAAACAAATATACTACGAGCATGCAACAATATTAGAACTAAATTGCGCATAAAAGCTACGACATTACAAAAAAACATAATTCATAAATCAAAAAGAACTTAACCTTCTACGCTAATTTGTGAATACTCTCCTATCTAATGCACCTGTATAAAAAAGAATCACAAATTTTTGAAAACAAATATACTACGGGCATGCAATAATATTAGAACTAAATTGCACATAAAATAATATAATAAAATAGTTGTATATTATTTTAAATATGTATCTAGAGCTAGAAAAACAAAGTGAAGTTATTTTCTGTATAATACTTCATTTTTCAAGTATTATAAAAGAGTTTATAAAAACTATAGATGTCCTTTATTTTTCTCTTTTAATAAAGTAGTTTGGACGAATTTTCTATTCTAATATCTTAATATGTATATTAATGAGAATACAAATGTTCTACCTGATTAGGAAGTTCTAAAACTATAACAAATAAGTAAACAATTACGTTATTAACCACAAATAAATAAATAAAAAATATCATGTTTTATGAAGTAAAATAAATGATGAATTGAGTAAAGATATTGATTTCAAATAATTCTTTAATTGTTTCCCGATATATTTCTAAGCAGAAATAATTTGAGTATCTCTAAAAACTATACTCACCTTTGTTTCGAACTTTCTAGCATTAAGTAAATCCTTTATGGTTCAAGCTCGTGTTGTAATGTTTTTATACCTGATAAAGCCAAACACCTCCATAAGCTTACGGAAAACGTAACCTTAAAAGAATATCAAGTGAAAGCATATGATTGTGTACCTTATCTTTATCTGAATTTTGTTCTTGAGGAAAAAAAAAAATAGAAAAGCAAATAGTTTTAGCAATTGAGTAAATACCTTAGAACTTTCAAAGCTTGAATGAATTGAAATATAAAAGATATGTGAAGCATAATATTATTAGCGAAGAGGCACGACGAAACCAACAACTATTAATTAGAAGCTTTGACATCCAATGTTGATTCGCCGGCAATTGAGAAACGATGACATAAATTAAAAGTCCATGGATGTACGAATATCTTTGGAGACTCTCAATATTTATAGGAGTATTTTTCTAATTGAGTTCTTTTCTAATTCTCCTATTTTGGGAGTCTTTTCCTAATTGAGCACGTAGACATGAAAATATTAATTGTTTGTCCTTCCTACATATTTTAGGAGTCTAGTTAATAGTTAAAAAATAATTAATTAGTAAATTAAGAAAATATTAAAAAGATGATTTTGTCTATTACAGAGTCTTTTAATGAAGGGCAAAAAGTTCAAATCACTTTTCTAAGGGTCTTCACACTTTTAATTTATTGTAGATAAACAAGACTCACCAAGTAATACGACAAATAATATCACACTCTGAAATAATACTAATACTATAGCTACAAGCATGGCTAACAAAAACAAAGTCGTCCTACCTACTAACAATGACGCACCCTTCCTACTATCTTTCTACCTTAATTTGCCTCCTCCACACCCTCTTATCTAGGGTCATGTCTTCGGTAAACTGAAGTTGCTCCATGTCATGTCTAATCACCTCCCTCCAATATTTCTTTGGCCTACCTCTACCTCGCCTGAATCCATCCCTAGCCAACCTCTCACACCTTCGCACTGGGGCATCTGTGCCCCTTCTCATCACATGTCCAAACCATCTCAACCTCACTTCCCGTATCTTGGCTTCCACCGATGCCACTCCCACCTTATCTCGAATAACCTCATATCTAATCATATCTTTCCTCATACACCTACACATCCACCATAGCATTCTCATCTTCGCCACCTTTATCTTTTGGATGTGAGAATTTTTGATTGGCTAACACTCTTCCCCATACAATATAGCCGATCTAACCATCACTCTGTAGAACTTGCCTTTGAGTTTAGGAGGCACCTTTTTGTCACACAAAATTCTAGGCGCGAGCTTCCATTTCATTCACCCTACCCCAATCCAGTGAGTGATATCCTCATCAATTTCTTTATTCCCCTGAATCGTAGACCCAAGATACTTGAAACTATCTCTCTTATGGATGGCCTGAGTATCAAGCTTTACAACCATGTCTGCCTCATGCGACGCCTCACTGAACTTACATTCCAAGTATTCCGTCTTGAACCTACTCAACCTAAATCCTTTAACCTTTAGGGCTTGCCTCCAAACCTCTAACTTAGCATTAACTCCACTACGGGTCTCATTAATCAAGACTACATCATCCGCAAATCACTTCAACTTGAATTTGCAAAGTCAAAACATCCATTGCCAAGGAAAACAAAAACGGGCTGAGAGTTGATCCTTGGTGTAACCCCATCAAGACGAGAAAGTGCTCCGAGTCCCCTCCCACAGTCCTAACGCGAGTCTTGGCTCCATCATACATATCCTTAATTGCCCTAGCATACACCATAGGTACACCTTTAGCCTCTAAGCACCTCCATAAAACCTCCCTGGGGACTCTATCATAAGACTTCTCCAAGTCAATGGACACCATATGCAAGTCCTTCTTCCTTTCCCTATAGTGCTCCACCAGTCTCCTTACGATATGTATGGCCTCAGTAGTCGAGCGTCCTAGCATAAATCCAAATTGATTCTCAAAAATAGGTACAATCTTTTGTAACCTCAACTCTACCACTCTGTCCCAAACCTTCATAGTATGGCTTAATAACTTGATACCCCTATAATTGTTGCAATCCTGAATGTCACCCTTGTTCTTATACAATTGAATCATCGTACTCCATCTCCAAGCTTCAGGTATCTTCGCTATCCTGAAAGTGATGTTAAACAACCTAGTTAACCACTCCATCCCTGACCTTCCTGTTCACTTCCAAAAATCCATCGGGATCTCATCTTGCCCAATCGATCTACCCCTATGCATCCTACGAATAACACTCTTAACCTCCTCAACCTTAACTCACCTACAATAGCCATAGTCGCAAAGTCTCTCAGAGTGTTCCAAATCCCCCAACACAATGCTAGTGTCCCTTCCTTCATTCAAGAGCTTATAAAAGTAAGACTGCCATCTCCTCCTAATAACAACCTCCTCCACCAAAACTTTGTCAATTGTATCCTTAATACACTTCACTTGGTCAAGGTCCCGAACCCTCCTCTCCCTAACCTTGGCTAGCCTGTACAACTTTTTATCACCACCTTTACCCTCTAACGTTGTGTATAAGCTTTCAAAAACTGCATTCTTAGCCTTCGTAACTACTAACTTAGCCTCTTTCCTAGCAATCTTATACTGTTACCTATTTTTACATTTCTCCTCCTCATCCTTACTCTTGGCAACTTCACGTAAGGCCTCTTCTTAGCCTACACCTTCCCTTTAACCTCTCCATTCCACCACCAATCCCCTCGATGCTTGCCAGATCGACCTCTCAAGACAACCAACACCTCTCTAGCTGTCTCCCTAATGCAACTTGTTGTCTTATCCCACATACTATTAGCATCCCCTCTACTCTCCCAAGCTTTTCTCGCTATCAACTTCTCAACTATCTCAAGTGCACTATCCATAGTCAGGCTATCCTATCTAATCATCGGCCTGTCATCCACACCCCCTCCTCTTCCTCTCCTTTTTGATCTCCAAGCCCATCACCAAAAGCCTATGCTGGGTCGAAAGATTCTCACTAGGTAAAACCTTACAATCTTTACAAAGACCCCTATTACCCCCTCTTAAGGAGAAAAAAGTCAATTTGAGTCTTGGCCACCGAACTACAGAAGGTAACCAGGTGAACCTCCTTCTTAGGAAAATTCAAATTAATAATTAACAACCCAAAAGCCCGAGCAAAATCCAAAATGGTAACTCCTCTTTCGTTTCTTACACTGAACCTAAATCCTCCATGCACATCATCATAACCCTTAAAAGAAGACCCTCTATGCCCATTAAAATCCCCTCCTATGAAAAACTTCTCATTGCTGGGAACACCCTCGCCATCTCATCCAAATCCTCCCCAAAACTCTTCTTCTCATCCTCATCCAAGCCTACATGCGGGGCATACACACTAATAATGTTCAAAGAAGACCCATCAATAACTAATTTAATTTACATCATCCAATCATTGACCCTTCTAACCTCTAACACTTGCTCTCTAAGCTCATCATCTACTAGGATAACTAATTCATTCTTATTCCTCACACTTCCTGAGAACTATAACTTATAATCGTCTACTACCCTCGCCTTAGGACCTACCCATTTGGTTTCTTGGAGACACGCTATATTAATTCGCCTCTTCCTAAAAATTTTACTAACTCTATGGACTTCTCTAATAAAGACCATATGTTCCAAGACTCTACTCTCAACCTAGGGGCTCCCTTAACCCACTTACGCCTCCTACCCCTACCCCTTACCTCGCTCTAAGCCCCAATCCTGACCTTAAACCTAGCCCCACCCGAAGATATGACCCCAAACCAACACCATTAACCATAGCCACCAGAGATCGCACAAACTAATTTCAATAATAAACTACCTCAAGTAGTAAAATAGTAAAACAATGCTATCAAGACCACACCAAAATGCAACTAGGAACAACGATAAGAATTAACCAAAAACTCGACAAAATGACCACAAAACTAGAAACCAATACGACTAAAAACAATAGCAAAAGTCACAACAAACTATAATAAAAACAGTAATGAAACTTGAAACAGGCAACACCAAAAGATATGCGTGTCTCTACTAACTACTATGACACCACAGAGAAACAAAAACAATAATCAGGATAGTCACAGACAAGGAATTAATAGACAGAGATGCCACTATGGATGAAATATGAGGTATCAGTCACTAACAATCAAAAAATATAAAAAGTGCTAGATGAGAGGGAGCGAGTGCACCTAGTACGATGTGACGGCAGCGTTTACTTGATCTTGGTTGAGTTGTTGGGTTTTGGCAATTTGGTGATGAAATTGGTCACCAAAAACTTATTGTCGGGCGCTGCCGTACATTAGTCTAGCTACTGGCTGGAGGGATACTGAAAAAAATGATGAAAATGCTATTTTAGGTGAGATTTCAGGTTTACTTTGCCGAGAAAGAGGTGGTTACCGATGAAAAATATGACTAGAGATAGAGAGAGATGGTCACTAGACAAAGCAAGATTTGGAAAAGGAAAGAGGGTCGCCAGACAAATCAAGATCTGAAAAGAAAGAAGATCACCAGACAAAGCAAGATCTAGAGAGCAGAAGATCACCAGAGACGAGATCGGCGGAAGTGAATGTCATCAAAGAAGAGATCGGCGAAAAAAGAAGGACACCGAAGATGGTCGACGGTGGTCTGTGGTATGTCAATTGGTGGTCCTTGCCTTTTAAGAATTTTACAAATATTACTATCCAATAAAGTCCAGATAATATACACATCAGACAATTTTACAAAAGATTCCAAACTGATATTTAATGGTGTCAGGAATCCAGAAGGCACCACCGACCCTCGGCGGAACCATGTCTAACACATGCTAGTAGGGTGGTTGCTCTCCAACAGCATTCGGATGGGTGGAGATCTCTCATTAGCTGAGTGGTACCCTATGTACCATATAAATAGCCCCCATCCCTCATTGTAGAGCATATGATCTTGCTCATTCATACCCCTTAAGAAATAAAATATCTTAGCTTGGTCCTTAAGTTTTAGAATCTTTCTTAGCTATTCTTGGTTATTTATGCTATAATCACTCGAGTTCGTACACTCTCGATCATTGTTTAATAAAAACTAACGCTCGGCTACTCTTTAATATTTGTTCCTAATCTCTACTTATTTATCTTATTTACTTTTTTGTTTACATTAATTATTTCCTTGCAAATGTTCACTACTAATTCGAAGCTAAAATCGTAATGCATGCTCTTGAATCACGAACAAATTCAACTGTACCAAAAAGATGGTAAATAGTTTGGTTCCCACCGTGGGGACAAAGCAACTGGGTGGGTTCTCAACTTCACCATCACTCGTAGTTTTCTTTCTGTGTTTTTTCTTTGTAGGGAAATAGGTCATGGCTGCCAGAGACATGACGTTTGGGAATAGAAGAGGGACTACTTTGACGGGATATACCCTGGTGAACTTTGGCATTCAGAGAAGAAGAGAAAACCGGAGCATTGGCATTGTGAGCAATCGTCAATCTGGAGAGGGTCAATCCATGCCTTCCAAGAGAAAGAAGCCATGATAGGACGATGGTTGTAGAATGATCTTTGAGGATGCTGATCTAGAATGGTCGGGGGATACTCACAATGAAATGCTCGTGATATCCCTAAATATAGACAGCTGCAACGTTGAAAGGGTGTTAGTTGATCCCAGAAGCTAGGCTAATATCATGCACAAAAGGTTTTTTAACTAGATAGAGTCGAACACCATCGTAAAACCCATGACCATGACCCTGGCCAGGTTTAACATGGCAAGTGAGGTAACCAAAGGAGAGGTAATGCTGATCACTAGGGCAGGTGGTGTAGAAAGGCCAATAGTATTTGATATTCTTGATGGGGACAATTATATGTCATAATAGGGAGGATGTGTCTTCACGCCATGAAGGCCATACCATTGATATATCATCGCTTGATTAAATTCCCCATGTTGTATGGCATCAATAAATAAGGAGGGACCTGGAGCCCCTTAAAGAAGTATTCATAATCTCAGCTGGTGAACTAAAAGCGACACTCTGCAGGGAGGCTGCAGATGACTCCCGGAGTCACTGTCTAGAAGATGAAGTGGTTCGAGACTCCTAGAGTTTGTTACATCCCCAACAAAAGGGATGCAACGAAGAGCACGATAGTAGAACTCGATTATATTTCTCTTTTTTTACTACGCTGAGAAGAAGGTGTACCTGGGCTCGGGCCTTAGCCCCGAGTCCAGGATTATTTATCTTTGTTTTCTCTATGATAGTTCTAACTGATTTGCTGGGTCCCACCTTGACATCTCAAGTATTTCTCCCGATGTGGCGATGGACAACCTTGGGATAAACCTCGAAGCTGAGCTAGTACAATAACAAAGACAACTCATCTCGGATGTGAAGGATAAGTTCTTCAAGGAAGAGGTAGCCATTTCCTCGGGATAGATTCAATTTGAGATTCAAGTATCCCACGTGGTTGGCAAACATTGTGGCGGTACTGATGTACCATGGTTTCATGGCACTTTCGATGGTTAAAACAAGGAAAATATGCAACAACTTGGGTATGTTTGGTTGGTATGATGTGTTTTCTGTTCTATATTGTAGGAGAATATGTTTTTGGAGGCAAAATGGACAAAAAGGAAGAATCATGCACAAGAACGAAGTATTTGAAGATGAAAGAGCCAAGTCCATACCAGAGGAGTGACTCACGACAGGACCCACATCACGTGAGTCGACCTACGTGATGCAGGTAGGTGTCGTGGGTCGACTCTTGAGAGTTTTTGAAGCAGCCTGATTTACACGGCAGGGACTCACGCCACGTGAGTCAACCTACAGCACATAGATTTGTGCCATGAGTCAAACTCCTGAAGATTAAAGAAGCTTGATTCTCATAGTATGGACCCACGTGGTGTGACTTGGTTCCATGATACCAAGTCACGGTACCGTGGAAAGTTGTCGACTCTGTTTTCCTGCTTTGTTTAGGATAGGATTCATCTTATATCTATAAATACCCCTTTATTGTCCTATGTTCAGGGGTTGGTCATTACTTTGTTTTGAGATATATTTTCATTATTTTGAGTTCATAGATACATTATTGATTCTGTAATCTTGGAACATCGATTCTAGGGTTTTTATTCATAATTGAGATTTCAGAGTTTTCTTCTTTATTGTAAGTTTACAATTACGTTTTCATTGTCGAATTCTTCTTGTTTTCTTTCAATCATGAGTAGCTAAACCCACTAACTAGGGTTATGTGAACCATGAGGAATTAACAAAATGGGTTAAGTGTAAAGTAATTCTGAACCGTGTGACTGCATGTATTGTTATTGCCTTCGTTATAATTGATCTTCTAACCGTGTGACTGCATGTATTGTTATTACCTTTGTTATAATTGATCTTCTAATGGTTGCAAACGTTATAAACTCACCTGTATTCTAAACTTACTCGAGAGAGAGGTAGAGATTGGGAAAAAGGGATGAGATTTGAAGCTATCAACCTTCATCTAATAACTTGATCCATAACAGGGATATTTATCTAAGATACAGGACAAGGGTTAGTAGTGCAACACTCGGAGACCGAGAGGAGAAGAGTGAAATTTGTCTAACCAAAGTCGAGAGACGTTTAGATGAACATATCTTGTTAGACTTTGCAAGCAACGCAATGGGACAGTTTTGCCAGCACAAGCAACCGGAGGATTTAAGGAATCATTGGGGATCACAGTCCTAGTGTATTTCTCATATTGATAACAAATCCAATAATCAACAATCATTTCTGTTAAGACTTGCTTACAAAAATCCCCCAATTTTACTTACTTGCCAATTACTCAAACTAGCATTTGACAAACTTACGTCCTATTTCCTCATGGAATCGACCCCAACCTAGTTGGGTTCTATATTTGACAGCGACTGCTTTATACTTCATTGCGAGGTATAATTTGGGTGACATCAAATTTTGGCGTTGTTGCCGGGGAATTTACGGTTACAAAAGTTGAGTAGCTTGCTTGTTAGAGTTGATTGGTTTTATTTTTTCTATACTTTTAAGGGCAGATGCCGGTGTATGCCCAATACAAGAAGTCAAGGAAATCCCCTGATTCTACTTGATCCTAAGATAGAAAGAACATTGAGAGCTAATAGAAGAATGGTGAACACGACAGAGTTGAGGATCCCACAGCCGCGGGAGACATTCATAACCAACCATTTCAGCTAGTTGGTTATGAAACAGTAGACCAAACTACCACTCGATTGACATGGGAAGAGCAAGCTAGGTAAGCTACTCTTAGGCAAGCAGAAAGAGATAATCGAGTTATGCAAGAAGCAACACAACGTCTGGCTGATGCTGAAGAGAGACAAAGAAGACTGAGGGTGCACTATACACCTCAGAGACCATATGTGCCAGTTTTTGATGATCAAGAAGAAGAGGATGTGGATTATTTTAAGCCGGTAAAGACTGGTGCCATTATTCCACCAGAATTACCTTAGGGCACTAAGTTCAACATTAGAAGTGCCATGATCCACCGCTTAACTTGAAAGGCGTATTTGTCGGTCTTTCTACAGATGATCTGAACATGCATGTGATGAACTTTTTGGAGGTCTGTACTTCGTATAATTTTCCTGGAGTGGACCAAGAGGCTATTTGGTTAAGATTATTTTCGTTATCTTTAACAGGAGAAGCGACTTTGTGGTTGGCTGAATTACTACGAGGCTCCATCACTACTTGGCAAGAGTTGAGAAATCAATTTCTGGAGAGATATTTTCCATCCTCCAAGATGCTACAGTTGAAGGATGAGATTTATAACTTCAGACAACTACATTCTGAAGCACTTTATGAGACATGGCTAAGGTTTAATAAGAAGCTGCAGAATGTTCCAAATCATAGGATGAGTGGTAGGAGTTTACTTGAAATTTTTTATAGGGCTTTGAACGCAAATGCCAAGGCTATAGCAGATACTATCAATGGCGGAGCATTTATGAGTCTGAGGTGAGAACAAGCTTAAGAGATTTTAGATTGTATCACTAAGACCAACCGAGGATGGCACACTCGGGAGACAGATACATCTGCCAGGACGTACGCTATTGGAGCATCAGCAACACAATGGACTTTGGATGAATTTGTAGCTCAAGAGGTTGTACAACTGAGGACAGAAATTGGGTTGCTAGCCAAATATATTGCGGTTAGAGGTGCTGAGAAGGTGCATGTCGTAAGTGCACAAGGTAAATCACCTAAGCATGACAATTATGAATCTGATGAGGAAGCTAAGTACTTGTATTGAGAAGTTGCAGCTTTTCAAGCCAAGGTCTAAGGGTCTAATCAAGACTCTTGGAACCCAAGGCAAGGAAATCAAGGTCGAAACTATTATGGAGACAATTACAACAAGGCAGAATATATAGACAGAGAATGAGATCGTGATGGAGATTGGAGACGAAAAGATGATTACAAGGAGAGGAGTGGTGCTTATGTTCCACCAGGGAACCATGATGCTGACTATGAAAATTCACGAATGGAAACCCTTTTTACCAAATTGGTTAAAGGATCAGAAAACCAAGAAAATTTCTTGAAGGAAATTAGGGCAGACATTTCGGGGATAAGTTAGAAAGTTGAATCTCACTCAACTTCCATAAAATAGTTGGAGAAACAGTTCGGGCAGATATCGATGGCATTGAACCAACGTCAACCAGGCACTCTTCCAAGCAACACCATTCAAAATTTAAAAAATGACGATCATTGTTTAGCCATTACTACAAGAAGTGGAAAGAGCACAACTAACCCATCTATTCATACAAATAATAGTAAGAAAGATGAGCCAGTGGTGGTTGATGAAGAGATTGATATGGAGCCAGAAAAATTAGCAGCGGACAACAATATTAATAAGGAAGTTGAATCTGAAAAGAGGTAGGAAAAGGAGATTCCACAAATATTGAAAACTATCCCACGATCTCCCCCTCCCTTTTCTCAAAGGTTGAAAAAAAAGGTTGAGGAAAGTAAATACCAGAAGTTTATTACAATGTTGAGAGAGCTATTGCTAAATATCCCTCTTTTTGAGGCATTGGAGCAGATCCCAGGTTACGCGAAGTTCATGAAAGACTTGGTGACGAAGAAGAGAACTGTTAGTTTTGAGCCAGCAGATAACTTGCATCATTGTAGCACAATTGCTTCGCGTTCCCTAGTAGAAAAGAATAAGGATCCAGGAGCTTTCACAATTCCTTGTACTATCGAGTCTTACAATTTTGCAAAGGCATTGTATAATTTGGGTGCTAGCATTAACTTAATATCGCTAGCCGTTTTCAAGCAGTTGGGGTTGGGAGCACCAAAATTGACTTCTATGAGGCTTCTTATGGCATATAGAACTATGAAAAAGTCTATGGGCATTCTGTATGATGTTTTGGTGAAAGTTGCATCTTTCATCTTTCCAGCTGATTTTGTGATTCTAGATTGTGAAGTTGATTTCAAGGTTCCTATCATCCTGGGGAGACCATTCCTGGCCACTAGCCGTGTGTTGGTTGACATGGAAACTGGGCAAATAAAATTTAGGTTAAATGATGAATATGTTACTTTTAATATTTTTCTTTCCATGAAGCAATCGAAAGATATGCGGGTGATTTCTGTAATTGATGCACTTGAAGAGAGTGACATAGTCGTTCCAATTGAAGAAAGGTTGGGGGTAAAAGCTCTTGCGGCTGTGATTATGAATTTTGATAGTGATGGTATTGAGGAATACGATGAGATGGTTGGAGCACTTGTTAGTAGGGGATCATACACTTATACTCCAAAGAAACTTGATCTCGATTTGAAGAATAGGGTGACCCCACTGGCTCTCCCTTTTGTTGATAAGACTCCAATCTTAGAGCTTAAGGCTCTTTCTTCTCACCTTCGCTACATATTTTTGAGAGCCAATAACACCTTGCCCGTAATCATTTCTGCTGAGTTAGCAGGATGGCAGGTAGAAACTCTGGTTTCAGTATTAAAGAAATTTAAGAGGGTCATTGGTTGGTCCATTGCTGTTATTATAGGAATTCCACTCGACATTTGCACTCATAAGATCCAGTTTGTTCTTGAGTGTATATTGAGAATTGAGAACCAATATCATCTGAACCCACCTATGCAGGAAGTTGTGAAGAAAGAAATCATTAAGTGGTTAGATGCAGGTGTGGTTTACCCCATTGCTGATAGCAAGTGGGTAAAACCAGTTCAGTATGTGCCAAAAAAGGGAGGAATCATTGTGGTTCCAAATAACAAGAATGAGTTAATCCCAATGAGGCCGGTCATAGGATGGAGAGTTTGTATAGACTATCAAAAGCTAAATTCTTGGATAAAAAAAGATCACTTTCCCATGCCTTTCATGGACGAATGTTAGACCGTCTTGCTGGAAGGGGGTGGTATTATTTTCTTGACGGTTATTCAGGATATAATCAGATTTTCATTGCTCTCGATGACCAAGAGAAGACCACGTTCACCTGTCCATATGGGACTTTCGCATTCAAAAGGATGTCGTTTGGGTTATGTAATGCACCATCCACTTTTCAGCATTGCATGATGTCTATTTTCTCCGACATGATAGAAGACACTATTGAGGTATTTATGGATGATTTTTCTATAGTGGGAGATTTTTCGACGACTGTCTGGCCCATCTTGCTGATGCGTTACAAAGATGTGAAGAGTGCAACTTAGTGCTAAATTGGGAGAAATGTTTTATGGTCAAAGAAGGTATTGTATTGGGTCATCGAATCTCAAAAAAGGGTATCGAAGTAGACAAAGCAAAGATTGAGGTGATTGAAAAATTACCCCCACCTATTTCTGTGAAAGGGATTTGAAGTTTTTTAGGTCATGCTGGCTTTTATATAAGATTCATTAAGGATTTCTGTAAGATTGTACATCCGTTATGCAAGCTTTGGAGAAAGAAGTGAAGTTCATATTCGATGGAGAGTGCCTAAAAGTGTTCGAATGTCTGAAAGAGAAGTTGATTTCAGCTCTTATCATTGTCACACCAAACTGGACGATGCCATTCGAGGTTATGTTGTGATGCTAGTGGAGTAGATTTGGGTGCAGTCCTTGGCCAAAGATGTGAAAAGATTTTACATCCAATTTACTACGTTAGCAAAGCACTTAATCTTGATCAAAAGAATTACACTGTGAATGAACAAGAGTTGTTGGCAGTGGTTTTTGCTTTTGAAAATTTTTGATCTTACTTGATTGGTATGAAGGTAATTGTACATACAGACCACACCGCAATTAGATATCTTATGTCAAAGAAGGTCTCCAAGCCAAGGCTGATTCGGTGGGTACTTCTATTACAAGAATTTGATTTTGAGGTCAAGGATCGAAAGGGGACTGAGAATCAGGTTGCAGACCACTATCACGCCTTGAGGAGGAATCCATGCTCAAATTAAGGGATGATCTTGATATTGATGTTAATTTTCTAGACGATCAAGTGTTAGCAGCATCACAAGACTTAATCCCATGGTTTGTAGATTTTGCCAACTTTTTGGGAAGTGATGTAGTCCCAAAAGATATGTCGTACCAGCAACGGAAGAGATTCATGCATGAGGTTAGAAAATTCTTCTGGGATGAACCTTACCTATTTAGGGTATGTGCATATGGTATGATTCGAAGGTGTATCCCAGAGGCCAAAATGATGAGTATTTTGGAAGTATGTCATTCATCCCTAGTTAGGGGTCATCATGGTGGTACGCGGACTGCGTACAAGATCTTACAATGCGAGTATTATTGGCCCACCATCTATAAATATGCTCATGACTATGCTCAGTCTTGTGACCAATGTCAAAGACATGGGAATATCTCATGCAGACACGAACTTTCTATGACAACTAACTTGAGCTCGAATTATTTGATATATGGGTAATTGATTTTATGGGCCCCTTTGTGAGATCACATGGGATGATACATTTTGGTAGCTGTTGACTATGTTTTTAAGTGGGTGGAGGCGATTACGCTTCCCAATAATAAAGGAAGAAATGTCATGGAATTCTTGAAAAAAAACATATTTTCACGATTTGGTACACCCCAAGTAATCATTAGTGATAGAGGATCCCACTTCTGTAATTGGCTGTTCAAAACCCTGCTTGAAAAATATGGTGTCAAACATAAGGTGGACACACCTTACCACCCTCAAACAAGTGGGCAAGTTGAGGTGTCAAATCATGAGATTAAGTCTACTTTGGCGAAGACGGTGAACGCCAATAGAACTGATTGGGCGAGAAGATTGGATGATGCTTTATGGGCATATTGAACTGCATTCAAAACAACGATTGGTGCATCACCATATCAGTTAGTGTTTGGAAAATTCTACCATTTGCCTGTCAAACTTGGACATAAGGCACTATGGGCATTGAAGAGGTTAAATCTAAACTGGAGTAAAGCGACTAAATTGAGGTTAGATCAGATGAATGAGATGGATGAATTTCGTCTACATGCTTATGAAAGTTCAGCACTTTATAAAGAAAAGATGAAACTGTATCATGATCAAAAGATTGAACGACGAGAGTTTCACCCGGGAGATTTGGTGCTGCTCTATAACTCCACGCTTTGCCTTTTTCTTGGAAAAATGCGGTCTAAATGGTCTGGACTATTCACTGCTGTTAGGGTATTCCCGCATGAAGAAATCGAGCTGAAAGGTAAAGATAATGTTTTATTCAAGGTCAATGGGCAGCGTGTAAAGCACTATGTGGGAATCACGGAAGAAATAAGGGCATGTGAGGAGCTTAGTCTTGATAAAGTCTGAGTAATCAAGCCAGTCATGTCGTACCACAACATTAAATCAGGTGCTTCATGAGAGGCAACCCATGGGATGGTTGGTGCAGTCTGATTAACCAACCTAGCTACGTCGTGCCGCTACGTTAAATCAGGCGCTTCATGGGAGGCAACCCATGGGCTGGTTGGTGCAGTCTGAATAACTAACCTAGCTATGTCGTGCCGCGATGTTAAATCAAGCGATGTTTGGGAGGCAATCCAAGGATTGTTACTAGTCTAAGTTGAAAAAAAAAAGAAGAGAACTAAAAAGTATGCAGCTTAAACCATAGGAGAAACTCATGTAATGTAGGTTAACCCACGTGACGTGGGTTGGTCTAGTGGGAATCAGAGAAAAATATTTGATTATGGAATCTAACCCACGACAGGGACCCATGTGATGTAGGTCAACCCACGTGGTGTGGGTAGTATCGTGGGAATCAGAGATTATTTGTGGCTGCTAAACTCAACCCACGACAGAGACCCACGTGACGTGGGTTAACCCATGTGACGTGGGTCAACCCACGTGGCATGGGTCAGTACCGTGAGATGCAGACCCAAAATTAAATATAAAGATCCAACCCGACCCAACCCTAATTTCAGCTTACCCCTATAAAATCCGATACTACCCAGGTAAAGAACCTACAAAACTAGAAAAACAAAACCCGATTCTCCAAGCCTCTAAATACTCAATTTTTTAAGCCAATTTATCCAAATTAACACCTCCAATACTATATTCACTATAATTCTCAAGTACCAATCACTCTAATTCATATCAACACCATTCAAATTGCAAGAAAATTCGAATCCTATTACCCCAATAAACCAAACCCAACCCGACCATATACCACGGAACCTTAACCCGAATACCCATACCCGACCCGACCAAACCCCACTACAAACCCGACCATGCTGTCTAAAGGAAACCCCAAACACAGAGATATGGGTTCCTCTTCGAGAATCTGCACTAAAAACTCTGAATTTACGGATAGGTTGCGCGATGAACCTTCGGGGTCAAATAAAAGTGGGTCCGAGGAAGTGTTTGAGATTTTTCATGATTCTGCACTTGTACCTCGCACAACGAGGTTACAAACTAGGGCACAACCTATTGCCTGGGTTGTACTTCAGCCTATTCCACAGCCCTTGTAACCTGCCAAATCTGCTTCTCCTGATCAGTCTTCTGATTCTGCCTCCCAGTCTAATGAGGGGATGGATGCTTCTGCAACTTGCGATGACCACGAGGATGATGTATCTGGGTCTAAGGAGCATGCTGAGGGTATAGATGAGTCTGTGTCTGGTGAGAGTAGTGTGGCTGCTGGGACAACTTCTGCCTTTGGTACTGGTGGCCAGGGTTCGATAAGCTCCTCACAAAGAGCTTTGAATACATGTCAAGCCATAGATACGGTCCAAAGGGATGACAAAAGGTGGTGTTTCGAAGGTATGAAAGAAATTTATGATTGGGATGCCGAACCAACGAGGTACATGGAGAAGAAATATCACGGAGGAGGATCGATATCAGATAGATGAGGTGAATGCACTGCCTGAGATAAAGGCATTGTTTGATAGCTATGGATTTGGGTGGGTCACGGAGCCTTTGGGCAGCTATAGCCGTGAGTTGGTCCATGAGTTTTATGCTTCGTATGATGCATCGATAGAGTTGACTACACCTAATGAGCAGAGATATCGGGACCAGCCACCACTGACTCACATTTTGGTACATGGCACCAGAGTTGACATATCTGAGCAGACGTTCCACAGGTTCTTGTTTGGAGCAGAAAGGGAGATTCCCACCATGACTGCTGAGTTTGATCAATTCATGGATACGATGCAAAATAGTACTAAGATGAGGGACGCTGATCAGCAGTTGGAGTTACTGCGGTGGATTTACATAGCAGAGGATGGTGCAGATGCTAGTTGGGTTGCTGGGAAGCTGTACATTAAGAAGTCCTCGCTTCACTTTGTAGGACGATTTTGGTGGTCGGTTGTCAGGCATCATTTGGGTCCCACTAATGCTGATAATTCACTCACACTTGATTAGGCAGTGCTGGTAGCAAGCATTCTGGCAGGTTATGACATTAACTTCGCTCGCTACATCATTGAGGAGATCTATGAGCGTGCTTTCTGCAACTTCACTAGCATTCCTTTTCCATGTTTGATCCAGGGCTTATGTAATACTGCTGGTGTGGCCTCAATAACTACAGTTGATCATGATATTGATGTGACCCGAATTACTGATATAGGGTTGATGAAGCAGCGGGGGCCTAACTCAATTTTTTTGAGGAGGTCTCAACCTTCCATGTCATCTGGCATGACCCTTTTAAAGGCCTTGGAGATAGAGAAGAGCCAGTTAGTACTCCAGCACTGGTGAGTGTGCCTGAGCTGATTCGTGTACCTGTTGAGGGCTCAGGCTCGGTGATTGATGAGGTTGCAGGTACTACAGCACCCCCCCCCCATCTAGTATGGTCTCAGTTCCGAGGAACTTTTTGCAGCAGTTGGTTGATAGGCAGACACAGATGTTCGAGAGGCAGGCTCATACAGAGGCCCAGATGGCTAAGTTGGTATCCCAGCTTAAGACATGGGTTAGGACCATGGTAGAGGCTTTAGAGACAAGAGTTGAGGCCCATATGACGGTGACCATAGATAGATTTATGAGAGAGCTGCATGGGCGGATTGATAGTTTTGAAGCACGGATGGCTACCCGATTGAGTTCTGCACAGATTCCTGATATGGTAGGATTGATGAGGAGGTGGCTGCATTGAGGGAAGAAGTTAGAGCTTTGGCACCGAGAAGCACCCCTGTTATTCCACCTATGCCCGTTCCAGCCCTGATAAGGTCGGTGTTTGAGGTGGATTTGCTTGCAGATGAGGAGCCGCCTATGGAGAGGCCAAGTAGCCACGTTGCCTGGAGGGTCAGTAATCGAGTAGTGATGATTTTGACAAGGACCTGAGGAGGTCTATGAAAGCCTCTCGAGTTGAATATCACCTCAGTCAGATTGAAGATGAGCAGAGAAACTTGGGAGCATCTTCTAGTCAGCCACCTCCCCCGCTGTCAATCCCTAACATCGAACCCAGCAAGCATACATATGATCCTGCTGTGGATGGGCCCATATCCGGTGCCTAGGGTGCCTCAGGTATGTATTCACTCCCTTACACTTATTCTATTGATAGTTGTGCACTAGGGGCAGTGCACCTTTATTTAGTTGGGGGTGGGAGTATACCACCACTTGGGGGTTTTTGTTGCTGTATTTTCTTTTCCCCCAAGTGTGCTATCATCGTAGAACCGACATGTTTAGGTCATTATTTATAGTATTTATGTGTTTTCATGATTAATTAGGAGAAAAATAGGGGAACCTTAATGCAGTCCAATTCTGAAAGTATTTTGAATGATAATGATGCTTTTTGATTGTTTAAAAGACACCCCTCCTCAGAATTTTGTTTTGAAATGTGTGTGTAGTATATTAGTTTATGACAGTTGTTGGATCTTGTTATGGCATTAGTACTGTAGGCAGAATGACTGTAGCTAGCAATGCATGAACTGAATAGGTAGTAGTTGATAATGTAACCATGTACTATGTGTGTGTGAGGTTATTATTGAGTTCACTTTGTGTGTGTGATCCAGAACTTGGTCGGTTAGTCTTGGCTAGGTTAGAGGATAGTGGTTAGGAAAGAATCATAGGCCATTTTTGAATAAGTCCATTTTTGGCCTAAATGCCCTACCAAAGGAAATAAATATCCCTTGATCCCGATTTTGAGCTATAATTGACCTATTTCTTTCATTAGCCTATTCACCTTCCCATTTTGACTTACAATGAACCTGTCTTAGCCCTGGTCCCTCCTTGGACATTGTGTACCTCAACTCAGGCAAATTGCCTAAGTTGAGAGTGGCTATTATAGGGGTGTGTAGTTGGACTTGGGTATGAAGAAGGGGTAGTTAAAGAAAAAGAGAACAGATTTGGGTCAGAAAGAAAAAAAAAATCTGAAAATAAATAAAGGAGAATAAGGGAGAATAAAATGAGAATGGTTGGGAAGTGGAGCCAAAAATAATCTAGTGTCAAGGTGGGTTGAGTCACCATATCCATATGTACCACACCTATCCCCAAGCCTACATTACAAGCCGATGAAAATCCTATAGTAATCCTAGTTCAACTGTCCTAAAAACTAAGGCGTAAAAAATAAGGGCAAGCCTATGGTATTTCATGCACACTGTTTGAACTTCTTTGTGAGAGAGAGTGCTTTGAACCAGTCCCTACTTTGATATTCATTAGTATACTGTGAGGGACTTCTGTGTTATAAGGGTACATAGGTTGCATTGTTAGCTGTTGTTTGTTCGGATTATGTCATTTGTAGATATGTTTAGTTGTTTGTTCATAATCTAATTCCATAATTTGATCCCTTCTATGTCATGATAATATTCTGCACGTATACACACCATGGTTTTGATTTTCAAGTGCGTGTGGGGGGGGGGGGGGTTAGAAAAGTTTTGATGTCAAAAGAAATGAGTCGACTGTCGTAGGTCTCTTAGGTTTCTCTTAGTTAAGCATCAATTGTGTTTATTTTGTTTTGTTCACCTGAGGACATGCAAACGTTCTAAGTTGAGGATGTTGATGTGTCATGGTTTCATGGCACTTTCGATGCTTAAAACAAGGAAAATATGCAACAACTTAGGTATGTTTGGTTGGTATGATGTTTTTTTTGTTCTATATTGCAGGAGAATAGGTTTTGGAGGCAAAATGGACAAAAAGGAAGAATCATGCACAAGAACGAAGTATTTGAAGATGAAAGAGCCAAGTCCATACCAGAGGAGTGACTCACGACAGGACCCACATCATGTGAGTCGGCCTACGTGACATAGGTAGGTGTCGTGGGTCGACTCCTAAGAGTTTGCGGAGCAGCTTGATTTACACGGCAGGGACTCACGCCACGTGAGTCAACCTACGACACATAGATTTATGTCGTAAGTCAAACTCCCAAAGATTGAAGAAGCCTGATTCTCACAGTAGAGACCCACATGTCGTGACTTGGTTCCACGATACCAAGTCAAGGTACCGTGGAGAGTTTTCGACTCTGTTTTCCTATTTTGTTTAGGATAGAATTCATCTTGTATCTATAAATACCCCTTTATTGTCCTATTTCAGGGGTTGGTCATTACGTTGTTTTGAGATATATTTTCATTATTTTGAGTTCATAGATACATTATTGATTCTGTAATCTTGGAACATTGATTCTAGGGCTTTTATTCATAATTGAGATTTCAGAGTTTTCTTCTTTATTGTGAGTTTACAATTATGTTTTCATTGTCGAATTCTTCTTGTGTTCTTGCAATCATGAGTAGCTAAACCCATTAACTAGGATTGTGTGAACCATGAGGAATTAACGAAACGGGTTAAGTGCAAAGCAATTCTAAACCGGTGTGACTGCATGTATTGTTATTACCTTCGTTATAATTGATCTTCTAATAGTTGCAAATGTTAGAAACTCGCTTGTATTCTAAACTTACTCGAGAGAGAGGTAGAGATTGGGAAAAGGGGATAACAACAGATATTTGAAGCTATCAACCTTTATCTAATAACTTGATCCGTAACAGGGATAGTTATCTAAGATCCAGGACAAGGGTTAGTAGTGCGACACTCGGAGATCGAGAGGAGAAAAGTGAAATTTATCTAACCAAGGTCGAGAGATATTTAGACAAACACATCTTGTTAGACTTTGCAGGCAACGCAGTTGGACAATTTTGCCAGCACAAGCAACCGGTAGAGTTAATAAATCATTGATCACAGTCCTAGTGTGTTTCTCATATTGATAACAAATCCAATAATTAACAATCATTACTATTAAGACTTGCTTACAAAAATCTCCCAGTTTTACTTACTTGCCAATTACTCTAACTAGCATTCGACAAACTTACGTCCTATTTTCTCGTGGGATCGACCCCAGCCTAATTGGTTTCTATATTTTACAGCGACTACTTTATACTTCATTGTGAGGTGTAATTTGGGAGACATCAGGTACTTAAGAAACTAGACAAGTTCAGAATGTGCATAGACTTTAAGGACTTGAACAAGGAGTTCCCTAAGGATTCTTTTCCCATCTCAACATTGATCGCATGATTGATGCTACGACCGAATATGAGATAATGAGTTTCCTCGATGCATATTATGGGTATAACCAGATCCATATGGATCTGAAAGATCAGGAGAAAGTGTCTTTTCAATCTAATTATGGAACTTTCTATTATAATATGATGTCATTTGGCTAAAAAATACAGGTGCTACTTACCAGCTCTTAGTCAACTGTTTGTTTGAGAATTAGATAGAAAAGACAATGGAGGTCTACATTGATGACATGCTCGTAAAATCACTTGAGGCCTGGGATCACCTAGAACATCTCGGGGAAGCATTCACGATATTGAGAAAGTACAACATGAAATTAAATCTTGAGAAGTGAGCCTTTAGAGTAGCTTCGGGGAAACTCCTAGGTTTTCTCATGTCAAATCGAGGGATAGAGGTAAGCCCCAATAAAATTTGGGATATCAAAGACATACCCGACATGCTGGATGGTATCAAAATAATGCAGAATCTTACCGGGAGGGTCACTACCCTGAGCTATTTTATATCAAAATCTTTGGAGCTACCACTATTTCTTCTTGCTGCTAAAGAAGAATACAAAGTTTAAGTGGACTGGGAATATCAGTAGGTATTGAGGGAAATGAACACTTACCTATCAAGCCCATCATTTTTGTCCAAATCGAAAGAAGTTGAATTGCTGCTTCTACACTTGGCCGTATCCAAGGCTACTCTCTGCACCGTATTGGGTTGAGAAGAAGAAGGTATACAACAACCTATTTATTATGTTAGTAAAAGTTTTATTAGTGCAAAAACTCAATACTCACACTTCAAAAAGCTCACCCTGGCTCTCATGAAAGACGCCCGCAAATTGCGACCTTATTTTCAGTGTTAACCTACTGTGGTAGTCACGACGTATCGGCTCTGGAACATGCTCCACAAGCTGGAACTGTCAGGATAAATGGGCAGTCGAGTTAAGAGAGTTCGATATCGAGTACAGGCCTCAGACTGCTATCAACTCCCAGGCACTAACGGATTTTATGGTTCATTTCAGCTCAGATATGACCCCCCAGGTCAAGAAAGAGGAAATCTTAGCCATAGGGCACCAACTCGTAATATGGACCCTATTCACTGATTAGGCTTCCAATGAAAAGATTACAGGCTTTGGAATTGTCTTGGTAACCCCTACGGGGAGAAACTGAGGCAAGCAATCAGCTGTGTCTTGCGTACTAACAATGAGGTTCAGTATGAGGCCCTTTTTATAGGTCTAGGTTTGGAAAGAGCATGGGAGTGTATATAGTAGACGTTTAATGCAATTCTCAACTAGTTGTGAATCAAATCAAGGTCTAGGTTTGGAAAGAGCATGGGGGTGTATATAGTAGACGTTTAATGCAATTCTCAACTAGTTGTGAATCAAATCAAGGGAGCTTTCGACTCATAGAAATAGCGATGATAAGATACACTATTAAGGTGTGCAACGATCTATCTCATTTCCAGAAATAAAGCCTTGAGCAAATCCTATGGAGTAAGAATAAAGAGGTAGATGCACTAGCTACACTAGATCGGCAACCAAGATGATGTTCTAAAGGGGGTCATAGTCCAACTATTATACTCTACACTGAAGGCCCCATAGCGAGGTGAGGTAAATCATACTAGCTTTATGTGGGATTGAAGAAGCAACCTCATAAAGTATATAAAGGATAGTATGTTACCCATACCCACTGACGTAAAGTCATCTTTGACACTAAGGACTAAGGTGATGAGGTATTGTCTGGTGGATGGAAACCTTTACATGAAATCCTACATGGGACCCCTTGCAAAATGTTTGGGAGTTAGGGATACCAACTACATGATAAGGTAGATTCATAAAGAAACGTATGGAAACCACTCCGGCATGGGTGCACTTGCACTCAATATTGTGTGCCTTGGGTACTACTGGCCTACCATAGAAGGTGATACCTGTCACGCCTCAAATCCCATTGAGGTGGACTGGTACCCGAAGCCGTTAAGGCTCGAGAGAACCAACCTATGATCGAGTACATTCATATGCATGTCACTTAGTGAACAACATTCTGTCACATATAGATACGAGATATCAATGATGTAAGTCATGGAAAGACATTCAAATAGATATGAGACTTGGCCGCTAGGGACACCATGTCAAAAGGGTAAGACATTCCTTCATTTGACTTACACCCTCTACAAAGCCTCTAATAGATACATAACCATGCCTAAAGTCGGGATAAGTCCCCGCTTTATACAACTGTTACACAGTACCAAACCAAGTGTATACAAATGAA